>CM070646.1:4001006-5362281 GCA_036346575.1 Dendrocalamus sinicus | reverse complement strand
TTTCGAACATGCAAGTTCAGAAACTTTCTCCATAGCACAATCCAAACTAACGGCCTCATTAAGCATGATATAGCACAATGCATCAGCAGGGGATATTCTATCAAATACTTGCTTATGTGTAATTAATTCGACATGTGCAAAATTATGAGAATTTAGATCAGCACATGGTTCGTCCAAGTCAACACAAGGAATATCAAAAGATTGCACTACAGCAGGTATATACTCACAAGGTTGCCCTATGTCTTGTTGTAGCACCAAATCAGTACCTTTGCTTTTATCGTCCTCATCAGATATCGTAGGTACCTCAAACTTCTCCTCTAATGGCATAGGATGCACTAGATCATCCTTCACCTCTTCAAGTATCTCGGTGGTATCTGTAGATGGAGTAGGAACCAAAACAATATCAACATTTTCAGTTACCTCAGGTTGCACCTCGCTTGTGACCTTGGGTGCTGGAGGTACAAAACGATGTCGCAATTTCTTTTCATCTCCTCCCATGTGTATATATAATGGAAATCGAGATTTGACCACCAATGTTGAACATCACCAATCAGCGCCGTCCTTGCCATGCTCATCTTCTCATAAGGATCAAGATCTTGTCTTTCAAAGTAGCTATCCATCATAGTAACCCACAAGAAGTAGTCCGACGACGTACTCTCAGCGGTGAGTGGCAAGATATATACCGTAATTGTTTCCTTCGAGTTCAAATCTGCCCGCGATGACATCATAATCTACCAATTTTCTCAAGCCTGTCATTGTTAGTAGAAAACAAGGAAACAAATCACAAGTAAATGTTCCTATCAACTACTAGGATATGGAGGCTCATATCAAGTCACACATCTCTCAAGCTCTTACCAAATTCTTACGAGTTCTTACCAAAGCAAACAGGTGGTGCAACCGGTGGCTGGTTCGTGATAAATCTAACTCAAGTGATGAGTAAAGCGATTGCAAGGTACAGCGAGACCTGTTCGGTTAGTAGAAAAGTGGAGCTTGGATAGGCTATGTATTTTGTAGCAAAGGAAAACAATCAATTAATTTCAGAAATTGCACAAAATTGAATTATAGTTCGTATCTAGCACTTAGCCTATGTTGCTGATCAACCAAGGATGGAAGAAGGCTAAAATATGTGTATGGTAATGTATAGGAGTGGTAAATGCAAGATAATTCAATCGAATGCAATCTGAAATTGAAGAGCACAAGGATTGACCCAAAACTTGAAATCTGGAGATTTCTGTCCACTGGACAGCACGTCGGTATTTCGGCCGTAACTTTTTGTCAGTTACCTTTTTTTCAATGATTCTTTTTTTCTCCGTTTCCTGACGGCTTTGTATACAACTTTTGTTTTGGGGCCACGTTTGGAAACCGAACGAAAAATTCGCAAAATATTCACAATTGCCGGCTGTTGCAGATTCAATCTGGATTTTTAGGTGAACTTGCACCGCAGATATCTCTTAACTGCCTTGCTGGAATGACGTGAAATTTTACAGATAGATGCACAATGAAGTTTTGAATCTAATGGCGGTGGTCTCACTCAAAAATAGTCTCGGAATCAAAAGTTATGACGTTTTTGGTGGCGGCTGCAGAGAAAGGAAAAATCAGCCGAAATTGGAATTAGGGTTTGTGATAGGGGAATTTTTTTTGTTTGGATTTTTTTATGGAATCAAGGATATGACCAGCAACTAGACAAAGCTAAAACGGACACAACTTCAATTTAGCAAACCAAAACTAACAGATTGAAAGGCACAACGGGGTTTGGACAGCGGAAATTAACTCTTTTTGTGGGGCAATTTTTCTGGACTATGGGAAATAAAAATCAATCTACTAACTAGGGATACAAAGAATTCCTACCGGTCAACTGAAGCTCTGATACCAACTGATGAGGCGATGGGGTCCCGATCTTCCGATAGGATGATAACTATCGATTTCGGTGGAGATGACTCTTGCGATCCGACTACAACCGTGCGAGACGCGTCACTTGCGCCTTAGCAATCGCTGAACCAACCCCAAGATGTTATCAACCGTGCAAGAACGCGTTGATCTGACCACGAAGGTCTATTCCTGCATGCAACCGAAGAACACGCAAGAACAAGGATAGTGAGCAACCTGAAATTTGCTAGATATAAAAGTCGCACAAGGATAGTTGAGGTTCTGTAACACGAATCTGTTGGTCTAGCCGACACAAGAGAACGTGGAGTTTGCACAAGGGGCTAAACTGATCTAAACAAAACCTAAGTCCTAGAAACGGAGGCGGCGGCTCCTATATAGTGAAAACAACCAGGGGAGGCGTCCCAAAGGGTACACCCTAGGGTTACAAGGCCCATGGGACCAAGTGGAGGTGGCGCAGCACCCTTTTGACTCGGACTCAGAAACCTACGTGGATTGTTTTGATGATTCCGGCCGGATCGGATGGAATTGGAAGATGAGGTTGGATCCATTGGAGAGTAGACTTGATAAGCTTTCCATGAAGTACAAGAACGTCCCAAACGGAGTCCGTATGAGGAAGTTATGTCCGTTTAAACTTGCACCATTGCAGCAGTCCGAATCCGATTCCTGTACGTGACCAATGTGGACTCTTTTCACGATTGCGGCCGGCTCGGATAGAATTTGAAGATGAGGTCGGATCCTTTGGAAAGTAGACTTCATAAGCTTTCCATGAAGTACAAGAACGTCCCAAACGGAGTCCGTATGAGGAAGTTATGCCCGCTTGAACTTGGTACCATCGTAGCAGTCCGAGTCTGATTCCAAAACGTGTCCAACTCGAATTCGTGCTTGACTTGGTCCCAAGTGACGTGGTGACCTCCCTTATTCCTTCCATGCATGTCCAGGACTCCATGTCCCTTTCCTTCATCCTTTCCCAAGTTCCTAAGCACAATTAAATCACTTGCATTATGTAGCGGTCTATTCTTAGTAACATATGAAGGCTGAAGAAACGAATTCACCTTTTGTTCAATCTTGATATTGGGCGCTATTGTCATATGTGTTTGTGGCGTGGTCACATCATCCTCCCCTTCTTGATAGAAAACCGTCCTCGGTTTTAGCATATGTGTAGCTTCACGTATTGCATGATCTTCATCATAAATGTCGGTACATAATAACAAACGCAACAAACTCTCATTATGTAATATCATAAGTTCTTTGTCAAACAAAGTGAAACCTCTTTGAAACGAGCTCACCTTATAATTTAAGCGATGCGTAGGAACTCTTGTAATTAGGACAACAAGTATAGCAAATATGGTTGTATCCATAGGGGTCATGTCCTCATCATCCTCCCCTTCTTGAAAACAAAGCCATCCTCGGCTTTTGATAAACTGAAAGTATGGTAACAAATAAGCCAAGGTGTATGCATGGTAAATGTATATGTCATCCGTTTTAACGGTTCTTCGTTGTTGCACAATTAATGCTATAACACAGCAGGAATCATAAAAGCTCATTGTATTATTAACCCAAAAGTAATCATATATGTCAATGACCAAATTAAAATTTCTCACACAGCAATTATTGCAACTAGATTTGCAAATGTAAGTGAAGCATTTATGCAATTGAAATATCTGAAGTTGTAAACTTGAAGTGGTGGCACATATGGGCAAAGCTACAACTTTTGGAATTAAGCATAGTTCATCCATATAATCATATCCCAATGGAGCAATAGCAAATTTATCCAGCAAGGGTGAAGAGATTTGTGTGTTCTTCCATAATTCATCATCTTTATTCAGATTGTCCATACTAGATGATGCAAAAAGAGATGAACACATAGGCATTGGATGCATACTAAATTTTACTCCCCACTCATATTGAACAAGATTCAACACACAAGAATTGTTGTCTAAAACAGCAAGCTTCAATTCATCCATGTGATCACAAGTTATGCATATTCGATATACAAAAAATTGATTGTCTACACCATAATCTCCAATCAAATTAAACTTATACCCAGGGGTGTAGGCACTAAACAAGAATTTCGAACATGCAAGTTCAGAAACTTTCTCCATAGCACAATCCAAACTAACGGCCTCATTAAGCATGATATAGCACAATGCATCAGCAGGGGATATTCTATCAAATACTTGCTTATGTGTAATTAATTCGACATGTGCAAAATTATGAGAATTTAGATCAGCACATGGTTCGTCCAAGTCAACACAAGGAATATCAAAAGATTGCACTACAGCAGGTATATACTCACAAGGTTGCCCTATGTCTTGTTGTAGCACCAAATCAGTACCTTTGCTTTTATCGTCCTCATCAGATACTGTAGGTACCTCAAACTTCTCCTCTAATGGCATAGGATGCACTAGATCATCCTTCACCTCTTCAAGTATCTCGGTGGTATCTGTAGATGGAGTAGGAACCAAAACAATATCAACATTTTCAGTTACCTCAGGTTGCACCTCGCTTGTGACCTTGGGTGCTGGAGGTACAAAACGATGTCGCAATTTCTTTTCATCTCCTCCCATGTGTATATATAATGGAAATCGAGATTTGACCACCAATGTTGAACATCACCAATCAGCGCCGTCCTTGCCATGCTCATCTTCTCATAAGGATCAAGATCTTGTCTTTCAAAGTAGCTATCCATCATAGTAACCCACAAGAAGTAGTCCGACGACGTACTCTCAGCGGTGAGTGGCAAGATATATACCGGTAATTGTTTCCCTTCGAGTTCAAATCTGCCCGCGATGACATCATAATCTACCAATTTTCTCAAGCCTGTCATTGTTAGTAGAAAACAAGGAAACAAATCACAAGTAAATGTTCCTATCAACTACTAGGATATGGAGGCTCATATCAAGTCACACATCTCTCAAGCTCTTACCAAATTCTTACGAGTTCTTACCAAAGCAAACAGGTGGTGCAACCGGTGGCTGGTTCGTGATAAATCTAACTCAAGTGATGAGTAAAGCGATTGCAAGGTACAGCGAGACCTGTTCGGTTAGTAGAAAAGTGGAGCTTGGATAGGCTATGTATTTTGTAGCAAAGGAAAACAATCAATTAATTTCAGAAATTGCACAAAATTGAATTATAGTTCGTATCTAGCACTTAGCCTATGTTGCTGATCAACCAAGGATGGAAGAAGGCTAAAATATGTGTATGGTAATGTATAGGAGTGGTAAATGCAAGATAATTCAATCGAATGCAATCTGGAATTGAAGAGCACAAGGATTGACCCAAAACTTGAAATCTGGAGATTTCTGTCCACTGGACAGCACGTCGGTATTTCGGCCGTAACTTTTTGTCAGTTACCTTTTTTTCAATGATTCTTTTTTTCTCCGTTTCCCGACGGCTTTGTATACAACTTTTGTTTTGGGGCCAAGTTTGGAAACCGACCGGAAAATTCGCAAAAAATTCACAAATGCCGGCTGTTGCAGATTCAATCTGGATTTTTAGGTGAACTTGCACCGCAGATATCTCTTAACTGCCTTGCTGGAATGACGTGAAATTTTTCAGATAGATGCACAATGAAGTTTTGAATCTAATGGCGGTGGTCTCACTCAAAAATAGTCTCGGAATCAAAAGTTATGACGTTTTTGGTGGCGGCTGCAGAGAAAGGAAAAATCAGCCGAAATTGGAATTAGGGTTTGTGATAGGGGAATTTTTTTTGTTTGGATTTTTTTTATGGAATCAAGGATATGACCAGCAACTAGACAAAGCTAAAACGGACACAACTTCAATTTAGCAAACCAAAACTAACAGATTGAAAGGCACAACGGGGTTTGGACAGCGGAAATTAACTCTTTTTGTGGGGCAATTTTTCTGGACTATGGGAAATAAAAATCAATCTACTAACTAGGGATACAAAGAATTCCTACCGGTCAACTGAAGCTCTGATACCAACTGATGAGGCGATGGGGTCCCGATCTTCCGATAGGATGATAACTATCGATTTCGGTGGAGATGACTCTTGCGATCCGACTACAACCGTACGAGACGTCACTTGCGCCTTAGCAATCGCTGAATCGACCCCAAGATGTTATCAACCGTGCCAAGAACGCGGTTGACTTGACCACGAAGGTTTATTCCTGCATGCAACCGAAGAACACGCAAGAACAAGGATAGTGAGCAACCCGAAATTTGCTAGATATAAAAGTCGCACAAGGATAGTTGAGGTTCTGTAACACGAATCTGTTGGTCTAGCCGACACAAGAGAACGTGGAGTTTGCACAAGGGGCTAAACTGATCTAAACAAAACCTAAGTCCTAGAAACGGAGGCGGCGGCTCCTATATAGTGAAAACAACCAGGGGAGGCGTCCCAAAGGGTACACCCTAGGGTTACAAGGCCCATGGGCCCAAGTGGAGGTGGCGCAGCACCCTTTTGACTCGGACTCAGAAACCTACGTGGATTGTTTTGATGATTCCGGCCTGATCGGATGGAATTGGAAGATGAGGTTGGATCCATTGGAGAGTAGACTTGATAAGCTTTCCATGAAGTACAAGAACGTCCCAAACGGAGTCCGTATGAGGAAGTTATGTCCGTTTAAACTTGCACCATTGCAGCAGTCCGAATCCGATTCCTGTACGTGACCAACGTGGACTCTTTTCACGATTGCGGCCGGCTCGGATAGAATTTGAAGATGAGGTCGGATCCTTTGGAAAGTAGACTTCATAATCTTTCCATGAAGTACAAGAACGTCCCAAACGGAGTCCGTATGAGGAAGTTATGCCCGCTTGAACTTGGTACCATCGTAGCAGTCCGAGTCTGATTCCAAAACGTGTCCAACTCGAATTCGTGCTTGACTTGGTCCCAGGTGACGTGGTGACCTCCCTTATTCCTTCCATGCATGTCCAGGACTCCATGTCCCTTTCCTTCATCCTTTCCCAAGTTCCTAAGCACAATTAAATCACTTGCATTATGTAGCGGTCTATTCTTAGTAACATATGAAGGCTGAAAAACGAATTCACCTTTTGTTCAATCTTGATATTGGGCGCTATTGTCATATGTGTTTGTGGCGTGGTCACATCATCCTCCCCTTCTTGATAGAAAACCGTCCTCGGTTTTAGCATATGTGTAGCTTCACGTATTGCATGATCTTCATCATAAATGTCGGTACATAATAACAAACGCAACAAACTCTCATTATGTAATATCATAAGTTCTTTGTCAAACAAAGTGAAACCTCTTTGAAACGAGCTCACCTTATAATTTAAGCGATGCGTAGGAACTCTTGTAATTAGGACAACAAGTATAGCAAATATGGTTGTATCCATAGGGGTCATGTCCTCATCATCCTCCCCTTCTTGAAAACAAAGCCATCCTCGGCTTTTGATAAACTGAAAGTATGGTAACAAAGAAGCCAATGTGTATGCATGGTAAATGTATATGTCATCCGTTTTAACGGTTCTTCGTTGTTGCACAATTAATGCTATAACACAGCAGGAATCATAAAAGCTCATTGTATTATTAACCCAAAAGTAATCATATATGTCAATGACCAAATTAAAATTTCTCACACAGCAATTATTGCAACTAGATTTGCAAATGTAAGTGAAGCATTTATGCAATTGAAATATCTGAAGTTGTAAACTTGAAGTGGTGGCACATATGGGCAAAGCTACAACTTTTGGAATTAAGCATAGTTCATCCATATAATCATATCCCAATGGAGCAATAGCAAATTTATCCAGCAAGGGTGAAGAGATTTGTGTGTTCTTCCATAATTCATCATCTTTATTCAGATTGTCCATGCTAGATGATGCAAAAAGAGATGAACACATAGGCATTGGATGCATACTAAATTTTACTCCCCACTCATATTGAACAAGATTCAACACACAAGAATTGTTGTCTAAAACAGCAAGCTTCAATCCATCCATGTGATCACAAGTTATGCATATTCGATATACAAAAAATTGATTGTCTACACCATAATCTCCAACAAATTAAACTTATACCCAGGGGTGTAGGCACTAAACAAGAATTTCGAACATGCAAGTTCAGAAACTTTCTCCATAGCACAATCCAAACTAACGGCCTCATTAAGCATGATATAGCACAATGCATCAGCAGGGGATATTCTATCAAATACTTGCTTATGTGTAATTAATTCGACATGTGCAAAATTATGAGAATTTAGATCAGCACATGGTTCGTCCAAGTCAACACAAGGAATATCAAAAGATTGCACTACAGCAGGTATATACTCACAAGGTTGCCCTATGTCTTGTTGTAGCACCAAATCAGTACCTTTGCTTTTATCGTCCTCATCAGATACTGTAGGTACTCTTTTCACGATTGCGGCCGGCTCGGATAGAATTTGAAGATGAGGTCGGATCCTTTGGAAAGTAGACTTCATAAGCTTTCCATGAAGTACAAGAACGTCCCAAACGGAGTCCGTATGAGGAAGTTATGCCCGTTTGAACTTGGTACCATCGCAGCAGTCCGAGTCTGATTCCAAAACGTGTCCAACTCGAATTCGTGCTTGACTTGGTCCCAAAGTGACGTGGTGACCTCCCTTATTCCTTCCATGCATGTCCAGGACTCCATGTCCCTTTCCTTCATCCTTTCCCAAGTTCCTAAGCACAATTAAATCACTTGCATTATGTAGCGGTCTATTCTTAGTAACATATGAAGGCTGAAGAAACGAATTCACCTTTTGTTCAATCTTGATATTGGGCGCTATTGTCGTATGTGTTTGTGGCGTGGTCACATCATCTTCCTTTGCTACAAAATACATAGCCTATCCAAGCTCCACTTTTCTACTAACCGAACAGGTCTCGCATGTACCTTGCAATCGCTTTACTCATCACTTGAGTTAGATTTATCACGAACCAGCCACCGGTTGCACCACCTGTTTGATTTGGTAAGAACTTGTAAGAATTTGGTAAGAGCTTGAGAGATGCATTACTTGAATTGAGCCTCCATATCTTAGTAGTTGATAGGAACATATACTTGTGATTTGTTTCCTTGTTTGCTACTAACCATGGCAGGTTCACGGGATGATTACGAGATAGATCCATATCTTCTTCGAGCCATTGACCGGGAGCGCAAAGAAATTCGCGAGGAAGATGCACGCTTAAGACAAGCTTCTTCACCATGGGAGGTATATGATCGTGATAGTGCGTTCGGTAAAATTGAAATTACTTTGCCATCCTTTGCTGGTGAATTTGATCCTGATGCCTATATTGACTGGGAGATAGCACTAGATAAAAAATTTGAATATTATAATTGGTCTGATAGGCAAAAGATTAGTGTAACACCCCAGCCAAACAATGACCTGGAATGCTACTAAACTAACAACATATTAAGGAAGAACCTATATTCACCTTACAAAATTTCGGCAGAACCTCGTTTGTTTAATGAGTAAATCAAAGGTTTCAACATGCATAGATGATAGGACTAGGGGTCCCGATCTTTCGATGAGAGTGGTAGATTCGATTGGGGAAGGAGATGACGTTGATGACCCGACTACAACCATCCAAGGACGTTGCGCCTTAGCGATTGATACACCAACTCCAGAGATTGTTCGTGACCTTGTCGGCGCACGATCAACCTAACCGCGAGGGTTCTTGTTCCTGCAAGCAATCGAAGAACAAGCAAGAACAAGATGAACAGCAACTCAATTTGCAAATAACGATGTAAGTTTCAATCGAAAACAAAAAACGGTGGGGTTCCGAAGACAAGTATTCGGGCGGTCTAGCCGACACGCGCGAGTACAAGGCAAAGCAGCAAAAGCTAACTTAGTCTAAACAAAACCCAAACCCTAGAAGAGGGTGCGGCTGCCTATTTAAGGGTCACGGAAGGTGGAGGGTCGGCCAAAACACAAGGAAGCCAAATAGGACTCGAATTACAAGGCCCAAGGCCCACTTTGACTCGGACTGGAAAAGCGATGTGAATTGTTTTGCAGTTTCTGGTCGACTCGGATGGAATTTGGAGGTGAGGCCAGATCCATCTGAAAGTAGACTTCAAGAGCTTTCCAACGAGTACTCACGGGCCCCGAGAAACCTTATGGATCAAAAGTTACGGCCGTTTGAAGTAGGCGCTGTCAACAAGGCCGAATCCGAGTCAAACTTGTGAACAGGACTTGGTTTGCGCTTGACGGTTCCACTTCTATACTTGAGCTCATGTGGTTCTTCCCCATGGTTCCTAAGGACAATTAAATCATCACAAGAATCAAGTAGTATTCCATTCTTTGAAACATTTGTATGCAAACTTAGGAACGCATTCACCTGATGGTTAAGTTGACGTGCTCGCGCTCTAGTCATTGGTCCTTGTATCATAGTTTCAGTTTGATGTGGAGTCGGCATGGTTGTATGCATGGAAAGGATGTCCTCATCATCCTCCCCTTCTTGCATTTGAGTCGTCCGCCACTCAAGCTCATCTTCTTCCCCCAAGTATGGCTTCAAATCTGCAATGTTAAAGGTGGGACTAACCCCAAAATCTGCAGGCAACTCAAGTTTATATGCATTGTCATTAATCTTTTCCAACACTTTGAAAGGACCATCAGCTCTAGGCATCAATTTAGACCTCCGCAATTCAGGATATCTTTCTTTTCTCAAATGCAACCAAACTAAATCACCCGGTTGAAAAGTTAAATGCCTCCTTCCTTTACTACCAGCAAGTTTATATTGAGCATTCATGCGTTCGATATTTTCTTTGGTTGTCTCATGTATTTTCAACATCAAGTCAGCACGCTGTTTAGCATCAAAATTTAACTTCTCCGAAGATGGAAGTTGATGTGACAAGGGCCCGATCTTCCGAGAGGTACTGATAAGTCGATTGTGGAGACCTCGACGTTGATGATCCAAAGGCTCCGACCAAAACAGATCGAACCCCTCGCAATCACTACACCACTGCTCCGTTGGTTATCAACCGTGCCGAACACAGTTGACCTCGCCAAGAAGGCTATCTCCTGCAAGCGAATCGAGAACACAAGCAAGAGAGTTTAAGATGCAATCTGAAATTGCGAATAATATTTAAGTTCACAAGTTGGGGTTCCTCAACCGAACATGTGGTGAAAATGCTAAGTAGAATAATCTCTTAAGAGAAACCCAAGGAAAACTAAAGGGGTGCGACCTCCTTAAATAGGGGAGGGGAAGCCCCACTTATCTAATGAAAAGGAATGTGGTACTATTCATGATTACTGTTCATGCGGACGTGCTACTGTTCACGTGAACAGTACCAGCCCAAATAGCCCAAGTTACAAGGGCCTCGGCCCACTTTGACTCGGACTGGAAAAGTGACATGACTTGTTTTGCAGTTTCTGATCTGCTCGAGTCGGGTTTGGAGGTGAGACTAGATCCATCTGAAAGCAGACTCCAAGAGCTTTCCAACGAGTACTCACGGGCCCCGAGAAGCCTTCTAGATCAAAAGTTATGGCCGTTTGAAGTTGACCTATCAGGCTGAGTCCGAATTGATCTGGAGGCCGAATTGGATTCCAAAACCGGTCCAACTTGAACCCTTGCTTCAATTGGTTCCAAAGTAATGTGGTGCTACAAATATATATATTTTCATCATTAGGTAGCATCATATTCTCATTTTAAATGTGTTGAAGTTGAAGAAACGAATTCACCTTTAGTTCAATCTTGATATTGGCCGCTATGGTCGTACGTGTTGGTGACGTGGTCACATCATCCTCCCCTTCTTGACAGAAAACCGTCCTCGGTTTTAACATAGGTATAGCATGACGTATTGCATGATCTTGATCATAAATTTTGGTACATGATAACAAACGCAACAAACTCTCATTCTATAATATCATAAGTTCTTTATCAAATAATGTAAAATCTCTTTGAGACGAGCTCACCTCATAATTTAAGTGATACGTAGGAGCTCTTGTAATTGGAACAACAGGTATAGCAAATATGGTTGTATCCATAGGGTACATCATCCTCCCCTTCTTGCAAACAAAGCCGTCCTTGGCTTTTGATAAGCTGGAAATATGGTAACAAAGAAGCCAAGGTATGCATGGTATATATATATGTCATCCGTTTTAACAGTTCTTCGTTGTTGCACACTTAGTGTTATAAAACAGCAATGATCATAAAAGTTCATTGTATTATTAACCCAAGAAATATATATGTTAATGAGCAATTCAAAATTTCTCACACAGTAATTATTGCAACTTGTTTTGCAAATGTAAGTGAAGCATTTATGCAATTCAAATCGTTGAATTTGTAAACTTGTAGTGGTGCCACATATGGGCAAAATTACAACTTTTGGAATCAAGCAAAGTTCATCCATATAATCATATCTCAATCGAACAATAGCAAATTTATCTAACAAGGGTGAAGAGATTTGTATGTTCTGCCATAATTCATCATCTTTATTCAGGTTGTCCATACTAGATGGTGCAAAAAGAGATGAACACATAGGCATTGGGTGAGTACTAAATTTTACTTCCCTCTCACATTGAATATGATTCAGTATACAAAAATTGTTGTCCCAAACAGCAAGTTTCAATTCATCTATGTGATCGCAAGTTATGCATATTCGATATACAAGAAATTGATTTTCCACACCATAATCTCCAATCAAATTAAACTTATATCCAGAGGTGTAGGTACTAAATAAGAATTTCGAACATGCAAGTTCAGAAACTTTCTCCAAAGCATGTGACAATTTCATAGGTAGATGCAACATGATGTAACACAATGAATTAGCATGAGAAATTCTAGTCAAAACTTCTTTATGTGTTATTAATTTAACATGTCCAAAATTATGAGAATTTAGACCAGCACATGGTTTATTTAAGTCAACACAAGGAATATCAAAAGATTGCACTACAGCAGGTATATACTCACAAGGTTGCTCTATGTCTTGTTGTAGCACCAAATCAATACCGTGAGCGATGATAGTACCATGTTCTTTACCTTTTTGGCTCTCCTCAGATGATGTAAGTGCATCCATCTCGACCGTGACGCCTCGCCTCCCGCCGGTTGTTCTTCGCTCGGTTGAACTTCCGTCAACTCGGGTATATATATATGGTGCTACCACAGCATCATCCTTCCAAATCTCTGGCTATTTTCCTTGCTGTTCTTTGCGCAGGTTCACCGCGTTCCTGCATGTGACGATCTTCTTCTCACGAGTAGGCCTACTTTGGTGCATCTGCGTTCTTTGATCGCACCGATTGGCCTAAGATCAGAGAATATTGATGCACTGAAGGAGGCCTATTTATGGGAACAAGTCCGAACTTGTTGCAGATCGAGAGGTACGCTCCCTGGTTGTGGGGAGTGCCGGCGGTTGGATCCCCGTTGGTCGAGGCTATGAAGCCATCGCGCAGACCTCAAAGTTGCGGGCCTGGGGCCAGGGGCCAGGTAGTATTCCGCGGCTCGAAGACGGTACTTGGGTGGCACTGTAGGTTAGACTAGCGCTGCTTGTCTCCGCCTTCGGCCCGCCCCTTGTCGTGGGGCCGGGTTAGGGGTCCGGCTGGACCCCCGAAATATATGCGAAGGAGACGACGGCCCATCCCGAGCCGTCGAGGTCGAGGTATTCTGCGAGCTTACCACACAAACCGATGGCAACGTAGTGAGGTGCGCCCTTCGCGGGGGGAGGTCGGAGTGGAACCCGGGGTCCTTCTGCTGAAGCGGAGACTCCATCTAGTTGCCGTTGAGGTTGGCTAGCCGTTGCTGCCTTGATGGCTCTGGGAACCGCACCAACACGTGCCGTAAGATTCGCCATGCCGTGCGACCTGTATTTATCTTTTGAGGGAGCGGACACGTGGCGGGACACTATCGACGCGTCGTGCGCTGTTAGGCTCTTGCGCGACTGCGGTCATGGAGCGACCACGACTCTTCAGCTTCGATCGTGGGGAGGCGGGCGGTTCGCCTCCCGTCGGTTACGCTTACCGGCGGTGTTGGATTTGAAGGGGCTTTAAATACCCCCTACGGCACCATGCCTGCCCTCCTCCGTACGCTTCTTGGTCCTTCCCATCTTCTGCTCTTCTCGTCTTCCTTGCTGCTACGCTGCCCCTGCCGTCAACTAGGTCCCGGATAGCGATGGCACGCGATGAAGAACTCGCCCCGGCGGTTGCCGACAGCGCCGTCTCCCGGCGGTCGTTGCCACTCGAGGTGGAGTACACGCTCGAGAAGCGTGGTTCGACGGCGGTGGACAAATGGTGGGTGGCAACAGATAAGATGGAGGGTCCGTGCTCCCGGGTCTTGGGCTCCACACTTGCAATGCAGGAGACAATCCGCACGCTGCTGCGCGAGGGGAAGCTGTCAGACTGCCAGGAGATACGACTGCCCGCCGATGATGAGACCGAGCCGCACCCGGAGAAGTCAGAAGCGATCATCTTCGTCGCCTACTTTGAAGCCGGGCTCCGTATCCCGACAGCCATGATCGTCGGCGACGTCCTGCGGACCATCGGGCTGGAGCTGGCGCAGCTGACCCCGAATGCACTGGCTCGCATTGCTGTGTATAGCTGGGCCCTATGAACGGAGGCTTGCTGGCCCAGCGCGTCGATGTTCGCATTTCTCGACGACGCACGGTGCCGCCGAAAGAGCGGAAAGACAGGACGTTTTCCAACTTCGGTAGTGTCAACTTTGTCCTGCGATCGTCATTCGGGAAGATCTTCCCTGCCAACTGAATTCGGGCGAAGTGGTAGCCGAACTGGATGAGGCGGTGGTTTTACCACCGTGTGGCTAGCGGTAGCGGGCTCGAGTGCTCGGGTGGACCGATAGTGCTTAACACCACGCCCGGCGTACCACTCGACGCCGGGGACAAGCGAAGGGCGCAAAGGTTTGTGGGGATCGCCGCCTGCTTCAACATGCGTGACCTCGCCGAGGAATTCGTCATGTATGGCGTGGCGCCACTCGCCCATGAAGGGCGCATCCCGACAAGGGACCTTTAGCGCGATAATGTCCGCCCGTCCGTGTCTTCGTTGCCAGAACCTGCCAACCGTCGTAAGTCTTCAATGGGGTCTGATGTTCACTTCTGCCCATTGAGCCGTGTTTTTAACTCCGCCTCTAGCCGTGTATAGGAGTCCGCCTGGAGGACGCGGAATGCTCGGTGGGCGTGTTTCTCGGGCCGTAGACAGCCAGGGAACATGACTTGCACGCAGCTGCAACTACGGAGGCGGGGCTGGGGCGGATAAACCGTGTGTGGGAGGCCCTGGGCATTCGCGCGCTGGAGCGCGCCCCTCCGGCCCCGAACCAACCTCGCCATCAAGATGATAGTGCCAAAGGGGGAAGGCCGCCGTCTGGTCGGAGGGCTTGGTCTTCTGCGGCCGTACCCGGCGCGTCTGCTGGCGTCACCCCATCAACACGGCCGATGCAAATTCTGATTCGGCAAAGTATGCCAATTCGGACCTGGAGACGGGCGCGGAGGACGAAAGCGCGGGGTCTTTGGGCGGTGCCGGGGACCACAATGCGCCATGGACGATCGGGAGGGGGAAGCCTTTTCACCTACGGTGGTCGCTGAGGTGGGGCTACCATCCGCGGATGTTGCTGGGACAGAGTCCTCGCCCGTGAAAGCTGCAGTGTCGGAGTTACCGCCCATGGAGGTTGCCGGAGCAAGGCCCCCACGTGCGGACACTGCTGTGGCGGGGCCCCTCCCTACGGTGGTTGCCGAGGCGGGGTCTCCGCCTTTTCCTCCCAAGGCGTAGCGGCCACGCCTGCGATCACCTCATCGGGAGCCTGTGTGATGAGGCGATGGGGTCCCGATCTTCCGATAGGATTGAATAACTATCGATTTTGGCGGAGGCGACCCTTGCGATCCGACTACAACCGAACGACGTCGCTTGCGCCTTAGCAATCGCTGAACCACACTCCAAGTTGTTATCAACCGTGCCAAGAACGCGGTTGACCTGACCACGAAGGTCTATTCCTGCATGCAACCGAAGAACACGCAAGAACAAGATAACAAGCAATCTGAAATTGCAAGTATTGGTATGAAGATCAAAAGGTGGGATTCCGAAGGCTGTCTTGACAGGTGGTCGTCCGACACAACTGAAGAACAGAAGTTTGCATAATAGCTAAACCTAAACTCAACAAAATCCAAGTCCTAGCAACGGAGGCGGCGGCTCCTTTATAGGGAAAACAACCAGGAGGGGCGTCCAAAGTGCATGCTCTAGGGTTACAAGGCCCATGGGCCCAATTGGTGGTGGCGCAGCACCCTTTTGACTCGGACTCAAAAACCAACGTGGATTGTTTTGATGATTGCAGCCGGCTCGGATGGAATTTGAAGATGAGGTTGGATCCGTTGGAAAGTAGACTTCATAAGCTTTCCATGAAGTACAAGAACGTCCCAAACGGAGTCCGTATGAGAAAGTTACGTTCGTTTCAACTTGCACCATTGCAGCAGTCCGAATCTGATTCCAGTACGTGACCAACACGGACTCTTTTGATGATTGCGGCTGTCTCGGATAGAATTTGAAGATGGGGTTGAATCCTTTAGAAAGTAGACTTGATAAGCTTTCCATCAAGTCCAAGAACGTCTCAAACGGAGTCCGTATGAGAAAGTTACGTCCGTTTAAACTTGCACCATTGCAGCAGTCCGAGTCTGATTCCAAAACGTGTCCAACTCGAATTCGTGCTTGACTTGGTCTCAAAGTGACGTGGTGACCTCCATTATTCCTTCCATGCATGTCCAGGACTCCATGTCCCTTTCCTTCATCCTTTCCCAAATTCCTAAGCACAATTAAATCACTTGTATTAGGTAGCGGTCTATTCTCAGTAACATATGAAGGCTGAAGAAACGAATTCACCTTTAGTTCAATCTTGATATTGGGCGCGATTGTCGTATGTGTTTGTGGCGTGGTCACATCACTGTGGGACTCTGACTCCGATACGGAGGCTTCCCGGCCCACAGGGCTGGCTCTGTCTGAGGGCGCTGGTGTCCCTGCTACCTCAAAGATATATTGCTGAATCATTTCATACATCACATGAACCATACCATACATTAATATTACATATCAGAGTTAAAACATTCCACATCGAGTATAGTTTACATTAAGGGCCAGCAGGCCAATTATTTACATTACAAAAGTAGCAGCGGAAGTAGTGAGGAAAAGACAGGACCATAATTTACCACAGGCAAGCGACTAGCGGTAAAATATATACAACAGACATTATCCCATTTAGGATAATATATGTGCACATAATCTCCTTTTAGCCTGCTTGACTTGGGACTAGGACAATGAAGAATCATCCTAATTTACTCCATCTTTATCTCTGTCATTTCTAGGAGTATCAACATAAGCATAGTGATCTAGCTTTCTTGGTTTTGGGTAGTATGAGCGAGTGTAAGCACAAACCACTGTGCTCCATAATTGAACACACAGAATGCACTTATGTAGATGCATGGCTTGACAAAGGATGGCTAGGGCCATTTTATTTGCCAAGGCTATAATTGCTTTTACAGTAATAGAAATTCCTAAGACTTAACAGTTTTAACTAAACCATATTTTTAGTAAAGAAAATATGAGTGTGCAATATAACAATAGCGAAGGTTCCATCCACCTATTACATGGTTCCATCCACCAATGCTAGTTTTATCATTAGGGTTCTATCCACCCTTTATAATCATTGGGTTCCATCCACCCAGGGCAATTCAAATTTAGAGTTATATCAACCAAATAAGTTTTCATTCCTACCCACATAGTTTTAGAAATAGAACTAACTTGAGTAAGTTCCCATACCCACCCATTAACGTGGGCATGACTATTCGAATAGTTTTCACTCCACAGAGGTTGTACATACCAACAAGAGACAACCATCTTGTTATTTTTCACATGTTTTCTTTGACATGCGGATCAAGAAGGTTACCACAAGGCCTTTACAATACATATCCCAGAAGGTTACACCTGCTAAGATTTTATCTTAGTGGAGTAATGTCCACCCTCACCAAGACCCCCTCTTGCACCACACACGGCTTATATCCAGTGGCACGACCCACATCCACAGTAACTTATATCCAGTGACATGACTCGTGGGTCACTCTAATGGTGCAACCTGTACTAGTGGATGCAAATTAGTTGGCCAGGTCGTACCCATTATAGACTTATAGTTGCACTATTTTACATTGAGAGGTCATCACAGCATTTAGTCTTTAGAGCTATCTGGGCGGTTCTACCACAAACCACACATTCTCATCATCCATTCTACCAACCACTCTTATCATCCACCCATATATGTAAAGCAAGTTTTAGGGTTTTGGAAAGCATATAAAATTAGGTTATCTCAACATACCAGCCAACCCTCCAATGGTTGCCCAAAAACTAATTTCATATTTTGAATTAATGTTAGGGCAATTTAATGCCCTTGGGTATCTAAGCATGGCATTTAAATACAGTTTATAACTAATGTTGTCACCATTATATCGCTAAGGTGACAAATATTAAGTATACAACTGATGAAAGGAGTGGGGTATAGTAGTAACACAATGAACAAGCATATATCTAAAATCATAAGATGAACATAATTTGCATAATAAATAACAACATGAAATTGGATAATTTAAACCAAAATAACTTTAATAAAATGTAGGTTCAATATGCTCAAAGTATTGTCTCGTCTTACTCCCTGGTTGTTTGTTCTTGAGGGTCTTGACTTGCATCGAACTCTTACTCTTCTTGGGCTTCGTATGCTATTAAATGGTTGTGCATAAATTCAAATAAATATAAACAAAATAGAATTAAATTCAAATGAAAATTTTAATGAACTTCAAATTTCATGATTTCATTTCCATTAGAAAAACTTGAATTTAGATAAATTTAGAAATAAGATGAATGAGATCAGGTCCTTCAAAGTTTGAATTTGAATTAATTCTAGAATATAATCAAAGAGAGAGAGTTCTCTCCCTAACAGGTGGGACCCATGGCCTTTTATTTTGTTTTTATTTATTTTCTATTTAAAAGCTATAGGGTATGATAGGTGGGGTACAAGGATTTTTAATTTATTTTTGGAATTATTTCTAAACTAGAAAAGTTCACTGTGGTTGACAGGTGGGGCCACACACTATTTAGTAAAGTGAACTGGACACACTGTGGCTCATAATAATTTAATTGGTGTTTTAAAGTTTTTAAATAGTAAAGGGCCCACATGTCATATAGTCTAAGCTTTAATTAAACTGGGAGGGCCTACATGTCAACGTGATTAACGAGTGGCTAATCATGGCCATTAGATCTAATTATCCCTAGTTTAAACTTAATGATGCTTCTATAGTTCTTCTAAACCTTCCCTTCTCTAAATCAACCTTATCCCATCTTGGAGTTCTTCATATTCAGAGAAAGCTTCCTCAAATAAAGGGAAATGGTAATGGGCCAATAGATCGGGAAGAGCAAGGAAGGCATGAACAGATACATTGGGATCCTTGACAAAGGAATAAAGCCTTGAGTATTTATGACATAATAAATGCCCTTCCCAACAGTCCTTCCAAAATAAAATATCATGACCATTTCCTAGAGATCCCATAGCAATGCCTCTGAATTGATTGACGAATTTCATAATATGGCGCCACCAAAAGGATCCACAATCAGGAGCAGCATGTGGGGTTGAGCGTAGTATGTAGATCATATCAGTTGAATCCAAGGAATGTTTTGCTTTCCATAGAATTTATGTAGGTGCTTGATGAGCAGTACTTCATTTTGCATTCTTATATTTAAAACTCCCAGGCCGCCACATTGTTTAGGTCTACACACCTTATCCCAAGTAGCTAGAGAATGACAACGAGACGCCTTTGACCAAAATTCAACAGCCACCTTTGCCCCTTAAGCCTAGGCTAGTCAAAAACTTCATACACCTACTTCAGTCAAGGAACTACGCCAGAGCCCTTAGCTCAATGGACCTTCTAATGGGTTTCATTATGTGGAACTATCTGACACAAGGAGACAAACCTCTAAAGTACCTCCAAGTATTTTGTTACTTTTGGCAGCTATGGGGTTTCCCAAGAAAAAGATTACTGGCACAGTTCCTCTTTCCCTGTCCTAGTTGCAAAATCAAGCCTTACTTGTAGCCCCGCCATGTCACCTTTGTCTCAAGTTTCGATCAGACTGCTAATTAGGTTGATGCAGTCGTGGGGTGGCAATCTATGTGAAGTCCCTCCTGCAAAGTTGACTAAGGAGTCTCTTCTAGCTTCTGATCCAAAGAATGATGCTACACCTTAGAAGACATCAGACTAATTGCCGATGGGTTGCTGTGATACTTGACCTTTTTTGCTGGTTGTTTGTCTTATGGAAGGGGCCATCTTGTTTATTTTCTTCCTCATGTTACCCTTGTCATTTTTGCTCCAGTGACCATGGAAGGTCCTTATCCTGTTAGTTCCTCAGTATGCTTTGCATAACTGTGTTTATTTTTGCCCTATGTTTTTATATATGAATTCGAGAAAGCACTTCACAAATTGGAGCATGTTGTGCTAGCCTATTTAGGGTATTAATTCGCCTGATAAATGGAGGTCGATTGGAAACAAAATCAAAGAGAGTGGTTGTGCTGTTATTTGCCTTCATGAAACAAAAACGGGTGATTTTGATCATTCGTACATTAGACAGTTTACTCCTAAACATTTTGATAAATTCAGTTTCTTTCCGTCGGTTGGTGCTTCTGGGGGCACCATGGTGATTTGGAATAGCTCGGTCTTTTATGGCAATGTGGTATTTCTTTCCTCTTTTGCTCCGATAATCAAGTTTCATTCAACAGCTAATTCTAAATTGTGGACTTTATTACACATTTATGGTCCTTGTATTGGGGAGCCTCAGAATGAATTTGTGAATTGGTTGTTTAATTTGCATATCCTTGATGATAAAAAATGGCTCGTTCTAGGGTACTTTAATTTCATTTGTTTAGTTCAGAATAGGAATAAACCGGGTGGGGACATGAATGATATTTTTAATCTTCAATACTATTATTAGTTAGCTTGGTTTGGTTGCCATTACAAGAGGTACCTTTGCTTGAAAAATTGAACTAGTTTTTTATGATTAATAAATGGACTTTGTCTTTCCCAACACAACTGTGAATATATTGTCCAACAATGTTTTTGATCACACCCTTGTGTGGTCCAAATAAATATGGTGGTCCCAAAGGCAAATGTATTTATATTTGAACATTTTTGGGCACATCACCTAGGTTTTTTTGGACATTATCAAGTTCTACTGGAGTATGATAGATCATAATACAAATAGTGCACTCAAAGTCTCAACTACCTTCAAACGTCTTCGATGGGGCCTAAAACTTTGGAGTAAAAAACTTCTCCCAGCTTACTCTCCTTGTTCAAAATTATAATGTTGTGATCCAATTTTTGGACTCTTTAGAGGAGCACAGAATTCTTTTTCATGAGGAATATAATATTTGGATTATCATCAAGCGCCATTTACTTCGACTGTTTCTGTATCAGCAATAGTACTGGAAGAAACATTGCACCATTCGTTGGGTCAAGTTTGGTGATGAAAATACTAAATTTTTTTATGCAATGGCAATGGAATGTTTTCATCGTAATGCTATTCCTTCTCTGTTATGTCAAGATGGATCCCTTGTTTATTCTCATGAGGAAAAGGTTGTGGCTTTATATTCGACTTTCCAAAAAAGAATGGGTGTCTCTTCTATCCATTCCATGTTTTATGGCATGCAAACGCTGATGCCTTCAGGACCGCCCTTAGCTTGTTTAGGCGATCCATGCACACAGAAAGAAATTGATGACATGGTCAAATTGATTTCTTTTGATGAAGTGTCAGGTCCAGATGGTTTTAATGGTTTCTTCATCAAGAATGACTTCTATATACTCTATGAGGATTTCTTTCATGATAAAGTAAGTATCAGAAGTATTAATGGGCCATGCATCACTTTAGTGCCCATGAAACCAGTCCCAAAAATAGTTAATGATTTTAGGCCAATCTCCCTTTTAAATTTAGTTCTCAGGCTGCTAGCAAAGATGTTGGTGAACATGCTTCAACAGGTTATTTTACAATTGGTTCATAAAAAACAATATGGTTTTCTACAGAGTAGGACAATTCAAGATTGCCTTACTTTGGCTTTTGAGTACATACACCAATGTCAGCAAAGCAAGTGAGAGATCATTATTCTTAAATTGGATATTGAAAAGGCTTTTGGCACCATTGAGCATTCTACTATTATTGCTATAATGCGCAGTAAAGGTTTCCCTGAGAGCTGGATTGCTTGGATTAAACATATTTTTGGGACATGATACTCTTCTATTTTGTTGAATGAGGTGCCAGGGAAAATATTTCAATGCAAACGAGGGGTCTGCCAAGGGGATCCTTTGTCTCCATTATTATTTGTGTTGGCTGTTAATCTTTTGCAATTGATGGTTAATGAAGCAGCAAATAGAGGGGTCCTCACTCATCCCATACAAATTTGGCCAACCTTGATTATCCAATTGTCCAGTATGCAGATGACACATTGATGATCATGCTGGCTTGTAGTAGGCAGTTGTTTAGTTTGAAAGGACTGTTACACATTTTTTCAGCATCTGCGGGTCTCCGAGTGAATTTTCAGAAAGTCGCAAATAATTTCCATTAATGAGGAAAAACTGAGGCAATTGGCCCGTGAATTTGGTTGTCAGCTTGGCAATTTGCCTTTTACTCCTCACATTTTAGTTCATGTCTCTTTTAATGAAATATTCATTCAATTTTTAATTTAACTTAATCATGTCAATCATACTTCCCTTCACTATTTTATATTCATGTATTATATCCAACAAGAACTTTAAATCAAAAACCCAAGAAAAAACAAATGACAAAGCAATGCAAGAAAAAGTTTTGAAACTTTCACAGTTTCAATCACCAGGCTTTTTGAGGTGTTACACCACCCGCTTACCTACACTCACTGCTAGCTTGTCGAATTGGTATACATTCCACTCCAATGGGATAGGCTAATCACCTCCACCTTGCTCATCATCAGAAGCTTCATCACCTAACAATGCCTTGTAGTCATAGTCTTTGAGCTCAATCCGTTCCACCAAGGTTTCGATCAGCTCGCCTTCATCTACAATCCCCAAGGGTTCCTGCACCTTGGCCATAGGAGGGCCTTCAGTCTTAGTTTTAACCGAGTTGGTACCACCTACCCTTTCTTAGTTCGTAGAATATGGCGCACTTTGGTTGGATTACCTAACTTGATGTCGCCAAGAGTGCGAATACTACATTGATTTGTGCTTCACCTATGCAATCTGAAGTTACAAGGCTTAGTCGCTCTGAATTGTGCAAGGAGAATGAAACAATCGGTTATGGGAGAAAGAAGAATATCCTAGTTCGTGCGGATGCTTATGTGATTCCTCCTTTGCATAATGCAAACAAGCCAACAATGCATGGAATTAGAGGTGTGGATGGTAAAGAAAGAAAGCTAGTTTGGGTAAAGAGAAAGACACAAGATCAATCAAGTTCTCGTGATTGCAGTTCTGTCCACAATGATCACAAAGATTGCAATGCCAATTCTGAGGTTTCTAATGCACACAAAATACATATTTGTAAAGCTAATGAAGTCTACTTTCCAACGAATCATACGACGCATGATTGAAGCTTCCTACACAAAGTTATGGCAACTTCATTGATTGCTGCACGGGCTGTCCGGAGAGACGCACGAGACTTACCAAACATAGAGAGTCCGAGTATTGCAATACAAGTAAGGGTAAAATTCGACCATACCATAGCTTTCCAAAGGATCAGAAGGACTCCTTTTCAGGTTCCAAATGGATTTGGAAGCCCCTTGAACAAGAAAAGGAAACATATAAAGATTTGAATTCAATTCGGATTCGGTTCGGGTCAGACAGGAAGTCCAATATTAAAACGCCCATAACTTTCCAAACGGAATCCGATTTGGGTGTTCTTGGACTCGTTGGAAAGCTATTTCGAAGCCCCATACAATGGATGAGGTGCCAGCCATGGAATCCTCATGGTCACATCGCAAATATGGAGAGAATCCAGAGGTAGCAGTTTAGGTATTTCCTTTTTATTTCGTATTGGAGTTTGTTTCAGCCTTAGGCCAGGTTGTGCGTGAGTTTTAGTCAAGGCCGTGCATTGTGCACCAATATAAAGCCAGGGCCTTAGCCCCATTGTAACTTAGACTATGATATGATAAATTTTTATGCTTGTGAAATAAAGGAGAAAATCGCCATGATGGTTGTTGGCGGCCAGATTACGTGAGTATAAGGTTTTCTCGTTTGGAGTTTGTTGAGTTGGTACAAGGCAAGAATAGGAGATTCTTGAGATTGCCCATCGAATCTACAAGGTTCATCTCTTCTAATTCGTGTCTTCTTCCTGAATTCACAGTTTAGGGAGTTCAGTGGATTGCTTTTAGTGTGCACCTTGCATACTAGTGCAAATTGCCCTTATCAAGATTGTCGGTTGCGTCAAGACAAGGAGAAGGAACCTCGCTGAATGTACCGGGAAAGATCATGCCATTCCTGCGCATCAACTAATCCTTAGTTGGTCCGTATCATCGTGGTATCAGAGCGTGGTTGATCGCGGTACGTGCTTGTGTTTCTTGCTGATTTCAGGATGTTGGGAGCAAGTAGAAGAGGTTTGAGCGGCTACCACAGTGATGAATTGGGCGAACCATTCGGTGATGATTTACCACCCGGTGTACACAGCCGAGTCAAGGCGCTTACCGGCCACATCAAACGCCGGGAGGACATCATACGTGCTGATTTCGACCAAAGCATCAATGGTGTGCATACAAGAATCATTGATGTGCATGATACGTTGAATGCTCGCCTCACGGAGGGCTTCAACAATCTGGAGGTGACACTCCACCACTTGGAGGGACGACTATCGCCGCCGGGAGGGGCCGTCGCTCAGCACCAAGTACCCAACTTTGTGCGACGTGCACAGTTGCATGACGACGCACGCTACTAAGAAGATGATGAGCACACGTCTGATGGCCATGGAGGCTATCCACGACCACCACGGTGTGATTTTTTTGTCACCGGACTGCTGCACATGGAGGACACCGCGGAGGAGGTGTGGAACGTGAGGATGGCGCTAGTGGTCGCATCACAATCACCATACTGGAGTTCAAGGGCAGAGCTGATGCGGAGGCTTTTTTGGAGTGGGAGATGCGTGTAATCAGATTTTTGACGACCACAACTACTCCGAAGAAAAGAAGGTTCGTGTTGCTTCGATTGAGTTCACCGAATACGCTATTATTTGCTGGGATCAATTGAACTGTGCAGGTGAACGTCCACACACTTGGGAGGCGATGAAGCGTGTCATGAGGGATCGTTTTGTACCAGCATACTACACACGCACACTGCATACAAAGCTACGACTGTTGAATCAAGGCTCCAAGTCTGTGGATGAATACTACCGGGAGATGCAAGTGCTCATGATCCGTACCGGAGTTCGTGAGTCCGAGGAGGCTACTATGACAAGATTCTTTGAAGGGCTGAATGACGATGTGAGGAATAGTGTTGATTTGATGCAATACGACATCGTACAAGAGCTACTTCACCAAGCAGAGCGTGCTGAACAATGGGTAAAAGACAACCATCCCAAGGTTGCCCGAACTCATACATCAACTTGGAGGTGCCCAAATCAACAAGAGGGTGAAGGAGGCATAAGTTCTAAGCCGGTTGCATCCACTAAATCGGTTGGAACTCCGTTTAAAGAAGCATCTGAGGTGACATGTTCAGCTGGCAAGGAGGCATCCAAATCTGATTCTAGCACTTTTTCCACCGCTAGAACAAGTCGAATTGAGTGTTTCAAGTGTAAGGGCAGGGGTCACATGATGAGGGATTGCCCAAATGCAAGGAAGGTGTTGCTCACACATGAGGGATATGTTACGGAGGGCGAAAGAGAGGAATCTGAACATGACGATGAGAAATTCAATGATTCTCCGCGAGAAGTTGTGTATTGTGATCCTGAGATTGGTCCAACTTTGATGACTCATAAGGTGGATGGTGACAATAAGCTGATTGTTGTGAAGGGGCAGTGACATGGTGTTTTTCAAACCCATTGTATGATCAAAGGCAAATGGTGCAAGCTTATAATCGATGGTGGAAGCTACAACAATGTGATCAGCAAGGACGTGGTTGATGCACTCTCATTAACCACATGACGTCATCCTAAGCCATACTATATGCAATGGCTTCACAATGTTGGTAAGCTGAAAGTTACTCATAAAGTTCACGTGCCATTTTCAATTGATGGTTATGAAGACAAGGTGGAGCGTGACGTCGTGACTATGCACATGTGTCACATCATGTTGGGGGCGTCCGTGGCAGTTTGATCGCAATGTTACATACCAAGCGAGAGCTAATCGCTTCACTTTTATGTGTATTTCGATGTTTGCTGCCTAAGAGTGATGGCGAGATTATTTCTGACGTTGCCATCAAGAGTAAGGAGCTTGTGAAGATTACCATGAAACCGAGGACGGTTTTGCTTGAAAGGGGAGGGGATGATGTGGCCAAGAGTGTGAATACTACATTGATTTGTGCTTCACCCATGCAATCTGAAGTTACAAGGCTTAGAGCTCTAAATTGTGCAAGGAGAAAGAAGCAATCGGTTATGGGAGAAAGAAGAATATCCTAGTTCGTGCGGTTGCTTATGTGATTCCTCCTTTGCGTAATGCAAACAAGCCAACAATGCATGGAATTAGAGGTGTGGATGGTAAAGAAAGAAAGCTAGTTTGGGTAAAGAGGAAGACAAAAGATCAATCAAGTTCTCGTGATTGCAATTTTGTCCACAATGATCACGAAGATTGCAATGCCAATTCTGAGGTTTCTAATGCACACAAAATACATATTTGGAAAGCTAATGAAGTCTACTTTCCAACGAATCAAATGGCGCATGATTGGAGCTTCCTACACAAAGTTATGGCAACTTCATTGATTGCTGCACGGGCTGTCCGGAGAGACACACGAGACTTGCCAAACATAAAGAGTCCGAGTATTGCAATACAAGGGTAAAATCCGAACATACCAAAGCTTTCCAAAGGATGAGAAGGACTCCTTTTCAGGTTCCAAACGGATTTGGAAGCCCCTTGAACAGGAAAAGGAAACCTATAAAGATTTGAATTCAATTCAGATTCGGTTCGGGTCAGACAGGAAGTCCAACATTAAAACGCCCATAACGTTCACAATCGGAGTCCGATTTGGGTGTTCTTGGACTCGTTGGAAAGCTATTTCGAAGCCCCATACAATGGATGAGGTGCCAGCCATGGAATCCTCATGGTCACGTCGCAAATTTAGAGAGAATCCAGAGATAGCAGTTTTCGTATTTCCTTTTTAGTTCGTATTGGAGTTTGTTTCGGCCTTAGGCCAGGTTGTGCGTGAGTTTTTGTCAAGGCCGTGCATTGTGCACCAATATAAGCCTAGGGCCTTAGCCCCATTGTAACTTAGGCTATGATATGATAAGTTTTTATGCTTGTGAAATAAAGGAGAAAATCGCCATGATGGTTGTTGGCGGCCAGATTGCATGATTGCAAGGTTTTCTCGTTTGGAGTTTGTTGAGTTGGTGCAAGGCAAGAATAGGAGATTCTTGAGATTGCCCATCGAATCTACAAGGTTCATCTCTTCTAATTCGTGTCTTCTTGCTGAATTCACGGTTTGGGGAGTTCGGTGGATTGCTTCTAGTGTGCACCTTGCATACTAGTGCAAATTGCCCTTATCAAGATTGTCGGCTGCGTGAATACAAGGAGATGGAACCTCGCTGAACGTAGCAGGAAAGATCAGGCCATCCTTACGCATCAACTAATCCTTAGTTGGTCCGTATCATAACTTCTTAGACATCACAACCAATGGCATCTTCCTATGTCACATGAGTTGGGTGAACTTTCTCATAAACTTGTGCCAATAAGTCTAACAGCCATCCACACTCCATCGCCAATTTCACGTAGGACCTCCATGAATTTCACTCTTTAAGTTCCACTATCTCCCAGTACATATTTTGTTGTGCTCGGGTAGCAACACCATACAACTTCAGGTCGTGCAACGCATGATCTACTGAAAATAACTAGTGTAACCATCTCATAACAGTGCCCCATAGATATTGCTCTACATTTGATAGACCGACCGTCACCGACGGAAAATTCGACTCCTTCTTCACCCATCCATGAAACTCCTCCATACTTTATTTTGAAAAATACTCATTCAGACATTGTAATACCCCAAAAGTGATTCGAGAGTTAATCGATTAATTGGAGGGAAGGACCATATAGAAAAGAGTTAAATAGGGATTTTTAGAGGGGGAATTTCTGAAAATCCTAGCAACCTGGGCCTGGGCCTTGGCCCAAGAGGTGGTTGGCCAAAAAGGGGGAGGCACCCCTCCCCCAAACCCTAGCCGCCCCCTTCTCCCCCTCTCCTCTCCCCTTGTGGCCGCCTGCTCTGATGAGGACATCCTTTCCATGCATACAACCATGCCGACTCCATATCAAACTGAAACTATGATACAAGGACCAATGACTAGAGCGCGAGCACGTCAACTTAACCATCAGGTGAATGCTTTCCTAAGTTTGCATACAAATGTTTCAAAGAATGGAATACTACTTAATTCTTGTGATGATTTAATTGTCCTTAGGAACCATGGGGAAGAACCACATGAGCTCAAGTATAGAAGTGTAACCGTCAAGCGCAAACCAAGTCCTGTTCACGAGTTTGACTCGGATTCGGCCTTGTTGACAGCGCCTACTTCAAACGGCCGTAACTTTTGATCCAGAAGGTTTCTCGGGGCCCGTGAGTACTCGTTGGAAAGCGCTTGAAGTGTACTTTCAGATGGATCCGGCCTCACCTCCAAATTCCATCCGAGTCGACCAGAAACTGCAAAACAATTCACATCGCTTTTCCAGTCCGAGTCAAAGTGGGCCTTGGGCCTTGTAATTCGAGTCCTATTTGGCTTCCTTGTGTTTTGGCCGACCCTCCACCTTCCGTGACCCTTAAATAGGCAGCCGCACCCTCTTCTAGGGTTTGGGTTTTGTTTAGACTAAGTTAGCTTTTGCTGCTTTGCCTTGTACTCGCGCGTGTCGGCTAGACCGCCCGAATACTTGTCTTCGGAACCCCACCGTTTTCTGTTTTCGATTGAATCTTACATCGTTATTTGCAAATTGAGTTGTTGTTCATCTTGTTCTTGCTTGTTCTTCGATTGCTTGCAGGAACAAGAACCCTCGTGGTTAGGTTCATCGTGCGCCGACAAGGTCACGAACAATCTCTGGAGTTGGTGTATCGATCGCTAAGGCGCAACGTCCTTGGATGGTTGTAGTCGGGTCGTCAACGTCATCTCCTTCCCCAATCGAATCTACCACTCTCATCGAAAGATCGGGACCCCTAGTCCTATCATCCTCCCTGCCCTTGCACCGCCCCCAGCAGCCCCTCTCCCTCTCCTCTCCTCCATTGAAGCCCCCTACCAGTGAAAAAGTTCTCCATTCGCTGCCGGTCGAGCGGAGGAAGGAGATCAATCGCAGCGAGGCGTTTGGATCCGGAGGAAGGAAAGAGGAAGGGAAAAAGGGAAAAGGAAAAGAGAAGGAGTTCGTGGGGTGTTCGTCGTGTTCTACAGCGATTCGTCAAGGGTAACCCCTGTTTTCCCCCAATTAGGTGTATATTTTAGTTGTGGTAGCAATGTCGGTATTCTGGACTGCTAGGATAGATTTCGTTGGACGGCTATTTTGGGGTAGTTTCTTGGGGATTCAGGTCTGGACTTCTCCTAGAGAGTTGTACAAGACGTTGTTATCTTTCCATGAAGTGCTAGAATGCGTCGATCGGACCTTTGTAGCAGAAGTTATGATTTTTCTTGTATGATTGTTCTGCAGATCGGGAGATTTTTGTCAGATTTTGGTAGATTGGATTGGGCGATTAGAAAACGGGAGAATCAGAGGATCTCCATATTATGAAAGTTGTATATAATTGTCTTAGCTTTCCAGGAAGGTCAAGAAATAATGATTCGAACACTCAGGCTGGAAGTTATGGCATTTTTAGTGCTCTGTCCAGAGAACCCGACGTGAAATTGATGTTTTAGAAAATTGGATCGTGCGGGTAGAAGATGGCCGAATCAGGGAGGCTCACCAACTAGTTTTAGTTAGATAATTTAATTATCTTTCTAGAAAGTCTAAGAACACCCTATGCGGACTCCTGTACCAATAGATATGAATTTTTGAATTTGACTGTCCACAGAGGGGGGCGGGATGACCTGTAGGATTTGGGAATTGGGACCAAGTTAGACGAATTTACTAGTTCGTGATTGTTTTTATTTGGGCAAAGGTCCGCTACTGTTATCTTAGCAAATATTATAATTATTATTCAGGTGGAGGACGGATCCCAGAGGTGGCACCTTCTGCACGTCCCCCGTTTTCTCGCGGTTAAGGCAAGTATAATGATGGTTTAAAAATTGATAGTGTGGAATGTCGATGTTTGATCTATAATATGAATATATGTGTTCATGGTTGTGGTAAGGATGCATTGGTGTTGTTTATGGGTGATTGCAATTTACCGTGTTCATGAGTATTTCTGGTGCATGGATAATGAGTATTTCACGCATATGCATCATGTTGATCTATTGAAGTCTTGGTCACGAGATGACTAAGCGCCGAGGTCCCCGTCATGTTGATGACATGACAGGCTAAAGGTCCTCATACTTGTGGAGTATGGGCAATTGGTCCCTGTACCAGATGGTACAGGCATGGGTGTGTATCGACGGATGCACACTTTGCATTACCGGTAAAATGCAGAAGAGAAAGAGATAAAGAGATTTTTGACCATCTTGTATAGCATGGCTTCTTTATATGGTTGATGGATGGATTTGTTAAGTGATGTTCATCAATGTTCTTGTTACTATTATTTCTATGGTTGATGGATGAATTTGTGAAGTGATGTTCGTGGATGTTCTTGTTACTATCTATTATATTTGCTGAGTCGTTGGACTCACTCTTGCTATTTTTGTGTTTTTTTAGGTACCTTTATGAGATCGGCATGCGTGGGGAAAAGGAAAGATTAGAATTATTGCACTTTGCACGATCTATCCACAATGGAAGAAAGGGAGAAAATTAAATACTATTTGCATAAATTACATAAGTAGTAGATGATTATTGATTGCCAGATTTAAATTGTAATAAAGGATTAGAATTCCTTTATGATGCTTCTGTTCTTTATCTAAATTTTATAACTATGAGTGTTCTAGTAATCTAAGCCAATATTGAGTAGAATTGATTATATTACTTGAGGTTATTCATTCCTTTTTTTTAATTATGCCTGTTGAAACCTCTGATTTAGACAGTAAACAAAGGAGGTTCTGCCGAAATTTGTGTAGCATATTTAGATTATCATTGTCTTACTACTAGTTTGGTAGCATTCCAGGTCATTGCCTGACTGGGGTGTTACAGACATACCTATCAATCATTCGACAACTAATACCATATTAATGGTAGCTACTCATTCGTTGAAATAAATGTGTAGTAGACCAAATAACAAACCCGCTACTCAAAAATAAGCTTGCAAAAGAGGGGATTTGTCCAATGTGCAACACCCTAGACATGGACAACTATTTGTACATGTCCTGTAAAAATTAAAGTTACCATTCATGCTTTATCTCCGCAACACATGGAGCTAATAATGGATCCTACACATTGTATCATCTATTTTTTGAACAAATTTATCTACCAGATTTAAGACTGTAAGTTCTGTAAATCTACGCAAACTACTCTAGATGACTACATATCTACAACTGTACTATTTATAACTATCCAATATACCTACATCTCTATTTACACATCTATCGACTACCCAACACAACTATACATATAATAATTTTATTTACTAACCTACCATGGTTTCAAAATAAAATCTACAAAGAAACAGAGAACTCACCTTTAGGATGCTGAGATAAACTCCTTTTCTCACTCCCTTGTCCTCTCCTCTCTTTTCTTTTCTTCTCCTCTAGTCATCTCCGCTCTTTCTTTTTTTTACCGAATTAAAATGAATTTCAGCCGATTTTTTGGCCATTTTATAGGCTTGCTTCTGTTGTCATTTCAAATAGGCTACAGGAGTCGAAGTTCCTTTTCGGTTTCATGCGAAAGTACAGGAACTTCAGCCATTCCTCTGGAATCTGCCTTGTGCTTTCTCCGTTCCAAACGGCTCAAGAGACATCAAAATAGAGGAATGCTGCTTCCTTTGAAAAACATCCAATCCAAACTGGGCGTAAATGTGTAACAATAGCTCCGTTTGTAATGGGAGACTTTTGTTGCGATTCCTACGAGAATTGAGTTGAATTTCCTTTACTTTAAATGGGCTATGAAACGTCTATTAGAAATAATTTATATAAGTGAGATTTATTTTTTTATAATTTTAAATTATATATAGTTTAGTATCATATTACTAAGACAAGATAGAGGAAACCATATTATAAGGTGCAATCTGTAACATCCCAAAATTCAAGTATTAAAAAAATATGGAGTTTTTTTAAAAAACTTTCTCTTGCAATTTGCTGGCATCCGAATTTGTTTTGAGTAATTATTTGAAAATTTTCTAAGTTTCCGGCTATGTGATTTAATAACCCAAGAATACTTCCAAGCGCGAATAATGGTCATGTAAATAATAAAAACAGAAAATGACACTATAGGTCATGAATTCAAAATACCAAAGTCTTGAATCACCATTTCAACTTAATAAAATGAAATAAAAAAGAATATTATTTTTCATAAAATAAAATAATATCAAAAATCGAAATCCCAAGGCAGACTAAATAATATCGAAAAAAGAGGAATATTATATTCTGATATCTAGATATTTGAATCAAGAGATGAATTAAAAATCCAAAATTGAAATCTGTAATTTTAAATACAAGATAGAAATTCAAATTAAAAATCCAACATTTGCTAAAGCCTTTCATTTTCTCTTTCCTTTCCCATTTCCTCTCCCTCTTACAGGTGGGCCCTCATCGTTTCGCCTTCTTCTTCTCTCCTTCCTCCTTTCTTTTTCCCGTTGCGCGGCCGAGCTCGCTCCACGCCTCCCGACCGATAATAGCGCCCATGCCGGCCCTGCCTCCTCTGGCGCCAACAGCTCCTGCCTTGTCGCCGCACGTCGCACGCCGCTCGGCCAGCTGCCCAACCCATGCCCTGCACAGGCTGTGCACCCAGCCACCGCCCGCCCATTTCCTTGCGTTGTTTTCGGGTCGTCGGCCACAGGAGCTCCTACGGATTCTCCCCCTCCTAGCTATAAGTCACCCGAGCCTCCCATTTTGTAGCCGCACAATTCCCTGCCTCCCCCTTCCTCTCCTTGCTCCCACCGCTGCAGAACCATGTGCCACCCGTGCGACCGCCACCGCGCCTCCGCGCCGCTCCAATCGCTCCGGCGAAGTCCCACCGTTCCGGCCACGCCTAATGCCTCTCCACTCCCCGCCAACCTTTTCCCCTGAGCTAATTGAGCCGACATCCCTCGCAGCGGCTTCTTCCCCTAAACCGGCCGCCGCCGCCATTAATGCCGTCGGCTCCTCCTCAGTGGATTTCTCCCCAATTCCTCGCTACGGGACCCCGTCCAATAGCTAGCCAACGCCCTCCGCCGCCCGTGCTCCTCCTCCACGGCTACCTCCCCGCGCAGCCGTGAGCTCCCGCCGCCGGCTCACCTCGGTGCCTCCCCGGCCATGTCGTCGCCATTGGTTAGTTCCTCCCGGCCCCTTAAGCTTGTGCCCATCCTAATTCAACCCCCATCCTCTCCGGCCGACGGCGCCTCGTTTCCCCTCACCGCCGGCCGCCTAGCTCCACCGCTCGCCCACCTCGCTGCCGCTCTAACCGACGCGCCGCCACCTATAGCTCCCTTACACCCTAAGGAACCTATTTCAGCAGTCACCCGTGCCTCCCCCGCCGCACCTCGTCGGTGACGCCGCCTGGCCCTTGCGCCGCCGGAATGCTCTGTTTTGGAGCCCCGCCACTGCGCTAGATCTTCTAATTTGTTCCCCCATCTGTGTCACAAAAGTACAGCTACCTGGATGGTTAGCCGAGCCGTGGTAGCGTACAGGCCCCCTGTTAGGTCCTGAGTTCGAACTCAGCCGGCCGCATTCCTCTCCCAATTCATGGGAAAATCTGAGAATAAGTTTAGAAAAGCTAATAAATTTAATTAGGGTTTAAAATAAGGATTCTTAAGATTTGTTGTTTCATTATTTATTAAATGAGCAACTAATGTAGCTTAAATATTTTTTTGAGGTCTAATTATCAATTGGAGGCATTAATAAAATGTGGTTTTGTTTAAAGTTCAAATTTAATAAGGAACCTAATTAAAAATATATTGAAGTTAAAATTTAAGAAAATGCATTGGATGTTATGTTAAAGCAGTATAAAAAAATAACAAAGCTTTAAGTTAAAAGATTATCCTTAATTATAAATAAATATATGCCATAACATTGTCATGCAGCCATAGAATAAATCTTAATTGTAGGTTTAATTAAATTAGGCCTCTTCATAAAATTAATTAAACAATAGGACGTGACCATAAACATTTAAATTAGAAGGCTCTAATAAAATCCTCGCCATTAGCATGTCACCGATAAATAAGTCTTAACGATGAATTTAATGCACTAAACTCCTACACCTGTCTATAGGACTAACCTAATGCATGGAACTTCCTAAAAAATATAAAAATGATAAAAGAAGTTATGTAATAAAAAGATCGATCCATGGTACTCTAAAGTCAGCTATGCCTAGCCATTCACAAATCCGAAGCAGAATATCCCAATGAATATTCTAGTATCATGAACTTTCCATGGCATTCGTTTCAATAAGTCTTCCTTGGCCATTCAATCACATCGCTCCAGCCCCATTTGACTCCGTCAATACTACGCACCCCATCGATCTTGCCTCAAATCACCCATTAACTCATAACAAAACTAAACTGAGTTTATTCGGAATTATTTGGATCTTTTGAGTTATTTGATTTTATTTGGATTCAGTCGTTTACCGCGTAATTAGAAATTGGAAGTCGTAAAGATTCAATGTGATGTGACCACGCCACATACGCATACAACCAAAGTTCCCAAGAATAAACAAAAGGTGGATTCGTTTCTTCGGTTTCAATTTATTTTAAATGAGAATATGATGCTATCTAAAGATGAAAATGTATATTTGTCTAGCTATACAAGGAGGATTGCATCAACACTACGCGCTCGAGGTTGGGGTCCACCTAAAGGGAAGCCGACCAATATATCAAGACCAAGTCAATACTTTCCCCAACTCTTCCTTATGGTCACCACGTCACTTTTGGACCAATTCAAGCAAGAGTTCAAGTGAGACACGTTTTGGAATCCAATTCGGCCTCCAGATCAGTTCGGATTCAGCCTGACAGGTCCAACTTCAAACGAGCATAACTTTCACATACGGAGTCCGTTTGAGGTCCATGAGTACTTGATGGAAAGATTTTCTCGTCCTCTTTCCAACGGATGCAGCCATGCCTATAAATTCCATCCGTACACTCCGCAATCATCAAAAGAAGTTGCTATACCACCTGTTTGGGCCAAATCGGGCCTTGTAATGCATGGGCCTATAGGAAGATGCTACCCCCACTATTCATGGCCGAGTACTGTTCACGTGAACAGTAAAATTGTACCACCCCTTTGTTTCTTAGTTTTGTGTGGCTTCCACTCCCCTATTTAAGGAGGCCGCACCCCTGTAGTTTTCTGGCATTTCGTTTATGTTTAGTTTGCCTGTGTTGCAACTTGTATCTTCAGTTGTGTCGGACGACCACCTGTCAAGATCCATATTCGGAATCCCACCATATTGAGTTTTTCAATTCTATTTGCAATTTGAGATTGCTTGTTATCTTGTTCTTGCGTGTTCTTCGGTTGCATGCAGGAATAGACCTTCGTGGTCAGGTCAACCGTGTTCTTGGCACGGTTGATAACAACTCGGAGTGTGGTTTAGCGATTGCTTGGCGTTCTGGTCGTGACCGGTTAGTAGCGCATCGTCAAAGTCGTTCTCCTCCAAATCGAAGTTATCATCCTATCGGAAGATCGGGACCCCGTCGCCTCATCACAATGGATCAAGCGAGATCAAGATCGAAGTGAGGATAGAGACCAAAAGCTCAAGACCATCAAACAAGAACGCTTTGTGTGAGCTCAAGACAGCGGTAAACCGCGCCAGGCGAGTCAATACTTTGATCATGTTGAACCTACATTTTCTGCAAATTACTTTTCTTTAAATTATCAAATTGCATGCCGTTATTTTATATGCAAATGCATGATTAATTCAAGATTCTAGTTATATGCCCTTTATTTAACTTGATTAATATTACATCTCCTTTGGAATATTTGAATGTGTGAACTTTGTCGCTGTTGTGTTACAGACCAAACAGAGAGAGAGGGGTATGGTAGTGGAGAGTTAGGTGAGCAATGCTTAGGGTTACCCCCGTGGCCTGTATCGTATATATATCCACATGGGGAGTGTTTTTACAACCTTGCCCTTACACGTGAGTAAACCCCTCAAGGGTGTTTATGTCATTATATATGTCCCGTATTGGGCTTTACAGCCTTCTAGCAAGCCGGCTGGGCTTAGGTGGGGGCTACCCCTACAACAGGAGCCATGTTGCTGAGTCATTTGGCCCCCTCCATCCCTACGGCCTGTGAACTTCTGTGTTGTTTGATGGAGCCTTGTTGCCTGGTGTAGTCTTCGCCCCGCGGCGAGGATATGGGGCCGGACCTGTTGTCGAAGATGCTTTTGGCCTTGGACCTGTTTAGCCGCGGAGTCGAGGGTGCCGGCGGGGTCGAAGATGCCGGTGGAGTCGAGCATGCCGACGGAGTCGATTTCGAGGCAGAGACAGGCTCTTGCCGCGTTCACCTTTGGGCGCGAGGTAGGCGAGGCTCCCTCGCGTAGCACCGAGAAGTCGAGTGTTGAGAGGGCGCTCCGCCCGGTCTGGTGTCGACATGGCCCGACAGCTTCTCGGTTCGGAGATTTCATCTTAATGACGGCGAGAATCGCGCCGCCCCTGAATTGTCAGGGGTGGGCTGCTGTAGCGTACACGCTGTCCCGATGGGGAGGTACACGCTGCCAGTGGATGCACGACCGCGGTCACGCGCCCCTTCCCAAGAATAGCGGGACGCATGGCAGGATGCCATTGGGGCGTCGTGCATTGTCCGCCCGCCTGCTACTGCGTGCCCCCAGTTGTCAGTGGTTACGCTTCCCGATCGTGGGGAGCTGAACCGCTGGGTTCCCGCCGGTTGCATTTCCGATCGTGGGGGAGGTGAGGGGGCTTTATAAGGCGTCAGCACCGGCATGCTAACGCTTCCCTTGGCTGCCCGCTTGCCGTTGTTTTCTTCTTCCTCGCTCTTTTCTGCAGTCCGCCCTAGCTCCTGCTTATCCAGCTCGGGGGAGGGTGGGTCATCGCGACGACCCCGCTCGTCGGCTCAGTGGGAGCGCCTTGTCAAGCCAGCGTTGTTTGTCACCGCCGCCGGCGGAATACGCTTTGGTGCTTCGCGATCCACCGCAAGTCAACAAGCAGTGGGATGCCATGAAGAAGTCAAAGGGGCGCTGCTCCCGTGTGCTAGGGCGGAGTCGCATTACGGAGGAGATGCTCCAGACCCTTGCCCGGGAGAAGAAACTGGAGGAGCGTGCGGGGGCTCACCTGCCCCGCCCCAACGAGACGGAGCCGTGCCCGGCGGAGATGGAGGTGATTGTCTTCGTTGCGTTTTTTGACGCCGGGCTCCGGATGCCTTCGACGCTTTTCGTTAGAGAGGTCCCGCGGGTTTACGGGCAGGAGCTGGCATGACTAACCCTGAATGCGATAGTTCGCCTGGCTGTTTACGCCTGGGCGGCGTGAACAGAGGGTGTCCGTCCCAGCGCGAGCCTGTTCGCCATCCTGCACGATGCACGCTGCCAGCCGAAGAAGGTCGAGGGAGGGGCACTATCGAACTTCGGCAGCGTCAACTTCGTGTTGAGGACGTAGTGCGCGGGGCTCTTCCACGCGTTGGCTACTTGAGGGAAGTGGGAGTCCGGTTGGATGCCGGGGACAGCCGATATCGTTCAACAGCTCGCCGGATTGAAGCCGAAGAGTGACGATCAGCAGAAGGCGCGAAGGCTTGCCGGTGTCGCCCTTCGGTTCAACATGTGCGACCTCGCTGAAGAGTTCACCATGTACGGGGTGGCGCCACTGTCCAGCCGGTGGAAGTACGAGCGGCGGGGCTGCACCCGTAAGGATGGCATCCATGCGACAGTATCTTCCCTTCAAAGACCGTACTCTCCTTGTAAGCCCTTCGGCCCTAGACTCCGGCCCACGCATGCACGCTTGCGGCCCTTGATGACTGACCCCCCAATTTTGTGTGTAGTGCCCCAGCCCCGAATTATGATGTTCCTCGCCTTAGCGTTCGCCTCAACATTAAGCATGTTTCCAGCGTTGATGTTCTCATCGGCAGGAACAACATATTGGTTGTTGACCTTCCTCCAGATGGCATAACCCTGAGCTTGGATGTAGGTCTCCATCCGGCTCTTCCAGAAGGGATAACCGATGCCATCAAAGACCGGAGGCTTGGTCGAGTACTTGTCTGTCGCCATGGCTCTAGAGACCGGTTAAGATCTACGAGGAAGAGCTAACCGGCTCTGATATTAAATTGTTGGATCGAAATCGGCAATAGAGGTTGGTGAATGTTGCTTATCAAAAAAATGTTCCCCCGAAAAGTATCCACAAAAATCTTCTCTCCGATAGATATAAAATCTATGAAGAGAAAGATTTATGTTCTCTGGACAATTCTACTAGACAAACGAGAAATACACAGAGAGAAACTCGGACAAACAAGAAGGATCACTCCGCGCAATCATGGCACGCCTGAAGCATCCATCGACCAAGTGTCCATCCTTCTGACAGAAGGTGCAATGATACTTCACCTTCTGAGAGATAGAAGCAACACGATGAGGTTTCGTCTTCTGAGAGGCCGAAGCAACAGGTGTAATCACCTTGCCGTCATGATACGGGGTCGTCCGATCTTCTCGACGTAGGATCAAGATACTCACGTGGAATTGATGAATCGTAGTGATCCCCCGTTGCCAATGCAAGAGTTAGCACTCTATAATTCGCCCAATCACACGTGTTGAACTTCACGACCACCGATGAAGTTCCATCGCGCTCCCAATTCCCAGCGGAAAGGTTGAACGATCTTGATTTCAACGAACTCCCAATTCCCTCATGTTGGTTCGGCCAACAGAAAGAACAAGAGTAATCTTTTATCAAAAGTGGTTCCCTTTACAATGGGGGTCTACCCCTCAATATATAGTCTCAGCCCAAGGCTATTCAACACTAAACTTCCCATGTGGTACTATTCACGTGCACTGTAGCACGGTTACTGTTCATGGGCCGTACGGTTACTGTTCATGGGCCTTGTACTATTCACGGTACTGTTCATGGGCTGAATTCTGTAGCTCATATCCTTGATCTCCATCCATCGCTGACTCTTCAAACCTGAGCACAAGTAAAATATTGTTTTTAGGTAGTATGAAATTCTCATTAAAATTAATGACATATTCATTAAGGAGCAGGTTCACCTGAGATTGTAGTTTCTTGGCTCGTGCTCTTGTTATTGGTCCTGTTATTGAAGTCTCATTACTAGTTTTGGTATTACTAGTGATGTCCTCATCATCCTCCCCTTCTTCAAGAAAAGTCGTCCTCGGCTTTTGATAGCCTGAAATTATACTAAACAAAGAATACAGTGTGTATGCATGGTATATGTATTGGTCAGTTACAACCCTTCCATCTTTCACATTAGTATTACCTGGGGGTGTAGTAAGCAAAAAGAACAACACATATGCGTGGTATATGTATGAATCAATTATTGTGTCATTCTCATTCTCATTGTTTTGCACAAACCAATTGATACTACAATAGCTATCAAATGCGTACATTGCAATATTTTCATTCACACCATTCTCCCTCCCATAAGAAAAAGTCGTCCTCGACTTTGTGAAGTACGTGGACAAGTCATTAATGGGCAAAACCAGATCAAACGGTTCAAATATGGAAGAGAAAATCTTTAATGCCTTCCATGCTTCAACTGCGCTACTCTGATTAATTGTACATGATCGATAATGAAAGGATGAACAGGTAGGATTATAAAATCTTCCTAAACATGAAGCATTGTTGTTGAAGCTTATCTCATTGTGATCATGACATGGTATAAAAGGTTGTTTATCCAAAATATGCAATTTCAATTCAACAGGCTTATCACATGTAATGCATATTCGAAACACATAAAACTTGTCATCTACACCATAATCTCTGATCAAATTAAACTTATAGGTGTAGGCATAAACACTAACTAGTGATTTTAAACATGAAATTTCAGCAAGATTCTCAAGCACACTAGATAGCTCTCTAGGATCATCAAACATGATATAGTACAAAGAATCACTAGGAGATATTCGAGTAAGAACTTCCTTATGAGTAATCAATTCCACATTATGTAAATTGAACAAAAAAATTTCAGAATATGGAATTTTCATTCGCACATATGAATTCTCACAAGTACTCACCGTTTCACAATTAGTTTCAGCACCAATATTGTTACCTTTGTTGTTTTCCTCAGCTGATGTAAGTGTTGTAGGTATTAAATCATCATGATGTAACAATGGGACAGCAAGTACTTCATCTTCAATCGTGGTTATCTCCTCATCTTTGACTTCCAATGATGCCGGTTGTTGAATGTTTAATTCCTCATCTTTAATTTCAACCTGCACAATGTGAGAAACAACACTAGAAGCAGATATTAATGTGTTAGTTTCAAAATCAGCCTCACTTTGTCTATCTTCTACTTCCATCTTTTCTTTTGGTGTATCTCTCACACTCTCAATTTGGATGCTCTCAAACTCACATATGGTGGAATCACACAGCTCACTCTTTTTAACACTCTCACTCAATTTGGCTATGTGGCTCTCATTCTCACATGGGTTTTGATGCATCTCAAGTGTTGTTTGTAGCAATAGGCCAGCAGTACATGTCTTCTTGACCGAAGGGAAAGTCCCATGCTCGGTCATCTTCTCATGTGTCACACTTGTTGAGGCATAAGAAATGAAGTATGGACTTGGATGAAACTGTGGTGTACGCATATCCATAAGTCTCTTCTCCTCCTCAATAGCACAATTCACAAGATCATGCGTGCTACTAAAATATTTACATTGAAGTGCAGCAAGGATCTTATAATTCAAGCCTCTTTTGAAGTATACCTGTTCTTTTATTGCACTAGTGACACCGGCACGTCGCAATGCACGCTTTAGCTCATTATAGTAATCTTGAACAGTGTTACTCCCTTGTGTGATGCTCTCCACATGGTGAAGCAATTCTTGCTCATAATAGGTTGGCACAAATTCAGTTCTCATGATCACCTTCAAATCTGACCAAGATCTAATGAATCGTTTTCCAGATAATTGTTGCCACCAACTATAAGCATAGTCTCTAAACTGCATAGTGGCTTGCATCACTTCTTGGTCTTTGGGAAGCTTCTGAAATCTAAACTCTTTCTCCAACCGCCATTCCCACTCAAGATACTCCTCTGGATCTTCACTTCCATAGAACAGAAGAAACAAATTGTTGGGATTGGAATCGCACCATGAGGTACGAAATACTTTAGATTCATTCCTATTTTGTTCACACCAAGAGGAACGAATTGTTGAATATCCTGTCATGGTTAGTTATGCAACAAACCAATAGCTATGTGGAATAATGATTTATGGAAATCACTCAATCTCACTATTTTCTCTCCCAAGTAAAGTTCTTACCCTTCCGAAGTGAATTAAAGCCAATAAAAACTTACACCTGGTAGAAGTGACAACAGCACAGTGATGATCAAGCGAATTTAAGAGTGTTCACTACTTGCACAACAACGGTTATATGGTGGAGCTTGGCATGGGAGTGTATATCCTAGCAATCTGAAATTCTTGATGTTGTAAAGTTAAGTAATAATCCAAGCTAGAATACTTTGCCTAAGTGCTGATCCAAAAGATTTAAGTGAAGTATATGAACGCACACGCAAAGATTAATGTGACTCGATGCAAACAAAGGAATGAGCTAACTAGAGGCAATCTGAAATTAAAGATTAGATAGCCTGCTTTGCACCAAGTACTAGGGAGACGCTAGCCAATTGCAATGATATGAATGTAAGGGCACGAGATTGCTCAAGAGATTAAATTACACAATCTGAAAATTATGATTAGAATTGGCTAACCCCAATTCGGCCAAACCTCTCTCTTTTTTTTCTTCTTTCTTTTTTTTCTCTTTTTCGTGGCTTTTTCCTTAAACGGCTTGCCTTTTCTCTTCTTTTTTTTTGTGTAGGTGGCCGAACTATGGTTGTTTGAGATGCCTTCACAAGTTCAAATTTCAGCAATTGTGTAAAATACTCAAGAACAACCCTACATGCAATATTCAATAGCTAGTCTCAATTGATGAATAAAAGTATGAATGAGGCTCACAGACTGCTGTTCAGAGATATAACCAAGCGAATCAACTAGATAAAACAACTAGCAATCGCAGCACAAGCGAGCAACTTAATCTGAACAGCAAGGTAGTATAGCGGCACACGTAATATTTTGTTTCTCGGTACTGTAGCACAACAGTAGTAGATCGGTATATTTTTTTTGTGGACAAAAAGAATAAGCGACGCAAAGGGACACAACGATCAGCACCTAAACAAAAATTCTAATGGACTAAAACCTAATTAAACTCACGCAAAATAACAGATTAATCTAAAGGTTTGGATTTTTTTTGTGGCAAATTTTGGTTTTAATGGACTATAGGAATAGAAGTAAAACAAACTAAGAATAAGGGTAAATAATCCTACCGAGTAAACCGCGCTCTGATACCAAGATGATATGGGGTCGCCCGATCTTCTCGACGTAGGATCAAGATACTCACGTGGAATTGATGAATCGTAGTGATCCCCCGTTGCCAATGCAAGAGTTAGAACTCTATAATTCGCCCAATCACACGTGTTGAACTTCACGACCACCGATGAAGTTCCATCGCACTCCCAATTCCCAGCGGAAAGGTTGAACGATCTTGATTTCAACGAACTCCCAATTTCCTCATGTTGGTTCGGCCAACAGAAAGAACAAGAGTAATATTTTATCAAAAGTGGTTCCCTTTACAATGGGAGTCTACCCCTCAATATATAGTCTCAGCCCAAGGCTATTCAACACTAAACTTCCCATGTGGTACTATTCACGCGCACTGTAGCACGGTTACTGTTCATGGGCCGTACAGTTACTGTTCATGGACCTTGTACTATTCACGGTACTGTTCATGGCCTGTTCACGGTACTGTTCATGGGCTGAATTCTGTAGCTCATATCCTTGATCTCCATCCATCGCTGACTCTTCAAACCTGAGCACAAGTAAAATATTGTTTTTAGGTAGTATGAAATTCTCATTAAAATTAATGACATATTCATTAAGGAGCAGGTTCACCTGAGATTGTAGTTTCTTGGCTCGTGCTCTTGTTATTGGTCCTGTTATTGAAGTCTCATTACTAGTTTTGGTATTACTAGTGATGTCCTCATCACGTCAGAAATCCCTTGGACAAAGCCCGCTGATTTGAATTGAACTTTCTCAGTTCTGAGCTTGACCTTGATCACACCTGCGGCTATGGGCCTGAGCACGGCAGGTGGATGCTTCCTAACATCCTGAAGAAAATCATATCCTAGACCTTGATTAAAATTGCAAATCTTGGACTGGTCTAGAATAAGATTTAGCTTCTTCTTGCCTCCTACAAACCTCTCGAGAGTGTTCATAAGGTACTGACTCTACCGAAAGAGAGAGGTGCAAGAAGAGCAGGGGGAAGAGGAGACAGCAGAAGGTAAGGGAGTAGAAGGAGAACCAATAGCAGAAGAGCAAATGGCTTGTGCACGCACAGCCGACTCAGAAGGGACAGTCCTACCGCTAGCCATTTGGTTCTCGTCACTAAGCGTCTCTACCTTACCCTTGGGCTTCTCCCCCACATCAGCACACACATTACAAGCAACTGATGGTGGCTTCTCTAGAAGGTCCTTAGTTAGCTTCACACATTTTTCATCCAATGCAACCAAGTCAGATTTTAGTTTGTCACAATTATTGCATGGTGAGCTAACAAGGTCCTTAGAAGCATATTGAGCCAATTTGTTGTTGTTATCAATCATCTCTTGAAATTGTTTGGAAACAGATTTAAGCTCAGCAGTCAGTTTGGGACAATTCACACATGAAACTATGTGCTCCAGCAGAAAAGCCTGTAATTCAGCGATGATGAGGACATCCTTTCCATGCATACAACCATGCCGACTCCATATCAAACTGAAACTATGATACAAGGACCAATGACTAGAGCGCGAGCACGTCAACTTAACCATCAGGTGAATGCGTTCCTAAGTTTGCATACAAATGTTTGAAAGAATGGAATACTACTTAATTCTTGTGATGATTTAATTGTCCTTAGGAACCATGGGGAAGAACCACATGAGCTCAAGTATAGAAGTGGAATCGTCAAGCGCAAACCAAGTCCTGTTCACGAGTTTGACTCGGATTCGGCCTTGTTGACAGCGCCTACTTCAAACGGCCGTCACTTTTGATCCGGAAGGTTTCTCGGGGCCTGTGAGTACTTGTTGGAAAGCTCTTGAAGTCTACCTTCAGATGGATCCGGTCTAACCTCCAAATTCCATCCGAGTCGACCAGAAACTGCAAAACAATTCACATCGCTTTTCCAGTCCGAGTCAAAGTGGGCCTTGGGCCTTGTAATTCGAGTCCTATTTGGCTTCCTTGTGTTTTGGCCGACCCTCCACCTTCCGTGACCCTTAAATAGGCAGCCGCACCTCTTCTAGGGTTTGGGTTTTGTTTAGACTAAGTTAGCTTTGCTGCTTTGCCTTGTACTCGCGTGTCGGCTAGACCGCCCGAATACTTGTCTTCGAACCCCACCGTTTTCTGTTTTCGATTGAATCTTACATCGTTATTTGCAAATTGAGTTGCTGTTCATCTTGTTCTTGCTTGTTCTTCGATTGCTTGCAGGAACAAGAACCCCGTGGTTAGGTTGATCGTGCGCCGACAAGGTCACGAACAATCTCTGAGTTGGTGTATCGATCGCTAAGGCGCAACGTCTTTGGATGGTTGTAGTCGGGTCGTCAACGCCATCTCCTTCCCAATCGAATCTACCACTCTCATCGAAAGATCGGGACCCTAGTCCTATCGGTTGGTATCGAGCTCAAGGTTGATCGGTGAGAGATCTTATCTAGTCTTTGCATTTTTACCTACAGTCCAGAAAACCAAAACAAAAATAGTAGATCTATTCCCCAAAATCCGAAACAATTTGAGCCTTTATCTATTGCTGCATAGTCTTTGTTTGTTGAGTCTTCGGTTGCATTGTCGTGTCCTTTGCTGGTCTTAGTGTCTAGTTCCTTTAGAGTTTCGAGTTCTGTTCACGTCTTGGTATCACCGTTGCAGTTAGATCCGAACTCGGTTTCTAGGGAGGTTTTGCCCTAGTTGGTCTCGGAGTAGGACACAAAGTCGGATTCAACTGCGTCGTGTGTGTAAAAAAAAGAAAGAAAAAAAGAGAGAGAGAGAGAAAAGAAGGAACAGGCAGCCGTATTTAGAAAGAGCCGCGGCATAAAAAAAAGAAAAAAAAAGAAAAAAATAAGACAGAGGAGAGAGAAACAGCTAACTTTTGCATACGACCTCCGATTGAGGCGATTCTTGATCCGTTGGAAAGGAAATCAGAAGAAAGGGTGAAAAAAAGAAGTCTGGAAAAACTGGAGATTTCAGATCCGCGTAAGCCACCAGGAGATATTGTCTTGACTTGTCGGCTGCCATCACCTCCTGCTCGCTGTGGTAAGAACTTGTAAGAGCTTGACAGAACTGGTTGAGAGTGTGCGACTTGATTTAACCACATCCCAGTAGTTGTGAGGGCATAACCTGCTGTTTTATTATTCTCTTCTTGGTTTGTTTCTTGTGTTCTTCTAACAATGTCAGGAGAACCAGAGGACCTGCGGGCAGCGCCACATTCCCCTCGGACTAGGGGCATCATACAACACTTTGAGCGCCAAATGAAGCTGCACACTGAAGGACTTGATGAGGATGTACGGGTCACCAACGAATGCCTTGGCCAATTGGAGGCCGCGCAGATCGACACCAACAGTACGCTTGCAACATTGGAGGCTCCGTTGGCACCGTCAACGCTTCACTTGCTGAGATTTTGAGACGTCTTGATGAGAGGTGTCGTGCATCTCCCGCTGCACCAACTCAGCGTACTCGTGCCAATACTGGTGTCTTGGGCAGCAGAGTGGACGAAAATGGTGGAGACGAATATGCGGCTGACACTGAGATTGATGACGAAGAGGACGCTCACCGTCATCGTCAACCACGCCGGAATGAGGTACGTGAGAATGATGAATCGCTTGGTAAGATTAAGTTCACTATGCCACCTTTTGATAGAAAATATAACCCAGATGCTTATATCACTTGGGAATTGGCTGTTGATCAGAAATTTGCTTGTCATGCATTCCCTGAAAACAAAAGGGTTAGGGCTGCTACTAGTGAGTTTATTGACTTTGCGTCTGTTTGGTGGAGTGAATATTGTAAGAAAAATCCTTTCACCATACCACAAACTTGGGATGCATTAAAAAGAATCATGCGAGCTAGATTTGTTCCCTCATATTATGCACGTGATTTGTTACATAAGTTGCAACAATTGAGGCAAGGTAGTAAAAGCGTAGAGGAATATTTTCAAGAATTGCAAACAGGCATGCTGCGTTGTGACTTAGAGGAAACTGAGGAAGCCGCTATGGCTAGGTTTATGGGTGGTTTGAATCGGGAAATTCAGGACATCTTAGCTTACAAGGAATATAATTCTATCACTCGTTTATTTCATCTTGCTTGTAAAGCTGAAAGAGAAGTACAGGGACGACGCGCAAGCACTAGGACTAACGTTTCTGCAGGTCGTGGAAACATTTGGTCTCCACGTGCATCTGCCGCACCATCAAGCCAACCCCCTGCACCTTCTTCCTCCAACAGCAAGCCACGGTTCTCATCATCAAATTCGACATCTCGGGCATCCGAAGCAACAAAGGGGACAGCCCAAGCACATGCAAAGAGCTCTTCATCCGTTGCATCTACGGGACGAACGAGGGATATCCAATGTCATCGATGCAAGGGGTATGGCCATGTGAGGAGTGAGTGCCCAACCAAGCGTGTTCTGATTGTGAGAGATGATGGTGAGTATTCTTCTGCTAGTGATTTGGATGAGGATACATATGCTATGCTTGCAGCTGACCATGCAGGTAGTGGGAAGGAGCAAGAAGAAGAGCACATTGGTGCTGAAGATGCGGAGCGCTATGAGAGCCTCATTGTGCAGCGTGTGTTGAGTGCACAAATGGAGAGGGCGGAGCAAAATCAGTGGCACATCCTTTTCCAAACAAAGTGCGTCGTGAAGGAACGCTCATGTCGAGTGATAATTGATGGAGGGAGCTGCAACAACTTGGTGAGCTCCGATATGGTGGAGAAGCTTGCGTTGAACACCAAACCTCACCCACAACCTTACTACATTCAATGGTTCAATAACAGCGGCAAGGTGAAGGTAACACGAATGGTGAGAGTAAATTTTGCTATTGGTTCTTATCATGATGTTGTAGAATGCGATGTTGTTCCTATGCAAGCATGCTCTATGCTGTTAGGTAGACCGTGGCAATATGATAAAGATTCACTACATCATGGTAAGACAAACCAATATTCTTTTGTGCATCATGACAAGAAAATTGTGTTACATCCTATGTCTCCTGAAGTTATTTTCAAAGATGAGATTGCTAGAGCTAATAGAGAGAAAAATCAGGAGCATAATAGGAGTGAAAATCAGATTGTTGCAAGCGAACTTGAGCAACATAAGAAGAAAAACTCTAAATCTGTTCATGAGACGAAAAATGAGATTAAATTGAAGGGTACATGTTTTCTTGCTACTAAGTCTGATATGAATGAGCTGGATGATAGTACTTCTGTTTGCTATGCCTTACTTTGCAAACAAACCTTATTTTCATTCGAGGAGGTACCTTCTTCTGTGCCTCCTGCTGTCACTAATCTTTTGCAGGAGTACATGGATGTCTTTCCAAAGGACGTGCCACCAGGGCTACCACCAGTGCGAGGGATTGAGCACCAGATTGATTTGATTCCCGGGGCATCTTTACCTAATCGTGCGCCATACAGGACCAATCCGGAAGAAACTAAGGAGATTCAGCGTCAAGTTCAAGAATTGCTTGATAAAGGTTATGTGCGTGAGTCTCTTAGTCCTTGTGCTGTTCCGGTAATTTTAGTGCCTAAGAAAGATGGATCATGGCGTATGTGTGTGGACTGTAGAGCGATTAATAACATTACCATTAGATATCGTCACCCTATTCCTAGGTTAGATGATATGCTTGATGAATTAAGTGGCTCTATTGTTTTCTCTAAACTTGATTTGCGTAGTGGGTATCACCAAATTCGCATGAAATTGGGAGATGAATGGAAAACAGCATTTAAAACTAAGTTCGGTTTGTATGAGTGGTTAGTGATGCCATTTGGTTTAACTAATGCACCTAGCACATTCATGAGATTAATGAACGAGGTTTTGCGTGCTTTCATTGGAAAATTTGTAGTGGTCTATTTTGATGATATATTGATATATAGCAGATCACTAGAGGAACACCTTTGCCATTTACGTGCTGTTTTTGATGCTTTACATAATGCACGTTTATTTGGTAACGTTGAGAAGTGCACATTTTGCACGGATCGAGTCTCTTTTCTTGGCTATGTTGTTACTCCCACAGGGCATTGAAGTTGATCAAGCCAAGGTTGAGGCAATCCAGAGTTGGCCGACTCCTAAAACGGTCACGCAGGTGCGAAGTTTTCTAGGACTTGCTGGATTCTATCGTCGTTTTGTGAAGGATTTCAGCACCATCGCTGCACCATTGAATGAACTCACTAAAAAGGGGGTGCCGTTTACTTGGGGGAATGCACAGGAAGACGCCTTCAACACATTGAAAGATAAGTTAACACATGCACCATTACTCCAACTTCCAGATTTTAGTAAGACTTTTGAGCTAGAATGTGATGCTAGTGGAATTGGATTGGGTGGTGTGCTGTTGCAAGAAGGTAAACCTGTGGCATACTTTAGTGAAAAATTGAGTGGGCCTAGTTTGAACTATTCTACTTATGATAAGGAATTATTCTCTACTATAATTGACCAATTGAAATTACACTCAGTCCACCCAAGAATACGTCCCCCGCTGAGAGCACCAACCTTCGTGCACCCACAAAAATGCACCCAGCAAATTGTCTTCATTAAAATCAAGGGCTAAAAAAACTCTCCCTGGCTTCAACCCAATCGTGCGGCCTGGATGGAACCTACGCTTCAACGCGAGGCCAAAGATACAACAGACAATTTGCTGATCCGAACAGAAATCACGAGATTCAGGGCCATCAGGCCACGTTCTGATCCGAATTTCCGGTGACCCGGCCAGCCGACTTCTGTCACGAATCTTGTCTTCGGTTCGGTTCCTGATTTCTTGTCGCCTAGGTAATCTCGTCTTCGGCCGTTCGGCGACACCGCGCCCAGGCAATCTCGTCTTCGGCCGTTCGGCGACACCGCGACAGCGATCTCATCCCGCCGATCCCAGGCAATCGCAGAATCTTCGGTTCGGTTCCTGATTTCTTGTCGCCCAGGTAATCTCGTCTTCGGCCGTTCGGCGACACCGCGCCCAGGCAATCTCGTCTTCGGCCGTTCGGCGACACCGCGACAGCGATCTCATCCCGCCGATCCCAGGCAATCGCTGGCAATATCGGTCTTCGGTCTTCGATCTTCTTTTCACGGCCCATAGGGAACTAGGGCGGCGCCGCGCCAGCACCATCACGCCGCGCGGCCGAGGCGCCGAGGCGCCGAGGTTGGCCTGGCCGTCGCCCGTCTGCCCGTCTCTACTCTCTAGACGTCTCTCCGCGACTCCGCCGCGCATCCGGCCAGCCACGCTACGTGACTACGTCCCCAGCCGGCAGCCGGTAAGCATCTACAGAATGATTGAATCATCCGCTCATCCGGCTCAATCGCTCATCATTGCATGGCCTGCATGCTGCATCTGCATGAATGATTAATTGATTGCATTGCAGGCGCGTGTCCACATCTACAGATCTACTGTAGACTGTAGTTTGCATGATTGCATATTAGGAATTTTTTAATCAATAATTAGTGCTTTGTTATTTGTAATTTGTAGTTACTAATTATAAACTCTTTGATATGAATTTTAAGTGTTTGTTGGTAAAATTAGATATATATATATATATATATATATATATATATATATATATATATATATATATATATATATATATATATATATATCTGTGCGTGTGTGTGTATGTGTGTATATATATATGTGTGTGTGTGTGTGTGTGTATATAAATTGTTCAACAGCTCATGTTATCATATTAGCCTTGCTAAGTAAATACTCATCCCTTAGTGCTATTCTAATGGGAATCCCTTCGTACTAGATATTTCAATTCAATGAAAATAATAATTGTCAATACAGGTACGTAAAAATGTCTACGCCGAGAAATACACGCGAAGCACAACGCGATATGTCTACGCCGAGAGATACACGCGAAGCGCTAAGCGATATCACCAACGTCATAGGTATGCTTACAATATTTTCGTATGCAGCACTTTTGAATTTTTTTAGTATTTATTGGAAGGAACACCTGTAGTAATAGAGTTTTATCCCATTTTAGATGAGGCCTCGCGGAGGAGGGAGGAAAGGAACATGCAGCAGCGCAAACGTCGAACTGACATGTCCATCGAACAAAGGGACGAGATTAATCGGAAACAACGTGAGTACCGAGAACGGAAGAAGGGTGAAACCCAAAATAGTAGCACTTCCGTTGCTTTGCCTGACACGGTGCTGTTAACTTCAGCACCCACAGGTACTTAATCTCTTTGTTCGATGGACACTTATTACTCCATTAACCCGTATGATTTATCCCTAAACATGCTCAACCATTGTGTGCAACCCAATCATAGGAATTGACGAAAATGCCGACCCACATGATGAAAACACGCCAATTATATTGGACAATGACAATATGCAAACAGATGCAGATGGGAAGCATACCCATGTTGGCGTTGGCACATCGACCATAAGAGACAGTGCACTATCTGTGGCCTACAGCGAGGATGACCCAGGTATAATTCGAGTTTATTGTGTAAAAGTAACATTCTTTTAATGTCTACACAAACCATCTCTACTATAATGACATAAACATGTGCCTCTGTCCCCAGAAACGAGACCTGCAGACAGTGCTGATGCTACAAGGGAACAAAGGAATGCACGACAACGAAAACGAAGAGCTGAGATGATGAGGACATCCTTTCCATGGATACAACTCAGCCACAGCAAGGGTTGCAAGGACCACTCACTCGAGCTCGTGCTCGTCAACTTAATTACCAGGTGAATTCATTCCTAGGTTCATATATTACTGAGAATAGACCGCTACCTAATGCAAGTGATTTAATTGTGCTTAGGAACCTGGGAAAGGATGAAGGAGAAGGACGTGGAGTCATGGACATGCCTGGATGGAATAATGGAGTTCACCACGTCACTTTGGGGCCAAGCCAAACAAGAATTCGAGTTGGACACGTTCTGGAATCAGATTCGGACTGCTGCGTTGGTACCAAGTTCAAACGGGCATAACTTCCTCATACGGACTCCGATTGGGACGTTCTTGTACTTCATGGAAAGCTTAGGAAGTCTATTTTCCAACGGATCCGACCTCAGCTTCAAATTCCATCTGAGCCGGCCGTAATCATCAAATTACTCCACGTTGTTTTCTGAGTCCGAGTCAAAAAGGGTGCTGCGCCACCTCCACTTGGGCCCATGGGCCTTGTAACCCTAGGGCGTGCCCTTGGACGCCCCCCCTGGTCGTTCTCCCTATAAAGGAGCCGCCGCCTTCGTTGCTAAGACTTGGATTTCGTTGAATTTAGGTTTAGCCATTGTGCAAACTTTTGTTCTTCAGTTGTGTTGGACGACCACCTGTCAAGACATCTTCGGAATCCCACCTTTGTGTTTCGCAATATAATTTGTGCTTCATTCATATTCGCAATGTCAGATTGCCTATATCTTATTCTTGCTAGTTCTTCGATTGCTCGCAGGAATTGAACTTCGTGTTCAGGTTGATCGCGCCTCAGCGAGATCAATAACACTCGAGTTGGTTCAGCGATTGCTAAGGCGCAAGCGTCGTCGTACGGTTGTAGTCGGATCGTGAGGGTCACCTCCACCAAAATCGAAAGTTATCCATCTCATCGAAAGATCGGGCACCTCGTCTTCATCATGAGATGACCGATCAGCAAAGGGAGGAGATTAATAGAAAACAACGTGAATAGCGAGTACGGAGGAAGGCTGCAATGGAAAATATTACCACCACCTCTGTTGTGTCTCAAACAGTGCCGGCATCTTCTCCCGCAGGTGAGTAATATCTTCAACTTATGCATTTCCTCAACCATCTGATATACCATGAACTGCCGTCCATATGTGAAGGTGCGAGTTTTGGAACTGGATTATCAACTGTATTGGAAAATGATGAGTCAGCAGATCCCACAGAGTGGCTACACAGAAATGATAATTATGTTCCACGACCTAGAGGCCCACATACGGTCCTTTCAGGTCCATTGCCTACTTCCGGCGAGTCAGGTGAGCACAACCTCATGCTATTTTTTATAAAAAAATAAGGCATTTAGATATATGCTACTGTACTTATTACAAATATATTTGCAGAAATTCATTTACCTGAGCGGCGCCGCAACCATGTAGATGTCCAAACCAATGAAGATGAATTCGACCGTGAACTATTCGAACCAACGCATGATGGTTGGGCCGGTGATGAAGATGCCATGGACGGCGGCCATGGATTGCACAACGATAACTTATACGATGATGATGGAGTCATTCAGCGGCATGCGCAAGGTACTACGACGACATCTATACGTCATATTACAAATCCAACTTCAACAAATAAGTCTAATGGCGGCCACAGTCCTACATCTTTTCGATTCTTTCTGGTGTACGTCTCTGTTCTTGTTTGTTCGTCTTGTTTGCAAGATTGAATAGTGGATTTAGATGCAACTGCGATGTTAAATGTCGTGTTTGATCCGATTGCAATGTTCAATCATGTTGATTAGAACATAGAAATCACCAGCAAAATTGGAAGTCCTTTAAACCTCATTTTTTAGCAGCACGAGATCAAAGAAAAAATAGAGAGGAAAAAAAACGTCCTGGTAATGATTAGTACCTGATTTAACATTCACTTGAGTATACTGGACCAGCATAAGGATTTAGGAGCCCAGGTTTGTTTAGCATTGTGCAGTCATATAACTTTATCATGACGAATGATGATATATGGAAGTTTATGAATATACCAGTAGGTTCACCAAGAGATCTCTATCTGTCAGATGCTCTGAATGATATTACGTCATTTCTCATAGAAATGCTATACACAATCAAGCAGTAGCTTTTGCAGAATACAGATAGATGCATAATACAACTACACAAGCATGTGTATTAACCTACAGATATCTGTACAAATAACATGCTACCTTGGTGTCTAAATTGATCACCGTCAATTATATAGTGCATCACTACATCTTTTCCTTGTCGATCAAGAATCGAACTATCCATATGACTACCCATGCAGGGCAAACGTTCATTGGCCTGTTGCCTTTAATTGCTGAAACAATGTGTTTTATGTTGGAGTCCAATTATGTTATGTCAAATTTGGATTGGCATAGTTTATCTCATATCTTAATGCCATAAACAAAATTTTAGCGTTTGTTGCATTCAGTGCGGCCCAATGCCTCCAGATGTTGCATTCAGATTCAGTGGACAGTGTTACCTCAAGCTCGACTGCGTAGGACATATAATTGAAGGGTAGGATCTCTTCATCGGCAAGCCTTAAAGCCATAATTCCCCAGATGCTAGCAGCTGTAAGACGGAAATGTTGGTTATTGTGTTGCGGTGCAAGAAGTGCCGCTACTAACACACTGCACAAGAAGAACAAAGAGCTGCACCTGCAACATGCCTACGGAACCCAGGATCAGCGAATTTCTCCATCCATACAAAGTCATCATATAGAGAGTGGTAAACTGGATATCCTGGTCCTGCATAGGCCAAGGCGCCAAGTAGCATCCATTAGAAAGGAGAAAGATAGTTAGAATTAGGAAAAAGTCCATATAATGCTCTAAACTTTTATCGAAAATCCGTCCGGCGCTTGAAACTTTAAAACCAGTTATTTGACTTCTTGAATTTTCTAATCTGATTCAAATAGACCTATAACCAGGTTATATAAGATAGTATTATCCGTCATCTATACGTCATATTACAAATCCAACTTCAACAAATAAGTCTTACCATAGAGCATATTTATATATAAAATTGATTACTACAATGTCTCGTACACAGGTCATGATTATGAGTCGTATCGCGTGCTTCCAGATGGTCCAGCTGCAAATAGTATGACAGATGATGATCCATATGACTTCATCTACCAGAACCTACCACAACGACATAAATTGAGAAATGTCCCTGACTGCAGTTACTGTGGTGCGATGAGGTTTCAGTATGAGACACCCGGGTTTTGTTGTAGAAAAGGAAAAGTACAAATACATATACCAGAGGTTCCTGCAGAGTTGAAAAGATTATTCACAAGTCAAGTGCATGATGATGCAAAATATTTTAGGAAACATATACGTTATATCAACTCGCATTTTGCCTTTGCAAGTCTAGGGGTTACCATTGACCGCAGATATAACAGTCCAGTAGGGACTGGTATTTATACATTTCGAGTTCATGGTGGGTTGTACCACCGTCTGGACCACCTGGTGCCAGGTGGCGACGACGCTCGGCATCTGCAGCTCTACTTTTATGATACAGAAGATGAGGCCTTATCACATAGAGTCAAAAGGTCCCCTGATCTTGATATCAACCTCATCCGAAATATCCTTGCAATTTTGCAGGATAACCCATATGTTCATACTTTTAGGAGAAATGGTGCTTTTCCAAACTTGGATGACTACCGGATTGAACTCAATACAAATATCACACCTGACCAGAGAAGGTACAATGCCCCAACAGCATCCCAAGTTGCTGCTATCTGGATAGAAGGGAACGATCCACAGAGATGTTTTGATAGGAGTGTGGTTGTATATGGAAAGACCGATCGTCGTCCGCAGTATATCCGAGCATACCATGGTTGTTATGACCCATTAGCTTATCCTATATATAACCCACGAGGGGAAACGGGATGGAACAAGTTTATGCCGTACAGTGGGGGTCCAGTCACTCCACCATCTGCAACCCCGGCTTCTACTAATAATGTTAATTACATGGATGATGGGACTACTGGTGGTTATCAAGGTATTATCTCCTATATTATTTTCTGCTATAATATTGGTACCATTGAATCGCTGCTATAATACTATATTATAACATGATCTATTATTTTATCTATCTTGCAGCTGATAATAATAACGAAAATCTGGCGGAAGAAGGCGACAATGACGTACAAGAAGGTGATGTGCTAAGTGGAGTTGCAGAGGCAGCACAATCCACAAGATATGTAACTGCACGAGAATACTACTGCTTCAAGTTGCAAGTTAGACGGGGACTTTTTAATATTTTATTATTTGGAGGACGTCTTTTTCAGCAGTGGGCTGTGGATATGTATATAAAGATTGAGTCTATGAGGCTAGATTGGTACTCTAATCCCGATAACCAAAAACTAATACGGGCAGAGCTATACCAGGTAACCACTCATATTATTTTATTTATTTATTATTTTGTTTATGAACTTTGCAACCTTGTTACTGCCTTTCGCTAAAATTATATGTGCTTAAATATATTATAGGGACTGGTTGATGTTATCTCTGCTGGAGAGACGCAGGGTTCTAGGGTTGGCAAGAGAATTGTGCTGCCAAGATCATTCCCAGGATGCGATCGAGACATGCAACAAAGGTTCCTTAATGCTATGGCTATTGTGCAGCGTTTTGGCAAGCCTGATTACTTCATCACCATGACATGCAACCCCTACTGGGAAGAGATAACAAGCAATCTCGAACCGGGGCAGGAACCACAAGATAGGCCAGAATTGGTTGCAAGAGTGTACAGGGCAAAGTTGCGGGATCTAAAAGATCTTTTGATCAAGAGAAAGTATTTTGGTGATGTTGCAGCATACGTCCATGTTACCGAGTTCCAGAAAAGGGGGCTGCCACATGAGCATTTCCTGCTGATCATGAAGTCAGGGAGTAAGTTGACAACCCCGGATGCATATGATCGAGTTATTTCAGCGGAGATACCAGACAAGGACAAATATCCAGAGTTACATGATCTGGTTATCAGCCATATGTTACATGGACCATGTGGCGTGCTAAACAAAAACTGCGCGTGCATGGTGGATGGGGAGTGCCGCTTTCAGTACCCTCGACAGTTCTGTGAGGCAACCCAACAAGGAAAGGACTCCTATCCAACCTACAGGAGAAGGGATGATGGACGTCGAGTCAGGATTAGGAGAGCAGAATTAGATAACAGGTGGGTGGTTCCCTACAACCCTGGTCTGCTCTTTAGATATAACTGTCACATAAATGTTGAAGCATGCTCAAGCATTAAAGCAGTGAAGTATCTATTTAAGTACGTATATAAAGGCCACGACCAAGCATCATTCTCGGTAAATGCAGACCAAAATGATAGAGATGATGGTGTCATCAATGAGATACAACAGTATAGGAGTGCTAGGTACATATCTCCACCGGAAGCTGTGCACAGGATATTCGGATTCCCAATGTTTGGAGTTTATCCGGCAGTATTGCAGCTCCAGCTACATTTGCCTGATATGCAGTCCGTGACATACAATGATAATGAAAACCTGGAGGATGTTGTTAGTCGCCCAGGTTCTAATAGGACCACACTGACAGAGTATTTCAATAAAAACCGTGAAGAAAGGGCAGCAAGAAAAATATTGTATAGAGAATTTCCAGAACACTACCGTTGGATCACAGGGAGAAAAGTATGGCAAGGAAGGAAACAAGCGTCAGGACAGATAGGGCGGATTGTCTATGCTAACCCTGCTGAAGGGGAGAGATACTTCCTAAGAGTTCTACTGAATCATGTGAGAGGTGCAACATCATTTGAGGATTTAAGAACATTGGCTGGTGTGACATACTCTACTTTTAGGGAAGCATGTGAGAAAAGAGGGCTTATCGAGACGGACAGATCAATCGACGACTGCTTGACTGAGGCCACCACTTTCCAGATGCCGTGTGCCTTGCGAAGGTTGTTTGCTACCATTCTTGTATTCTGCGAGGCCACTAACATACGTGGACTATGGGATAAGCATAAGGACGCTCTAGGTGAAGACTTTAGCCGGGACAACACCAACACGTCGACAGTGGAGCAAATGGTGCTCAGACACATACGGGATATGCTTCACTCGATGGGTAAAGATATCGGGATTATGGTCTGGCACCTATTTGCGATATGAGTCCAAGCTGCATTAACATGATGAAAGAGGTTAGAGAGGAACAGAATGTCTCTGTAGACCAAGAACACTTAGATATTTTTGATTCTCTTAACAAGGAGCAGAGAGAAGGGTTTGATGAAATCGTTCAGCATGTCTTTTCCAACAAGAGCCAAGTTTTTTTTGTGGATGGTCCGGGAGGCACGGGCAAGACGTTCCTATACAAGGCGCTCCTTGCTAGAGTTCGGTCCAAAGGATTAATAGCCATCGCAACAGCCACATCTGGTATAGCAGCATCAATATTGCCCGGAGGACGCACTGCACACTCCAGGTTTAAAATTCCAATTAAAATTGGGGACAACAGCATGTGCAGCTTTACAAAGCAAAGTGGCACTGCAGAGTTGCTTCGTAGGGCGTCTTTGATTATTTGGGATGAAGTTGCCATGACCAAGCGTCAGTGCGTTGAGACACTTGATAGGTCCCTACAGGATATTATGGAATGTGCTTTGCCATTTGGAGGAAAGGTCATGGTATTTGGTGGAGACTTCAGACAGGTCCTTCCTGTGGTGACACGTGGGACAAGAGCACAGGTAACTGATGCTACTTTGCAAAGATCCTATTTGTGGGATAAAATAAGGAAGATAAGATTGTCACGAAATATGAGAGCACAGTCAGACCCATGGTTTTCTGAGTACCTACTACGAATTGGAAATGGAACTGAGGAAACGATTGGAGATGATTATGTTCGACTCCCTGATGACATTGTGATTGGATATACTGACACGGACGTGGCAGTCAACAAACTCATTCAAGATGTTTTCCTGTCACTTGAAGAACATGCAACATCAGCCACCTATATGAGCTCGCGTGCCATTCTATCCACCAAAAATGAACATGTTGATAGGCTAAATGCAATGATGATTGAGAGATTTCCAGGTGAGGAAAAGGTTTACCACAGCTTTGACACTGTTGTTGATGATACTCAGAATCACTTCCCTATTGATTTTTTGAACTCAATAACTCCAAATGGCCTCCCCCCGCACGAGCTAAAGCTAAAAATCAATTGTCCTGTGATTCTTCTCCGCAATCTTGATCCAAACAATGGCTTGTGCAATGGCACAAGGCTTATGGTCAGAGCATTGCAAGACAATGCAATTGATGCTGAGATCGTTGGTGGACAACATGTACGGAAGAGAGTTTTTATACCAAGGCTACCATTGTCTCCCTCGGATGATATTTCTCTTCCTTTCAAGTTCAAGAGAAAACAATTCCCAGTGCGACTAAGTTTTGCCATGACAATAAATAAATCGCAGGGACAAACCATCCCTAACGTTGGGATCTACCTTCCAGAACCCGTGTTCTCGCATGGACAGCTTTATGTTGGTTTATCAAGGGGGGTGTCAAGATCAACAACAAGAATTTTGGCAAAACCAAAAGAGGACTTGGATCCTACAGGGAAGAGCACCAAGAATATAGTTTACAAAGACGTCCTAAATTGGTGATTGACGGTGTGTATACTCAAACCATTTTATCAGTCCTCATGTGAATATATATTTTAAAACATGTTCTTTGTACAAAAACTGCCAAGGCTTCTATCAATTTTGTGGGTATCTGATCATGTACAAGTTTTTTTTGGTCCTTTTCATCATTTTGGTACCAGAGGTTCTCTTGTTCCTTCATTGAGCATAATACCATAAATCAAGATCAGATCTCATGAAGTTTTAGTACATAGCCAGAAAAAGTTGAGAAAATATTTTCTAAGTCAAATAAGTGCATTTCCTTTTTACCGGGAGGTTTTAAAAAGTGCAGTGTTGAAATTGAGAAGAGTGCCAAGCAGCTCTAGATTCAAGGATTTTTTTGTCATACTTGAATGTGAGATTTAGATCGTTTCCAAATTTATATGTGTTAAATCAGATAAATACTATTTACAATATCTTACAAAAAAATTGAAGCATTGCTGCAACAGTCACTTGTAGAATACCAACCTTGAGCTTATATATCTCAGATCGTGAGAACGTTACCATGCAATCCCCTGCCTTGATGTTAGAGAAAGACCCAAGTGTGGACTTCAGAGGAACCAAAGGAGATAGTCTCTCATAATATTGAACCTGCTCGGCAACATAGAACCAGTAGGTTAGCATATTTGCTATACAACAACATGTTGTCTAGATGTTTGAATCAGTACTTCAGCGGTGTGCTACTGTCATGACCATAGCAACAGTTTTCGTGTGCGTGGTGAAAGTCCACAGGTTTATGAGATGCGTTGCTCCACAGAGGACTATAAACGCACCAAACTGGATCAAAACCCATCTGTATGGGAAGAAGGACGACTTCTTCACGAAATAAATCAGCTCCAACGGGATTGAGAAATACGCGAGGGCTATAAAGAAGTCCAAGATGTACTGATACCTGATGAGGAGCTCATAAGTCGGCCATAGTGGCTCGATGCAGTCACATCCCTCCATCCCCAAAGCTTTAGTACTGCATTAGTTCTCACAACATTCCCTACAGAATAACAAACATACATTTGAGTTTCCGTCCAACCCAACCATACCTAGCCCTTGAAGAGTTCATATCGTTTCGTGTTCTAAAAGAACAGGAAACACATAATAATTAAGAAATTGTGGCAGCAAGCTGGCCATGAACACACCGAAGATAATAACAGAGCATGCAAATCCCACAAGACGAATCAAACACCGTATCGATTACCATTTCCAATCGGCCCTCAGCCCCCATTCCCATCATCCAAAGCAAGATTCAGTGCTCCCACCCCCCATGTTAGCATAGCATGCTATCTCAAATAACTTCCCCTTTCCCCATTCCAGCAGCACAGCACAACCAGCCATGGCCGCGGGCGCAGATACCACCAATCAGAACCAAGACCGCAGAAGGCTGCCGCACCTCCGATGCCTCCCGGGGCCTATGCTAAACATCACTCTCCCCTTGACCACCACTCCACCAGTCCTCACTGCTCCTGCCTCCCGATCAACCCAAGAAGGGAAACGAAAGCCCAGATCTGAACAGGGCAGCAGGACACGCCAAGAAGAGAGCACGAGCAGTAGTAGTACCTCGAGCGGCGGATAGAGCCGCCGGAGAGCACGACGGTGAAGGAGCCCCTCTCGGCGGCGGACTTCCCCGACAGCTCCGCCGTGTACTCGGCCAGCGATGCCGCGAGATCCTCCTCGGCGTCGAATATGAGCAACTTCTTCCGGGACGCCCCCTCACCGGCGGCGGCGGGCGAGGCCATGGAGGAGACAGGGACAAGGGGAGAGTGGGAGGGGCGGAGGATGATAATAGTTTGGAGGGAATAGATCGACGGAGGCTCGCGGGAACTATGGATGAAGGCGATGATCGGAATCGTCTGACGGAGGTGAGGGAGGTCGAGGCGGCTGCGGCGGTGGAGGAGACGGCGGGGGTGGACATGGTGTTGAGGGCGGCGTGGAATGGGAGAGGGGTTGCGGGTTTGGTGGTGAAAAGGACGGGTGGAGGAGAGGGGAGGCGGTGGGGCGGAGGAAAGGGGCGTGGGAACTGGGTGCATGATCCAGATGACAATTGTGTAAAAGTTGAACTATGCAAAAAGAAATATTAGCTATTCTTATATTAAACCGTGGGGGCTCAACAAGCGACCTGACCTTGTTCCTCTCGAAATTTTCTAACTCCTCATGCATGGCATTGACCCAAGACTCATCAGAAAGAGCATGACAAACGTCCTTGGGCTCTAATGAGGCAACAAAGGCAGAATGGAGACAAAAATGTGACATGCCAGACTTTGAGCGAGTGACGGCTCAAAAAGGTCTCCAATCATCTGCTCGGAAGGATGATCTTTCTGGATATGTCGGTGAGGTCCTGGATGAGATGAAGAAGTGGCCTCTACCTCATGAGCTGATGAGGTAGGAACAGAGTCACTAGCTCCAGAGGAAGCAGAAGGCATGGCCTGATCACCTGGATGTGCCGTGGACGAAGGCACCTCAAGTGGAGGATGAGGAACTGGGTCGGGTAGACAACCCTCATCTCCATCCTCCTCACCGTCCACAAAGATGGGCTCGGACTGCTTTAAAGAACCTAAGATATCGGGCCTAGTCCCTGGACTGGCCTCGTCAAAGGTCACCTCACAGGTCTCTACCAACTTACTAGACTCGCAGTTCCAAACCCTCGCCAACGAAGAAGTCGAGTAGCCTAGAAAGATACCATCCCGGACTTCAAAATGAAACACTTGCAACCAAACACATGAAAATGAGAGACACTGGGCTTTCGCCCATATCTCAGCTCATAGGAAGTGCGATGCAAGTGTGCCCGAAGAAAAACTCTGTTTGAAACATAGCACGCGGTGGCTATAGCCTCAGCCCAAAACTTCCTAGGTGTAGAATACGCATCAAGTATCGTCCCGGCCATCTCGACCAAGGTACGGTTCTTCCTTTCCACGACGCCATTCTGCTATAGGACGCGCGGAGAAGAGAACTGGTGCTCTACATCTGTCTCATCGCAAAATCTCTCAAAGATGGAATTCTTGAACTCCATGCCATTGTCACTGCGAATTGCTCGTAAGGCACCCGGGAGCTCAACAGAAAGCCTACTGAAAAGACCTCGAAAATTTGTAAACGTCTCATCCTTCGAGGCTAAGAAAAACACCCAAGAGAACCTCGAGAAGTCATCGACCACAACAAGAACATACCACTTCCCTCATGCTGACTACACTTGAGCTGGTCCAACTGTGTCCATTGGAGCAGCTGTCCTGGTGCATCGGTCATAGTCATTGTGACCGGAGGGTGAGAAGCAGCAACCATCTTGCCGTGCCGGCATGGAGCGCAAACAAGATCTTTGACCATCTTGAGTTTAGGCAGACCACGAATGAGATCATGGCCGCTAACTCGGGTCAAATGGTAAAATCCAAAATGACCAAGTCTCCTATGCCAGAAAGTAAGGTCGTGGGACTTAGAAGCAACTAAACACCGGAAGGATCATCAGAAGACTCAAAAAAATCAGCACGAAAGATCCTCCCATAACGAGAAATCCCGCAAACCAGACTACCTGAAGAATCAAGGATTTTGCAAGCATTTTTCCCAAAGCTCACCTCAAAGCCATCATCGGTAAGCTGAGAAACAGAAAGAAAATTATACTGCAGCTTACTAACCAAGGCAACATCTTTCAAATAAAAGACTCATTAACGCGCACTGTACCTTTGGCGATAACACGCCCAGACAAAGCGTCTCCGAAGGTGATCATCTCACCACCTGGAGCACGAGCTAGGGAAGAGAACCAACGAGAGTCTCCGGTCATGTGTCGAGAACACACGGAGTCAACGAGCCAAACCTCTCTCTTCCCCGCCCGGCGAACCTGAGTCAACGAAAGAGTAATGTCTCAGTACTGGGGTAAATCAAGAGTGATTTTGGCACCCAATACTGAGTAACACGTCGAGTAGAAGAAGTAGCCACACACGACTGACCTCTAGCTACCCTACACTCTCTATCGCTCAACAAGTCCGAAGGTCTATGTGCAGACCTAAAGCTGTCGTTGGGCTTGACTGCTATGGAGGAGCGAGTCAAGACATCAGCAACATGCTGATCACACCGCGGGTAGCTATCTCGACGGGGGACGAAAATCAGAAACACCGGAAAAGCCAAGTCCTCGATACTGACTAAAACCCTCAGAGAGATCAACCCTGGACCTCGTGTTGGTCTTAGAAGCACTCAAGGTCTGGGGCTGACCTTGAATACTCTAAGATCGCGAACACAATCTCTCCGCGCAATCTTGGCGCGCCTGAAGCATCTCTCGACCAAGTGTCCATCCTTCTGACACAAGGTGCAATGATACTTCACCTTCTGAGAGGTAGAAGCAGCACGACGAGGCTTCATCTTCTGAGAGGCCGAAGCAACAGGTGGAATCACCTTGCTGTCAGAAATCCCTTGGACAAAGTCTGCTGACTTGAATTGAATTTTCTTAGTTCTGGGCTTGACCTCGATCACACCTGCGGCTATGGGCCTGAGCACAGTAGGTGGATGCTTCCTAACATCCTCAAGAAAATCATATCCTAGACCTTATTGAATTTGCGAATCTTGGACTGGCCTAGAATAAGATTTAGCTTCTTCTTGCCTCCTACAAACATCTCAAGAGTGTTCATAGGTACTGACATTCCCGAAAGAGAGAGGTGCAAGAAAAGCAGGGGGAAGAGGAGACAGCAAAAGGTAAGGGAGTAGAAGGGGAACCAATAGCAGAAGAGCAAATGGGTTGTGCACGCACAGCCGACTCAGAAGGGACAGTCCTACCGCTAGCCATTTGGTTCTCGTCGCAAAGTGTCTCTACCTTACCCTTGGGCTTCTCCGCCACATCAGCACACACATTACAAGCAACTGATGGTTGCTTCTCTAGAAGGTCCTTAGTTAGCTTCACACATTTTTCATCCAATGCAACCAAGTCAGATTTTAGTTTGTCACAATTATTGCATGGTGAGCTAACAAGGTCCTTAGAAGCATATTGAGCCAATTTGTTGTTGTTATCAATCATCTCTTGAAACTGTTTGGCAACAGATTCAAGCTCAGCAATCAGTTTGGGACAATTCACACATGAAGCTATGGGCTCTAGCAGAAAAGCCTGTAATTCAGCAATTTTATGATTTGCCCTTTTTAGGTTCATCTTCAAATTGTTACAACTTTCACAAGTCTCGGGCAGATCAATAAGCATGGTATAAAGACCGCATTATCCTTATCCTCACATAAGGTGCAAAAATTAGCCTCAACAGTAGTAGATGAAAGAGACGCTACCCTACTCATCTCTAGTTCAGCAAGAAGACTAACATTCTCCACCTTAATCATGTCAAGCTCAGAGGACAGACAATCATGAGAGGTCTTTAATTTCTCCATGTCACCAAGCAAAGCACAGCATGTATCACATTCGTCTCGGGAGAGAGCAGGTAAAAGTGAAGTACGCTCCCGTGACAGTCTATCTACTTCCTTCTCCAACTCGCTACACCTAGCTCTAGATCTAGCATAGAATTTACCTAGCTTAGGAAAAGCATCATTAAGCTGGTCGTATGAGGGGTATACCTCGTCGGAGTAGAAGTATAGCTCGCTGTCGCTCACGTCGCCCGCAAGGGCCATGAAGCACATGCCGGAGAAGTCATCGCCATCCTTGGGGTCTTGATCGTCCTTCCCATCGTTGTCGCTCCACCCCTCCACCTCGCTGAGGTCGAGGTCGTCGAAGGCATTGAGGACACGATCGAAGAGCTTCTTGGCTTTGCCAAGGTCGCGGAACTTCTTCTTGCCTTGGGCACGAGCTAGGGGCTTTTTGTTGCGGTTCTTGTCGATGTAGTCGTTCTTGCTCACGCCGCCATAGTCGTTCTTTCCTTTCCCCAGCTTGGGGCAATTCGCCCGAATGTGGTTGGGGCCACCACACTCGAAGCAAATTGTCGGGCCAGTCCTCTTTCGATCTCTCACCCTCTTGTACGCGTGGGAAAACTTTCTGGCTAGAAGGGCTAACTGGTCATCTAGTAGCCGCTCTAACTGATCATCAGTTACGTCACAAAGAGCAGCTAGAGAGAATCCACAGATCGACTCGGAAGAAGGTCCAGAAACCAGACTGGGATTAGTGACTAAGGCCATCGACTGCGACTTCGACCTACGAGAGACTATGTCAGTCTCGTGAGTCTTGAGGCGTGAGTACAACGCGTGAAGAGTCATGGTCGAGAGATCGATGGTGTCCTAGATGGTAGTCACCTTCATCTCCCAAACACGCAAATCCAGAGCTGCGAGCATTTGTCGAGCATTGTCCGAGTAGGGGTATGTGAGACTGACCCCAGCCCCGAATTATGATGTTCCTCGCCTTAGCGTTCGCCTCAACATTAAGCATGTTTCCAGCGTTGATGTTCTCATCGGCAGGAACAACATATTGGTTGTTGACTTTCCTCCAGATGGCATAACCCTGAGCTTGGATGTAGGTCTCCATCCGGCTCTTCCAGAAGGGATAACCGATGCCATCAAAGACCGGAGGCTTGGTCGAGTACTTGTCTGTCGCCATGGCTCTAGAGACTGGTTAAGATCTACGAGGAAGAGCTAACCGGCTCTGATACCAATTGTTGGATCGAAATCGGCAATAGAGGTTGGTGAATGTTGCTTATCAAAAAATGTTCCCCCGAAAAGTATCCACAAAAATCTTCTCTCCGATAGATATAAAATCTATGAAGAGAAAGATTTATGTTCTCTGTACAATTCTACTAGACAAACGAGAAATACACAGAGAGAAACTCAGAGAAACAAGAAGGAAGACAAGACAAAAGAACTATCTCCAAAGATGAAAGAGCTGCTGGGGGCCGGTCAGACCTCAGTTAGTGGACCGGTCTGACCGCCACCTTGCCGCCCTGACCATACCGGTCTGACCGCCGGTCTCGGGCCGGTCTGACCGGGCTTTGGGTCCGAGCATAGTAATGCCTGATTTTCAGACAGCCAACTCTGAGACCTTCATGCAGCAAAACAATTGAAGGTCTTTGGCTATTTCTCTAAGTCCAAAAGAAAGAGACTTTAATACAAATAGCCATATCACCTGAAGAACCAAGGAAATCAACCAAAAAGGGGAGAGAATCAAGATTTGAGCCAAAAACTGAAAAATACAGAGAGCAGCACCAAAAACTCAAATTGCCATATAATCTTTGGTCCTTTAACCATGAAACCAAGAGAATATGTAAGGAATAGCCTTAGGACTTAGAAGCTCAAACCAGGGCACAAACTTTCGAAGTAAAAATAAAAGCATCATCAAACCCTAGAAATGGAGCAACAGAGGAACAATTTTGACGAGAGACAGAGGGAGGAGAAAACTCAATGAATTCATCAATTGCTCTTGGGAATGGAATGGCCAAGTGGTCTAAAGTCTTTTCCCATCACAGAGCAACCCATTTTCCAACTCCTCCTTGAGAATCAAACTCTAGAACACAAAACCTAGAAATCAAACAGAAGAACGAAAAGAGCACACTGCAGCTGAAAATCATCACAGAGAGGGCACAAAAAGAAAAAGTCCAACATAATCCTTCTCATATTGACAGGAGAAGATTACAAAGGAGTCCCCATACGCGATTGGATCAAAGAAATGCTTCCTCCTCACTACATGCTTGAGGGGAGAGCACAAGAACACCCTGAGAAGGAGCTGAACAGCCCTCTGTCCCTCTCACCCACTCTCAACAACTAAAGCACAAAAGCAAAACAACATCTAACCCTCTCCCCAAGCCATGCTACAAGCAGGAGACACCCCTCCTTTATATAGTCTTCCACTAAACGGTTTGCAATTTGCTTTGCCCATTAAGCCTCAACAACTCCTATGCTTTATCCATAATCCACTTCCATTAGTGCAGCTTTGCGTAATCACCAAAACGCCCCTCGTGCACCTTCCGGGAAGCTTCCTCATTCCTTGCCTTCCAAGCCTCGCAAACACCTCGAGTCCTCGCCGTCTTCGACACACCTCGACTGTTCTGACCTCGGCACCGCCTGCACCTAGTCCGGTCATCCCGTGCCTCGCCACGACTCTGCCTCGATGTCCTACAGCCATCACAGACAAGAAATACAATGCATAGCACCGCTCAAAACAAGTAATTCTCATTAGCATCAACAAATCATACTCAAGCATGAAATTGCTCAAACGACCAATCGGGAAGAAGAATACGCCTCAAGTTCGACTAACCAAACCCGACTAAGCCAAATGCCATCATGGCATGAAACGCACAAACCAAACTCAATCATTCCAGAATACTCGTCAATTACTCATCACAAGCATGGGGTCGCATCCACATGGTCTCTCAGGAGGTGTTCGCAATGTCCCCGGCCTTGCTACGCAGGACGCGGTGTGGGCATCTGGTGCTGCCGAAGCCGCTGGCGCAGAGTGACCGAGGCCCGTTGTCTCCGATTTCATCCCTCGATCAGAGATGCTTCGCGTCCTTAACAAGGTCGCGGAGCACGCCGACGGCAGCCTGGATCAATAGGCGCTGTCAATGTGCGGGGGAGATCTTCTGGCGCTCGCGCTGAGTGCCTCAGAGATAAGGGTAAATGCCTAAGTTTGCGGCCTGCACCGCTGTCAAGTACATAGTTAACACCTGCCGTTTCTTTTAGACTCGCACTCGCGAGCTGAGGGTGCTAGAGGGCCAGCTTCGTGCTACCGACGAGGCTCACGCCGTTAAGGACAAGCTTATTCACGCGCTGGAGGCGAAAAGCGCGAAGGCAACTTCCATGCACAAATGGTCGCTGCGAATGCGGAGTTCGCAGTAGCGACGGCGCAACGTGCCACAGAGGAGGCTCCACGCGCCGCGGCAGAGGAGCACGTCGGCTTGCTTCAGCAAATCTCCGCACTGGAGGATAAGAAGGCCCAACTTGCCGTGTCCCTTGAGGAGAGGAACCGAACTTTGGGCGACGCATCGCTGTCGGCGTGGAGGGCGATGGAGTCTTTGGAACGGCCCTCCGGGACCTTTGTGTTGACGTGCCGGACATTACGCACAGTCCCACGGATCTGGCGTAGACGCTTGAGTGAATCGAAGAGGGCACGAGCCTCGCCCTCCGCGGTGCCAGAGCCTTCGGCGATCACTGCGGCTTCTCCAGCGCTTGTCTCGCCTTCGCCATGCTCCACACCCGAGGGTGTGGGCATGTCAACGAGCTGGACTTGCCAGCGGAGGCCAGGGCGATGTCCGGTGTCGTCCGCGTCATTCAACCCGCTCTCCAGAGTTTCTATAGCCGGATCTGGGGCTACATCGGGGAGGACGCGGCCAGGGTCGTGCTGCGGTGAACACTGCATCGGGAGGGGAACTTCATCCAGTGGCTCAAGGAAGTTCCCCGGCGCGACGACGATGGTGCGGGGCTCGAGGAAGTTCCCTGGCGCAACGACAATGGTGCAGGGCTCGAGGAAGATCCCCGGTGCAACGACGATGGCGTAGACCCCAAGAAGGGATGCCGGGGCCTGGTGTGTTGTGTTATGTACGCCTTGTGGTGCAGTTATTGCCTTGTGGCCTCCTTTTTGTATGAATGAAATACTTTCCCAAGATGCTTTGTTGTTGAGTGTCATTCCTGATAGGAACGGGGTCCCGATCTTCCAACAGGTTCTGGATATGTTCGATTTGGTGGAGGCGTGACACAAATCGATCCGGCTTCCGAACAACACGTTCCGAACCCCGCAATCGCAGCACCACGTCTCCTCAGGTTATCAACCGTGCGCAGCCCGGTTGACCTCGCCAAGAAGGCTAATCCTCGCCTGCGAATCTAAGAACACAAGCAAGAACAGGGAAGAACACAACTGAATTGCAGATGTATTGATTTAGCACTCAAAAGTTGGGGTCTCACAAACTGATGAACGGCGAAACTGTTCAAAGACAGAATAATCTAAGCAAAACCCAAACCCTAATGGTGGGGGTGGTGGCTGGATATAGGAGTGAGGCAAAACCCCTGGACGCGCCCTAATGGGCTCCAACACGATACAAATCCGAACGGCCGAAAAGACGGTGACGCAGCACCCTGACAGATTCTGAACACCCACTTGTTTCAACGATTCCCGTTGACTCAAAAGGAATTTTGACATGGGACCAGAGCCATTGGAAAGTTCGTCTTCTCAGCTTTCCATCCATATGTAGAACTTCCAAGACGGTGCCCGGATGCGATCTGGGCCTCCGTTTTAGTGCGGCCTGGTCCTAGACTCCGAATTGGAATCGAAGTCGGCTTGAGTTGGCCCTCCAACATGATTCGACCGCCCTTGCTGGACTTGTGCGTCTCGTAGTCCTTCTCCAAGTACTTCCAGGTCCTCTTCATGGTTCCTAATCATAATTAAATCATTAGGTAGCAATCGATTCTCAAATGAACAAATAGAAGTACTTAGGAATGAGCTCACCTGTAATTCAATTGTCGGGCGCGAGCTCTAGTGATTGGTCCTTGAATGTCAAGTGGAGGAGTGTTGTGTGTATCCGAAGAAGTGATGTCCTCATCATCCTCCCCCTCTTGAAGCGGAGTTGTCCTCAACTCAGCCTCATCTTCTTCTCCTAAGTATGGCTTCAAATCTGAAATGTTAAAGGTGGGACTAACCCCAAACTCGGGAGGCAACTCAAGTTTATATGCATTATCATTTATCTTCTCAACTATCTTAAAAGAACCAGCAGCTCTATGCATCAATTTTGACTTTCTTAACTCAGGAAATCTATCCTTTCTCAAGTGCAACCAAACAAAATCACCCGGTTCAAGTTTAACTTCCTTTCTACCTTTACTATCCTATATTTTTTATTCATCTTTTCAATGTTTGCCTTAGTATTCTCATGCATTTTGACAATAAAATCAGCACTAGTAGGCAAAGGTAAAATATCAATAGGGGCATGTGGATTGAATCCATACACTACCTAAGCACTTACCTTGGGGGTGGAGTGTTCTTCTCGATTATATGCGTTCTCAACATGCGGCAAACACTCTTCCCACAGCTTCAAATTATTCTTCAAAACAGCTCTCAACATGGTAGACAATGTGCGGTTCACCACCTCAGTTTGGCCATCAGTTTATGCGTGACATGTTGTAGAGAATAACAACTTTGTACCCAACTTGTTCCATAGAGTACGCCAAAAGTGACTCAAGAACTTGGCATCACGATCCGAAACAATAGTAGAAGGCATACCATGCAAACGAACTATCTCTTTGAAAAAGAGATCAGCAATATGAACGGCATCATCGGTTTTATGACATGGTATAAAGTGAGCCATCTTAGAAAAGCGATCCACAACAACAAAAATGCTATCCCTCCCCCTCTTAGTCCTGGGCAATCCTAAAACAAAGTCCATAGAAATATCTGCCCACGGAATAGAAGGAACAGGAAGAGGCATATATAGACCATGTGAATTCAAGAGAGACTTAGCTTTTTGACATGTAGTGCTGCGAGCCACAAACCGCTCAACATCTCGCCTCATCTTTGGCCAAAAGAAGTGTGTGGCCAGAATATCCTCCGTCTTCTTAGCACCAAAATGTCCCATCAAACCGCCTCCATGCGCCTCCAGCAACAACAAAAGACGAACGGATCCAACTGGAATGCATAGGCGGTTAGCTCTAAACAAAAACCCATCATTGATCACGAATTTATTCCATGCTTGTCCCTCTTTACAATGCAACAACACATCCTTAAAATCAACCCTTAAAATCAAGACTAAAAATGCGACAATCAAGTTGAGACAACATGGTATAGCGTCGAGACAAAGCATTAGCAATCACATTATCTTTCCCTTTCTTTTGTTTAATGACACAAGGAAAAGATTCAACAAATTCAACCCACTTAGCATGTTTACGATTCAAATTGGTTTGACTACGAATATGCTTAAGTGATTCATGATCGGAATGAATGACAAATTCTTTAGGCCATAAATAGTGTTGCCACGTCTCTAAAGAACGAACAAGAGCATACAATTCTTTATCATACGTGGAATAATTAAGAGTAGGACCATTCAATTTTTCACTAAAGTAGGCAACAGGTTTGCCTTCTTGCATCAAAACACCACCAATACCAATTCCGCTAGCATCACATTCCAGCTCAAAAGTCTTACCAAAATCCGGAAGTTGGAGCAATGGTGCATGTTTAAGCTTGTCCTTCAAAAGATTAAAGGACTCCTCTTGTGATGGCTCCTAATGGAACACGACGCCCTTCTTTGTCATCTCAATCAACGGTGTCGCAATGGTGCTGAATTCCTTGACAAAGCGGCGATAAAATCCTGCAAGGCCAAGAAAACTCCGCACTTGGGAGACCGTCGTGGGCGTGGGCCAACTCTATATCGCCTCCACCTTGGCTCTATCAACCTCAATTCCCTGTGGAGCCACAACATAGCCAAGAAAAGAGACTCGATCCGTGCAAAAGGTGCACTTCTCAAGGTTACCAAACAAACGTGCATTTCTCAAAGCATTAAAAACAGCACGTAAGTGATTCAAATGTTCATCCATGGACTTGCTATAAACCAAGATATCATCAAAGTAAACGACCACAAATTTGCCAATGAAAGGACATAAAACCTCGTTCATTAATCTCATGAAAGTGCTAGGCGTATTAGTTAAACCAAAAGGCATGACTAACCACTCATATAAGCCGAACTTAGTTTTAAAAGCAGTTTTCCATTCATCGCCAAGTTTCATTCTTATTTGGTGGTATCCACTACACAAGTCAATCTTTGTGAAAATTATAGCACCACACAACTCATCAAGCATGTCATCTAGCCTAGGAATAGGATGACGATACCTTATAGTAATGTTGTTAATGGCTCTACAATCTACACACATACACCAAGAACCATATTTTTTGGGAACCAAAAGAACAGGAACAGCACAAGGACTAAGGCTCTCACGTACGTACCCACGGTCCAAAAGGTCTTGGACTTGTCGCTGAATCTCCTTAGTCTCTTCGGGATTGGTCCTGTACGCTGCACGGTTTGGCAAACTCGCTCCAGGGATCAAGTCAATCTGGCGCTCAATCCCTCGAATGGGTGGAAAGTCCTGGAGGTATCTCATTAGGGAAAACATCTCTAAACTCCTGCAAAAGGTTAGTGACAGGAGCAGGCAAAGTGCAAGGCATATCAAGAGAAAATAAAGCATCTTTGCACACAAAAGCATAGCATGTATCAGTAACATCATCAATTGCAGCAAGGTCTGATTTTGTGGCAAGCATAACAGAATTTTTCAACTGGATTACTTGCTGTTATTCAGATTTTTCATGTTCCTTTGGATCATTAGTAGCAGCAGCTCTCTCCCTATCGGCCTCTATAATCTCAGATGGGGTCAAAGGCAGTAAAGTAACGTTCTTTCCCTTATACATAAAAGTGTATTTGTTACTACTACCATGGTGTAAAGCATCATTATCAAACTCCCAAGGTCGACCCAATAAAAGAGAGCATGCTTGCATGGGAACCATATCACAATCAACATGATCAGCATAACCACCAATGGAAAAATGGACTCGGCATGTTTGCGTTACCTTAGCTTTTCCAGGGTCATTTAACCACTGAATATGGTATGGATGTGGATGCGGTCGCGTGCTCAAGCCAAGCTTCTTGACCAAATCAGAACTCATCAAGTTGTTGCAGCTTCCTCCATCAATGATGACACGTGCGCGCCGGTTCTTGATTGCGAAGAAAGTCTGAAACAAATTATGGCGTTGAAGCTTATCGAGTTGTTGTACCTGTGTGCTGAGGACTCGCTGCACAATGATGCTCCGTAGCGTCGCTGTGGACGCCCCACCAAGGACCAGGCCGTCATCACCACCGCCATTGGCGTCCGAGGCAGCAGCAACATCATCATCCTCCTCGTCATCCGAAGTGCTGATGTAGCCTCCATCTTTTGTGGCGATGTATGCCCGTTGGCTAGGGCAATTCTTCTGCACATGACCAAGGCCATGGCAGCGGTGGCACTGAATGTCGGAGGAGCGGCCCGTTGAAGCCACGGAAGAACTCTTAGCTGGACCCTGCAAAGAATTTTTTGTAGAATCTGCAAGGCGTGTCGTGGAAGGTGGCTTCGGTGGCGCTGCTGCAAACTTGTTCACAGGTGGTGGAGGAGAACGGAAACTCGAAGAAGACTTGGGCAGTCCCGTCGATGTAGTCGTTCGTGGCGTGTAGAAGGGTCGTCCGGTGCTTGCCTTCGCTGATTCCTTGCATCCCTGCAATTCTTTTTCTGCAAGCATAGCAAGCTGGAACAACTGGTTGACAGTAGTAAAATCTTTATAATCAACAATGTCCTGAATTTCACGCCGTAACCCCCCGAAAAACGACAAATCTTATCCTCTGTTTCCTCAACAACCCCACAACGCGCCATACCCTTTTGAAGCTCAGCATAATAGTCCTTAACAGAACTATCACCTTGTTCTAAGCGCTGTAATTTTTTTTCTCAAATCACGTTTATATGAGGGAGGAACAAAACGATTACGCATAGCTTCTTTTAACTGCTCCCATGTATCAGGTTGTAAGCGCATGGTACCCAGTTCATTCCACCAGATGATAGCAAAGTCCTTAAACTCACTAGTAGCTTGTCTAACTCTATGTTGTTCAGGAACCAAGTGAGAGTTAAACTTCTGCTCTACCGTCATCTCCCAATCAAGATATATTTCAGCATCATAAAGACCAGAAAAAGATGGAATGGTAAACTTGACTTTAGCAAAAGGGTCGTCGTTACCATGATGGTTCTGGTTATTACCTCCCATACCATGTCGGTTTTGCTGAAGACGCCGACGAAGTCGTGCATCTTGTGTCGCCCGCTGATCAATGTTGCCATCCGCATCACTGTGTCATCATCACGATGATGGCCGTCATTGACAGGTGGCAGGCGTGCCTCCAATGTGTCCATCCAACTAGTGAAGTCAGCCATCCGCCGCTCCACCCGCTCAATGCCTTCCGTGGTGTTCAACTTGGCAATGGCGGCGACGATGGTGTCCATTCTCGCACCGAGATCAGTGAGTGAAGCATTTTGTTTGTCGAGCGCAGCTTGTAGCTGGCCGCGACTAACACACTCGTTGAAATCGACTGGTGTCCCGTCCCCTTCATCTCCTGCCATGGTTAGTGGAAACACAGGGAAAACAAAAGGATTATCCCTATCAACTACAAGGTAAGGGCAGTGGAAACCTGCAAAGGAAGTGGCTTACCAAGCTCTTACAAGTGTTCTTACCAAAGCAAGGCAAAGGATACCTAGAGAGTGTGATCCGGCGATTGCAAGGGTCAAAAACTGTGCTATCCGGAAGTAGGTATATGGAGCTTGGCAGGCCAAATATGTTAGTGGAACACAAATCAATAACAGATAGTAATGCTGAATAAATGATAGGACTAGGGTCCCGATCTTTCGATGAGAGTGGTAGATTCGATTGGGGAAGGAGATGACGTTGACGACCCGACTACAACCATCCAAGGACGTTGCGCCTTAGCGATCGATACACCAACTCCAGAGATTGTTCGTGACCTTGTCGGCGCACGATCAACCTAACCACGAGGGTTCTTGTTCCTGCAAGCAATCGAAGAACAAGCAAGAACAAGATGAACAGCAACTCAATTTGCAAATAACGATGTAAGTTTCAATCGAAAACAGAAAACGGTGGGGTTCCGAAGACAAGTATTCGGGCGGTCTAGCCGACACGCGTGAGTACAAGGCAAAGCAGCAAAAGCTAACTTAGTCTAAACAAAACCCAAACCCTAGAAGAGGGTGCGGCTGCCTATTTAAGGGTCACGGAAGGTGGAGGTTCGGCCAAAACACAAGGAAGCCAAATAGGACTCGAATTACAAGGCCCAAGGCCCACTTTGACTCGGACTAGAAAAGCAATGTGAATTGTTTTGCAGTTTCTGGTCGACTCGGATGGAATTTGGAGGTGAGGCCGGATCCATCTGAAAGTAGACTTCAAGAGCTTTCCAACGAGTACTCACGGGCCCCGAGAAACCTTCTGGATCAAAAGTTACGGCCGTTTGAAGTTGGCGCTGTCAACAAGGCCGAATCCGAGTCAAACTCGTGAACAGGACTTGGTTTGCGCTTGACGGTTCCACTTCTATACTTGAGCTCATGTGGTTCTTCCCCATGGTTCCTAAGGACAATTAAATCATCACAAGAATTAAGTAGTATTCCATTCTTTGAAACATTTGTATGCAAACTTAGGAACGCATTCACCTGATAGTTAAGTTGACGTGCTCGCGCTCTAGTCATTGGTCCTTGTATCATAGTTTCAGTTTGATATGGAGTCGGCATGGTTGTATGCATGGAAAGGATGTCCTCATCATCCTCCCCTTCTTGCATTTGAGTCGTCCGCGACTCAAGCTCATCTTCTTCTCCCAAGTATGGCTTCAAATCTGCAATGTTAAAGGTGGGACTAACCCCAAAATCTGCAGGCAACTCCAGTTTATATGCATTGTCATTAATCTTTTCCAACACTTTGAAAGGACCATCAGCTCTAGGCATCAACTTAGACCTCCTCAATTCAGGAAATCTTTCTTTCTCAAATGCAACCAAACTAAATCACCCGGTTGAAAAGTTAAATGCCTCCTTCCTTTACTACCAGCAAGTTTATATTTAGCATTCATGCGTTCAATATTTTCTTTGGTTATCTCATGTAATTTCAACATCAAGTCAGCACGCTGTTTAGCATCAAAATTTAACTTCTCCGAAGATGGAAGTGGTAGCAAATCAATAGGAGCACGGGCACAAAGCCATAGACAATCTCAAAAGGGCACAACTTTGTAGTAGAATGCAGCGAACGATTATAAGCAAATTCAATATGAGGCAAGCATTCTTCCCACATTTTAATGTTCTTTTCAAAACAGCCCTAAGCATGGTAGATAAAGTTCTATTCACAACTTCAGTTTGCCTATCAGTTTGGGGATGACACGTAGTCGAAAATAACAGCTTAGTCCCCAATTTAGCCCATAAAGTTCTCCAAAATGGCTAAGAAATTTAGTGTCACGATCGAAACTATTGTATTTGGCACACCATGCAAACGAACAACTTCACGAAAGAACAAATCAGCAATATTGGTAGCATCATCACTTTTATGACATGGTATGAAGTGTGCCATCTTAGAAAATCTATCCACAACAACAAATATGCTATCCCTCCCCTTCTTTGTCCTAGGCAGTCCTAAAACAAAGTCCATAGAAATATCTTCCCAAGGCACACTAGGAACAGGTAGAGGCATATACAAACCGTGAGGATTAAGTCGTGACTTAGCCTTTGACACGTTGTGCAGCGAGCAACAAAACGCTCCACATCACGCCTCATCTTTGGCCAAAAGAAATGACTAGCAAGTATGTCTTCCGTCTTCTTCGCTCCAAAATGCCCCATCAGCCCACCTCCATGCGCTTCCTGTAACAACAGCAAACGAACGGAGCTAGCTGGAATGCATAGTTAGCTCTAAACACAAATCCATCATTTAGAACAAATTTATTCCACGTTTTTCCCTCTTTGCAATTCAGCAACACGTCTTTAAAATCATCATCATGAACATAATGCTCCTTAATTGTTTCCAATCCAAAAATTTTGAAGTCAAGTTGTGAGAGCATGGTATATCTCCTAGACAATGCATCAGCAATAACATTCTCCTTTCCCTTTTTGTGTTTTATGACATAAGGAAAAGACTCTATGAATTCAACCCACTTTGCATGCCTACGGTTCAATTTTGCTTGACTTCTAATATGCTTTAATGACTCATGATCAGAATGAACGACAAATTCTTTGGGCCATAAATAATGTTGCCATGTCTCTAAAGTTCGAACTAGTGCATATAATTCCTTATCATAAGTAGAATAGTTCAAACTAGGCCCACTCAATTTTTCACTAAAGTATGCCACAGGTTTACCTTCTTGCAACAGCACACCACCCAATCCAATTCCACTAGCATCACATTCTAGCTCAAAAGTCTTACTAAAATCTGGAAGTTGGAGTAATGGTGCATGTGTTAACTTATCTTTCAATGTGTTGAAGGCGTCTTCCTGTGCATTCCCAAGTAAACGGCACCCCTTTTAGTGAGTTCATTCAATGGTGCAGCGATGGTGCTGAAATCCTTCACAAAACGACGATAGAATCCAGCAAGTCCTAGAAAACTTCGCACCTCCGTGACCGTTTTAGGAGTCGGCCAACTCTGGATTGCCTCAACCTTGGCTTGATCAACTTCAATGCCCTGTGGAGTAACAACATAGCCAATAAAAGAGACTCGATCCGTGCAAAATGTGCACTTCTCAACGTTACCAAATAAACGTGCATTACGTAAAGCATCAAAAACAGCACGTAAATGGCAAAGGTGTTCCTCTAGTGATCTGCTATATATCAATATATCATCAAAATAGACCACTACAAATTTTCCAATGAAAGCACGCAAAACCTCGTTCATTAATCTCATGAATGTGCTAGGTGCATTAGTTAAACCAAATGGCATCACTAGAATAGGGTGACGATATCTAATGGTAATGTTATTGATCGCTCTACAGTCCACACACATACGCCATGATCCATCTTTCTTAGGCACTAAAATTACCGGAACAGCACAAGGACTAAGAGACTCACGCACATAACCTTTATCAAGCAATTCTTGAACTTGACGCTGAATCTCCTTAGTTTCTTCCGGATTGGTCCTGTATGGCGCACGATTAGGCAAAGATGCCCCGGGAATCAAATCAATCTGGTGCTCAATCCCTCGCACTGGTGGTAGCCCTGGTGGCACGTCCTTTGGAAAGACATCCATGTACTCCTGCAAAAGATTAGTGACAGCAGGAGGCACAGAAGAAGGTACCTCCTCGAATGAAAATAAGGCTTGTTTGCAAAGTAAGGCATAGCAAACAGAAGTACTATCATCCAGCTCATTCATATCAGACTTAGTAGCAAGAAAACATGTACCCTTCAATTTAATCTCATTTTTCGTCTCATGAACAGGTTTAGAGTTTTTCTTCTTATGTTGCTCAAGTTCGCTTGCAACAATCTGATTTTCACTCCTATTATGCTCCTGATTTTTCTCTCTATTAGCTCTAGCAATCTCATCTTTGAAAATAGCTTCAGGAATCAGGACACAATTTTCTTGTCATGATGCACAAAAGAATATTGGTTTGTCTTACCATGATGTAGTGAATCTTTATCATATTGCCACGGTCTACCTAACAGCATAGAGCATGCTTGCATAGGAACAACATCGCATTCTACAACATCATGATAAGAACCAATAGCAAAATTTACTCTCACCATTCGTGTTACCTTCACCTTGCCGCTGTTATTGAACCATTGAATGTAGTAAGGTTGTGGGTGAGGTTTGGTGTTCAACGCAAGCTTCTCTACCATATCGGAGCTCACCAAGTTGTTGCAGCTCCCTCCATCAATTATCACTCGGCATGAGCGTTCCTTCACGACGCACTTTGTTTGGAAAAGGATGTGCCGCTGATTTTGCTCCGCCTCTCCATTTGTGCACTCAACACACGCTGCACAATGAGGCTCTCATAGCGCCCGCATCTTCAGCACCAATGTGCTCTTCTTCTTGCTCCTTCCCACTACCTGCATGGTCAGCTGCAAGCATAGCATATGTATCCTCATCCAAATCACTAGCAGAAGAATACTCACCATCATCTCTCACAATCAGAACACGCTTGGTTGGGCACTCACTCCTCACATGGCCATACCCTTGCATTGATGACATTGATATCCTCGTTCGTCCCGTAGATGCAACGGACGAAGAGCTCTTTGCATGTGCTTGGGCTGTCCCCTTTGTTGCTTCGGATGCCCGAGATGCCGAATTTGATGATGAGAACCGTGGCTTGCTGTTGGAGGAGGAAGGTGCAGGGTGTTGGCTTGATGGTGCGGCAGATGCACATGGAGACCAAATGTTTCCACGATGATGAGGCGATGGGGTCCCGATCTTCCGATAGGATGATAACTATCGATTTCGGTGGAGATGACTCTTGCGATCCGACTACAACCGTACGAGACGTCACTTGCGCCTTAGCAATCGCTGAACCAACCCCAAGATGTTATCAACCGTGCCAAGAACACGGTTGACCTGACCACGAAGGTCTATTCCTGCATGCAACCGAAGAACACGCAAGAACAAGGATAGTGAGCAACCTGAAACTTGCTAGATATAAAAGTCGCACAAGGATAGTTGAGGTTCTGTAACACGAATCTGTTGGTCTAGCCGACACAAGAGAACGTGGAGTTTGCACAAGGGCTAAACTGATCTAAACAAAACCTAAGTCCTAGAAACGGAGGCGGCGGCTCCTATATAGTGAAAACAACCAGGGGAGGCGTCCCAAAGGGTACACCCTAGGGTTACAAGGCCCATGGGCCCAAGTGGAGGTGGCGCAGCACCCTTTTGACTCGGACTCAGAAAACTATGTGAATTGTTTTGATGATTCCGACCGGCTCGGATGGAATTTGAAGATGAAGTTGGATCCATTGGAAACTAGACTTGATAAGCTTTCCATGAAGTACAAGAACGTCCCAAACGGAGTCCGTATGAGAAAGTTATGTCCGTTTAAACTTGCACCATTGCAGCAGTCCGAATCCGATTCTAGTACGTGACCAACGTGGACTCTTTTGACGATTGCGGCCGGCTCGGATAGAATTTGAAGATGAGGTTGGATCCGTTGGAAAGTAGACTTCATAAACTTTCCATGAAGTACAAGAACGTCCCAAACGGAGTCCGTATGAGGAAGTTATGCCCGTTTGAACTTGGTACCATCGCAGCAGTCCGAGTCTGATTCCAAAACGTGTCCAACTCGAATTCGTGCTTGACTTGGTCCCAAAGTGACGTGGTGACCTCCATTATTCCTTCCATGCATGTCCAGGACTCCATGTCCCTTTCCTTCATCCTTTCCCAAGTTCCTAAGCACAATTAAATCACTGGTATTAGGTAGCGGCCTATTCTTAGTAACATATGAAGGCTGAAGAAACGAATTCACCTTTAGTTCAATCTTGATATTGGGCGCTATTGTCGTATGTGTTTGTGGCGTGGTCACATCATCCTCCCTTCTTGATAGAAAACCATCCTCGGTTTTAGCATATGTGTAGCCTCACGTATTGCATGATCTTCATCATAAATGTCGGTACATAATAACAAACGCAACAAACTCTCATTATGTAATATCATAAGTTCTTTGTCAAACAAAGTGAAACCTCTTTGAAACGAGCTCACCTTATAATTTAAGCGATGCGTAGGAACTCTTGTAATTAGGACAACAAGCATAGCAAATATGGTTGTATCCATAGGGGTCATGTCCTCATCATCCTCCCCTTCTTGAAAACAAAGCCGTCCTCGGCTTTTGATAAACTGAAAGTATGGTAACAAAGAAGCCAAGGTGTATGCATGGTATATGTATATGTCATCCGTTTTAACAGTTCTTCGTTGTTGCACAATTAATGCTATAACACAGCAGCAATCATAAAAGCTCATTGTATTATTAACCCAAAAGTAATCATATATGTCAATGACCAAATTAAAATTTCTCACACAGCAATTATTGCAACTAGATTTGCAAATGTAAGTGAAGCATTTATGCAATTGAAATATCTGAAGTTGTAAACTTGAAGTGGTGGCACATATGGGCAAAGCTACAACTTTTGGAATTAAGCATAGTTCATCCATATAATCATATCCCAATGGAGCAATAGCAAATTTATCCAGCAAGGGTGAAGAGATTTGTGTGTTCTTCCATAATTCATCATCTTTATTCAGATTGTCCATACTAGATGATGCAAAAAGAGATGAACACATAGGCATTGGATGCATACTAAATTTTACTCCCTCTCATATTGAACAAGATTCAACACACAAGAATTGTTGTCTAAAACAGCAAGCTTCAATTCATCCATGTGATCACAAGTTATGCATATTCGATATACAAAAAATTGATTGTCTACACCATAATCTCCAATCAAATTAAACTTATACCCAGGGGTGTAGGCACTAAACAAGAATTTCGAACATGCAAGTTCAGAAACTTTCTCCATAGCACAATCCAAACTAACGGCCTCATTAAGCATGATATAACACAATGCATCAGCAGGGATATTCTATCAAATACTTGCTTATGTGTAATTAATTCGACATGTGCAAAATTATGAGAATTTAGATCAGCACATGGTTCGCCCAAGTCAACACAAGGAATATCAAAAGATTGCACTACAGCAGGTATATACTCACAAGGTTGCCCTATGTCTTGTTGTAGCACCAAATCAGTACCTTTGCTTTTATCGTCCTCATCAGATACTGTAGGTACCTCAAACTTCTCCTCTAATGGCATAGGATGCACTAGATCATCCTTCACCTCTTCAAGTATCTCGGTGGTATCTGTAGATGGAGTAGGAACCAAAACAATATCAACATTTTCAGTTACCTCAGGTTGCACCTCGCTTGTGACCTTGGGTGCTGGAGGTACAAAACGATGTCGCAATTTCTTTTCATCTCCTCCCATGTGTATATATAATGGAAATCGAGATTTGACCACCAATGTTGAACATCACCAATCAGCGCCGTCCTTGCCATGCTCATCTTCTCATAAGGATCAAGATCTTGTCTTTCAAAGTAGCTATCCATCATAGTAACCCACAAGAAGTAGTCCGACGACGTACTCTCAGCGGTGAGTGGCAAGATATATACCGTAATTGTTTCCCTTCGAGTTCAAATCTGCCCGCGATGACATCATAATCTACCAATTTTCTCAAGCCTGTCATTGTTAGTAGAAAACAAGGAAACAAATCACAAGTAAATGTTCCTATCAACTACTAGGATATGGAGGCTCATATCAAGTCACACATCTCTCAAGCTCTTACCAAATTCTTACGAGTTCTTACCAAAGCAAACAGGTGGTGCAACCGGTGGCTGGTTCGTGATAAATCTAACTCAAGTGATGAGTAAAGCGATTGCAAGGTACAGCGAGACCTGTTCGGTTAGTAGAAAAGTGGAGCTTCGATAGGCTATGTATTTTGTAGCAAAGGAAAACAATCAATTAATTTCAGAAATTGCACAAAATTGAATTATAGTTCGTATCTAGCACTTAGCCTATGTTGCTGATCAACCAAGGTTGGAAGAAGGCTAAAATATGTGTATGGTAATGTATAGGAGTGGTAAATGCAAGATAATTCAATCAAATGCAATCTGGAATTGAAGAGCACAAAGATTGACCCAAAACTTGGAAACTGAAGGTTTCTGTCCACTGGACAGCACGTCGGTATTTTGGCCGTAACTTTTTGTCAGTTGCCTTTTTTTCAATGATTCTTTTTTTATCTGTTTTCTGACGGCTTTTTCTACAACTTTTATTTTGGGGCCAAGTTCTAGAAACCGACAGATAAAATCGCACAAAAATCACAAGCGCAGACTGTAACAGATTCAGTCCGGAAATTTGGGTCAACTTGCACCGCAGATATCTTTTAACTGCCCTAATGGAATGAAGCGAAATTTTAGGGGAAGTTATATAAGGAAGTTATGGATCTAGTGGCGGTGGTCTCACTCAAAATAAATATCGGAAACAAAAGATATGGCGTTTTTGGTGGCGGCTGCACAAGAGAGAGTCTTCTGGCCGAAATTGGAAATTAGGGTTTGATGTGTTTTTTTATGGTTTTGGACGTGGGGATTTTTTTGGGAGTTTTATGGAACCAAATATATGACCAGCAACAAGACAATGCTAAGACGGACACAAACTCAATTTAGCAAACCAAAACTAATAGATTGAAAGGCGCAACAGGGTTTGGACAACGGGAATTAACTCTTTTTGTGGGGCAATTTTTCTGGACTATGGGAAATAAAAATAAATCTACTAACTAGGGATACAAAGAATTCCTACCGGTCAACTGAACCTCTGATACCAACTGATGAGGCGTTGGGGTCCCGATCTTCCGATAGGATGATAACTATCGATTTCGGTGGAGATGACTCTTGCGATCCGACTACAACCGTACGAGACGTCACTTGCGCCTTAGCAATCGCTGAACCAACCCCAAGATGTTATCAACCGTGCCAAGAACACGGTTGACCTGACCACGAAGGTCTATTCCTGCATGCAACCGAAGAACACGCAAGAACAAGGATAGTGAGCAACCTGAAACTTGCTAGATATAAAAGTCGCACAAGGATAGTTGAGGTTCTGTAACACGAATCTGTTGGTCTAGCCGACACAAGAGAACGTGGGGTTTGCACAAGGGCTAAACTGATCTAAACAAAACCTAAGTCCTAGAAACGGAGGCGGCGGCTCCTATATAGTGAAAACAACCAGGGGAGGCGTCCCAAAGGGTACACCCTAGGGTTACAAGGCCCATGGGCCCAAGTGGAGGTGGCGCAGCACCCTTTTGACTCGGACTCAGAAAACTACGTGAATTGTTTTGATGATTCCGACCGGCTCGGATGGAATTTGAAGATGAAGTTGGATCCATTGGAAAGTAGACTTGATAAGCTTTCCATGAAGTACAAGAACGTCCCAAACGGAGTCCGTATGAGAAAGTTATGTCCGTTTAAACTTGCACCATTGCAGCAGTCCGAATCCGATTCTAGTACGTGACCAACGTGGACTCTTTTGACGATTGCGGCCGGTTCGGATAGAATTTGAAGATGAGGTTGGATCCGTTGGAAAGTAGACTTCATAAGCTTTCCATGAAGTACAAGAACGTCCCAAACGGAGTCCGTATGAGGAAGTTATGCCCGTTTGAACTTGGTACCATCGCAGCAGTCCGAGTCTGATTCCAAAACATGCCCAACTGAATTCGTGCTTGACTTGGTCCCAAAGTGACGTGGTGACCTCCATTATTCCTTCCATGCATGTCCAGGACTCCATGTCCCTTTCCTTCATCCTTTCCCAAGTTCCTAAGCACAATTAAATCACTGGTATTAGGTAGCGGCCTATTCTTAGTAACATATGAAGGCTGAAGAAACGAATTCACCTTTAGTTCAATCTTGATATTGGGCGCTATTGTCGTATGTGTTTGTGGCGTGGTCACATCATCCTCCCCTTCTTGATAGAAAACCATCCTCGGTTTTAGCATATGTGTAGCCTCACGTATTGCATGATCTTCATCATAAATGTCGGTACATAATAACAAACGCAACAAACTCTCATTATGTAATATCATAAGTTCTTTGTCAAACAAAGTGAAACCTCTTTGAAACGAGCTCACCTTATAATTTAAGCGATGCGTAGGAACTCTTGTAATTAGGACAACAAGCATAGCAAATATGGTTGTATCCATAGGGGTCATGTTCTCATCACACGACCTGCAGAAACGTTAGTCCTAGTGCTCGCGCGTCGTCCTTGTACTTCTCTTTCAGCTTTACAAGCAAGATGAAATAAACAAGTGATAGAATTATATTCCTTGTAAGCTAAGATGTCCTGAATTTCCCGATTCAAACCACCCATAAACCTAGCCATAGCGGCTTCCTCAGTTTCCTCTAAGACAACGCAGCATGCCTGTTTGCAATTCTTGAAAATATTCCTCTATGGTTTTACTACCTTGCCTCAATTGTTGCAACTTATGTAACAAATCACGTGCATAATATGAGGGAACAAATCTAGCTCGCATGATTCTTTTTAATGCATCCCAAGTTTGTGGTATGGTGAAAGGATTTTTCTTGCAATATTCACTCCACCAAACAGACGCAAAGTCAGTAAACTCACTTGTAGCAGTGATGAGGACATCACTAGTAATACCAAAACTAGTAATGAGACTTCAATAACAGGACCAATAACAAGAGCACGAGCCAAGAAACTACAATCTCAGGTGAACCTGCTCCTTAATGAATATGTCATTAATTTTAATGAGAATTTCATACTATCTAAAAACAATATTTTACTTGTACTCAGGTTTGAAGAGTCAGCGATGGATGGAGATCAAGGAAATGAGCTACAGAATTCAGCCCATGAACAGTACCGTGAACAGTACAAGGCCTGTGAACAGTAACCGTACGGCCCATGAACAGTACCATGCTACAGTGCGCGTGAATAGTACCACATGGGAAGTTTATTGTTGAATAGCCTTGGGCTGAGGCTATATATTGAGGGGTAGACCCCCATTGTAAAGGGAACCACTTTTGATTAAAAAAATACTCTTGTTCTTTCTGTTGGCTGAACCAACATTGAAGGAATTGGGAGTTAGTCAAAAATAAAGATCGTTCAACCTTTCCGCTGGGAATTGGAAGCGCGATAGAACTTCATCTGGTGGTCGTGAAGTTCAACACGTGTGATTGGGCGAATTATAGAGTGCTAACTCTTGCATTGGCAACGGGGGATCACTACGATTCATCAATTCCATGTGAGTATCTTGATCCTACGTCGAGAAGATCGGGCGACCCCGTATCATCTTGGTATCAGAGCGTGGTTTACTCGGTAGGATTATTTACCCTTACTTTTAGATTGATTTATTTTTGTCCTATAGTCCATTAAACTGAAAATTGCAACAAAAATTAACCAAACCCTAGTTTTTGCATCTGTTAATTTTGTGAGTTTTGTTAGGTTTTGATCCATTAGAATTTTTGTTTAGGTGCTGATCGTTCGTGTTTATTTGCGTAGCCTAATCTTTGTGTCCAATCCAAAAATCCAAAAAAAAATCTTGCTGATATTCTTTTCATCAATTGAGACTAGCTGTTGAATATTGCATCTAGGGCTGCTCTTGAGTACTTTACACCTTGCTGAATATTTGTGACCTGTGCAAAACCAAAAGAACAATTCAACCTAGTTTGGCCTTTGAAAGAAAAAAAAAGGAAGTTGAGCAAACAAAAAAGTGGAGGAAAGAAAGAAAGAAAGAAAGAAAGAAAAAGCATTGGCCGAATTTGGGTGAGTTCTTAATCCATAAATTTAGATTGTGTAATTTTATCTCTTGAGCAATCTCGTGCCCTTACATTCATATCATTGCAATTGGCTAGCGTCTCTCCTAGTACTTGGTGCAAAACGAGCTATCTAAATTCAGATTGCCTCTAGTTAGCTCATTCCTTTGTTTGCATCGAGTCACATTGATCTTTGCGTGTGCGTTCATATACTTCACTTAAATCTATTGGATCAGCACTTAGGCAAAGTATTCTAGCTTGGATTATTACTTAACTTTACAACATCAAGAATTTCAGATTGCTAGGATATACACTCCCATGCCAAGCTCCACCATGTAACCGTTGTTACGCAAGTAGTGAACACTCTTAAATTCGCTTGATCATCACTGTGCTGTTGTCACTTCTACCAGGTGTAAGTTTTTATTGGCTTTAATTCACTTCGGAAGGGTAAGAACTTTACTTGGGAGAGAAAACAGTGAGATTGAGTGATTTCCATAAAGCATTATTCCACATAGCTATTGGTTTCTTGCATAGCTAACCATGTCAGGTGGAGGAGAACACCATGATGAGAGTGGTGGGACAAATGAAACTCAGGCATTCGTCAAGCAACATCAATTTGGGGCACTCCGCGAACACTTTCAACGTGAGCTACACCAAGGGCTCGATCAACTCCATGAGAAACATGATGCTTTTGCTGATCAAATTGCAAAGGATATGCAAAACATGGAGATACAAGCTGATGAAAATGTGCGCCAATTGCGGGAGGACATTGGAGCCCTCACTAGGCTCATACAAACTCGCAATGGTGGCGATGAAGCAAGTGTTCAAGGAGGAGAAGCTGCTGCACATGTACCTCCTGCACCGCAACACCGAGTGGCGGCAAACGTGGTGCATCCACCACAGCTAGGAGGACGAGGAGGAGCCCATGGAGGGCGTGGCCACGGTCTAGGTGGAGGCTGTGGTGGGCATGGTGGTGTTGTACATGCGATGGAAGAGGATGGTGATTTTGCTTTGCATTACAATGACCATTATCGTCGTCCACGCAACGAAGATGATGGATTGGGCAAGCTCAAGTTTTCCATACCCAAGTTTGCAGGTGGGACTGATCCCGAGGAGTATCTCACTTGGGAATTGAAGGTTGACAAAATATTCCGTATGCATCACTATACGGATGAGAGAAAGATACAGTTGGCATCACTTGAGTTTGAAGGTTATGCTTTGGATTGGTGGGAACAAGTCATTACTCAAAGAGCTGAGAATGAAGAAAACCCTGTTGCAACATGGCAAGAGATGAAGCGGGAAATGAGAGCCCGTTTTGTTCCTCGTCATTACAAGCGTGATCTATTTGATAAATTGCAGAATATGAAACAGGGAGCACATTCTGTGGAGGAGTACTACAAGGAGATGGAGCTAGCCATGATTCGAGCCAAGGTTCAAGAACAAGAAGAGCAAACCATGGCACGCTTCCTCTCAGGTTTGAACCATCAAGTCAAAAGAATTGTCAATTTTCAGCCTTATAACAATCTTTATGAGTTAGTGCATCAAGCTACAAAGGCAGAACGACAATTGCAAGAGGATGCTAAGTTTGCAAGATCAACGTCCTTTGCTGGCCGTACACCGTCCAGTGGAGGGAGATATGGTTCCAAATCACAAATGAGCCAAAGAACAGCTCCAAGTGGTGGTTCAAGTTTTCGCCCATCATCTAGCAAGAAGGAAGAAGCCACTCCAAGTGAAAGGAAGCCATCAAATCCAGCAGCTAGTGGTGCTACTTCTGTGGGTTCTACAGCGAAGAGTAGCGGCATACAATGCTTCAAGTGCCTTGGTCGTGGTCATATGCAAAAGGATTGCCCAAATAACAAGACGATGTTGATATTAGAGAATGGGGAATATGATTCTGCAAGTGAAGAAGAGAATGATCACCATGCTGATTTGGGGACATATGATGATGCACATGAGGAGGAGCAAGACATAGAGTATTGTGATCCCGGTGCTGGTCCTATACTTGTGTGTGCGCCAACGGTGTTGAGTGTGCAACCAAAGCCTTCCCATGAACAGCGCTGCAATTTATTCCACACAAGAGCTCAAGTTAGTAAAGATGGCAAGTTCTGCAAGGTAATCATTGATGGTGGGAGTTGTCATAATTTGGCTAGCAAGGAGCTTTGCAATAAACTTGGTTTGAAGTACAAGAAACATCCACATCCATATCAGATCCAGTGGTTGCATGAGAAAGGCTCGTTGAATGTGGGATACACCGTGGATGTTGAATTTGAAATTGGCACCTATCGTGATACGGTGGAGTGTGATGTTGTGCCTATGGATGTATGTCACTTGCTGCTAGGAAGGCCATGGCAATATGATCGTGCTGTGCTTCATGATGGAAGAACTAATCAATATAAGTTTTGGTGGAACAACAAACAAGTGGTGCTGCGACCGTTGACTCCTTCTCAAATTGTAAATGATAATGTACAAAAAATTGAAGTGCAAGTTGAGAGTGAGAAAGGGAGAGAACAAAAGAGTGTGATTCCACAAAAGGTGAGCGAGAGCCACAAACCAAAGCTGAGAGGTAAAAGCAAGAGTGAGGGAGAGAAGAACTTAGTCATGATAGCCACAAAATCTGATCTAAGAGAGATGAAAGATGATCCTGCCTTGATGCACCTTGTATTGCTGTACAAGGATGCATTTCTTTCTACTAACGATTTAACATCTCTTCCTAGTGCTGTTTCTCAAGTTTTGCAGGCTTTTGACGACGTGTTTCCGGAGGAGGTGCCCGCTGGTCTACCACCTATTCGAGGTATTGAGCATCAAATTGACTTAGTCCCGGGAGCCCTCTTCCCAACCGCCGCCGCACTGCATAAATCCAGAAGAAACAAAGGAGATTCAGCGCCAAGTGCAAGCACTTTTGGACAAAGGGCGTGACGCGAGAGTCTTAGTCCTTGTGCCGTTCCTGTTATTCTTGTTCCTAAGAAAGATGGTACATGGAGAATGTGCATAGACTGTAGAGCTATTAACAACATAACTGTCCGCTATCGTCATCCTATTCCTAGGTTAGATGATATGCTTGATGAGTTAAGTGGTTCTACTATCTTTTCTAAGATTGACTTGCATAAGTGGCTACCATCAAATAAGAATGAAACATGGTGATGAAAGGAAAACTGCTTTTAAAACGAAATTTGGCTTGTATGAATGGTTAGTGATGCCTTTTGGATTGTCCAATGCTCCTAGTACATTCATGCGCTTAATGAACCATGTTTTGAGACATTTCATTGGAAAATTTGTGGTAGTTTACTTTGATGATATTCTGATATATAGCCGCTGTTTGGATGATCATGTTGAACACATCAAACAAGTGCTAGAAGTGCTTAGGAAAGAATGCTTGTATGCCAATCTTGAGAAGTGTACTTTTTGCACTAGTAAGGTTGTGTTTCTAGGCTATGTTGTTTCAGCTCATGGCATTGAAGTGGATGAATCTAAAATTGAAGCTATTAGAAATTGGCCAATTCCTGTGAATGTTAGTCAAATTCGTAGCTTTCATGGGCTTGCTAGCTTTTATCGACGATTTGTGAAAGACTTTAGCACCATTGCTGCCCCATTAAATGAATTGACTAAAAAGGGGATGGTTTTTGAGTGGGGAGAAAAACAAGACAAAGCTTTTGCTGAATTAAAGAAGTGTTTGACTGAAGCACCATTGCTTGCTTTACCTGATTTCACAAAAACTTTTGAGATTGAATGTGATGCTAGTGGAATAGGTATTGGTGGTGTTTTAATGCAAGAAAGAAAACCTGTTGCATATTTCAGTGAGAAACTTCATGGTGCACAATTGAATTATCCTGTTTATGATAAAGAATTATATGCTCTTGTGCGTGTGTTGGAAACTTGGCAACATTATCTTTGGCCTAAGGAATTCATAATACATTCTGATCATGAATCTTTGAAATACTTAAAGGGCCAAGCAAAATTGAATCGTAGACATGCTAAGTGGGTAGAATTCATTGAGACCTTTCCATACATTGTCAAATATAAGAAAGGCAAAGAGAATGTGGTAGCTGATGCATTGTCCAGAAAACATGTGCTTTTAACTCAGTTGGAGGTAAAGGTACCAGGGTTGGAAAGTTTGAAAAATTTATATGCTTCCGATCATGAATTTGCAGCACCATATTCTAATTGCAAAGATGGGAAAGGGTGGGATAAGTTTCATATTAATGATGGTTTTCTCTTTCGCATGAATAAGCTGTGTGTTCCGGAGTCCTCGGTGCGTTTGTTATTGTTGCAGGAATCTCATGCAGGAGGATTGATGGGGCATTTTGGGAGAGAGAAGACTTACATGATGTTGGCTGATCACTTCTATTGGCCAAAGATGCGGCGAGACGTCGAGAGGTTTGTACAAAGATGCATCACATGCCATAAGGCGAAGTCAAAACTCAATCCACATGGTTTGTATACTCCACTTCCTGTTCCTAGTGCTCCTTGGGAAGATATTAGCATGGATTTTGTGTTAGGACTGCCTAGGACCAAGAGGGGGAGGGATTCAGTCTTTGTTGTTGTGGATCGGTTCTCTAAAATGGCACATTTTATTCCCTGTCATAAGAGCGACGATGCGTCGCATGTAGCTGACTTGTTTTTCAGGGAGATTGTGAGATTACATGGAATGCCAAGAACCATTGTTTCAGATCGTGACGTTAAGTTCATGAGCTACTTTTGGAAGACTTTGTGGGCCAAGCTTGGGACAATGTTGTTGTTTTCAACGACTTGTCACCCACAAACAGATGGGCAAACGGAGGTGGTGAACCGCACACTTTCAACATTGCTACGTACAATGATAAAGAAGAACTTGAAAGAGTGGGAAGATTGTCTACCGCATGTGGAGTTTGCATATAACAGGGCGGTACATTCTACAACTGAATTGTGTCCATTCGAGGTGGTGTATGGTTTCAAACCAATCACGCCACTTGATTTGCTTCCACTCCCACTACAAGAACGCGCTAATATGGAGGCTTCTAAACGTGCTGATTTTGTAAAAAAGCTCCATGCCACAACCAAAGAGGTAATTGAAAAGAAGGTACGTGCTTATGCTTCTAAAGCTAACAAGTCTAGAAAGAAAATGCTTTTTGAACCAGGTGATTTAGTGTGGGTACACCTTCGCAAAGATCGCTTTCCGGAGAAGCGTAGATCTAAGTTGATGCCCCGTGGTGATGGACCATTTAAAGTTCTTACCAAGATCAATGACAATGCATACAAGATTGAGCTTCCCGGTGATGACTATGGGGTAAGTTCTACATTTAATGTTGCTGATCTATCACCCTTCTTTGGACAAGATTGTACAGAGTCGAGGTCGACTCCTTTTCAAGAAGAGGAGGATGATGAGGACATCACTAGTAATACCAAAACTAGTAATGAGACTTCAATAACAGGACCAATAACAAGAGCACGAGCCAAGAAACTACAATCTCAGGTGAACCTGCTCCTTAATGAATATGTCATTAATTTTAATGAGAATTTCATACTACCTAAAAACAATATTTTACTTGTACTCAGGTTTGAAGAGTCAGCGATGGATGGAGATCAAGGAAATGAGCTACAGAATTCAGCCCATGAACAGTACCGTGAACAGTACAAGGCCCGTGAACAGTACCATACGGCCCATGAACAGTACCATGCTACAGTGCGCGTGAATAGTACCACATGGGAAGTTTATTGTTGAATAGCCTTGGGCTGAGGCTATATATTGAGGGGTAGACCCCCATTGTAAAGGGAACCACTTTTGATTAAAAAAATACTCTTGTTCTTTCTGTTGGCTGAACCAACATTGAAGGAATTGGGAGTTAGTCAAAAATCAAGATCGTTCAACCTTTCCGCTGGGAATTGGGAGCGCGATAGAACTTCATCTGGTGGTCGTGAAGTTCAACACGTGTGATTGGGCGAATTATAGAGTGCTAACTCTTGCATTGGCAACGGGGGATCACTACGATTCATCAATTCCACGTGAGTATCTTGATCCTACGTCGAGAAGATCGGGCGACCCCGTATCAAGCAGCCCTAACCCTTTTGTTTTCAGGGAATGCATGACAAGCAAATTTCTGATCAACAGCCAATTCCCAAGTGATATAAGCATCTGGGTTATATTTTCCATCAAAAGGTGGCATAGTGAACTTAATCTTACCAAGCGATTCATCATTCTCACGTACCTCATTCCGGCGTGGTTGACGATGACGGTGAGCGTCCTCATCATCATCAATCTCAGTGTCAGCCGCATATTCGTCTCCACCATTTTCGTCCACCCTGCTGCCCAAGACACCAGTATTGGCACGAGTACGCTGAGTTGGTGCAGCGGAGATGCACGACCCTCTCATCAAGACGCCTCAAAATCTCAGCAAGTGAAGCGTTGACGGTGCCAACGGAAGCCTCCAATGTTGCAAGCGTAGTGTTGGTGTCGATCTGCGCGGCCTCCAATTGGCCAAGGCGTTCGTTGGTGACCCGTACATCCTCATCAAGTCCTTCAGTGTGCAGCTTCATTTGGCGCTCAAAGTGTTGTATGATGCCCTAGTCCGAGGGGAATGTGGCGTTGCCGCAGGTCCTCTGGTTCTCCTGACATTGTTAGAAGAACACAAGAAACAAACCAAGAAGAGAATAATAAAACAGCAGGTTATGCCCTCACAACTACTGGGATGTGGTTAAATCAAGTCGCACACTCTCAACCTGTTCTGTCAAGCTCTTACAAGTTCTTACCACAGCGAGCAGGAGGTGATGGTAGCCGGCAAGTCAAGACAATATCTCCTGGAAATTGGGTGTATCGCTGCCTCGGTCGCTAGTCCCTGTGATGTGGTAGCCAAATCTGTGGAGCTATAGGTGGGCTGAGAGTGAACAAAGGATAACTAGAACCACATTAGTCAAAGCAAGTTGAATAATCGCTCAACGACGGCACCGTGCTGGCCCTAGGCTAGACCGTACTAGAGACGCGAGCCTAGAACACAAACGAGTACACCACGCAGAAAGACAACTAGATGACACTGCACACGGAGTTCCAGAGCTCGAAAAAGGATGCCGTCTGTGCGGGGAACCTTAGAATCACTTGTAGAAGGGCTCTGCCAATTTTGAGCGAATTCTGAGAAACTTGATTTTTCCTCGGTTTGCGGGCTCGTTTTGAGGGCCTAAACGACGTTTTTTTTGGGGTCAAAGCTGCCGCGTATGTGCCTGGCGGCTTACGCGGGTCGAAGCTGACGCGTATGTGCCTGGTCGATCTATCTTCGGATTTCCTTTCCAACGGATCAAGAATCGCCTCAATCGGAGGTCGTATGCAAAAGTTAGCTGTTTCTCTCTCCTCTGTCTTTTTTTTTCTTTTTTTTTATGCTGCGGCTCTTTCTAAACGCGGCTGCCTGTTCCTTCTTTTCTCTCTCTCTTTTTTTTTCTTTCTTTTTTTTTACACACGACGCGGCTGAATCCGACTTTGTGTCCTACTCCGAGACCAACTAGGGCAAAGCCTCCCTAGAAACCGAGTTCGGATCTAACTGCAACGGTGATACCAAGACGTGAACAGAACTCGAAACTCTAAAGGAACTAGACACTAAGACCAGCAAAGGACACGACGATGCAACCGAAGACTCAACAAACAAAGACTATGCAGCAATAGATAAAGGCTCAAATTGTTTCGGATTTTGGGGAATAGATCTACTATTTTTTTTTTGGTTTTCTAGACTGTAGGTAAAAAAAATACAAAGACTAGATAAGATCTCTCACCGATCAACCTTGAGCTCTGATACCAACTGATAGGACTAGGGTCCCGATCTTTCGATGAGAGTGGTAGATTCGATTGGGGAAGGAGATGACGTTGACGACCCGACTACAACCATCCAAGGACGTTGCGCCTTAGCGATCGATACACCAACTCCAGAGATTGTTCGTGACCTTGTCGGCGCACGATCAACCTAACCACGAGGGTTCTTGTTCCTGCAAGCAATCGAAGAACAAGCAAAAACAAGATGAACAGCAACTCAATTTGCAAATAACGATGTAAGTTTCAATCGAAAACAGAAAACAGTGGGGTTCCGAAGACAAGTATTCGGGCGGTCTAGCCGACACGCGCGAGTACAAGGCAAAGCAGCAAAAGCTAACTTAGTCTAAACAAAACCCAAACCCTAGAAGAGGGTGCGGCTGCCTATTTAAGGGTCACGGAAGGTGGAGGTTCGGCCAAAACACAAGGAAGCCAAATAGGACTCGAATTACAAGGCCCAAGGCCCACTTTGACTCGGACTGGAAAAGCGACGTGAATTGTTTTGCAGTTTCTGGTCGACTCGGATGGAATTTGGAGGTGAGGCCGGATCCATCTGAAAGTAGACTTCAAGAGCTTTCCAACGAGTACTCACGGGCCCCGAGAAACCTTCTGGATCAAAAGTTACGGCCGTTTGAAGTTGGCGCTGTCAACAAGGCCGAATCCGAGTCAAACTCGTGAACAGGACTTGGTTTGCGCTTGACGGTTCCACTTCTATACTTGAGCTCATGTGGTTCTTCCCCATGGTTCCTAAGGACAATTAAATCATCACAAGAATTAAGTAGTATTCCATTCTTTGAAACATTTGTATGCAAACTTAGGAACGCATTCACCTGATGGTTAAGTTGACGTGCTCACGCTCTAGTCATTGGTCCTTGTATCATAGTTTCAGTTTGATATGGAGTCAGCATGGTTGTACGCATGGAAAGGATGTCCTCATCAATAAATGTCCAAAGCACTGGTCCTAGTTTCTGGTCTAAATGTGTCCTATATCAGTGTTAGGATATGATGAACAAGGTGTCAAGACCAGAATAGGAAAGCAAAGACAGCAACAAAGATGGCCTGGCAATGAGAAACATATTTCAGCATAAGCACAAAACAAATGAAGCTCTGTCACCTAAAACTATGCTCTGTCCCTTTTTTTTAGCACGGATAGCACTCTCAGCACTATAAGCCCAGGTGCCGAAATTTTTCTCTTTTTTTTCTTTTTTCTGTTATTTTTTCCACAAAGCAAAGCACAAAAATAGGAACCACACAATGTTTCACCTCAATCTGATGTAAGGTGTGGCCTACAGAAAATGATGAATGTGCTGTAAATTCGGTGATGAAATTTCGGAGCTCGAGTACTGCACTTTCCAGGCTGAATTTGGGCAAAATAAATTCGCCAAACTCGACAAAAATGAGTTTCGGATGCACAATTCAATTTCACCCAATTTCAAAAAAAAATCGCCTGATTTCGAGTCCGTATGAGAAAGTTACGACCGTTTGGAGGAGGGCCTCCGAGTTATGGTTGCTGTGGAGGCCGAAACAAAATCGGGTGGAGGAAATTGGTGGAAATTGGGGCCGGAAACTTGGGAAAAGGTGGGGGATGGTGCTAGGAGATCACGAGATGCGATGGATGACTCAAACAGAGGGTGGGATATGGGTGGGAAAACAAAATTGACGGCTAGGGTTTGTATGAGAGGTAGCGGAAGCAAGACAACCCGAAACAAAACAGGATCTAAACCAGCAACATAACTCGACTAAGGACACAAACTCAACACTACGGACTCTGAAATCAAATTGTGCAAAAGGCTAAATGAGATCTGGGATAGGAAACAACCTATGACTACAAATTTTTTTAGAGCTTTTTCTTGGACTCTAGGATGAAACCGAAAACAACAAAGGTAGGGTAAACTCGAACCTGAAGGAACACCCGAAGCTCTGATTACCACTTGATAGGAACGGGTCCTGATCTTCCAACAGGTTCTGGATATGTTCGATTTGGTGGAGGCGCGACACAAATCGATCCGGCTTCCGTACAACACGTTCCGAACCCCGCAATCGCAGCACCACGTCTCCTCAGGTTATCAACCGTGCGCAGCCCGGTTGACCTCGCCAAGAAGGCTAATCCTCGCCTGCGAATCGAAGAACACAAGCAAGAACAAGGAAGAACACAACTGAATTGCAGATGTATTGATTTAGCCCTCGAAAGTTGGGGTCTCACAAACCGATGAACGGCGAAACTGTTCAAAGACAGAATAATCTAAGCAAAACCCAAACCCTAATGGTGGGGGTGGTGGCTGGATATAAAGGAGTGAGGCAAAACCCCTGGACGCGCCCTAATGGGCTCCAACACGATACAAAGCCGAACGGCCCAAAAGACGGTGACGCGGCACCCTAACAGGTTCTGAACACCCACTTGTTTTAACGATTCCCGTTGACTCAGAAGGAATTTTGACATGGGACCAGAGCCATTGGAAAGGTCGTCTTCTCAGCTTTCCATCCATATGTAGAACTTCCAAAACGGTGCCCGAATGCGATCTGGGCGTCCGTTTTAGTGCGGCCTGGTCCTGCACTCCGAATTGGATTCAAAGTCGGCTTGAGTTGGCCCTCCAACATGATTCGACCGCCCTTGCTGGACTTGTGCGTCTCGTAGTCCTTCCCCAAGTACTTCCAGGTCCTCTCCATGGTTCCTAATCATAATTAAATCTTTAGGTAGCAATCGATTCTCAAATGAACAAAAAGAAGTACTTAGGAACGAGCTCACCTGTAAATTCAATTGTCGGGTGTGAGCTCTAGTGATTGGTCCTTGAATGTCAAGTGGAGGAGTGTTGTGTGTATCCGAAGAAGTGATGTCCTCATCAATTCCCGCTTCGGGCGGTTGTGTCGTGTTGAGACTGGCTTTTTGCGCCCAACTTCGCTTCTGTTGACGGTTCTAGCATTTCGTAACCAAGGTAGACGCACGAGCGCTCCGTCCCCGACCCTTCAAAGTGGTGGAAGCGGAGCTGGTGCCTAGTCGAGGTAGACGCATGAGCGCTCCGTCCCCTACCCTTCGAATTGGTGGCAGCGGAGCTAGCGCCTAGTCGAGGTAGACGCGCAAGTGCTCCATCCCCTACCCTTCGAAGTGGTGGCAGTGGAGCTGGCACCTAGTCGAGGTAGACGTGCGTAGGGCCACACCCCGTCTTATTTATGCTCCGTAGAGTGCGTGGGAACATCAACCACGTCATATTTATACTCCAAAGAGTACGTGTAAGGGCAATGCCCAACATGCGTGGGGATATCCGTGTCTTGTTTATACTCAGTAGAGTACGCAGGGACAACATCCGCATCTTATTTATACTCAGTAGAGTGCGCAGGGACAACATCCGCGTCTTACTTATACTCTATGCGCACGGAGGTATGCCTCAATGCTGCGTCTTACTTATACTCTATGCGCACGGAGGTATGCCTCAATGCTGCGCCTTATTTATACTACGTAGAGTGCGCACGGAGGTATGCCTCGACGCTGCGTCTTGTTTATACTCCGTAGAGTGCGCACGGAGGTATGCCTCGACGCTGCGCCTTTTTATACTCCGTAGAGTGCGCACGGAGGTATGCCTCGACGATGCACCTTATTTATACTCCGTAGAGTGCGCACAGAGGTATGCCTCTACGCTGCGTCTTGTTTATACTCCGTAGAGTGCGCACCGATGTATGCCTCGACGCTGCGTCTTATTTATACTCGGTAGAGTGCGCACAGAGGTATGCCTCAACGCTGCGCCTGGTTCATACTCCGTAGAGTGCGCACAGAGGTATGCCTCGACGCTGCGTCTTGTTTATACTACGTAGAGTGCGCACGGAGGTATGCCTCGACGCTGCGCCTTCTTATACTCCGTAGCGTGCGCACGGAGGTATGCCTCGACGCTGCATCTTGTTTATACTCCGTAGAGTGTGCACAGAGGTATGCCTCGACGCTGTGTCTTATTTATACGCCGTGGAGTGCGCACAGAGGTATGCCTCGACGCTGCGTCTTATTTATACTCGGTAGAGTGCGCACAGAGGTATGCCCCAATGCTGCGTCTTATTTATACTCCATAGAGTGCGCAAGGAGGTATGCCTCAACGCTGCGTCTTATTTATACTCCGTTGAGTGCGCACGGAGGTATGCCTCGACGCTGCGTCTTATTTATACTCCGTAGAGTGCGCGCGGAGGTATGCCTTGACACTGCGTCTTATTTATACTCCGTGGAGTGTGCGCGGAGGCATCCCCCGCTGCGTCTTATTTATACTCCGTAGAGTGCGTGCGGAGGCGAACCTCGACGCTACGCCTTATTTATACTCCGTAGAGTGCGCACAGAGGTATGCCTTGACGCTGCGTCTTATTTATACTCCGTAAAGTGCGTGCAGAGGCGGACCTCAACGCTACGTCTTATTTATACTCCGTGGAGTGCGTGCGGAGGCGGACCTCGATGGTACGTTTTATTTATACTCCGTAGAGTGCGTGCGGAGGCGGAGCTCGACGCTACGTCTTATTTATACTCTGTAGAGTGCGCGCAGAGGTATGCATCGACGCTGCGTCTTATTTATACTCCGTAGAGTGCGTGCGGAGGCGGTCCTCAACGCTACGTCTTATTTACACGCCGTAGAGTGAGCACGGAGGTATGGCTCAACACTGCGTCTTATTTATACTCCGTAGAGTGTGTGCGGAGGCGGACCTCGATAAGAGTTTGGCAGACGAACGGCTTTATTAATCGCCCATTTGCGCGGGCGAGAGTCTTAAAATGGGCAAGGTGCCGATGTTGCTACATGCTTCCCTTTTGTCCTAAACATAGTCTGCCCTTCCAGCGTGGTGAGGCGGTAGGCTCCCTTCTGTAGAGCTGCCGCGACAATGTATGGGCCCTCCCATTTGGATTCCAGCTTGCTGACCGTTTCCGCAAGGAGTGCCATTTCGAGGACGAGGTCCCCAGGCTAGAATCCTCGTGAGTATATGGAGTGACCATGCGTGCGCACCACCTGCCGCGCGTACTTTGTGACGTGCTGGATTGTGCTTACTCGATCTCCATCGAGGAGGTTTAGGGACAATTGACACTCTTCTTTCGGCGCCTGGACGAGGACCCTTCTCGAGCCGGCCTTGATTTCCTCGGGTGTCACTGCCTCATCACCGAAGCAGAGTTTGAACAGCGTGAATCCCGTTGGGCGTGTCACCGTTGTGCAGAGGGACCAGAGGACACTGTGGAGCTCGGCCGGCCACTTGCCCTTTGGCAGCCCGATAAGACGCTTCTTGACTCCGGCGGAGATGGCGCCGTTTGCTCGCTCGACTGCTCTGTTAGACTGTGGGTGCCCGACCGAAGCGAATCGGAGCATGATGCCCATGCTGTCGTAGAACCCCTTGAACGGGGCAGCATTGAACTGCAGGTCGTTGTCGACGGTGATCTCCCTGGGCACCCCGAAGCGGCACATGATGTTCTGCCAGAGAAAGTGCTGCATGGCTACCGAGGTTATCTTGGCTAAAGCCACAACCTCTGGCCACCTGGAGAAATATTCCAAGGTGACTACTACGAACCGCTGGTCTCCTGGGCTCGAGGAAGCGATCCCACGACATCGATGCCCCACCGTGCCAGTGGCCATACTGGGGGAATGGGATTGAGGCTCGTCGGGGGTCTGCGAATGACCCGTCCTATCCATTGGCAGTGATGAGGACATCACTAGCAAACACACTACATCATCTACTTCAAGTGTTGAACCCATTGGACCAATGACAAGAGCTAGAGCAAAACAAATGCAACAAGAGGTGAATCTTTTCCTTAGTAATTACTCTTGCACTAATGAGAATTTGTTGCTACCTAGTGCTTCTATTTTATGTGTTCTTAGATTTGAGGAAAATTTAACGAATGGAAAAGAAGCTTTAGAGACACAGGAAGCATAGCCACAGAAGATCGCATGGCCACAGAAGATCATTATGAATATGATCACGCAACCACAGAAGATCGTGTAGACACAGAAGATCAACACAAGATGAGGACATCCATACATCCACAAGGAGAAAACCAATTTGCATTTCTCTTCTTGCAAGAGGACAAATCATATTAGAAAATATCCAAGTGACTTATGGCTTAAGCAAACATTCATGAGGAGAAAATATCTAAGTGACTTATTGCTTAAGCAAACCAAGTAGTTTTTTTTATTTGGGTACTGTAGCAACTGGCGTACTGTAGCAGTACTGTAGCACCGACCTCCCATGTCTATATAAGGAGGGGTGCACTCTTTTGTAACACAAGTCATGCTTGGAAAATAGTTGAACACTTGTTCCTTTTTGTGTGTGAGCCATTTCCACCACCAATTGGGATTGGGTGTTATTTCTGAGTTGCCACTCCGTTGTTCTTGTGATACCTTGGGATTGCTTGAACTTGTCTGCTCCACGATAGCGAGTAGACAAAGGCCGTAGCGTGTGGTTGAGTAATTTGAGTGCTGCAGGTTGCTGTATAGAGACAGTGGTTGGCTGCATCAATTGCTAGGTTGCACGGGCTAGTTATCCATAATCCTACGTCGTGAAGATCGGGCGCCCATCTCCCGCATCAGCTGGTATCAAAGCCCAAGGTTGACACGGTAGGATTTTACCCTTAGCTACTATATTTGTTGTTTTCTTTCCTATCCAAAAAAAAGCCACCCAAAAATATTGTTCTTTACTGTAGTTTCAATTGAAAATTTTGGTGAGTTTTGCTAGGTTTTGATCCATTAGAACCTTGCTTACTTGCCGATCCAAAATCTTTGTTTGTGTTGCTTTCTTTGAGCCAATCTGTTCGATTAAAAAAAATTGTTGTTGAGTTGCGCATAAATCTGAAATTGTGCAACTTGGTCATCAGAGATTCACTTATATCCCTTTGAGAACCCCCATCTATCCTTTGTGGAAACTTTGGTCCTATTCAAAGACTAGCTTTTGAGTATGGCTTGGGCTTTGCACACTTGTATCAGTCTTGAAGTTTGAAACAGAATTATTGGATATCTTGTGAGATCTTGATACATCTGCTGACCTTGGTGCAAAAGAAAAGCAAAGAGAAAATAGTACGAACAAAAGGAAAAAAAAGAAGACAGAAAAGAAAGAAATACCATGGTCAGTATTTTATCAAGCATAAAATTCCATTTAAAGTCAGTACAGTTTGTGTGCAAACCTATAGCCTGTTTACCTCAATTGCAATCAAGCTAGCGCCTTTCCATAACTTGTGCAACACGAGCTGTTTTGTTCTTCACTTATACCTGGTATTACAGCTCATTCCTTGGTTGCATTAAGTTCCATTATCATTGTGCGTGAGTTGCTATAATCTTCACTTTATATCTTGAGGTTGGCAACTAGGCTTTGGATTTCTAGTTTGGATTATTACTTATCATTACAATATCTAGAATTCCAATTGCATAGGATTATTCTAACTCTCCAAGCTCCACATATAGCCATTGTCTACTTGGGCCTTGAATTACTCAACTCATCACCTACACCCGTCTACTACTACTAGAGTATAGGCATCTCACCAATCCATCAAGCATTCATAAGAACTTCGTAAGCAAGGAGTAAGGAGTGAATTATCCATAAATAATACCTATTTCTGCTGTATTTGCTTTCACTAACCATGTCAGGAACGGGAGGACAACCAGTGTATGTCACGCATACGGATCTAGAAAAGCTCACAAATGATTTCAATGAACAATTGAATGAAAACATGAGCATACTCCGAAAAGAAATCATTTCGGAGGTCGGTTCAGAATTGCGAAAGCAATTGGCCGACCTTCATCATGGCACACAAAGTGATCCTAGTGTGCATGAGGAAATTGACGAGACCGATGAGGAGGCCGCTGCACGGTTAGCACGGGAGGCTCAATCTCGAAGAAACCGTGCTGCTGCAGCTGCAATAAGACCACCACAACCCGGTCACGGAGGAGACGGCCTTGGAAGAGGTCACGGGCGAGCAGAAGGCACACCACAAGGAGGCAGCTATGTTGCTCCCTTTCACCTACACGTGATGACGCCTATCGTCGAGGGCGCCATGATGATGACCACCCTCGAGAGGAGAAATTCGGAAAACTCAAGTTCACCATTCCTAAATTTGAAGGTAATTCTAATCCTGATGAATATTTAACATGGGAATTGAAGGTTGAGAAGATATTTAGGATACACAACTATTCGGAGGAGAAGAAGCTTGCGATGGCGGCCTTGGAGTTTGATGGCTATGCTCTCATTTGGTGGGAGCAAGCGCAAAATCAACGAGAAGAACATGGCGAACCACCAATTGCAACATGGGCCGCGATGAAGAGAGAAATGAGAGCACGGTTTGTACCTAGTCATTATAAACGTGAATTATTCGATAAATTGCAAAGTTTAAGACAGGGTACAAGCACTGTGGAGGAATACTACAAAGAGATGGATAAAGCCATGATTCGGGCACGTGTTCATGAAGATGAAGAGCAAACCATAGCACGCTTTTTGTTTGGCCTAAACAAAAACATCAAGCGTATTGTGGTTTACCAACCATATAGGAACATGGTGGAGTTGGTGCATCAAGCACAAAAGGCAGAGAAACAACTACTGGAGGATGCCAAGGCCACAAAACCACCATCTTTCAACTTGCGAACCCCATCAAATGCTCCTAAAGCTCGGTTTAGCTTGGGAAGAGGTACATCTTCATCTAGTGATTCCTTTACTACCAATGCGCCTTCCTCCTCCAATGCCAAAACAGCCCCTTCATCAAGTGCGAAAAAGCCCATAGCATCATCAACGTCTTCAGTGGGCTCCACATCCAAAAGCAGCGCCATCCAATGCTTCAAATGCTTGGGTCGTGGACACATCTCTAGGGAATGTCCAAACAACCGAGCAATGATTGTCACAGAAGATGGTGGATACGACTCTGCTAGTGAAGAAGAAGTTCAAGAGATTAGTGAAGATCCAACAAAAAATGGAGATGCCCTTCAAGATGAGGAAGAATATGACGGATGCACATATGAAACCGGGACCGCACTTGTTGTCACTAAAGTTCTTAGTGTGCAAGTCAAGGAAGATGAGCATCCACAGAGATTCAACCTTTTTCAAACACAAGCCAACGTAAATGACAAGGTAATCAAACTAATCATTGATGGTGGTAGTTGTCATAATCTTGCTAGCATGGAATTGTGTGACAAGCTAGGTTTGAAATTGCTAAAACACCCTCATCCATATCATGTCCAATGGTTCAGTGATTGTGGAAGTGTCAAGGTACAGCATATGGTTAATGTTACATTCAAAATTCATGATTACGTTGATACTGTTTCTTGTGATGTTGTACCTATGACTGTATGCCATTTAATTTTAGGACGACCTTGGCAATATGATCGTAGTGTCATGCATGATGGACGCACTAATACCTACACATTTAAAATTGAAGGTCGATCTAAGAAATTATTTCCCATGACACCTAATCAAATACTAGCTCAGAACATGCAAAAGAAGGTGGAAGTTAAGGTAGAAAGTGAAAAGCTAAAATTGAAAGGGAAAAATGAAGAAAAGAAGTTAGTCATGATCACAAACAAAATTGATAAAAAAGAAATGGGACAAAATCTTGAGTTGATGCATATTGTTCTCATTTACAAGGATACTTTGATTTCAACTAAAGACATAACATCCCTTCCTAGTGCCATTTCTAAAGTTTTGCAGGCATTTAAAGACGTGTTTCCTGAAGAAATCCCTGCAGGATTGCCTCTCATAAGAGGTATTGAGCACCAAATTGATCTCATTCCTGGTGCATCATTACCCAACCGTCCACCTTACCGTACCAATCCAGAAGAAACAAAGGAGATTCAACGCCAAGTACAAGGACTTCTTGAGAAAGGGTATGTACGTGAAAGCCTTAGTCCTTGTGATGTTCCTGTCATTTTAGTTCCTAAAAAAGATGGATCATGGAGAATGTGTGTTGATTGTCGTGCCATTAATAATATAACTAATAGATATCGTCATCCCATCCCTAGGCTTGATGATATGTTAGATGAACTTAGTGGCTCTACTATATTCTCTAAAATTGATTTGAAAAGTGGATATCATCAAATAAGAGTAAAACTTGGAGATGAATGGAAAACTGCATTTGAAACAAAATTTGGCTTGTATGAATGGTTGGTTATGCCATTTGGTTTGACTAATGCCCCTAGTACATTTATGAGATTAATGAATCATGTCTTGAGAGCATTCATTGGAAAATTTGTTGTTGTATATTTTGATGACATCCTCATATATAGCAAATCCATGGAAGAACATGTTGAACATCTAAGGCAAGTCTTAGAAGTGCTAAGAAAGGAACAACTTTATGCTAACATTGAGAAGTGCACTTTTTGTACCAACAAGGTTATATTTCTAGGCTTTGTAATTTCCAGTCAAGGAGTTGAGGTAGATGAATCAAAAATTGAAGCAATTAAAAATTGGCCTACTCCTCTAAATGTTAGCCAAGTTAGGAGTTTTCATGGATTAGCTGGATTCTATCGTCGCTTTGTCAAGGACTTTAGCACCATTGCTGCCCCACTTAATGAATTAACTAAGAAATGCGCTCGTTTTCAATGGGGTGAATCACAAGAAAAATCATTTGAAGAATTAAAGAAACGTTTGACTGAAGCACCATTACTTGCATTACCTGATTTTACTAAAACTTTTGAAATTGAATGTGATGCTAGTGGAGTTGGTATTGGTGGTGTATTAATGCAAGAAGGAAAACCAATTGCATACTTTAGCGAGAAATTAGGACATGCACAATTGAACTATCCTGTTTATGACAAAGAATTATATGCTTTGGTTTGTGTACTTGAAACATGGCAACATTATCTTTGGCCCAATGAATTTGTTATACATTCTAATCATGAGGCATTAAAATACTTGAAAGGGCAATCAAAATTGAATCGTAGGCATGCTAGATGGGTAGAGTTCGTAGAAACCTTTCCATATGTAATTAAACATAAGAAAGGAAAAGACAACGTTGTTGCTGATGCTTTGTCACGCAAGCATGCAATGTTAACTCAATTAGAAGTAAATGTCCCTGGGTTAGAAAGTTTAAAAGAAATGTATGCCAAAGATAGAGATTTTTCAGAACCATACTCGCTTTGTAATGATGGAAAAGGATGGGATAAATACCATGTGCATGATGGATTCTTATTTTATACAAACAAACTCTGTGTTCCGGATTCGTCTGTCCGTTTGTTGTTGTTGCAGGAGTCTCATGCAGGAGGATTAATGGGACACTTTGGTAGGGAGAAGACATATACCCTACTCGCTGACCATTTTTATTGGCCCAAAATGAGAAGAGACGTCGCACGATTCGTGCAACGATGCATCACATGCCACAAAGCTAAGTCTAAATTAAACCCTCATGGATTATATACTCCTCTTCCAATACCTAATGCACCTTGGGAAGACATTAGTATGGATTTTGTTCTAGGATTACCAAGAACTAAGAGGGGGAGGGATTCAGTATTTGTGGTAGTTGATAGATTTTCAAAGATGGCACATTTTATACCATGTCATAAAAGCGATGATGCTTCCCACGTAGCTGATTTGTTTTTCAAGGAAATCGTGAGGCTTCATGGAGTGCCAAGGACAGTTGTTTCTGACCGTGATGTCAAGTTCATGAGTTATTTTTGGAAAACATTGTGGGCCAAACTTGGGACAAAATTGTTATTCTCTACAACTTGTCACCCACAAACCGATGGCCAGACAGAGGTGGTGAACCGCACCTTATCCACCTTACTACGGACAATGATAAAGAAGAATATCAAAGAGTGGGAAGAGTGTTTACCGCATGTGGAGTTTGCATATAACAGGGCGGTACATTCTACTACACAACTCAGTCCATTTGAAGTGGTGTATGGATTCAAACCCATCACTCCACTTGATTTGCTGCCTTTACCACATCAAGAACGTGCTAATATGGAAGCATCCAAGCGTGCTGAATATGTCAAGAAAATCCATGCCAAAACCAAGGAAGAAATAGATAAGAAAGCACAATACTATGCAGCAAAGGCCAATAAACTCAAGAAAAAAATGTTGTTTGAACCTGGTGACTTAGTTTGGTTACATCTTCGCAAGGAGCGGTTTCCAGAAAAACGTAAATCCAAACTGTTCCCTAGAGGAGATGGTCCATTTAAGGTGCTTGAAAAGATCAATGACAATGCCTACAAAATTGAACTCCCAGGAGATGACTACGGGGTAAGCAATACTTTTAATGTTTCAGACTTATCTCCTTTCTTTAGTTTTCAAGAAGCAGAGTCAAGGATGACTCCTTCTCAAGAGGGGGAGGATGATGAGGACATCACTAGCAAACACACTACATCATCTACTTCAAGTGTTGAGCCCATTGGACCAATGACAAGAGCTAGAGCAAAACAAATGCAACAAGAGGTGAATCTTTTCCTTAGTAATTACTCTTGCACTAATGAGAATTTGTTGCTACCTAGTGCTTCTATTTTATGTGTTCTTAGATTTGAGGAAAATTTAACGAATGGAAAAGAAGCTTTAGAGACACAGGAAGCATAGCCACAGAAGATCGCATGGCCACAGAAGATCATTATGAATATGATCACGCAACCACAGAAGATCGTGTAGACACAGAAGATCAACACAAGATGAGGACATCCATACATCCACAAGGAGAAAACCAATTTGCATTTCTCTTCTTGCAAGAGGACAAATCATATTAGAAAATATCCAAGTGACTTATGGCTTAAGCAAACATTTATGAGGAGAAAATATCTAAGTGACTTATTGCTTAAGCAAACCAAGTAGTTTTTTTTATTTGGGTACTGTAGCAACTGGCGTACTGTAGCAGTACTGTAGCACCGACCTCCAATGTCTATATAAGGAGGGGTGCACTCTTTTGTAACACAAGTCATGCTTGGAAAATAGTTGAACACTTGTTCCTTTTTGTGTGTGAGCCATTTCCACCACCAATTGGGATTGGGTGTTATTTCTGAGTTGCCACTCCGTTGTTCTTGTGATACCTTGGGATTGCTTGAACTTGTCTGCTCCACGATAGCGAGTAGACAAAGGCCGTAGCGTGTGGTTGAGTAATTTGAGTGCTGCAGGTTGCTGTATAGAGACAGTGGTTGGCTGCATCAATTGCTAGGTTGCACGGGCTAGTTATCCATAATCCTACGTCGTGAAGATCGGGCGCCCCATCTCCCCGCATCAGCTGGTATCAAAGCCCAAGGTTGACACGGTAGGATTTTACCCTTAGCTACTATATTTGTTGTTTTCTTTCCTATCCAAAAAAAAGCCACCCAAAAATATTGTTCTTTACCGTAGTTTCAATTGAAAATTTTGGTGAGTTTTGCTAGGTTTTGATCCATTAGAACCTTACTTACTTGCCGATCCAAAATCTTTGTTTGTGTTGCTTTCTTTGAGCCAATCTGTTCGATTAAAAAAAATTGTTGTTGAGTTGCGCATAAATCTGAAATTGTGCAACTTGGTCATCAGAGATTCACTTATATCCCTTTGAGAACCCCCATCTATCCTTTGTGGAAACTTTGGTCCTATTCAAAAACTAGCTTTTGAGTATGGCTTGGGCTTTGCACACTTGTATCAGTCTTGAAGTTTGAAACAGAATTATTGGATATCTTGTGAGATCTTGATACATCTGCTGACCTTGGTGCAAAAGAAAAGCAAAGAGAAAATAGTACGAACAAAAGGAAAAAAAAGAAGACAGAAAAGTAAGAAATACCGTGGTCAGTATTTTATCAAGCATAAAATTCCATTTAAAGTCAGTACAGTTTGTGTGCAAACCTATAGCCTGTTTACCTCAATTGCAATCAAGCTAGCGCCTTTCCATAACTTGTGCAACACGAGCTGTTTTGTTCTTCACTTATACCTGGTATTACAGCTCATTCCTTGGTTGCATTAAGTTCCATTATCATTGTGCGTGAGTTGCTATAATCTTCACTTTATATCTTGAGGTTGGCAACTAGGCTTTGGATTTCTAGTTTGGATTATTACTTATCATTACAATATCTAGAATTCCAATTGCATAGGATTATTCTAACTCTCCAAGCTCCACATATAGCCATTGTCTACTTGGGCCTTGAATTACTCAACTCATCACCTACACCCGTCTACTACTACTAGAGTATAGGCATCTCACCAATCCATCAAGCATTCATAAGAACTTCGGTAAGCAAGGAGTAAGGGAGTGAATTATCCATAAATAATACCTATTTCTGCTGTATTTGCTTTCACTAACCATGTCAGGAACGGGAGGACAACCAGTGTATGTCACGCATACGGATCTAGAAAAGCTCACAAATGATTTCAATGAACAATTGAATGAAAACATGAGCATACTCCGAAAAGAAATCATTTCGGAGGTCGGTTCAGAATTGCGAAAGCAATTGGCCGACCTTCATCATGGCACACAAAGTGATCCAAGTGTGCATGAGGAAATTGACGAGACCGATGAGGAGGCCGCTGCACGGTTAGCACGGGAGGCTCAATCTCGAAGAAACCGTGCTGCTGCAGCTGCAGTAAGACCACCACAACCCGGTCACGGAGGAGACGGCCTTGGAAGAGGTCGCGGGCGAGCAGAAGGCACACCACAAGGAGGCAGCTATGTTGCTCCCTTTCACCTACACCGTGATAATATCTATTATATCCATACCAGGTCCTCTGGCTGCTGGGCGGGCTGCGCCAGCGGGGTCCACTCCGCGAGGAAGTTCGCGAGGCTTGGGACTTGATCGCTATTCGCGAGGCATACGTTAAGGAGAATGGGGTGAGCTCGGTTTCCCACTTGCTAATGCGCCCCGTGGACTCCTTATTGTGTAACATCTCCGCCAGGGGGAACAAGGATGGCACCGTGATTGGATGGGCCAGAAAATGGTGTCAGAGCTTCCTCGAGGCTATGACCAGTGCGTAGGTGAGCTTCTCGAGCTCCGTATATCGCGTCTTGGCGCCCTGAAGGGCTTCGAAGACAAAGTATACGGGGCGCTGGAGAGCACCTTCCTCAAGGACAAGGACGGCACTGACCGCTGTCGTCGAAGCGGCGAGGTATAGCAGGAGGGGAGCCTCTGGTGCCGGAGCGACCAAAGTGGGAAGGCTTGCAAGGTGTCTCTTGAGGTCATCAAAAGCCTTTGCACAATCGCCGTCCCAATGAAAACCGTCACAATCGCAGAGGGTCTTGAAAAATGGTAGGCCTTGCACCGTTGCCCTAGACAGGAAGCGGCTCAATGCAGCCATGCGGCCAGCAAGGCTCTGGACCTCCCGTGTCGTCTAGGTGGCTCCATAGTGAGGATTGCTTCGACTTTGTCGGGATTCGCCTGAATGCCTCGTCCGGACACATGGAAACCCAAGAGCTTGCCCGCTAGCACGCCGAAGACACACTTGTCTGGGTTGAGCTTGATGCCCACCTTCCTGAGGTTGTCAAAGGTTTCCTGGAGGTCCTTACCGTGGGAGGCGAGCTGTCTGGTTTTGACAGCTACGTCGTCGACGCAGGCCTCCACGTTTCTCCTGAGCTGAGCGACCAGTGCTAGCGCGACAAGGCGGGTGAAGGTTGCGCCCGCATTCTTCAAACCGAAGGGCATCCTGACGAAGCAGTATGTCCTAATCGACGTGATGAAGCTGGTCTTATCCTCGTCGCCCTTGGCCATGTAAATCTGGTGGTAGCCAGAGTAGGCGTCCAAGAAGCCCATGAGCTCACACCCCGCGGTGGCATCGACCAGCTGATCTATGCGCGGCAGGGGGTAATCGTCCTTCGGGCATGCCTTGTTGAGGGCAGTGAAGTCGATGCACATACGCCAGGCGCCACTGGCCTTCTTCACCAACACCGGATTGGCAAGCCAATCTGGATGTTGGACTTCGCGGATGACTCCAGCTTGGAGAAGCTTCGCCACCTCCACCTTGGCCGTTTGCTGCCGGTCCATGGACATACGTCGAAGTTTTTGCTTGATCGGCTTGGCATCAGGCCGGACCGCTAGGTTGTGCTCGATGGCGCGCGGTCCACGCCCTTGATGTCCTCTTGGGACCACGCGAAGACATCCGCGTTGCTCCGAAGGACCTGGAGCAAGTCTTGTTCCACCTCCGGAGGAAGGCCCTCACCGATGGACACGAACTGCCCTTCAACTTGGAGGGGAACCCTTTTAACTCCGCCCTCTGGCCGGGGTTTAGGTGTCCACCCTAGAGCATACGACGTGTCCGCCTTTAGCTTGTCGGTGAGAACGTGCACCTTTCAGTGTGGGCTCCTGGTGCTAGCCTCCACGTGTCGGGCGAGGTCTTGGTCACCGAAGATGGTGATGACACCCCTCAGGCCCGGGAGCTTCATACACAAGAAGCCGTGGTGTGGGACCACTCCGAAGGAGTTGATGAGAGGGCGGCCCAGTATGGCGTTGTACGTGTGCGTGATGTCAATTTGTGCAAGGAAATTTTTTAATGCAGAACAGACCGAACAAATAAAAATTTTCCAAAAGATAAGTCTAATAAAAAATTTACAGGCCATCTCAAATTTCAAGTTCTCAAATATGAACTCATCCCAATATGATTCCAATCAACACAAATCAAGCAAAATATTTGTAGTCCATTTACAACAATTAATCCCATCAGTCAAGCAAGAATTAAAATAGTTCCTCAAATCAAATAAAAATATTAACAGCCGAAATACATCAATATAACAGTCCGAATTACATCCTTTTCAATACAACTTACATCCATTTACCATCCTTGATCTCCATCAAGTATGGTTCAAATTACATAATTTTCAATTTAAATTACATCAATCACAAATCTCAATCTCAACCAAGGCCATCATCTCCGAAATATAAATAAGTACAATTACATTCAAAATTACATCAGACTACAATTCTTGATCTCAATCAAAATAATAGTCTCCAGAATATAAATAATTACATCACAATTACCATTACACCAATATCGCTAAATTAGAATAACCTGCATTATTTTAATTGCAAAGAAAACCAATAACAAAAGATCGAAAAAGACCAAATAAAATAAATAAATGAAAGTCCAATTGCCGTTAGAACTATTCGGCTTTAGAATACCAAAATCTTTAGCACTCATCGAGATACGAGGACCGTCCAGGGCTAACCGGCACCTCTCACTTAAGTATGTTTCATCATCCGACGAAAAACCGAGCCCAAGCTCACTTTATTTATCACCGACTTACCTCAAGCTGTAGAAAAAACAAATTGCAGTACCAAAATCACCCTAAGGACCATTGGTTCATAAGGGTCACCCCATTTTTTGCTCACTGCACAGCAATAATAGAGAGAGCCATGGATAAAGCCAAACCGAGTCACAATGCTATTTTCACCCACACAGACCTTTAGTCCATAAGGTAACTCCTCATTTTTGGCCAAGCCAACAGAGGGATGAGAGGAGCTAGAGTATAAGGCCCAGATGCCAACCGAAGGAAGGGAGAAGAAGAGACAAGACCAAGCCATAGGGAGAGAGAGAGAGAGAGAGCCAGCCTCCCCCCTCTTCTCAAGCAAACCAACAGAGAAACCATTTCATCCATCACCACTCACTACCTTCCCATTTCCCATTTCCACCCCTATCCAAACCAAAGCCAAGCACATCCACAAAGACAAACCGAAGCACACACCACAGAGGGAGCAACAAGGAGGAAGGTAGGAGGAGGGGGAGCGAAAAAGGAGTTGGGGAAAACCGAAGGAGCGAGGACAATGACCACAATAACCTAGAAGCCAAGAACAATCAAGACTGGCCAAGAACAACCAGGAGTAAACCACAGCCGACAGGAACTAGAGGAGCTGAGTAACTTAAAGCGTGAGGGGAGCATCACTGTCACCATTGATGTCATCACCATCATTCTGTTTCCAACCCGACAAACCAAGTAGGTCACCCCCACCATTCCCATCTTGCTCCCCCATAGTGCACAACACGACACAAGCATGGCACAGCATAAAGCCTCACACCAAATAGAATAGCAAAAGTAAGTAGAAGAGGAGTATACCATGGGTGAGACCACTGCGGCACAGTGTGCCACCGCCGGCAAACCACACGCACCTGACGGCCACCGCACCCCTCGGCGTGTGAGAAGCCTTGAGCCCCACCGTAGCAAGCTATAAAGCATACAATCACCACATTCACCCATTCACGCGCAAAAGGAGGGGGAGAGAGATCATGAACTAAAAGTAACAGAAAGGGGGGAACTAGTAGTAGAGGTCGAGCTTGAGCCCGAGCTGGGGAGGCGACTGGAAGCCAAGCTAGAGTCGTCCGGCCAGGCGTATGAACCAGCAGTGAGGGAGGTGCGCATGAGAGGGAGATGGCTGGCGCTATAGGTCAAGCTAGCACATAGAGAGAGGACCGGCACAGGGGCATGGAAGCTGAACTAGGCATAGGAGGGGCGGCACAGGGAAGGTGGCCATTGCAAGAGAGGCCAGAGCCAAGCCATGGTGCCGACAGCCGAGCCAGAGGAGGCATGATAGAATCTAGGAATTGGCCAGGAGTAGCAACGGGTAGGAGAGGAAAAGAATGGGAAAGCATTAGGGATAGAGAGAGGAAATGGAGAAAGGAAAGATAGAAATAATGAGAAAGAGGAAGATGGGGAATGGCTAGCAAGCCATTCTGCTGAATGGAAAAAGGAGGAGAGAAAGATTAGGTGATAAGAGAGGGAGGGAAAGCGTAAAATTAGTATTCGCGTAGTGTTGTCCATCACACGTTTAGCTACCCAACAAATTTTGTTAGTAGTATTTAAATTGCCAAATCCCCATTAATAATTTTTCTTAATTATTAAAATGAAATAATTGTCTTCCATTAATAATTGCAATTTAAATAGATATTAAGTTGTAAAAATCAAAAATCAACTAAATTAATTTTAGGGATCGCACAGGAACACACGGGATATAAAGAGAACAGGGAAACACAGAAATAACCTGAGGCGTTAGAAATAATTTAATCACCTATAAAATCACTAAATTAGACAAATAATCTGAGGCATTAGAAATAATTTAATCATCAATAAAATCACTAAACTAGATGACACTTAAAAAATGCCACTTCTAAAACAGGTCAGCCAGGGCCCATTATTAGTGAGCACGCACCCTGATATAAATAGAAACAGTTCCAGATTTAATTAAAGAGGTAGATAAATACATACACACTTGTGTAAAATCAAACATACATAATTGCATGCATAAAACTAGATAGGAATGTGTTTGCAATTATATTTATGTGTGTATCTACTTAATCGCATCTAAGCGGTAAATTACCAAAAATAAACAAAATGCCGATTACACCCCTTAGGTAAGCCACACAACCTCACGCCAGTAAAATAACGTCAAGCGACTAAAATAGCATAGGATTTAATTATGATTACAGTGACCATTAAATTGACTGAAGCATCAGCACATTAGTGTATATAATTTTATTCTATTTTCATAAATTAAGTCATAACCTACATACTTAAATGCATGCGATAATCCGAGTCACAAGAAGGACTTCACTTGATCTTACCTGAATCTGAATCTGTTATTAAATTCTAGGTAAACTTACCTTTGATCACTCTATCTAGTTTTGTCAATTAAAATAAAATTACTTTTATAGTACATATTATTACTTGTTGCATTAAAATATTTTTTCTTAAAAAGAATGCGGATAAATGAAGAAATAAAAGAGATAAGATGATGATAGCAAAAGAAAAGAGATAAGCAATAAGAAAAAGGTATAATAGGAGGGTAGGGGTGCCCTAGTCCGGAAAGAGAGGTAAATGTTGGAGCCATCTACATATAGGTATGACATAAGGACTAAACAACTTTTACTCGAAAAAGGGGTCGTACTTAAGTGTCAGCCATATTCTCATTTTTGATCAGTAGAAAATACTCCCTATAACATTACTATTTTCTCCACAATGGTAAGTAGTATAGATTTGTGGTGGAACCTAGAATCACACTACTGTAGAAAAGGTCATCACAGACGGATCAAAAACATCATCATAGATGGTTTATGAGATGTCTGGGTTTATGGGTTAGTAATGACATGAGGTCATCATCGACAGTTTTCGAATCATCTGTGATATGCACTATCACATACGGTTATTAACTCATAACCATCTATGATAGTTGACTATCATAGACGGTTTCTATCATAGACGATTATGAGTTAATAACTATCTGTGATATTCTTTTGTATTTCTAAATCTATTTCTGTTTATTGGCTAGCCTTAGAAAATGCTAGCCATATCCAATTCACATTTATTTTAGAAAAAAGAACATCCATTTCACAAATCAATTAACTGAAATGAAATAAATTAACCATCCATGAACAAATACACACATGTACAATTAAGCTCAAGCTTATCCCAATTAAATTCATTCTACATTCTAGAATTCCCCATCTTCATTTATGACATGAGACATCAAGAAGTACATACGCTGTCCTCGAATTTGTTAGAGCTCAGCTTGTTCTAACACAGTTGTAGCGATGGACGCAACATGTCAGTAAGAAGATCAATGTCGTTCATACACATATAAATTGATAAGTATAAAATAATTATTACAAAATTTACTAACCTGAGGATCATTCGTCTTTGTGAAATCAAGGAGTAGTTACATGTTGTGGCATGTCGCCCGGCGGCAGCTAGTGGCATTGCAAAAAATAAAATTTGTTAGCTCCAGAGGCATTACTATGAAGTGTTACATAGGATTAATGTGTACTAGAGAATACTAGGAAATCTAAATCATGTCATAGAGCATTGATCCCTCCCTTGGATTTCTGTACAGTAGCAACGTATGAGGCAAACGACCTACATGATTCAAAAAAAGTTAGTTTTAGTCATTGCGAAGGAAAGAAAGACTACAATAAAGTTAACTATGAAAGAAATATGTTTAACTATCAATTAATTATTGGATAACTATGAAGTTAGTTTTTGGCCTTCTTTAAGGAATCAAGGTATATTACCAAGTTCTATTTTGGTATAACTACAATTAGAATTGATAAGGACATCCTTTCCATGCATACAACCATGCCGACTCCATATCAAACTGAAACTATGATACAAGGACCAATGACTAGAGCGCGAGCACGTCAGCTTAACCATCAGGTGAATGCGTTCCTAAGTTTGCATACAAATGTTTCAAAGAATGGAATACTACTTAATTCTTGTGATGATTTAATTGTCCTTAGGAACCATGGGGAAGAACCACATGAGCTCAAGTATAGAAGTGGAACCGTCAAGCGCAAACCAAGTCCTGTTCACGAGTTTGACTCGGATTCGGCCTTGTTGACAGCGCCTACTTCAAACGGCCGTAACTTTTGATCCAGAAGGTTTCTCGGGGCCCATGAGTACTTGTTGGAAAGCTCTTGAAGTCTACTTTCAGATGGATCCGGCCTCACCTCCAAATTTTATCCGAGTCGAACAGAAACTGCAAAACAATTCACGTCGCTTTTCCAGTTCGAGTCAAAGTGGGCCTTGGGCCTTGTAATTCGAGTCCTATTCGGCTTCCTTGTGTTTTGGCCGACCCTCCACCTTCCGTGACCCTTAAATAGGCAGCTGCACCCTCTTCTAGGGTTTGGGTTTTGTTTAGACTAAGTTAGCTTTTGCTGCTTTGCCTTGTACTCGCGCGTGTCGGCTAGACCGCCCGAATACTTGTCTTCGGAACCCCATCGTTTTCTGTTTTCGATTGAATCTTACTTCGTTATTTGCAATTGAGTTGCTGTTCATCTTGTTGTTGCTTGTTCTTCGATTGCTTGCAGGAACGAGAACCCTCGTGGTTAGGTTGATCGTGCGCCGACAAGGTCACGAACAATCTCTGGAGTTGGTGTATCGATCGCTAAGGCGCAACGTCCTTGGATGGTTGTAGTCGGGTTGTCAACGTCACCTCCTTCCCCAATCGAATCTACCACTCTCATCGAAAGATCGGGACCCCTAGTCCTATCAAGAATCCAGTAGAACCTACACAGGTATGTCATCATGGTCATTAAACATAAGTTCGTGTTGCTTATAATGTGCAGATCAATAAGTATAGCCACTAGTCCAGCACTTACCCATGGTTGTAGAGCATAAGTATGAATTCCATGTTGTGGTGAGCCACGAATGCCATCGTCATGTAATTCTCGACAAAAGATGCATTCTCCTTGATGATATCCATAGAGACCAAATGTGGGTCGAGGAAATCTACTGGTGATTTCATTAATCTGGCTTCAATCACCATGGCATATATACAAAAGCAATAAGTTATATATGACATTTTGGTATTACATAAACGTAGACCGTGAAGGCACAAGTTTGAAGAGAAAAAACAAGTCCTCGAAGGTCACCATGAAGACACAATCATAAATATCATGCTAAAATGATGCACTTCATAGCCACCAACATAACAATACAAAATTAGTTACTCCAAAAAGCCTCTCAATAGATCGAGCATTCCATAGATAATAATTAATATGAGGATATCATCGACAGGAAATCTATGGTCACTTTCTGAGGTAGGGTTGGACGCGTAGCTACTCCGATGGTTGGGGGGCTACCTAGCACGAGAGTGGTGGTGGCTTCCAATTGATTTTCCCTATACCTTTGCATCTTATTTCTGATGACATCAGCAATCTCCTCTCTAAGGGATGTCTTAATCTCCTCTCATAGCCATGCCTCGAACTCGACTTTGGCTCTCTACCTACTCCGATAAGGCTAAGGCCTCTCGTGTGACATGGGTGTTTCTTGTTTCCCAGGGCTGCGGAGAGTATCTCTCTCTCTAACTGCCTGGAATGAGCCTTGGGGAGATTCTACACTAAGCTCTTCCTGCAGAGTTATAGAGTAATTACAAACTAGGTTGTTCTATATCTTACCAGATGGTGGGACATTTCCTCGTCCATGGGGTTTCAAAAGGAGATGGCCCCTGACAACATGGTATATGACCTCGCTCATATCCAAGTTTCGAGCACGCTCATCAAGGATCCTGGCAATTGGCGGGGAGGCCTCCCGAAGGATTGCCTGCTTGTCCTCCTTCCTCCATTGCAGGATTTTTTCCGTATACCCAGTGGTGCCATGTCTGTTGGGGTATGTGTTTTCTACCTGGAGGGCCCTGTGCGCTGCACTTTCACTCCTAAAATTATCTATCATTTTCATTGCCACAAACTTTTGCCATTGCAGTTCTAGGAATAGATACTTCTAGAAGGGCGTCAGATCCTTCTCCACATATTACTTGATAAACATACTCTTGAAGTTCTTTTGCGGAGGTCTGGTGTTCTTTCAAGATCTTGGACACTGTTCCATGAATCATACGTGATCTTAATCTGTTCTCGTGCAACTATTCCGATCATTCTCTAGAATGCGGACACTACTCGGCGAGGATTGAGAGGGGTCTCAAACGCATCGACATCTGTGATGGTAAATCGGCCATTGGGTCTTTTTGATAGTCCTCTTCCATGGTGCTTGGAATTTCCAAAGGACGGTGCATCACACGTATCCCGGCAACGATGACGAAGAATGAGCGGATGACATCTTCAAAAGAAAATAGAAGTGACAAAACCAAATTTAATGGTAAATCAAAACTATTAAGGCCAATTCTTGAGCAATTTGAAACAATAATTAATTAATATGTAAGCAAAATTGAGCTAACCATGTCATTTGGTGAATTTGGAATATGTTTCAAAAATCAATGTGCCAACTAAACCACAATTGTTAGGAAAAATAGGTCATCCATGTGGCATAACAAGTTCTACATTGAAGCTCAAATGCAGATGATGAACCAAACCCTAGTGGCACCCATGCCATTCTCCCAATCACTACTTCAAATTTCTCTTAGGATAGAGAGACGTTTGACTCAATGTACGCCAACAGTACACTGCATTTACACATGAATATATAGAACATCCATCTGCCAGACCATGCCCTTGAAACATGAATTGAATAGATAAAGAAAGATGCAAGGCACAGATGTGAGGAGGAGGCGTGCTCATGCCTGGGGAGGAGGCGGCATCGGGCTGGGGGGAGAAGGTGGCATCAGGCTCGAGGAAGGTGGTGTGCACGATGGAGGAGGAGGGAATCGAGCGTGGGGGAGGTGGGCCACCGGAGTCAAGGGAGGCAGCGACAGGCTTAGGGGTGGCGGTGGCTTTAGAGTGGGGGCTAGGGGAGTGGCGTTAGTACAGTGGGGGCAACCCCTAGAGCACAAAATACATAGGGAAATAATCATAGACGGTTCTTAACTAGAACTGTCTATGATATTAACATAACAGACGGTTCTTAATTACATCTATTTGTAATAACTATCACAGATGCTTTTACTTTAGAACTGTCTGTAAAAATTAAACATCATAGATGATTTTACTTTAGAACTGTTTATGAAAATTAAACATCACAGACAATTTTACTTTAAAACTGTAACACCCTAGCCAAACAATGACCTGGAATGCTACTAAACTAACAACATATTAAGGAAGAACCTAAATTCACCTTACAAAATTTCGGCAAAACCTCCTTTGTTTAATGAGTAAATCAAAGGTTTCAACATGCATAAACAATTGATCTGAATAATAGTAAACAACAAATATCCAATTCTAAACAACTGAATTATGTTTGCCATCACAATCTTAACCACAATACCTAAATAAAGAACATAAGCAATGTAAAAGTTCTAAACCTTTATTATATTCTAAACACGGTGATCTTTAATCAGTTACCACTTAAGCTATTCAACAATTAATGTTTAAGGTTCTTTATTTCTTCCAAGGTGAATGGGCCGTGCAAGTGCAACCAAGCTAATCCATCTTTATCCCCATGCATGCCGGTCCCATGTAGGTACCTAAAAACAAACAGCAACCACAACACAACAAGAGTGAGTCCAACGACTCAGCAAATATAAATAGTGGCAACAAGAGTAAAAGTGAACATCATTCCTCATGTTCAACCATCAATCACATAAATAAATCATGCTATGCAATATGAACAAAAGAATCCCTTATCTCTCCTCTTTCGCATTTTACCGGTAATGCGGAGTGTGCATCCGTCAATGCACACCCATGCCTGTGCCATCTGGTACAGGGACCAATAAGCCAACATGATGCATATGTATGAAATCTCAAATTAATACAACATGCATCCGCATCAATATTGCATATGAATAACATATTCATACTACAAAAGCTCACATTCATAGACTTCATAACTTTCAAACATCCGTGATAAACACATAACTCATAGCATTAGCAACCATGAACTTTACCAATCATATCACCATAACAATCATGAACAACTCAAATTCTCATAGAATTTATCAAACTACCATTCGATAATATCTATTATATCTATACTTGCCTTAACCGCGAGGAAACGGGGGATGAGCAGAAGGCGCGGCCCCTGGAATCCGTCCTCCTCCTGAACCATAATTTTAATAATCGCTAAGGCAACAGTAACGAGTCTTTAGATTAAACAAAAACACCCCCACTATCCCAACATGTTTAACTTGACTCAAACCCCAAATCCTTTCGGACACCCTGTCCCCCTCTACAGACAGTCAACTTCAAAAATTCTTATCTAATGGTACAGAAGTCCGAACAGGGAGTTCATAGATTTTCTGGAAAGATAATTAAATTATCTAACTAAATATAGTTGGTGAGTCTCCCTGATTCGGCCAACTTCTACCCGCACCATCTAACTTTCTAGAACATCAATTCCGTAACGAGTTCTCTGGACAGCGCACTAAAATTGTCATAACTTTCACCCCGAGAATCGGAATCAGGATTTCTTGATCTTTCTGGAAAGCTACGGAAAATATCTGAAACTTTCATAATATGGAGATCCTCTGATTCTCCTGATTTCTAATCGCCCAAACCCATCTACCGAAACCTGACAGGAATTTCCCCGATCTACAGGACAGTCCGACTAGAAAAATCATAACTTTTTCTACAGAGGTCTGAATGACGCGTTCTAGCACTTCATGGAAAGCTAAAGATGTCCTCTACAAATCTCTAGGAGAAGCACAGACCTGAATCCCCACGGATCTATATCAAAAAGACCATCTAACAGAGGCTGTCCTGAGCAGATCCGAAAACCGACATTGCTTATCAACTAAATATGCAGCTAGTGGGGAGAATTAGGAGTAATTACCCTTAACCAATCGCTGAAGAACACGAAGAACTCCACACGATCTCTGCCTCCATTCCTTTTCCAGTCCTAATCTCCACCTTCCGGATCCACAACTCTTCCCGGCAGACGTTTGCTCTCCTCCTCTCGAACCGCAGCGATCGGGATCCCTTCACCAATCGCAGGGGGCGTCCATGGAGGCGAGGGAGACGCTGCTGGCCAAAGGGGGCGCAAGGAGGAAGAGGGAGATGCGCACAAGGGAGGTGGAGGGGCGGTTAGGGGAGAGGGGCGGCTAGGGTTTGGGGGTGGGGTGCCTCCCCCCTTTTCCCTTGGCTGGCCACCTCTTGGGCCTCGGCCCAAGTCCAGGTTGCTGCTAAATTGCAGAATTCCCACCCTTTTTCCCTGATTAAATTATTAACTGATGAATCTCTCCCGGGATATTACAAAAACCATCTGTGATGTTCCTTATATAAGGGCAAACTCACATATATATAACACAGTCTCATATATATATAAAAGCAAAATTATATACATAAATGCAAATTCACATATATGTCACACATTCTCATATACATAAATGCAAATTCCCATATATATATATATATATCACACATTCTCATATACATATATAAATGCAAATACAGAACATATGATACATAAATATTTCATTCATCATTCCGCTTACTTATTTTCTTTAAAAAATCAGCCCTTCATGATGATGGACATCGGTATTGAACATATCTGTGCGAACATTGCTATTTCTGGTTAGTGCTCTTTACAACCTAAACCTGTGTATAGAATGCGTACCCATTTATGTCATATCCTTGCCATGTCACAACTATAAATATTGGCCCTTTTGCCAACATGTCAGCATATCACTTGACGAGCTCCTAGTGAGTCGCTCATTAAACCATTGGTTGAACCGACTATTGTGTTGTCTCGTAATCTAAATATCTGGCCATTCTAAATTTTTTTGTTGAAGCACGTCCTTGTGCTAGTCGATATACGAAGACACTTCAGTGATGTGTTGCAAGACCGTGAAATGGGCTTGATCGTACGTATCTATATCTGGAGTGATTGCTTTACTTCTGATGGTCCCAATACCCTTAAGCCTCCTCTCATGGTGAGATCGAGGAACACCTATCGGTTCAACCTGAACCATGTAATCGACATAGAACTTAATGACATCTTCGGTTGCATAATCTTCAACGATGCTGCCCTTCGGCCAAGATCAATTTTGTACATAGGACTTGAGAATTCTCATGAACCTCTCGAATGGGTACATGTGACGTAGAAACACAGTCCCACACATTATTATCTCCCACATAATATGAAAAATAAGATGGACCATGATACCAAAAAATGACAGAGGGAAATACATCTCAAGATAATATAAAGTTGTTCCACCTCATCCTGCAGAACGCCCTTCTGAGCAATTGTGTTAAAGAAATAACACAGCATCATTATTGTCTCACGAACCTTGATCGACAAAATACTTCTCATTACAATAGGGAGCATCTGTGTCATCAGCACATGACAATTATGAGACTTCATGCCAATTAACTTCAAATCTTCCATGGAAAAAAGTTTCTTCATGTTGGCAGAGTAAACAGATGGAAATTTCACACCATGCAAGCACTAGCATAGTTCAATTCTCTCAGCCTTGGATAGGACGCAACAAGCAGAAGGAAAGTAAGTTTATCATTTATCAGTCTTTATCGGTGTTAACTCAACCTAATATCCATATCAACCAAGTTAAGCCGTGCGTTTACACCATCCTATGTTTTGTCATGAATGTTCTGTAATAGACCAATCAAGCTGTCATATACATTCTTCTCTATGTGCATGACGTCGATGCAATGGCGAGCTTCTAGGTACTCCCAATAAGATAAATCCCAAAATAGATCTCTTCTTCTAGACGTTCTTCTCACGGGTCCTCGATTTACGTCCCTTTTGAGCACAACATCTAAATCCTTAACCATATCACAGACCTCTTTTCTACTTAAATGCCTTGGAGCTGAACTATCCTCCTCTCTGTCAAATTGTTTCTTCATCTTGTGGTATGGATGAGCCCTCGCAAGGAACCTACGACGACGCATGTACACGGTTTTGTGCGAGTGCTTTAGCCACACACTTTCGGCATCATCTAAGCAGTGAGTATAGGTTTTGGCGCTTTTTGTACTTTGGCCCGACAGGTTAGCAAGAGTAGGATAATCATTTATGGTGTAGAACAACAAGGAGCATAAAATGAAGTTCTCTTATTTGTACACATCCCATACCTGTACCCCTTCGATCCATAGTATTTTTAGATCTTCGACCAATGGTGCTAGCTACACATTAATATAATTTCTAGGTTGCTTCAGCCCTTTGATAAGTATCGACAATAAAATATACTTTCGTTTTATACACAACCAAGGAGGAAGGTTGTAGATATAGAGAGTCACGAGCCAAGTGCTATGTCGGCTACTCATGTTACCAAAAGAATTCATTACATCTATACTCAGTCCAAATCTTATATTCCACGGTTCAGTACCAAAGTCTGCAAACCTCATATCGATGTTTCTCTATTGGATGGAATTAGTAAGATGTCTGATGCGGATACGCACATGATTAGTACTTTTCAATCAAATACATTATTTCACTGGAAAGAAGTATTGAGCCGCATTAAATACTGTCAGGTGAATTTGTTTCTTAATGACTTTCTTTCTATTCGTGGGAACATTATACTACCTTATGCCAAATTCTTGTTTATTATTAGGTTTGAATATTATGATGATTCCGGGGCCAAAGCAATGGAGAAGCACAAGGAGGTTAATCATATTTACTACCAAGAACAAAAAGCTCAAAGCCCATGGGAATGGAAAGGAGAAAGCCAAGCAGCCCATGCAGTTGATCAAGGAGGAAAGAAGCCCATGCAGTGGGAGAGCAAAAGGGAGGAGCCCAAGGACTTAAACTACAAGTTTTGGATAAGATTTTCAAGCCAAATTCAGACTTCCCACGTGCTCAACCCAATTCAAACTCGGATTCAACTCAGGATTCAATTCGGATTCAGTTCGGGACAGCCTGATAGGCAGTTACTAAAAAGGCCATAACTTTCACAAACGGAGTCCGATTCAGGTGTTCTTGTACTCGTTGGAAAGATAATTTCAAGGGCTACGCAATGGATCTGGTCCCACATTCAAATTCGTCACGGATAAAAAGTTATGACCGAAACAATATGACGGGTGAAAAATATAGTTTCCTTTTTGTGAGAATTCGTATCTAAAACCATATAGGGTTGAGTTGTAATTGGTTTGAGGACCATATGGACGTCCCAGAGGGCTATATAAGCCTTGTATTGGCAGCATTTAGGGCTCAGACCACGTTTGAGAAAAATCAATCTACTAAAGTTTTCGAGTTTAGCATTGTTGCTGAAATTCCTTATGGAATTAGGAGTATCTTCTTCAATCAAGATTGTTCAGCCTTTCCGCTGGGAATTGGGTGCACAATAGATCTTCGCTTGGTGGTCGGTGAAATCAACACAAGTGTGTTTTGGCGGATTAAAGAGTGTTCGTCCCTTGCATTGGCATTGGAGGATCATTACGATTCATCGAAACTCCCGTGAGTATCCATCCTACGTCAAGAAGATCGAGCGACCCCGTATCATCTTGGTATCAGAGCGCGGTTTACTCGGTAGGATCTTATCCCTTTAAATTTCAGTTATTACTTGCTGTCCTATAGTCCACAAACCAAAAACACAAAAAAATCCAAACCCTAGTTTTGCATCTGCTATTTTCGTGAGTTTTATTAAGTCTTGATCCATTAGAAATTTTGTTTACGTGCTGATCTTTGTGTCCCTTCGCGTAACTTGATCTTGTGTCCCCATAAAACAAAAAAAAAGGTAGATTCAATTTACTCTTGAAGTTGAGTCCGTATCCATAACTCCTCTCAGATCAATCTGAGTACAACTCTAGAATCCAAGTCGGTTTTGGCTAGCTGTCCACTTCCGAATCCGTTTGGAAGTTGCCATCCGAAACCAACTCTAAGGAGGTGTTAGTGTTCGTGTTGGCTTCCTTGAACACCATACAGCTGAACACTACACATACGAGCTTCACTTATATCCTTTGAATACTTGAGACTAGTCATTGATATTGCATTGAGGGCTGCTCCTGAATACTCCTAACTGAACTTTGGGCTTGTGCATCACTTATCCCGGCCGATAAAAAAAAAACTTCAAAGTTTGTGACCCATATACCTCAATAGACTCAGAACAGTGAGTTGAACAATTTGGGTCAGTGGCTCGGTAGCAAAAAAAAAAGAGGCGAGCAAAAAAAAAAGAGAGCGAAAAAAAAGTGAGGAGGCTGATTTGGGTGAGTGATTCTAGCTCCTATTTGGGTGAGTGATTTGTGCAATCTTGTGCCCTCTATTCTTGTTATTGCAATTGGCTAGCGTCTCTCCTAGTACTTGATGCAAACGAGCTATTGTTCCTATTTGTTCCCATCTAGCTCATTCCTTTGTTGCATTGAGTCACATTGATCTTTGCGTGTGCATTCATACACTTCACTTATATCTTTTGGATCAGCACTTAGGCAAAGTATTCTAGCTTGGATTATTACTTAATTTTACAACATCGTGAAATTCAGATCGTGTAGGATAACTACTTCCTAACCAAGCTCCACAAAATATCCTTTGCTGTGCAATTGTGAGTCACTTTTAAATCCGCTTGATCATCACTTGTTATTGTAGCCACCACCAAGTGTAAGTTTCTTTTGGTTTCAATTCACTTCGGAAAGGTAAGAACTTTACTTGGTTGAGGAAAAGTGAGACTGAGTGACTCCACATATTACCCATATATTTGTGGCTTTTGTGTCTTCTTTTTGCTACTAACCATGACAGGAGGAGAAGAAAACTATGATACCGTTTCCAACGTCATTGCTTGAGAAGTACATTACACAAGAAACTGTAATGGCGGGACAACTCAAGGTGGATATGCAGGATCTTCGTATTGAGCTCAATCAACAAATGAAGGTGTTACAAACAAACATCGTGAATGACATTGTGCGGGCACTTCGACCACAACAAGAAGAAGATACATTTGTTCCTTTCTATGGCAGTAATGACCCAGAGGAGTATCTTGAATGGGAATGGCGAATGGAGAAAGTGATTAGATTTCAGAAGCTCCCCAAATCCCAAGAGGTGATGCGTGCCACTAGAGAGTTTGAAGACTATGCTTATAGTTGGTGGCTACAACTATTTGGAAAACAACTCATTCAATCTTGGTCAGATTTGAAGGCATTCATGAGGAGTGAGTTTGTGCCAACATATTATGCACGGGAATTGCTTCGTCATCTGGAGAGTATCACACAAGGGAGTAACACTGTTAAAGATTATTATTTTGAGCTGCAAGATGCATTGCGTCGTGCAAGTGTCACAAGTGCATTAAGGGAGAAGGCATATTTCAAAGAAGGCTTGAATTCTAAAATCGCCACTGCACTTCAAGGTAAATATTTTAGTAGCATGCATGACCTTGTGAATTGCGCTATTGAGCAGGAAAAGAGACTTATAGATATGCGTACATCACGGTTTCATCCAAGTCCACACTTCAGTTCTTATGGTTCCACTGGTGTGTCATGTGAGAAGATAACCGAGCATGGGACTTTCCCTTCGGTAAAGAAGGCAACTTGTGCTGCCCCAATGACACATACAACAATTGAGATGCATCAAAACCCATGTGAGAATGAGAGCCACATAGCCAAATTGAGTGAGAGTGTTAAAAAGAGCGAGCTGTATGATCCCACCATATGTGAGTTTGAGAGCATCCAAATTGAGAGTATGAGAGATACACCAAAAGAAAAGAGAGAAGTAGAAGATAGACAAAGTGAGGTTGATTTTGAAACTAACACATTAATGTTTACTTCTAGTGTTGTTTCTCACATTGTACTGGTTGAAATTGAAGATGAGGAATTAAACATTCAACAACCGGCATCATTGGAAGTCAAAGATGAGGAGATAAGAACGGTTGAAGATGAAGTACTTGCTGTTCCGTTGTTACATCATGATGATTTAATACCTACAACACCCATATCAACTGTGGAGAACAATAAAGGTAACAATATTAGCGCTGGAATTAATTGTGAAACGGTGAGTACTTGTGAGTACTTGTGAGAACTCATATGTGCGAATGAAAATTCCATGTTCTGAAATTTCTTTGCTCAATTTACATAATGTGGAATTGATTACTCATAAGAAGTTCTTACTCGAATATCTCCTAGTGATTCTTTGTGCTATATCATGTTTGATGATCCTAGAGAGCTATCTAGTGTGATCGAGAATGTTGCTGAAATTTATTGTTTAAAATCACTAGTTAGTACCTATGCATATACATATAAGTTCAATTTGATTGGAAATTATGGTATAGATGATAAGTTTTATGTTTACCGAATATGCATTACATGTGATAAGCTTGCTGAATTGAAATTGCGTATTTTGGATAAACAAACTCTTATGCCATATCATGATCACAATGAGATGAGTTTCAACAATAGTGCTTCATGTTGTAAAAGTTTTCTTAAGCCTACATATTCATCCTTAGAACAGTTGAAGCATGGAAGGAACTGAAAATTTTCTCCCCCATATTTGAACAACTTAATTTAGTTTGGCCCATTAATGACTTGTCCATGTGCTTAGCAAAGTCGAGGACGACTTTTTCTCATGGGAGGGAGAATGATATGAAAGACAACATTGCAATGTATGCATTTGATAGCTGTTGTAGTATCAATTGGTTTGTGCAAAACAGTAAGAATGAGAATGACACAATAATTGATTCATACATATACCACGCATACGTGTTGTTCTTTTTGCTTACTACACCTCCAGGAAATAATAATGTGAAAGACGGAAGGGGTGTAACTGACCAATACATATACCATGCATACACATTGTATTCTTTGTTTAGTACAATTTCAGGCTATCAAAAGCCGGGACGGCTTTTCTTGAAGAAGGGAGGATGATGCGGATACGCACATGATTAGTACTTTTCAATCAAATACATTATTTCACTGGAAAGAAGTATTGAGCCGCATTAAATACTGTCAGGTGAATTTGTTTCTTAATGACTTTCTTTCTATTCGTGGGAACATTATACTACCTTATGCCAAATTCTTGTTTATTATTAGGTTTGAATATTATGATGATTCCGGGGCCAAAGCAATGGAGAAGCACAAGGAGGTTAATCATATTTACTACCAAGAACAAAAAGCTCAAAGCCCATGGGAATGGAAAGGAGAAAGCCAAGCAGCCCATGCAGTTGATCAAGGAGGAAAGAAGCCCATGCAGTGGGAGAGCAAAAGGGAGCTACAAGTTTTGGATAAGATTTTCAAGCCAAATTCAGACTTCCCACGTGCTCAACCCAATTCAAACTCGGATTCAACTCAGGATTCAATTCGGATTCAGTTCGGGACAGCTTGATAGGCAGTTACTAAAAAGGCCATAACTTTCACAAACGGAGTCCGATTCAGGTGTTCTTGTACTCGTTGGAAAGATAATTTCAAGGGCTACGCAATGGATCTGGTCCCACATTCAAATTCTTCACGGATAAAAAGTTATGACCGAAACAATATGATGGGTGAAAAATATAGTTTCCTTTTTGTGAGAATTCGTATCTAAAACCATATAGGGTTGAGTTGTAATTGGTTTGGGGACCATATGGACGTCCCAGAGGGCTATATAAGCCTTGTATTGGCAGCATTTAGGGCTCAGACCACGTTTGAGAAAAATCAATCTACTAAAGTTTTCGAGTTTAGCATTGTTGCTGAAATTCCTTATGGAATTAGGAGTATCTTCTTCAATCAAGATTGTTCAGCCTTTCCGCTGGGAATTGGGTGCACAATAGATCTTCGCTTGGTGGTCGGCGAAATCAACACGAGTGTGTTTTGGCGGATTAAAGTGTGTTCGTCCCTTGCATTGGCATTGGAGGATCATTACGATTCATCAAAACTCCCGTGAGTATCCATCCTACGTCGAGAAGATCGGGCGACCCCGTATCAATGTCTTAGCATTCCATCCTTCTTACGCTCTTCCGAGTGGTAACGCGGTAGTTTTGCCTCCTTGGGTTCGTTAAAAACCGCTTCAAATGGGGAATTACAAGAAGATACCATGCCACCTTAGCAGCAGGGCCTTTCTTCACCTCTATTCCCTCACCGTCATCTGATTTATTCTGATGCTTGTATCGGGATGCGTTGCACACTGGACATACATACATGTTTGCATACTCTTTACGGTAGAGGATACGGTCGTTCAGACATGCATGCATTCTTTCTACTTCTATTCCCACAGACAAAGAATCTTCTTACCTTTGTAGGTGGTTTTGGGCAACTCATTTTCCTTCGAAAGCATGTCCACTAAAATACCTAACAGCGTCATGAAACTTTTGTCGGACCAACCGTTGCTTGTCTTCAATTTCAGCAGTTTAAGTACGGTTGACAACCTCGTGCACTTTGACTTGCAACACGTGAATGAAGGTTTCTCTGAGTCCTCCATCAAGCCCCAAAATTTAACATGCTCTCTATCATCACATTTTCCTTTTGCATCACAAAGCATCTGATCCAGAATATCATCATGCAGCCTATCCGAATCGGAACCACAATCGACATCATCCGGTGGCATATCATTGACTTCGTCAGCAATGTCATTATTACTACCTTTCTATGTAATCTGCTCTTCACCATGACTGGTCCAACGTGCATACCCCTTTTTGAAACCTCTTCGAATCAAGTATGCTTCAATCTGCACTTGGTTCTTAAACATCTTTAGATTCTCACAGTCAATGCATGGACAGTACATATATTCTATCCCCTTATTCATCATATCCTTCTTGGCAGCTCTTGTAAAAGCAGGCACGTCATTCATGAACTGTTCACTCACACAGTTCCCAGCATACATCCAGCTTCGGTCCTACGTTACGCATATAACAATTTAGTATTAAATATTGAATTAATTAATTAGTACACTAGATATATATGATCTAAAGTAGCTATATGTAGAAATAATAATTAATTAAATTGAATTAATTAGAAATAGACTATGAATTAACTAAACCCTAAACCATGCTAGATGTGAATAATCTTCTCTCTACATGAAGCTAGATCAAAACTATCTTCAATTCTCCTTTCACCAAAAGCAGGATCTAAAATATAATGCAATTAGGAACAAATTACTAACCATAGATAGTCAAGAACTTAATAGATTTACAATCAGTCTTGCCAAATCCGCAGTCTCCTTTCACCGCATCTAAGTAGCATAGATTAATCCTTGTTGAGTATGCTAGTACTTACCCTTACTATTAAATTACTTTGCTAGATCTCTTATCTGGCTGAGGATTACACTAGGTTGGATGTGGGGTATTCAGGCCTAGAGAATGTCGTATGGAATGAGAGTGAGCGTATCGAGGACATTGGCGAGATGGATGCCTTACCTGGAGGTTGGGATGAGTGTGCTGACTTTAGTGCTTCGTCTTCAGGAGTTAGTATATTTGAATAGTTGTATCGGTTATTTGTATAATTAAATCCTACGCAAGAACTTATGTGAAAATTATGTAGGATTATTGTAAATTAGAAAATTATGTATTAAAGAATTTAGCCTTGTGTAGCAGTTGTATTGATTAGAAGTACTGTCTCTAACTATAATTCCGTTGCAACATTTGAATGGACTTATTATTTGCTTGAACGATGTTTTACCAAGTAAACGAATAAAAATTTATTTTTTAATTGTTATTATCTCATACCAATGATATGGGACGTCTTAGGTGGTGCTCGGTTGGGCTGAATTTTGGTGGCTTATGGCTGAATTTTCACTGTAGCTAGCTGAATTACACTGTAGCTAATGGTGGCTTATTTGGCATAAGTAAATTTAAAAAATTAAAAATGGAAAAAAGGGTTAGCCCACACGTATAATACAAACAAATACGGAAAAAAAAGAACTGGCAAAAAAATCTCAAAATAAGCCGAAAAGTCAGAAAAAAACGAAATTTAGAAATAGTGAAAAATAAGTTAGAAGCCAAAAGCCCAAACCCAAATGAGCAGGACCACGTATCTTTGTGCGATCGTTTGGGGACTATATGATGAGGAGAAAATAGTAGGTGAACTTTCAGTGACATCATATACATGTGGCGCCACTCCACATTTCTCGTCTTTCTTGGTAGGGTAAGGGTACAATATGTTTATCATATTCATTCTTAAAAACTGAGCAACCGGGAGGGATCGAATCCTAAAAGATCTTATAATATACTAGCCTCGTTTGCGTGGCGAGACGCCATGCAGGTTGGTTTGTGTAAAAAGTGAATTATTATGAGTATGTGTATATCGATGTTGTTTTGTTGTTTGATCTAGTGTATTTAATACAAAGAGGTAAAATATACTGTGATGTACTTTGCTATGGTTGTTGGTTTTATGTTACTAATTGTAATACCCCAAAGGCGATTCGAGAGTTAATCGATTAATTGAAGAGAAGGACCATATAGAAAACAATTAAACAAGAATTTTTAGAGGGGTTTTCTGAAAAATGTAGATGCATGAAAGCAGCACACTAAATGTATAACTATGAACATATTTATACCTGATAGCAATTCTTTTTTGCCAACACGAGTGTTTAAGACAGAAAAGGCACCGCATCGTATGCATAAAGGGGAAAACCATCTAGCTCCGGTGATATCTCGTTAACTTTTGTATACTTTGAAAATCGAGCAGAAATGGTATTATCGACTGCTTTATATGTCTGCTTTGCTTCAAGAACTTCAAAGGATTCAAATTCGTAGATGGATCCTTCTTTCAGCAAAGATGTAAATCTATCAAGCCATCTTTGGGGCACTACTCCTTCCATAAGATGTCCCTAAAAAGAGTTGTAATTGTTTTTAAAGCATAAGAAATAACTCTATTGTGTATGTAAGAAAATACAAAAAGAAATATCAAGCTGACAATAACATTGTATATTAAAGGGATAATGATCGTAAAAGAAAAAGGAATACAACTTGTATAGAACATGCAGGTAAATGAATTGAGAAGCAAAAACCTCTTGATCAATCATGATAAAATCAGATGGTACACGTTTGTCGCTTCTTGTGGGCTGCAAAACTCCCAAGGCGTGCTAGACGGACAAGGATTTTCCACTTGTGCGAAGCTCGATTGATGCGATTTAGTGGTGTATACATAGCGGAGAATCTGCACAAGAGATAAGGCTATAGATCAAGTGTCATAGAAACAGACGTGTATTACAAAATCGTAGTAGGTACTATAGCAACAGATGTGTATTACAGAATGGTGAAAGTTATGTTTATAACAGACTGGTAAACAATAAAGAAAACAAACCAGGTATGTTATGTATGAGCAAAAAGTATGTATATATTGCGGTTTGTAGTAACAAGCACAAATGTGAAACCACTAAGCCCACCTGCGTTGGATCCTTTTAAGAATAGACTGAAGCAGGAGGAAAGTCGCCAGAGCACCAAAAGCGAGTATGTGAGGTATATTTATGATAAAATGTGCGCATATAGATTCACATATGAGGTATATAGGCAGAAAAGTATTTGGCAAACAGTTGACATATAACCGGTGGTTTGGGATAGTTTTTTGAAGAACGAAGCGTAAACAAGAAGGGGAAGAAATACTAATAGCAAAAAGCATTATATAGAAGCGAGCACTTCTCTATATACTATATTTTTTGTTTCAGCACAAGCAGCACCACGGCTATCTTCGATAAGTATCTTCAAGCCTGCGCGTGATGTAACACGGGATGCTGCTACGTATAATTGTCTGTGGCAAAAGACCGGGTTTCTCAGATATATGCCAACTTTGTTTAAAGTCTGCCCTTGACTTTTGTTTATAGTCATTGCATATGAAAGTCTGGTTGGAAACTGTCGCCGCTGAAGAGTAAAAGGCCAGCGAGGGCTTGTTGCATTTAGAACAATTCTAGGAATACAAATAGATTGCCCAATGTTGGTGCCAGTAATTATACGTCCTTCAAGCACTCGATCACCAAGCTTTGTTATGATTAGCCGTGTTCCATTACAAAGACCCATAGACTGATTTATATTTCTGAGAAGCATTACTGGAACGCCTGTTTTCAAAGAGATAATATGTTGCAGGAAATTGTTGACTGCTATAGAATTCAAAAATTCAGGTGGATATAACAGATTAGCATCACCAATATGAGTGTCAGACTGAGAAATGGAATCAAAACTGAGATATTCTCTTGTATGGCCAGGGATTCTGCTAAAAACAGCCATGTTTAGCTCATCAGCAATAGTATTGGTTGGGCAAATAATTGCACGTTCTGCAAGATACAGGCTACTTTGGTAGTTGAGAGAGAACGAATCATAGGTAGCATCCACTAATGCATCTAGGCTGTTGCTAGTAGGGAATAACAAAAGATCTTCTGGAATAGTTATCCAGGATGGCTGAGTTTCTCCTTGTTTTTTTGTCATCGGTACTTCGCCGTTTCCAATATCAAGTATCCACTGAGCAAAGGCAGAAAGAGCATCGTGTTCTGTAACTGAAAGATCTGCATTATGAAGTCTCATATTTGTAGTTAGCTTTAGTATTTCAACATGCTGCCAGAGGGAAGATCTAATAAGTGATGCTTCGATAATCTCTGTTTTAGTACCATTTTCGATAACAGGCAAGATTTGCCGGAAGTCTCCACCAAGCACAAGAAGCTTTCCACCAAAAGGCACAGTCGTGTAGCTAGTATCTTCAGCAGACATAACATCACGTAGTGTTCTATCAAGTGCTTCAAAACAATGTCTATGTGTCATAGGAGCTTCATCCCAGAGAATTAGAGAAGTCTTGATAATAAGTTCAGCTAGCATTGTTCCACGTGGTATATTACATAAAGTTCTTTCATTGATATCAAGAGGTATTCTAAAACGGGAATGAGCTGTGCGACCACCTGGAAGTAGGAGCGAAGCAATCCCAGACGAAGCTACAGCAAGGACTATCCGAGCTCTTGCTCTTAGAGTCGCTATAATAGCATTCCAAAGAAATGTTTTTCCAGTACCTCCATGTCCTGACACAAAGTAGAATCCACCCTTACTATCAGCAGCACACGATAGAATCTTGCTATATATAGCAGACTGTTCAGCATTTAGTTTGGCATACATCATTTGGGCCTCTGTTGCCAAAACAGCACGATCATATGCTAACTCTTCGGTTACAAGCCGATTACCAGAAGTAGGATCACCATGTGCTAATTCAGTGGTTATATTATATGTGCCAAAGTTAAGACCGTTTTTTGAGAACATAAGAAACAAATCCTTTATCAGCTGGCACTGTAAATAACTATCCGGTATTGAATATGTTCGATTTTGTAATCCTTGCCGTATTCTGTATGCGATATCGTCGGCAAGAAAGGTCCAATATCTGTCAAATAAGTTTTGTGGATTAACTATACTGCAGAAAGAGAGCACCACCATAAAAAGATGCATAAGCTGATGCGCTGTAGCCCAAACAACTGCCTCATTAAATAGCATATACCATTCTGTATCATCACCAACTAACCCGTGAGCTCTGCAGGCTTCTTTGAAAGTAGGGTAGCAGACACCATTGAAAACTCTAATATCTGTATAGTTTTGCGCTCCACAAACAACCATCAAAAGCATTCTCAAATAGAATAGCTCACCAGTTGTCGGATGGACGTTATATATTCGACCAATCTTTGAGGCTGCCCGTTTTCTTTTTTTCCATTTTCTGTGAGTAACATCCCATGTCCATCTTGATGGAAACTGATAATAGGTACAAGATCTTGCGTCTTCAAATTGTTGATTAGCAGTAAACCATTCAGTTAGCGTAGTTTTGTAAGCTCTTGGATCTGTAACAATCTGCTCTAGATATGCCTGTTCATGGTACATAACCCTGTTCATACCAGGCATATGCACAGCTAAGCGCTCAACAGAAGGCATCCGTCCGTGTATCTCAAACTCGAATAGCCGCCAAATCGCTTCACATGAAGACAAATATCTATATTTTTAAATAGAGAAATATTAGTTTTCAACAGGAAACACCTGTATAGAAACAAATATATATAGCTCATATAAGAAAGCATCAGTAGAAGACGCAAAAACAGAAGCACTAAAAACAAAAATCTATATAGGTAAACGTATATGAATTCATATAAGAAACTGGTAACAAGAAATGAGAAAATAGGTGGAACCCTACATAAGTTGTTATAGCAAGGCTAACACCATTAAATGCACAGAGTATTACCTGCATTTGATATAATCAGCAATTTCATCTATTCCTTATTTAACGGCTGAATTAGGTAAGACTGATGGTTGGTTACTGGTCGAGAAATTTATCTTTGCTCTATCTTGGCCTTTAGTAAGGTATTTAAACAAATACTTCACAAGATTTGTTTTATTGCACCATTCAACATTGATATGAGCTTGGAATTTTTTGAGCAAAGTAATGTTGTATGGAACAACCCATCTGTTATCCAGCTTGATTCCATTCTTGACGATGAAACGACCATCATCTCGTCGACGATACACTGAAAAACAGATTTATCAATCGTCGTTTCTTGGGTGAATTTTTTAGGATATCGTTTTGAGCACAAACCATCTTTCATACATGGGCACCTCTTATTTAAATCTCCACATGGACCGCGTATCATAAATTCATCAACAAGAGCGTATCCAAGTGGGTCAATAGTTGGATCAGGAATCTCAGCACATATAAGGCTATCTATATAGGCAGCGCTTAGGTCTGTGTCATGGTGAGCAAGCCATATGAGAGTGTGAACATGAGGTAACCCTCTCTTCTGGAATTCAATAGTGATACGGGGTCGCCCGATCTTCTCGGCGTAGGATCAAGATACTCACGTGGAATTGATGAATCGTAGTGATCCCCCGTTGCCAATGCAAGAGTTAGCACTCTATAATTCGCCCAATCACACGTGTTGAACTTCACGACCACCAGATGAAGTTCTATCGCGCTCCCAATTCCCAGCGGAAAGGTTGAACGATCTTGATTTTTGACTAACTCCCAATTCCTTCAATGTTGTTCGGCCAACAGAAAGAACAAGAGTATTTTTAATATCAAATGTGGTTCCCTTTACAATGGGGGTCTACCCCTCAATATATAGTCTCAGCCCAAGGCTATTCAACACTAAACTTCCCATGTGGTACTATTCACGTGCACTGTAGCACGGTACTGTTCATGGGCCGTATGATTACTGTTCATTGGCCTTGTACTGTTCACGGTACTGTTCATGGCCTGTTCACGGTACTGCTCATGGGCTGAATTCTGTAGCTCATATCCTTGATCTCCATCCATCGCTGACTCTTCAAACCTGAGCACAAGTAAAATATTGTTTTTAGGTAGTATGAAATTCTCATTAAAATTAATGACATATTCATTAAGGAGCAGGTTCACCTGAGATTGTAGTTTCTTGGCTCGTGCTCTTGTTATTGTTCCTGTTATTGAAGTCTCATTACTAGTTTTGGTATTACTAGTGATGTCCTCATCAAATAGTGTACAAAACTACTACACACAAAAAAAAGGACTCAGAGGATAAAATAAAAAAGGATTACTTCTAGGACGGGGAAAAAGTATATGTATGCAAAAAAACCGGACTAACCTGCTCGGACAGGACCAAAAGTGCAACCACCTTTAATATCAGAAATATATTCGGTAAGCTTCATTTGGAAGACCCGAGTTACAATATCAGGCCGATCAATATATTTCTGACGAGGCTCGCATTTCAGTGCGTCAATAATCTCTGGCCATCGGGAGCTGCAAGTGAAAGTAGAAAACAAGTCAGGAGCACCATATTCACGACAAATGGCCATAGCGTATTGATAATTGAGAGCATTATATCGAGGTCCACCAGTGAAACTCGCACGAAGCAAAATTTTGACTCCAATGTTTTTGCCTTGCGATGTGCCCTCACCAAGAGCATCCGAAATACCTTGGTATGTTTCTGACCTCAACACATCTTGGTTAAAAAAATTAAATGAAAGGCGGTTTGCTTCAAGACATGAATAGCAATCAACCTCTATCTGATTTGAAAGCCGACCACAACATGTATAAGGATTTGGTTCATTTCTGCGATAGTGATACTCATAACAATAATATTCAAGCATAGATACTTCATCTCTGGCTGAAGAAACACTGTCGCTAGTCTCTTTATATTTGATACCAAGATGAAAGCCTTTTTCCACATAAGACTGGGATTCAAAGACGAAACATGCTTTAGCTCACTGTAATGGGTCTCAACAACTATATCAAATCTGTTGTTCTCTAAAGATAGGTCACCTACGATCAAAGCAGCTAGTTCAGGAATAGTTGGCAAAGAATATCTATCGCCATGACTGTCAGATGAGCCAATAAACCGAATATAAACCTCTGGGTTTTCTCCAGAAAATAACCGATCACGTGCTAGCCTGAATTTTTTTGACTAACACGTTGCAACAGTCAAGAATACTAATCAAGGCAGCAACAATATTAGCATCCCCCTCATCTTGTCCATTACCTTCTTTATTGAATAAAGATAGTCTGTTATCGATTTCATTAAATGTATCATAAATATATAGCTGAGCATACTGAGGCTTCCGTCCTTGAACTGGGACTAATGAACCAATACGATGATGAACAACTCCATTTATACGAAAAACATAAGGACCTTCACCAGTGTTTATGGTTCTACCAACATCTACGCCTAAAGAGGTGAACGCAAACAAGGAATTGTAGTGGCGTATCAAGCGCATAAATTCATTTGAACGGGGACCTTTATTAAAACCAATGAGTTCTCGAAGTGGATATGGCAACTCTTTATGCGGTGGAAGGGAGACTTTTCCACCTCGGCAACACTTATTATAAACAATTTGGTGATGTCTAGAAGAACTCCTATGCTAAGACCGTTCTTGAAACCAAAAAACAGCACCACACCTATTACATTCGTAATCTGGACCGCCATAGTACGATCGGTTGGCATACGCGGCTGAAACAATATAAGAAAAAGCCTACTCAAAGAAGGGAAACAAAGAGACAGTACAAGAATGCAAAACACATAGAGAGAACGCAAAGAGAAAAACCCGAAAAACAGCATAGCTATAGCATGTGGGCAAACCTTTTAGGCTAGAAATTTGTTCCTTAAAAAGAGAAACGGCTGCGCCTCTAGACGAAAGTGAATTAAAAGCGTAGATGCTACCTGAAATAAGAACAAAATGCAATAGAAACTATAGAACAAAACATGATGAAATGTTCACCACCAGCCCAAAGAACAAAATAAAGAACAGAGTAACTAATCAAAAAGAACAAGCAAGGAGATAATAGAGAGGGGGGGAAAACTGGAAAACCCGTAATAAAGCATGGTTAAATCTATATGATTCAAAGGAAAGAATGGCACATGTTCTACCAACATTGCGAAGCAAATTGGACAACCTCCTTTTTTTCTATTGTTCGTTGCATCAATAGAACTAACCAATGGGAAGAAATGGTCTCCTGCCATATTGACAGGCAAGAAAACAAACCGGTAAAAAACAAGAATACAAAGCAGAAGCTTAAAAAAAAGAGAAAGCAAGTAGGTATAAAGAATGGACAAAACCATGCTGACGCCTCCATGAGAAAAGCGTATTAGCATCTGTGAAACATGCTGTAGAGCAGCAAACGGGGGAAAAATACAGTAAGGACCAGAAAGCACTCTAAAAGTTCGAAAAACAAGAAGGATTCAGCATACACAAGCTACACAACGGTAATAACAAACATACATGAATCACACGGTGCTTGCAAACGCGTTGGTGTAAAGCCGTCAGACAAAACATCTATACAAGGGACCGCTGAAACTGCTGGCCGTTTTGCATGCAAAATTTCTTCACGGTGGGCGTTAGCAGAGCCTGATGAATCCATAAAATAAAATACCAACAACTAACACAGAAATAATACAACCAAAACCCAATCAGAAGTTCATAATTATAAACAGATATAAAGATACAGCAATAACTAAAAACATGTACATAAAAAGCATTCATCAATCACATATCTGCAACACCAACATGTGGGCAATTAGTAGATCACAATAGGAAGAACATACTACCGTACTCAGATATTTTTTATGCAAAAATATGCATGCTCTATTGCCGATCGTATGCAGACCATAGTACGAACAACATATCTAACCATCCTAACAAACAAGAACGTATCAAAAGTCACCGTGCTTACAACCGTGCTGGTCTAGACTCATCAGACAAAACATCTATAGGAGCGATCGATGAAACTGGCGACCGTTTTTAACGCAAAATTTCTTGACAGGAAGCGTTAGCAAAGGCCAATGAATCCATAAAATAAAATAGCAACAGCTAAGACACCAATAATAGATCCAACACCCAACCAGAGCTACATAACTATAGAGAGGTCTATAGGTAGAATAATAACCAAAAACGTACACACAAAAAGCTACCAAAACCCAACCAGAGCTACATAACTATAGAGAGGTCTATAGGTAGAATAATAAGCAAAAACGTGTACACGAAAGCTATTCACTAATCAAATACCTGGAACACTAACAGGCGGGCAATTAGTAGATCACAACACGAAAAACATACCATTATATTCAGGTACTTTATATAGAAAAATATACATGGTCTATTATCAACTACATATAAACCACAATATGAACAGCACATCTAAACATCTTAAGAAACAAGAGCGTACGAAAAGGCATGCTTACAGAGTGTAGAATGGGGCGCCGACCTCCTGAGTAACAGTATACTTCAACACCAGCTCAATACCAGCGCAGAACAATACCCCTGCGATCTACTCTTGGCCAGGCAACAACAGACGAAAACAGAACGGCATAAAGCGCCTGCGAAAGCATGCAGGTAATGTCACCTAAATAGCGCATAGAAGGCAAGTCACGAAACCGAAAAATACCGTCACAAAAACGAAATAGGCCAACATATATGGGAATATGCGACAACAGGAATCACAAACCCAAAAAGCAAAACATAACTATGGGAAACAAACATATCAGAAAAAGCGGATCACAAACATCAGAAAGCGAAACCTCTAAAACGAACGAAAACGAAAGAACAACCTGGAAGCTTTCAGTAGGAAAACAAGGAACATAAAGCAAGAACACCAGCAAAAAGTGGCAAAACACAGCAGCAGGCAAGAAACAACAAGCATCGTAAAAACAACGGTAAACTACATTAAAACAAAAGGAGCGGACGAAATGCACCAACCGGATCGCCCACCAGCCAGCAGACAAAGAACACCGCGCTAATGAAAAGCACCAAGCGGATCGGCCACCACCCAGCACAGGAAGAACACCGGCGGAAAGCGCAAGAGCGAAACAACAGCTAAGAACAACAGGTCGCACCACCCCAAACCAAAAGCGAAACGAAAACCTCGCTCACAAAATCCGCAACCCGTGCGTACGACGCCAATAAAAACAAGAGCAAAACAAACTGCACGACAGATAAACCGACCACAACACAAACCGAAAAAGCGGGGCCCAATTATCATACACTAACCCATCCCTAAACCGCATAAAAAAACGGCGCCACCTCGCCCTTCGCCTGGAAGCCTGCAACAGCGCCACCTGCCTCGCTGTTTGCCTGGCGTACTTACGGAGGTAAGTTATAGTGCGAAGTAATGATTGATCTATTGTTATTTTCATACATTGTGAATTGTAAAAAATATGTTCAATTCACAATAACATTTTGCGATCATCTTATGTTGTTGTAGTAGAAGAAATTTCATGAAAAAATTTGTGAGGACGATTGGGATAGGAACAATTGGACGAAAGGAAGGAAAGTGATATTGAGCACATGAAGAATTGAATGCGAAAAGATGACGAGATTTTATGTTGTTAATTAAAATAGACTTCATAACAAACATGGGAATAACATGGCACACAGGATTTGGTTACGTGCATAAGAAACAGAACCATGCATGATGCAACATACCAAAGTAGTCGTATGATACATATGCGCCTTCTTGGCATGGAAATAAATTAGACATTGAGGGGAGTAGTGCGGAATGGCCCGACCTACTGCGTAGACCAGGGCCGTTTTCCCTTCCTTGCAAGCTCGACGTTGAAACTCTCAGATGCCTCTTTGGCCTTGGCCGCCATTTCCCTTTTTTTTCTTGTGCTCCCTGTCCTGAGCCTCGCGCTCCCTACGTGTGCACACCTCGAGATGAGCTTTTGTCTCCCGACGTATACACTCGATTTGCTCATCGTTGCGGCGCTCCTCCTCGTGGATCTCACATGCCTTTTGTCATTCCACTCCTCGTAACCAAGAGTCAACTGGTCATGTGGGTGGATCTCTAGGTCGATCCACCTGCGGTAGCCACATAGCGGTTCTGGGGACTGCAGGTAGACGAGAGAGGTTGTTATTCGTGCTTTGAATGAGAAATAGTAGGGGAACACGTTGTAACAGGTCCTCACCGGCTGCCGAAAGCTGATCTTGTCAAAACGGTTGTCAGGGTAGTCACAGGAGTAATTCGCACAATGCCAATAATGCATGCCTAGGTTGGGACATGAAATTGAAGGAAGCCCAGGCAGTTGCCGATTCTGAGTGTAGGAGGATGAAATGGGCACTAGGACCGACATTGTTCGGCATGAGAGAGTTGTCATAGGGGGTAGCGACCCTTTGAGATGCGGCATCGTTTCGATAGACTGGAGTAGAAGATTAATTTATTGTTGTGTGCTATTTTCTTTCTTGTGTTTATTCTTATTGTCAAGTTGTAGTGCTGGAGGGTTGTTCTCATTCGTATTGGTAATGTTTAATGCTATGTTCTTTCTTGTGTTTATTGTTACCACTAGTTGATCTATGTATGTGCAATGCAATGTTACCTATAGTGGCCACATGCGTAAGTACTCGTCATATTAGAATTATGCCTTTTTATAGGTAAAAAATTGAAACACATTACAATGGGAAGATTATTATTTGCATAAGATGGCGTGGATATGTATTACACATACGTACGTCGACAAATGATTATGAGTAACAACGCGATGTTACCAAAGTTGAAATACATGAACTCATTATGCATCTGGCCACCACTTCCACTGATGGCGTATGTGCTCCTTAGAGAAGGTGAACCTGCGAGGGGAATGTGGTGCGTCTCAAAGGTCATACTGCTAGGCCTGCGTCTGATGTGGTGCTGTGGAGAACTCCGTGGTGGGTTGCGACAGATGGCCGAAAATGGAGCTTAGCCATTCGGTCACAGAGGGGTCTACATCTTGCTCAGATGGTACAGCAGGATTAGGTCATGTGTTGTGATGTTTGTAATGCATAGTAATGTCATCCGGCATGTACCTGGGTAGTCTAAAATGCAGACAACGGACCATGTCCTTCGTGTCCGAGTTGCTCTGTGCAAATTTGCATATTTTTTGCAATGTTTTAGTGCGTCAAAGCGTACACACATGTTATGCTTACTAAGGTAGTGCATACAGGTGTATGGAGTTGTCCGTATGCAATCCCGTAGGCAAATCACGCATGTGCTCCTGCACGGTGTATCCTTGGTACGTCTGCCCAAACCAATCGTGACTCTCATGCAGGCCGGACTGAAGGTCATGCGCAAACGTGGGCAATGACTACTCCAGTCATTGTGGCGAGTCAGGGTCGCTGTCAGGAAATAGCCCGCATCGGCCCGGCGAGAATGTGTGGCCCTGCGTCACCCTCCGTGATGATGATAGCTATAGCAAGGTGCTATTCTGTCGCAAGTGATGTAAGGAAAAGTGATAGTGAGAGATAAGTGGCAATCGAGTGGATAAACAAATAGTTGTCAACTATCGTACCGTCGGCCCAAGGCGCATGGAGGATGAGCAAGCATAGCTGGGCTGACTGCTGGACTGCGATGGACGTGAGAATGATGGCACTGTTGGCAGTGCTGACGGCAGAGCTGAGGGGGGTGGTGCTGCTTGATGTACTCCGTGACCGCATCATACAACAGCGTCATCTCTGTGCCAACCACAACTGATGATCCCAATCATAGACCTTGCGTCCTCGTAGATGTTGCGCATCGAAGCGAGCAAGCAATCAATCGGGTTCGCCCTCCCACGGTGCAGAGCCTGAGTAGCCTTGTTGTGGATACGATGTAGGCGGTCGTACTGCACCGAAACAAATAATGAGTTAAAATGTGATCCTACCCAGGTTAATTGGAAAGTAATCTCATGCTGCTTGATGACGGTATAGACCTGCCTATACAGCGGCCTCATGCATGACCTCTACTGGACGTTGTGGCGCTGTCCTAGTAAGTCTGCTACGGGTGCGTGGAACGTACCACGCAAGGTATGTAGTGTACGTGTCGAGGTCGTACGGTCGTGGCTCCGTGTCTCCCCAGTCGCACCACATGTCCATCCACGGCTGTTGTGTGCCTCTCCAGTCTTCATTTCGTCACCCTCTCCTCATTTGCCTACAAGTTAATTGAGACATTACACAATCTACCAACACATGCATAAAATGTACACACGAATATCACCCTACGATGAGTTCAACACAGTACAAAGGTTGCAAGCTAATGTGCATGACATAAAGACATGGAACCAGCAATGCAGAGTACAGCTCCTCACTAATTGAAAGCACCTCGACAACATATAGCTAGAGTGCATTGCAACACACAAAAACATGAAACCAACAATGATGAGGCGATGGGGTCCCGATCTTCCGATAGGATGATAACTTCGATTTGGAGGAGAACGACTTTGACGATGCGGCTACTAACCGGTCACGACCAGAACGCCAAGCAATCGCTAAACCGCACTCCAAGTCGTTATCAACCGTGCCAAGAACGCGGTTGACCTGACCACGAAGGTCTATTCCTGCATGCAACCGAAGAACACGCAAGAACAAGATAACAAGCAATCTGAAATTGCAAATATTTATATTAAGCTCAAAAGGTGGGATTCCGCAGAAGGTTCTTTACGGTTGGTCTAGCCGACACAAGCGAAGAACAAAAGTTTTCACAATGGAAAAACTAATCAAACGAAATCCAAGAAAACTACAGGGGTTCGCCCTCCTTAAATAGGGGAGTGGAAGCCACACAAAACTAAGAAACAAAGGGGTGGTACTATTTTACTGTTCACGTGAACAGTACTCGGCCATGAATAGTGGGGGTAGCACCTTCCTATAGGCCCATGCATTACAAGGCCCAATTTGGCCCAAACAGATGGTGTAACAACTTCTTTTGATGATTGCGGGCCGTACAGAAGGAATTTGCAGGCGTGGCTAGATCCATTGGAAAGAGGATGTGAAAAGCTTTCCATCAAGTACTCATGGACCTCGAACCGACTCCGTATGTGAAAGTTATGCTCGTTTGAAGTTGGACCTGTCAAGCTGAATCCGAACTGATCTGGAGGCCGAATTGGATTCCAAAATGTGTCCCACTTGAACTCTTGCTTGAATTGATCCAAAAGTGACGTGGTGACCTTGAGCAAGAGTTTGGAATGGCGTTGAGGTCTTGATATATTATTTGGCTTCCCTTTAGGTGGACCCCAGCCATGAGCGCGTAGCGTTAATGCAATCCTCCTTATATAGCTAGACAAATATACATTTTCATCTTTAGATAGCATCATATTCTTATTTAAAATAAATTGAAACCGAAGAAACGAATTCACCTTTTGTTTATTCTTGGGAACTTTGGTCGTATGTATATGTGGCGTGGTCGCATCAAACAATGAGTACAGTAGAACTATGTACTTGCTACTACGGAGCATTGCTTGATGTCGGTGTTGGACCGAAATGGCGACAGAGGGGGGTGAATGTCGACTTACAAAAACAACCCCTCAAAAGTACCACTTAGAAGTTCTTCTTCGAAAGCTATGTGAAGCTATGAAGAAGTCCAGCTTTGTGAACCTCAAACCAACAGAGAAGAAAGCAACTCAGAAGAAATGGAGCAAGGCAAGCAGCAGAAGAACCTTCAAAAGTAACAACTAGGGTTACCTCCCCAATAGCAATACCAGCTATGAAGAAGAAAACAACCTCTCTGGAACTCCAACCAGCAAGAAGAAGAAGAGAGCAAAAGCCAACACAAAAATGCAGAAGGAGCTCAGGCTGCAAGGGGGAGGCCGGTCAGACCGCTCTCACATGGCCGGTCTGACCGGCCCTAAGATGCCGGTCTGACCTCTCTGGGGCCGGTCTGACCGCCATGCAGGGGGCGGTCTGACCGCCAAGAGGGGGCCGGTCTGACCGCTCTCCTGATCCCAAAACAGCCTGAGTGCAGTCTGAAAAACTGAACCTCGGGAAATATTTCAGATCTTCAAAATCTGAGAAATTAAGGGTTTTGCTTCCAACCTTTTTAGCCCAGAGCACCACAAACACATTCTAAATAGCAAGAGGGACTTGGGAAACACTAGAATTCAACTTAAGCTCATGAATTTCAGATTTGGATCAAAAATATGAAAACTACAGAGAGCCACAACAAAACTTCAAATTACCATCTCAACTTTGATCCTTTGGCCAAGAAACTTGCAGATAGATTAGCAATAGACACAGGTGTCTGGAAATCAAGTTTCATGCCATTTCATTGACGGGAACAAGATCCACCTCAAACCCCAGAGAAGAAAAATAAGAACAGAAGAAGCTGAGAAATGAAAATCCTTGATTCTTTCACTTTGCTCTAGGGAGAAACCATTCTCAGCAAGAAACAACACAAAAACGAAAATCTCAAGAAATCAACAGAGAGGGCAACGAATAACAGAAATAACAGAAGGGGCTTCAAGAACTCAATCAAACTCAAATAAAACCATCTTGGATTGATATTGAGGAAGAGAGATACATGTAAGCATAAATAGCATTAATGAATCATATTAAGCAAGAAATAGCCCAAACCTGATAAGTCAACATAATATGCATCCTAATCACTTTGACCAGGTTAGACCAAGTCCGACCGAGCCCGATTGCCCCACGCAACGTCAAGGTCCGAACCACCCAAACCAAACTTGACTTCATAAACCGATGTCAATTACTCATCACACACATGGGGTTACACCCACATGGTCTCTGAGTCGGCCTGTTTGGGCACTAGCTAAAGGAGTGCACAATCGTCTTGCAGAGTTTGCACTTCAGGCATCGAGCCTGATCCCCATGCTGGCTGTCATCCATGTCATTGTGGATGCGACGGCCATGCCGTCTTCCAGGGCCGACATGCTTCAATGCATTGTTCGGCACCCACTTCACCTGCCCTGGCCATAGATCCCTATAGTGCATGTCTGCCCCGTAGGAATGGAACTTTGCATTCTAGGTTTCGTACAAGTGCTACATGTTATAGTACTTTCAGATGTAATGCGTCGACACCTGGTGCCATACCACGCATGATGAGGACATCCTTTCCATAGATACAACTGTGCCGACTCCACAACAAGCTCAACAAACTGAAACTATGATACAAGGACCAATGACTAGAGCGCGAGCACGTCAACTTAACCATCAGGTGAATGAGTTCCTTAGTTTGCATACAAATGTTTCAAAGAATGGAATACTACTTAATTCTTGTGATGATTTAATCGTCCTTAGGAACCATGGGGAAGAACAACGTGAGCTCAAGTATAGAACTGGAACCATCAAGCGCAAACCAAGTCCTGTTCGCGAGTTTGACTCGGATTCGGCCTTCCCAACAGCGTCTACTTCCAACGGCCATAACTTTTGATCCAAAAGGTTTCTCGGGGCCCGTGAGTACTCGTTGGAAAGCTCTTGAAGTCTACTTTCAGATGGATCTGGCCTTACCTCTAAATTCCATCCGAGCCGGTTAGAAACTGCAAAACAAGTCGTGTCACTTTTCCAGTCCGAGTCAAAGTGGGCCTTGGGCCTTGTAATCAAATCCTATTCGGCTTCCATGTGTTTTGGCCGACCCTCCACCTCCCGTGTCTCTTAAATAGGCAGCCGCACCCTCTTCTAGGGTTTGGGTTTTGATAGACTAAGTTAGCTTTTGCTACTTCGCCTTGTACTCGCGCGTGTCGGCTAGACCTCCCGAATACTTGTCTTCGGAACCCCACTGTTTTTCTGTTTTCTATTGAAACCTACATCGTTTATTTGCAATTGAGTTGTTGTTCATCTTGTTCTTGCCTGTTCTTCGATTGCTTACAGGAACAAGTACCCTTGTGGTTAGGTTGATCGTGCGCCGACAAAGTCACGAACAACCTCTGGAGTTGGTGTATCGATCGCTAAGGCGCAACGTCCTTGGATGGTTGTAGTCAGGTCGTCAACGTCATCTCCTTCTCCAATCAAATCTACCACTCTCATCGAAAGATCGGGACCGCTAGTGCTATCAACGCAGGCCGCGTACAGATGGGAGCATGGTTGTGTAGAAGCTGTGGCTTATTGTAGGTGCAAAATGCTTTCTCAACAATAGTACATACCTGCTTGCGATCCCCTCTAGTGTGACCCATGATGTACTTCTGCCTAAGGCAGACCTTGAACTTCTTCCTTATACCATCCATGGTATGAGCAATGTGGGAATGAGTTTTCTCCATTTTCTTATCCATGTAGGCCTACATTACCTTAGAGAATTGTTTGCCTTCGTCCAGATACTTCTTTGCCATCATGGTTTTATTGACAAAGTACCCGACAGAATGGTTCCAACTCTCCTCCACGATTGCCATAATTGGTAGGGATCCGACGCCCTTCAAGACACTGTTGTACACCTCAGACATGTTAGTTGTCATGATTTCATACCTTGCTCCACCAGTGTCGTGTAACAGAGACCACATCTCCAAGTCAGGTGCATTCAACTAAACCCATTGCGTGAACTCCCCAACTCTCGTGGAGCCTCCCTCCACGGCCCCAGCTTCAGTCTGGTCAGGATGCAGGACATGCTTGCTAGTATCCAGATCGAGCTACCTCCACAAGGTCTCGAACTTCCGCTTCTGGTTCTATATACATAGCTTCTTAAACATCTTCATTAGGTTCTTGCTACAGAACCTTCTGTGGAAGTTCGCCGCAAGATGCCTCATGCACCAACGGTTCTTCATATCATTCCACTGGAAGGGGGGCTGCGCCTCGTTCTGCACCGTTCGCAACACGGACAGCAAGCCTGCATTGTGGTCCAAGATGACACACACTTCTGGACGATCTTACACTATGGCTTGCTTCACATTGGCAAGGAAACATAGCTAGCTATTGGTATTCTCATTCTCCACAATTGCAAATGCCATTGGGAGTAACTGGTCATTCGCGTCAGCGGCAACCGTAGTGAGGATAGTACCCTTGTACTTGCCGGATAGGAATGTCCTATCCATCGTTAGCACTGGACGGCACCACCTGAACCCTTGTATCACCTGATGGAAGGCCCAGAATACTCTGTCAAGAATAAAACAATTCAGGCCCTGTATAGGATCAACCCTCTCCTTTCTGCTAATATACGTGCCTGGGTTTAATTCTGCAATTTGATGCAGCATTCTTGGGACCAGGTCGTTTGCCTCCTCGTACGTCCCAAAAATACACTGTAGCACCTTCCGTTTCGCTCGTCAGACCTTCTTGTAGCTGACTTCGAATCCCACCATATTCGCTACATCCACCAACAGAAGCTTCGGAGAAATAAACACATCTGCCACGATGAGGTGGCTTACCAGCTCCGCAACATACGACGATGTCACGTTGTGGTGCCTATGTACTGGCGTTGCAAGCTCGCAATTGTGATCATTCAGCACCGTTATCTGAAAGTCCGTGCCAACCCCCTGAACCACTATGCACCTTGCTAGGACAGGACCCATCGACACACTTGATGATGTAGGTGCTCGGGTTGGACCTGTGCACCCAATACGTCTGGCTAATGTGACAGCGTATCTAGCAATAGCCTGCTGGGTAGCACTCTTGTTGCGGAAGTACTGCCCCAAAATAAGTGTGCCCTAGTTGAACCCCCAATTTGCCTCCTCCGCCTGAGGCAGAACTAGGGATGCCGCTGCGATGTCGTCCAGTCTGGACAACACGTACGCAACGTTGGTGGTCACAACACCACCTAACACCCCTCCAATTGTAGCTTTGCCATTTTCGTCCTCTCCAGAACTACCTGTTTCCACATTCTCGTCCTCCTTACTACGCACTTCTTCCACCTGGTCCGTAAGGTACTCGTGACAATCAACACGGGCGGCCCACCACCTTTCCACACATTCCTTGGCCTGGAAGTTCTCCACACGCATCCTAAGGTCTCCATCGCCCAATTCCTTGCCGACATGTTCTCCCACAACAGTGTCTTCATGAGCGCTGGAGAACAACCCAGCCACTTCATCTCCACCAGTGGCACCAGAACCAGCCATGGCAGATGATTCTATCCTCTCCACAAAGTCAACATACACCATTGGCCTGTCATATATCGTAGCGACAGGGTTGCACATGACCTCCATGTAGTTGGCCCATGAGGCGTCACTGGTCATCTTGAGAAGTTGCCACATGGTCTCCCCTGTAGCACCCACCACTAAGGCATACACTGTCTCGATCCGTAACTTCTTCCTTGCGGTGTACTGATCGAACATCGAACCAACACACCTCCGTAGCTCAGATAGGCTAATGGCGTTCAGACTGGGTGCCCGGATCATGGTCCGGTCACAATTTAACAGGTCCGCCCTGCACAGCCCGTCGCGTACGAGACTACTCCCGTAGAACACGAACAAGTCTTGAATGTCACCCATGGCGTACCTAACATAAGTGCATAATCAACCATCTTGGTACACAACATGCAACAATCGTACCATCAAACAGCCGCTATCGCACTATAATATTTACATGTTAATTTCGTACCTCTTCCTATCACCTACAAAATTGATTAGTAATTTTTTTATTTGTAAAACTAAAATTTATTTTTAAGGATTTTACTTACAAATTCTTACATCCATCAAATTACATATTTATTTTATTTTGGAATTCGTATGAAAACTACATTACAATTTTCTTTTATTTCCACTACTATTTTGTATTATTCTTGTTTAAATTAATGCAAAAATCCAATTACTAATTTTTCTTCATTTTTCCCTAAAATTTTACTTAATGAGATGTTGTAGGGGTGGCCCCCACCTAAGCCCAGCCGGCCTGTCAGAAGGTTGTAAGGCCCAAGATGGGGCATATATATGACATAAATGCCCCTGAGAGGGATACTTGAGTGTAAGGGCATAATTGTAAAACACTCCCCATGTGAATATATATGCCATCCAGGCCATGGGGGAAACCCTAAGCATTGCTCACCTAACTCTCCACTACCATACTCTCTCTCTCTCTCTGTTTGGTCTGTAACCACAATAGTTGGCGCCGTCCGTGGGGAGGACGAGAGCAAGCCTCAAGATCTGAAGAAGGATGCACCGATGTCGTGGTCGTTGCCAGCCCAACGGTGCAACCTACAGCGGTGGAGATTGCTCTGCTGACGGCCATCGGCACACTCCAGCGGGAGCTAGCGGACCCCCGTGGAGCCGTTCGAAATATACAAGAGGCTCGGAGCCAACAAGTCCCGCCGGCGGTCGCGACGGAGCCCACACCAGAGCAGGCGGACAGCCGCGACGCCCCTACCTCGAGTCACGTCCCGCTGCGACGTGTGGATCTGCAGTCCCCCCTCTCCGCGGGCCTGCAACTGTCGGCATGGCCAGAGGACTTCAAGTTCCCCAACGCCATCGAGCCGTACAAAGGCGACACGGACCCTCAAGAGTTCGTGCGCGTATACGAGACCGCCATCGAGGCCGCGGACGGAGACAACACCACCAAACTGAAGGGGCTCCCCCTCACACTGCAGAGAGTGGCGCTCTCTTGGTTCTTCACCATAGAGCCCAACTCCATCTACGCATGGGAGCAGATCTGCGATCGCCTCTACAACAACTTCCAGGGAAACTACATCGAACGCGTCGACGTGGATCAACTCTTCACAGTCAAACAAAAACCCTCGGAGAAGCTCCGGTAGTACTTCAGGCGCTTTGCCAAGGTTCACTGCTAGGTAAAGGATGTCAACGAGACAACCATTATCAACGCATCGTAAACCGATCAAGACGGTTGCGAAGCTCTTCGACAAAATGGAAGAGTATGCGAGGGCAGAGGAGGACGCGCAGCGACGCAAAGGCGACGACTCCGATACCAATCAAGAGGAGACCCCGACGAAGAACGGAGACTCACCGAAGGAAGGCTCCTCGAAGGGCAAGTGCAAGCAAGAGCCAGCGAATGACGCCCCCGAGCGCAAGGACGCCCAACATAAGGACTCACCGAGCGACAAGCCCAAGCGCGCCCCGCGCAAGTCCCAGAAGGCTTGTTACGTGTTGGACCGAAATGGCGATAGAGGGGGGGTGAATGTCGACTCTTTGAAAAGCAACCCCTCAAAAGTACTCCTCAATTATACTACCAAAGGACTCTCTCCAATAGCTATTAGGAGCTATGAAAAGAAGAGAAACTCATTCTAAAAGAAGAGTTGAGCCCACTGAAAAATCAGGCAAACAGGAAGGGAAAACAAGGCAAAGGACAACTAAGAGGACCAAGTGAACAGGGACTCAAAACAACACAGACAGCAGCCAAAGGGAGCAGAGCCGGTCAGACCGCCGTATGCAGGCCGGTCTGACCGCTGCCTACAGGCCGGTCTGACCAGGCTTATGCCGCCGGTCTGACCACCTTGATGGGTGCGGTCTGACCGCCAAAACCCCTCCGGTCTGACCGCCCCTCGAAAAAACAGATAGGCAGAAGAGTCCAAATTTCAGACAACTGTGATCTTCAGTCAGCAGGGAAAATGGATGTTTCCTTCTGAGTTTCTCAGTCCAGAATGACAAGATAACATTATAAATATCAAGGGGAGTCCAGGGAACCAAAGAAAACCAATTCAAGAGCAAGAATTTCATATTTTACCCAAGAATTGAAAAATATAGAGAGCAGCCCCAAAAACCAAATTCCCACTCAAACTCTGATCCTTTGACCATGAAACTTTGAGGATGGCTAATAAATAGCCTCTAGACCTAAGATACCAAGTTTCATGTCATCTCATGAAGGGAATCAAATTTCTCACCAAAACCCTAGAAGTGAGAGGAAGAACAGAGGAAGATAAAACTAAGATTCTTGCGATTCAACTGATTTGCTCTTGGAACAAGCTGACCAAAGGGTCTAGAAATGCAATTCAATCACAGGGCAACCCATTTTGCCACTCCCTAGGAAGAATCAACTCAAGACTAAAAACTCATAAATCAACCAGAGAGAGCATCGAAGGCAAAAACAACAGAAAAGCCTGGGATTCAATCAAACCATCCCTACAACCCCATACATGCTTGGAATCAAAGAGATAAGCTACATGCTTCTCAAGAACAACCAAGAACAAGGAGGCTACGAGAGACAACCCACACAGAGCCAAACCTCCTCTCCTGCTCTCAACAACTCATACCAACTAAAGCCACAAAGCAAAAGCCTTAACCCTTTCCCAAAGCCATGAAGACCATGCAAGGAGACACCCGCCTTTTATAGTCTCCCACTAATGGGTTTGAAATTTGCTTTGCCCATTAAGCCACAACAACTCCAATGCTTTACCCATAATTCGCTTCCTTTAGTGCAACTTTGCGTATTCCCCAAAATGCCCCTCGTGCACCTTCCGGGAAGCTTCCTCCTTTCTTGCCGCTCAAGCCTCACAGCTACCTCGAGTCTCCGCCGTCTTCGACACCTCCGACCGTTCTGACCTCAGCGCCACCTACGCCTAGTCCGGTCACCCCGTGTCTCGCCACGACTCCGCCTCGACGTCGTGCAGCCATCACAGACAAGAAATGCATCAAATAGTACCGCTCGACACATGTAATCAACAGAAGCATTAAGAGTAATCTTAAGCAAGTAAAAAGCCCAAACCTGTCACAACAAGAGACTAAGCATCCTAAGCCCATTGACCAGGTTTGACCAAGTCCAACCGAAGTCGATTGCACCACGCAACGACATGGTCCAAAACCACACAATCAAACTTGACTTTTCTAAAACCGATGTCAATTTCTCATCACACACTCGGGGTCACCTCCATATGGTCCATCAATCTCCTCCTTGATGAGTATATTGACAAACCCAGAAAAAGCGTCAAAGTTGAGTTTGAAAGAAGGTCAAACATGGTCCAAAGAAGGAAAATGATGCTAATGACCATATTGACACAAGGAGCAAAAGAAAGAGTGTTGGACCGAAGTTGGCGACAGAGGGGGGGTGAATGTCGACTTTCAAAACTTCCCCCTAAAAGGATTCACGAGTGAGTTTTCTCTCCAGTAGCTACAAAGCTATGAAGAGAGCAACAAATACTCGAGGTAACCTCAACCAAGCAAAAAGAACGCTCACAAATGAAATCTTTCCGATAGCTATTATGAGACTAATATCACGTGCAAAGACATGAGCTCACTGGGAAACATGAAGAACAGAGAAAGAGGCAAACAAGACATACATATGACAACTAGGACACAACCTTGAAAGACCCAGCAAGAAAATTGCCAAAATCAGCATCAACAGGAAGCCGGCCGGTCTGACCGCTTGGGCTGGGCCGGTCTGACCGCCCAGCCTTGGGCGGTCTGACCGTGATGAGGCGATGGGGTCCCGATCTTCCGATAGGATGATAACTATCGATTTTGGTGGAGATGACCCTTGCGATCCGACTACAACCGAACGACGTCGCTTGCGCCTTAGCAATCGCTGAACCACACTCCAAGTTGTTATCAACCGTGCCAAGAACGCGGTTGACCTGACCACGAAGGTCTATTCCTGCATGCAACCGAAGAACACGCAAGAACAAGATAACAAGCAATCTGAAATTGCAAATATATAAATTGATATCAAAAGGTGGGATTTCGAAGGTTTGACAGGTGGTCGTCCGACACAACTGAAGAACAGAAGTTTGCATAATAGCTAAACCTAAACTCAACAAAATCCTAGTCCTAGCAACGGAGGCGGTGACTCCTTTATAGGGAGAACAACCAGGGGTGGCGTCCAAGTGCATGCCCTAAGGTTACAAGGCCCATGGGCCCAAGTGGTGGTGGCGCAGCACCCTTTTTGACTCGGACTCAGAGACCAACGTGGACTCTTTTGATGATTGCGGCCGGCTCTGATGGAATTTGAAGATGATGTTGGATCCATTGGAAAGTAGACTTCGTAAGCTTTCCATGAAGTACAAGTACATCCCAAACGGAGTCCGTATGAGGAAGTTATGCCCGTTTGAACTTGCACCATTGCAGCAGTCCAAGTCTGATTCCAGTACGTGACCAACGTGGACTCTTTTAACAATTGCGGCCGGCTCGGATAGAATTTGAAGATGAGGTTGGATCCGTTGGAAAATAGACTTCATAAGCTTTCCATGAAGTACAAGAACGTCCCAAACGGAGTCCGTATGAGGAAGTTATGCCTGTTTGAACTTGGTACCATCACAGCAGTCCGAGTCTGATTCCAAAACGTGTCCAACTCGAATTCGTGCTTGACTTGGTCCCAAAGTGACGTGGTGACCTCCATTGTTCCTTCCATGCATGTCCAGGACTCCATGTCCCTTTCCTTCATCCCTTCCCAAGTTCCTAAGCACAATTAAATCACTTGCATTAGGTAGCGGTCTATTCTCAGTAACATATGAAGGCTGAAGAAACGAATTCACCTTTAGTTCAATCTTGATATTGGGCGCGATTGTCGTATGTGTTTGTGGCATGGTCACATCAGACCGCCTCCTCGAAACCGGTCTGACCGCTCCCCTGGTTTCGGGCAGACCGAGAGGAGACCGAAAAACTGAACTTCAGGCAAAAACTTCAGATCTTCCAAAACCAAGGAATTGGGGGTTTTGCTCCCAACCTTTCCACCTCTGAGCACCACACCAATATTCTAAATAGCAAGGGATGCTCGGGAAACAGAGGAGACCAACTCAAAATCAATAATTTCAGATTTGACCTAAACTCTGAAAATTACAGAGAGCTGCAACAAAAACTTAAATTCCCATTTGAACTTTGATCCTTTGGCTACGAAACTTTGTGGATAGCTAGATAATAGCCTCTGGACTTTACATGCCAAGTTTCAAGCCATCTCAAGGAGGGAATCAAGAAATCCCTCAAAACCCTAGAAATGAGAAAGACAAACACAGATAAGGGAAAAGATGGATTCTTGCGATTCGATCGATTTGCTCTTGGAACTAAGTGACCAAATGGTCTAGAAATGCAATTCCATCACAGAGCAACCCATTTTGGTACCCCTCAGCAAGAATCAACAAGAAAACTGAAAATCAAGAAATCAGGCAGTGAAGGCATCGAAGGGAAAATAGGAGCACGAGAGAAAAACTTCATATTTTCATTCCAGATCAAAAGAGAATTACAGAGGAGTCCCGATACGCATGGACATTAGAACAAGAGGAATGATTATAAGACTCTCAATCCATCATCTCCCTCTCCCAAACCCTCAAGAACTCACACAACACATGCTTCTTGGAGAGGGGCACACACAAAGCTACGGGAGACAAGCTACAGACCACCTCTGTCCATGTCTCTTTCACATACCAACTCTCCACCAACTAAAGCCTAAAGCCAAAACAAACTCTCAAAGCTTCTTTTGACTCTAGCAAACCCTAAGTCTCTTCCAAAGCCATACAACCACAAGGGGAGATCATCTCCTATTTATAGCACTTGCATACCGGGTTTCCAACCCGTTTTGCCCGCTAACTCCGAACGGAACCGCTTCCATCTGTGCAGCCTTGCGCTTTTACCGAAACGCCCCTCGTGCACCTTCCGGGAAGCTTCCTTGTTCCTTGTCGTCCAAGCCTCGCAACCACCTCGAGTCTCCGCCGTCTTCGACACATCCGACCGTTCTGACCTCGACACCGCCCGTGTCTAGTCCGGTCACCTCGTGTCTCGCCACAACTCCGTCTCGACGTCCTGCAGCAAACACAGACAAGAACACACATCAAATAGCACCGCTCGACACATATAAGTACAAATGCATCAATGAAACCACATTAAGCATGAAAATAGCCCAAACCTGACAAGCCGACATAATATGCATCCTAACCACTTTGACCAGGTTTGACCAAGTCCGACCGAGCCAATTGCACCACGCAACATCAAGGTCCGAACCAACCAAAACAAACTCGACTTTCCTAAACCGATGTCAATTACTCATCACACACATGGGATGACCCCCACATGGTCTCTCAATCTCTCCCTTGATAAGTATATTGACAAACCCAGAAAAAGCGCAAAGTTGAGTTTGAGAACGAAGTCAAACATGGTCCAAAAGAAGAAGCAAACAGAGCCTCATGACCATGTCGACAAAAGAGCACTAGAGCTACACAAGAAAGAGCAAATTTTTCTCCAAAGCTCTAGAAAGCTTCCCAAATGGCTTTTTCTACCACTATTCCCCCCTTTTGGCAATAAACACATCAAGGATGCAAAAGAGAGAATAAGACATGGTAAAGGATGAAATGGCTGAAGTTTTTTATTTTAAGCATTTAGAGCCATGAAGATTATCCAAAATGACCATATGAGGATTACATCAAGCCATAAGTCATAAACATGCTATCTAGATCATGACAAGATATATATATAAGCCAGCTAAACCAGATAAGTGACAATCTGAAATTTTAGTGCAAATTCTTAGCATGTCAAGTCATCCATGATCATAGTCTAGCTAGGGGTATCCAAGGATGATGCAAGCCATGTCAATAAGCTAAGCGGAACCAAGAAGCTAGAATTGAAACATTTTAGAGTGCTATAAGTTCAAAAATGAGACATTTGTTCAAGTACTTGGTTCTTGTTGTAGTTAAGCAAATTTAGCACAATTGACATATTTTCTTTTGAAGCTCACGGTCGTTTCCAAGCAAAATTTTTAGTCATATGCTAGATCTCAAGCCTTATGCGACCATTCCAAGCAAAAAACTTAAGGAAATGATCTTGGTTATCCAAAACTCCCCCTGAGTTCATGCCTTGTGCAATGGCAAGCCGTCTCATGAGAAAGAATTGGTGAGATCAGTTTTTTCGCACAAAAGATATCTTTTTGCACTTTTATAAACACAAGACTTGTACTAACTCATGTGTTATCAAGAAACTACCATAGCTCAATCTAAAGCTCAATTATAGATTCAAGACTCAACGCAGCCTATTTGACATTGCATGAATCATAAAAGGATAACTAAAGACAGACTAGTCGCAAAAGCTAACATGACATGAATTAGTTCAAGTTGAGCATTTTAATCAACATATCATGGCAAAAGCTAGTCTACACATATGAAGTCATGATCAATCTAACAATGAAGCATAAATCATGGCAGGATGTAAAGCAATGTAACATGTCATGAAAGGATAATAATCAAGGCTCCATGCAGTTATATTACAATGCAGAAAGCTAAAATGCTAGAAAATCTAGCTCTCCCTCAACATGTGATGCAACTTTTAGTTCAAGTTGAGTTATGTCAAAACTAAGCTCTAGAAGCTCCCAAATGAACTCCCCCTGAACCAAAGCAATAAACAAGAGAAGCTGGCAAAGAAAATCCGAAAGGGCAGTCCTTAAAGCATAGACAAGATGTAGAGGATACTATGGCTCAGACTGACTCTCATCTACCCCATATGACTCCAGGACTATCAACTGATCATCTAACTCACTAAAGAGCAAACACGTACCCTGTCTACCCCAGGAATGCCCCCTGCTAATCCAGGCCCTGGACGGGGGTCAGCGCCGGGTCATAAACGTCATCTCCGGGGCTCTTCATTGGAGTTCTCCTCAGCACGGCAACAGAAGGCCTACACGCGGAGGCTACACCATGTGGCAGCGTACCCGGCGCAGGCACCGCCGGAGTGGGCGCAGCACGAAATTACCTTTATGCCCGCTAATGCTAAAGGTGTGGAGTTCCCTTATCAGGATCCCCTGGTCATCCAAGTCGCTATCGCAGGATGCGATGTCGAACGCATCATAGTCGATGGAGGCAGCTCCGTGAACATCCTGTTCACGATGGCCTTCGACCAGATGGGGATCCCCCCAAGTCGCCCGGGTCCCTCAAGAATCTCGTTGCATGGCTTTGGGGGTCAGTCGCTGAAAGCGCTGGGCCAGATATGCCTCCAAGTTTCCTTCGGTGCTTGGTGCGCGGAGTCCAGGATCGGCGTCCAAGCCCCAGCCGGAGAGCTAATCCCAGAGGGTGCCCCTGCGCGAAAGCGGACAGCGCATGCCCAGAGGCAAAGGCCCAGGGAGCAGAGGCTTCAGCATAAGTTGATCGAGCGACAGCAGGCAGCCAAGCCGGTCGTAGCGAAGCTCCTCCCGTTCAGAGCCACCTGCAAGATCTCTTGCCTTGCCCGTCTAGCACCAGAGGCTCCCCACCTTGTGCCACCGCGGGAGCGGCAGTCGCCGCACCTCCTCTCCTCGAGCGGTCAGTGGTTACTACCCTGTCTTTTTTGTAATTGCTCGCTCGCACAAACGGGACATTAATAAAGCCCGCTGTTTTCAAAAAGCTTCTCATTCTATGTCAAGTTGCGCGGGGGGACGCCTCTGTGCTCACTCTCTGTGAGTATAAACAAAGACACGCGGTAAACGCGCGCACTCTCCGTGAGTATAAACAAAGACACGCGGTAAACGCGCACACTCTCCATGAGTATAAACAAAGAAACGCGGTAAACACGTGCACTCTCCGTGAGTATAAACAAAGACACGCGGTAAACGCGCGCACTCTCCGTGTGTATAAACAAAGACACGCGGTAAACGCGCGCACTCTCCGTGAGTATAAACAAAAACATGCGGTAAAAGCGCGCACTCTTCGCGAGTATAAATAAGACGCGGATGTTGTCCCTGCGCACTCTACAACGGAGTATAAATAAGACGCAGATGTTGTCCCTGCGCACTCTACGGAGTATAAATAAGACGTGAATGTTGTCCCCACGCACTCCATGGAGTATAAATAAGACGCGCGGATGTCGTCCCTGCGCGCACTCTACGGAGTATAAATACAATGCGTGGCCCTAGGGCGCGCTCCGGAGCGCTCGAGCGTCTACTTCGGTTAGGCGCCAGCTCCACTGCCACCACTTCGAAAAGTAGGGGACGAAGCGCTCGAGAGTCTACTTCAACCAGGCACCAGCTCCGCTGCCACCATTTCGAAGGGTAGGGGACGGAACATGCGAGCGTCTACTTCGGCTAGGCGCCAGGTCTGCTGTCACCACGTGCGAGTATCTACTTCGACCAGGCGCCAGCTCCGCTGCCTCGAAGGGTCTAGCTAGCATTTAGGTGTTTGCAGAGCACCAAGTCCTACGAATTGATCAGACGCAAGCGCGATCGTGAAAAGTGACGGGGACACACACTTCAACCAAAGTCCTTTTTTGCATTCGTCAAAGAATGTTTACAAGGGGGGTTCGGTAAAGACCTAATGTACAAGCATCCTCGGGTATTCAGAGCCGCTACTTGGCCAACTCCTCCTTAACATACGCCCGCGCTAAAGTCTTGCCTGCGGAGGCCCGGGCCACCCAGAAGTTCAGTGAATCCTCGGCCCACCACCAGTGCCGAAGACGCCATTAGGTCACGAGGTCAGAGACTAGCAGCCGGTCCCTATCAAGTAGCTGCCCAGAGCACAGCAATACGCGCAGTTAGAACATCGGGACAACTTCCACTTTATTCATAAAAGGGGGGCATACATGGCAACGCACGCCTACACACCAGAACCCCGGCATCACTCCTGTGGGTTTGCGCCATGCCCCGCGGCAGCGGCACCGCCTCCACCGCGCCGTGGAACTTCGTCGAGCCATTGGCCGAAGTTCCCCTCGCCGTGCAGGGTCCGTCGCAGCTCTAGCTTCGTCGCGGCCTCCCCGATGTAGTCCCAGATTTGTTCATAGAAGACCCAAACGGCCGGACAAACGGAGCGCGCGGCACCTGACATCACCCCAGCTCCGGCAGGCATCTCTAGCTCGAGGTCAGCCAGCCCGTCGACATGCTGGCAGCCTTGGTGATGAAGTAGCGCAAAGTCCAGGCGCGAGGTCACGAAGGAGCAATGGTTGCCGAAGGATTTAGCGGCGCTGAGAGCGAGGTTGGAAACCTCCGTGTTCGACGGAGCGTCCGCGACAGCCCTTCGGGGCCAAAGAAGCGAGGTGGCACTTCGGCGACAAGGTTTTTGAGGGCGCCCTCCAGAGCCAGCATGGCATCCCACACCGCCACCGAGGCATCGCCCAGAGTCCGGTCCCACTCCCCAAGAGACAGAGTAAGGCGACCTTTCTCCTCCTCCAGCGTAGCGATTTGCTAGAGCAAGCCATCGCGCTGCTCGGCGATCGCTTGCTGTGCCGCCTCGGCGGCTGCTAGCTGCACCGCCGCCGCGAGCGCCTCGGCGTCCGAAGTTGCCTTCGCACGCTCCGCCTCCAGGAGTCGGATACGGTCGTCCTTGGTGGAGTGGGCCTCCTCGGCCGTGCGAAGGGCCTCTTCAGCAGCGCACAGCCTGTCCTCTAACGCCCCCCGCTCACGTGCATGAGCCATTTACAACGCCCGGCCAAGGGCGAGCGTCTGCACGATGCAGCGGTCAGCAAGCTCCTAAATGACGACACACCGCTAAAGGTCGAGTACTCGCCCTCATCTCTGTGGCCTCTAGCGCACCTCCCAGGAGCTCCAACCTTCATGTCACAATGCCTGGCGATCTAGGTTTGCGACCGCTGTCCGCGGCCCCCCGCCACGCCCCCAGCACCTCCGGCCGAGGGACGAAGTCCACTAAGCTCGGATGCGTGGCCTCCGCGACAACAGTTTCGTGGGCGCTGGGCGTCGGTCCCAAAGGAACGTCCCCGTCCCCCGAAGATTGTCTGCGCCCAAGGGACTGTGCCACTGCGAAGGGACGTAGTGGTTAGAACCCTTGATGAGGACATCCTTTCCATGCATACAACCATGCCGACTCCATATCAAACTGAAACTATGATACAAGGACCAATGACTAGAGCGCGAGCACGTCAACTTAACCATCAGGTGAATGCGTTCCTAAGTTCGCATACAAATGTTTCAAAGAATGGAATACTACTTAATTCTTGTGATGATTTAATTGTCCTTAGGAACCATGGGGAAGAACCACATGAGCTCAAGTATAGAAGTGGAACCGTCAAGCGCAAACCAAGTCCTGTTCACGAGTTTGACTCGGATTCGGCCTTGTTGACAGCGCCTACTTCAAACGGCCGTAACTTTTGATCTAGAAGGTTTCTCGGGGCCCGTGAGTACTCGTTGGAAAGATCTTGAAGTCTACTTTCATATGGATCCAGCCTCACCTCCAAATTCCATCCGAGTCGACCAGAAACTGCAAAACAATTCACGTCGCTTTTCCAGTCCGAGTCAAAGTGGGCCTTGGGCCTTGTAATTCGAGTCCTATTTGGCTTCCTTGTGTTTTGGCCGACCCTCCACCTTCCGTGACCCTTAAATAGGCAGCCGCACCCTCTTCTAGGGTTTGGGTTTTGTTTAGACTAAGTTAGCTTTTGCTGCTTTGCCTTGTACTCGCTCGTGTCGGCTAGACCGCCCGAATACTTGTCTTCGGAAACCCACCGTTTTCTATTTTCGATTGAATCTTACATCGTTATTTGCAAATTGAGTTGCTGTTCATCTTGTTCTGGCTTGTTCTTCGATTGCTTGCAGGAACAAGAACCCTCGTGGTTAGGTTGATCGTGCGCCGACAAGATCACGAACAATCTCTGGAGTTGGTGTATCGATCGCTAAGGCGCAACGTCCTTGGATGGTTGTAGTCGGGTCGTCAACGTCATCTCCTTCCCCAATCGAATCTACCACTCTCATCGAAAGATCGGGACCCCTAGTCCTATCAGTTGGTATCAGAGCTCAAGGTTGATCGGTGAGAGATCTTATCTAGTCTTTGCATTTTTTTACCTACAGTCCAGAAAACCAAAAAAAATAGTAGATCTATTCCCCAAAATCCGAAACAATTTGAGCCTTTATCTATTGCTGCATAGTCTTTGTTTGTTGAGTCTTCGGTTGCATCGTCGTGTCCTTTGCTGGTCTTAGTGTCTAGTTCCTTTAGAGTTTCGAGTTCTGTTCACGTCTTGGTATCACCGTTGCAGTTAGATCCGAACTCGGTTTCTAGGGAGGCTTTGCCCTAGTTGGTCTCGGAGTAGGACACAAAGTCGGATTCAACCGCGTCGTGTGTGTAAAAAAAGAAAGAAAAAAAAAGAGAGAGAGAAAAGAAGGAACAGGCAGCCGCGTTTAGAAAGAGCCGCGGCATAAAAAAAAAGAAAAAAAAGACAGAGGAGAGAGAAACAGCTAACTTTTGCATACAACTCCGATTGAGGCGATTCTTGATCCGTTGGAAAGGAAATCAGAAGAAAGGGCGAAAAAAAGAGAAGGCCGGTAAAAACTGGAGATTTCAGATCCGCGTAAGCCTCCAGGCACATACGCGGCAGCTTCGACCCCAAAAAACCGAGGAAAAATCAAGTTTCTCAGAATTCGCTCAAAATTGCCAGAGCCCTTCTACAAGTGATTCTAAGGTTCCCCGCACAGACGGCATCCTTTTTCGAGCTCCGAAACTCCGTGTGCAGTGTCATCTAGTTGTCTTTCTGCGTGGTGTACTCGTTTGTGTTCTAGGCTCGCGTCTCTAGTACGGTCTAGCCTAGGGCCAGCACGGTGCCGTCGTTGAGCGATTATTCAACTTGCTTTGACTAATGTGGTTCTAGTTATCCTTTGTTCCCTCTCAGCCCACCTATAGCTCCACAGATTTGGCTACCACATCACAGGGACTAGCGACCGAGGCAGCGATACACCCAATTTCCAGGAGATATTGTCTTGACTTGCCGGCTGCCATCACCTCCTGCTCGCTGTGGTAAGAACTTGTAAGAGCTTGACAGAACAGGTTGAGAGTGTGCGACTTGATTTAACCACATCCCAGTAGTTGTGAGGGCATAACCTGCTGTTTTATTATTCTCTTCTTGGTTTGTTTCTTGTGTTCTTCTAACAATGTCAGGAGAACCAGAGGACCTGCGGGCAGCGCCACATTCCCCTCGGACTAGGGGCATCATACAACACTTTGAGCGCCAAATGAAGCTGCACACTGAAGGACTTGATGAGGATGTACGGGTCACCAACGAACGCCTTGGCCAATTGGAGGCCGCGCAGATCGACACCAACACAACGCTTGCAACATTGGAGGCTTCCGTTGGCACCGTCAACGCTTCACTTGCTGAGATTTTGAGACGTCTTGATGAAAGGGGCCGTGCATCTCCCGCTGCACCAACTCAGCGTACTCGTGCCAATACTGGTGTCTTGGGCAGCAAGGTGGACGAAAATGGTGGAGACGAATATGCGGCTGACACTGAGATTGATGATGATGAGGACGCTGACCGTCATCGTCAACCACGCCGGAATGAGGTACGTGAGAATGATGAATCGCTTGGTAAGATTAAGTTCACTATGCCACCTTTTGATGGAAAATATAACCCAGATGCTTATATCACTTGGGAATTGGCTGTTGATCAGAAATTTGCTTGTCATGCATTCCCTGAAAACAAAAGGGTTAGGGCTGCTACTAGTGAGTTTGCTGACTTTGCGTCTGTTTGGTGGAGTGAATATTGTAAGAAAAATCCTTTCACCATACCACAAACTTGGGATGCATTAAAAAGAATCATGCGAGCTAGATTTGTTCCCTCATATTATGCACGTGATTTGTTACATAAGTTGCAACAATTGAGGCAAGGTAGTAAAAGCGTAGAGGAATATTTTCAAGAATTGCAAACAGGCATGCTGCGTTGTGACTTAGAGGAAACTGAGGAAGCCGCTATGGCTAGGTTTATGGGTGGTTTGAATCGGGAAATTCAGGACATCTTAGCTTACAAGGAATATAATTCTATCACTCGTTTATTTCATCTTGCTTGTAAAGCTGAAAGAGAAGTACAGGGACGACGTGCAAGCACTAGGACTAACGTTTCTGCAGGTCGTGGAAACATTTGGTCTCCACGTGCATCTGCCGCACCATCAAGCCAACCCCCTGCACCTTCCTCCTCCAACAGCAAGCGACGGTTCTCATCATCAAATTCGGCATCTCGGGCATCCGAAGCAACAAAGGGGACAGCCCAAGCACATGCAAAGAGCTCTTCGTCCGTTGCATCTACGAGACGAACGAGGGATGTCCAATGTCATCAATGCAAGGGGTATGGCCATGTGAGGAGTGAGTGCCCAACCAAGCGTGTTCTGATTGTGAGAGATGATGGTGAGTATTCTTCTGCTAGTGATTTGGATGAGGATACATATGCTATGCTTGCAGCTGACCATGCAGGTAGTGGGAAGGAGCAAGAAGAAGAGCACATTGGTGCAGAAGATGCGGAGCGTTATGAGAGCCTCATTGTGCAGCGTGTGTTGAGTGCACAAATGGAGAGGGCGGAGCAAAATCAGCGGCACATCCTTTTCCAAACAAAGTGCGTCGTGAAGGAACGCTCATGCCGAGTGATAATTGATGGAGGGAGCTGCAACAACTTGGTGAGCTCCGATATGGTGGAGAAGCTTGCGTTGAACACCAAACCTCACCCACAACCTTACTACATTCAATGGTTCAATAACAGCGGCAAGGTGAAGGTAACACGAATGGTGAGAGTAAATTTTGCTATTGGTTCTTATCATGATGTTGTAGAATGCGATGTTGTTCCTATGCAAGCATGCTCTATGCTGTTAGGTAGACCGTGGCAATATGATAAAGATTCACTACATCATGGTAAGACAAACCAATATTCTTTTGTGCATCATGACAAGAAAATTGTGTTACATCCTATGTCTCCTGAAGCTATTTTCAAAGATGAGATTGCTAGAGCTAATAGAGAGAAAAATCAGGAGCATAATAGGAGTGAAAATCAGATTGTTGCAAGCGAACTTGAGCAACATAAGAAGAAAAACTCTAAATCTGTTCATGAGACGAAAAATGAGATTAAATTGAAGGGTACATGTTTTCTTGCTACTAAGTCTGATATGAATGAGCTGGATGATACTACTTCTGTTTGCTATGCCTTACTTTGCAAACAAACCTTATTTTCATTCGAGGAGGTACCTTCTTCTGTGCCTCCTGCTGTCACTAATCTTTTGCAGGAGTACATGGATGTCTTTCCAAAGGACGTGCCACCAGGGCTACCACCAGTACGAGGGATTGAGCACCAGATTGATTTGATTCCCGGGGCATCTTTGCCTAATCGTGCGCCATACAGGACCAATCCGGAAGAAACTAAGGAGATTCAGCGTCAAGTTCAAGAATTGCTTGATAAAGGTTATGTGCGTGAGTCTCTTAGTCCTTGTGCTGTTCCGGTAATTTTAGTGCCTAAGAAAGATGGATCATGGCGTATGTGTGTGGACTGTAGAGCGATCAATAACATTACCATTAGATATCGTCACCCTATTCCTAGGTTAGATGATATGCTTGATGAATTAAGTGGCTCTATTGTTTTCTCTAAAGTTGATTTGCGTAGTGGGTACCACCAAATTCGCATGAAATTGGGAGATGAATGGAAAACAGCATTTAAAACTAAGTTCGGTTTGTATGAGTGGTTAGTGATGCCATTTGGTTTAACTAATGCACGTAGCACATTCATGAGATTAATGAACGAGGTTTTGCGTGCTTTCATTGGAAAATTTGTAGTGGTCTATTTTGATGATATATTGATATATAGCAGATCACTAGAGGAACACCTTTGCCATTTACGTGCTGTTTTTGATGCTTTACGTAATGCACGTTTATTTGGTAACGTTGAGAAGTGCACATTTTGCACGGATCGAGTCTCTTTCTTGGCTATGTTGTTACTCCACAGGGCATTGAAGTTGATCAAGCCAAGGTTGAGGCAATCCAGAGTTGGCCGACTCCTAAAACGGTCACGCAGGTGCGAAGTTTTCTAGGACTTGCTGGATTCTATCGTCGTTTTGTGAAGGATTTCAGCACCATCGCTGCACCATTGAACGAACTCACTAAAAAGGGGGTGCCGTTTACTTGGGGGAATGCACAGGAAGACGCCTTCAACACATTGAAAGATAAGTTAACACATGCACCATTACTCCAACTTCCAGATTTTAGTAAGACTTTTGAGCTAGAATGTGATGCTAGTGGAATTGGATTGGGTGGTGTGCTGTTGCAAGAAGGTAAACCTGTGGCATACTTTAGTGAAAAATTGAGTGGGCCTAGTTTGAACTATTCTACTTATGATAAGGAATTATATGCACTAGTTCGAACTTTAGAGACATGGCAACATTATTTATGGCCCAAGGAATTATATACCAACTGATGAGGCGATGGGGTCCCGATCTTCCGATAGGATGATAACTATCGATTTCGGTGGAGATGACTCTTGCGATCCGACTACAACCGTACGAGACGTCACGTGCGCCTTAGCAATCGCTGAACCAACCCCAAGATGTTATCAACCGTGCCAAGAACACGGTTGACCTGACCACGAAGGTCTATTCCTGCATGCAACCGAAGAACACGCAAGAACAAAGATAGTGAGCAACCTGAAACTTGCTAGATATAAAAGTCGCACAAGGATAGTTGAGGTTCTGTAACACGAATCTGTTGGTCTAGCCGACACAAGAGAACGTGGAGTTTGCACAAGGGGCTAAACTGATCTAAACAAAACCTCAGTCCTAGAAACAGAGGCAGCGGCTCCTATATAGTGAAAACAACCAGGGGAGGCGTCCCAAAGGGTACACCCTAGGGTTACAAGGCCCATGGGCCCAAGTGGAGGTGGCGCAGCACCCTTTTGACTCGGACTCAGAAACCTACATGGATTGTTTTGATGATTCCGGCCGGCTCGGATGGAATTTGAAGATGAGGTTGGATCCATTGGAAAGTAGACTTGATAAGCTTTCCATGAAGTACAAGAACGTCCCAAACGGAGTCCGTATGAAGAAGTTATGTCCGTTTAAACTTGCACCATTGCAGCAGTCCGAATCCGATTCCAGTACGTGACCAACGTGGACTCTTTTAACGATTGCGGCCGGCTCGGATAGAATTTGAAGATGAGGTTGGATCCGTTCGAAAGTGGACTTCATAAGCTTTCCATGAAGTACAAGAACGTCCCAAACGGAGTCTGTATGAGGAAGTTATGCCCGTTTGAACTTGGTACCATCGCAGCAGTCCGAGTCTGATTCCAAAACGTGTCCAACTCGAATTCGTGCTTGACTTGGTCCCAAAGTGACGTGGTGACCTCCTTATTCCTTCCATGCATGTCCAGGACTCCATGTCTCTTTCCTTCATCCTTTCCCAAGTTCCTAAGCACAATTAAATCACTTGCATTAGGTAGCGGTCTATTCTTAGTAACATATGAAGGCTGAAGAAACGAATTCACCTTTAGTTCAATCTTGATATTGGGCGCTATTATCGTATGTGTTTGTGGCGTGGTCACATCATCCTCCCCTTCTTGATAGAAAACCGTCCTCGGTTTTAGCATATGTGTAGCCTCACGTATTGCATGATCTTCATCATAAATGTCGGTACATAATAACAAACGCAACAAACTCTCATTATGTAATATCATAAGTTCTTTGTCAAACAAAGTGAAACCTGTTTGAAACGAACTCACCTGATAATTTAAGTGGTGCGTAGGAGCTCTTGTAATTCGAACAACAAGTATAGCAAATATGATTATATCCATAGAGTACATGTTCTTATCACAAATGTTTCAAAGAATGGAATACTACTTAATTCTTGCGATGATTTAATTGTCCTTAGGAACCATGGGGAAGAACCACATGAGCTCAAGTATAGAAGTGGAACCGTCAAGCGCAAACCAAGTCCTGTTCACGAGTTTGACTCGGATTCGGCCTTGTTGACAGCGCCTACTTCAAACGGCCGTAACTTTTGATCCAGAAGGTTTCTCGGGGCCCGTGAGTACTCGTTGGAAAGCTCATGAAGTGTACTTTCAGATGGATCCGGCCTCACCTCCAAATTTCATCCGAGTCGACCAGAAACTGCAAAACAATTCACGTCGCTTTTCCAGTCCTAGTCAAAGTGGGCCTTGGGCCTTGTAATTCGAGTCCTATTTGGCTTCCTTGTGTTTTGGCCGACCCTCCACCTTCCGTGACCCTTAAATAGGCAGCCGCACCCTCTTCTAGGGTTTGGGTTTTGTTTAGACTAAGTTAGCTTTTGCTGCTTTGCCTTGTACTCGCGCGTGTCGGCTAGACCGCCCGAATACTTGTCTTCGGAACCCCACCGTTTTCTATTTTCGATTGAATCTTACATCGTTATTTGCAAATTGAGTTGCTGTTCATCTTGTTCTTCGATTGCTTGCAGGAACAAGAACCCTCGTGGTTAGGTTGATCGTGCGCCGACAAGGTCACAACAATATCTGGAGTTCGTGTATCGATCGGTAAGACGCAACGTCCTTGGATGGTTGTAGTCGGGTCGTCAACGTCATCTCCTTCCCCAATCGAATCTACCACTCTCATCGAAAGATCGGGACCCCTAGTCCTATCAACCCTACAGACGCACCGTAGGATTGCGCAAAAGGAGGTGAGATTACCTTCGGCATCAACCGGCGGGCTCCGTTACGGTGTCCCCTCAGCCTCAGAGGAAATCGCAGGAATACCAGCGCCCCTTGAAGAAGCCGGCTCCCCGGGCCGGGGGCCTTTGTGTCGGAGTCTGACTCCAACAGGCTCCTGACCGCGGTCGCCGCAGCGTCAGAGGGAACCGCATGGATACACGGCCAGGGGGCCTCTGTGTCGGAGTCGGACTCCAACAGACTCCTGACCCTGGTTGCCACAGCGAACCCCCTCTCCTGATGAGAGGGCGATCGTTTACGTGGCCGCTTAGCTTTTGGATACCAGGGCGAGGACTCCTCCGCCTCGGCAACCGCCGCAGGTGAGGACGTTTCCCCCTCCTGGTTGTCCGCGCTGCACCCTTGGTCCTTGGTCCCGCCCAGGGACCCCTCGTCTTCGTCTTCCGCGCTTGCCTCAAGGTCCGAATCAGCATACTTCGCCGAGTCGGAGTCGGCGTCTGCCGCACTGTCAGCACCAGTAGAGCTGATAGGAGTGGCAGCCGACAGACCAGGCGCGGAGGACCGGGCCCTCCGTCGAGAAGGCAACCCTTTTCCCTTGCCGTCGTCGTCACGACGGCGAGGCTGGCTCGGGACCAGAATGGCGCGCTCTGGCACGCGAATGCCCAAAGCCTCGCACACCCGGTTTATCCGCCCATGCTTCGCCTCTGCAGTCGCAGCCTTGCACAAATTGTGCTCCTTGGCCGCATACGACCCGAAGAACACGGCCACCGCACGCTCTGCGTCCCCCCAGGACAAACCCTACAGGCGAGACGAACTGGACTCATCTCAAAAAAAAGAAAAAAAAGAGAGAAAGAAAGCGAGACTCCACCCCAAGACTTACAGGGGTTGGAGGGCCTCGGTAGTGAGGACACGGACGGGCGGACATCGTCGCGCTGAAGGCCCCCAGGTTGGATGCGCCACCCATCAGCAAGTGGTGTCACACCATACATGATGAACTCCTCGGCGAAGTCGCGCATGTTGAAGCGGGCGGTGATCCCCACAAGCCTCCGCGCCCTCCGCCTGTCCTCTTCGTCGATCGGTGTACTTGGCGAGGTATTGAACGACACCAACCCGCCCGTGCACTCGAGGCCACTACCGCTCGCCACGCAGTGGTAGAACCACCGTTTCATCCAGTTCAATTCTCACTTCGTCCGGGTCGAGTTGGCAAGGAAAATCTTCCCGCACTGCAACTGCAGGACGAAGTTGGCGCTGCCGAAGTTGGAAAACATCCCCCCGGCCAGTTTCTTCGGCTGGCACCGCGCGTCATGGAGGAACGCGAACAGCGAGGCGCTAGGCCAGCACGCCTCCGTACGCAGCGCCCAGCTGTAGACGGCAAGGCGAGCTATCGCGTTTGGGGTCAATTGCGCCAGCTCCAGCCTCCAACTTCTCCAGATGTAGTTCTGTCTCGTCGCTGGCGGGCAACCACACCTCGCGGCGGTCCGACAGCTTCCCTTCGCGCAGCAGGGTTCAGATCGTCTCCTCCGTTGCGAGAGTCGGGCCCAAGATGTAGGAGTAAGGACCCTCCATTTTCTCCGTCGCCGCCCACCGTTTGTCCACCAGCGATGCTTGTGCCCCTCAAGCGTGTATTCTACCTCGATCGGCGATGACCGCCGGGATGGGGCATCACTACCGGCCCGACGGGCACGCTCCTCGCCATGGCCACGGTCCTTCGGGAGCCAGACGGCGATGCGAACAGCGTGACAACAAAGGGGGCGAGAGCACAGCGTGAAAACGCAAGGGAGTAGAAGATATGCGGAGCAGAATGCCGGCGCAGTCCCAAAAGGGGGCGGTATATAAAGCCCCTTCACCTCCCACACCGCCGGTAAACCCAACCAGGGGAAGCCAAACCGCTCACCTCCCCCACGATTGGGAAGTGTAACCGGTTGAGGCCGAAGTGGCGCGGCCACCCACGTGCACGGTCGCGGTCGCAACCACCTGACGACACACGACACGCCAGTCTCGCGCTGCCACGCGTCCTGCCCCATCGGGATGAAGCGTGCTGTTGTGGTCGCGCGACAGTCTGACGGCGCACGACGCGCTAATCACATCCTGCCACGCGTCCATTCCCTGGGGAATGAATGCATGGGTACGGTCGTGCAGTCGCGCAGCGTGGCCCACTCTCCATCGCGCGTCAGTGGTCGACGCGATTCGCGGTGACATCAATGCAGTACAAGTGGGCCACCAACCAGTCGCCCCAACCCCGACTTCGACATCGGTCCCGCCTCTGTGGAGCAACTCCGACTTCAGCTTCGGCTTCGACCCCGCGAGGCGGCTCCGCTAGAAGTCTCGGCTACGTGCCGGACCGGTCGGGATTAACCCGACCCGTTTTCACCCCTAGTCGCATGTGGCCAGGCGACCTATCAACGGCTTCGCATCCCGCTTCGCCGACACCTCTGCGGAGCAAAGTTGCTCGTCATGAGGGATCGGCTCTGAAGTAGTGCGAATGACGCAGTACATCGCACGGTGCGCCAGTCGCACGTCGCCACGTATCCTGCCCAGGGGAAAAGAGCACCCAGGCTGGTCGTGCACTTGCAAACTCCACGTTGTCTCTTGTGTCGGCTAGACCAACAGATTCGTGTTACAGAACCTCAACTATCCTTGTGCGACTTTTATATCTAGCAAGTTTCAGGTTGCTCACTATTCTTGTTCTTGCATGTTCTTCGGTTGCATGCAGGAATAGACCTTCGTGGTCAGGTCAACCGCATTCTTGGCACGGTTGATAATAACTTGGAGTGTGGTTCAGTGATTGCTAAGGCGCAAGCGACGTCGTACAGTTGTAGTCGGGTTGCAAGAGTCACCTCCGCCAAAATCGATAGTTATCATCCTATCGGAAGATCGGGACCCCATCGCCTCATCAGTTGGTATCAGAGCTTCAGTTGATTGGTAGGAATTTCTTGTATCCCTAGTTAGTAGATTGGTTTTTATTTTCTATAGTCCAGAAAAAAAATTGCCCCACAAAAAGAGTTAATTTCCGTTGTCCAAACTCGTTGTGCCTTTCAATCTGTTAGTTTTGGTTTGCTAAATTGAATTTGTGTCCGTTTTAGCTTTGTCTAGTTGCTGGTCATATCCTTGATTCCATAAAAAAATCCAAAAAAAAAATCCCCACCCCAAACCCAAATTCCAATTCGGCTGATTTTTCCTTCCTCTGCAGCCGCCACCAAAAATGCCATAACTTTTGATTCCGATCTTAGTTTTGAGTGAAACCACCGCCATTAGATTCCAAACTTCATTGTCCATCTATATGTAAAATTTCATGTCATTCCAGCAAGGCAGTTAAGAGATATCTGCGGTGGAAGTTGACTTAAAATTCCAGATTGAATCTGCAAGAGTCGGCACTTGTGAATTTTGTGCGAATTTTTCAGTCGGTTTCCAGAACTTGGCCCCAAAACAAACGTTGTAGAAAAAGCCGTCAGAAAACTGAGAAAAAAAGAATCACTGAAAAAAAGGCAACTGACAAAAAGTTACGGCCGAAATACCGACGTGCTGTCCAGTGGACAGAAATCTCCAGATTTCAAGTTTTGGGTCAATCCTTGTGCTCTTCAATTCCAGATTGCATTCAATTGAATTATATTGCATTTACCACTCCTATACATTACCATACACATATTTTAACCTTATTCCATCCTTGGTTGATCAGCAACATAGGCTAAGTGCTAGATACGAACTATAATTCAATTCTGTGCAATTTCTGAATTAATAGATTGTTTTCCTTTGCTACAAAATACATAGCCTATCCAAGCTCCACTTTTCTACTAACCGAACAGGTCTCGCTGTACCTTGCAATCGCTTTACTCATCACTTGAATCAGATTTATCACGAACCAGCCACCGGTTGCACCACCTGTTTGCTTTGGTAAGAACTTGTAAGAATTTGGTAAGAGCTTGAGAGATGTGTGACTTGATATGAGCCTCCATATCCTAGTAGTTGATAGGAACATTTACTTGTGATTTGTTTCCTTGTTTTCTACTAACAATGACAGGCTTGAGAAAATTGGTAGATTATGATATCATCGCGGGCAGATTTGAACTCGAAGGGAAACAATTACCGGTATATATCTTGCCACTCACCGCTGAGAGTACGTCGTCGGACTACTTCTTGTGGGTTACTATGATGGATAGCTACTTTGAAAGACAAAATCTTGATCCTTATGAGAAGATGAGCATGGCAAGGACGGCGCTGATTGGTGATGTTCAACATTGGAGGTCAAATCTCGAGTTCCACTATATATACACATGGGAGGAGATGAAAAAGAAATTGCGACATCGTTTTGTACCTCCAGCACCCATGGTCACAAGCGAGGTGCAGCCTGAGGTAACTGAAAATGTTGATATTGTTTTGGTTCCTACTCCATCTACAGATACCACCGAGATACTTGAAGAGGTGAAGGATGATCTGGTGCATCTTATGCCATTAGAGGAGAAGTTTGAGGTACCTACAATATCTGATGAGGACGGTAATGACAAAGGTACTGATTTGGTGCTACAACAAGACATAGAGCAACCTTGTGAGTCTATACCTGCTATAGTGCAATGTTTTAATATTCCTTGTGTTCACTTGAACGAACCATGTGCTGATCTAAATTCTCATAATTTTGCACATGTCGAATTAATTACACATAAAGAAGTTTTGACTAGAATTTCTCCTGCTAATTCATTGTGTTACATCATGCTGGATCTACCTATGAAATTGTCACATGCTGTGGAGAAAGTTTCTGAACTTGCATGTTCGAAATTCTTGTTTAGTGCATACACCCCTGGGTATAAGTTTAATTTGATTGAAGATTATGGTGTAGAAAATCAATTTCTTGTATATCGAATATGCATAACTTGCGATCACATGGATGAATTGAAACTTGCTGTTTGGGACAACAATTCTTGTATGCTGAATCATGTTCAATGTGAGAGGGAAGTAAAATTTAGTATTCATCCAATGCCTATGTGTTCATCTCTTTTTGCATCATCTAGTATGGACAATCTGAATAAAGATGATGAATTATGGAAGAACATACAAATCTCTTCACCCTTGCTGGATAAATTTGCTATTGCTCCATTGGGATATGATTATATGGATGAACTATGCTTAATTCCAAAAGTTGTAGCTTTGCCCATATGTGCCACCACTGCAAGTTTACAACTTCAGATATTTCAAATGCATAAATGCTTCACTTACATTTGCAAATCTAGTTGCAATAATTGCTGTGTGAGAAATTCTAATTTGGTCATTGACATATATGACTACTATTGGGTTAATGATACGATGAACTTCTATGATTGTTGCTATTTTATAATATTAATTGTGCAACAACGAAGAATTGTTAAAACGGATGACATATACATATACCATGCATACACCTTGGCTTCTTTGTTACCATACTTTCAACTTATCAAAAGCCGAGGACGGCTTTGTTTTCAAGAAGCGGAGGTTGATGAGGACACGACCCCTATGGATACAACCGTATTTGCTATGCTTGTTGTTCCAATTACAAGAGCTCCTACGCATCGCTTAAATTATAAGGTGAGCTTGTTTCAAAGAAGTTTTACTTTGTTTGATAAAGAACTTATGATATTACATAATGAGAGTTTGTTGCGTTTGTTATTATGTACTGAGATTTATGATGAAGACCATGCAATACGTGAGGCTACACATATGTTAAAACCGATGACGGTTTTCTGTCAAGAAGGGGAGGATGATGTGACCACGCCACAAACACACACAACAATAGCGCCCAATATCAAGATTAAACTAAAGATGAATTCGTTTCTTCAGCTTAAACATATTTTAAATGAGAATATGATGCTACCTAATGATGAAAATATATATTTTGACAGAACCACGTTATTTTTACATCAATTCAAGCAAGAGTTCAAGTTGGACACGTTTTGGAATCCAATTCGGCCTCCAGATCAATTCGGATTCAGCCTGACAGGCCCAACTTCAAATGTGCACAATTTTCACATACGAAGTCCGTTTGAGGTCCATGAGTACTTGTTGGAAAGCTTTGCTTTTCCTCTTTCCAATGGATCTGGTATCACCTCTAAATTCCTTCTGTGCGCACTGCAATCATCAAAAGAGTCCGTGTTGGGCACGTACTGGAATCGGATTCGGACTGCTGCAATGGTGCAAGTTTAAACGGACATAACTTCTTCATACGGACTCCGTTTGGGACGTTCTTGTACTTCATGGAAAGCTTATCAAGTCTACTTTTCAATGGATCCAACCTCATTTACAAATTCCATCCGAACCAGCCGCATTCAACAAAATAGTCAAAAGGTGCTGCGCCACCACCTCTTGGGCCCATGGGCCTTGTAACCCTAGGGGCATGCTCCTTGGCCGCCCCCCGTTTTGTTCTCCATATATAGGAGCCACCGCCTCCTTTGATAGGACTTAGGTTTTGTTTAGATCAGTTTAGCCCCATGTGCAAACTCCACGTTGTCTCTTGTGCGGCTAGACCAACAAATTCGTGTTACAGAACCTCAACTATCCCTGTGCGACTTTTATATCTAGCAAGTTTCAGGTTGCTCACTATCCTTGTTCTTGCATGTTTTTCGGTTGCATGCAGGAATAGACCTTCGTGGTCAGGTCAACCGCGTTCTTGGCACGCTTGATAACAACTTGAAGTGTGGTTCAGCGATTGCTAAGGCGCAAGCGACGTCGTACGGTTGTAGTCGGGTCGCAAGAGTCACCTCCGCCAAAATCGATAGTTATCATCCTATCGGAAGATCGGGACCCCATCGCCTCATCATATACCCACCTCCCCTCGGCTGGGAACGGCCAAACCGGCGGAAGTTCAACCGGTGGAAGATCAACCGGCGGGAGGTGAGGGGTCACGGTCGAGTATGCGCACGGCACACCTGTCCTGCCATGCCACGCGTCCCGCGCACTCGAGAAGACGCATACGACACCCATCGCCTGGTCGCGTGCGCGCGCACGCCTCCCCAAGGCGGCCCCCTGGCAGTGCACGACGCCCCAATCAAGCTCTGCCACATGTCCCGACGCCTCGAGAGACCCGGGTCGAAAAGGCTCCATGGACGCGGCACAATCCTCAGCGCCATTAAGACACCATCGTCGGGATGTGGGCCATTGGGCTGCACGTCGACTTCCCATCTACAGGATAACCTCGCAAATCGCCTCGGCGGTGTGTCCGCTTCGAACTCGACCCCGTGGGGGCCAACTCGCCCTTGGCTTTGACATTACGTACGGGGGGCAGACCTGCCCTGTGCCTCGACGGTGTGTCCGCTGAAGGAGCCTGGCTTCACCTCACTTTCGACTCACTCAGGCTCCACGGCTAAAGGACTCCGAGGTCGAAGATGGCTTCGATAACCAGTTCGGCGCCATATCCTCGGTGCGAAGCTAGGCTGCACCGGCAAACAAGGATTCTGCCTAAGATCGTTGAAGGTCACAGGCCGCAGGGACGGAGGGGGACAAATGGCTCGGCAACATGGCTTCGGCTCGTGAAGCCCTTCACCATGAGAGGCTCCTGTTGTAGGGGTGGCCCCCACCTAAGCCCAGCCGGCCTGTCAGAAGGGTGTAAGGCCCAAAATGGGGCATGCATAATGACATAAATGCCCCTAAGAGGGATACTTGAGTGTAAGGGTATAATTGTAAAACACTCCTAATGTGAATATATATATGCCATCCAGGCCATGGGGGAAACCCTAAGCATTGCTCATTTAACTCTCCGCTACCATACTCTCTCTCTCTGTTTGGTCTGTAACCACAACAGTGGGCTTCCACTTACGATTTCATATGAAAATTAAATTACATTTTTCTTTTATTTTCACTCCTAATTTGTATTGCATTTTTTCCAATTAATGCAAAATTCCAATTACTAATTTTTCTTCATTTCTTTTCTAAATTTTACTTAATGCGGGCTTTCACTTATGAATTCGTACATAAATAAAAAAATATATAATATTTGTAATTTCATGTCCTCATTTTATTTAATTCTACTATTCCTTTGTATTGCTTTTGTTGTATTTTCATTCTAATCAAGTAATCATCCAAAATTATTTCCAATTTATTTTTACGACCGCACACATTGTCTCCGGTGGTTACCTAAGTCTACTAATTGTAACACTCTTGTTTCTAATCCACCTATTGTTGTTATCAGCTACAAATGCTCTAACATAAATATTTAGTTTTTCAACGTCTACACAACTACAAGTACATATGCTAAAAAAACAAACTACATTATAATACGTATGTTCACAAAAAATAAAGTACAAATTATCTACACTACAATACATCATGCGTCACATATGGAAGTTTTGCTACAAATATACAACGTATCAAAGATTGACATACAACAATATTAACAAAAAGATGGTTTGGCTAATTATGGGCTAATGACATAGATGAAAATATAGTTGCACGGGCACAAAAATTACCTCTTCTTGAAGCTCACGAGATGATCTACAACTTTTGTACATGCAAAATCTGCTGATTCCAAATGAAAATAACTCAAAATTCTGTGTTTTCACTCCTTACTTTCCTCTCACTCCCTCTCTTGCTCTGTCTTCGCTCCAACTGCAAACGAAACTTTGCCTTGCTGTGAAACCGAATGCTGCTCACCAAGTGACTTTCAAGCCATTTTATTGCGCAGACTCACCAGACATACCAAACATCAGAGGGCCATATGTATTTGTTGTAGACACGTATGCGAGCGGCATAGAAAAAGCGCAGGTGCAAGGGCAGCGGTCGCTGCTTTCAGCGGGAGGTTGGACAAGAGCGAGACGTGCGATCGAGCATCGCATCTTTCCATGCAGTCGGACAATTCATGCACTCGAACACCGCATAACTCGCGCTGCTACAGTCCTAGTTGTGCGGTCCTGGACCGCACGACTGAGCTACAGTGCTAGTCGTGTGGTCCTCTGTGCGCTTTCCCACCACACGATCAGCCATATGTTGTTATCCCATAGTTCCGCGCTTACGTAGGGGGCTAAACATGAAATTTTTGCGCTCACAAAGCTATAATTGATATTTTTGAACCGAACAGTGGTAAAAATGTTCAAACTTCGCGACCGCCGACTCCGGCCCTGCCTTCCGTACGGTCTTAGAAGCAAACAGCGCCCGGCACGTCGCGCTCGCTGACGGAGCGGACTCGCCCCAACCCAATTAATAGGCGCGGGCCCACACCCTGGACGATGGCATTAACCCCGCACTTAGGGCATCTGTAGTGTATATAACCCAAAAGGCCTTAAGGTGGGTCCCATCTAAACCTTAAGACCAACTCCATAGTGTATATAACCCAAGGGGCCTTAAGACGGTCCCACTTGGCAGATAAAGAAAAATTATATTTTAATGCTTGTGGCAAGGTCTTTAGCTTGAGGACCAGCCTTAAGCTTTTTTTGCTTAGGGTCTGCTTAAGGTCACCCCTGTAATGTATAAGGTTGACCTTAAGGTGACTTAAGACCTCCTCTTTTCATACACTACAGATGCCCTTATTACTAGCAGCAGCAGGCAAGCCGCTCTTCCCTTTTCTTAATCTCGGCCCCGTCTCCCGGGCCTCTCGTCTTTCGCGCGCCTCTCCGACGCCATCTTCAGGGCTCGAGCTCCACGGAACCCTAGTAGAGCTAGGCGATGCCCTTGTGGTGGCCGCGGAGGAAGTCCAAGCACAAGACCAGCGCGAAGCCCACGCCTGCCGCCTCCTCGCCGCGGAACTCCGTCGACCTCGGCCCGTCCGCCTGCGCCTCGCCGTCCACACCACTGCGGGGGGCGAGGGCGCGCGCCTCGACTCACCGACGGCGCGGGGAGGCGCCGGCTCAGCGCCGTCTCGCGATGCTGCGGCGGTGGGGTTGGGGGTGCGGCGGCGGGCGGGGCAGGGGCACCCACTCCCGCGGCCGGTGTCCAACTCGGCGCCGCTGCCCCTGGTGTCCTCGCAAGCGGAGGCGGATGCGGCGGCGGCGGCGTGCGGTTGTTGCGTGTCCGCGGCGGCGTCGGTGTCCAGCGAGAGCTCGTCGGAGTCAGACGAGGCGGTGGATCACCCAATTTACAGGTACTTGGTTATTAACGTAATTTAGGGGTTTTGAGTTGAGTGCGAAGTCCAACGAGTGGGAAGTGAGGTTTCGCACCACCTGCAGCCGTTGACCCCGTCCGTGCTTGTTCTGCTTGGACTATCCCAAACCATTTTGTTTAGTAAATGCCATGGACTTGGAGAGTCAGGGTGCGAAAGCGTGTGAATTGTTCGACCATCCTTCTTTTAGAGCAAGTACAATAGTATAGCCAACTAGTGGCTATAACACTTGTCCATTTCATCTATAACCTTCAAAAAAATAGTTTATACAATAAGGTAGCTATTACAATAACTATTTGGATCCACGTGTAAGAGAGTAAAATGCATATTTTTACGTGCTATAACTAGCTGTAATTTAGTAGCCAACTTCCTTCTCTCTCTTCCTTTCACTCTCTGCCACGGAAGATTTGGTTGATATTATATTTGCTATAGCCTACTGACTAAGCCTTAGAGCAAGGCTAATAATATAGCCTTTAGCTGGCTGTATGGACACTTACAGCCCACTTATCAGCCCATTCATATAGTAGTTTACAGCCAGCTGAAGGTTGTATGACCCACCTCTTTCTCTCACAAAGTTTCTTGGTTCTTGTGCTTCAGCTGGCTGTAAACTTACAGCCCACCTCTCTTCTCTCTCCTCCACCTCAGCATACAGCCTACTAACAGCCTCTTATTATACTTGCTTTTATTGTACCTGCTCTTATTCATAAAGTATATTTAAGAACTTGTATGTTGTACTATGTTGTAACTCAATACCGTCCTATGGGAAACGGCGCCAAGGCGCTAATTCTAGAGACAACATTGTTTAATCTTGAGAAAAATGTTGTTCATGAATTAGTTTATCATTTATTACGTCGTGGTAAATTTCAACACATTGATGGTGTTTTTTCTCCTTCTGTTGTAGTTGCTGAGGATGTCTATTGCTTTACCTTTGCCAGCATTGTCTAATGTTGTTTGGGCCTATTTTGTTCTCTGACAACTTGTTGTTGCAGTCCTTTTATATTCTCTGATATAACTGTTGGTGCAATCTCTAGGTATACAGATCCAGTTGTCAACTGATAGGACTAGGGGTCCCGATCTTTCGATGAGAGTGGTAGATTCGATTGGGGAAGGAGATGACGTTGACGACCCGACTACACCATCCAAGGACGTTGCGCCTTAGCGATCGATACACCAACTCCAGAGATTGTTCGTGACCTTGTCGGCGCACGATCAACCTAACCACGAGGGTTCTTGTTCCTGCAAGCAATCGAAGAACAAGCAAGAACAAGATGAACAGCAACTCAATTTGCAAATAACGATGTAAGATTCAATCGAAAACAGAAAACGGTGGGGTTCCGAAGACAAGTATTCGGGCGGTCTAGCCGACACGCGCGAGTACAAGGCAAAGCAGCAAAAGCTAACTTAGTCTAAACAAAACCCAAACCCTAGAAGAGGGTGCGGCTGCCTATTTAAGGGTCACGGAAGGTGGAGGGTCGCCCAAAACACAAATAAGCCAAATAGGACTCGAATTACAAGGCCCAAGGCCCACTTTGACTCGGACTGGAAAAATGATGTGAATTGTTTTGCAGTTTCTGGTCGACTCGGATGGAATTTGGAGGTGAGGCCGGATCCATCTGAAAGTAGACTTCAAGAGCTTTCCAACGAGTACTCACGGGCTCCGAGAAACCTTTTGTATCAAAAGTTACGGCCGTTTGAAGTAGGCGCTGTCAACAAGGCCGAATCCGAGTCAAACTCGTGAACAGGACTTGGTTTGCGCTTGACGGTTCCACTTCTATACTTGAGCTCATGTGGTTCTTCCCCATGGTTCCTAAGGACAATTAAATCATCGCAAGAATTAAGTAGTATTCCATTCTTTGAAACATTTGTATGCAAACTTAGGAACGCATTCACCTGATGGTTAAGTTGACGTGCTCGCGCTCTAGTCATTTGTCCTTGTATCATAGTTTCAGTGTGATATGGAGTCGGCATGGTTGTATGCATGGAAAGGATGTCCTCATCATCCTCCCCTTCTTGCATTTGAGTCGTCCGCGACTCAAGCTCATCTTCTTCTCCCAAGTATGGCTTCAAATCTGCAATGTTAAAGGTGGGACTAACCCCCAAAATCTGCAGGCAACTCCAGTTTATATGCATTGTCATTAATCTTTTCCAACACTTTGAAAGGACCATCAGCTCTAGGCATCAACTTAGACCTCCTCAATTCAGGAAATCTTTCTTTTCTCAAATGCAACCAAACTAAATCACCGGGTTGAAAAGTTAAATGCCTCCTTCCTTTACTACCAGCAAGTTTATATTTAGCATTCACGCGTTCAATATTATCTTTGGTTGTCTCATGCAATTTCAACATCAAGTCAGCACGCTGTTTAGCATCAAAATTTAACTTCTCCGAAGATGGAAGTGGTAGCAAATCAATTGGAGCACGAGGCACAAAGCCATAGACAATCTCAAAAGGGCACAACTTTGTAGTAGAATGCAGCGAACGATTATAAGCAAATTCAATATGAGGCAAGCATTCTTCCCACATTTTAATGTTCTTTTTCAAAACAGCCCTAAGCATGGTAGATAAAGTTCTATTCACAACTTCAGTTTGCCCATCAGTTTGGGGATGACACGTAGTCGAAAATAACAGCTTAGTCCCCAATTTAGCCCATAAAGTTCTCCAAAAATGGCTAAGGAATTTAGTGTCACGATCGGAAACTATTGTATTTGGCACACCATGCAAACGAACAACTTCACGAAAGAACAAATCAGCAATATTGGTACCATCATCACTTTTATGACATGGTATGAAGTGTGCCATCTTAGAAAATCTATCCACAACAACAAATATGCTATCCCTCCCCTTCTTTGTCCTAGGCAGTCCTAAAACAAAGTCCATAGAAATATCTTCCCAAGGCACACTAGGAACAGGTAGAGCCATATACAAACCGTGAGGATTAAGTCGTGACTTAGCCTTTTGACACGTTGTGCAGCGAGCAACAAAACGTTCCACATCACGTCTCATCTTTGGCCAAAAGAAATGACTAGCAAGTATGTCTTCCGTCTTCTTCGCTCCAAAATGCCCCATCAGCCCACCTCCATGCGCTTCCTGTAACAACAACAAACGAACGGAGCTAGCTGGAATGCATAGTTTGTTAGCTCTAAACACAAATTCATCATTTAGAACAAATTTATTCCACGTTTTTCCCTCTTTGCAATTCAGCAACACGTCTTTAAAATCATCATCATGAACATAATGCTCCTTAATTGTTTCCAATCCAAAAATTTTGAAGTCAAGTTGTGAGAACATGGTATATCTCCTAGACAATGCATCAGCAATAACATTCTCCTTTCCCTTTTTGTGTTTTATGACATAAGGAAAAGACTCTATGAATTCAACCCACTTTGCATGCCTACGGTTTAATTTTGCTTGACTTCTAATATGCTTCAATGACTCATGATCAGAATGAATGACAAATTCTTTGGGCCATAAATAATGTTGCCATGTCTCTAAAGTTCAAACAAGTGCATATAATTCCTTATCATAAGTAGAATAGTTCAAACTAGGCCCACTCAATTTTTCACTAAAGTATGCCACAGGTTTACCTTCTTGCAATAGCACACCACCCAATCCAATTCCACTAGCATCACATTCTAGCTCAAAAGTCTTACTAAAATCTGGAAGTTGGAGTAATGGTGCATGTGTTAACTTATCTTTCAATGTGTTGAAGGCGTCTTCCTGTGCATTCCCCCAAGTAAACGGCACCCCCTTTTTAGTGAGTTCATTCAATGGTGCAGCGATGGTGCTGAAATCCTTCACAAAACGACGATAGAATCCAGCAAGTCCTAGAAAACTTCGCACCTGCGTGACCGTTTTAGGAGTCGGCCAACTCTGGATTGCCTCAACCTTGGCTTGATCAACTTCAATGCCCTGTGGAGTAACAACATAGCCAAGAAAAGAGACTCGATCCGTAAACGTGCAAAATGTGCACTTCTCAACGTTACCAAATAAACGTGCATTACGTAAAGCATCAAAAACAGCACGTAAATGGCAAAGGTGTTCCTCTAGTGATCTGCTATATATCAATATATCATCAAAATAGACCACTACAAATTTTCCAATGAAAGCACGTAAAACCTCGTTCATTAATCTCATGAATGTGCTAGGTGCATTAGTTAATCCAAATGGCATCACTAACCACTCATACAAACCGAACTTAGTTTTAAATGCTGTTTTGCATTCATCTCCCAATTTCATGCGAATTTGGTGGTACCCACTACGCAAATCAACTTTAGAGAAAACAATAGAGCCACTTAATTCATCAAGCATATCATCTAACCTAGGAATAGGGTGACGATATCTAATGGTAATGTTATTGATCGCTCTACAGTCCACACACATACGCCATGATCCATCTTTCTTAGGCACTAAAATTACCGGAACAGCACAAGGACTAAGAGACTCGCGCACATAACCTTTATCAAGCAATTCTTGAACTTGACGCTGAATCTCCTTAGTTTCTTCCGGATTGGTCCTGTATGGCGCACGATTAGGCAAAGATGCCCCGGGAATCAAATCAATCTGGTGCTCAATCCCTCGCACTGGTGGTAGCCCTGGTGGCATGTCCTTTGGAAAGACATCCATGTACTCCTGCAAAAGATTAGTGACAGCAGGAGGCACAGAAGAAGGTACCTCCTCGAATGAAAATAAGGCTTGTTTGCAAAGTAAGGCATAGCAAACAGAAGTACTATCATCCAGCTCATTCATATCAGACTTAGTAGCAAGAAAACATGTACCCTTCAATTTAATCTCATTTTTCATCTCATGAACAGATTTAGAGTTTTTCTTCTTATGTTGCTCAAGTTCGCTTGCAACAATCTGATTTTCACTCCTATTATGCTCCTGATTTTTCTCTCTATTAGCTCTAGCAATCTCATCTTTGAAAATAGCTTCAGGAGACATAGGATGTAACACAATTTTCTTGTCATGATGCACAAAAGAATATTGGTTTGTCTTACCATGATGTAGTGAATCTTTATCATATTGCCACGGTCTACCTAACAGCATAGAGCATGCTTGCATAGGAACAACATCGCATTCTACAACATCATGATAAGAACCAATAGCAAAATTTACTCTCACCATTCGTGTTACCTTCACCTTGCCGCTGTTATTGAACCATTGAATGTAGTAAGGTTGTGGGTGAGGTTTGGTGTTCAACGCAAGCTTCTCCACCATATCGGAGCTCACCAAGTTGTTGCAGCTCCTCCATCAATTATCACTCGGCATGAGCGTTCCTTCACGACGCACTTTGTTTGGAAAAGGATGTGCCGCTGATTTTGCTCCGCCCTCTCCATTTGTGCACTCAACACACGCTGCACAATGAGGCTCTCATAGCGCTCCGCATCTTCAGCACCAATGTGCTCTTCTTCTTGCTCCTTCCCACTACCTGCATGGTCAGCTGCAAGCATAGCATATGTATCCTCATCCAAATCACTAGCAGAAGAATACTCACCATCATCTCTCACAATCAGAACACGCTTGGTTGGGCACTCACTCCTCACATGGCTATACCCCTTGCATTGATGACATTGGATATCCCTCGTTCGTCCCGTAGATGCAACTGACGAAGAGCTCTTTGCATGTCCTTGGGCTGTCCCCTTTGTTGCTTCGGATGCCCGAGATGCCGAATTTGATGATGAGAACCGTGGCTTGCTGTTGGAGGAAGAAGGTGCAGGGGGTTGGCTTGATGGTGCGGCAGATGCACGTGGAGACCAAATGTTTCCACGACCTGCAGAAACGTTAGTCCTAGTGCTCGCGCGTCGTCCCTGTACTTCTCTTTCAGCTTTACAAGCAAGATGAAATAAACGAGTGATAGAATTATATTCCTTGTAAGCTAAGATGTCCTGAATTTCCCGATTCAAACCACCCATAAACCTAGCCATAGCGGCTTCCTCAGTTTCCTCTAAGTCACAACGCAGCATGCCTGTTTGCAATTCTTGAAAATATTCCTCTACGCTTTTACTACCTTGCCTCAATTGTTGCAACTTATGTAACAAATCACGTGCATAATATGAGGGAACAAATCTAGCTCGCATGATTCTTTTTAATGCATCCCAAGTTTGTGGTATGGTGAAAGGATTTTTCTTACAATATTCACTCCACCAAACAGACGCAAAGTCAGTAAACTCACTAGTAGCAGCCCTAACCCTTTTGTTTTCAGGAAATGCATGACAAGCAAATTTCTGATCAACAGCCAATTCCCAAGTGATATAAGCATCTGGGTTATATTTTCCATCAAAAGGTGGCATAGTGAACTTAATCTTACCAAGCGATTCATCATTCTCACGTACCTCATTCCGGCGTGGTTGACGATGACGGTGAGTGTCCTCATCATCATCAATCTCAGTGTCAGCCGCATATTCGTCTCCACCATTTTCGTCCACCCTGCTGCCCAAGACACCAGTATTGGCACGAGTACACTGAGTTGGTGCAGCGGGAGATGCACGGCCCCTCTCATCAAGATGTCTCAAAATCTCAGCAAGTGAAGCGTTGACGGTGCCAACGGAAGCCTCCAATGTTGCAAGCGTAGTGTTGGTGTCGATCTGCGCGGCCTCCAATTGGCCAAGGCGTTCGTTGGTGACCCGTACATCCTCATCAAGTCCTTCAGTGTGCAGCTTCATTTGGCGCTCAAAGTGTTGTATGATGCCCCTAGTCCGACGGGAATGTGGCGCTGCCCGTAGGTCCTCTGGTTCTCCTGACATTGTTAGAAGAACACAAGAAACAAACCAAGAAGAGAATAATAAAACAGCAGGTTATGCCCTCACAACTACTGGGACGTGGTTAAATCAAGTCGCACACTCTCAACCTGTTCTGTCATGCTCTTACAAGTTCTTACCACAGCGAGCAGGAGGTGATGGCAGCCGACAAGTCAATACAATATCTCCTGGAAATTGGGTGTATCGCTGCCTCGGTCGCTAGTCCCTGTGATGTGGTAGCCAAATCTGTGGAGCTATAGGTGGGCTGAGAGTGAACAAAGGGTAACTAGAACCACATTAGTCAAAGCAAGTTGAATAATCGCTCAACGACGGCACCGTGCTGGCCCTAGGCTAGACCGTACTAGAGACGCGAGCCTAGAACACAAACGAGTACACCACGCAGAAAGACAACTAGATGACACTGCACACGAAGTTCCGGAGCTCGAAAAAGGATGTCGTCTGTGCGGGGAACCTTAGAATCACTTGTAGAAGGGCTCTGCCAATTTTGAGCGAATTCTGAGAAACTTGATTTGTCCTCGGTTTGCGGGCCCGTTTTGAGGGCCTAAACGACGTTTTTTGGGGTCGAAGCTGCCGCGTATGTGCCTGGTGGCTTACGCGGATCTGAAATCTCCAATTTTTCCGGACTTCTTTTTTTCGCCCTTTCTTCTGATTTCCTTTCCAACAGATCAAGAATCGCCTCAATCGGAGGTCGTATGCAAAAGTTAGCTGTTTCTCTCTCCTCTGTCTTTTTTTTCTTTTTTTTATGCCGCGGCTCTTTCTAAATGCGGCTGCCTGTTCCTTCTTTTCTCTCTCTGTTTTTTTTCTTTCTCTTTTTTTTACACACACGACGCAGTTGAATCCGAATTTGTGTCCTACTCCGAGACCAACTAGGGCAAAGCCTCCCTAGAAACCAAGTTCGGATCTAACTGCAACGGTGATACCAAGACGTGAACAGAACTCGAAACTCTAAAGGAACTAGACACTAAGACCAGCAAAGGACACGATGATGCAACCGAAGACTCAACAAACAAAGACTATGCAGCAATAGATAAAGGCTCAAATTGTTTTGGATTTTGGGGAATAGATCTACTATTTTTTTTTGGTTTTCTGGACTGTAGGTAAAAAAAATGCAAAGACTAGATAAGATCTCTCACCGATCAACCTTGAGCTCTGATACCAACTGATAGGACCAGGGGTCCCGATCTTTCGATGAGAGTGGTAGATTCGATTGGGGAAGGAGATGACGTTGACGACCCGACTACAACCATCCAAGGACGTTGCCGCCTTAGCGATCGATACACCAACTCCAGAGATTGTTCGTGATCTTGTCGGCGCACGATCAACCTAACCACGAGGGTTCTTGTTCCTGCAAGCAATCGAAGAACAAGCAAGAACAAGATGAACAGCGACTCAATTTGCAAATAACGATGTAAGATTCAATCGAAAACAGAAAACGGTGGGGTTCCGAAGACAAGTATTCGGGCGGTCTAGCCGACACGCGCGAGTACAAGGCAAAGCAGCAAAAGCTAACTTAGTCTAAACAAAACCCAAACCCTAGAAGAGGGTGCGGCTGCCTATTTAAGGGTCACGGAAGGTGGAGGATCGGCCAAAACACAAGGAAGCCAAATAGGACTCGAATTACAAGGCCCAAGGCCCACTTTGACTCGGACTGGAAAAACGACGTGAATTGTTTTGCAGTTTCTGGTCGACTCGGATAGAATTTGGAGGTGAGGCCGGATCCATCTGAAAGTAGACTTCAAGAGCTTTCCAACGAGTACTCACGGGCCCCAAGAAACCTTTTGGATCGAAAGTTACGGCCGTTTGAAGTAGGCGCTGTCAACAAGGCCGAATCCGAGTCAAACTCGTGAACAGGACTTGGTTTGCGCTTGACGGTTCCACTTCTGTACTTGAGCTCATGTGGTTCTTCCCCATGGTTCCTAAGGACAATTAAATCATCACAAGAATTAAGTAGTATTCCATTCTTTGAAACATTTGTATGCAAACTTAGGAACGCATTCACCTGTTGGTTTAAGTTGACGTGCTCGCGCTCTAGTCATTTGTCCTTGTATCATAGTTTCAGTGTGATATGGAGTCGGCATGGTTGTATGCATGGAAAGGATGTCCTCATCATCTACCCTGGAGTTAGGACTATGCCACCTGATGGGCATAAGGGCATGGCGGAAGAGAAGCACCTTGTCTTATGTAGCGCTTCCCGGGAGCATCAGAAGTTCTTTGAGGTGCCTATCGCTAATGTGAGGGAAGTTTATTTGCAAAGCTTTGAGCCTTCAACAAGTGAAGCAAGTTGTTCGCGTGGCAGAATGTTACCTGACAGTACATGTGGTGCAAGAACAAGAAGTCCTTCTTCTGGCCCAAGGGGACATGCTTTTGCTGCCAGTTATGCAAATCCAAGAGATTTTGGGTTTAGCCCAAGGTTACAAGTTAAAAGAATGGATGATCTTAATAGTCCATCTCAACCTTTGCCTCTTCCTCCAGTTCCTGTTGCCAGCTCACCCCTCCCTGTATCTCCCATTGCTTCTACACAATCCCAATCACAGTGGAGAAAGGGGAAGCTGTTAGGTAGCGGCACATTTGGTCAGGTTTACCTCGGATTCAATAGGTAGGGGGGTCTTAATATGTCTTAGCTAGGTGTAATTTGGACATGCACGCATGAAGGTTTGATACTTCTGTGGACCCACACGTTCCATTCACAGATATATATATATATATATATATATATATATATATATATATATATATATATATATATATATATATATATATATATATATATATATATATATATATATGTATATATATATATATATATATATATATATATGTATATATATATATGTATATATATATATATATATATATATATATATATATATATATATATATATATATATATATATATATATATATATATATATATATATATATATATATATATATATATATATATATATATATATGTATATATATATATATATGTGTATATATATATATATGTATATATGTATATATATATATATATATACATATATATATATATATGTATATGTATATGTATATATATATGTATATATATATTTGTCTTTAAATGAAAAATGATGTCTGTTGCACGTTTTGGGGTATCATGAAACAAAATCTTGGAACTATTTCTGTGGAACTACGTCACTTTTTGGTACATCTATGATTGACAACCTGTGATTCATCTTAACTATGTGTTATGCAGTGAAAGTGGCCAGTTTTGTGCGATCAAGGAGGTACAAGTTATTTTGGATGATTCAAATTCAAAAGAACGCCTCAAACAATTGAATCAGGTCATGTGCTTGCCCTTTTTAATTGATAAGTTGCATATCTATCAGAAGCAATTGTTTTGATTTTACACCTTTAGCACACACTTTTCTGAGATGCTGTGCAACATATATCTTGTTGATTTGGTTTAGTAACTTGTTATCATTCTTGCATTGACAGGAAATAGATATGCTTAGACAACTCTCACACCAAAACATTGTGCAATACTATGGAAGTGAACTGGTGAGTTCCATGTCATAACTGAAAAACTATACTATTTGAGTGCCATGCAGCCACAGAATTTTAATATGCCATCATCCGAGCATATTTTTGATCTGCATATTGCTTCTAACAGGATGGAGCTGTGGGGGAAAATACTAACAATATTTAAAAGTGGGAGCTAATTTAATGATGCATATGTTGTGCACTCTTTGGTTGTAGAGAGAGCATTAAGTTATTGTTGCAATGGTCAATTGTGTGTACCTTATCTTTTCTCTCCTTTTCTTGTTATGATGAAGTAGGATGGATGTTTGCCATCGTAAAAGAAAAAATATTAGCATTTACATGTCATGTATAGTTAGGGACTTAGGAACTCTATATACAAAATGTAGGTGCACCTAATAAGTGAGTATCCTTAGGATAGAAAAGAATGTGACTACATGATATGTGGTAATACTGGGAGTAACGAACCCATATGTATGTGATCACATGGTCCCTTAGTAAGGAGTAGAATACTAGAATGTTACTCACAGGGTTCCATCACTAATTTAGAAGTAATTATTACATCAAAGATATGGTTGGTAACATGTTCAGATGCTATGACAAGCCTTATTTCAGAATACTACTTCACTGCTTGATTATTTTACTGAAAACATGTCAAATTCCCTTGATGTGGTAACTTCATTATCAAAGGTTATGCATATACAAGTTTGCATGTACTAGATAAAAAAGTTGATAAATTACTGGCTTCCATTGTGTTATTCCTGATGGTGCATATCCACTCAGATGTGGGAGATAGGATAAACTTTAATGCTAATGACATAGTATAGCTGAATAGCTTTTCCTCTTCTTTTTTTTACTTTAATTTTCTTTTTTTCAATCATTTTGTATTATGTTAAAACATAACTGTTGCCTTCCCTCTTGTCATTTGACTTGTGCCTTTAGCTTCTCTAGTTATTTCTCCAACGGAGGGTCTTTTCAACCCAAGAAGAAATCATTTCTCTTTAGTTCTTACCATTTTTTTTATGCAGACTGATGAAGCACTCTCCATCTATCTTGAATATGTTTCTGGAGGTTCAATTCATAAATTACTTAGAGAGTATGGTCCTTTTAAGGAACCTGTGATCCGTAACTATACTCAGCAGATTCTTTCTGGACTTGCCTATTTGCCTAGTAGGAATACTGTGCACAGGTAGTGTAAATTATCTTACACTGTTTATCATTTCCATGGTCAAAATTGAATAGAAAGATCACTTCCTAATGCTTTGCTCGGCAGAGACATTAAAGGTGCAAACATGCTTGTTGGCCCTAACGGTGATGTCAAACTTGCCGACTTTGGCATGGCTAAACATGTATGCACTTTCTCTTAATTTTTTACCAAGGGGTTTTGTTTGTGTGCATATGTGCAGAAGCATCATTAGAAACTCACTATCACACCCACACAAGCATGTGATTCATCCAACAAATATTTAGCTTGTCTCCTTGGCTAGCTAGCCAGGTGCAACTCAGGGAATCATGTCTGTTTGTCTCTCATATATTAGGTCTTGTACAGAAACACTTGCCTTCTTTTAAGGTTTGAGAGTGGTCAAAATCTGTTCTCTGCGGTCTGCACTCTGCACTCCATACTTTCCCCCAAGTTCTAGAAAATTTCCTCTGTATTAAATGCGGGCAATGTGTTGTACATGATTAAAGCAAAAGATGGCTTTGATTACTATTGGTAGCCCTTCTTGCAATCAACAAGAACAAATAAGATTTTTTTTGGGTTTTATTATCTCCTTCATCTCACTTTATTGCTTATGTTGAAACAGATAACATCTTTTGCTGAAATATGCTCTTTCAGAGGAAGCCCATACTGGATGGCTCCTGAGGTACTATTTTCTATGATGACATTTGGAGAATTTGCCATATGTGATTTACACCTGCAAGAAAGTACTGAAATAACTGCAAATTATGTAGGTTATAATGAATAACAAAGGGTACAGTCTCGTGGTTGATATCTGGAGCCTTGGGTGCACAATTATTGAGATGGCAACTGCGAGACATCCTTGGCATCAATATGAAGATGTACGCTTTCACTTCGTGTTATACTTTTCGGAAATATTTTTGCCCTGCTTGGAACTAGCATGTGTTTCATACTTCTCTGATAGTTAATGGGGGCTAACAACCATTTTGTCTGGTCCTTGGTCTTGCAGGTAGCTGCAATATTTAAGATTGCAAACAGTAAAGATACACCAGAAGTCCCTGAAAGTTTTTCTAAAGAAGGGAAAGATTTCCTCAGTTTATGCTTAAAGCGTGATCCAGCGCAGCGCCCCTCTGCAACTCAGTTGCTGGGTCACCCTTTTGTTCATGACCATCAAGCAGTAAGAGCCGCAAAATGCAGTGCAGCTCAGTTGAGAAATGGAATATCTTCCCCTGCAAAGGCTAGTCATAAAAAGGTGAGTTTTCTTGTTCTATTTTTAGAAACATTTTCTGCTAACTTTTTATGTTTCTTTTGCAATGATTCTTAATATTTCGTTATTGTTTTTGGTTCTTTCAAAGCGCTAGTAGGAGCTAGAAGCAATACTTTTCTATGCTCCTCTGTAAACTAAATTACACAAATCTTGAAACTACATTGTTAGTAGTGGAGTAGTGGGTGGTTGCAAATCAAACCGTCAATGTGCTTTAGAATTTGTGCTTTTCATTTTTGGGAGTATTTATACACCTTTCTTTTTCTAGATTCTTCTCCCCAGATGTTGAGTTTGTGTTTGGGACTACCTTGTGGCTGTCCATTTGTCCCATGCCATCAGATGCGTGGTACTAGGCGCTGATATCTTTGCTATTTGTTAAATTTGGTTGCAGTCCAACAGAGAATCTTCATCAAGAAGAAGCATTGCTCCTTTGCAGGATATCAGCAGACTAAGTGCGAGAGATTTCACTGGATTTTCCACAGCTTATCCTTCACCTCACAATACCTCCAGGTATAGCAATCTACAATTACTGACCATCTGTTCTTTCAAATCCATCCACACATCCTAGCATCTGGACTGATAACCATCGTCTTCCTGCAGCAGCCCTATTGCTGCGAGAACAAACATGTCTCTGCCAGTCTCCCCATGTTCAAGCCCATTGCGGCAGTTCAAGCAGTCAAACTGGAGTTGCCTGCCTTCCCCACCACATCCGATTGTTTCAGCTGGATCTGCGGCCTATAACCAGATGAGATGAAGCACCATGGTTCCAGATCCTTCGGTCGACATCGGCCAGTTGAGACCCCCAAGCCCATATGGCTCCCCGAAGAGATTCTGAGTCTGATCTGCAGAGTTCTAGGAGGATGTGTTGTCATTTGACAGGAAAGGTGATGAGGACATCCTTTCCATGCATACAACCATGCCGACTCCATATCAAACTGAAACTATGATACAAGGACCAATGACTAGAGCGCGAGCACGTCAACTTAACCATCAGGTGAATGCGTTCCTAAGTTTGCATACAAATATTTCAAAGAATTGAATATTACATCGTTATTTGCAAATTGAGTTGCTGTTCATCTTGTTCTTGCTTGTTCTTCGATTGCTTGCAGGAACAAGAACCCTCGTGGTTAGGTTGATCGTGCGCCGACAAGGTCACGAACAATCTCTGGAGTTGGTGTATCAATCGCTAAGGCGCAACGTCCTTGGATGGTTGTAGTCGGGTCGTCAACGTCATCTCCTTCCCCAATCGAATCTACCACTCTCATCGAAAGATCGGGACCCCTAGTCCTATCAGTTGGTATCAGAGCTCAATGTTGATCGGTGAGAGATCTTATCTAGTCTTCGCATTTTTTTACCTACACTCCAGAGAAACCAAAAAAAAATAGTAGATCTATTCCCCAAAATCCGAAACAATTTGAGCCTTTATCTATTGCTGCACAGTCTTTGTTTGTTGAGTCTTCGGTTGCATCGTCGTGTCCTTTGCTGGTCTTAGTGTCTAGTTCCTTTAGAGTTTCGAGTTCTGTTCACGTCTTGGTATCACCGTTGCAGTTAGATCCGAACTCGGTTTCTAGGGAGGCTTTGCCCTAGTTGGTCTCGGAGTAGGACACAAATTCGGATTCAACCGCGTCGTGTGTGTAAAAAAAAGAGAAAGAAAAAAAGAGAGAGAGAAAAGAAGGAACAGGCAGCCGCATTTAGAAAGAGCCGTGGCATAAAAAAAGAAAAAAGAAAAAAAAGACAGAGAGAGAAACAGCTAACTTTTGCATACGACCTCCGATTGAGGCGATTCTTGATCCGTTGGAAAGGAAATCAGAAGATAGAGCAAAAAAAGAGAAGGCCGGTAAAAACTGGAGATTTCAGATCCGCTTAAGCCTCCAGTCACATACGCGGCAGCTTCGACCCCAAAAAACGTCGTTTAGGCCCTCAAAACGGGCCCGCAAACCGAGGAAAAATCAAGTTTCTCAGAATTCGCTCAAAATTGGCAGAGCCCTTCTACAAGTGATTCTAAGGTTCCCAGCACAGACGGCATCCTTTTTCGAGCTCCAGAACACCGTGTGCAGTGTCATCTAGTTGTCTTTCTGCGTGGTGTACTCGTTTGTGTTCTAGGCTCGCGTCTCTAGTACGGTCTAGCCTAGGGCCAGCACGGTGCCGTCGTTGAGCGATTATTCAACTTGCTTTGACTAATGTCGTTCTAGTTATCCTTTGTTCACTCTCAGCCCACCTATAGCTCCACAGATTTGGCTACGACATCACAGGGACTAGCGACCGAGGCAGCGATACACCCAATTTCCAGGAGATATTGTCTTGACTTGTCGGCTGCCATCACCTCCTGCTCGCTGTGGTAAGAACTTGTAAGAGCTTGACAGAACAGGTTGAGAGTGTGCGACTTGATTTAACCACATCCCAGTAGTTGTGAGGGCATAACCTGCTGTTTTAATATTCTCTTCTTGGTTTGTTTCTTGTGTTCTTCTAACAATGTAAGGAGAACCAGAGGACCTACGGGCAGCGCCACATTCCCCTCGGACTAGGGGCATCATACAACACTTTGAGCGCCAAATGAAGCTGCACACTGAGGGACTTGATGAGGATGTAAGGGTCACCAACGAACGCCTTGGCCAATTGGAGGCCGCGCAGATCGACACCAACACTACGCTTGCAACATTGGAGGCTTCCGTTGGCACCGTCAACGCTTCACTTGCTGAGATTTTGAGACGTCTTGATGAGAGGGGCCGTGCATCTCCCGTTGCACCAACTTAGCGTACTCGTGCCAATACTGGTGTCTTGGGCAGTAGGGTGGACGAAAATGGTGGAGACGAATATGCGGCTGACACTGAGATTGATGATGATGAGGACGCTCACCGTCATCGTCAGCCACGCCGGAATGAGGTACGTGAGAATGATGAATCGCTTGGTAAGATTAAGTTCACTATGCCACCTTTTGATGGAAAATATAACCCAGATGCTTATATCACTTGGGAATTGGCTGTTGATCAGAAATTTGCTTGTCATGCATTCCCTGAAAACAAAAGGGTTAGGGCTGCTACTAGTGAGTTTACTGACTTTGCGTCTGTTTGGTGGAGTGAATATTGTAAGAAAAATCCTTTCACCATACCACAAACTTGGGATGCATTAAAAAGAATCATGCGAGCTAGATTTGTTCCCTCATTTTATGCACGTGATTTGTTACATAAGTTGCAACATTGAGGCAAGGTAGTAAAAGCGTAGAGGAATATTTTCAAGAATTGCAAACAGGCATGCTGCGTTGTGACTTAGAGGAAACTGAGGAAGCCGCTATGGCTAGGTTTACGGGTGGTTTGAATCGGGAAATTCAGGACATCTTAGCTTACAAGGAATATAATTCGATCACTCGTTTATTTCATCTTGCTTGTAAAGCTGAAAGAGAAGTACAGGGACGACGCGCAAGCACTAGGACTAACGTTTCTGTAGGTCGTGGAAACATTTGGTCTCCACGTGCATCTGCCGCACCATCAAGCCAACCCCCTGCACCTTCTTCCTCCAACAGCAAGCCACGGTTCTCATCATCAAATTCGGCATCTCGGGCATCCGAAGCAACAAAGGGGACAGCCCAAACACATGCAAAGAGCTCTTCGTCCGTTGCATCTACGGGACGAACGAGGGATATCTAATGTCATCAATGCAAGGGGTATGGCCATGTGAGGAGTGAGTGCCCAACCAAGCGTGTTCTGATTGTGAGAGATGATGGTGAGTATTCTTCTGCTAGTGATTTGGATGAGGATACATATGCTATGCTTGCAGCTGACCATGCAGGTAGTGGGAAGGAGCAAGAAGAAGAGCACATTAGAGCTGAAGATGCGGAGCGCTATGAGAGCCTCATTGTGCAGCGTGTGTTGAGTGCACAAATGGAGAGGGCGGAGCAAAATCAGCGGCACATCCTTTTCCAAACAAAGTGCGTCGTGAAGGAACGCTCATGCCGAGTGATAATTGATGGTGGGAGCTGCAACAACTTGGTGAGCTCCGATATGGTGGAGAAGCTTGCGTTGAACACCAAACCTCACCCACAACCTTACTACATTCAATGGTTCAATAACTGCGGCAAGGTGAAGGTAACACGAATGGTGAGAGTAAATTTTGCTATTGGTGCTTATCATGATGTTGTAGAATGCGATGTTGTTCCTATGCAAGCATGCTCTATGCTGTTAGGTAGACCGTGGCAATATGATAAAGATTCACTACATCATGGTAAGACAAACCAATATTCTTTTGTGTATCATGACAAGAAAATTGTGTTACATCCTATGTCTCCTGAAGCTATTTTCAAAGATGAGATTGCTAGAGCTAATAGAGAGAAAAATCAGGAGCATAATAGGAGTGAAAATCAGATTGTTGCAAGCGAACTTGAGCAACATAAGAAGAAAAACTCTAAATCTGTTCATGAGACGAAAAATGAGATTAAATTGAAGGGTACATGTTTTCTTGCTACTAAGTCTGATATGAATGAGCTGGATGATAGTACTTCTGTTTGCTATGCCTTACTTTGCAAACAAACCTTATTTTCATTCGAGGAGGTACCTTCTTCTGTTCCTCCTGCTGTCACTAATCTTTTGCAGGAGTACATGGATGTCTTTCCAAAGGACGTGCCACCAGGGCTACCACCAGTGCGAGGGATTGAGCACCAGATTGATTTGATTCCCGGGGCATCTTTGCCTAATCGTGCGCCATACAGGACCAATCCGGAAGAAACTAAGGAGATTCAGCGTCAAGTTCAAGAATTGCTTGATAAAGGTTATGTGCGTGAGTCTCTTAGTCCTTGTGCTGTTCCGGTAATTTTAGTGCCTAAGAAAGATGGATCATGGCGTATGTGTGTGGACTGTAGAGCGATCAATAACATTACCATTAGATATCGTCACCCTATTCCTAGGTTAGATGATATGCTTGATGAATTAAGTGGCTCTATTGTTTTCTCTAAAGTTGACTTGCGTAGTGGGTACCACCAAATTCGCATGAAATTAGGAGATGAATGGAAAACAGCATTTAAAACTAAGTTCGGTTTGTATGAGTGGTTAGTGATGCCATTTGGTTTAACTAATGCACCTAGCACATTCATGAGATTAATGAACGAGGTTTTGCGTGCTTTCATTGTAAAATTTGTAGTGGTCTATTTTGATGATATATTGATATATAGCAGATCACTAGAGGAACACCTTTGCCATTTACGTGCTGTTTTTGATGCTTTACGTAATGCACGTTTATTTGGTAACGTTGAGAAGTGCACATTTTGCACAGATCGAGTTTCTTTTTTTGGCTATGTTGTTACTCCACAGGGCATTGAAGTTGATCAAGCCAAGGTTGAGGCAATCCAGAGTTGGCCGACTCCTAAAACGGTCACGCAGGTGTGAAGTTTTCTAGGACTTGCTGGATTCTATCGTCGTTTTGTGAAGGATTTCAGCACCATCGCTGCACCATTGAATGAACTCACTAAAAAGGGGGTGTCGTTTACTTGGGGGAATGCACAGGAAGACGCCTTCAACACATTGAAAGATAAGTTAACACATGCACCATTACTCCAACTTCCAGATTTTAGTAAGACTTTTGAGCTAGAATGTGATGCTAGTGGAATTGGATTGGGTGGTGTGCTGTTGCAAGAAGGTAAACCTGTGGCATACTTTAGTGAAAAATTGAGTGGGCCTAGTTTGAACTATTCTACTTATGATAAGGAATTATATGCACTAGTTCGAACTTTAGAGACATGGCAACATTATTTATGGCCCAAAGAATTTGTCATTCATTTTGATCATGAGTCATTAAAGCATATTAGAAGTCAAGCAAAATTGAACTGTAGGCATGCAAAGTGGGTTGAATTCATAGAGTCTTTTCCTTATGTCATAAAACACAAAAAGGGAAAGGAGAATGTTATTGCTGATGCATTGTCTAGGAGATATACCATGCTCTCACAACTTGATTTCAAAATTTTTGGATTGGAAACAATTAAAGAGATATGTTCATGATGATGATTTTAAAGACGTGTTGCTGAATTGCAAAGAGGGAAAAACATGGAATAAATTTGTTCTAAATGATGGATTTGTGTTTAAAGCTAACAAACTATGCATTCCAGCTAGCTCCGTTCGTTTGTTGTTGTTACAGTAAGTGCATGGAGGTGGGCTGATGGGGCATTTTGGAGCGAAGAAGACGAAAGACATACTTGCTAGTCATTTCTTTTGGCCAAAGATGAGACGTGATGTGGAACGTTTTGTTGCTCGCTGCACAACGTGTCAAAAAGCTAAGTCACGACTTAATCCTCACGGTTTGTATATGCCTCTACCTGTTCCTAGTGTGCCTTGGGAAGATATTTCTATGGACTTTGTTTTAGGACTACCTAGGACAAAGAAGGGGAGGGATAACATATTTGTTGTTGTGGATAGATTTTCTAAGATGGCACACTTCATACCATGTCATAAAAGTGATGATGCTACCAATATTGCTGATTTGTTCTTTCGTGAAGTTGTTCGTTTGCATGGTGTGCCAAATACAATAGTTTCCGATCGTGACACTAAATTCCTTAGCTATTTTTGGAGAACTTTATGGGCTAAATTGGGGACTAAGCTGTTATTTTCGACTACGTGTCATCCCCAAACTGATGGGCAAACTGAAGTTGTGAATAGAACTTTATCTACCATGCTTAGGGCTGTTTTGAAAAGAACATTAAAATGTGGGAAGAATGCTTGCCTCATATTGAATTTGCTTATAATCGTTCGCTGCATTCTACTACAAAGTTGTGCCCTTTTGAGATTGTCTATGGCTTTGTGCCTCGTGCTCCTATTGATTTGCTACCACTTCCATCTTCGGAGAAGTTAAATTTTGATGCTAAACAGCGTGCTGACTTGATGTTGAAATTGCATGAGACAACCAAAGAAAATATTGAACGCATGAATGCTAAATATAAACTTGCTGGTAGTAAAGGAAGGAGGCATTTAACTTTTCAACCGGGTGATTTAGTTTGGTTGCATTTGAGAAAAGAAAGATTTCCTGAATTGAGGAGGTCTAAGTTGATGCCTAGAGCTGATGGTCCTTTCAAAGTGTTGGAAAAGATTAATGACAATGCATATAAACTGAAGTTGCCTACAGATTTTGGGGTTAGTCCCACCTTTAACATTGCAGATTTGAAGCCATACTTGGGAGAAGAAGATGAGCTTGAGTCGCGGACGACTCAAATGCAAGAAGGGGAGGATGATGAGGACATCCTTTCCATGCATACAACCATGCCGACTCCATATCAAACTGAAACTATGATACAAGGACCAATGACTAGAGCGCGAGCACGTCAACTTAACCATCAGGTGAATGCGTTCCTAAGTTTGCATACAAATATTTCAAAGAATGGAATACTTCTTAATTCTTGTGATGATTTAATTATCCTTAGGAACCATGGGGAAGAACCACATGAGCTCAAGTATAGAAGTGGAACCGTCAAGCGCAAACCAAGTCCTGTTAACGAGTTTGACCCGGATTCGGCCTTGTTGACAGCGCCTACTTAAAACGACCGTAACTTTTGATCCAGAAGGTTTCTCGGGGCCCGTGAGTACTCGTTGGAAATCTCTTGAAGTCTACTTTCAGATGGATCCAGCCTCACCTCCAAATTCCATCCGAGTCGACCAGAAACTGCAAAACAATTCATGTCGCTTTTCCAGTCCGAGTCAAAGTGGGCCTTGGGCCTTGTAATTCGAGTCCTATTTGGCTTCCTTGTGTTTTGGCCGACCCTCCACCTTCCGTGACCCTTAAATAGGCAGCCGCACCCTCTTCTAGGATTTGAGTTTTGTTTAGACTAAGTTAGCTTTTGCTGCTTTGCCTTGTACTCGCGCGTGTCGGCTAGACCGCCCGAATATTTGTCTTCGGAACCCCACCGTTTTTTGTTTTCGATTGAATCTTACATCGTTATTTGCAAATTGAGTTGCTGTTCATCTTGTTCTTGCTTGTTCTTCGATTGCTTGCAGGAACAAGAACCCTCGTGGTTAGGTTGATTGTGCGCCGACAAGGTCACGAACAATCTCTTATGTGACCACGCCACAAACACATACGACAATAGCGCCCAATATCAAGATTGAACTAAAGGTGAATTCGTTTCTTCAGCCTTCATATGTTACTAAGAATAGACCGCTACGCAAGTGGTTTAATTGTGCTTAGGAACTTGGGAAAGGATGAAGGAAAGGGACATGGAGTCCTGGATATGCATGGAAGGAATAAGGGAGGTCACCACGTCACTTTGGGACCAAGTCAAGCACGAATTCGAGTTGGACTTTCCAACGGACTCCGTTTGGGACGTTCTTGTACTTCATGGAAAGCTTATGAAGTCTACTTTCCAACGGATCTAATCTCATCTTCAAATTCTATCCGAGCCGGCCGCAATCGTCAAAAGAGTCCACGTTGGCCATGTACTGGAATCGGATTCGGACTGCTCCAATGGTGCAATTTTAAACGGACATAACTTCCTCATACGGACTCTGTTTGGGACGTTCTTGTACTTCATGGAAAGCTTATGAAGTCTACTTTCCAACGGATCCAATCTCATCTTCAAATTCTATCCGAGCCGGCCACAATCGTCATAAGAGTCCACGTTGGTCACGTACTGGAATCGGATTCGGACTGCTGCAATGGTGCAATTTTAAACGGACATAACTTCCTCATACAGACTCCGTTTGGGACGTTCTTGTACTTCATGGAAAGCTTATCAAGTCTACTTTCCAATGGAACCAACCTCATCTTCAAATTCTATTCGAGCCGGCCGGAATCATAAAAAACAATCCACGTAGGTTTCTGAGTCCGAGTCAAAAGGGTGCTGTGCCACCTCCACTTGTGCCCATGGGCCTTGTAACCCTAGGGTGTACCCTTTGGGACGCCTCCCCTGGTTGTTTTCACTATATAGGAGCCGCCGCCTCCGTTTCTAGGACTTAGGTTTTGTTTAGATCAGTTTAGCCCCTTGTGCAAACTCCACGTTCTCTTGTGTCGGCTAGACCAACAGATTCGTGTTACAGAACCTCAACTATCTTTGTGCGACTTTTATATCTAGCAAGTTTCAGGTTGCTCACTATTCTTGTTCTTGCGTGTTCTTCGGTTGCATGCAGGAATAGACCTTCGTGGTCAGGTCAACCGTGTTCTTGGCACAATTGATAACATCTTGGGGTTGGTTCAGCGATTGCTAAGGCGCAAGTGACGTCTCGTACGGTTGTAGTCGGATCGCAAGAGTCATCTCCACCGAAATCGATAGTTATCATCCTATCGGAAGATCGGGACCCCATCGCCTCATCAGTTGGTATCAGAGCTTCGGTTGACCGGTACGAATTCTTTGTATCCCTAGTTAGTAGATTGATTTTTATTTCCCATAGTCCAGAAAAATTGCCCCACAAAAAGAGTTAATTTCCGCTGTCCAAACCCCGTTGTGCCTTTCAATCTGTTACTTTTGGTTTGCTAAATTGAATTTGTGTCCGTTTTAGCTTTGTCTAGTTGCTGGTCATATCCTTGATTCCATAAAAAAAATCCAAACAAAAAAAATTCCCCTATCACAAACCCTAATTCCAATTTCGGCTGATTTTTTCTTTCTCTGCAGCCGCCGCCAAAAACGTCATAACTTTTGATTGCGAGATTATTTTTGAGTGAGACCACCGCCATTAGATTCAAAACTTCATTGTCCATCTATCTGTAAAATTTCACGTCATTCTAGCAAGGCAGTTAAGAGATATCTGCGGTGCAAGTTCACCTAAAAATCCAGATCGAATCTGCAACAGCCGGCACTTGTGAATTTTGTGCGAATTTTTCGGTCGGTTTCCAGAACTTGGCCCCAAAACAAAAGTTGTAGAAAAAGCCGTCAGGAAACGGAGAAAAAAAGAATCATTGAAAAAAAGGCAACTGACAAAAAGTTACGGCCGAAATACCGACTTGCTGTCCAGTGGACAGAAATCTTCAGTTTCCAAGTTTTGGGTCAATCCTTGTGCCCTTCAATTCCAGATTGCATTCAATTGAATTATCTTGTATTTACCACTCCCATACATTGCGATACACTTATTTTAGCCTTCTTCCATCTTTGGTTGATCAGCAACATAGGCTAAGTGCTAGATACGAACTATAATTCAATTCTGTGCAATTTCTGAAATTAATTGATTGCTTTCCTTTGCTACAAAATACATAGCCTATCCAAGCTCCACTTTTCTACTAACCGAACAGGTCTCGCTGTACTTGCAATCGCTTTACTCATCACTTGAGTCAGATTTATCACGAACCAGCCACCGGTTGCACCACCTGTTTGTTTTGGTAAGAACTTGTAAGAATTTGGTAAGAGCTTGAGAGATGCGTGACTTGATTTGAGCCTCCATATCCTAGTAGTTGATAGGAACATTTACTTATGATTTGTTACCTTGTTTTCTACTAACAATGACAGGCTTGAGAAAATTGGTAGATTATGATGTCATCGCGGGCAGATTTGAACTTGAAGGGAAACAATTACCGGTATATATCTTGCCACTCACCGCTGAGAGTACGTCGTCGGACTACTTCTTGTGGGTTACTATGATGGATAGCTACTTTGAAAGACAAGATCTTGATCCTTATGAGAAGATGAGCATGGCAAGGACGACGCTGATTGGTGATGTTCAACATTGGTGGTCGAATCTCGAGTTCCACTATATATACACATGGGAGGAGATAAAAAAGAAATTGCGACATCGTTTTGTACCTCCAGCACTCACGGTCACAAGCGAGGTGGAATCTGAGGTAATTGAAAATGTTGATATTGTTTTGGTTTCTACTCCATCTTCAGATACCACCGAGATACTTGAAGAGGTGAAGGATGATCTGGTGCATCTTATGCCATTAGAGGAGAAATTTGAGGTAAATACAGTATCTAATGAGGACGATAATGACAAAGGTACTGATTTGGTGCTACAACAAGACATAGATCAACCTTGTGAGTATATACCTGCTGTAGTGCAATCCTTTGATATTTCTTGTGTTGACTTGAACGAACCATGTGCTGATCTAAATTCTCACAATTTTGCACTTGTCGAATTAATTACACATAAGGAAGTATTTGATAGAATATCCCCTGCTGATGCATTGTGCTATATCAAGCTTAATGAGGTCGTTAGTTTGGATTATGCTATGGAGAAAGTTTCTGAACTTGCATGTTCGAAATTCTTGTTTAGTGCCTACACCCTTGGGTATAAGTTTAATTTGATTGGAGATTATGGTGTAGAAAATCAATTTTTTGTATATCGAATATGCATAACTTATGATCACATGGATGAATTGAAGCTTGCTGTATTGGACAACAATTCTTGTGTGTTGAATCTTGTTCAATATGAGAAGGAAGTAAAATTTAGTACTCATCCAATACCTATGTGTTCATCTATTTTTGAACCATCTAACATTGACAATCTGAATAATGAAATTGATGTATGGAAGAAATTGCAAATCTTTTCACCCTTACTAGATGAATTTGCTATTGCTTAATTGAAATCTGATTATATCAAAGAACTTTGCTTGATTCCAAAAGTTATAGCTTTACCCATATGTGCCACCACTACAAGTATACAACTTCAAAGATTTGAATTGCATAGATGCTTCAGTTACATTTGCAAAACAAGTTGCAATAATTGCTGTGTGAGAAATTTTTATTTGCTCATTAACATATATGATTACTTTTGGGTTAATAATATAATGAGCTTTTATGATCACTGTTATTTTATAACATTAATTGTGCAACAACGAAGAACTGTTAAAACGGATGACATATACATATACCATGCATACACCTTGGCTCTCTGTTACCATACTTTCAGCTTATCAAAAGCCGAGGACGGCTTTACTTTCAAGAAGGGGAGAATGATAAGAACATGTACCCTATGGATATAATCATATTTGCTATACTTGTTGTTCGAATTACAAGAGCTCGTACGCACCACTTAAATTATCAGGTGAGTTCGTTTCAAACAGGTTTCACTTTGTTTGACAAAGAACTTATGATATTACATAATGAGAGTTTGTTGCGTTTATTATTATGTACCGACATTTATGATGAATATCATGCAATACGTGAGGCGACACATATGCTAAAACCGAGGACGGTTTTCTATCAAGAAGGGGAGGATGATGTGACCACGCCACAAACACATACGACAATAGCGCCCAATATCAAGATTGAACTAAAGATGAATTCGTTTCTTCAGCCTTCATATGTTACTAAGAATAGACCGCTACCTAATGCAAGTGATTTAATTGTGCTTAGGAACTTGGGAAAGGATGAAGGAAAGGGACATGGAGTCCTGGACATGCATGGAAGGAATAAGGGAGGTCACCATGTCACTTTGGGACCAAGTGAAGCACGAATTCGAGTTGGACACGTTTTGGAATCAGACTCGGACTGCTGCGATGGTACCATGTTCAAACGGGCATAACTTCCTCATACGGACTCCGTTTAGGACGTTCTTGTACTTCATGAAAAGCTTATGAAGTCTACTTTACAACGGATCTAATCTCATCTTCAAATTCTATCCGAGCCGGCCGCAATCGTCAAAAGAGTCCACATTGGTCACGTACTGGAATCGGATTCGGACTGCTGCAATGGTGCAAGTTTAAACGGACATAACTTCCTCATACGGACACCGTTTGGGACGTTCTTGTACTTCATGGAAAGCTTATCAAGTCTACTTTCCAATGGATCCAACCTCATCTTCAAATTCCATCCGAGCCGGCCGGAATCATCAAAACAATCCACGTAGGTTTCTGAGTCCAAGTCAAAAGGGTGCTGCGCCACCTCCACTTGGGCCCATGGGCCTTGTAACCCTAGGGTGTACCCTTTGGGACGCCTCCCCTGGTTGTTTTCACTATATAGGAGCCGCCGCCTCCGTTTCTAGGACTTAGGTTTTGTTTAGATCAGTTAGCCCCTTGTGCAAACTCCACGTTCTCTTGTGTCGGCTAGACCAACAGATTCGTGTTACAGAACCTCAACTATCCTTGTGCGACTTTTATGTCTAGCAAGTTTCAGGTTGCTCACTATCCTTGTTCTTGCGTGTTCTTCGGTTGCATGCAGGAATAGACCTTCGTGGTCAGGTCAACCGTGTTCTTGGCACGGTTGATGACATCTTGGGGTTGGTTCAGCGATTGCTAAGGCGCAAGTGACATCTCGTACGGTTGTAGTCGGATCGCAAGAGTCATCTCCACCGAAATCGATAGTTATCATCCTATCGGAAGATCGGGACCCCATCGCCTCATCAATCTCTGGAGTTGGTGTATCGATCGCTAAGGCGCAACGTCCTTGGATGGTTGTAGTCGGGTCGTCAACGTCATCTCCTTCCCCAATCGAATCTACCACTCTCATCGAAAGATCGGGACCCCTAGTCCTATCAAAAGGTAGGGAACTGGTGATGTTTTTTGTTGACAAAATCTTTTGTAACTATGACTAATCTGATCTGATTCATTGTATAGAAGAAAAAGAGGGGGTGTAACCTGAGATAGGATGATCTCTGATGCTCTGTAGCTGTTGATGCTTCGACTCTCTGCAGGTGTTGTAAATGGTCATAATTTATCCAATAAATTAGAAATGCAAATAACTTTAAGCTCTGTAATTTTAATGTACTGAGGACTTTCTAGACAGAATAAGGTTGCCTTTTTTCAGTGCGATTAAAGAGAGCGCGCGCCAGCAACAACTAACGAAGTCATTTTTATTTATTTTATAAATAGTTCCTGGTGCTTACCTAGCTGCATCTGCTATATCTTGCGTGAAGTGAGATCGGAGATATAACAATGGTTAATTCCTTATTTGCTACTGAAAGTTTCTAAAATCCTTTATTACTATGTGGGCGGGCTTTGAGCTCATATGTCAGGGACATAATGAGTGACACGTATGGTCTGATGCAAACATCTTTACTATTATAAAAGTGTGAATTGGTGGTTAGTCCATTCTTCCTCCTCTCTTCTCAGCCATCCAATTTGATCTACACTATTCGTCTCTTTCCTACTCTCTCTCTCTCTCAGGATACAACCGCTCACTCCCTTCACTTTCCCCATCTCCTCGCGTATTCTGGCCAGCCTTCTATCTCTATCGCTTGCTCTCCAATGTTTGATGTATGAAGTTGGTCAGACAGCAATTCCTTTTTATAACTTCCTTGCAACGCATGGGTCTCTAACTAGTTTCATTGTAAATAAGGAATTGCTGCTGTAACAATCGTAATTCACACAGTGCTTCAGATTTTTTTAGCTAATCTAGTATTTGCAAAAAAAAAGATAGCATTTGCAAAAAATGCTTCTTTATTTATTTTATATAAAGATAGAAATTTCTGAAAAAGCGAAGAAAGATAAGTTCAACGTTTAAAGGGCAGTAAAAATTGCGGTGAGCATGGACCGAACGCGCGACCTTCAGATCCTCAATCTGAGACACCAAACTGAGATATCCCGACTATTTCTGAGCATTATCAATAAAATCTTTTATTACAAAAGGTATCCATTTGGATTGTTCTACCAAGGACTTTTGCTTAAGCTGTCAGGGAATATCTAGGTGTCTAAACAGACATGGCTATCTGGGTTTGGACTTTGGATCACCAAGGGTTGAGATGTTGGATTTGGAAGGTTGCCTTTTGGTGTTTTCTTTTGGAGAAGCTTGAGTGATGGTTAAGGTAAATCTATCGGTTTGTTCCACCCTCTTTCCGTAAAGTAAGCTGGACTTGCTGGCCAAAAAGAAAAAGGCAAAACGAACTTTCAGATCTAGGTAAAAATGGGCTAGTATATGGGGGATCCTATCTGTAAAACTAAGGGACGAACTGGATATCTGGAATCTCTCTAAACAAGTCTCGACATTATGGAACCAATTGGATTGATCTCCCCCATTCATCCATCACTCATCCCCTACTCGGTTGGGCTGAAAAGCAGTGGCTTATGGCTGAAATTGTACTGTAGCGGCTGAAATTTCACTGTAGCTGAAGGTGGCTTATTTGGCGTAATTAAATTTAAAAAATTTAAAAATAGAAAAAATTTGCTAGCTCATCATAGACAACGCAAACGAATATGGGAAAAAAACTGGCAAAAAAGCTAAAAAAGCCAAAAGTAGGAGATTTGTGAAGGACTTTAGTACTGTAACTGCCCCTTTGAATGAGTTAACCAAGAAAGGAGTTGCGTTTGTGTGGGGGGTGGCACAACAAAAAGCTTTTGCCGAACTTAAGAAACGTTTGACTAAAAACCCTTTGCTTGTTTTGCCTGATTTCACTAAGAGCTTTGAGATTGAATGTGATGCTAGTGGAATTGGCATAGTGATGAGGACATCCTTTCCATGCATACAACCATGCCGACTCCATATCAAACTGAAACTACGATACAAGGACCAATGACTAGAGCGCGAGCACGTCAACGTAACCATCAGGTGAATGCGTTCCTAAGTTTGCATACAAATGTTTCAAAGAATGGAATACTACTTAATTCTTGTGATGATTTAATTGTCCTTAGGAACCATGGGGAAGAACCACATGAGCTCAAGTATAGAAGTGGAACCGTCAAGCGCAAACCAAGTCCTGTTCACGAGTTTGACTCGGATTCGGCCCTGTTGACAGCGCCTACTTAAAACGGCCGTAACTTTTGATCCAGAAGGTTTCTCGGGGCCCGTGAGTACTCGTTGGAAAGCTCTTGAAGTCTACTTTCAGATGGATCCATCCTCATCTCCAAATTCCATCCGAGTCGACCAGAAAATGCAAAACAATTCACGTCACTTTTCCAGTCCGAGTCAAAGTGGGCCTTGGGCCTTGTAATTCGAGTCCTATTTGGCTTCCTTGTGTTTTGGCCGACCCTCCACCTTCCGTGACCCTTAAATAGGCAGCCGCACCCTCTTCTAGGGTTTGGGTTTTGTTTAGACTAAGTTAGCTTTTGCTGCTTTGCCTTGTACTCGCGCGTGTCGGCTAGACCGCCCGAATACTTGTCTTCGGAACCCCACCGTTTTCTGTTTTCGATTGAATCTTACATCGTTATTTGCAAATTGAGTTGCTGTTCATCTTGTTCTTGCTTGTTCTTCGATTGCTTGTAGGAACAGGAACCCTCGTGGTTAGGTTGATCGTGCGCCGACAAGGTCATGAACAATCTCTGGAGTTGGTGTATCGATCGCTAAGGCGCAACGTCCTTGGATGGTTGTAGTCGGGTCGTCAACGTCATCTCCTTCCCCAATCGAATCTACCACTCTCATCGAAAGATCGGGACCCCTAGTCCTATCACATAGGAGGAGTGTTGATGCAAGAGGGCAAACCAGTTGCTTATTTTAGTGAGAAATTGAACGGTGCTCAATTGAACTATCCGGTTTATGACAAAGAACTTTATGCGTTAGTGCGAGTATTAGAGACTTGGCAGCATTACTTGTGGCCCAAGGAATTTGTTATTCACTCAGATCATGGGGCTTTAAAGTATTTGCGTGGTCAACCCAAACTGAACCGACGCCATGCTAAATGGGTTGAATTCCTTGAATCTTTTCCATATATTGTCAAATACAAGAAAGGAAAGGAAAACATGGTTGCTAATGCTCTTTCTAGGAAACATGTGCTTTTAACTCAATTAGGAGTACAAGTTCCTGGTCTGGAGAGTTTGCGTGATTTATATGCTAGTGACTATGATTTTGATGTTCCTTACTCACATTGCAAAGATGGGAAAGGCTGGGATAAGTTTCACATACATAATGGGTTCTTGTTTCGAACTAACAAGCTTTGCGTTCCAGAATCGTCCGTTCGTTAGCTTTTGTTGCAGGAATCTCATGCAGGGGGCCTAATGGGACATTTTGGACGAGAAAAGACACTGCTTATGTTGAGCGATCACTATTACTAGCCTAAGATGAGGCGTGATGTGGACAGGTATGTGCAACGTTGCATGACTTGTCAAAAAGGCAAAATCAAAGCTCAATCCACACGGTTTGTATACTCCACTTCCTGTTCTTGTTGCTCCTTGGGAAGATATTCGCATGGACTTTGTGTTGGGATTACCTCGGACTAAGAGGGGGAGAGATTCTGTTTTTGTCGTCGTGGATTGATTTTCCAAAATGGCACATTTCATTCCTTGTCATAAGAGCGACGATGCGTCGCATATAGCTAACTTGTTTTTCAGGGAGATAGTTCGACTACATGGTGTGCCGAGAACCATTGTGTCGGATCGCGATATCAAATTCATGAGCTATTTTTGGAAGATGCTATGGGGAAAATTGGGGACAAATCTTCTTTTCAGCAGCACTTGTCATCCCCAAACTGATGCACAGACGGAGGTCGTGAATCGCACCCTTTCTATGTTGCTACGGACAATGATCAAGACGAACCTCAAAGAGTGGGAAGATTGTTTGCCGCACGTGGAGTTCGCTTATAACCGGGCTGTGCATTCCACTACTCAACTGTGTTCGTTTGAAGTGGTGTATGGCTTCAAACCACTTACACCACTTGATTTGCTTCCACTTCCAAGCCAAGAAAGAGGTTGAGAAGAATTTGGTGTATGCCTCCAAGCGTGCAGAATTTGTGAAGAAGATTCACTTGCATACTAAAGAAGAGATTGAGAAGAAAGCAAAGTATTATGCTGAGAAGGCTAACAAACACCGCAAGAAAATGTTCTTCCAGCCGGGAGACTTAGTTTGGGTTCATTACCGCAAGGACCGTTTTCCTAAACGGCGCAAGTCCAAATTGATGCCACGAGGAGATTGATGTGACCACGCCACAAACACATACGACAATCGCGCCCAATATCAAGATTGAACTAAAGGTGAATTCGTTTCTTCAGCCTTCATATGTTACTTAGAATAGACCGCTACCTAATGCAAGTGATTTAATTGTGCTTAGGAATTTGGGAAAGGATGAAGGAAAGGGACATGGAGTCCTGGACATGCATGGAAGGAATAATGGAGGTCACCACGTCACTTTGAGACCAAGGCAAGCACGAATTCGAGTTGGACACGTTTTGGAATCAGACTCGGACTGCTGCAATGGTGCAAGTTTAAATGGACGTAACTTTCTCATACGGACTCAGTTTGAGACGTTCTTGGACTTGATGGAAAGCTTATCAAGTCTACTTTCTAAAGGATTCAACCCCATCTTCAAATTCTATCCGAGACAGCCGCAATCATCAAAAGAGTCCGTGTTGGTCACGTACTGGAATCAGATTCGGACTGCTGCAATGGTGCAAGTTGAAATGAACGTAACTTTCTCATACGGACTCCGTTTGGGACGTTCTTGTACTTCATGGAAATCTTATGAAGTCTACTTTCCAACGGATCCAACCTCATCTTCAAATTCTATCCGAGCCGGCTGCAATCATCAAAACAATCCACATTGGTTTTTGAGTCCGAGACAAAAGGGTGCTGCGCCACCACCAATTGGGCCCATGGGCCTTGTAACCCTAGAGCATGCACTTTGGACGCCCCTCCTGGTTGTTCTCCTATAAAGGAGCCGCCTCCTCCTTGTTAGGACTAGGATTTTGTTGAGTTTAGGTTTAGCTATTATGCAAACTTCTGTTCTTCAGTTGTGTCGGACGACCACCTGTCAAGACAGCCTTCGGAATCCCACCTTTTGATCTTCATATCAATATTTGCAATTTCAGATTGCTTGTTATCTTGTTCTTGCGTGTTCTTCGGTTGCATGCAGGAATAGACCTTCGTGGTCAGGTCAACCGCGTTCTTGGCACGGTTGATAACAACTTGGAGTGTGGTTCAACGATTGCTAAGGCGCAAGCGACGTTGTTCGGTTGTAGTCGGATCGCAAGGGTCGCCTCCGCCAAAATCGATAGTTATCATCCTATCGGAAGATCGGGACCCCATCGCCTCATCAAGTGGTATCAGAGCTTCAGTTGACCGGTAGGAATTTCTTGTATCCTTAGTTAGTAGATTGATTTTTATTTCCCATAGTCCAGAAAAAATTGCCCCACAAAAAGAGTTAATTTCCGCTGTCCAAACCCCGTTGTGCTTTTCAATCTGTTAGTTTTGGTTTGCTAAATTGAATTTGTGTCCGTTTTAGCTTTGTCTAGTTGCTGGTCATATCTTTGTTCCAAGAAAAATCCAAATAAAAAATTCCCCACCCCAAACCCTAATTCCAATTTCGGCTGATCTGTCCTTTCTCTGCAGCCGCCACCAAAAATGCCATATCTTTTGATTCCGAGATTATTTTTGAGTGAGACCACCGCCATTAGATTCAAAAATTTATCATCCATCTATCTGTAAAATTTCACGTCATTCCAGCAAGGCAGTTAAGAGATATCTGCGGTGGAAGTTGACCCAAAATTCCAGATTGAATCTGCAACAGTCGGCACTTGTGAGTTTTGTGCGAATTTTTAGGTCGGTTTCCAGACCTTGGCCCAAAAACAAAAGTTGTAGAAAAAGCCGTCAGAAAACGGAGAAAAAAAGAATCATTGAAAAAAAGGCAACTGACAAAAAGTTACGGCCGAAATACCGACGCGCTGTCCAGTGGACAGAAATCTTTAGTTTCCAAGTTTTGGAACAATCCTTGTGTTCTTCAATTCCAGATTGCATTCGATCGAATTATCTTGTATTTACCACTCCCATACATTGTCATACACTTATTTTAGCCTTCTTCCATCTTTGGTTGATCAGCAACATAGGCTAAGTGCTAGATACGAACTATAATTCAATTATGTGCAATTTCTGAAATTAATTGATTGTTTTCCTTTGCTACAAAATACATAGCCTATCCAAGCTCCACTTTTCTACAACCGAACAGGTCTCGCTGTACCTTGCAATCGCTATACTCATCACTTGAGTTAAGTTATCACGAACCAGCCACCAGTTGCACCACCTGTTTTGCATTGGTAAGAACTTGTAAGAGCTTGGTAAGAGTTCGAGAGATGTGTGACTTGTGAAGCTCCACCTCCTAGTAGTTTATAGGGACTTACATAATTCTAGTGTATTTCCTTGTTTTCTACTAACCATGACAGGTTCAAGATCACATTGTAGCAATTTTTGTGAGACCAACAACTTGTTGGATCGTATTAATAAGACCCTCACCACCATCAACAACAGAATTGAGGGATCCAATGATCACGACCGTTGTCGACTTCGACAAAATCAACAAGGCACAGGTAGGTTAACAAGAGAGGTATGTGATGATGATGCCAAGTTTACAATTCCGCCATTTGCTGGTAGATATGACCCTGAAGCTTATCTTGATTGGGAAATACAATTAGATGGAAATTTTGCATGCTATGATTTTCCTGATGATGAAAGAGTTAGGGCTGCTACTAGTGAATTCACTGATTTCGCATTATTTTGGTGGAGGAAACAATGTAGACTACCACATGTACCTAAAACTTGGAATGTTTTGAAACAAGTGATGAGATCTACATTTGTTCCTTCATATTATTCACGTGACTTGTTAAACAGATTGCAACGTTTAGAACAAGGTAGGAGAACTGTAAGTGAATACTATGAAGAATTGAAAGCTCTTTTGTTGCGTTGGGGCTTAGAGGAACATGCTGAAGCTACAGAGAATAGATTCTTACGTGGCCTTAATAAAGAAATTCAGGACCTTCTCATTCACAAAGAATATAATTCTCTCCCTCATTTGTTTATACTTGCATGTAATGTTGAACGTCAGATTGAGAAGAAATTGAGAGTGCTTGATGATAAGAAACATGAGAGCAAACCCATGTTTGTGCCTTTTTCTGTGACTAACAACTTGCAGGCAGTTGAGAACCATGTCAAAAAGGAGCATGAGTTGATTGAACCATCGATTCCATTCGTTGAGAACGAAGATGAGGAGATGGATGCACCTACATCATCTGAGGGGAGCCAAAAAGGTAAAGATCATGGTGCTATCATCACTCACGGTGAGTATGCTTGTGAAGAACAACAATTATGCACCGTTCATGCTATTTTAGAGCAAAACTTAGTGGAAAAACAATTCTGACATGCCCATATTTCAAGTAGAGAATTCACACTGCATTGATTTGAGTGTTGAGAATACGTTGAGTGCACCTTGTCAAAAAATAATTGAATTGCCTACTGTTTTGAGTGATTCATGTGATGAATTAATCACATACAATGATCATGTGGCTTTGGTTAGACATAAAGAAGTTTTAACTAGAATTTCTCCTGCCAATTCATTGTGTTACATCATGTTGGATCTTCCTATGAAATTGTCACATGCTTTGGAGAAAGTTTCTGAACTTACATGTTCAAAATTCTTGTTTAGTGCCTACACCCCTGGGTATAAGTTTAATTTGATTGGAGATTATGGTGTAGAAAATTAATTTCTTGTATATCGAATATGCATAACTTGTGACCACATGGATGAATTGCAGCTTGTTGTTTTGAACAACAACTCTTGTATGCTCAATCTTGTTCATTATGAAAGAAAAATAAATTTTAGTGATCATTCAATGCCTATGTGTTCTTCTCTTATTGAACCATCTAACATTGGCAATCTAAATAATGAAATCTAAATAATGAAATTGATGTATGGAAGAACTTGCAAATATTTTCACCCTTACTAGATGAATTTGCTATTGCTCAATTGAAATCTGATTATATGGATAAACTTTGTTTGATTCCAAAAGTTGTAGCTTTGCCTATATGTGCCACCACAACAAGTTTACAACTTCAAAGATTTGAATTGCATAAATGCTTCACTTACATTTGCAAAACAAGTTGCGATAATTACTGTGTGAGAAATTTTGATTTGTTCATTAACATATATGATTACTTTTGGGTTAATAATACAATGAGCTTTTATGATTGCTGCTGTGTTATAACATTAGTTGTGCAACAACGAAGAACTGTTAAAGCGGATGACATATACATATACCATGCATACACCTTGGCTTCTTTGTTACCATACTTTCAGTTTATCAAAAGCCGAGGACGGCTTTGTTTTCAAGAAGGGAGGATGATGAGGACACGACCCTATGGATACAACCATATTTGCTATGCTTGTTGTTCCAATTACAAGAGCTCCTACGCATCACTTAAATTATAAGGTGAGCTCGTTTCAAAAGGTTTTACTTTGTGTGATAAAGAACGTATGATATTACATAATGAGAGTTTGTTGCGTTTGTTATTATGTACCGAGATTTATGATGAAGATCATGCAATACGTGAGGCTACACATATGCTAAAACCGAGGACGATTTTCTATCAAGAAGGGGAGGATGATGTGACCACGCCACAAACACATACGACAATCGCGCCCAATATCAAGATTGAACTAAAGGTGAATTCGTTTCTTCAGCCTTCATATGTTACTTAGAATAGACCGCTACCTAATGCAAGTGATTTAATTGTGCTTAGGAATTTGGGAAAGGATGAAGGAAAGGGACATGGAGTCCTGGACATGCATGGAAGGAATAATGGAGGTCACCACGTCACTTTGAGACCAAGGCAAGCACGAATTCGAGTTGGACACGTTTTGGAATCAGACTCGGACTGCTGCAATGGTGCAAGTTTAAATGGACGTAACTTTCTCATACGGACTCCGTTTGAGACGTTCTTGGACTTGATGGAAAGCTTATCAAGTCTACTTTCTAAAGGATTCAACCCCATCTTCAAATTCTATCCGAGACAGCCGCAATCATCAAAAGAGTCCGTGTTGGTCACGTACTGGAATCAGATTCGGACTGCCGCAATGGTGCAAGTTGAAATGAACGTAACTTTCTCATACGGACTCCGTTTGGGACGTTCTTGTACTTCATGGAAAGCTTATGAAGTCTACTTTCCAACGGATCCAACCTCATCTTCAAATTCCATCCGAGCCGGCTGCAATCATCAAAACAATCCACATTGGTTTTTGAGTCCGCGACAAAAGGGTGCTGCGCCACCACCAATTGGGCCCATGGGCCTTGTAACCCTAGAGCATGCACTTTGGACGCCCCTCCTGGTTGTTCTCCCTATAAAGGAGCCGCCGCCTCCCTTGTTAGGACTAGGATTTTGTTGAGTTTAGGTTTAGCTATTATGCAAACTTCTGTTCTTCAGTTGTGTCGGACGACCACCTGTCAAGACAGCCTTCGGAATCCCACCTTTTGATCTTCATATCAATATTTGCAATTTCAGATTGCTTGTTATCTTGTTCTTGCGTGTTCTTCGGTTGCATGCAGGAATAGACCTTCGTGGTCAGGTGATGAGGCGATGGGGTCCCGATCTTCCGATAGGATGATAACTATCGATTTCGGTGGAGATGACTCTTGCGATCCGACTACAACCGTACGAGACGTCACTTGCGCCTTAGCAATCGCTGAACCAACCCCAAGATGTTATCAACCGTGCCAAGAACGCGGTTGACCTGACCACGAAGGTCTATTCCTGCATGCAACCGAAGAACACGCAAGAACAAGGATAGTGAGCAACCTGAAACTTGCTAGATATAAAAGTCGCACAAGGATAGTTGAGGTTCTGTAACACGAATCTGTTGGTCTAGCCGACACAAGAGAACGTGGAGTTTGCACAAGGGGCTAAACTGATCTAAACAAAACCTAAGTCCTAGAAACGGAGGCGGCGGCTCCTATAGTGAAAACAACCAGGAGGCGTCCCAAAGGGTACACCCTAGGGTTACAAGGCCCATGGGCCCAAGTGGAGGTGGCGCAGCACCCTTTTGACTCGGACTCAGAAACCTACGTGAATTGTTTTGATGATTCCGGCCGGCTCGGATGGAATTTGAAGATGGGGTTGGATCCATTGGAAAGTAGACTTGATAAGCTTTCCATGAAGTACAAGAACGTCCCAAACGGAGTCCGTATGAGGAAGTTATGTCCATTTAAACTTGCACCATTGCAGCAGTCCGAATCCGATTCTAGTACGTGACCAACGTGGACTCTTTTGACGATTACGACCGGCTCGGATAGAATTTGAAGATGAGGTTGGATCCGTTGGAAAGTAGACTTCGTAAGCTTTCCATGAAGTACAAGAACGTCCCAAACGGAGTCCGTATGAGGAAGTTATGCCCGTTTGAACTTGGTACCATCACAGCAGTCCGAGTCTGATTCCAAACGTGTCCAACTCGAATTCGTGCTTGACTTGGTCTCAAAGTGACGTGGTGACCTCCATTACTCCTTCCATGCATGTCCAGGACTCCATGTCCCTTTCCTTTATCCTTTCCCAAGTTCCTAAGCACAATTAAATCACTTGCATTAGGTAGCGGTCTATTCTTAGTAACATATGAAGGCTGAAGAAACGAATTCACCTTTAGTTCAATCTTGATATTGGGCGCTATTGTCGTATGTGTTTGTGGCGTGGTCACATCATCCTCCCCTTCTTGATAGAAAACCGTCATCGGTTTTAGCATATGTGTAGCCTCACGTATTGCATGATCTTCATCATAAATGTCGGTACATAATAACAAACGCAACAAACTCTCATTATGCAATATCATAAGTTCTTTGTCAAACAAAGTGAAACCTCTTTGAAACGAGCTCACCTTATAATTTAAGCGATGCGTAGGAACTCTTGTAATTAGGACAACAAGCATAGCAAATATGGTTGTATCCATAGGGGTCATGTCCTCATCATCCTCCTCTTCTTGAAAACAAAGCCGTCCTCGGCTTTTGATAAACTGAAAGTATGGTAACAAAGAAGCCAAGGTGTATGCATGGTATATGTATATGTCATCCATTTTAACGGTTCTTCGTTGTTGCACAATTAATGCTATAACACAGCAGGAATCATAAAAGCTCATTGTATTATTAACCCAAAAGTAATCATATATGTCAATGACCAAATTAAAATTTCTCACACAACAATTATTGCAACTAGATTTGCAAATGTAAGTGAAGCATTTATGCAATTGAAATATCTGAAGTTGTAAACTTGAAGTGGTGGCACATATGGGCAAAGCAACAACTTTTGGAATTAAGCATAGTTCATCCATATAATCATATCCCAATGGAGCAATAGCAAATTTATCCAGCAAGGGTGAAGAGATTTGTGTGTTCTTCCATAATTCATCATCTTTATTCAGATTGTCCATACTAGATGATGCAAAAAGAGATGAACATATAGGCATTGGATGCATACTAAATTTTACTTCCCTCTCATATTGAACAAGATTCAACACACAAGAATTGTTGTCTAAAACAGCAAGCTTCAATTCATCCATGTGATCACAAGTTATGCATATTCGATATACAAAAAATTGATTGTCTACACCATAATCTCCAATCAAATTAAACTTATACCCAGGGGTGTAGGCACTAAACAAGAATTTCGAACATGCAAGTTCAGAAAATTTCTCCATAGCACAATCCAAACTAACGGCCTCATTAAGCATGATATAGCACAATGCATCAGCAGGAGATATTCTATCAAATACTTCCTTATGTGTAATTAATTCAACATGTACAAAATTATGAGCATTTAGATCAGCACATGGTTCGTTCAAGTCAACACAAGGAATATCAAAAAATTGCACTACAGCAGGTATATACTCACAAGGTTGATCTATGTCTTGTTGTAGCACCAAATCAGTACCTTTGTCATTATCGTCCTCATCAGATACTGTAGGTACCTCAAACTTCTCCTCTAATGGCATAAGATGCACCAGATCATCCTTCACCTCTTCAAGTATCTCGGTGATATCTGTAGATGGAGTAGGAACCAAAACAATATCAACATTTTCAATTACCTCAGGTTCCACCTCGCTTGTGACCGTGGGTGCTGGAAGTACAAAACGATGTCGCAATTTCTTTTTCATCTCCTCCCATGTGTATATATAGTGGAACTCGAGATTTGACCACCAATGTTGAACATCACCAATCAGCGCCGTCCTTGCCATGCTCATCTTCTCATAAGGATCAAGATCTTGTCTTTCAAAGTAGCTATCCATCATAGTAACCCACAAGAAGTAGTCCGACGACGTACTCTCAGCGGTGAGTGGCAAGATATATACCGGTAATTGTTTCCCTTCAAGTTCAAATCTGCCCGCAATGACATCATAATCTACCAATTTTCTCAAGCCTGTCATTGTTAGTAGAAAACAAGGAAACAAATCACAAGTAAATGTTCCTATCAACTACTAGGATATGGAGGCTCAAATCAAGTCACGCATCTCTCAAGCTCTTACCAAATTCTTACAAGTTCTTACCAAAACAAACAGGTGGTGCAACCGGTGGCTGGTTCGTGATAAATCTAACTCAAGTGATGAGTAAAGCGATTGCAAGGTACAGCGAGACCTGTTCGGTTAGTAGAAAAGTGGAGCTTGGATAGGCTATGTATTTTGTAGCAAAGGAAAACAATCAATTAATTTCAGAAATTGCACAGAATTGAATTATAGTTCGTATCTAGCACTTAGCCTATGTTGCTGATCAACCAAGGATGGAAGAAGGCTAAAATATGTGTATGGTAATGTATAGGAGTGGTAAATACAAGATAATTCAATTGAATGCAATCTGGAATTGAAGGGCACAAGGATTGACCAAAAACTTGGAAACTGAAGATTTCTGTCCACTGGACAGCAAGTCGGTATTTCGGCCGTAACTTTTGTCAGTTGCCTTTTTCAATGATTCTTTTTCTCGGTTTTCTGACGGCTTTTCTACAACTTTTGTTTTGGGGCCAAGTTCTGAAACCGACCGAAAAAGTCGCACAAAATTCACAAGTGCCGACTGTTACAGATTCAGTCCTGAAATTTGGGTCAATTTGCACCAAAGATATCTTTTAACTGCCTTAATGGAATGAAGCGAAATTTTAGGGGCAGTTATGTAAGGAAGTTATGGATCTAGTGGCTGTGGTTTCACTCAAAAACAATATCGGAAACAAAAGATATGGCGTTTTTGGTGGCGGCTGCACAAGAGAGAGTCTTCTGGCCGAAATTGGAAATTAGGGTTTGATGTGTTTTTGATGGCTTTGGACGTGGGGATTTTTTTTTGGGAGTTTTATGGGACCAAAAATATGACCAGCAACAAGACAATGCTAAGACGGACACAAACTCAATTTAGCAAACCAAAATTAACAGATCTAAAAGCACAATGGGGTTTGGACAGCGGAAATTAACTCTTTTTGTGGGGCAATTTTTCTGGACTATGGGAAATAAAAATCAATCTACTAACTAGGGATACAAAGAATTCCTACCGGTCAACTGAAGCTCTGATACCAACTGATGAGGCGATGGGGTCCCGATCTTCCGATAGGATGATAACTATCGATTTCGGTGGAGATGACTCTTGCGATCCGACTACAACCGTACGAGACGTCACTTGCGCCTTAGCAATCGCTGAACCAACCCCAAGATGTTATCAACCGTGCCAAGAACGCGGTTGACCTGACCACGAAGGTCTATTCCTGCATGCAACCGAAGAACACGCAAGAACAAGGATAGTGAGCAACCTGAAACTTGCTAGATATAAAAGTCGCACAAGGATAGTTGAGGTTCTGTAACACGAATCTGTTGGTCTAGCCGACACAAGAGAACGTGGAGTTTGCACAAGGGGCTAAACTGATCTAAACAAAACCTAAGTCCTAGAAACGGAGGCGGCGGCTCCTATATAGTGAAAACAACCAGGGGAGGCGTCCCAAAGGGTACACCCTAGGGTTACAAGGCCCATGGGCCCAAGTGGAGGTGGCGCAGCACCCTTTTGACTCGGACTCAGAAACCTACGTGAATTGTTTTGATGATTCCGGCCGGCTCGGATGGAATTTGAAGATGGGGTTGGATCCATTGGAAAGTAGACTTGATAAGCTTTCCATGAAGTACAAGAACGTCCCAAACGGAGTCCGTATGAGGAAGTTATGTCCGTTTAAACTTGCACCATTGCAGCAGTCCGAATCCGATTCTAGTACGTGACCAACGTGGACTCTTTTGACGATTACGACCGGCTCGGATAGAATTTGAAGATGAGGTTGGATCCGTTGGAAAGTAGACTTCGTAAGCTTTCCATGAAGTACAAGAACGTCCCAAACGGAGTCCGTATGAGGAAGTTATGCCCGTTTGAACTTGGTACCATCACAGCAGTCCGAGTCTGATTCCAAACGTGTCCAACTCGAATTCGTGCTTGACTTGGTCTCAAAGTGACGTGGTGACCTCCATTACTCCTTCCATGCATGTCCAGGACTCCATGTCCCTTTCCTTTATCCTTTCCCAAGTTCCTAAGCACAATTAAATCACTTGCATTAGGTAGCGGTCTATTCTTAGTAACATATGAAGGCTGAAGAAACGAATTCACCTTTAGTTCAATCTTGATATTGGGCGCTATTGTCGTATGTGTTTGTGGCGTGGTCACATCATCCTCCCCTTCTTGATAGAAAACCGTCATCGGTTTTAGCATATGTGTAGCCTCACGTATTGCATGATCTTCATCATAAATGTCGGTACATAATAACAAACGCAACAAACTCTCATTATGCAATATCATAAGTTCTTTGTCAAACAAAGTGAAACCTCTTTGAAACGAGCTCACCTTATAATTTAAGCGATGCGTAGGAACTCTTGTAATTAGGACAACAAGCATAGCAAATATGGTTGTATCCATAGGGGTCATGTCCTCATCATCCTCCTCTTCTTGAAAACAAAGCCGTCCTCGGCTTTTGATAAACTGAAAGTATGGTTGATAACAACTTGGAGTGTGGTTCAACGATTGCTAAGGCGCAAGCGACGTTGTTCGGTTGTAGTCGGATCGCAAGGGTCGCCTCCGCCAAAATCGATAGTTATCATCCTATCGGAAGATCGGGACCCCATCGCCTCATCAGAGATGGACCTTTCAAAGTGCTTGAAAAGGTCAATGATAATGCGTACAAGATTGAGTTACCAGGTGATGACTATGGAGTTACTTCGACCTTTAATGTTGCTGATCTCAAACCATTTTTTGGTCCGGAGGATTTGTATCATACAACGTCGAGGGCGACGTCTTTTCAAGAGGGGGAGGATGATGAGGCCACCCTTGCCCTAACTCCTCCAATTGAACCAACAGGACCAATTACGCGAGCACGAGCCAAGAAGCTCCAACAACAGGTGACTTTGTTCTTTAAAGAATATAATTTTGATGAGAATTTGCTACTACCTAATTCTAGTGTGCTGTACGCACTTAGGTATGAAGAGGAACTCATTCAAGAAGGTCAATACGTTTCGGACAAGGAAAGTCCTAGCTCCCACGAACGATGCGCCGCAATCCAGGCAGAGACGTTCGGACCGTCCGGATCTTTCTCCTTGAATGTTCGGACCGTCCGAATAGGTACCCCGAGTAGTGCGACGCGAAGCATCCCAGACGGAGACGTTCGGACCGTCCGAACGTTTCCCTTTGAACGTTCGGACCGTCCGAAACCAGAAGCGTGTTCGCTGCGGACTATTAGGAGTCCGGATCAAATCAAATCAAATAGTTGTGTTCACATTATTTTCGGGATTGTAAAGTAGAGTTTGTTTCGGTTTTCTACGGCCGCACCTTGTGGTGCCAATATAAGGCCAGGCATAGTTTCATTGCTAGGTTAAGACCACTTTTATTCAGATTGAATTTAGAACTACATATTACTTGTTTCTTTTCACCATAGTATCCATGCGAGGATTACTTGAGAAGAATTGAGCGATTGTTCTTGAATCCAGGTCGTGTTTGCTTTTCCATTGGGAATTGAGGGCACGGCGTTTCTCCACTCGTGGTCTCGTGGAGAAATCCTTTGGTGTATCTTCGCGAATTTCCATAGAGCTGTGAGTCCTTATATTGGCACGGGTGTATAGCTAGAGAGATTGTTGAGAGAAACTAGTTATCGTGATCCTACGTCGAAAAGATCAGGGCCGCCCGTACAGCCTGGCCCGTGCAGAGCGTGATAAGGTCCATGAAGATGTCCAGGCTGATCAGACATCTGAACAGCCACGGCACGCTCATCGCGGCCAGCTAGCTATGCATAGATCAAACACCTCTACCACCTCACTTGATCGCTCTTCGCAGGAATCAACAACCCATCATCGTCTCTCACCCTCGGCTCTCGCTCCATTGGTGGGATCTCTCATTCTCTCATCACAAAACCAATAGCTAGCCAAGAACACATAATATGACCACTACACAGATGGATGTTGGTGTGACAAGACAAGAGTCGAAAAGAAGACGACGACAATGACACGTTTAGGCCAGCACGCAGTTGTGTGCATGCGCATGCATGGACTGCAGTGAAAATGGTGGGTGCTCACTCCAATGCTACTAGGTACTACTTGGAACAGGACATACAGATTTACGAGGATGCTAGTTACAGTAATGGTAATGGATTCTACTACTCACAAGAGAAAGAGACACTTCTACAAAAATATTATCCTGGATGTCTCTTGACAGATGGTTCAATACAAACCATCAGTGATAAAGTTACCATAGATGGTTTTTAATTCAAACCGTCTATGATAATATCACAGACGGTTCAAAATAAAAACCATCTATGATGTCTGTACTTATCGCACACGTTTTTTGTTTCAAACTGTCTGTGATATTTATCACAGACAGTTAGGATTAAAAACCATATATGATGTCAACATATATCATAGATGGTTTTTTATTTAAACCGCCTGTGATACTTCACAGACGGTTTATATTACAAACCGTCTGTGCCTCTCTCTCCCCTATACATACTCACCCAAACCTATCCTCTACCACACTCAAAATCTCTCCAGCCTCCTTACCATCCTCCTTCTCGGCCCTGACACTGATGGCCCTTATGAAGTAGACGACATGCAAGTCTATGGGCAGCAAGGCACCGCAGAAGCAGCTAGCTACCAATACAGTGCTCAAGTCAGCACCAGCAACGGCGGGCATTAAGGACATCTCGCTCACGCACTGCATTAGGGGCGAGAGGGCCTAGGCATAGAGGCCTCGTCGGCGCGGTTAAGCTTCTACTGTCAGCTAGGACCTTTATTTCTTCTATGTTCTTGCCATGTTTAAGAGTTGAGTTCATAGAATTAGGAGATGTGTTCTTGCCATATTCTTGCTAGGTTAGATGGGTAATCTACTCATTATCTTATTGTGCTGTGATGGTGGATTCTAATATTAATGGAAATAGAATGTGCTCTTGTGTTTGCTACTGTATTTGCTTGTTTTCAAAGGGTATAGCTAACATTTCTTGAGGCTAGCCAAAAAATAGAAAAACTTTTAGGTATAGAATTAACTATCATAGACAGTTTTATTGTATAAACCATCTATGAAGGACTATCATAGAGCCTCTAACCAAAAAATTGTCTGTGATACTCGCACATCACAGATGTCTATGATGCGAAAGTATCACAGACGGTTCTATATACCAACCGTCTATGATACTCGCCTATCACAGATGGTGAGTAGCTAGAACCATCTGTGATGTGTGAATATCACAGACGGTTTTTGGTTCGAGCCGTCTGTGATAGTGTTCTTTACAGATGGTTCTAGTTACAAACAGTCTATATTGTATTTATCACAGATGGCTCACAAACTGTCCGTGATAGCCTCCGATTTTCACTGACCCATATATTCAGTCAGTTCAGAAAATCATTTGTGATAACAGTTCTAAATCGTCTGTGTTGACCTTTTTTTGTAGTAGTGAGAGAGAGTTGTGCACGAAGTTTACAATATCACTACTACAAAAGAGGCTATACTGGACGGGTACATCACAGATGGTTCATACTGAACCGTCTATGCTTAAACTATCACAGACGATTTATACTAGCAAGCATCTACCACAGACGGTTATTAACATGAACCATCTGTGATAATTGAGACATCACAGACAGTTCATGTTAATAACCATCTGTGAACTTTCACAGATGGTTCTTAACACGAACCGTCTGTGATAAGTCAGACATCACAGACGGTTTGTGTTAATAACCATCTGTTAAAGTTCCGGACATGACAGACGGTTCATATAAAAAACCATATATGATATTGTAGATATCATAGACGGTTCTTGTAACAAACCTCTGTGATATTGCGAACATCACAGATAGTTTGTATGAATAACCATCTATGAATTATCATAGATGGTTATTAATACTAATAGTCTGTGATAATGTTGGTATCATAGACGGTTCTTGTAACAAACCTCTGTGATATTGCGAACATCACAGATAGTTTGTATGAATAACCATCTATGAATTATCATAGATGGTTATTAATACTAATAGTCTGTGATAATGTTGGTATCAATGACTGTTTGTGGTTGGAACCGTCTGGGATAATCTATGCTATTAAATACTGGGTGTACGTGGTCTCAACACAAATCTGTTTTCATTGCACTGCATCGGTGGAGCGAGGCAGGCAGCTTTGGGGAGTTTGGTGAAAACATATCACTTGTAGATCTATATACATCTTCTTAGTCATCATATGTTAGTACTCAATTGCTTCTAATAACTTATATGCCCTGTAATTGAAAGAGATAATGGCTAGGTGTTTGTTTAGATCTAGCTAGCTAACTAGCTAGGTTTAGAAAGATGGTAGTACTTTGCTCAATTTCAGAATGGATAAGTACTCCTAGTTTACTTCAATATATTCTTACTTAATATTATTCTGTCATGAATAAGTGGCTAGCTAGCTAGCTACCTAATATAGATGTCATGTGTAATTAAGTATAGCTAGTCTGATTTGCTATAGTAGCGCTAATAATCGTTTTTGACACCCATTTGTTACATGTATAGCGTAGATGGGCTGAAGCTGGATGTACGTTGAGAACAGTGTGAGTGAAGAGTACATTAATGGCATGTATGCTTTTAGAAGAGCGGCCGAGCTAGATGTGTTGAAGAAGGGGATGGAATATTTGTACTGTCCATGCATTGATTGTGATAATCTAAAGATGTTTAGCAACTCAGCGCAGATCAAAGCTCACTTAATTCGAAGAGGTTTCAAAAAGGGGTACAAATGTTGGACCAGTCATGGTGAAGAAGAGATTACACAAGAAGGTAGTTATGACATCGTCGAAGGAGACAACGATATGCCGGTTGTGGACTGTGCTTTCGATCATGAGGATAGGTCGTAGGATGACAATCTGGATCAAATGCTACGTGATGCAGAAGGGAATTATAGTGAGAGAGAGTTTGGTAAATTCGAGGGCTTGATGGAGGACTTAGAGAAACCTTTGTTCCTGGCCTGCAAGCCGCAATACACGAGGTTGTCATCAGTTCTAGAACTGCTAAAATTGAAGGCAAGCAATGTTGATCCGACAAGAGTTTCACGGCATTGTTAGGTCTCTTACTGGACATACTTCCAAAGGGAAATGTATTGTCGAGAAACACCTACCAAGCCAAAAAGATTCTTTGTCCATTAGGAATGGAAGTCGAAAGAATACATACATATCCAAATGATTGTATCCTGTACCGTAAAGAGTATGCTAGCTTACATGTTTGTCCGGTGTGCAAAGCATTCCGATACAAGCGTAAAAATGACTCCGATGTTTGAAGTGTTTATTTGCAAACCGCAAGGATGCAAGATTGATCCGTTGGCACTGGGAGTAGCATAAGAAAGACGGAATAATAAGACACGTTGCTGATTCTGCCTAGTGGAGGAACATTGATAGGGTGTTTGTAGATTTCGGTGTGGAACCGAGGAATATAAGGTTTGGATTGAGTACAGATAGAATAAATTCTTTTGGAAACATGAGCAGCCGATATAGCACCTGGCCCATGACTTTATGCATGTACAACTTTCCTCCTCGGCTGTGTATGAAGTGTAAGTATATTTTGATGTCACTACTTATCCAAGGGCCGAAGTAACCTGGGAACGATATTGATGTGTACCTAGCACTATTGGTAGATGCGGACAAATGAGAGAACTTCACTCTACGCGCCATGTTGTTCTACACCATTAATGATTTTCCCGCCCTTGGTAACTTGTCAAGGTTGAGTACAAAAGGAGCCAAAGCTTGTTCGCGCTGCTTAGATTACACCGAGAGCGTGTGGTTGAACAACTCGTGTAAAACTGTGTACATGCATTATTGTAGGTTCCTTCCAAAGTATCACCCATACCGCAAGATGATGAAATAATTTGACAGAAAAAGAGGATGACTCAGTACCAAGACCCTTTAGCGATAAAGAGGTGCATGATATGGTCAAGAATATCGATGTTGTGCTTGGAAAGGGACGTAAATGGAGGACCTGTCAGAACAACATGTGGAAGAAGAGGTCAATATTTTGGGACTTGCCTTATTGGGAGCACTTAGAAGTTCGCAATTGCATCGATGTCATACATGTAGAGAAGAATGTATGTGACAATTTGATTGGTCTCTTACTGAACATTCCTGATAAAACAAAGGATGGTGTCAACGCAAGGCGTGACTTGGTCGCTATGAACATTAGTACTGAGTTAGCACCAATAGAGACCGACAAAGGCCAGACGTAGCTTCCCCCAGCTTGCTACACTCTGTGTAAGTCTGAGAGAACTCAACTGCGCTAGTCATTACATGGTGTGAAAGGTTCGTCCGATCACTCCACCAGCATGAAGAAACTTGTTTCCATTGAACATTTGAAATTAATTGGCATGAAGTCTCATAACTATCATGTGCTAATGACAAAATGCTACCTGTTGCAATTAGAAGTATTTTGCCGAACAAGGTACGAGTGACAATCATAAGGCTATGTCCATCTCAGAAGGTCATCGTTCCCGATGGACTAGACGCTCTGTAGACCGAGGTGGTGACAATTCTGTCATCTAGAGATGTATTTCCCTCCATCATTTTTTGATATCATGGTCCATCTCATTGTCTACCTTGTGAAAGAGATAAAGATATGTGGCCCCGTGTTTCTACGTTATATGTACCCATTCGAGAGATACATGGGAATTCTCAAGTCCTATGTATGCAATCAATCTCAACCGGAGGGTAGCATCATCGAAGGTTATACAACCGAAGAGGTCATTGAATTCTGCATCGGCTGCATGGCTCAGATCAAACCGATAGGTGTACCTCTATCTCGTCATGAGGGGAGGCTAGAGGGTATCGAGACTATCGGAAGGAAAGCAATAACTCTGGATTGAGATACATATGCTCAAGCCCAGTTCACGGTTTTACAACACATGACTGAAGTGACCCTGTACATTGAAGAACGCAAGGACATGCTACGCCAAGAGAATGTAGGCCTGTCAAAGGTTTGGATCATGAGACAACACAACTGTCAGTTCAATGAATGGTTGAAGGTGTGATTGACTGAGAGGTCGTCAAGTGAAACGCTACAATGGTTGGCAAAAGGACCAAAATTTAAAATTGTGATATGGCAAGGATACGACATTAATGGCTACACATTTTATACAATAGATCAGGATAGAAAGAGCATAGTGTAGAACTCAGGTGTCTGCATAGATGCCTTTGATGCGCACATCAGTACTGCTGGCCCAAACTCGTACTACGAGCTTGTAGAGGAGATTTGGGAGCTTGACTACGTAATTTTCAAGATTCCTCTATTTCAGTGCCATTGGGTCCAACTCCCACGGGGTGTAAAGGTCGACAAGTATGGCATCGCTACAGTGGACCTTGAATGTGTAGGACACGAAGATGAACCATTCGTACTCGTGAGGCAAGTTGTTCAAGTATTTTATGTAACCGACCTGGCAAATAAGAAGCGCCATGTAGCTCTTCAGGGAAAACTTCAGAGTTGAGAATGTTTTGGATGAGGAAGAGTACAATCAATTTGATGAGTTGCCTCTATTCAGAGACAGCATCAGGCTCAAGGAAGAACAAGGCGATGAAGCAAGCTATATGCGTGTCGATCATTGTGAAGGGCTTTATTTAAAAGGAAATAGCCAAGTGTAACAAATGATACCATAAAGCTAGCACCTATTTGGAAATTGTTTCAATGTAATCATAATTAGGAAACTCGGCATGTAATTATGGAACTATATTCCATTTTAATTGCAATTGACTCAGTAACTAAAGAAATAGTTATATTCATGGTTATGCTTGCGTTTTTCATAATATTGCATGGCCAACATGATTTTTTTGTGGCTAGATGGAGTGAACTATCACAGGCGGTTTGACGGAAGAAACCGTCTGTGATAGTATTATCACATATGGTTCTTTTATGGAACCATCTATGATATGTTGAATATCACAGACGGTTCCATAAAAGAACCGTCTGTGATATCATAGACAGTTCCATAAATGAACCGTCTGTGATAGTTTCCCTATAAATATACCCCAAGGATAGGTTCTGCTCTCCTCACTCACCCACTCACTCCATCTCCACCGCCCCTGCTAGGTTTTACTATATCTGACTGTTCACTCGTGCGCGACGCCGCCTCTCCCTCCCGACTCTGCCTCTCCCTCTCGACGCCATCCGCCTTTCTCTCCTAACGCCGACAGCCTCTCCCTCACGATGCCACCTCTCCCTCCCAATGCCGCCTCTCCCTCCCGTCACCGTCCACCTCTCCCTCCCGATGCCGTTCGCCTCTCCCTCTCGATGCCGGCCGCCTCTCCTTCACGCCACCGCCTCTCCTTCCCAATGCCATTAGCCTCTCCCTCATTTGTCTATCTTGTGGTCTATCTCAATATATAGTTGGCTAATTTGTTTTATTATCTTTAGAAGTTGGCTAAATTGTTTTATGACATTTAGTACTTCATGATATATATGCTTCACTTGTTAGCTACAAGATTTAATACTAAAATTGGATATTCAAGCTTAGCTATAAATTTTTACTATTACTGTCATTTGTCAATCTTGTGGTCTATCTCAATAGTGGCTAATTTGTTTTGTGATCTTTAGTAGTTGGCTAAATTATTTTATGACCTACTTAACGATATATGCTTCACCTGTTATCTACAAGATCTAATACTAAAATTGGATATTCAAGCTTAAGCTCTAAATTTTTGCTATTACTGTCATTTGTCAAACTTGTGGTCTATCTCGATAGTTGGCTAATTTGTTTTGTGATCTTCAGTAGTTGGCTAATTTGTTTTATGACCTTTAGTACTTCATGATATATGCTTCACTTGTTATCTATTTGGAATGACATGTTACTGTTCGAAAGGGACCTTGTAGCAATAATGTATGCCACATAGACCTTCAAAGGGTATGAAGCAAGTTATACACTCCAGTGTATCAGGTTCAATGAACTTGAGATACTGGTGTGTGTAATTTGATTCATAGAACTTTGTTTACGCCCATAGCTCACTGCAGTTAGTTTTTTCTTAAAAGAGAGATGGCGTCCACACAGTCGTCATCGTCATCTGGGTCTCACGCTCCCAAGATTAGGATTACTAAGCATGGCCGAGGAGTATCGAAAAGGCTAGGGCCGAATGACCATCATGGTGGTCTCTTTGGATGGGGTCCCTCTACAACCGAAGAAAGCAGCGGCATCATTTTGGACTACCTACAGGATAATTGGAAGGCAACAAGTCCCCATCACCACGGCAAGCTAGAAAGATTTGGCAAAGGATCAGAAAAATTAGCTATGAGAGGAAATTACAAATTCGTTTGAGATACTAGCAGAAGTATAGGGACTCGTGCAACGACAGGCGCTCCTCGCAATGGGAAAAGCATGGAAGAACTTTAAGAGCACTCTTGTAATATCCTGAACGTCGTTACGGCGTAAGTTTTTAAAACAATCGTGGAGTCGCCGGTTTTTCGGTAAATCGCGGGAAGGGAAAATAGAAATTGTAGAACAATATAAAATGGATAAAATAAATTAAAAATTAAATTAAAAACCCAGAGTGGGCTGCCTGGGGAGTGGGCCGACCGCCCTAGGCCAAGGCCCAAGGGGGTGGCCGCGCCCCCCTCCCCCTTTGATGAGGACATCCTTTCCATGCATACAACCATGCCGACTCCACATCAAACTGAAACTATGATACAAGGACCAATGACTAGAGCGCGAGCACGTCAACTTAACCATCAGCTGAATGCGTTCCTAAGTTTGCATACAAATGTTTCAAAGAATGGAATACTACTTAATTCTTGTGATGATTTAATTGTCCTTAGGAACCATGGGGAAGAACCACATGAGCTCAAGTATAGAAGTTGAACCATCAAGCGCAAACCAAGTCCTGTTCACGAGTTTGACTCGGATTCGGCCTTGTTGACAGCGTCTACTTCAAACAGCCATAACTTTTGATCCAGAAGGTTTCTCGGGGCCCGTGAGTACTCGTTGGAAAGCTCTTGAAGTGTACTTTCAGATGGATCCGGCCTCACCTCCAAATTCCATCCGAGTCGGTCAGAACTACAAAACATGTCACATCACTTTTCCAGTCCGAGTCAGAGTGGGCCTTGGGTCTTGTAATTCGAGTCCTATTCGGCTTCCTTGTGTTTTGGCCGACCCTCCACCTTCCGTGTCCCTTAAATAGGTAGCCGCACCCTCTTCTAGGGTTTGGGTTTTGTTTAGACTAAGTTAGCTTTTGCTACTTTGCCTTGTACTCGCGCGTGTCGGCTAGACCGCCCGAATACTTGTCTTCGGAACCCCACCGTTTTTCTGTTTTCAATTGAATCTTACATCGTTAGTTGCAATTGAGTTGCTGTTCATCTTGTTCTTGCTTGTTCTTCGATTGCTTGCAGGAACAAGAACCCTCGTGGTTAGGTTGATCGTGCGCCGACAAGGTCACGAACAATCTCTGGAGTTGGTGTATCGATCGCTAAGGCGCAACGTCCTTGGATGGTTGTAGTCGGGTCGTCAACGTTATCTCCTTCCCCAATCGAATCTACCACTCTCATCGAAAGATCGGGACCCCTAGTGCTATCAGTTGGTATCAGAGCTCAAGGTTGATCGGTGAGAGATCTTATCTAGTCTTTGCATTTTTTTTACCTACAGTCCAGAAAACCAAAAAAAATAGTAGATCTATTCCCCAAAATCCGAAACAATTTGAGCCTTTATTTATTGCTGCATAGCCTTTGTTTGTTGAGTCTTCGGTTGCATCGTCGTGTCCTTTGCTGGTCTTAGTGTCTAGTTCCTTTAGAGTTTCGAGTTCTGTTCACGTCTTGGTATCACCGTTGCAGTTAGATCCGAACTGTCACAGGGACTAGCGACCAAGGCAGCGATACACCCAATTTCCAGGAGATATTGTCTTGACTTGTCGGCTGCCATCACCTCCTGCTCGTTGTGGTAAGAACTTGTAAGAGCTTGACAGAACAGGTTGAGAGTGTGCGACTTGATTTAACCACATCCCAGTAGTTGTGAGGGTATAACCTGCAGTTTTATTATTTTTATCTTCTTGGTTTGTTTCTTGTGTTCTTCTAACAATGTCAGGAGAACCGGAGGACCTGCGGGCAGCGCAACATTCCCCTCGGACTAGGGGCATCATACAACACTTTGAGCGCCAAATGAAGCTGCACACTGAAGGACTTGATGAGGATGTACGGGTCACCAACGAACGCCTTGGCCAATTGGAGGCCGCGCAGATCGACACCAACACTACGCTTGCAACATTGGAGGCTTCCATTGGCACCGTCAACGCTTCACTTGCTGAGATTTTGAGACGTCTTGATGAGAGGGGCCGTGCATCTCCCGCTGCACCAACTCAGCGTACTCGTGCCAATACTGGTGTCTTGGGCAGCAGGGTGGACGAAAATGGTGGAGACGAATATGCGGCTGACACTGAGATTGATGATGATGATGATGAGGACATCCTTTCCATGCATACAACCATGCCGACTCCATATCAAACTGAAACTATGATACAAGGACCAATGACTAGAGCGCGAGCACGTCTGCTTAACCATCAGGTGAATGCGTTCCTAAGTTTGCATACAAATGTTTCAAAGAATGGAATACTACTTAATTCTTGTGATGATTTAATTGTCCTTAGGAACCATGGGGAAGAACCACATGAGCTCAAGTATAGAAGTGGAACCGTCAAGCGCAAACCAAGTCCTGTTCACGAGTTTGACTCGGATTCGGCCTTGTTGACAGCGCCTACTTCAAACGGCCGTAACTTTTGATCCAGAAGGTTTCTCGGGGCCCATGAGTACTTGTTGGAAAGCTCTTGAAGTCTACTTTCAGATGGATCCGGCCTCACCTCCAAATTCCATCCGAGTCGACCAGAAACTGCAAAACAATTCACGTCGCTTTTCCAGTCCGAGTCAAAGTGGGCCTTGGGCCTTGTAATTCGAGTCCTATTCGGCTTCCTTGTGTTTTGGCCGACCCTCCACCTTCCGTGACCCTTAAATAGGCAGCCGCACCTCTTCTAGGGTTTGGGTTTTGTTTAGACTAAGTTAGCTTTTGCTGCTTTGCCTTGTACTCGCGCGTGTCGGCTAGACCGCCCGAATACTTGTCTTCGAACCCCACCGCTTTCTGTTTTCGATTGAATCTTACATCGTTACTTGCAATTGAGTTGCTGTTCATCTTGTTCTTGCTTGTTCTTCGATTGCTTGCAGGAACAAGAACCCTCGTGGTTAGGTTGATCGTGCGCCGACAAGGTCACGAACAATCTCTGGAGTTGGTGTATCGATCGCTAAGGCGCAACGCCCCTGGATGGTTGTAGTCGGGTCGCCAACGCCATCTCTTTCCCCAATCGAATCTACCACTCTCATCGAAAGATCGGGACCCCTAGTGCTATCGGTTGGTATCGAGCTCAAGGTTGATCGGTGAGAGATCTTATCTAGTCCTTGCAATTTTTACCTACAGTCCAGAAAACCAAAAAAATAGCAGATCAGATCTATTCCCAAAATCCAAACAATTTGAGCCTTTATCTATTGCTGCATAGTCCTTGTTTGTTGAGTCTTCGGTTGCATCGTCGTGTCCTTTGCTGGTCTTAGTGTCTAGTTCCTTTAGAGTTTCGAGTTCTGTTCACGTTTTGGACTCACCGTTGCAGTTAGATCCGAACTGTCATAGGAGGGCAAAAAAAAAAAAAGAGGAGGACTCGGTTGCTGCCCTAATTGGTCTTGGAGTAGGACTCGGTTTCTGCCCTAATTGGACTTGGAGTAGGACTGGTTTCGCCTAATTGGTATTGGAGTAGGGCACGAATTCGGATTCAACTACATCGTGTGTGAAAAAAAAAAGAGAAAAGAAGGAACAGGCAGCCGCATCTAGAAGAGCCGCGGCATAAAAAAAAAAAAAAAAAAAGAAGAAAAAAAAACAGAGGAGAGAGAAACAGCTAACTTTTGCATACGACCTCCGATTGAGGCGATTCTTGATCCGTTGGAAAGGAAATCGGAAGATAGAGTTAAAAAACTGGAGATTTCAGAGCCGCGTAAGCCATCGGGCACATACGCGGCAGCTTCGACCCCAAAAAACGTCGTTTAGGGCCTCAAAACGGGACCGCAAACCGAGGAAAAATCAAGTTTCTCAGAATTCGCTCAAAATTGACAGAGCCCTTCTGCACGTGATTTTAAGGTACCCTGTGAAGACGGCACCCTTTTTCGAGCTCCAGAACTCCGTGTGCAACGCCATCTAGTTTCTTTCTGCACGGTGTGTCTTCGTTTGTGTTCTAGGCTCGCGTCTCTAGTACGGTCTAGCCTAGGACCAGCACGGTGCCGTCGTTGAGCGATCATTCAACTTGCTTTGACTAATGTGGTTCTAGTTATCCTTTGTTCACTCTCAACCCACCTATAGCTCCACAGATTTGGCTACCACCTCACAGGGACTAGCGACCAAGGCAGCGATACACCCAATTTCCAGGAGATATTGTCTTGACTTGTCGGCTGCCATCACCTCCTGCTCGTTGTGGTAAGAACTTGTAAGAGCTTGACAGAACAGGTTGAGAGTGTGCGACTTGATTTAACCACATCCCAGTAGTTGTGAGGGTATAACCTGCAGTTTTATTATTTTTATCTTCTTGGTTTGTTTCTTGTGTTCTTCTAACAATGTCGGAGAACCGAGGACTGCGGGCAGCGCAACATTCCCCTCGGACTAGGGGCATCATACAACACTTTGAGCGCCAAATGAAGCTGCACACTGAAGGACTTGATGAGGATGTACGGGTCACCAACGAACGCCTTGGCCAATTGGAGGCCGCGCAGATCGACACCAACACTACGCTTGCAACATTGGAGGCTTCCGTTGGCACCATCAACACCTCACTTGCTGAGATTTTGAGACGTCTTGATGAGAGGGGCCGTGCATCTCCCGCTGCACCAACTCAGCGTACTCGTGCCAACATTGGTGTCTTGGGCAGCAGGGTGGACGAAAATGGTGGAGACGATTATGCGGCTGACACTGAGATTGATGATGATGAGGACGCTCACCGTCAACGTCAACCACGCCGGGCTGAGGTACGTGACAATGATGAATCGCTTGGTAAGATTAAGTTCACTATGCCACTTTTTGATGGAAAATATAACCCTGATGCTTATATCACTTGGGAATTGGCTGTTGATCAGAAATTTGCTTGTCATGCATTCCCTGAAAACAAAAGGGTTAGGGCTGCTACTAGTGAGTTTACTGATTTTGCGTCTGTTTGGTGGAGTGAATATTCTAAGAAAAATCCTTTCACCATACCACAAACTTGGGATGCATTAAAAGAATCATGCGAGCTAGATTTGTTCCTCATATTATGCACGTGATTTGTTACATAAGTTGCAACAATTGAGGCAAGGTAGTAAAAGCGTAGAGGAATATTTTCAAGAATTGCAAACAGGCATGCTGCGTTGTGACTTAGAGGAAACTGAGGAAGCCGCTATGGCTAGGTTTATGGGTGGTTTGAATCGGGAAATTCAGGATATCTTAGCTTACAAGGAATATAATTCTATCACTCGTTTATTTCATCTTGCTTGTAAAGCTGAAAGAGAAGTACAGGGACGACGCGCAAGCACTAGGACTAACGTTTCTGCAGGTCGTGGAAACATTTGGTCTCAACGTGCATCTGCCGCACCATCAAGCCAACCCCTGCACCTTCTTCCACCAACAGCAAGCCACGGTTGTCATCATCAAATTCGCATCTCGGGCATCCGAAGCAACAAAGGGGCAGCCCAAGCACATGCAAAGAGCTCTTCGTCCGTTGCATCTACGGGACGAACAAGGGATATCCAATGTCATCAATGCAAGGGGTATGGCCATGTGAGGAGTGAGTGCCCAACCAAGCGTGTTCTGATTGTGAGAGATGATGGTGGGTATTCTTCTGCTAGTGATTTGGATGAGGATACATATGCTATGCTTGCAGCTGACCATGCAGGTAGTGGGAAGGAGCAAGAAGAAGAGCACATTGGTGCTGAAGATGCAGAGCGCTATGAGAGCCTCATTGTGCAGCGTGTGTTGAGTGCACAAATGGAGAGGGCGGAGCAAAATCAGCGGCACATCCTTTTCCAAACAAAGTGCGTCGTGAAGGAACGTTCATGCCGAGTGATAATTGATGGAGGAGCTGCAACAACTTGGTGAGCTCCGATATGGTGGAGAAGCTGCGTTGAACACCAAACCTCACCCACACCCTTACTACATTCAATGGTTCAATAACAGCGGCAAGGTGAAGGTAACACGAATGGTGAGAGTAAATTTTGCTATTGGTTCTTATCACGATGTTGTAGAATGCGATGTTGTCCCTATGCAAGCATGCTCTATGCTGTTAGGTAGACCGTGGCAATATGATAAAGATTCACTGCATCATGGTAAGACAAACCAATATTCTTTTGTGCATCATGACAAGAAAATTGTGTTACATCCTATGTCTCCTGAAGCTATTTTCAAAGATGAGATTGCTAGAGCTAGTAGAGAGAAAAATCAGGAGCATAATAGGAGTGAAAATCAGATTGTTGCAAGTGAACTTGAGCAACATAAAAGAAAAACTCTAAATCTGTTCATGAGAATAAAACTGAGATTAAATTGCAAGGTGCATGTTTTCTTGCTACTAAGTCTGATGTGAATGAGCTGGATGCTAGTACTTCTATTTGCTATGCCTTACTTTGCAAACAAGCTTTATTTTCATTTGAGGAGGTACCTTCTTCTGTGCCTCCTGCTGTCACTAATCTTTGCAGGAGTACATGGATGTCTTTCCAAAGGACGTGCCACCAGGGCTACCACCAGTGCGAGGGATTGAGCACCAGATTGATTTGATTCCCGGGGCATCTTTGCCCAATCGTGCGCCATACAGGACCAATCCGGAAGAAACTAAGGAGATTCAGCGTCAACTTCAAGAATTGCTTGATAAAGGTTATGTGCGTGAGTCTCTTAGCCCTTGTGCTGTTCCGGTAATTTTAGTGCCTAAGAAAGATGGATCATGGCGTATGTGTGTGGACTGTAGAGCGATCAATAACATTACCATTAGATATCGTCACCCTATTCCTAGGTTAGATGATATGCTTGATGAATTAAGTGGCTCTATTGTCTTCTCTAAAGTTGATTTGCGTAGTGGGTACCACCAAATTCGCATGAAATTGGGAGATGAATGGAAAACAGCATTTAAAACTAAGTTCGGTTTGTATGAGTGGTTAGTAATGCCATTTGGTTTAACTAATGCACCTAGCACATTCATGAGATTAATGAACGAGGTTTTGCGTGCTTTCATTGGTAAATTTGTAGTGGTCTATTTTGATGATATATTGATATATAGCAGATCACTAGAGGAACACCTTTGCCATTTACGTGCTGTTTTGATGCTTTACGTAATGCACGTTTATTTGGTAACGTTGAGAAGTGCACATTTTGCACGGATCGAGTCTCTTTCTTGGCTATGTTGTTACTCCACAGGGCATAGAAGTTGATCAAGCCAAGGTTGAGGCAATACAGAGTTGGCCGACTCCTAAAACGGTCACGCAGGTGCGAAGTTTTCTAGGACTTGCTGGATTCTATCGTCGCTTTGTGAAGGATTTCAGCACCATCGCTGCACCATTGAATGAGCTCACTAAAAGGGGTGCCGTTTACTTGGGAATGCACAGGAAGACGCCTTCAACACATTGAAAGATAAGTTAACACATGCACCATTACTCCAACTTCCAGATTTTAGTAAGACTTTTGAGCTAGAATGTGATGCTAGTGGAATTGGATTGGGTGGTGTGCTGTTGCAAGAAGGTAAACCTGTGGCATACTTTAGTGAAAAATTGAGTGGGCCTAGTTTGAACTATTCTACTTATGATAAGGAATTATATGCTCTAGTTCGAACTTTAGAGACATGGCAACATTATTTATGGCCCAAAGAATTTGTCATTCATTCTGATCATGAGTCATTAAAGCATATTAGAAGTCAAGCAAAATTGAACCGTAGGCATGCAAAGTGGGTTGAATTCATAGAGTCTTTTCCTTATGTCATAAAACACAAAAAGGGAAAGGAGAATGTTATTGCTGATGCATTGTCTAGGAGATATACCATGCTCTCACAACTTGACTTCAAAATTTTTGGATTGGAAACAATTAAGGAGCATTATGTTCATGATGATGATTTTAAAGACGTGTTGCTGAATTGCCAAGAGGGAAAAACGTGGAATAAATTTGTTCTAAATGATGGATTTGTGTTTAGAGCTAACAAACTATGCATTCCAGCTAGCTCCGTTCGTTTGTTGTTGTTACAGGAAGCGCATGGAGGTGGGCTGATGGGGCATTTTGGAGCGAAGAAGACGGAAGACATACTTGGTAATCATTTCTTTTGGCCAAAGATGAGACGTGATGTGGAACGTTTTGTTGCTCGCTGCACTACGTGTCAAAAGGCTAAGTCACGACTTAATCCTCACGGTTTGTATATGCCTCTACCTGTTCCTAGTGTGCCTTGGGAAGATATTTCTATGGACTTTGTTTTAGGACTGCCTAGGACAAAGAAGGGGAGGGATAGCATATTTGTTGTTGTGGATAGATTTTCTAAGATGGCACACTTCATACCATGTCATAAAAGTGATGATGCTTCCAATATTGCTGATTTGTTCTTTCGTGAAGTTGTTCGTTTGCATGGTGTGCCAAATACAATAGTTTCCGATCGTGACACTAAATTCCTTAGCCATTTTTGGAGAACTTTATGGGCTAAATTGGGGACTAAGCTGTTATTTTCGACTACGTGTCATCCCCAAACTGATGGGCAAACTGAAGTTGTGAATAGAACTTTATCTACCATGCTTAGGGCTGTTTTGAAAAAGAACATTAAAGTGTGGGAAGAATGCTTGCCTCATATTGAATTTGCTTATAATCGTTCGCTGCATTCTACTACAAAGTTGTGCCCTTTGAGATTGTCTATGGCTTTGTGCCTCGTGCTCCTATTGATTTGCTACCACTTCCATCTTCGGAGAAGTTAAATTTTGATGCTAAACAGCGTGCTGACTTGATGTTGAAATTGCATGAGACAACAAAGAAAATATTGAACGCATGAATGCTAAATATAAACTTGCTGGTAGTAAAGGAAGGAGGCATTTAACTTTTCAACCGGGTGATTTAGTTTGGTTGCATTTGAGAAAAGAAAGATTTCCTGAATTGAGGAGGTCTAAGTTGATGCCTAGAGCTGATGGTCCTTTCAAAGTGTTGGAAAAGATTAATGACAATGCATATAAACTTGAGTTGCCTGCAGATTTTGGGGTTAGTCCCACCTTTAACATTGCAGATTTGAAGCCATACTTGGGAGAAGAAGATGAGCTTGAGTCGCGGACGACTCAAATGCAAGAAGGGAGGATGATGAGGACATCCTTTCCATGCATACAACCATGCCGACTCCATATCAAACTGAAACTATGATACAAGGACCAATGACTAGAGCGCGAGCACGCCTGCTTAACCATCAGGTGAATGCGTTCCTAAGTTTGCATACAAATGTTTCAAAGAATGGAATACTACTTAATTCTTGTGATGATTTAATTGTCCTTAGGAACCATGGGGAAGAACCACATGAGCTCAAGTATAGAAGTGGAACCGTCAGCGCAAACCAAGTCCTGTTCACGAGTTTGACTCGGATTCGGCCTTGTTGACAGCGCCTACTTCAAACGGCCGTAACTTTTGATCCAGAAGGTTTCTCGGGGCCCATGAGTACTTGTTGGAAAGCTCTTGAAGTCTACTTTCAGATGGATCCGGCCTCACCTCCAAATTCCATCCGAGTCGACCAGAAACTGCAAAACAATTCACGTCGCTTTTCCAGTCCGAGTCAAAGTGGGCCTTGGGCCTTGTAATTCGAGTCCTATTCGGCTTCCTTGTGTTTTGGCCGACCCTCCACCTTCCGTGACCCTTAAATAGGCAGCCGCACCTCTTCTAGGGTTTGGGTTTTGTTTAGACTAAGTTAGCTTTTGCTGCTTTGCCTTGTACTCGCGCGTGTCGGCTAGACCGCCCGAATACTTGTCTTCGGAACCCCACCGTTTTCTGTTTTCGATTGAATCTTACATCGTTACTTGCAATTGAGTTGCTGTTCATCTTGTTCTTGCTTGTTCTTCGATTGCTTGCAGGAACAAGAACCCTCGTGGTTAGGTTGATCGTGCGCCGACAAGGTCACGAACAATCTCTGGAGTTGGTGTATCGATCGCTAAGGCGCAACGTCCCTGGATGGTTGTAGTCGGGTCGTCATCGTCATCTCTTTCCCCAATCGAATCTACCACTCTCATCGAAAGATCGGAACCCCTAGTGCTATCAGATGAGGACGCTCACCGTCATCGTCAACCACGCCGGAATGAGGTACGTGAGAATGATGAATCGCTTGGTAAGATTAAGTTCACTATGCCACCTTTTGATGGAAAATATAACCCAGATGCTTATATCACTTGGGAATTGGCTGTTCATCAGAAATTTGCTTGTTATGCATTCCCTGAAAACAAAAGGGTTAGGGCTGCTACTAGTGAGTTTACTGACTTTGCGTCTATTTGGTGGAGTGAATATTGTAAGAAAAATCCTTTCACCATACCACAAACTTGGGATGCATTAAAAAGAATCATGCGAGCTAGATTTGTTCCCTCATATTATGCACGTGATTTGTTACATAAGTTGCAACAATTGAGGCAAGGTAGTAAAAGCGTAGAGGAATATTTTCAAGAATTGCAAACAGGCATGCTGCGTTGTGACTTAGATGATAGTACTTCTGTTTGCCATGCCTTACTTTGCAAACAAGTCTTATTTTCATTCGGGGAGGTACCTTCTTCTGTGCCTCCTGCTGTCACTAATCTTTTGCAGGAGTACATGGATGTCTTTCCAAAGGACGTGCCACCAGGGCTACCACCAGTGCGAGGGATTGAGCACCAGATTGATTTGATTCCCGGGGCATCTTTGCCTAATCGTGCGCCATACAGGACCAATCCGGAAGAAACTAAGGAGATTCAGCGTCAACTTCAAGAATTGCTTGATAAAGGTTATGTGCGTGAGTCTCTTAGTCCTTGTGCTGTTCCGGTAATTTTAGTGCCTAAGAAAGATGGATCATGGCGTATGTGTGTGGACTGTAGAGCGATCAATAACATTACCATTAGATATCGTCACCCTATTCCTAGGTTAGATGATATGCTTGATGAATTAAGTGGCTCTATTGTCTTCTCTAAAGTTGATTTGCGTAGTGGGTACCACCAAATTTGCATGAAATTGGGAGATGAATGGAAAACAGCATTTAAAACTAAGTTCGGTTTGTATGAGTGGTTAGTGATGCCATTTGGTTTAACTAATGCACCTAGCACATTCATGAGATTAATGAACGAGGTTTTGTGTGCTTTCATTGGTAAATTTGTAGTGGTCTATTTTGATGATATATTGATATATAGCAGATCACTAGAGGAACGCCTTTGCCATTTACGTGTTGTTTTTGATGCTTTACGTAATGCACGTTTATTTGGTAACGTTGAGAAGTGCACATTTTGCACGGATCGAGTATCTTTTCTTGGCTTTGTTGTTACTCCACAGGGCATTGAAGTTGATCAAGCCAAGGTTGAGGCAATACAGCACCATCGCTGCACCATTGAATGAGCTCACTAAAAAGGGGGTGCCGTTTACTTGGGGGAATGCACAGGAAGACGCCTTCAACACATTGAAAGATAAGTTAACACATGCACCATTACTCCAACTTCCAGATTTTAGTAAGACTTTTGAGCTAGAATGTGATGCTAGTGGAATTGTATTGGGTGGTGTGCTGTTGCAAGAAGGTAAACCTGTGGCATACTTTAGTGAAAAATTGAGTGGGCCTAGTTTGAACTATTCTACTTATGATAAGGAATTATATGCTCTAGTTCGAACTTTAGAGACATGGCAACATTATTTATGGCCCAAAGAATTTGTCATTCATTCTGATCATGAGTCATTAAAGCATATTAGAAGTCAAGCAAAATTGAACCGTAGGCATGCAAAGTGGGTTGAATTCATAGAGTCTTTTCCTTATGTCATAAAACACAAAAAGGGAAGGAGAATGTTATTGCTGATGCATTGTCTAGGAGATATACCATGCTCTCACAACTTGACTTCAAAATTTTTGGATTGGAAACAATTAAGGAACATTATGTTCATGATGATGATTTTAAAGACGTGTTGCTGAATTGCAAAGAGGGAAAAACGTGGAATAAATTTGTTCTAAATGATGGATTTGTGTTTCGAGCTAACAAACTATGCATTCCAGCTAGCTCCGTTCGTTTGTTGTTGTTACAGGAAGCGCATGGAGGTGGGCTGATGGGGCATTTTGGAGCGAAGAAGACGGAAGACATACTTGCTAGTCATTTCTTTTGGCCAAAGATGAGACGTGATGTGGAACGTTTTGTTGCTCGCTGCACTGTGTCAAAAGGCTAAGTCACGACTTAATCCTCACGGTTTGTATATGCCTCTACTTGTTCCTAGTGTGCCTTGGGAAGATATTTATATGGACTTTGTTTTAGGACTGCCTAGGACAAAGAAGGGGAGGGATAGCATATTTGTTGTTGTGGATAGATTTTCTAAGATGGCACACTTCATACCATGTCATAAAAGTGATGATGCTACCAATATTGCTGATTTGTTCTTTCGTGAAGTTGTTCGTTTGCATGGTGTGCCAAATACAATAGTTTCCGATCGTGACACTAAATTCCTTAGCCATTTTTGGAGAACTGGATCCGTAGATAGTGCTCACAGATATAGTACTGAACATCAAATTACATATCATGCGGAAGTGTAAATTTAATAGTAGACTTACTCATGGGCCGATAGGCCGAAATCAATAAAATACAGCAACGGAAACGAAGCACACAGGTGGGACCCTCAGGACGTGCCCACAGGCAGCCATCTGGGGGTTCGTGACCTAGTTCTTGACATCTTCATCTTCTTCATCATCATGGCCAAGTGAAACGCTGAAGTGTAGCGATTTGACTCCGGATTCTGGATTAATTGTGAGAGCAAGGGTGAGCACAAACCACCGTGCTCCGTGAGCCAATACACAGGATGCAAGTAGATAGCATGCAAGGCTTATCAAGAAAAGACTCGGGTTATTTTATTTGACATAAATTGTTTTTAAATTATGATACATAGAAATCTCCTGAGACCTAGCAGTTTGACCTTAAAACATATTGTGTGAAAGAATGCAATAATAATAGTGATCTAAATTCCATCCACTGTTACATGGTTTCTGCACCATATGCTAACCTTTCAGCGTTATAACCGCTTACATTATCACTGGGGTGACACCCAAGGCAACACAAATTAGGGCCTTTCTCTGCCCTCCACTTTTCCAATTCCACCCACAAAGTCTATTTGAAATAGAACTATATCTGGTTAAGTTCCCATGTCTGCTCTTGACTGTGGGCACGGCTATTCAAATAGTTTTCACTCTGCAGAGTTTGTACACTTTACCCACAAGAGACAACCTGCTCGTTGCTCCATATGATTCCTTAGTCATGCGGTTGAGTAGATCATCACAAGGTTGTTACAATGCATTTTTCCCAGCAGAGTCACGCCCGCTAAGGTTTCACTCCCTTTGGGGGTACGACCAACCTTCCTGGAGTCCCCTCTTGCGCCATCACGTCGGAGGATGTGGCCATCCTCTACCCACCCGTGGTCACACCGACACAACTCTTACTGAGTCGATGCAAATTAGTTAGCCCTGCCTACAATTTGCCAGCTTGTGGTTGTACTTGTTGTACACTGGGAGGTCATCACAAGATTTGGTCCTTAGAGCTATCTGGGTGGTTCTACCACTATCCCCCTTGTGCTTTCACGACACCATACCCCCGAACCATCCGCCCAGATAATTAAGCAACTTGAGGTTTTTGGGAGCATAAAATATCCATGTTACAACATACCAGCCATTTTCACCAATGACTTCCCAAATCAGTTTCTCATGATTACAAGTGATGCTTGGGGCATTCTGGTGCCCCCGAGTATCTAAGCAGTACTAAGCATGGCGAATAACTGTAGACTTATTTTTGAAAGATTACCATTATAATTTTCCTAGGGTGACAAGGCTCAAATGTTCAAATGTATCAAAGGAGGTGTAATACTAACAAGTCGAATAATGGGCATATAACTAGAATCTTAAAACAAACATATATTTGCATATGACATAACAGCATGCAATTTGATAATTTAAACAAAAGTAAATTTGCAGAAAATGAAGGTTCAGCATGATCAAAGTATTGACTCACCTTGCGCGGTTTACCGCGGTCTTGAGCTCACCCAAAGCTGTCTCATTCGATGGGCTTGAGCTTCTGGTCCTTATTTTCTCCTCGACCTTGGCCTCGCTTGATCTAATGATTCTTCAGGACTCCAACATCTAATTACGCACTAAAGAACTGAATATAATTAAAGGCAAATAACTCAAAAGATCCACATAAATCCAAATAAACTCAATTTAGATTTATTATGAGTTAATGGGTGATTTGAGTCAAGGTGACTGGGCGCGGAGTTTTGACGGGGTTAAAGGGTTGGAGCGAGGGGAAGAATGAAGGAGGGAATTATGCTGAGACAGATGTCAAGGAGGGTTTAGGATATAGGAATATTCATAGAAATATTCCGCTTCAGATTTGAGGATGGCTAGGCATAGCTAGTGGTAGAATACGATGACTCTATCTTTTTATTAATAGCTTCTTTTATTATTTTTATATTTATTAAGGAAGTTCCACGAGTCAAGTTAGACCTATGAATTGGTGTACGAGATTAGCAACGCATTATTTATCGAGCGTTAATATTCAGGGCATATGCTATATATGGGATGTATACAGTTTTTAGCTTACCGAATTAATCTTAAAGTCCGGGTTTATAGCATTTTGTGGTGCAATATTTTATGTTCCCTTAGTTATTACTAGGCATAGTTTAATTTGAATTAGGATCCATTTGTACGGGTCCTAGCTTATTATATAATTATGCTCAACATTATTATTTACTAAATCTAACATTAGGATTTAATTAATGGCACCATTAATATTTTGACTACACTTTAGTTATTATTAGGCTTAGCTATATTTTTAATTTAAATTTATTTATCTGGGTAGAGCTTGTTATACAGGGTCATATTTCAATATTGCTACTTAATTAAATCTACTACTGAGATTTATTTAATGGCGGCATGTTAAATCTTAGGGCATATATTTTAATTATAATCAAGGGAAATCTTTAATAAATTTGGACATCTAACCGCAGTCTTTTTTCTTTATTAATGCCTTTAATTAATAATTGGTCCTTTAGATAATTATTCAAACCATGTTAATTATTCATATATGAACTAATCCAAATTTAAATCTTAAATAATCTCATTTACATCCTAGTTAAATTTATTACCTTCCCTGAATTATTTTTTAATTTCCCTTAATTTTTCTTATTTAAAATTGATTAAAGGAAATAAAATAAAAGTACAAGAAAAAGGAGCGGTCGCTGGATTCGAACTCGGGTCTGCGAACTAACAGACGACAGTGATAGCCAACTAGGCCGAGGCACTGGGCTGACACAGAGAGGGTTATTTAGTTAGAAGAGGCAAGGAGCAGCGGGGCCAAAACAGAGGACTCAGGCGGCTTCCGGCGCTGAGCTCACTGACAGCAGGCGGTGGACGGGGAGGCGGTAGTGACCGGCAAAATGGATTGCTCCGAGGATGGGGAGGCTAAGGGTGGTGGCACGTTGGTCGGGGTGACAGTGAGGTGGGCGGGCGGCAGCTTGAAGTGGTCGGCGGCGAGGTGGGCTGGGGTGACGGCGCCGTGGTGGAAGAAAGGGGAAGTTGAGGCGTGCACGAGTATTTTGAAGATATAGGGATGCTTACCAAGTGATTGGCCGAGCCGGAGCAGGTTGAGGTGGGCTGGCAGCGGGGACCATGGGCAGCGCGTGAAGGCCACCGTGGAGGGAGAAGCTCGGGCGATGAGGAGCTCAGCAAGTGGTTGGAGCAGGTTCAGGGCATCGAGGTGCTCCCAAGCGAGCAATCGGCTCGAGGAGCCTCGGGAGAGCAATGGCGGCCATGGAGGCGGCGACGGCCGGTGTTGTGGAAGATCGGACGTGCGGCGAGCCGGGAGCACTAGAGTTCGATTAAATGAGGATGGAGGTAGAAGGCTTCTGAAGGCACGCCGTGATGCGGTCGATTCGTGGAGGGAATGGCTGGAGCGGCGGAATTGGCAAGAAGGCTATGCCGGTAGGCTCATGGGCATTGGGCGGGAGAAGGGACAGGGGAGGAAGGGGAGTTGCGTGGGAGCAAAGGGGAGGAGCCAGCCTACTACTTATGGCCAGAGGGTGTCACTGTGGAGCTACTACAGCCGTTGTCAGAAGAACACGGCGACGTCGACGGCGACGGGCGACGCACGGGCGCATGGCTGCCACAGGGAGGAACGAGCAGTGAAAAATAGAGCATAGAGAAATGAGGAAGAGAGGAGGCGGGGAGGAGTTAGGCCTGCGCGCAGAGAGGGAAGAAGGAGGGAGAGAGAAGAGGGAAGGGGGACCGCGCATAGAGAATTGACAGGAGGGGGCTAGCGATAGAGGGGAAAAAGAGAGAAAGAGAGAGACAAAGGAAAAAAGGAATTAGGAAATTTCTGAAATTCAGATTTTGATTTAAATTTTAATTTACATTAGGATTTCCTAATTTTGAGTTTCGCATGACATTCAAATTTTTTTATTTTATTTTGTGTTGAATAAATTTTTGAGTATTCAATTCTTGGGTTTTACATGCTAATTGAATTAAAAGGAGGGATTTTTTGTTTAACCATTTAGAGATATATATTCCAATATTTCTTTTGGTTTTATTTTATTGACTTGAATTTGAATTCAAGGTTTTGGTATTTTGAATTCATGATTCGGTAATGTCATTTTCATTTTTATTATTTACATGATCATTATTTGCGCTTGGGATTATTTTGGTTATTAATTTACGTAGAATGAAACTCAGAAAATTTCAAATAAATTTTGAGAAGAAATTTGAATGCCAGAAAAATGCAAGAAAAGTTTATAAAACTCCATATTTTTTAATATCTAAATTTTGGGATGTTACATGATATTTCCCCCTACAACTTGCATTGCATTCTTTGTACTAGCGTTTTAGTTTTAGATGATGATTGGTGAGTCATATACTACTCATATTGGAATATCTGGAGTAGAACAGTACTAATAATCTAGTAATGTAACCTAGTATCACACAATATGTTGGCCACTTGCCATTTGTGGAACTATATGTGTGCTCCCAACTTGCAAAATGACACTCGTAGCTAACCTTGTCTCATGATTCAGCCACAATCAGTGCGTGGTGGCCGGCACAAAGGGAAATGGCAAGTGTTTACAGGTACAACCTTGGGTACTGTTCCAATTCACTGAGCTTTGCCATATTTTATCGTGAGCGTTAGGCCACCTAATATGCGGCAAATGCCACGAAGACGGCTATATTGCCTCCAAACAAAATAAATTAATGCCCAGTTTATTTGATTTTTTTTCTTCGGCTTAAAAGCAAAAATGAAAAAAGAAAAAAAAACTCAAACAAAAAGGTGGCTTTTCTACTGTGTTTTTGGAAAAGTCTAAGCCTCCCATACAAACTACAAGCCATAAGCTAGCTTAGGGGTGCTTTTGGTTTTTACAGGTTGAAAATAATCCTTTACCACTTAACTTCGCTAAAATTACCCACCAAATGCCATCGTATATAAGGTCAACTCCTTCATTTCCCTCCTCATTTTTCCTCCTCTTTCCAAATCGAGCAACTGCATGTGGGTTCTTTTGAGGTGCGGCTTCGGCTTTTGGCTTACAGTTTTTGAATTCTGACTATTCGTAAGTGATAACACGCAGAGAAAATAGTCGCATGCAATTTTGGCTAGTATAGTTGAACTCAGTACAGTGTCTACTATAATCTACCTGTAGACCCCGCCTTGAAAAGATACACCGTTTAAAAGCTAGTTAACATAGCAGGAAGTGATAAGCCAAAACCTGAGCCAAAAAGAACCCAGCCTGCGGCTCCTCTACGATTTGGGCCACGCCGTGCTTTGCTTCCTGACTATAACATCCCAAAATTAGGTCATATGAAATTGTGTAAAATTTTGAACTATTTGCTTTGCATCTTTTTGGCATTGACTTTTTTGGCTTTTGATTGAGGTTCCTAACAAATAAGAATGCATAAAAATAAAACTTAAAATGGAAAGTTCAAATGATGAAAACTAAATCAAATTAGAATGTGAATCTAAAATGATAATCCAAAGAAATAGCTAGGAGAATTTATAGTAAAATTCATGCTAAAACAGAAGTAAGGCTCAAAACTAAAATTTTAAATGGGAAATGTTGTTTATTAAAAAAAATATGAGCTTAAGTTTTAAATAAATTTATGGGAAAGAAAGGGGGAAGATATAGCCAATTTAGTAATTTAAAACCCTAGACAAAGAGCCATTTACAAAATCTAAACAAAACAAAAATTCAAATATGGGGTCAACTTGAAATTTTTGGCTCCATGAATCAAGTGTCATCCAAAGGCATAAATTGGCATTTAGAAAATGTAAGTAATAATATGGAGCAAGATCATGGGTAAAGTTCAAATTAACCCTCTATCAAAATTTTGGCCATGGTTTAAATCAAAAGTTTAAATTTAAAATTTAAAGTTGAAATTTGAAGAAAAATTAGAAAAAAAGTTAAGGAATAGTTTTGGGCCTGGCCCGCCCATATTGCCGTGGCCTATTTTCCCAAACCCATGTTGCCCATGGTCCATTTTTCTTCTCTTTTCTCTTCTTGGTTTCGCCCAGCCGTGCCAGCTCATGCACGACATGCCTTACCCTCACGCGAAGCTATGCCAGGCATCACCCGACGCATCTCGCCATTTGGTCATGCTAGACCCAAGTTAGCGTGCACACGAGTACCACCCGACCTACACTGACCACCACCCATGTTCGCTCATGCCATCCCTGCCTTTACCATGCGTTACACTGTGTGTGCACCTGTGTTGACTGTGTCACGCCGTGAGCCACCATAACATTTGATCATGCTGTTGCATCTCCTCTCCTACGTTTCCACTATCATACGCCTAGTCATTCCATGCCTTAAGTGCACCACGCCGCCACTGCCGCACTGCGCCCTCTCTGCCATGCCGTTGCATCTGTTGACCACCACGTTAGTGACTAGCTATGAGAGACGCTTCACAACCCACGCTACCACACCTTGTTAGCCTGTCCTGTCATGCATGCGAGGTTGCCTCCATGCTCTTGCGGCCATGCCTGAGCTGACATCGATGAATTGAAGATACTGTGATAAGTCAAAACGACTGCCATGACTGGCTCACACTACCCAGTTGTTTCCGCATCTATTATTTATTGTGCAAATTATATTCATCTTAAGATTTTAGATACATGCTTATTCATTGTGTTACTATTGTACCCCACTCCTTTGATCAGTTGAATACTTAATCCTTATTACCTTAGCGATATAATGGTAATAACATTAGTTATAAACTATATTTAAATGCCATGCTTAGTACTGCTTAGATACCCAGGGGCATTAAATTGCCTGACATCAATTCAAAACATGAATCTGGTTTTAGGTAGCCATTGGAGAGAAATGGCTGGTATGATGAGATAACCTAATTTTATGCTTCCCAAAACCCTAAAACTTGCTCTATATATCTGGGTAGATGGTAAGAGAAGCTAGTGCAGATAGAGAATGAGAATGTGTTGTTTGTGGTAGAACCGCCCAAATAGCCTAAAGGACTGAATCTTATGATGATCTCCTAATGTAAAATAGTGCAACTATAAGTCTATAATGGGTACAACCTAGCTAACTAATTTGTATCCACTAGTGTAGGCTGCACCATTAGAGTGACCCACGAGTCATGTCACTGGATATAAGCCATCGTGGACACAGGTCATATCGCTAGATACAAACTGTTGTGCAGCGTAAGAGAGGGTCATGGTAGGTCATGGATGAAACCTTAGCGGTGCTGGGAGATGTACGTGTAAGGAAATATGTGGAATATATCAAGATACTAAGATGAAACTATTCTAGCCATGTCCATGCTTATGGGTGGACATGAAAACTATTTCTAAAACTTTATGGGTGGAGATAAAAACTTGTCGAGTGGATGGAACCCTAAACTTGAATTGCCCTGGGTGGATGGAACTCAATGATTATATAGGGTGGATAGAGCCGTGAGACCATGTGGAGGTCACCCATGGTTGTGATGAGTAATTGACTTTTGGATTAGAGTTTGTGTAGAGGTTGAGTTTGCTTTCTATGACTTTGTGGTCTATGACTTGTGTTTACGACTTAGTGGTCGACAGGTTCTACAATTTATGTTTATGACTTGGTGGTCAGCAGGTTCTATGACTTCTATTTATGAGAGGCTTTTATGACTTGGTGGTTGGTAGAGGCTTTTATGACTTGGTGGTTGGCAGAGGCTTTTACGACTTGGTGGTTGGCAGAGGCTCTTACAACTTGGTGGTCAGCAGGAATTCTTACAACTTAGTGGTCGGCAGGAGTTCTAACGACTTGGTGGTTGGCAGAAGTTCCTAAAACTTTGTGGTTGGCAGGTGCTCTTATGACTTGATGGTTGTAGCTTCTGCTGGTCGTGATCGATAGTCGTAGCTCTGCCAGGTCATTATCAATAGTTGTAGCTCTGCTTGGTCATGATCGATAGTTGTAGCTCTGCCTACTTGTGATCGATAGTCGTAAATCATAGCGGCCAGGTTTGGTAAAGTCGTAGCCACTGTGAGTGATAGTTGTAGTGTTCTGTGCAGTAGTTATAGCCTATATTCTCCATGGTCGTAGCAAATGCTACATGGTCGTAGCATTTGTTTCATGGTCGTGGCAACCTATGTGATGGTCATAATGACTTGTTGAGTGGTCGTAGACTGCTGGTAGGACCTCGTGGGCTACGAGTACCACATGTCTTGTGCATCAGAGTAGTTGTAAGCTATATTAGACTAGTTGTTTTGCTAAGATTGTTTACTAGAATACTTTTTGATTGTGCAAATTGATGATCTTTGTGTATCGTGTAGTGCTATGTGATGGTTTACTTGTTAGTGTTGGTTGCAGGACTTCAAAGCTAGGTCATGGTGAGGCGTAGGAGGACCAAGACTAGGCACAAGGACATGTTGAGGTCCAGAACAGTCAGGGAGACACTGAAGATGATCAAGGCTGGTGGGGTGATTGCAAGCCGGGACGACGAGGAACCGGAGCGGGAGCCACCGGAGGTGGACATGACGGGCAACAGGGAGGTGGACCGGGACTAGGCTTAGGGAGGAGTCGAGGTCCAAACGGTCAAGGATGCCGGGTGCTGTCATGCGCGGGGAGAAGGACGTGGTGCGCCATGTGACTTGGGTCATTTGCAAGAGAGGATGGTTCGGTGGATCTGGACACATGAAGGCTTGACGACAAGTCATTGGGGCCACATGTAAGCTACTTTAAGAAGCATGCATGAGTAAAACCCGGTTGTTGTGGCTACGGGCCAAACAGGGAAGAAGGGGACTGGTAGGAGAGGAAGGAGAGCTAGATCTGTGGGAGAGGTTGGTGAGAATGAGAGGACCCTCCCCCCTTTGCCCCTCCTGGGGGTTTATATATATGAGTGGGGTAGAATGGGAAATCCCCATTCTACCCCTTAGTATTTAAAAAGGATGAGGGTACATTAGTATATTTACACTGTTATATTCCTCTACACTATTGGGCCTATTACATGTTGGACTAGTTGCACGGCCTAGTCACGGGGGGTTGGGCCACCCCTACAACACCGGTGTTAGGTGGGGTTAGTGGGTTATCCCCGGTTTGGACTAATGGTTGGATCCATTAAGTCTAGGGTTCGTTTGTGAGCCTATAAAAAGGGGAGAGGAGGTAAGAGTTAATTGAGGCTTGAGGCAAACCGTGAGTAGGTCTAGTGGTGGCTAGCTCTTCCTCCCTCCATGGTTGTTAGGTTAGAGAGTGGTGTTGGCTCTATGGTTAGAGCTTGGTCCTCCCAAGGGGAGTGGCTGTGAAACCAATCATCAGAGCAATACATCAAGTTCTCATCTATTACTTTTGTAGTTTTTATCTGATTGACTTGGTTTTGCTTTGGTTCTTCCTCTGTTCTTCTTGTTCTTATGTTCTTTGGTTGTTTCTTTTCCCATCTTGATCTGAGAAGAAGTTCTTTCTTACTTTGTTGATGATCTGACTTGCCTGGTGTTGGGAATCATACTCAAAGCCATCTTGGCTATTCTATTCCCACTAGTATGGTCTAATTGTCTTTTCACCCTCTCGGCTTCAATTTCGTGTGCTCTTGGAGAAATCGCGAAAAGATCTCTATTTGCTTGCTAAGTTTTCCATTAAAGTTTAGAGCAACCTCTTGAGACCTTAATCTTGTTGCGTACAAAGTTTCATGGCCAGTTGATCTTTTAATCAAAAGTTCTTTGGAATCTGGATCTTGCGGTCGTGCGCCTCATAGGCCTTCCTCTATTCTTCCAAGAATGTTACGATCACTTCCAGTTTTGACCACGGTCAAGTCTCTCACTCTAGTGCTTTACTTTTTTTGTCATGTTCACCCTTTTGATTAATGTGTGTTCTACGGCTTTCTTTCTGAATTGATTCAATCGGCAGTGCTGTGTCTAGAACTCGATCGGCTTTACAATCACATTGGTTTCAACCATGGTCGAGTTCTAGATTGAAGAATGTTGCTCTCAACTTTGTTCAGTCTTTCCAGTGCTTCGCACTATATTGTCGCAAGACCATGTTCAAATCTATTGTTTCTTCGTATTCTTCTGTTGAATCTAAACTGCAGTAGTCAGTTGATGAGGACATCACTTCCAAGCATACAACCAATGGATCTGAACCTATACACAACAATTGAACTATTAGGTAACTTCGTTTCTAGGAGCACATTTTGTTTCTCATGAGAATATGCTACTACCTAATGCATGTGATGTTCTTTTAATTAGGAACTTAGGAGCTGATCATGAAGACACACATGTGCAATTCAATTCGGCCTCCGAAGACAGCACCAACTTCAAATGTGCATAACTTTCACATATGGAGTCCGTTTGAGGCCCATGAGTACTCCATGGAAAGATTTTCTCGTCCTCTTTCCAATTAATCTAGCCTCATCTCTAAATTCCTCCTGTGCATGTTGCAATCACTCAAAGATGGTGTTATGTCACCTGTTTGGGCCAAATTGGGCATTTTAATGCTTGGGCCCCAGGAGAAGGCGCCCCCCCTCTCTAGGCCTGTACTGTTCACAGGCGCACTATTCATGTGAAAAGTACTATGAATTGTACCACCTTTTATTTCTTAGTTTTGTGGGGCCTTCCCTCCCCTATTTAACGAGGCCGCACCCTTCTAGTTTTCTTGGATTTCATTTGCTTAGTTTTTTCATTGTGAAAACTCTTGTTCTTCGCTTGTGTCAACTAGATTAAACGTAAAGAACCACTGCAGAATCCCACCTTTTGAGCTCAATTTATATATTTGCGATATGAGATTGCTTGTGCTCTTGTTCTTGCGTGTTCTTCGGTTGCATGTAGGAATAGACTTTCGTGGTCAGGTTAACCGCGTCTTTGGCACAGTTGATAACAACTTGGTGATTAGTTCAGCGATTGCTTGGTTCGTACATGATGCGTTCATAGCCTGGATCATGAGAGTTGATCATCGTCCAATCGAAATTATCCTTCTCATCAAAAGATTGGGGCAACACTAGCACGCCAATTGGTATCAGAGCTCAAGGTTGATCGGTGAGAATTGTTTTTACCTATAGTCCACAAAAAGCCACGAAAAATTAAAAATAATTAGGGTTTAATCATCCTGTCCCAAACCAATCTGTGTCTTGCAATTTTCTTTTTAGTAATTTGCTTGTTGAATTGTTGGTTGCATCGTCATGTCTAGTTGCTGATTTCTAGTTATAGTTTTTGTCTAGGTTACCGTTGTCTAGTTTACCATTGCCTAGTTTGCATCTTGATATCTTGCTGCCGCTTTCCTTCCTCTGCCGTGGCACACACATCCACTACCAATCACTGCTGCGACAGCCACCAGTGCGTCGAACTGCCACCGCTGCCAATTTCTGCCGTGGCAACCGTTTTCCACCGCTGTTTTGATGTTTTGGAAAGGAGCAGGAATCAAAAGGGGAAACCCTAATCAGTCGGTGTCAGTTGTTCAGAAAAAATAAAAGAAAAAACAGAGAGAAAAAGGAGAAAGGAAAAAAAAAGAAGAGAGTGCCCTCCTTCTCGAAAATTGACAAGCACGTCAAACTTTCTCCAAAATTGGCAAAAATTGGTAAAGACCTTCTACACATAACCACAAGCTTCCACAAAAAAATTCATCAAGTTTGCCCATGGGTTTCAAAGATACAGTAGTTTCAAGTTGAACCTGAGTCGGTTTCTAGTCAGTTTCAAGACACCTTCCGTAAAACGGGCATAACTTTTGCATACGATATCAGTTTTCAACGTTATTTTACTCGTTGGAAAGCTAACGATGAGGCGCATCCAAAAAAAAGCTAACCTGCTTGCACCAGTTGCCCTCCAAGACCCCCAAAGTCGGCCATCTTTGGACCTAAACCTGTGTCGCAAGTTTTTGGTTTCTGTTTTTGCCCCTTTTCTTGGTCTTCCCTTTGGAATTTTGGTTTTGCCTCAACTGAAAAGTTGTAGATCTCATCGAAACCTTTCAAACGAGTATATATAAGCCATATGAAACTTTGCCCTGTCCATCTTTGAGACTAGTTGTTGTTTCTGCTCAACTAGGTTGGATCAGCAACATCGACTAGTACGTTGAATAGTTATTCAACTTGCAATTATTGATTTGATTGTTGTTATTTATTGCTACCATATTGAAGCCTTCCAAGCTTCACTTCCAACTAACTCAGTAGGTACCATTTCCTCGCAATCATTGGGTTATTCATCAAGTGAGAGTATCACAAACCAGCCACCGGTTTTGCCACTTCCTTGCTGCATAGGTAAAGAGCTCGTAAGAACTTGGTATAAGCTTGAGTGTGAGTGACTTTTGAGCCTCCAAAACCTAGTAGTTAATAGGGACATATACATTGTGTTTTGTTCTTTGTTTTTCTACTAACGATGGCAGGTTCAAAATCACAAGGGGAGAATAGCAGGTCCAACGTTGAGGAAGATGCATTTCTCGGAGACATCATGCAGAGATTTTCACGCTTGTTGAGTCAACATCGGAGCATCTTGAGATGGTTCTAGATCGCACCAATAACGATCTTGCAGTGATTGCTGCACAAGTGGAGCAGCTAGAGATTGCACCACCTCCTGCTGCCGCCCCCGCTGCTGTCGGCGTTACACGACCACGCCGTGAGCCATCTATTGTTTGCTCATGGGCCGATGAGGTAAGAGATGAAGAGAGCCCATATGTTGTTGATATGGAGTCTGAGGGTGGAGTCCATTTCGACATTGTTCGTGAAAATCTGCAATGATGCTTCAATCGCCAAGGTATGAGAAGAGAGCCACAACGTGAGGTACCAAATCGTGATGATGCAGTTGGTAAAATTAAGTTCAACATACCTCCTTTTGCTGGTAAATATGATCCTGATGCTTATCTCACATGGGAGTTAGCTTTAGACCAAAAATTTTCATGCCATGAATTTCCAGAAAATAAAAGGGTTAGGGCTGCTACTAGTGAGTTCACTGATTTTGCATCTATTTGGTGGAATGAATTGTACCGCAATGAACAACACATACCTAGAACATGGGATGCCTTGAAGAGAACTATGAGACAGATTTGTGCCTTCCTACTACTCTCGTAATTTGCTGAATAAATTACAATGTTTAAAACAAGGTAGAAACACGTAGAAGATTACTATCAAGAATTGCAAATCGGTTGTCTACGTTGTGGGCTAGAAGAAACTGAGGAGGCTAAAATGGATAGATTTTTTGGAGGGCTTAACAGGGACATTCAGGATATTTTAGATTATAAGGAGTACAATTCTATTAACCGTTTGTTCCATATTGCATGCAAAGCTGAACGTGAGGTGCAGGGAAGACAACCTCGCTCCCAAGGCTCTTTTGGAGTTTCTTTTGCAGGTAAACAGAATCAAGCGCAGTCCTCGGGCAGGACGCCACCGCATGCCGCCCCTGCCGCTCCAAGCCGTCCCCCCACACTCCTCCATCCGTGGGCGACTAGCGAGCATCACTCCCACATCCCGTGCCTCTGACGCAAGCAAATCAACTTTAGGCCAGCCAGCTAAGAGTTCCACTTCGGTTGCTTCCACTGGGAGAACACGAGACATACAATGCCACCACAGTAAAGGTTTTGGGCACATGATGAGAGATTGCCCAAATTAGCGAGCACTTCTTGTTAGAGAAGATGGTGAGTATACTTCAGCTTTAGATATTGATGAAGAGCATGCCTTGCTTGAAACTGACCCTGTAGGTGAGCAAGATGAATCTGAACTTGATGAAGAACAACTTGGAGCTGAAGAAAGTGATAAGTTTTTGAGCATAATCATGAAGTGTGTCCTTAGCGCTCAAATGGAGCGTGCTGAACAGAGTCAACGCCACAATCTATTTCAAACAAAGTTTGTGATCAATGAGCGTTCTTGTCATGTGATTATTGATGGTGGAAGTTACAATAATTTGGCTAGCATTGATATGGTTGAGAAGTTTTCCTTGACCACACAACAGCACCCTCATCCTTACTATATTCAATGGTTTAATTCAGACGGTAAGCTAAAGGTATCACATTGTGAGAGTTCATTTTTCTATTAGTTCATACCAAGATTATGTTGATTATGATGTCATACCTATTTAAGCATGTTCTCTATTGTTAGGTAGACCATGGCAATATGATAAAAATGCTATACATCATGGTAGGACTAACCAATATACTCTCATGCATAAAGGCAAGAAAAATGTTTTACTTCTAATGTCTCCTGAAGCTATTTTAAAAGATGAACTTGAACGTGTTGAATGAGTAAAAAAGGAGAAAGAGGAGTGAAAATCAGATTGTAGCTAAAGAATGCTTTCCATCCAAAAAAAGACATAAAAGGAACAAGTGTTAGGAATAAAGAAATTAAACTGAAAGGGACTGCTTTATTAGCTACCAAATCTAATTTGAATGAGTTGGAAGTGAATAATTCCTTTTGTTATGATCTTTCGTCCAAGGATGCTTTGTTTTCACTTGAGGATCTTCCTGTTTCTTTGCCTCCCACTGTCACTAACCTTTTGCAGGGGTTGATGATGTGTTTCCTGCTGAGATACCCCCGGGACTACCACCAATTAAGGGTATTGAACATCAAATTGACTTGATCCTAGGAGCTTCCCTACCCAACCGCGCGCCATACCAAACCAACCCAGAGGAGACTAAGGAGATTGAGCGTCAAGTGCGAGACTTGCTTGACAAAGGGTATGTACATGAGAGCCTTAATCCATGTGATGTTCCTATACTTTTGGTTCCAAAGAAAGATGGATCATGGCGTATGTGTGTTGATTGTAGAGCTATCAATAATATTACCATTAGATATCGTCATCCTATTCCTAGGTTAGACGACATGCTTGATGAATTAAGTGGGTCTACCATGTTTTCTAAAGTTGATTTGTGGAGTGGCTATCACCAAATTCGTATGAAATTAGGAGATGAATAGAAAACAGCGTTCAAAACTAAGTTCGGTCTATATGAGTGGTTAGTAATGCCTTTAGGTTTAACTAATGCACCTAGTACTTTTATGAGATTGATGAACCAAGTTTTCCGCGCTTTCATTGGGAAATTTGTGGTGGTATACTTTGATAACATACTGATATATAGCAAGTCACTTGAGGAACATCTTGATCATTTACGTGCTGTTTTTAATGCTTCACGAGCCGCACGTTTATTTGGTAATCTTGAGAAGTGCACCTTTTGCACTGATCGAGTATCGTTTCTTAGCTATGTTGTTACTTTATAGGGCATTGAAGTCAATCAAGTCAAGATTAACGCTATACAAAGTTGGCCGACTCCTAAAACGATCACACAAGTGCGAAGTTTCCTTGGATTGGCTGAATTTTATCGACACTTTGTCAAGGATTTCAGCACCATTGAATAAGCTCACCAAGAAGGGTGTGCTTTTTCATTGGTGCCCTGCATAAGAAAAATCATTCAACCTTTTGAAAGAGAAGCTCAGAAATGCGTTGCTTCTCCAGCTTCCTGATTTTGGTAAGACTTTTGAGCTTGAATGTGATGCTAGTGGAATGGATTGGAGGTGTGTTACTACAAGAAGGTAAACCTGTTGCTTATTTTAGCGAAAAATTGAGTGGGCCTAGTTTGAACTATTCTACCTATGATAAGGATTTACTTGCTCTCGTTCAAACATTAGAAACATGGCAACATTATTTATGGCCCAAAGAATTTATTATCCATTCTGATCATGAATCATTGAAACATATTAGAAGTCAAACTAAACAGAACTGTGGGCATGCTCGTTGGGTTGAATTCATTGAATCTTTTTCTTATGTCATAGAACACAAGAAAGGGAAGGAAAATGTGATTGCTGATGCTTTGTCTAGACGGTATACAATGTTGTCTCAACTTGATTGTAGAATTTTTGGTTTAGAGACAATAAAAGAACTATACACTTCTGATGATGAGTTTAGAGATGCCCTGTCCAATTGCAAAAATGGTAGATGTTGGAATAAATTTGTTTTCAATAATGGATTTTTATTTAGAGCTACAAGCTATGCATTCCAACCAACTCTGTTCGTCTTTTGTTGTTACAGGAGGCACATGGGGGAGGGCTAATGGGTCATTTTGGCGTCAAAAAGGCGGAGTACATCCTTGCTGAACACTTCTATTGGCCAAGGGTGAGGTGCGACGTTGAGCGCTATGTATCTCGCTGCACTACCTGCAATAAAGCTAAGTCCCGACTTAATCCACATGGTTTATATATGCCTCTTCCTGTACCTAGCGTTCCTTGGGAGGATATTTCAATGGACTTTGTTTCAGGATTACCTAGAACAAAGAAGGGGAAAGATAGTGTTTTTGTTGTTGTGGATAGGTTTTCTAAAATGGCACATTTTATATCTTGTCATAAGAGCGATGATGCTACAAATGTTGCTAATTTGTTTTTCAAAGTGATTGTTCGACTACATGGAGTGCCCAATACCATTGTTTCAGATCGAGATGCAAAGTTTTTGAGTCACTTTTGGCGCACACTGTGGGCAAAATTGGGTACCAAGCTGCTGTTTTCTACTACTTGTCACCTCCAAACGGATGGACAAACTGAATTTGTCAACTGCACACTATCAATTATGTTGAGGGCTATCTTGAAGAAAAACATGAAGATGTGGGAAGAATATCTACCTCAGCCCTTTTTAGGTACTATATGGCTTTAATCCTCGTGCTCCTATTGATTTATTGCCTATTCCCATTTCTGAAAAAGTGAATTTAGATGCTAAGAAGCGTGCTGAATTTGTCCTTAAATTGCATGAAACCACTAAAGAAAACATAGAGCACATGAATGCTAAGTATACGATTGCTGGTAGTCAGGGTAGAAAGAGTTTAACTTTTGAACTTGGTGATCTAGTGTGGTTGCATTTGCGCAAAGATTGATTTCCTGATTTGCGAAAGTCTAAGTTGATGCCTAGAGCTGATGGTCCATTCAAGATGTTAGCTAAGATTAACGATAATGCACATAAGCTTGACCTGCCTGCGGAATTCGGGATTAGCACATTTAATGTTGCAGGTTTGAATCCATATTTGGGAGAAGAAGATGAGTTTGAGTCGAGGATGACTCACATGCAAGAAGGGGAGGATGATGAGGACATCACTTCTATGCATACAACCAATGGATCTGAACCTACACACTTGCAAGGTTCAATCACACGAGCTCACGCACAACAATTGAATTATCAGGTAACTTCGTTTCTAGGAGCATATTTTGTTTCTCATGAGAATATGCTACTACCTAATGCATGTGATGTTCTTTTAATTAGGAACTTAGGAGCTGATCATGAAGACACACATGTGCGATTCAATTGGGCCTCCGAAGACAGTACCAACTTCAAATGTGCATAACTTTCACATACGGAGTCTGTTTGAGGCCCATGAGTACTCGATGGAAAGCTTTTCTCATCCTCGTTCCAATGGATCTAGCGTCATCTCAAAATTCGTCCTGTGCATGTAACAATCACTCAAAGAATTTGCTGTATCACTTGTTTGGGCCAAATTGGGCCTTGTAGTGCTTGGGCGCCAGGAGAAGGCGACCCTCTCTAGGTCCGTACTATTCATGGCCACACTATTCACATGAATAGTATCACCATTTATTCCTTAGTTTTCTGGGGCCTTCCCTTCCCTATTTAAGGAGGCTGTACCCTTCTAGTTTTCTTGGATTTCGTTTGCTCAGTTTTTCTATTGTGAAAACTCTTGTTCTTCTCTTGTGTTGACTAGACCAACTATAAAGAACCTCTGAGGAATCCCACCTTTTGAACTCAATTTATATATTTGCAATATCAGATTGCTTGTGATCTTGTTCTTGTGTGTTCTTCGGTTGCATGCAGGAATAGACCTTCGTGGTCTGGACAACTGCGTCTTTGGCACGATTGATAACAACTTGGTGATTAGTTCAGCGATTGCTTGGTTCATACGTGATGCGTTCGTAGCCTGGATCGTAAGAGTTGATCATTGTCCAATCGAAATTGTTGTAGGGGTGGCCCCCACCTAAGCCCAGCCGGCCTATTAGAAGACGGCTAAAGGACTCCGAGATCGAAGACGGCTTCGATAACTAGTACGGCTCCATATCCTCGGTGCGAAGCTAGGCTGCACTGGCAAACAAGGATTCTGCCCAAGATCGTTGAAGGTCATAGGCCGCAGGGACGGAGGGGGCCAAATGTCTTGGCAACATGGCTTCGGCTGTGAAGCCCTTCACCATGAGAGGCTCCTGTTGTATGGGTGGCCCCCACCTAAGCCCAGCCGGCCTGTTAGAAGGTAGTAAAGCCCAAAATGGGGCATGTGTAATGACATAAATGCCCTTGAGAGGGATACTTAGGTGTAAGGACATAACTGTAAAATACTCCCCATATGAATATATATAAGCCATCCAGGCCATGGGGGAGCCCCAAGCATTGCTCACCTAACTCTCCACTACCATACCACTCTCTCTCTGTTTGGTCTATAACCACAATAGTTGGCGCTAACCGTGGGGAGGACGAGAGCAAGCCTCAAGATCTGAAGAAGGATGACACCGAAAAAGCGTCATTGTCGGCGGCAGAGAAGAAGAAGAAGGGCGCGGCAGAGACACGCGTCAACACCAGGGCCTCGGCGGCGGCGGCTGCGGGCGCAGGCGTCGATGCCAGCGCCGCAACTGCTAACGTCGATGCTCATGATGCGACAGTCGATCCCACTGCCGGCGCGATGCTTGGCGTCGGCAGCATCGATCGGGTCATTGGGAGTGACGACACCGACGCCCACGCCATGATCGCCGCCCCCACGCCCGACGCAAGAACGGTAGGCGGCTCTGGCGGCAACATCGGCCTCGTCGTCGACCCTGGAGTCCATCACACTGATGCACTGAGTAGCTCTAGAGCGCACGCTGTGGTCGCCGCCAACCCGACGGTGCAACCTACAGCACCGACGGCTGCAACTGCGGTAGCGGTGGAGAGCGCTCTGCTGACGGCCATCGGCACGCTCTAACGGGAGCTGGCGGACCTCCGTGGAACCGTTTGAGATATACAAGAGGCTCGAAGCCAGCAAATCCCCCCGGAGGTCGCGACGGAGCCCACACCAAAGTGGGCGGACAGCCGCGACACCCCTACCTCGACTCGCGTCCCGCTGTGGCGTGTGGATCCGGAGTCCCCCCTGTCCACGGGCCTGCAACAGTCGGCATGGCCGGAGGACTTCAAGTTCCCCAATGCCATCGAGCCGTACAAAGGCGACATGGATCCTCAGGTGATGAGGCGATGGGGTCCCGATCTTCCGATAGGATGATAACTATCGATTTCGGTGGAGATGACTCTTGCGATCCGACTACAACCGTACGAGACGTCACTTGCGCCTTAGCAATCGCTGAACCAACCCCAAGATGTTATCAACCGTGCCAAGAACACGGTTGACCTGACCACGAAGGTCTATTCCTGCATGCAACCGAAGAACACGCAAGAACAAGGATAGTGAGCCACCTGAAACTTGCTAGATATAAAAGTCGCACAAGGATAGTTGAGGTTCTGTAACACGAATCTGTTGGTCTAGCCGACACAAGAGAACGTGGAGTTTGCACAAGGGGCTAAACTGATCTAAACAAAACCTAAACCCTAGAAGAGGGTGCGGCTGCCTATTTAAGGGTCACGGAAGGTGGAGGGTCGGCCAAAACACAAGGAAGCCAAATAGGACTCGAATTACAAGGCCCAAGGCCCACTTTGACTCGGACTGGAAAAGCAATGTGAATTGTTTTGCAGTTTCTGGTCGACTCGGATGGAATTTGGAGGTGAGGCCAGATCCATCTGAAAGTAGACTTCAAGAGCTTTCCAACGAGTACTCACGGGCCCCGAGAAACCTTCTGGATCAAAAGTTACGGCCGTTTCAAGTTGGCGCTGTCAACAAGGCCGAATCCGAGTCAAACTCGTGAACAGGACTTGGTTTGCGCTTGACGGTTCCACTTCTATACTTGAGCTCATGTGGTTCTTCCCCATAGTTCCTAAGGACAATTAAATCATCACAAGAATTAAGTAGTATTCCATTCTTTGAAACATTTGTATGCAAACTTAGGAACGCATTCACCTGATGGTCAAGTTGACGTGCTCGCGCTCTAGTCATTGGTCCTTGTATCATAGTTTCAGTTTGATATGGAGTCGGCATGGTTGTATGCATGGAAAGGATGTCCTCATCATCCTCCCCTTCTTGCATTTGAGTCGTCCGCGACTCAAGCTCATCTTCTTCTCCCAAGTATGGCTTCAAATCTGCAATGTTAAAGGTGGACTAACCCCAAAATCTGCAGGCAACTCCAGTTTATATGCATTGTCATTAATCTTTTCCAACACTTTGAAAGGACCATCAGCTCTAGGCATCAACTTAGACCTCCTCAATTCAGGAAATCTTTCTTTCTCAAATGCAACCAAACTAAATCACCCGGTTGAAAAGTTAAATGCCTCCTTCCTTTACTACCAGCAAGTTTATATTTAGCATTCATGCTCAATATTTTCTTTGGTTATCTCATGCAATTTCAACATCAAGTCAGCACGCTGTTTAGCATCAAAATTTAACTTCTCCGAAAATGGAAGTGGTAGCAAATCAATAGGAGCACGAGGCACAAAGCCATAGACAATCTTAAAAGGGCACAACTTTGTAGTAGAATGCAGCGAACGATTATAAGCAAATTCAATATGAGGCAAGCATTCTTCCCACATTTTAATGTTCTTTTTCAAAACAGCCCTAAGCATGGTAGATAAAGTTCTATTCACAACTTCAGTTTGCCCATCAGTTTGGGGATGACACGTAGTCGAAAATAACAGCTTAGTCCCCAATTTAGCCCATAAAGTTCTCCAAAAATGGCTAAGAAATTTAGTGTCACGATCGGAAACTATTGTATTTGGCACACCATGCAAACGAACAACTTCACGAAAGAACAAATCAGCAATATTGGTAGCATCATCACTTTTATGACATGGTATGAAGTGTGCCATCTTAGAAAATCTATCCACAACAACAAATATGCTATCCCTCCCTTCTTTGTCCTAGGCAGTCCTAAAACAAAGTCCATAGAAATATCTTCCCAAGGCACACTAGGAACAGGTAGAGGCATATACAAACCGTGAGGATTAAGTCGTGACTTAGCCTTTGACACGTTGTGCAGCGAGCAACAAAACGCTCCACATCACGCCTCATCTTTGGCCAAAAGAAATGACTAGCAAGTATGTCTTCCGTCTTCTTCGCTCCAAATGCCCCATCAGCCCACCTCCATGCGCTTCCTGTAACAACAGCAAACGAACGGAGCTAGCTGGAATGCATAGTTTGTTAACTCTAAACACAAATCCATCATTTAGAACAAATTTATTCCACGTTTTTCCTCTTTGCAATTCAGCAACACGTCTTTAAAATCATCATCATGAACATAATGCTCCTTAATTGTTTCCAATCCAAAAATTTTGAAGTCAAGTTGTGAGAGCATGGTATATCTCCTAGACAATGCATCAGCAATAACATTCTCCTTTCCTTTTGTGTTTTATGACATAAGGAAAAGACTCTATGAATTCAACCCACTTTGCATGCCTACGGTTCAATTTTGCTTGACTTCTAATATGCTTTAATGACTCATGATCAGAATGAATGACAAATTCTTTGGGCCATAAATAATGTTGCCATGTCTCTAAAGTTCGAACTAGTGCATATAATTCCTTATCATAAGTAGAATAGTTCAAACTAGGCCCACTCAATTTTTCACTAAAGTACGCCACAGGTTTACCTTCTTGCAACAGCACACCACCCAATCCAATTCCACTAGCATCACATTCTAGCTCAAAAGTCTTACTAAAATCTGGAAGTTGGAGTAATGGTGCATGTGTTAACTTATCTTTCAATGTGTTGAAGGCGTCTTCCTGTGCATTCCCCCAAGTAAACGGCACCCCCTTTTTAGTGAGTTCATTCAATGGTGCAGCGATGGTGCTGAAATCCTTCACAAAATGACGATAGAATCCAGCAAGTCCTAGAAAACTTCGCACCTGCGTGACCGTTTTAGGAGTCGGCCAACTCTGGATTGCCTCAACCTTGGCTTGATCAACTTCAATGCCCTATGGAGTAACAACATAGCCAAGAAAAGAGACTCGATCCGTGCAAAATGTGCACTTCTCAACGTTACCAAATAAACGTGCATTACGTAAAGCATCAAAAACAGCACGTAAATGGCAAAGGTGTTCCTCTAGTGATCTGCTATATATCAATATATCATCAAAATAGACCACTACAAATTTTCCAATGAAAGCACGCAAAACCTCGTTCATTAATCTCATGAATGTGCTAGGTGCATTAGTTAAACCAAATGGCATCACTAACCACTCATACAAACCGAACTTAGTTTTAAATGCTGTTTTCCATTCATCTCCCAATTTCATGCGAATTTGGTGGTACCCACAACGCAAATCAACTTTAGAGAAAACAATAGAGCCACTTAATTCATCAAGCATATCATCTAACCTAGGAATAGGTGACGATATCTAATGGTAATGTTATTGATCGCTCTACAGTCCACACACATACGCCATGATCCATCTTTCTTAGGCACTAAAATTACCGAACAGCACAAGGACTAAGAGACTCACGCACATAACCTTTATCAAGCAATTCTTGAACTTGACGCTGAATCTCCTTAGTTTCTTCCGGATTGGTCCTGTATGGCGCACGATTAGGCAAAGATGCCCGGAATCAAATCAATCTGGTGCTCAATCCTCGCACTGGTGGTAGCCCTGGTGGCACGCCCTTTGGAAAGATATCCATGTACTCCTGCAAAAGATTAGTGACAGCAGGAGGCACAGAAGAAGGTACCTCCTCGAATGAAAATAAGGCTTGTTTGCAAAGTAAGGCATAGCAAACAGAAGTACTATCATCCAGCTCATTCATATCAGACTTAGTAGCAAGAAAACATGTACCCTTCAATTTAATCTCATTTTTCGTCTCATGAACAGGTTTAGAGTTTTTCTTCTTATGTTGCTCAAGTTCGCTTGCAACAATCTGACTTTCACTCCTATTATGCTCCTGATTTTTCTCTCTATTAGCTCTAGCAATCTCATCTTTGAAAATAGCTTCAGGAGACATAGGATGTAACACAATTTTCTTGTCATGATGCACAAAAGAATATTGGTTTGTCTTACCATGATGTAGTGAATCTTTATCATATTGCCACGGTCTACCTAACAGCATAGAGCATGCTTGCATAGGAACAACATCGCATTCTACAACATCATGATAAGAACCAATAGCAAAATTTACTCTCACCATTCGTGTTACCTTCACCTTGCCGCTGTTATTGAACCATTGAATGTAGTAAGGTTGTGGGTGAGGTTTGGTGTTCAACGCAAGCTTCTCCACCATATCGGAGCTCACCAAGTTGTTGCAGCTCCTCCATCAATTATCACTCGGCATGAGCGTTCCTTCACGACGCACTTTGTTTGGAAAAGGATGTGCCGCTGATTTTGCTCCGCCCTCTCCATTTGTGCACTCAACACACGCTGCACAATGAGGCTCTCATAGCGCTCCGCATCTTCAGCACCAATGTGCTCTTCTTCTTGCTCCTTCCCACTACCTGCATGGTCAGCTGCAAGCATAGCATATGTATCCTCATCCAAATCACCAGCAGAAGAATACTCACCATCATCTCTCACAATCAGAACACGCTTGGTTGGGCACTCACTCCTCACATGGCCATACCCCTTGCATTGATGACATTGGATATCCCTCGTTTGTCCTGTAGATGCAACGGACGAAGAGCTCTTTGCATGTGCTTGGGCTGTCCCCTTTGTTGCTTCGGATGCCCGAGATGCCGAATTTGATGATGAAAACCGTGGCTTGCTGTTGGAGGAAGAAGGTGCAGGGGGTTGGCTTGATGGTGCGGCAGATGCGCGTTGAGACCAAATGTTTCCACGACCTGCAGAAACGTTAGTCCTAGTGCTCGCGCGTCGTCCCTGTACTTCTCTTTCAGCTTTACAAGCAAGATGAAATAAACGAGTGATAGAATTATATTCCTTGTAAGCTAAGATGTCCTGAATTTCCCGATTCAAACCACCCATAAACCTAGCCATAGCGGCTTCCTCAGTTTCCTCTAAGTCACAACGCAGCATGCCTGTTTGCAATTCTTGAAAATATTCCTCTACGCTTTTACTACCTTGCCTCAATTGTTGCAACTTATGTAACAAATCACGTGCATAATATGAGGGAACAAATCTAGCTCGCATGATTCTTTTTAATGCATCCCAAGTTTGTGGTATGGTGAAAGGATTTTTCTTACAATATTCACTCCACCAAACAGACGCAAAGTCAGTAAACTCACTAGTAGCAGCCCTAACCCTTTTGTTTTCAGGGAATGCATAACAAGCAAATTTCTGATGAACAGCCAATTCCCAAGTGATATAAGCATCTGGGTTATATTTTCCATCAAAAGGTGGCATAGTGAACTTAATCTTACCAAGCGATTCATCATTCTCACGCACCTCATTCCGGCGTGGTTGACGATGACGGTGAGCGCCCTCATCATCATCAATCTCAGTGTCACCGCATATTCGTCTCCACCATTTTCGCCCACCCTGCTGCCCAAGACACCAGTATTGGCACGAGTACGCTGAGTTGGTGCAGCGGAGATGCACGCCCTCTCATCAAGACGTCTCAAAATCTCAGCAAGTGAAGCGTTGACGGTGCCAATGGAAGCCTCCAATGTTGCAAGCGTAGTGTTGGTGTCGATCTGCGCGGCCTCCAATTGGCCAAGGCGTTCGTTGGTGACCCGTACATCCTCATCAAGTCCTTCAGTGTGCAGCTTCATTTGGCGCTCAAAGTGTTGTATGATGCCCCTAGTCCGAGGGGAATGTGGCGCTGCCCGCAGGTCCACTGGTTCTCCTGACATTGTTAGAAGAACACAAGAAACAAACCAAGAAGAGAAAATAATAAAACTGCAGGTTATGCCCTCACAACTGCTGGGATGTGGTTAAATCAAGTCGCACACTCTCAACCTGTTCTGTCAAGCTCTTACAAGTTCTTACCACAGCGAGCAGGAGGTGATGGCAGCCGACAAGTCAAGACAATATCTCCTGGAAATTGGGTGTATCGCTGCCTCGGTCGCTAGTCCCTGTGATGTCGTAGCCAAATCTGTGGAGCTATAGGTGGGCTGAGAGTGAACAAAGGATAACTAGAACCACATTAGTCAAAGCAAGTTGAATAATCGCTCAAAGACGGCACCGTGCTGGTCCTAGGCTAGACCGTACTAGAGACGCGAGCCTAGAACACAAACGAAAACACACCGTGCAGAAAGAAACTAGATGATGTTGCACACGGAGTTCCGGAGCTCGAAAAAGGATGCCGTCTTCACAAGGAACCTTAGAATCACGTGTAGAAGGGCTCTGTCAATTTTGAGCGAATTCTGAGAAACTTGATTTTCCTCGGTTTGCGGGCCCGTTTTGAGGGCCTAAACGACATTTTTTGGGGTCGAAGCTGCCACGTATGTGCCTGGAGGCTTACGCGGATCTGAAATCTCCAGTTTTTACCAGCCTTCTCTTTTTTCGCTCTATCTTCTCAAAAGCTCTTACAAGTTCTTACCACAGCGAGCAGGAGGTGATGGCAGCCGGCAAGTCAAGACAATATCTCCTGGAAATTGGGTGTATCGCTGCCTCGGTCGCTAGTCCCTGTGATGTGGTAGCCAAATCTGTGGAGCTATAGGTGGGCTGAGAGTGAACAAAGGATAACTAGAACCACATTAGTCAAAGCAAGTTGAATAATCGCTCAACGACGGCACCGTGCTGGCCCTAGGCTAGACCGTACTAGAGACGCGAGCCTAGAACACAAACGAGTACACCACGCAGAAAGACAACTAGATGACACTGCACACGGAGTTCCGGAGCTCGAAAAAGGATGCCGTCTGTGCGGGGAACCTTAGAATCACTTGTAGAAGGGCTCTGCCAATTTTGAGCGAATTCTGAAAAACTTGATTTTTCCTCGGTTTGCGGGCCCGTTTTGAGGGCCTAAACGACGCTTTTTGGGTCGGCTGCCGCAGATGTGCCTGGTGGCTTACGCGATCTGAAATCTCCAGTTTTACCGCCTTCTCTTTTTTCGCTCTATCTTCTCAAAAGCTTTCCAACGGATCAAAAATCGCCTCAATCGGAGGTCGTATGCAAAAGTTAGCTATTTCTCTCTCCTCTGTATTTTTTTCTTTTTTTTTTTTTTATGCCGCGCTCTTTCTAAACGCTGCTGCTACTCCTTCTTTCTCTCTCTCTTTTTTCTTTCTTTTTTTTTACACACGACGCGCTGAATCCGACTTTGTGTCCTACTCTGAGACCAACTAGGGCAAAGCCTCCCTAGAAACCGAGTTCGGATCTAACTGCAACGGTGATACCAAGACGTGAACAGAACTCGAAACTCTAAAGGAACTAGACACTAAGACCAGCAAAGGACATGACGATGCAACCGAAGACTCAACAAACAAAGACTATGCAGCAATAGATAAAGGCTCAAATTGTTTCGGATTTTGGGGAATAGATCTACTATTTTTTTTGGTTTTCTGGACTGTAGTAGGGCTTCGGGGGTGAGCCGCTAAAGGCGCTGGGCCAGATATGCCTCCAAGTTTCCTTTGGCCAAGCTAGTAATACGAGGAGTGAAGACGTCACCTTTGACGTCGTCGACATCACGTACCCATACAACGCCATACTGGGGCGCCCCACCCTCAACTCCTTTGGGGCAGTATCGCACCACGGCTTCCTATGCATGAAGCTCCCCGGCCCACAAGGTATGATCACCACCTTTGGTGATCAAGACCTTGCCCGCCGCATAGAGCTTGGTGCGCGGAGTCCAGGATTGACGTCCAAGCCCCGACCGGAGAGCTAATCCCAGAGGGTGCCCTTGCACGAAAGCGGACAATGCATGCCCGGTGGCGAAGGCCGAGCCTAGGGAGTAGAGGCTTCGGCACAAGTTGATGAGCGACAATAGGCAGCCAAGCCGGTCATAGCGAAGCTCCTCCCGTTCGGAGCCATCCGCAAGACCTCTTGCCTTGCCCGTCTAGCACCAGAGGCTCCCCACCTTGTGCCACCGCGGGAGCGGTGGTCGCCGCACCTCCTCTCCTCGAGCAGTCAGTGGTTACTACCCTATCTTTTTTGTAATTGCTCCCCCGCGCAAACGGGACATCACTCTCCGTGAGTATAAACAAAGACACGGGGTAAACATGTGCACTCTCCGTGAGAATAAATAAAGACACGCGGTAAACGCATGCACTCTCCATGAGTATAAACAAAGACGTGCGGTAAACGCGTGCACTCTCTGTGAGTATAAACAAAGACACACGGTAAACGCGCGCACTCTTCATGAGTACAAATAAGACGTGGATGTTGTCCCTGCACACTCTACGGAGTATAAATAAGACGCGGGTGTTGTCCCTGCGCACTCTATGGAGTATAAATAAGACGCGGATGTTGTCCTGCGCACTCTACGGAGTATAAATAAGACGCGGATGTTGTCCCTGCGCACTCTACGGAGTATAAATAAGATGTGGATGTTGTCTCCGCGCACTCCATCGAGTATAAATAAGACGCGCGGATGTCGTCCCTACACGCACTCCACGGAGTATAAATACGACGTGTGGCCCCAGGGTATGCACCGGAGCGCTCGAGCGTCTACTGCGACCAGGCGCCAGCTCCACTGCCACAACCTCGAAGGGTAGGGGATGGAGCGCTCGAGCGTCTACTTTGGCTAGGCGCCAGCTCTGCTGCCACCATTTCGATGGGTAGGGGATGTAGCGCTCGAGCGTCTACTTCGGCGAGGCGCCAGCTCCGCTGCCACCATTTCGAAGGGTAGGGGACGGCACGCTCGAGCGTCTACTTCGGCGAGGCGCCAGCTCTGCTGCCACCACTTCGAAGGGTAGGGGACAGAGCATGCGAGCGTCTACTGCGACCATGCGCCAGCTCTGCTGTCACCGCCTCGAAGGGTAGGGGACAGAGCGCTCGAGCGTCTACTTCGGCTAGGCACCAGCTCCGCTGCCACCACTTCGAAGGCTAGGGGACAGTGCACGCAAGCGTCCACTTCGACCAAGCGCCAGCTCCGCTGCCACCATTTCGAAGGGTAGGGGACGGAGCGCTCGAGCCTCTACTTCAGCGAGGTGCCAGCTCCGCTGTCACCACCTCGAAGGGTAGGGGACGGAGCGCTCGAGCATCTACTTAGCGTTTAGGCGTTTGCAGAGCACCAAGTCCTATGAATGGATCGGAGGCAAGCGCGATCATCAAAAGCGATGGGGACACGCACTTCAACCAAAGTCCTTTTTTGCATCCGTTAAAGAATGTTTACAAGGGGATTCGGTAATCACCTAATGTATAAGTGTCCTCGGGTATTCAGAGCCGCTACTTGGCCGGCTCCTTAACATACGCCCACGCTGGAGTCTCGCCCACGGAGGCCTGGACCGCCCAGAAGTTCAGCGAATCCTCGGCCCACCACCAGTGCCAAAGATGCCATCGGGTCACGAAGTCAGAGACTAGCAGCTAGTCCTTATCAAGTAGCTGCCTAGAGCACAGCGATACGCGCGATCAGAACACCGGGACAACTTCCACTTTATTCATAAAAGGGGGGTGCATACATGGCAACGCACGCCTACACACCAGAACCCCGGCATCACACCTGTGGGTTTGTGCCATGCCTCGCGGCAGCGGCGCCGCCTCCGCCGCGCCGTGGAACTTCCTCGAGCCATTAGACGAAGTTCCCCTCGACGCGCAGGGTCTGTCGTAGCTCTAGCTTCACCACGGCCTCCCCGATGTAGTCCTAGATTCGTTCATGCAAGGCCCGGATGGCCAGACGAATGGAGCGCGCGGTGCCTGACATCACCCCGGCTCCGGCAGGCATCTCCAGCTCGGGGTCAACCAGCTCGTCGACATGCCGGCAGCCTCAATGATTAAGTAGAGCAAAGGCCAGGCGCGAGGTCACGAGGGAGCAATGGTTGCCGAAGGATTTGGCGGCGCTGAGAGCGAGGTTGGAATCCTTTGTGATTTGACGGAGCGTCCACGACAGCCCTTCGGGGCTGAAGGAGCGAGGTGGCACTTCGGCGACAAGGTCTTCGAGGGCGCCCTCCAGAGCCAACATGGCGTCCCACGCTGCCACCGAGGCATCGCCCAGAGTCCGGTCCCGCTCCCCAAGAGACGCAGTAAGGCGGCCTTTCTCCTCCTCCAACGCATTGATTTGCTTGAGCAAGCAGTCGCACACCTTGGAGGCCACTCGCTGCGCCGCCGCGAGCGCCTCGGCGTCTGAAATTGCCTTCGCACGCTCCACCTCCAGGAGTCGGATGCGGTCGTCCTTGGTGGAGTGGGCCTCCTCGGCCGCGCGAAGGGCCTCTTCTACAGCGCGTAGCCGGTCCTCTAACGCCCCCTGCTCACTGGCATGAGCCGCTTGCAACGCCCGGCCAAGGGCGAGGGTCTGCACGACACAGCGGTTAGCAAGCTCCTAAATGACGACACACCACTAAAGGTCAAGTACTCACCCTCATCTCCGAGGACTCTAGCGCGCCTCCCAGGAGCTCCGACCCGCATGTCAGCAACGCCTGGCGATCCAGGTCCTTGACCGCGCTGTTCGCGGCCCCTGCCATGCCCCTAGCACCTCCGATCGAGGGACGAAGTCCGCTAAGCTCGCATGCATGACCTCCGCGATGACAGTTTTGTGGGCGCCGGGCATCGATCCCAAAGGAACATCCCCAGCCCCCGAAGACTGTCCGCGCCCAGGGGACTATGCCACTGCGAAGGGACGTAGTGGTTAGAGCCCTATGGACGCACCGTAGGATTGCGCGAAGGGAGGTGAGCTTACCTTCGGCATCAACCGGCGGGCTCCGCTGGGGTGTCCCCTCAGCCTCAGAGGGAATCGCAAGAATACCAGCGCTCCCTGAAGAAGCCGGCTCCCCGAGCGGGGGGGCCTCTGTGTCGCAGTCTGACTCCAACAGGCTCCTGGCCCCGATTGCCGCAGCCTCGGAGGCAACCGCAGGGATACCAGGCCAGGGGGCCTCTGTGTCGGAGTTGGACTCCAACAGACTCCTGACCCTGGTCGCCACAGCGAACCCTCTCTCCTCCGCCTCGGCAACTGCTGCAGGCGAGGACGCTTCCCCCTCTTGGTTGTCCGCGCTGCATCTGCTCCTGCCTCAAGGTCCGAATCGGCATACTTCGCCGAGTCGGAGTCGACGTCCGCCGCACTGTCAGCTCCGGTAGAGCTGACAAGAGTGGCAGCCGACGGACCAGACACGGCCACAAAGGACCGAGCCCTCCGTCGAGAAGGCAACCCTTTTCCCTTGCCGTCGTCATCACGACGGCGAGGCCGGTGCGGGACCAGAGTGGCGCGCTCTGGCATGCGAATGCCCAGAGCCTCGCACACCCAGTTTATCCGCCCTTGTTTCACCTCCACAGTCGCAGCCTCGCGTAGACTTTGCTTCTTGGCCGCATACGGCCCGAAGAACACGGCCACCGCACGCTCCGCGTCCCCCAGCAGAAACCCTATAGGCGAGACGAGCCGGACTCAGCTCAAAGAGAGAGAGAGAGAGAAAGAAAGCGAGACTCCACCCCAAGACTTACGGGGGTTGGAGGGCCTTGGTAGCGAGGACACAGACAGGTGGACATCGTCGCGCTGAAGGCCCCCAGGTTGGATGCGCCACCCATCGGCAAGTGGTGTCACACCATACATGACGAACTCCTCGGTGAGGTCGCGCATGTTGAAGCCTCTGGACCCTCCGCCTGTACTCTTCGTCGATCAGTGTGCTTGGCGAGGTATTGAATGACACCGGCCAGTCCGTGCTGATACGGGGTCACCCGATCTAAACGACGTAGATCAAGATACTCACGTGGATTTGATGAACCGTAATGATCCCCCGTTGCCAATGCAAGAGTTAGCACTCTATAATTCGCCCAACCTCACGTGCTGAACTTCACGACCACCGATGAAGTTTCATCACGCTCCCAATTCCTAGCAGAAAGGTTGAACGATCTTGATTTCAGCGAACTCCCAATTCCCTCAAGTTGGTTCGGCCAACAAAAAGAACAAGAATATTCTATTATCAAAAGTGGTCTGAATTTTACAGGGGTGGCGGCTGTCTTTTAAAGAGATACAAGGGGTGGAGAGTCGGTCAAACACTTGGAGGCCGAATAGGACTTGATTTCAAAGCCCTAGGACCACTTTGACTCGGACTAAAAACGTGATGTGACTTGTTTTATAGTTTTTGATCGACTCATAGGGAATTTGGAGGTGAGGCTAGAGCTATCTGAAAGTAGACATCAAGGGCTTTCCACAGAGTACAAGAACACCTCAATCGGACTCCGTTTGTAAAAGTTATGACCGTTTTACTAGGTGCCACTGTCCCGAACCAAATCCGAATTGAGTTCTGAGTTGAATCCGAGTTTGAATTTGGTTGTACATGTGGGAGGTCCGAATTGGGCTTCAAAATCTTGTCCAAAACTTGGGTTTTAAGTTCTTGGGCTTCTCCCTTTTTGCTCTCCCACTGCATGGGCTTCTTTCCTCCATGATCAGCTGCATGGGCTGTTTGGCTTTCTCCTTTCCGTCCCCATGGGCTTTGAGCTTTTTGTTCTTGCTAGCAAATATGATTACCCTCGTTGTATTCAAACCTAATAATAAACAAGAATTTGGCATAAGGTAGTATATAGTTCCCACGAATAGAAGGAAATTCATTAAGAAACAAATTGACTTGACAATATTTAATGCAGCTCAATACTTCTTTCAAGTGAAATAATGTATTTGACTGAAAAGTACTAAGTATGTGCGTATCTACATCATCCTCCCCTTCTTCAAGAAAAGTCGTTCTCGGCTTTTGATAGCCTGAAATTGTACTAAACAAATAATACAATGTGTATGCATGGTATATGTATTGGTCAGTTACACCCCTTCCGTCTTTCACATTATTATTACTTGGAGGTGTAGTAAGCAAAAAGGACAACACATATGCGTGGTATATGTATGAATCAATTATTGTGTCATTCTTATTCTCACTGTTTTGCAAAAACTAATTGATACTACAACAGCTATGAAATGCATACACTGCAATGTTTTCATTCACACCATTCTCCCTCCCATAAGAAAAAGTCGTCCTCGACTTTGCGAAGTACATGGACAAGTCATTAATGGGCAAAACCAGATCAAACGCTTCAAATATGGAAGAGAAAATTTTAAGTACCTTCCTTGCTTTAACTGCGCTACTCTGATTATTTGTACATCATTGTTCATCGAAAGAGGAACAAGTAGGCACAAGAAATCTTTGTAAACAGCAAGCACTATTGTTAAACCTCATCTCATTGTGATCATGACGTGGTATAAAAGATCGTTTGTCCAAAATATGCAATTTCAACTTGGCAAGCTTATCACACGAAATGCATATTTGATAAACATAAAAGTTGTCATCTACACCATAATCTCCGATCAAATTGAACTTATATGTGTAGGCATAGGAACTAACTAGTGATTTTAAACATTAAATTTCAGCAGCATTCTGAATGACACTAGATAGCTCTTTAAGATCATCGAACATGATGTATTATAAAGAATCATCAGGAGATATTCTAGCCAGAACTTCGTTATGAGTAATTAATTCCAGATTATGTAAATTGACCAAAGAAATTTCAGAACATTGAATTTTCGATTGAACGCATGAGTTCTCACAATTACTCACCTTTTCATAAATAAATTCAGCATCAATATGGTTACCTTTATCATTGTCTTCTGTTGATGCAGGTGTTGTAGGTGTCAAATCGTCATGATGTAATAACGGGGCAGCAAGTACTTCATCTTCAACTGTGGTTATCTTCTCATCTTTGACTTCCAATGGTACCGGTTGTGGAACAATCGACTCCTCATCTTTAATATCAACCTGCACAATATGAGAAGCAACACTAGAAGTAAAGAGTAAGTAGTTAGCATAAAAAGTAATCTCACTTTTCCTATCATCTCTTTCTCTCTTTTCTTTTTGTGTATTCCTCCCACTCTCCATTTGGATGCTCTCAACCTCACGTTTGGTGGAATCACACAACTCACTATTTTTATCACTCACTCAATTTAGCTATGTGACACTCATCCTTACATGAGTTTTGATACATCTCAAGTGTTGTTTATAGTAATGGGGAAACACTACATGTCTTCTGGACCGAAGGGAAAGTTCCATGCTCGGTCATCTTCCCATGTGTCACACTTGTTGAGGCATAAGAATTGAAGTATGGACTCGGATGGAACTGTGGTGTACGCATATCCATAGCACAATTCACAAGATCATGCGCGCTACTAAAATATTTATATTGAAGTGCAGCAACGATCTTATAATTCAAGCCTCCTTTAACGTAAGTATACCTGTTCTTTTATTGCACTAGTGACACCGGCACGTCGCAATGCACGCTTTAGCTCATAATAGTAATCTTGAACAGTGTTACTCCCTTGTGTGATGCTCTCCACATGGTGAAGCAATTCCCGCTCATAATAGGTTGGCACAAATTTAGTTCTCATGATTACCTTCAAATCTGACCAAGATCTAATGAATCGTTTTCCAGATAATTGTTGCCACCAACTATAAGCATATTCTTTAAACTGCATAGTGGCTCGCATCACTTCCTGGTCTTTGGGAAGCTTCTGAAATCTAAACTCTTTCTCCAACGCCATTCCCACTCAAGATACTCCTCTGGATCTTCACTTCCACAGAACGGAAGAGACAAATTGTTGGGATTGGAATCGCACCATGAGGAACGAAATACTGAAGATTCATTCCTATTTTGTTCACACCAAGAGAAACGAATTGTTGAATATCCTGTCATGGTTAGTTATGCAACATACATATATACATACATATATACATATATATATACATATATACATATACATATATATACATACATATATACATATATATATATATATATATATATATATATATATATACATATATATATATATATATATATATATATATATATATATACATATATATATACATATATATACATACATATATACATATATATATACACATACATATATACATATATATACATACATATATACATATATACATATACACACATATATATATATATACATATATATATACATATGTATATATATATATATGGAAATCACTCAATCTCACCATTTTCTCTCCCAAGTAAAGTTCTTACCCATTCGAAGTGAATTAAGGCCAATAAAAACATGCACCTGGTAGAAGTGACAACAGCAACGTGATGATTAAGCGAATTCAAGAGTGTTTACTACTTGCACAACAACGGTTATATGGTAGAGCTTGGTATGAAAGTGTATATCCTAGCAATCTGAAATTCTGGATGTTGTAAAGTTAAGTAATAATCCAAATAATCCAAGCTAGGATACTTTGCCTAAGTGCTGATTCAAAAGGTTTAAGTGAAGTATATGAACGCACACGCAAAGATCAATGTGACTCAGTGCCAACAAAGGAATGAGCTAACTAGAGGCAATCTGAAATAAAAGATTAGATCGCTCGTTTTGCACCAAGTATTAGGAGAGACGCTAGCCAATTGAAATGATATGAATATAAGGGCACGAGTTGCTCAAGAAATTAAATTACACAATCTGAATTTATGGATTAAGAACTCACCCAAATTCGGCCAATGCTTTCTTTTTCTTTCTTTCTTTCTTTTTTTTTTGCTCAACTGTCTTTTTTGTTCAAAGGCCAAAGTAGGTTTAATTGTTCTTTTGATTTTGCACAGGTCACAAATATTCAGCAAGGTGTAATGTACTCAAGAGTAGCCCTAGATGCAATATTCAACAGCTTGTCTCAATTGATGAATAAAAATCTACGAGGAAAATTTTTTTTTTGCGCATTGTAGCTCGCCGAGATACTATAGCAACTTCTAAAAACACTGTAGCAAACACGCCCTGTAGCAAGCGAACTACTATAGAGGCGCGTATAGCAAGGTGATTCTGTAGCAGCGTGCTACTGTAGCAATTGCATACTGTAGCAGTCATTTTTTTTAATTTTGGATTGGACACAAAGATTAAGCTACGCAAATAAACACGAATGATCAGCACCTAACACAAAATTCTAATGGATCAAAACTTAACAAAACTCACAAAATTAGCAGATGCAAAAACTAGGGTTTCGAATTTTTTTTTGCAATTTCCAGTTTAATGGACTATAGGACAAGCATAAATCAATCTAAAAGAAAGGGTAAATAATCCTACCGAGTAAACCGCGCTCTGGTACCAAGATGATACGGGGTCACCCGATCTTCTCGACGTAGGATCAAGATACTCACGTGGATTTGATGAACCGTAGTGATCCCCCGTTGCCAATGCAAGAGTTAGCACTCTATAATTCGCCCAACCTCACGTGCTGAACTTCACGACCACCGATGAAGTTTCATCGCGCTCCCAATTCCCAGCGGAAAGGTTGAACGATCTTGATTTTAGCGAACTCCCAATTACCTTAAGTTAGTTCGGCCAACAGAAAGAACAAGAGTATTCTATTATAAAAAATGGTCTAAATTTTATAGGGGTGGCGGCTGTCTTTTAAAGAGATACAAGGGGTGGAGAGTTGGCCAAACACTTAAAGGCCGAATAGGACTTGATTTCAAAGCCCTAGGCCCACTTTGACTCGGACTAAAAACGTGATGTGACTTGTTTTATAGTTTTTGATCGACTCATAGGGAATTTGGAGGTGAGGCTAGAGCTATCTGAAAGTAGACATCAAGGGCTTTCCACAGAGTACAAGAACACCTCAATCGGACTCCGTTTGTAAAAGTTATGGCCGTTTTACTAGGTGCCGGTTGGGCTGTCCCGAACCGAATCCGAATTGAGTTCTGAGTTGAATCCGAGTTTGAATTCGGTTGTACATGTGGGTGGTCCGAATTGGGCTTCAAAATCTTTTCCAAAACTTGGGTTCTAAGTTCTTGGGCTTCTCACTTTTTGTTCTCCCACTGCATGGGCTTCTTTTCTCCTTGATCAGCTGTATGGGCTGCTTGGCTTTCTCCTTTCCATCCCCATAGGCTTTGAGCTTTTTGTTCTTGGTAGCAAATATGATTACCCTCCTTGTGTTTCTCCATTGCTTTGGCCCCGGAATCATCATAATATTCAAACCTAATAGTAAACAAGAATTTGGCATAAGGTAGTATATCGTTCCCACGAATAGGAGGAAATTCATTAAGAAACAAATTCACCTGACAATATTTAATATGGCTCAATACTTCTTTCCAGTGAAATAATGTATTTAACTGAAATGTGCTAAGCATGTGCGTATCCGCATCATCCTCCCATTCTTCAAGAAAAGCCATCCTCGGCTTTTGATTGCCTGAAATTGTACTAAACAAAGAATACAATGTGTATGCGTGGTATATGTATTGGTTAGTTACACCCCTTCCGTCTTTCACATTATTATTACCTGGAGGTGTAGTAAGCAAAAAGAACAACACATATGCGTCGTATATGTATGAATCAATTATTATGTCATTCTCATTCTCACTGTTTTGCACAAACCAATTGATACTACAACAGCTATTGAGACGGGGAGGGGTCCCGATCTTCTTAGTGAGGAACCGTGAATAGTTGATGCGAAGTAGATGATGTCGCTAGTTGAACACTCGCGCCAATGCACGAACCCTCAACTCTTCGGAATACGCCCAAAACACACCGGATAACTGTTTGTCGCGAGACCACAAACGACGAACGCCAAGTCCCCAATTCCCAATAGGAGAAGATGTATAAGCGTTAAGGATGCCCTCATCATCCTCCCCCTCTTGAAAAGGCGTCGTCCTCGACGGTGGATCATCACCACCAAAGAAAGGTGATAAATCAGTGACATTGAACGCCATAGTAATCGCCGAAAAGCTCTATATTGTAGGCATTGTCGTTGATCTTCGCAAGCACCTTGAAAGGCCCATCACCGCGCGGTAGTAACTTAGACTTGCGACGTTCTGGAAAACGATCCTTGTGGTAGCGTACCCAAACCAAATCACCTGGTTGAAAAACCATCTTCTTCCTTTTCTTGTTCACCTTCTCAGCATAGTACTTGACCTTGCGCTCTATCGCTTCTTTTGTCTTGAGATACAATTTCGTCACATATTCAGCTCGTTTGGACGCCTCCATATGAGTATGGTGTTGACTAGGAAGCGGCAACAAATCAAGCGGCGTAAAGGGCTTGAAACCATATACTACCTCAAATGGACACATCTGCGTAGTGGAATGCACATCCCGATTATAAGCGAATTCCACGTGCGGCAAACAATCATCCCACTCGCGCAGATTCTTCTTGATCATGGTCCGGAGTAGCATCGAAAGTGTGCGGTTCACCACCTCTGTTTGACCATCAGTATGGGGATGACAAGTTGTGCTGAACAACAACTTCGTCCCCAGTTTACCCCAAAGCATCTTCCAGAAGTAGCTCATGAACTTCACGTCGTGATCCGACACAATAGTACGTGGCACGCCATGTAGCCTCACGATCTCCCTGAAAAACAAGTCAGTAATATGCGACGCATTGTCGCTCTTGTGGCACGGAATAAAGTTGTGGCACGAAAAATGATCCACAACGACAAAAACAGAATCACTCCACCTCTTAGTTCTAGGCAGTCCTAAAACAAAATCCATACTAATATCCTCCCATGTGGCATTGGGAACAGGTAAAGGGGTATACAAACCGTGTGGATGCAACTTCGATTTCGCTTTGTGGTAAGTAATGCATCGCTGCACATACCTCTCCACATCTCGCCTCATCTTAGGCCAATAAAAGTGATCGCTCAGCATAGACAACGTCTTCTCATGTCCAAAATGTCCCATCAATCCACCTGCATGTGATTCTTGCAGTAATAGCAAACGCACGGAGGATTCTGGAACGCATAATTGGTTAGTGCAAAACAGAAACCCATCACGGATGTGAAATTTATACCAGCCTTTTCCCTCTTTGCAACGTGCATAAGGGACAGAAAAATCATGGTCATGAGCATATAAATCACGCACACTCGCTAAACCAAGAACGTGCACTCCTAATTGAGTTAAAAGCACACTTTTCCTAGAAAGAACATCAGCTACCACATTTTCCTTTCCCTTCTTATGTTTCACAATGTATGGAAACAACTCAATGAATTCGACCCATTTGGCATGTCTACGGTTCAGGTTTGCTTGGCCCTTTAAATACTTCAAAGCCTCATGATCAGAATGAATAATAAACTCTTTAGGCCATAAATAGTGTTGCCAAGTTTCTAACGCACGCACTAACGCATAAAGCTCTTTGTCATAGACCGGATAATTCAATTGAGCACCATTCAGTTTCTCACTAAAATAAGCTACCGATCTACCCTCTTGTACTAAAACACCACCAATACCCAATCCTCTAGCATCACACTCAATTTCAAAATTTTTAGCGAAATCAGGTAAAACAAGCAACGGTGCTTCAGTCAAGCATCTCTTAAGTTCAGCAAAAGCATTTTCTTGCGCTATCCCCCACAGAAATTCAACAACCTTTTTAGTAAGTTCATTCAAAGGGGCAGCAACGGTGCTAAAATCCTTCACGAAATGCTGATAAAAACCATCGAGACCATGAAAGCTCCTAATGTTGGACCGAAATGGCGACAGAGGGGAGTGAATGTCGACTTTAAAACATGCCCCCCAAAAGGACTTACTCAAACTTCTCCGATAGCAAACAATGCTATGAAGAAGAAGAGGTCAAGCTCTCTACTGGAAACAACACTCACAGAGAAAACACAGAGGCAAAAGGGAAGACCAAAGAAGAAAATACAAGCAGGCACAGCTGGAACAGGGAAGGCCGGTCAGACCGCTTAGCCAAAGCCGGTCAGACTGCCGGCTCAAGGCCGGTCTGACCGCCGGCAGAATGCCGGTCTGACCGCACAACCTCCGCTGGTCTGATCGCCATACAATGTCCGGTCTGACCGCCCGAACCCCGGTCTGACCGCTCTCAGGTAGCCGGTCTGACCGGATAGCCTGACCGACAGCAGGGGGAGCAGAGCCCGAAAACAGAAAGACGGAGAACTTCAACAGGGGATGAAATTGAAGATTCTCAAGGGTTCTTCTGAAGCCTAAAGACCAACAAAAGGTCCTAAATAGCAGGGGGAGACAAAGGAACCAAAAGCGACCAACTAAAAACCAAGAGATCAAGAAAAGAGACAAGAACTGAAAATACACAGTGGGCTGCACTCAATCCCAAATTCCTCTCCAAACTTTGATCCTTTGGCCATGAAACTTTGAGAATAGATACTCAATAGCCTCAGGACTCAAGATACCATGTTTCATGCCATCTCATGAAGGGAAACACGAACTACACCAAAACCCTAGAAATGAAAAGAAGAACAGAGGAGGATAAAGGCTTAAAGCTGAGATTAAAAATGATTTGCTCATGGGAAAAACTGATCAAATGATCTTTCAGACCTATTCCCATCATAGAGCAACCTATTTTGAGCCTTCTCAGCAAAAAACAACTCAAATCACACAAAGTGAGAAATCAAGCAAAAAGATGAACGAAGCACTGAACCAACAGAGGAGCTCAAGAACTCAATCAAACTCAAACAAAGCCATCTCAGATTGATATTGAGGAAGAGAGACGAATGATTACATCGAGTATCAACTCAGTCCATCCCTACAACCCCATACATGATTGGATTGAGAGCACAAGCTACATGTCTCTTCTCAAGAACACATGAGCACACACACTCAGAGAAGCATCGAAGGAGACAAAGCACACAGACTTCTGCCTCTCCTCAACCACTAAAGCCTCAAAGCAATACAAAGCAAAACCAACTCCCTAAAGACATGAAGACCATGCAGGAGACACCCTCCTTTTATAGCCTCCCACTAATGGGTTTGATTCTCTATTTACCCACTAAGCCTCCACCAACTCGAGTGCTTTACCCAAATCCGCTTCTTTTAGTGCAGCTTTGCGTATTCACCAAAATGCCCCTCGTGCACCTTCCGGGAAGCTTCCACCTTTCTTGCCACTCAAGCCTCGCAACCACCTCGATCACTCGCCGTCTTCAGCACATCTCGACCGTTCTGACCTCGGTACCACTTGCGCCTAGTCCGGTCCTCCGTGCCTCGCCACGACTCCGCCTCGACGTCCTGCAGCCATCACAAACAAGAAACACATCACATAGCACCGCTAGACACAAATAATCACAATTAGCATCAATTAAGCATACTCAAGCAAGGATTTGCCCAAACAACCAATCGGGAAGAATAATATGCAATAAGTCCGTCTAACCAAACCCGACTGAGCCAAATGTTGTCCTGGCACAAATCACTCAAACCAAACTCAAACTTTTCAGAATACTTGTCAATTACTCATCACAAGCATGTGGTCACCTCCACATGGTCTCTCACCTAATCTGACTTACGTTCACAGGAGTTGGCTAATTTTTAATCGCTTCAATTTTAGACTCATCTACTTCAACTCCCTGTGCAGAAACAACATAGCCCAAAAAGATGAACGATCTTTGCAAAAAGTGCACTTCTCTAAGTTACCAAATAACCTATTCTCACGCAAAACGTGTAGAACTTGTCTAAGATGGTCTATGTGTTCAGATTCAGTGCGACTGTAAATCAGAATATCATCAAAGTACACAACCACAAATTTACCAATAAAATACCTTAAAACATGATTCATTAAGCGCATGAATGTACTAGGTGCATTAGTTAAACCAAAAGGCATGACTAACCACTCGTACAACCCAAATTTCGTTTTAAAGGCTGTTTTCCACTCATCCCCTTCGTGCATTCTAATTTGATGGTAACCACTGCGCAAATCTATCTTAGAGAAAATAACAACACCACTCAATTCGTCTAGCATATCATCTAAGCGAGGTATAGGATGATGATATCGAATTGTGATATTATTAATCGCTCGACAATCTATGCACATACGCCATGAACCATCTTTCTTAGGAACTAAAATAACAGAAACAGCACAAGGGCTTAAGCTTTCACGGACATACCCTTTGGATAGAAGATCTTGTACTTGTTTCTCAATTTCCTTTGTCTCCTAGGGATTGGTGCGGTACGGTGGTCGGTTCGGCAGCGACGCTCCTGGAATCAAGTCGATCTTATATCCCGCGTATTGGTGGTAGCCCCGCTGGTACCTCCTCTGGAAAGACGTCGATGAAATCCTGCAAAACAGAAACAACACCACTAGGAAGAGAAGTTACGTCGTTAGTCGAAAGCAATGCGTCTTTGTACAGCAGTACGACGTTGATGAGGACATCCTTTCCATGCATACAACCATGCCGACTCCATATCAAACTGAAACTATGATACAAGGACCAATGACTAGAGCGCGAGCACGTCAACTTAACCATCAGGTGAATGCGTTCCTAAGTTTGCATACAAATGTTTCAAAGAATGGAATACTACTTAATTCTTGTGATGATTTAATTGTCCTTAGGAACCATGGGGAAGAACCACATGAGCTCAAGTATAGAAGTGGAACCGTCAAGCGCAAACCAAGTCCTGTTCACGAGTTTGACTCGGATTCGGCCTTGTTGACAGCGCCAACTTCAAACGGCCGTAACTTTTGATCCAGAAGGTTTCTCGGGGCCCGTGAGTACTCGTTGGAAAGCTCTTGAAGTCTACTTTCAGATGGATCCGACCTCACCTCCAAATTCCATCCGAGTCGACCAGAAACTGCAAAACAATTCACGTCGCTTTTCCAGTCCGAGTCAAAGTGGGCCTTGGGCCTTGTAATTCGAGTCCTATTTGGCTTCCTTGTGTTTTGGCCGAACCTCCACCTTCCGTGACCCTTAAATAGGCAGCCGCACCCTCTTCTAGGGTTTGGGTTTTGTTTAGACTAAGTTAGCTTTTGCTGCTTTGCCTTGTACTCGCGCGTGTCGGCTAGACCGCCCGAATACTTGTCTTCGGAACCCCACCGTTTTCTGTTTTCGATTGAAACTTACATCGTTATTTGCAAATTGAGTTGATGTTCATCTTGTTCTTGCTTGTTCTTCGATTGCTTGCAGGAACAAGAACCCTCGTGGTTAGGTTGATCGTGCGCCGACAAGGTCACGAACAATCTCTGGAGTTGGTGTATCGATCGCTAAGGCGCAACGCCCTGGATGGTTGTAGTCGGTCGCCAACGCCATCTCCTTCCCAATCGAATCTACCACTCATCGAAAGATCGGAGATTTCAGATCCGCGTAAGCCACCAGGCACATACGCCGCAGCTTCGACCCAAAAACGCCGCTTAGGCCTCAAAACGGGCCCGCAAACCGAGGAAAATCAAGTTTCTCAGAATTCGCTCAAAATTGGCAGAGCCCTTCTACAAGTGATTCTAACCCGCACGCACGGCATCCTTTTCGAGCCCGAACTCCGTGTGCAGTGTCATCTAGTTGTCTTTCTGCGTGGTGTACTCGCTTGTGTTCTAGGCTCGCGTCTCTAGTACGGTCTAGCCTAGGGCCAGCACGGTGCCGTCGTTGAGCGATTATTCAACTTGCTTTGACTAATGTGGTTCTAGTTATCCTTTGTTCACTCTCAGCCCACCTATAGCTCCACAGATTTGGCTACCACATCACAGGGACTAGCGACCGAGGCAGCGATACACCCAATTTCCAGGAGATATTGTCTTGACTTGCCGGCTGCCATCACCTCCTGCTCGCTGTGGTAAGAACTTGTAAGAGCTTGACAGAACAGGTTGAGAGTGTGCGACTTGATTTAACCACATCCCAGTAGTTGTGAGGGCATAACCTGCTGTTTTATTATTCTCTTCTTGGTTTGTTTCTTGTGTTCTTCTAACAATGTCAGGAGAACCAGAGGACCCATGGCAGCGCCACATTCCCTCGGACTAGGGGCATCATACAACACTTTGAGCGCCAAATGAAGCTGCACACTGAAGGACTTGATGAGGATGTACGGGTCACCAACGAATGCCTTGGCCAATTGGAGGCCGCGCAGATCGACACCAACACTACGCTTGCAACATTGGAGGCTTTCTGATGAGGACATCACTAGTAATACCAAAACTAGTAATGAGACTTCAATAACAGGACCAATAACAAGAGCACGAGCCAAGAAACTACAATCTCAGGTGAACCTGCTCCTTAATGAATATGTCATTAATTTTAATGAGAATTTCATACTACCTAAAAACAATATTTTACTTGTACTCAGGTTTGAAGAGTCAGCGATGGATGGAGATCAAGGAAATGAGCTACAGAATTCAGCCCATGAACAGTACCGTGAACAGTACAAGGCCCGTGAACAGTAACCGTACGGCCCATAAACAGTACCGTGCTACAGTGCACGTGAATAGTACCACATGGGAAGTTTATTGTTGAATAGCCTTGGGCTGAGGCTATATATTGAGGGGTAGACCCCCATTGTAAAGGGAACCACTTTTGATTAAAAAAATACTCTTGTTCTTTCTGTTGGCTGAACCAACATTGAAGGAATTGGGAGTTAGTCAAAAATCAAGATCGTTCAACCTTTCCGCTGGGAATTGGGAGCGCGGTAGAACTTCATCTGGTGGTCGTGAAGTTCAACACGTGTGATTGGGCGAATTATAGAGTGCTAACTCTTGCATTGGCAACGGGGGATCACTACGATTCATCAATTCCATGTGAGTATCCAGATCCTACGTCGAGAAGATCGGGCGACCCCGTATCATCTTGGTATCAGAGCGCGGTTTACTCGGTAGGATTATTTACCCTTACTTTTAGATTGATTTATTTTTGTCCTATAGTCCATTAAACTGAAAATTGCAACAAAAATAACCAAACCCTAGTTTTTGCATCTGCTAATTTTGTGAGTTTTGTTAGGTTTTGATCCATTAGAAATTTTGTTTAGGTGCTGATCGTTCGTGTTTATTTGCGTAGCCTAATCTTTGTGTCCAATCCAAAAATCCAAAAAAAATCTGCTGATATTCTTTTCATCAATTGAGACTAGCTGTTCAATATTGCATCTAGGGCTGCTCTTGAGTACTTTACACCTTGCTGAATATTTGTAACCTGTGCAAAAACCGAAAGAACAATTCAACCTAGTTTGGCCTTTGAAAGAAAAAAAGGAAGTTGAGCAAAAAAAAGTGGAGGAAAGAAAGAAGAAAGAAAGAAAAGCATTGGCCGAATTTGGGTGAGTTCTTAATCCATAAATTCAGATTGTGTAATTTAATCTCTTGAGCAATCTCGTGCCCTTACATTCATATCATTGCAATTGGCTAGCGTCTCTCCTAGTACTTGGTGCAAAACGAGCTATCTAATATTTAATTTCAGATTGCCTCTAGTTAGCTCATTCCTTTGTTTGCATCGAGTCACATTAATCTTTGCGTGTGCGTTCATATACTACACTTAAATCTTTTGGATCAGCACTTAGGCAAAGTATTCTAGCTTGGATTATTACTTAACTTTACAACATCAAGAATTTCAGATTGCTAGAATAAACACTCCCATGCCAAGCTCCACCATATAACCGTTGTTGTGCAAGTAGTGAACACTCTTAAATTCGCTTGATCATCACTGTGCTGTTGTCACTTCTACCAGGTATAAGTTTTTATTGGCTTTAATTCACTTCGGAAGGGTAAGAACTTTACTTGGGAGAGAAAACAGTGAGATTGAGTGATTTCCATAAAGCATTATTCCACATAGCTATTGGTTTCTTGCATAGCTAACCATGTCAGGTGGAGGAGAACACCATGATGAGAGTGGTGAGACAAATGAAACTCAAGCATTCGTCAAGCAATATCAATTTGGAGCACTCCGTGAACACTTTCAACGTGAGCTACGCCAAGGGCTCGATCAACTCCATGAGAAACATGATGCTTTTGCTGATCAAATTGCAAAGGATATGCAAAATATGGAGATACAAGCTAATGAAAATGTGCGCCAATTGCGGGAGGACATTGGAGCCCTCACTAGGCTCATACAAGCTCGCAATGGTGGCGATGAAGCGAGTGTTCAAGAAGGAGAAGCTGCTGCACATGTACCTCCTGCACCGCAACGCCAAGTGGCGGCCAATGTGGTGCGTCCACCACAGCTAGGAGGACGAGGAGGAGCCCATGGAGGGCGTGGCTAGGGTCTAGGTGGAGGCCGTGGTGGGCGTGGTGGTGCTGCTCATGCAATGGAAGAGGATGGTGATTTTGCTTTGCATTACAATGACCATTATCGTCGTCCACGCAACGAAGATGATGGATTGGGCAAGCTCAAGTTTTCCATGCCCAAGTTTGCAGGTGGGACTGATCCCGAGGAGTATCTCACTTGGGAATTGAAGGTTGACAAAATATTCCGTATGCATCACTATACGGATGAGAGAAAGATACAGTTGGCATCACTTGAGTTTGAAGGTTATGCTTTGGATTGGTGGGAACAAGTCATTACTCAGAGCTGAGAATGAAGAAAACCCTGTTGCAACATGGCAAGAGATGAAGGGAAATGAGAGCCCGCTTTGTTCCTCGTCATTACAAGCGTGATCTATTTGATAAATTGCAGAATATGAAACAGGGAGCACATTCTGTGGAGGAGTACTACAAGGAGATGGAGCTAGCCATGATTCGAGCCAAGGTTCAAGAACAAGAAGAGCAAACCATGGCACGCTTCCTCTCAGGTTTGAACCATCAAGTCAAAAGAATTGTCAATTTTCAGCCTTATAACAATCTTTATGAGTTAGTGCATCAAGCTACAAGGCAGAACAACAATTGCAAGAGGATGCTAAGTTTGCAAGATCAACGTCCTTTGCTGGCCGTACACCGTCCAGTGGAGGGAGTTATGGTTCCAAATCACAAATGAGCCAAAGAACAGCTCCAAGTGGTGGATCAAGTTTCCGCCCATCATCTAGTAAGAAGGAAGAAGCCACTCCAAGTGTAAGGAAGCCATCAAATCCAGCAGCTAGTGGTGCTACTTCTGTGGATTCTACAGCGAAGAGTAGCGGCATACAATGCTTCAAGTGCCTTGGTCGTGGTCATATGCAAAAGGATTGCCCAAATAACAAGACGATGTTGATATTAGAAAATGGGGAATATGATTCTGCAAGTGAAGAAGAGAATGATCGCCTTGCTGATTTGGGGACATATGATGATGCACATGAGGAGGAGCAAGACATAGAGTATTGTGATCCCGGTGCTGGTCCTATACTTGTGTGTGCGCCAACGGTGTTGAGTGTGCAACCAAAGCCTTCCCATGAACAGCGCTGCAATTTATTCCACACAAGAGCTCAAGTTAGTAAAGATGGCAAGTTCTGCAAGGTAATCATTGATGGTGGGAGTTGTCATAATTTGGCTAGCAAGGAGCTTTGCAATAAACTTGGTTTGAAGTACAAGAAACATCCACATCCATATCAGATCCAGTGGTTGCATGAGAAAGGCTCGTTGAATGTGGGATACACCGTGGATGTTGAATTTGAAATTGGCACCTATCGTGATACGGTGGAGTGTGATGTTGTGCCTATGGATGTATGTCACTTGCTGCTAGGAAGGCCATGGCAATATGATCGTGCTGTGCTTCATGATGGAAGAACTAATCAATATAAGTTTTGGTGGAACAACAAACAAGTGATGCTGCGACCGTTGACTCCTTCTCAAATTGTAAATGATAATGTACAAAAAATTGAAGTGCAAGTTGAGAGTGAGAAAGGGAGAGAACAAAAGAGTGTGATTCCACAAAAGGTGAGCGAGAGCCACAAACCAAAGCTGAGAGGTAAAAGCAAGAGTGAGGGAGAGAAGAACTTAGTCATGATAGCCACAAAATCTGATCTAAGAGAGATGAAAGATGATCCTGCCTTGATGCACCTTGTATTGCTGTACAAGGATGCATTTCTTTCTACTAACGATTTAACATCTCTTCCTAGTGCTGTTTCTCAAGTTTTGCAGGCTTTTGACGACGTGTTTCCGGAGGAGGTGCCCGCTGGTCTACCACCTATTCGAGGTATTGAGCATCAAATTGACTTAGTCCCGGGAGCCCCTCTTCCCAACCGGCCGCACTGCATAAATCCAGAAGAAACAAAGGAGATTCAGCGCCAAGTGCAAGCACTTTTGGACAAAGGGTACGTACGCGAGAGTCTTAGTCCTTGTGCCGTTCCTGTTATTCTTGTTCCTAAGAAAGATGGTACATGGAGAATGTGCATAGACTGTAGAGCTATTAACAACATAACTGTCCGCTATCGTCATCCTATTCCTAGGTTAGATGATATGCTTGATGAGTTAAGTGGTTCTACTATCTTTTCTAAGATTGACTTGCGAAGTGGCTACCATCAAATAAGAATGAAACATGGTGATGAATGGAAAACTGCTTTTAAAACGAAATTTGGCTTGTATGAATGGTTAGTGATGCCTTTTGGATTGTCCAATGCTCCTAGTACATTCATGCGCTTAATGAACCATGTTTTGAGACATTTCATTGGAAAATTTGTTGTAGTTTACTTTGATGATATTCTGATATATAGCCGCTGTTTGATGATCATGTTGAACACATCAAACAAGTGCTAGAAGTGCTTAGGAAAGAATGCTTGTATGCCAATCTTGAGAAGTGTACTTTTGCACTAGTAAGGTTGTGTTTCTAGGCTATGTTGTTTCAGCTCATGGCATTGAAGTGGATGAATCTAAAATTGAAGCTATTAGAAATTGGCCAATTCCTGTGAATGTTAGTCAAATTCGTAGCTTTCATGGGCTTGCTAGCTTTTATCGACGATTTGTGAAAGACTTTAGCACCATTGCTGCCCCATTAAATGAATTGACTAAAAAGGGGATGGTTTTTGAGTGGGGAGAAAAACAAGACAAAGCTTTTGCTGAATTAAAGAAGTGTTTGACTGAAGCACCATTGCTTGCTTTACCTGATTTCACAAAAACTTTTGAGATTGAATGTGATGCTAGTGGAATAGGTATTGGTGGTGTTTTAATGCAAGAAAGAAAACCTGTTGCATATTTCAGTGAGAAACTTCATGGTGCACAATTGAATTATCCTGTTTATGATAAAGAATTATATGCTCTTGTGCGTGTGTTGGAAACTTGGCAACATTATCTTTGGCCTAAGGAATTCATAATACATTCTGATCATGAATCTTTGAAATACTTAAAGGGCCAAGCAAAATTAAATCGTAGACATGCTAAGTGGGTAGAATTCATTGAGACCTTTCCATACATTGTCAAATATAAGAAAGGCAAAGAGAATGTGGTAGCTGATGCATTGTCCAGAAAACATGTGCTTTTAACTCAGTTGGAGGTAAAGGTACCAGGGTTGGAAAGTTTGAAAAATTTATATGCTTCCGATCATGAATTTGCAGCACCATATTCTAATTGCAAAGATGGGAAAGGGTGGGATAAGTTTCATATTAATGATGGTTTTCTCTTTCGCATGAATAAGCTGTGTGTTTCGGAGTCCTCGGTGCGTTTGTTATTGTTGCAGGAGGATTGATGGGGCATTTTGGGAGAGAGAAGACTTACATGATGTTGGCTGATCACTTCTATTGGCCAAAGATGCGGCGAGACGTCGAGAGGTTTGTACAAAGATGCATCACATGCCATAAGGCGAAGTCAAAACTTAATCCACATGGTTTGTATACTCCACTTCCTGTTCCTAGTGCTCCTTGGGAAGATATTAGCATGGATTTTGTGTTAGGACTGCCTAGGACCAAGAGGGGGAGGGATTCAGTCTTTGTTGTTGTGGATCGGTTCTCTAAAATGGCACATTTTATTCCTGTCATAAGAGCGACGATGCGCCGCATGTAGCTGACTTGTTTTTCAGGAGATTGTGAGATTACATGGAATGCCAAGAATCATTGTTTCAGATCGTGACGTTAAGTTCATGAGCTACTTTTGGAAGACTTTGTGGGCCAAGCTTGGGACAAAGTTGTTGTTTTCAACGACTTGTCACCCACAAACAGATGGGCAAACAGAGGTGGTGAACCGCACACTTTCAACATTGCTACGCACAATGATAAAAAGAACTTGAAAGAGTGGGAAGATTGTCTACCGCATGTGGAGTTTGCATATAACAGGGCGGTACATTCTACAACTGAATTGTGTCCATTCGAGGTGGTGTATGGTTTCAAACCAATCACGCCACTTGATTTGCTTCCACTCCCACTACAAGAACGCGCTAATATGGAGGCTTCTAAACGTGCTGATTTTGTAAAAAAGCTCCATGCCACAACCAAAGAGGTAATTGAAAAGAAGGTACGTGCTTATGCTTCTAAAGCTAACAAGTCTAGAAAGAAAATGCTTTTTGAACCAGGTGATTTAGTGTGGGTACACCTTCGCAAAGATCGCTTTCCGGAGAAGCGTAGATCTAAGTTGATGCCCCGTGGTGATGGACCATTTAAAGTTCTTACCAAGATCAATGACAATGCATACAAGATTGAGCTTCCCGGTGATGACTATGGGGTAAGTTCTACATTTAATGTTGCTGATCTATCACCCTTCTTTAGACAAGATTGTACAGAGTCGAGGTCGACTCCTTTTCAAGAAGAGGAGGACGATGAGGACATCACTAGTAATACCAAAACTAGTAATGAGACTTCAATAACAGGACCAATAACAAGAGCACGAGCCAAGAAACTACAATCTCAGGTGAACCTGCTCCTTAATGAATATGTCATTAATTTTAATGAGAATTTCATACTACCTAAAAACAATATTTTACTTGTACTCAGGTTTGAAGAGTCAGCGATGGATGGAGATCAAGGAAATGAGCTACAGAATTCAGCCCATGAACAGTACCGCGAACAGTACTGTGAACAGTACCGTGAACAGTACAAGGCCCGTGAACAGTAACCGTATGGCCCGTGAACAGTACCATGCTACAGTGCGCGTGAATAGTACCACATGGGAAGTTTATTGTTGAATAGCCTTGGGCTGAGGCTATATATTGAGGGGTAGACCCCCATTGTAAAGGGAACCACTTTTGATTAAAAAAAATACTCTTGTTCTTTCTGTTGGCTGAACCAACATTGAAGGAATTGGGAGTTAGTCAAAAATCAAGATCGTTCAACCTTTCCGCTGGGAATTGGGAGCGCGGTAGAACTTCATCTGGTGGTCGTGAAGTTCAACACGTGTGATTGGGCGAATTATAGAGTGCTAACTCTTGCATTGGCAACGGGGGATCACTACGATTCATCAATTCCACGTGAGTATCCAGATCCTACGTCGAGAAGATCGGGCGACCCCGTATCACTTCCGTTGGCACCGTCAACGCTTCACTTGCTGAGATTTTGAGACGTCTTGATGAGAGGGGCCGTGCATCTCCCGCTGCACCAACTCAGCGTACGCGTGCCAATACTGGTGTCTTGGGCAGCAGGGTGGACGAAAATGGTGGAGACGAATATGCGGCTGACACTGAGATTGATGATGATGAGGACGCTCACCGTCATCGTCAACCACGCCGGAATGAGGTACGTGAGAATGATGAATCGCTTGGTAAGATTAAGTTCACTATGCCACCTTTTGATGGAAAATATAACCCAGATGCTTATATCACTTGGGAATTGGCTGTTGATCAGAAATTTACTTGTCATGCATTCCCTGAAAACAAAAGGGTTAGGGCTGCTACTAGTGAGTTTACTGACTTTGCGTCTGTTTGGTGGAGTGAATATTGTAAGAAAAATCCTTTCACCATACCACAAACTTGGGATGCATTAAAAGAATCATGCGAGCTAGATTTGTTCCTCATATTATGCACGTGATTTGTTACATAAGTTGCAACAATTGAGGCAAGGTAGTAAAACCATAGAGGAATATTTTCAAGAATTGCAAACAGGCATGCTGCGTTGTGACTTAGAGGAAACTGAGGAAGCCGCTATGGCTAGGTTTATGGGTGGTTTGAATCGGGAAACTCGGGACATCTTAGCTTACAAGGAATATAATTCTATCACTCGTTTATTTCATCTTGCTTGTAAAGCTGAAAGAGAAGTACAGGGACGACGCGCGAGCACTAGGACTAACGTTTCTGCAGGTCGTGGAAACATTTGGTCTCCACGTGCATCTACCGCACCATCAAGCCAACCCCCTGCACCTTCCTCCTCCAACAGCAAGCCACGGTTCTCATCATCAAATTCGCATCTCGGCATCCGGCAACAAAGGGACAGCCCAAGCACATGCAAAGAGCTCTTCGTCCGCTGCATCTACGGGACGAACGAGGATATCCAATGTCATCAATGCAAGGGTATGGCCATGTGAGGAGTGAGTGCCCAACCAAGCGTGTTCTGATTGTGAGAGATGATGGTGAGTACTCTTCTGCTAGTGATTTGGATGAGGATACATATGCTATGCTTGCAGCTGACCATGCAGGTAGTGGGAAGGAGCAAGAAGAAGAGCACATTGGTGCTGAAGATGCGGAGCGCTATGAGAGCCTCATTGTGCAGCGTGTGTTGAGTGCACAAATGGAGAGGGCGGAGCAAAATCAGCGGCACATCCTTTTCCAAACAAAGTGCGTCGTGAAGGAACGCTCATGCCGAGTGATAATTGATGGAGGGAGCTGCAACAATTTGGTGAGCTCCGATATGGTGGAGAAGCTTGCGTTGAACACCAAACCTCACCCACAACCTTACTACATTCAATGGTTCAATAACAGCGGCAAGGTGAAGGTAACACGAATGGTGAGAGTAAATTTTGCTATTGGTTCTTATCATGATGTTGTAGAATGCGATGTTGTTCCTATGCAAGCATGCTCTATGCTGTTAGGTAGACCGTGGTAATATGATAAAGATTCACTACATCATGGTAAGACAAACCAATATTCTTTTGTGCATCATGACAAGAAAATTGGGTTACATCCTATGTCTCCTGAAGCTATTTTCAAAGATGAGATTGCTAGAGCTAATAGAGAGAAAAATCAGGAGCATAATAGGAGTGAAAATCATATTGTTGCAAGCGAACTTGAGCAACATAAGAAGAAAAACTCTAAACCTGTTCATGAGACGAAAAATGAGATTAAATTGAAGGGTACATGTTTTCTTGCTACTAAGTCTGATATGAATGAGCTGGATGATAGTACTTCTGTTTGCTATGCCTTACTTTGCAAACAAGCCTTATTTTCATTCGAGAAGGTACCTTCTTCTGTGCCTCCTGCTGTCACTAATCTTTGCAGGAGTACATGGATGTCTTTCCAAAGGACGTGCCACCAGGGCTACCACCAGTGCGAGGATTGAGGACCAGATTGATTTGATTCCCGGGCATCTTTGCCTAATCGTGCGCCATACAGGACCAATCCGAAGAAACTAAGGAGATTCAGCGTCAAGTTCAAGAATTGCTTGATAAAGGTTATGTGCGTGAGTCTCTTAGTCCTTGTGCTGTTCCGGTAATTTTAGTGCCTAAGAAAGATGGATCATGGCGTATGTGTGTGGACTGTAGAGCGATCAATAACATTACCATTAGATATCGTCACCCTATTCCTAGGTTAGATGATATGCTTGATGAATTAAGTGGCTCTATTGTTTTCTAAAGTTGATTTATGAGTGGGTACCACCAAATTCGCATGAAATTGGGAGATGAATGGAAAACAGCATTTAAAACTAAGTTCGGTTTGTATGAGTGGTTAGTGATGCCATTTGGTTTAACTAATGCACCTAGCACATTCATGAGATTAATGAACGAGGTTTTGCGTGCTTTCATTGGAAAATTTGTAGTGGTCTATTTTGATGATATATTGATATATAGCAGATCACTAGAGGAACACCTTTGCCATTTACGTGCTGTTTTTGATGCTTTACGTAATGCACGCTTATTTGGTAACGCTGAGAAGTGCACATTTTGCACGGATCGAGTCTCTTTTCTTGGCTATGTTGTTACTCCACAGGGCATTGAAGTTGATCAAGCCAAGGTTGAGGCAATCCAGAGTTGGCCGACTCCTAAAACGGTCACGCAGGTGCGAAGTTTTCTAGGACTTGCTGGATTCTATCGTCGTTTTGTGAAGGATTTCAGCACCATCGCTGCACCATTGAATGAACTCACTAAAAGGGGGTGCCGCACTTGGGAATGCACAGGAAGACGCCTTCAACACATTGAAAGATAAGTTAACACATGCACCATTACTCCAACTTCCAGATTTTAGTAAGACTTTTGAGCTAGAATGTGATGCTAGTGGAATTAGATTGGGTGGTGTGCTGTTGCAAGAAGGTAAACCTGTGGCATACTTTAGTGAAAATTGAGTGGGCCTAGTTTGAACTATTCTACTTATGATAAGGAATTATATGCACTAGTTCGAACTTTAGAGACATGGCAACATTATTTATGGCCCAAAGAATTTGTCATTCATTCTGATCATGAGTCATTAAAGCATATTAGAAGTCAAGCAAAATTGAACCGTAGGCATGCAAAGTGGGTTGAATTCATAGAGTCTTTTCCTTATGTCATAAAACACAAAAAGGGAAAGGAGAATGTTATTGCTGATGCATTGTCTAGAGATATACCATGCTCTCACAACTTGACTTCAAAATTTTGGATTGGAAACAATTAAGGAGCATTATGTTCATGATGATGATTTTAAAGACGTGTTGCTGAATTGCAAAGAGGGAAAAACGTGGAATAAATTTGTTCTAAATGATGGATTTGTGTTTAGAGCTAACAAACTATGCATTCCAGCTAGCTCCGTTCGTTTGCTGTTGTTACAGGAAGCGCATGGAGGTGGGCTGATGGGGCATTTTGGAGCTAAGAAGACGGAAGACATACTTGCTAGTCATTTCTTTTGGCCAAAGATGAGACGTGATGTGGACGCTTTGTTGCTCGCTGCACAACGTGTCAAAAGGCTAAGTCACGACTTAATCCTCACGGTTTGTATATGCCTCTACCTGTTCCTAGTGTGCCTTGGGAAGATATTTCTATGGACTTTGTTTTAAGACTACCTAGGACAAAGAAGGGAGGATAGCATATTTGTTGTTGTGGATAGATTTTCTAAGATGGCACACTTCATACCATGTCATAAAAGTGATGATGCTACCAATATTGCTGATTTGTTCTTTCGTGAAGTTGTTCGTTTGCATGGTGTGCCAAATACAATAGTTTCGATCGTGACACTAAATTTCTTAGCCATTTTGGAGAACTTTATGGGCTAAATTGGGGACTAAGCTGTTATTTTCGACTACGTGTCATCCCCAAACTGATGGGCAAACTGAAGTTGTGAATAGAACTTTATCTACCATGCTTAGGCTGTTTTGAAAAAGAACATTAAAATGTGGGAAGAATGCTTGCCTCATATTGAATTTGCTTATAATCGTCGCTGCATTCTACTACAAAGTTGTGCCCTTTGAGATTGTCTATGGCTTTGTGCCCCGTGCTCCTATTGATTTGCTACCACTTCCATCTTCGGAGAAGTTAAATTTTGATGCTAAACAGCGTGCTGACTTGATGTTGAAATTGCACGAGATAACCAAAGAAAATATTGAACGCATGAATGCTAAATATAAACTTGCTGGTAGTAAAGGAAGGAGGCATTTAACTTTTCAACCGGGTGATTTAGTTTGGTTGCATTTGGGAAAAGAAAGATTTCCTGAATTGAGGAGGTCTAAGTTGATGCCTAGAGCTGATGGTCCTTTCAAAGTGTTGGAAAAGATTAATGACAATGCATATAAACTGGAGTTGCCTGCAGATTTTGGGGTTAGTCCCACCTTTAATATTGCAGATTTGAAGCCATACTTGGGAGAAGAAGATGAGCTTGAGTCGCGGACGACTCAAATGCAAGAAGGGGAGGATGATGAGGACATCCTTTCCATGCATACAACCATGCCGACTCCATATCAAACTGAAACTATGATACAAGGACCAATGACTAGAGCGCGAGCACGTCAACTTAACCATCAGGTGAATGCGTTCCTAAGTTTGCATACAAATGTTTCAAAGAATGGAATACTACTTAATTCTTGTGATGATTTAATTGTCCTTAGGAACCATGGGGAAGAACCGCATGAGCTCAAGTATAGAAGTGGAACCGTCAAGCGCAAACCAAGTCCTGTTCACGAGTTTGACTCGGATTCGGCCTTGTTGACAGCGCCAACTTCAAACGGCCGTAACTTTTGATCCAGAAGGTTTCTCGGGGCCCGTGAGTACTCGTTGGAAAGCTCTTGAAGTCTACTTTCAGATGGATCCGACCTCACCTCCAAATTCCATCCGAGTCGACCAGAAACTGCAAAACAATTCACGTCGCTATTCCAGTCCGAGTCAAAGTGGGCCTTGGGCCTTGTAATTCGAGTCCTATTTGGCTTCCTTGTGTTTTGGCCGAACCTCCACCTTCCGTGACCCTTAAATAGGCAGCCGCACCCTCTTCTAGGGTTTGGGTTTTGTTTAGACTAAGTTAGCTTTTGCTGCTTTGCCTTGTACTCGCGCGTGTCGGCTAGACCGCCCGAATACTTGTCTTCGGAACCCCACCGTTTTCTGTTTTCGATTGAAACTTACATCGTTATTTGCAAATTGAGTTGATGTTCATCTTGTTCTTGCTTGTTCTTCGATTGCTTGCAGGAACAAGAACCCTCGTGGTTAGGTTGATCGTGCGCCGACAAGGTCACGAACAATCTCTGGAGTTGGTGTATCGATCGCTAAGGCGCAACGTCCTTGGATGGTTGTAGTCGGGTCGTCAACGTCATTTCCTTCCCCAATCGAATCTACCACTCTCATCGAAAGATCGGGACCCCTAGTCCTATCAGACGTGCACCAAATTAGGATCCTCGCTGAATTCTCTCATCTCTGATTCGGTGGCTAACATCACTAAATTCTTCTCTCCCTCACGTTTCTTGTTACTACTCAAATGGTTCTCTCGCTCTTGTGCACTCTCAACGTGCATATCAATTTTCTGCATGGAGGAATTGACAATCTGTTGCTGTGTAAGCGGCTTCAAGATGACATCCATATTGTTCCATCGAAATGTGTAATGATTTGTACGCCCATCGTGAACAGCGGAACTGTCATATTGCCATGGCCGTCCCAAGAGCAAGTGACACACCGTCATAGGCACAACAGCGCAGTCCACAGTATTGGTGTACTTCTCAATAGTAAACGTCACACGCACCATATAGTTTACCTTCACTTCCTCTTTGTCGCTCAACCATTGCACATGATAAGGATGCGGATGTGGCAAATACTTCAACCCAACTTATGACACATATCCTTGCTAGCCAAATTGTGACAACTCCCGCCATCAATGATCACCTTGCACACCTTACCCTTATCAAGCTTTGCTCATGTTTGAAACAAATTGCACCGCTGTTCGAGTTATGGCGATGGCATCACACTAAGCACCTTGGGCGTGCAAACAATGGAATACTGCTCAGTGTTAGGAAACTCAGGATCGCACTCACATTGTTCTATGTCATCAGTGTGCAAGACTTCCTGTGCATTAGGCGACTCATCATCACCAGCTGAAACATAACCGCCATCCTCTATGATAAGCATAGTTCTGACATTTGGGCAGTCCCTCTGAAAATGACCAACGCCCTTGCACTTGTGACAAATAATGTCACGTGAACGGCCTGTTGACCCCATAGACGAGGTCACATTAACAGCGGGCGCCATAGGTCGACGCACCAGTGATAGTGTACTCTCCAGCTTCTTACTTGGGGAACTGCGCATCACCAAATTGCTTGCAGCCGAAGTGCTCTTGTTTGGTTGGCTGTTGTTATATGGCTGTCCTGGACTGGCTGAAGAACGTGACCGGGCAGCGAACCGTGCGTCTTCAATCACTTGTCTCTCGGCTTCACGTGCATGGTGCAGCAACTCAATCATATCATTATAGGGATGGTGATTGACAATGCGTTTGACAGCATGATTCATGCCAGCTATAAATCTCGCTATGGTCTGTTCTTCATTCTCGCGGACATCTGCATGTATCATGATAGTCTCCATTTCTTTATGATATTCATCAATTGATTTCATACCTTGTCGCAGCCCTATCAACTTCTCAAATAGTGAGCGCTTGTAGTGGCGAGGTACAAAGCGTGCCCGCAAATGCTGCTTCATCTGCTCCCAGGTGATAATCGGCAACTCATGGCGCTCCATGCACTTACGGATGAACTGCTTCCACCAATGTGTGGCATAATCATCCAAGCCATTGGATGCAAGCTGCTTCTTCTCATTGGAATAGTTGTTCATCCGAAATAACTTATCAACTTTCAGCTCCCAAGTAAGGTATTGTTCCACATCTGTACCACCTGAAAATATAGGAAGATTAAATTTGGGCTTAGCGACAAGATCCTCGGCATCGTCGTGGCGAGGACGCTGCACGTTGCTGCGGTGGTGAAGCTGTCGGTCATCGTAGTCGTCGATGGGGAAATCGTCATCCCAGCGCTCGACCGCGTCAGCCCAGCTACGAGGTGCATGATGCACACCTCCTCCGTGGGCACCCTGTGGTGCACCTCCACCCTGGCCACCGTTGCCTCGGCCAGGCCCATGTGCCTGAGGGCGTGCCGCGGCTGCCATCCCGACGGTTGGCGACACGGCCATGCGATGTGCCTATCGCTGACGTCGCTCCTCATCCAGACGAATAGCACGCTCCTCCTCGGTCTCATTGTGCAGAACGACCGGAGGGCCGTGCACACTTGTATCATCAGCTGGTGCACCCCCACGTAGATTGTGCTGTGCGAACATGGCACGTAGCTCTAGAAAGTTATTGGTGATGGTTGTACGCAATTGTGTGACCTTTTCCCGAGGGTGTTCAGTCCAATTTGAACTTCCCCGAGCTCATTGCGCACGCCATTGTCACCATCATAAAGTTGTTTTTGTAGCATCTCGCGCAACCGAGTGTACTCGGTCCACGTAACCGGTGCCTCCGGATTAGGTGGATCCTCCTCGTGACCTAACATGGGAACGACTCACAAACAAGAAACAAGGTTATATCCGGGTTAGTAAAACAAAAGCTCTCTCTATGCTTGCAACTCACTGTCCTGAAAGCAAGACAAGCTTACCGTTCTAAAGTGAATCAAGGACGGTAAATCGACAATTGTGACAGCGAATGACCTCAACCCGGTATGTATGAGCGTAACCGAGAGCAAGGGAGTACACAAACGGGTGTAGGTGGAGCTTGGACAGTTATGTGGATATCCTATGTAATCTGATATTCATTGTATTGTAAAGCTAAGTAACGATCCAAGCTAGAGTATTTTGCCTATGTGCTGATCAATTGGTTTAAGCGAAGTGTATGAACGCACACGCAACGATAAATGGGACTTAATGCAAACAAAGGAATGAGCTAGGGAGAATCAATCGGAAACAAAAATGAAACTAGCTCGTTTTGCACCAAGTACTAAGAGAGACGCTAGCCAATTGCAACTGAATATACGAGGGCACAAAATTGCTCTAAAAGAAGAGTTTGGAAGCGCTAACTTCTCACTTCCTTTCCAACGAATCAAGAAACGCCTCAATCGGAGGTCGTATGCAAAAGTTACGTGTTTCTCTCTTCTTTTTTTTATGCCGCGGCTCTTCCTAACTGCGGCTGCAAGCCTCACAAATCAACAAGGTGTAATCTATTTTAATGAGCAGCCCTAATTGCAATGTCAACAGCTAGTCTCAAGATAAACAGATATAAGTGAAGCACAAAGACACCAAATGTGGTTCGGCCTGCTATGATGTAGTAACCGAAACAGAAGTCGGAATAATTGGACTCGGATTGTGTTTGAGCTAGAGGTCGATTTGGACATTAGTCCCACCAAGGAGTTCGAATAAAGAAACACAAACCGACTCGGATTGTGCTCTCAAGATGGCGCATAGTAAAAGATGGAAGCTTTTTTTGCTAAATGAGGGAATCAACCAGCACTTTTGTAGGGTTTATGTGAACACAACGATTAAGCAACGCAAAAGGAAACACACGGATTAGCACTAAAACAAAACTCTAATGGATGAAGACTTCACAAAATGTACAAGAAATAAACAGATTAAACTACGGTTTTGGTATTGCAATTTTCGGTTTTATGGACAAAAGGACAGAAAACGAATCTAACTACGGGTAAAGAATTTCTCACCGAGTAAACCTAGAATCTGATACCACATGATACGGGGAGGGGTCCCGATCTTCTCAGTGAGGAACCATGGATAGTTGATGCGAAGTAGATGATGTCACTAGTTGAACACTCGCGCCAATGCACGAACCCTCAACTCTTCGGAATACGCCCAAAACACACCGGATAATTGTTCGTCGCGAGACCACAAACGACGAACGCCAAGTCCTCAATTCCCAATGGAACGACGGCTTGACCTTGAATTGCAGAACGAACAATGAATCGCCTAGTTCTCTCTCAAAGTCCTCGCATGAACGCTAGTGTTGAAAGAACAAGCAATAGCTATGTTTCAATCTAATGCATAAAAAATTGGTCTCCTCCCTTTTGCTCTCTCAAGTCTTCACATGAGTCATACCTAAGAATACATAAAATCTAGCATGAGGTAGTTTTCCATGTTCATCATCAATTAAAGAAAACTCCTTAAGAAACAAAAGCACCTGTTTATTTAAACGCTTGGCTCTTGCCCTCATCAGTAGGCCCTCTGGTTCTTGGTTATTCTCATGCATGCTTGGAGAAGATGTATATGTAATGGGGATGTCCTCATCGGTATGTGCATGACCACCAATAGGAGAAGATGTATAAGTGTTAGCGATGCCCTCATCAACTATCAAATGCATACATCGCAATGTTTTCATTCACACCATTCTCCCTCCCATAAGAAAAATCATCCTCGACTTTGCGAAGTACGTGCACAAGTCATTAATGGGCAAAACCAGATCAACGGTTCCAATATGGAAGAGAAAATTTTAAGTGCCTTCCTTGCTTCAACTGCGCTACTCTGATTATTTGTACATGATTGTTCATCGAAAGAGGAACAAGTAGGCATAAGAAATCTTTGTAAACAGCAAGCACTATTGTTAAACCGCATCTCATTGTGATCATGACGTGGTACAAAAGATTGTTTGTCCAAATATGCAATTTCAACTCGGCAAGCTTATCACATGAAATGCATATTCGATAAACATAAAAGTTGTCATCTACCCCATAATCTCTGATCAAATTGAACTTATATGTGTAGGCATAGGAACTAACTAGTGATTTTAAACATTAAATTTCAGCAACATTCTGAATGACACTAGATAGCTCTTTAGGATCATCAAACATGATGTATTATAAAAAATCATCAGGAGATATTCTAGCAAGAACTTCGTTATGAGTAATTAATTCCACATTATGTAAATTGACCAAAGAAATTTCAGAACGTGGAATTTTCGATTGAACACATGAGTTCTCACAATTACTCACCTTTTCACAAATAAATTATGTACCAATATGGTTACCTTTATCATTCTCTTCAGTTGATGCAGGTGATGTAGGTATCAAATCGTCGTAATGTAACAACGGGGCAGCAAGTACTTCATCCTCAGCTGTGGTTATCTTCTCATCTTTGACTTCCAATGGTACCGGTTGTGGAACAATCGACTCATCTTTAATATCAACCTGCACAATATGAGAAGCAACACTAGAAGTAGAGAGTAAGTCGTTATTATAAAAAGTAATCTCACTTTTCCTATCATCTCTTTCTCTCTTTTCTTTTTGTGCATTCCTCCTACTCTCCATTTGGATGCTCTCAACCTCACGATTGGTGGAATCACACAACTCACTGTTTTTATCACTCTCACTCAATTTGGCTATGTGGCACTCATCCTTACATGAGTTTTGATACATCTCAAGTGTTGTTTGTAGCAATGGGGCAACACTGCATGTCTTCTTAACCGAAGGGAAGGTCCCATGCTCAGTCATCTTCCCATGTGTCACACTTGTTGAGGCATAAGAATTGAAGTATGGACTTCGATGAAACTGTGGGTACGCATATCCATAAGTCTCTTCTCCTTCTAATAGCACAATTCACAAGATCATGCGTGCTACTAAAATATTTATATTGAAATGCAGCAGCGATCTTAAAATTCAAGCCTCCTTTGAAGTATACCTGTTCTTTTATTGCACTAGTGACACCGGCACGTCGCAATGCACACTTTAGCTCATAATAGTAATCTTCAACAGTGTTACTCCCTTGTGTGATGCTCTCCACATGGTGAAGCAATTCCCGCTCATAATAGGTTGGCACAAATTCAGTTCTCATGATTACCTTCAAATCTGACCAAGATCTAATAAATCGTTTTCCAGATATTTGTTGCCACCAACTATAAGCGTAGTCTTTAAACTGCATAGTGGCTCGCATCACTTCTTGGTCTTTGGGAAGCTTCTGAAATCTAAACTTTTTCGCCAATTGCCATTCCCACTCAAGGTACTCCTCTGGATCTTCACTTCCACAGAACGGATGAGACAAATTGTTGGGATTGGAATCGCACCATGAGGAATGAAATACTGAAGATTCATTCCTATTTTGTTCACACCAAGAGGAACGAATTGTTGAATGTCCTGTCATGGTTAGTTATGCAACATATATATATATATGTGTGTGTGTGTGTGTGTGTGTGTGTGTGTGTGTGTGTGTGTGTGTGTGTGAAATCACTCAATCTCACTATTTTCTCTCCCAAGTGAAGTTCTTACCTTTCCGAAGTGAATTAAAGCCAATAAAAACTTACACTTGGCACCTGGTAGAAGTGACAACAGCAACGTGATGATTAAGCGAATTGAAGAGTGTTCACTACTTGCACAACAATGGTTATATGGTGGAGCTTGGTGTGAAAGTGTATATCCTAGCAATCTGAAATTCTTGATGTTATAAAGTTAAGTAATAATCCTAGCTAGAATACTTGCCTAAGTGCTGATCCAAAAGGTTTAAGTGAAGTATATGAACGCACACGCAAAGATCAATGTGACTCAATGCAAACAAAGAAATGAGCTAACTAGAGGCAATCTGAATTAAAAGATTAGATAGCTCGTTTTGCACCAAATACTAGGAGAGACGCTAACCAATTGCAATGATATGAATATAAGGTCACAAGACTGCTCAAGAAATTAAATTGCACAATCTGAATTTATGGATTAAGAACTCACCCAAATTCGGCCAATGCTTTCTTTTTCTTTCTTTCTTTTTTTTGCTCAACTGTCTTTTTTGTTCAAAGGCCAAACTAGGTTTAATTGTTCTTTTGATTTTGCATAGGTCACAAATATTCAACAAGGTGTAAAGTACTCAAGAACAACCCCAAATGCAATATTCAACAGCTAGTCTCAATTGAAGAAAGAAAATCTGTGAGGGAAAATATTTTTTTGCGCATTGTAGCTCGCCGTGATACTGTAGCAACGTATAAAAACACTGTAGCAAACACGCACTGTAGCAGTGAACTACTATAGAGACGCGTACTGTTGCAAGTTGATACTGTAGCAGCGCGCTACTGTAGCAATCGTGTACTGTAGCACATCGTTTTTTTTAGATTTTGGATTGGACACAAAGATTAAGCTACGCAAATAAACACGAACGATAAGCACCTAAACAAAATTCTAATGGATCAAAACCTAACAAAACTCACAAAATTAAAAGATGCAAAAACTAGGGTTTGGATTTTTTTTGCAATTTTCAGTTTAATGGACTATAGGACAAAAATAAAACAATCTAAAAGAAAGGGTAAATAATCCTACCGAGTAAACCGCGCTCTGATAGATGATACGGGGTCACCCGATCTTCTTGATGTGGGATCAAGATACTCACGTGGATTTGATGAACCATAGTGATCCCCCGTTGCCAATGCAAGAGTTAGCACTCTATAATTCGTCCAACCTCACATGCTGAACTTCAAGACCACCGATGAAGTTCCATCGCGCTCCAAATTCCCAGCGGAAATGTTGAACGATCTTGATTTCAGCGAACTCCCAATTCCCTCAAGTTGGTTTGGCCAACAGAAAGAACAAGAGTATGGGCAGCTTGGCTTTCTCCTTTCCATCCCCATAGGCTGACCTTTTTGTTCATGGTAGCAACTATGATTACCCTCCTTGTGCTTCTCCATTGCTTTGGCCCCGGAATCATCATAATATTCAAACCTAATAATAAACAAGAATTTGGCATAAGGTAGTATATCGTTCCCACGAATAGGAGAAAATTCATTAAGAAACAAATTCACCTGACAATATTTAATGCAGCTCAATACTTCTTTCCAGTGAAATAATGTATTTGACTGAAAAGTGCTAAACATGTGTGTATCCGCATCACGTGCACTCGAGGCCACTGCTGCTCGCCACGCGGTGGTAGATGATGTGACGACGGCCCGATCTTCCGAGAGGTACTGATAAGTCGATTATGGAGAACTCGACGTTGATGATCCAAAGGCTCCGACCAAAACAGATCGAACCCCTTGCAATCACTACACCACTACTCTGTTGGTTATCAACCGTGCCAAACACGGTTGACCTTGCCAAGAAAGCTATCTCCTACAAGCGAATCGAGAACACAAGCAAGAGAGTTTAAGATGCAATCTGAAATTGTATTGCGAATACTGTTTAAGTTCATAAGTTGGGGTCCTCAAACGAACATGCGGTGAAACTGCTAAGCAGAATAATCTCTTAAGAAAACCCAAGGAAAACTAAAGGGGTGCGACCTCCTTAAATAGAGGAGGGGAAAGCCGCACTTATCTAATGACAAGGGATGTGGTACTATTCATGATTACTATTCACGTGGCCATAGTACTGTTCATGTGAACAGTGCCGGCCCAAATGTTACAAGGCCCACGGCCCACTTTGACTGAGACTGGGAAAGTCACATGACTTGTTTTGCAGTTTCTGATCTGCTCGGATGGAGTTTGGAGGTGAAACTAGCTCCATCTGAAGGTAGACTCCAAGAGCTTTCCAACAAGTACTCACGGGCCCCGAGAAGCCTTCTGGATCAAAAGTTATAGCCGTTTGAAGTTGGCTTGTCAAGCTGAATCCGAATTGATCTGGAGGCCGAATTGGATTCCAAAACCTGTCCAACATGAACCCTTGCTTCAATTGGTTCCAAGTGATGTGGTGCTGTTCAATCTTGATATTGGCCGCTATGGTCGTATGTGTTGGTGGCGTGGTCACATCATCCTCCCCTTCTTGACAGAAAACCGTCCTCGGTTTTAACATATGTGTAGTGTCACGTATTGCATGATCTTGATCATAAATCTTGGTACATGATAACAAATGCAACAAACTCTCATTATGTAATATCATAAGTTCTTTATCAAATAAAGTAAAATCTCTTTGAAACGAACTCACCTCATAATTTAAGTGATGCGTAGGAGATCTTGTAATTGGAACAACAAGTATAGCAAATATGGTTGTATCCATAGAGTACATGTTCTTATCATCCTCCCCTTCTTGCAAACAAAGCTGTCCTCGACTTTCGATAAGCTGAAAATATGGTAACTAAGAAGCCAAGGTGTATGCATGGTATATGTATATGTCATCCGTTTTAACAGTTCTTCGTTGTTGCACAATTAATGTTATAAAACAGCAATGATCATAAAATGTAAGTGAATCATATATGTTAATGAGCAATTCAAAATTTCTCACATAGTAATTATTGCAACTTGTTTTGCAAATGTAAGTGAAGCATTTATGCAATTCAAATCTTTGAATTTGTAAACTTGTAGTGGTGGCACATATGGGCAAAAATACAACTTTTGGAATCAAGCAAAATTCATCCATATAATCATATCTCAATCGAACAATAGCATATTCATCTAGCCAGGGTGAAGAGATTTGTATGTTCTGCCATAATTCATCATCTTTATTCAGATTGCCCATACTAGATGGTGCAAAAAGAGTTGAACACATAGGCATTAGATGAGTACTAAATTTTACTTCCCTCTCACATTGAACATGATTCAGCTTATAAGAATTGTTGTCCCAACAGTAAGTTTCAATTCATCCATGTGATCGCAAGTTATGCATATTCGATATACAAGAAATTGATTTTCCATACTATAATCTCCAATAAAATTAAACTTATATCCAGGGGTGTAGGCACTAAATAAGAATTTCGAGCATGCAAGTTCAGAAACTTTCTCCATAACATGTGACAATTTCATAGGTAGATCCAACATGATGTAACACAATGAATTAGCAGGAGAAATTCTAGTCAAAACTTCTTTATGTGTTATTAATTCAACATGTGCAAAATTATGAGAATTTAGATCAGCACATGGTTTATTTAAGTCAACACAAGGAATATCAAAAGATTGCACTACAGCAGGTATATACTCACAAGGTTGCTCTATGTCTTGTTGTAGCACCAAATCAGTACCGTGAGCGATGATAGCACCATGTTTTTTTACCTTTTTGGCTCTCCTTAGATGATGTAAGTGCATCCATCTCCTTATCTTCATTCTCAACCAATGGGGTCAGTGATTCAATCAGCTCATGCTCCTCTTCGGCATGGTTCTCAACTACCTGCAGGTCGTTAGTCACAGAAAAGGGCACAAACACAGATTTGTTCTCATGATCATCACCATTGCCTGCAAGGTTAGCTGCAAGAGCATATTCATCCTCAACATCACTAGCACTTACATAACCACCATCTTCTGTCACAATGTACGCCCGCTGACTTGGGCAATATCTCATGACGTGGCCCATCCCTTTACAACGGTGGCACACAATGCCCGTCGTACAGCCCGTGGAAGCAACCGATGAAGAGCTCTGTGCGGGTGCTTGCACACTAGTAGATTTGCTCGTCTCGGGTGTGCGTGATGGTGGCGGCGGTGCTGCTGAACGTGCCCTACTCGCAGAGGGGGAAGCAGCTCGACAAATAGGAGGTGGGGCTATCTTGGCTTGCCCAGGCATTGATCTCGATGTAGACATACCTCCAAAGTTGCTCCTTGTCATTTGTTGCCTACCCTACAATTCTTTTTCTGCCAAACAAGCAAGCTGGAACAATATATTGATATCGTTATACTCTTTGTAATCAATTATGTCCTGAATTTCACGCCTTAAGCCCCCATAAAAACGAGCCATCTTATCCTCCTCATCTTCTACAACATTACAACGCAACATGCCTATTTATAGTTCTTGATAATATTCCTCGACAGATTTATTACCTTGGTCTAAGCGCTGCAATTTCTTATGCATCTCATATTTAAAAGTAGGAGGAACAAATCTAGCACGCATAGCTACCTTCAATCTATCCCATGTATCAGGTGTTAAACTAGAATTAACTACTTGAGTCCACCAAATGATAGCAACATCTTTAAATTCACTAGTAGCTTGTCTAACTCTATTCACTTCAGGAACTAGATGGGCATTAAATTTTTGTTCAACTGTCATCTCCCAATCTAGATATGTTTCGGCATCATAAACACCCGCAAAAGATGGTATGGTAAATTTAACTTTAGCAAATGGGTCATGATTAGCACGATTATTGTGGTGCTGAAAATTATTACCTCCCATACCGTGACGGTTTTGGTGTGGTCGATGTCGTGCGCGTGCATCTTGGGCAGCAAATGCAACGACGCCGGCAACGCCGGCGTCGTGGTTTTGTCTCTCATTATCATCTCCCTCCTCAAGATCTTGGCCTGCATTGTGATCATACTCGCATCCATTGTTTGGCGGCCGATTCAGCATTCTTTCAAGGCGTGCAATACTCTCATTGAGGGTGTGCTGCAATGTATCTGTCGTAGCTTGAAGCTTCCTGTCGAAGTCCTCAGTAATGGTAGTGCGTTGTTCATTCAAGAGCGTCATGAGCTCTCCCTTTAAAACACACTCTTGATCATCAGACGACTCACCTACCATGGTTAGTAGAAAACAAAAGACAACACAAATGTATTATCCCTATCAACTACTAGGTGGTGGAAGGTGAAATCACACATTCTCAAGCGTCTTACCACACTCTTACAAGTGTTCTTACCAATGCAGCAGGTGGTACAACCGGTGGCTGGTTCGTGACACCGTGTCGAGCGTGGGTACGATTGTAAGAGGGAATCTGTTCTGATCAAGAGTAGGTGTAGCTTGGAAGGCACAATATGGTAGCAATGGAGAACAATCAGTTAATTTCAGAATTGCATAGAATTGAATTAGAGTTCGTATCTAGCACTTAGCTTATGTTGTTGATCAACCAAGAATGGAAGAGGGCTAAAAACAAGTGTATGGCAATGTGTAGGACTGATAAATAAAAGATAATTCAATCCAATGCAATCTGGAATTGAAGAACATAAGGATTGACCTAAAACTGAAAACTGAAGATTTCTGTCCACTGGACAGCACATCGGTATTTTGGCCGTAACTTTTTGTCAGATGCCTCTTTTTCACTGATTCTTTTTTTCTCTGTTTTCTGACGGCCTTTGGTACAGATTTTCTTTTGGGGCTAACTTCTGAAACCTGACATAGAAATTCGCACAAAAATCACAACTGCTGACAGTTGCAGATTCAAAACAGATAATTGGGTCAACTTTCACCGCATATACCTCTTAACTGCCTTACTTGAATGACATGAAATTTTACAGATAGATGGATAATGAATTTCGGAATCTAATAGCGGTGGTCTCATGCAAAAATAATCTCGGAATCCAAAGTTATGGCAATTTTGGTGGCGGCTGCAGAGAAAGGAAAAATCAGCCGAATTTGGAAACTAGGGTTTGGGGTGGGGAATTTTTCTTTTGTTTGGATTTTTAATGGAGCAAAGATATGACCAGCAACTAGACAATGCTATGATGGACAAAAATTCAATTTAGCAAACCAAAACTAACAGATTGAAAGGCACAACGGGGTTTGGACAGCGGGAATTAACTCTTTTTGTGGGGCAAAATTTTTTTCTGGACTATAGGAAATAAAACCAATCTACTAACTAGGGATACAAGATTTACCTCATGGGCAACCGTTCCTCTGATACCAACTGATGTGACAACAACCCGATCTCCCGAGAGGTACTGATAAGTCGATTGTGGAGAACTCGACGTTGATGATCTAAAGGCTCCGACCAAAACAGATCGAACCCCTCGCAATCACTACACCACTGATCCGTTGGTTATCAACCGTGCCGAACATGGTTGACCTCACCAAGAAGGCTATCTCCTGCAAGCGAATCGAGAACACAAGCAAGAGAGTTTAAGATGCAATCTGAAATTGTATTGCGAATAATGTTTAAGTTCATAAGTTGGGGTCCTCAACCGAACATGTGGTGAAACTGCTAAGCAGAATAATCTCTTAAGAAAAACCCAAGGAAAACTAAAGAGATGTGACCTCCTTAAATAGGGGAGGGGAAGCCGCACTTATCTAATGATAAGGGATGTGGTACTACTCGTGGTACTGTTCATGCAGCCGTGGTACTGTTCACGTAAATAGTACCAACCCAAATAGCCTAAGTTATAAGGCCCACGGCCCACTTTGACTGAGACTGGAAAAGTGACGTGACTTTTTTTGTAGTTTCTGTTCTGCTCAGATGGAGTTTGGAGGTGAGACAAGATCCGTCTAAAAGTAGACTCCAAGAGCTTTCCAATGAGTACTCACAGGCCCTAAGAAGCCTTCTGGATCAAAAGTTATGGCAATTTGAAGTTGGCTTGTCAGGCTGAATCCGAATTGATTTGGAGGCCGAATTGGATTCCAAAACCTGTCCAACTTGAACCCTTGCTTCAATTGGTTCCAAAGTGATGTGGTGCTTTAGTTCAATCTTGATATTGGTCGCTATGATTGTATGTGTTGGTGGTGTGATCACATCAGTAGAACCACCGTTTCGTCCAGTTTGGTTCCCACTTCGTCCCAGTCGAGTTGGCAGGGAAAATCTTCCCGCATTGCGACCGTAGGGCGAAGTTGACGCTACCAAAGTTGGAAAACATCTCCCAGGTAGCTTCTTCTGCTAGCACCGTGCGTCATAGAGGAACGCGAACATCGAGATGCTAGGCCAGCACGCCTTCATACGCATCGCCCAGCTGTAGACGGCAAGGTGAGCTATCGTGTTCAGGGTCAATTGCGCCAGCTCCAGCCCGAAGGTCCGCAAGGCAACGCCGCGATCATGGCCACGGGATTCGAAGACCGCCTTCAAAATAAGCGACGAAGGCAATCACCTCCGACTTCTCCAGATGTGGTTCTGTCTCGTCCCTGGCGGGCAACCGCACCTCACGGCGGTCCGACAGCTTCCTTTCGCGCAGCAGGGTTCGGATCATCTCCTCCGTCGCGAGCGTCTGGCCCAAGACGCAGGAGCAAGGACCCTCCATTTTCTCCGTCACCACCCACTGTTTGTCCACCAGCGATGGCTCGTGCCCCTCGAGCGTGTATTCCACCTCGATCGGCGGCGATCGCCGAGATGGGGCGTCACTACTAGCCCGGCAGGCATGCTCCTCGCCACGGGCCATGGTCCTTCGGGAGCCAGACGGCGCCGAGAACGGCGTGACAACAAAGGGGGCGAGAGCACAACATGACAAAAAACAAGGGAGTAGAAAATATGCGGAGCGGAATGCCAGCGCGGTCCCAAAGGGGGTATATAAAGCCCCTTCACCTCCCACACCGCCGTTAAGCCCAACCGGCGAAGCTAAACCGCTCACCTCCCCCACGATTGGGAAGTGTAATCGGTGGAAGCCGAAGTGGCGTGGCCACCCACGCGCACAGCCGCAATCGCAACCACCTGACGACGCACGACACGCCAGTCCCGCGCTGCCACGCGTCCTGCCCCATCAGAACGAAGCGTGCGATTGCGGTCGTGCGACAGTCTAACGGTGCATGACGCGCTAATCACATCCTGCCACGCGTCCATTCCCTGGGGAATGGGTGCATGGGTACGGTCGTGCGGTCGTGCAGCGTGGCCCACTCTCCATCGCGCGTCAATGGTCGGCGCGATTCGTGGTGACATCAATGCAGTACCAGTGGGCCACCAACCAGTCGCCCCAACCCCGACTTCGACATTGGTCCCTCCTCCGCGGAGCAACTCCAACTTCAGCTTCGGCTTCGACCCTGCGAGGCGGCTTCGCCAGAAGTCTCGACTATGCAACGGAACGCCGATCACGTGTGGCCAGGCGACCTATCAACGGCTTCGCATCCCGCTTCGCCGACACCTCCGCGGAGCAAAGTCGCTCGTCATGAGGGATCGGCTCCGAAGGAGTGCAAATGACGCAGTACGGCGCGCGGTGCGCCAGTCGGGTGTAACACCCCAGGACCCGCATTACCCTGGAATGCCACTAAACCATGCTACAAGCTAGCCAATTTACTTTACAAGGTAATATAAACTGGCAACAATTTCTAAATCATGTTAAGCTAAGTGGAAGCATACTAAAACAAAGGTAAAGGAACACTACTAATTAAAGAACAATCGCTAATAACTTTAACCAATTAAAGCGAACCACAACCTAACTTTAATAATTAAAAGTGATCGGCAATAAGAGATAAAAATGAATAACTGGAGACTGCACTTATTTATTACAGTATGAAACATGATATGGTGTGTGTTAGTGATGTGCCGCTCTACCCGTCCCATGCATGCTTGAGAATCACCTGGAAGGGGGGAAAAACAAGAGTGAGATAAAAATCTCAACAAGCAAACTGTGTAACAGGCTAGTTAAACTACAGCAGTTTAATCATCAACATTTATTTTTCAAAATGACCACGTTTATATCCTCAACCTCAAATCACCACCAACAACGGTAAAACATTAGCAAATAAATCTTGTTTGACTACTACAAAACCTCAACCACTACCACTACCGAAGCCAATAAAGCATTATCATGTTTTACCTTACTACTTTATTATTTCTCACATCCACAACTGCTATCAACAGTTACTACAAGAGAAAAGAATCTCACGCCACCATCACAACCCCTACCATACCACAAGGGACGAACCCCATTCCACGACCACAGCCACATTCCTCATACCACAAGTAACTCACATGAGCCAATTACACATTACAACTATAAAGTTGTATTTGACTGCAAAATAACTTCACCATAATACATTGCATAGGTATGCAAATGATCTTTCCACAATGCAATGCATATGAATGCGTATGATCCACTACACCCTTACCCAACAAGGTAAGAGTGTGCATCGTACTACGGCAATGTACGATGCTGTACCGGTACGGTCGCGGCTATAAGCAGTGACATCCACAATGCAAATACGGTTGCGGCTATAAGCGGCGACATCCACAATGCAAATATCATGACATGTTATGAATGATATGATAATCATAAACCACAAGAATTTAACCACGAAGGTCAACAACCTAATCTTCATGAATACTTCCTCATAACCCACCTGTGTCTCATTAAGCGCAATACCAATGTTTCATAAGATCATTACCACATAACCCACATTCGGTTCACCAAGATCATAATCCATTGATCTATAGGGAATTCTACCACATAATCATCAAGAATGCTACCACCACAACCACAAATATTCGCAAAGAATACTACCACCTAGACCACAATATGCTCGTAAAGTATTCTACCCCACAACTATATTGGTTCATTAAGAACAATTCCACATATCCACAATTAAACCATCAAGATCATAAACAATTGAATCCTTAAAATACTACCACATGGACCACATTAAGGAAGCATGTAACAATGATATAACACCTCAAATTAAGAGAATTAATTAATGTGAATGTAGAATAATTAACGAGTTAAACAGTAGCACAACCGCTACATTACCGTTGAAGCGAAGCAATCACGTGCGTTCAGGAGCAAAACCACATGTCCAAAAGTACCTCTCAGCACAATACAATAGCAATGAAAACATGTCTTAAGAAGTAAAGATATCACTAAACCCCAAATCCCCACAACATCCCTCTCCACTTAACGGTTCTACACTCTGCCCGCTGCAGCAGCGCTGCTTAATTTTTTTTGTATCTTTAAGATTATTAAACCATTTACAAAGACAGATATATTTTTGGATTCGTCACTTAAATACCTTCACTTTTCATGTAGATCACTTATTTTTATTTCGTTACTATCAAGGTGTAACTTAACACGCAAAACAGAGGACGTTCTCTGTTCTGGCAATCTAGGCAGCCAGATTCTAATGCATCCCAACCACAGTGTAAGGCTCTAAAAATTATGATTTCTATACATTAGGTAGATTACTGAATTTCCTATATTTTTCTCAATTGTGACCAAAAACATAAAAACCATCTACTACTTATAAATCACACCTGAACAGCAATCTGCCCCAGTCTGCACCCCTAACAGACAGCGAGGTTCCCGACCATGCTACGCCCAAATCCCGCGGCCACAAATTCTTAAAAAAATACAGTAGGTAGGTCTCGTCGTCCTCTACAATTTTACTTTTGGGCAGACCCACAGGAAAAATAGTTTCGTGGGTCTAAACTGTGCAAAAAGTCGCGCTGCACGGATTGATCTACAGACGAACAGCAGGAATTCCCTAATCGGAGAATCTAATTGCTAATCCCCACCAATTCTTATGCTAAGAACCCTAATTACAGAAAAATCAGAGGGATTTGGGATGAGGGAGAGTTACCTAGGGGATCCCTTTGGGATCACTCGTCTTCTTCCCCTTCTTCTTCCTCCTTCCTTTCTTCTCCTTCCCTCCCTTCTTCTTCCTTCCTTCTCGTTTTCTCCTAGCACCAAGGGACAGCAATGGGGGAGAGGTGGAGGCACAGGGAGGAGATGGGGGTGGCGGCCAGGTGGGGAAAAAAAGAGAGAGGGGCCAAGGGAGGGGGTTTATAAAGGGGGTGCTAGGTTTGGGATGGGGTACCCCTTTGGGCTGGCTGGCCCACCCCTCCGGACAGCCCAAAATATCCAAATTAATTGTTTTAATTTATTTATTTTTAATTTTGGACAATTCTGCAATTTAATTTTCACCTCCCGCGATTTACCAAAAAAATGAGAAACTCCGCGATTAATTTAGAAACCTACGCCGAATCGACGTTGAGGATATTACATCGCGCGTCGCTACGTATCCTGCCCAGGGGAAAAGAGAATCCGGCCATGGTCGTGCACCCGCCGACAGCGTAGGGCGCGTTGCTCCTGTCCCGCCACACGACAGCCACTGGCGTAACCTACGGTGCCATCGACGTAATGTCCTCGAGTCGTGAGACACCGGGCGGCACTCCAACTTCGAGCCCGCGCGAGGAATCTGAAGCCCGCCTCGACCGAGCCAGGATAGGGACACAGAATTTGTGTGACGACCCCGGAGCCCACGCTAACACCGCGTTCGCGGGCCGAAGCAGCCCCTCGATTCGGCTTCGCGCACGAGGAGCAACTTCGTATTCCGCTTCTAACATTCTAAATATTTTACTTTACACGATTAACATTTCAAAAATAATATCCACGGAGTGAGGTCAGGTGTAGATTCGGCTTCGTCTTGATGGGTGATAGCACTAGGGGTCCCGATCTTTCGATGAGAGTGGTAGATTCGATTGGGGAAAGAGATGACGTTGACGACCCGACTACAACCATCCAGGGACGTTGCGCCTTAGCGATCGATACACCAACTCCAGAGATTGTTCGTGACCTTGTCGGCGCACGATCAACCTAACCACGAGGGTTCTTCTTCCTGCAAGCAATCGAAGAACAAGCAAGAACAAGATGAACAGCAACTCAATTGCAAAAACGATGTAAGATTCAATCGAAAACAGAGAAACGGTGGGGTTCGAAGACAAGTATTCGGGCGGTCTAGCCGACACGCCGCGAGTACAAGGCAAAGCAGCAAAAGCTAACTTAGTCTAAACAAAACCCAAACCCTAGAAGAGGTGCGGCTGCCTATTTAAGGGTCACGGAAGGTGGAGGGTCGGCCAAAACACAAGGAAGCCGAATAGGACTCGAATTACAAGGCCCAAGGCCCACTTTGACTCGGACTGGAAAAGCGACGTGAATTGTTTTGCAGTTTCTGGTCGACTCGGATGGAATTTGGAGGTGAGGCCGGATCCATCTGAAAGTAGACTTCAAGAGCTTTCCAACAAGTACTCATGGGCCCCGAGAAACCTTCTGGATCAAAAGTTACGGCTGTTTGAAGTAGGCGTTGTCAACAAGGCCGAATCCGAGTCAAACTCGTGAACAGGACTTGGTTTGCGCTTGACGGTTCCACTTCTATACTTGAGCTCATGTGGTTCTTCCCCATGGTTCCTAAGGACAATTAAATCATCACAAGAATTAAGTAGTATTCCATTCTTTGAAACATTTATATGCAAACTTAGGAACGCATTCACCTGATGGTTAAGCAGACGTGCTCGCGCTCTAGTCATTGGTCCTTGTATCATAGTTTCAGTTTGATATGGAGTCGGCATGGTTGTATGCATGGAAAGGATGTCCTCATCAATGGGCCGCCCCTGGCGGGCGCAGTCCGGAGACGTGCAAACGCCGGTCTAACCCACAACGCCATCAAAGCACCATCCTCGAGTCGCAGGATACCGTATGGCCCTCCGATCTCCAGTCCACGCAAAGACTCCAGAGCCTGCTCTGATTGAATCTGTGCAACGACGCCGAAGGCCACCTCGACTTCGATGTCTGTGCGACAACCCCACAGCCCCAACCGGTGGGGATCCAACCGTCTGCGCTCCCCACAATCGGGGAGCACGACTGCTGATCTACGACAAGTTTTGACTTGTTCTCATAAATAGGCCTCCTTCAGTCCATCAACATTCTTTGATATTAGCGCCAATCGACGCGTTCAAAAAAACACAGATGAACCAAAGTAGGCCTACTTGTGAGAACAAGATCATCACATGCAGGAACGTGGCGCGCGTGGGCAGAGAGCAACAAAGCGAATAGCCAAGGATGCGGAAGGGCAATGCTGTGGTAGCGGCATATATATACCCACCTCCCCCTGGATGGGAACAGCCAAACTGGCGGAAGTTCAACCGGTGGTAGATCAACCGGCGGGAGGTGAGGCATTGCGGTCGAGTGTGCACACAGCGCACCTGTCCCGCCATGCCACGTGTCCTGCGCCCACGGGAAGACGCGTACAACACCTATCGCCTGGTCGCGTGCGCGCGCATGCCTCCACTAAGGTGGCCCCCTAGCAGCGCATGGCGCCCCAATCAAGCTCTGCCACGTGTCCCGACGCCTCGCGAAACACGGGTCGAAAAGGCCCCGTGGACGACGCAATCCTCGGCGCCGTTAAGACACCGTCATCGGGACGTGGGCCATTGGGCTACACGTCGACTTCCCATTTGCAGGATAACCTCGCAAATCGCCTCGGCGGTGTGTCTGCTTCGAGCTCGCCCCCGTGGGGGCCAACTCGCCCTTGGCTCTGACATTATGCACGGGGGGCGGACCTGTCCTGCGCCTCGACGATGTGTCCACCGAAGGAGCTTGGATTTGCCTCACTTTCGACTCACTCAGGCGGCTTCGCTGGCATCTTCGACTCTACGGCTAAAGGACTCCGAGGTCGAAGACGGCTTCGGTAACCAGTTCGGCTCCATATCCTCTGTGTGAAGCTAGGCTGCACCGACAAACAAGGATTCTGCCCAAGATCGTTGAAGGTCACATGCCGCAGGGACGGAGGGGGCCAAATGGCTCGGCAACATGGCTTCGGCCGTGATGTCCTTCACCATGAGAGGCTCCTATTGTAGGGGTGGCCCCCACCTAAGCCCAGCCGGCCTGTTAGAAGGTAGTAAAGCCCAAAATGGGGCATGTGTAATGACATAAATGCCCTTAGAGGGACACTTGGGTGTAAGGACATAATTGTAAAATACTACCCATGTGAATATATATAAGCCATCCAGGCCATCGGGGGAGCCCCAACCATTGCTCACCTAACTCTCCACTACCATACCACTCTCTCTCTGTTTGGTCTGTAACCACAACAGAAATTATCCTTCCCATCGAAAGATCGGGACAACACTAGCACATCATCAATAGTCGGTGCATTCTCTGGAACATCGATCAGCTTTATGACTTTGTTGGTTTTGCCCACGGTCAAGTTTCAGATGGTATTGCACCAGTACTGAGCACATTCATTCTTCCTACCGCTTTGCTTTTTCCTAGCGCATGGGGTTTTCGACCACTCACATATCCTTGTTTTCTCTGGTTGGTTTTTTAGCTAAATTGATCATGCTGGTTGCAAATCATTCATTGGCCTTCGACCTTATTGGTTGTTCGACCACATGTCGATTTACGATCACGTTGGTTATGACCACGTTGATCTTTGGTTTGCAGTCTGGTTTTGACCATGTTGGTTGTTTGACCATCTCATTGGCTTACAACCACATTGGTTATGACCACGTTGCTGACTGGTTTCGACCACGGTTGTTCGACAACTCATTGGATTACGACCATGTTGGTTACGACCACGGTGCTGACTGGTTACGACAACAATGATTATTCGATCACTGGTTGGCATTCGATCACGTTGTCTATGACTATGTCAGTTTCGACTGCAACCATTTTCGATCATGTTGTTTCTGGTCTCGGTGGTTATTTACTATAGTCACTTCTGTTCGATAGTTAATTTTTGACCATGTGTACTTTTGTCTGGTAGTCGGATTCACGACCACTCTATTAGCTCATGACCACGTTATTGAACTTACGACCATGTTGTAAGTTTTTGACCAGGTTGCTAGTTTCCGACCACAGTCTGTTTTTTGCAGTGTTCTCTCTGTTGCTTTGGTTTTCCAAGAGTACTTTCAATTCTAGTCTTCATAACTTAGTAGCTATCGGAGAAAAGGGTTAAGTGAATACTTGGAGAGAATTTGAAGGCACCATTCACCCCCTCTGTTGTCTGTCCGGTCCAACAAGAGCTCTACTGATAAAAACTTGCATTGGTGGATGGAACCATGTAATAAGTGGATGGAACCTTCACTGTTATTAATGTTGCATGCTCACACTTTCTTTATTAAAATATGCTTTAGTAAAAGAGCTAGGTCTTATGATGCGGATACGCATTTGATTAGCACTTTTCAATCAAATACATTATTTCACTGGAAAGAAGTATTGAGCCGCATTAAATATTGTCAGGTGAATTTGTTTCTTAATGAATTTCCTTCTATTCGTAGGAACAATATACTACCTTATGTCAAATTCTTGTTTATTATTAGGTTTGAATATTATGATGATTCCGGGGCCAAAGCAATGGAGAAGCACAAGGAGGGTGATCATATTTGCTACCAAAAACGAAAAGCTCAAAGCCTATGGGAATGGAAAGGAGGAAACCAAGCAGCCCATGTAGCTCATCAAGGAGGAAAGAAGCCCATGCAGTGGGAGAGCAAAAGGGAGGAGCCCAAGGACTTAAACCACATGTTTTGGATAAGCTTTTCAAGCCAAATTCAGACTTCCCACGTGCTCAAACCAATTCAAACTCGGATTCAACTCAGGATTCAACTCGGATTCGGTTCGGGACAGCCTGACAGGCAGTTACTAAAAAGGTCATAACTTTCACAAACGGAGTCCGATTCAGGTGTTCTTGTACTCGTTGGAAAGATAATTTCAAGGGCTACGCAATGGATCTAGTCCCACCTTCAAATTCGTCACGGATAAAAAGTTATGATCGAAACAATATGACGGGTGAAAACTGTAGTTTCCTTTTTGTGAGAGTTCGTATCTAAAACCATATAGGGTCGAGATGTAATTGGTTTGGGGACCATATGGACGTCCCAAGGGGCTATATAAGCCTTGTAATGGCAGCCTTTAGGGTTCAGACCACGTTTGAGAAAAATCAATCTACTAAAGTTTGTTCGAGTTTAGCATTGCTGCCGAAGTTCCATAGGGAATTAGGAGCGTTCTCTTCAATCAAGATCGTTCAGCCTTTCCGTTGGGAATTGGGTGCACGATTGATCTTCGCTTGGTGGTCGGCGAAATCAACACGAGTGTGTTTTGGCGGATTAAAGAGTGTTCGTCCCTTGCATTGGCATTGGAGGATCATTACGATTCATCAAGACTCCCGTGAGTATCCATCCTACGTCGAGAAGATCGGGCGACCCCGTATCATCTTGGTATCAGAGCGCGGTTTACACGGTAGGATCTTATCCCTTTAAATTTCAGTTATTACTTGCTGTCCTATAGTCCACGAACCAAAAACACAAAAAAAAATCCAAACCCTAGTTTTGCATCTGCTATTTTCGTGAGTTTTATTAAGTCTTGATCCATTAGATATTTTGTTTACGTGCTGATCTTTGTGTTCCTTCGTGTAACTTGATCTTGTGTCCCCACAAAACAAAAAAAAAGGTAGATTCAATTTACTCTTGAAGTTGAGTCCGTATCCATAACTCCTCTTAGATCAATCTGAGTACAACTCTAGAATCCAAGTCGGTTTTGGCTAGCTGTCCACTTCCGAATCCGTTTGGAAGTTGCCATCCGAAACCAACTCTAAGGAGGTGTTAGTGTTCGCGTTTGCTTCCTTGAACACCATACGGCCGAACACCACACATACGAGCTTCACGAATATCCTTTGAATACTTGAGACTAGTCATTGATGTTGCATTGAGGGCTGCTCCTGAATACTTTATAGCTGAATATTGGGCTTGTGCATCACCACTCCGGCCGATAAAAAAAAATCAAAGTTTAGTGAGAGAGATATCCCTACCTTCCACAAAAGTTTGTGACCCATATACAAAGATAGACTCAGAACAGTGAGTTGAACATATTTGGGTGATTGGCAAGGTAGCAAAAAAAAAGAGGTGAGCAAAAAAAAAGAGAGGAAAAAAAAGAGAGAAGGCTGATTGGGTGAGTGATTTGAGCAATCTTGTGCCCTCTATTCTTGTTATTGCAATTGGCTAGCGTCTCTCCTAGTACTTGATGCAAACGAGCTATTGTTCCTATTTGTTCCCATCTAGCTCATTCCTTTGTTGCATTGAGTCACATTGATCTTTGCGTGTGCGTTCATACACTTCACTTATATCTTTTGGATCAGCACTTATGCAAAGTATTCTAACTTGGATTATTACTTAATTTTACAACATCATGAAATTCAGATCGTGTAGGATAAATACTTCCTAACCAAGCTCCACAAAATATCCTTTGTTGTGCAATTGTGAGTCACTTTAAAATCCGCTTGATCATCACTTGTTATTGTAGCCACCACCAAGTGTAAGTTTCTTTTTGTCTCAATTCACTTCGGAAAGGTAAGAACTTTACTTGGTTGAGGAAAAGTGAGATTGAGTGACTCCACATATTATCCATATATTTGTGGCTTTTGTGTCTTCTTTTTGCTACTAACCATGACAGGAGGAGAAGAAAACTATGATACCGTTTCCAACGTCATTGCTTGAGAAGTACATTAACAAGAAACTATAATGGAGGGACAACTCAAGGCGGATATGCAGGATCTTCGTATTGAGCTCAATCAACAAATGAAGGTGTTACAAACAAACATCGTGAATGACATTGTGCGGGCACTTCGACCACAACAAGAAGAAGATACATTTGTTCCTTTCTATGGCAGTAATGACCCAGAGGAGTATCTTGAATGGGAATGGCGAATGGAGAAAGTGATTAGATTTCAGAAGCTCCCCAAATCCCAAGAGGTGATGCGTGCCACTAGAGAGTTTGAAGACTATGCTTATAGTTGGTGGCAACAACTATTTGGAAAACAACTCATTCAATCTTGGTCAGATTTGAAGGCGTTCATGAGGAGTGAGTTTGTGCCAACATATATTATGCACGGGAATTGTTTCGTCATCTGGAGAGTATCACACAAGGGAGTAACACTGTTAAAGATTATTATTTTGAGCTGCAAGATGCATTGCGTCGTGCCGGTGTCACAAGTGCATTAAGGGAGAAGGCATATTTCAAAGAAGGCTTGAATTCTGAAATCGCCACTGCACTTCAAGGTAAATATTTTAGTAGCATGCATGACCTTGTGAATTGCGCTATTGAGCAGGAAAAGAGACTTATAGATATGCGTACATCACGGTTTCATCCAAGTCCACACTTCAGTTCTTATGGTTCCACTGGTGTGTCATGTGAGAAGATGACCGAGCATGGGACTTTCCTTCGATAAAGGAGACAACTTGTGCTGCCCCAATGACACATACAACAATTGAGATGCATCAAAACCCATGTGAGAATGAGAGCCACATAGCCAAATTGAGTGAGAGTGTTAAAAAGAGTGAGCTGTGTGATTCCACCATATGTGAGTTTGAGAGCATCCAAATTGAGAGTGCGAGAGATACACCAAAAGAAAAGAGAGAAGTAGAAGACACACAAAGTGAGGTTGATTTTGAAACTAACACATTAATATCTACTTCTAGTGTTGTTTCTCACATTGTGCAGGTTGAAATTGAAGATGAAGAATTAAACATTCAACAACCGGCTTCATTGGAAGTCAGAGATGAGGAGATAACCACGGTTGAAGATGAAGTACTTGCTGTTCCGTTATTACATCATGATGATTTAATACCTACAACACCTATATCAACTGAGGAGAACAAGAAAGGTAACAATATTGGCGCTGAAATTAATTGTGAAACGGTGAGTACTTGTGAGAACTCATATGTGCGAATGAAAATTCCATGTTCTGAAATTTCTTTGCTCAATTTACATAATGTGGAATTGATTACTCATAAGGAAGTTCTTACTCGAATATCTCCTAGCGATTCTTTGTACTATATCATGTTTGATGATCCTAGAGAGCTATCTAGTGTGATTGAGAATGTTGCTGAAATTTCATGTTTAAAATCACTAGTTAGTACCTATGCCTACACTTTCAAGTTCATTTTGATTGGAGATTATGGTGTAGATGACAAGTTTTATGTTTACCGAATATGCATTACATGTGATGAGCTTGCTGAATTGAAATTGCACATTTTGGACAAACAATCTTTTGTGCCATATCCTGATCACAATGAGCTGCGTTTCAACAATAGTGCTTCATGCTTAAAAAGATTTCTTAAGCTTACTTATTCATCCTTTAATGTACAATCATGTACAAATAATCAGAATAGCGCAGTTGAAGCATGGAAGGAACTAAAAATTTTCTCCCCCATATTTGAACAACTTAATTTAGTTTGGCCCATTAATGACTTGTCCATGTGCTTAGCAAAGTCGAGGACGACTTTTTCTCATGGGAGGGAGAATGATATGAAAGACAACATTGCAATGTATGCATTTGATAGCTGTTGTAGTATCAATTGGTTTGTGCAAAACAGTGAGAATGAGAATGACACAATAATTGATTCATACATATACCACGCATATGTGTTGTTCTTTTTGCTTACTACACCTCCAGGAAATAATAATGTGAAAGACGGAAGGGGTGTAACTGACCAATACATATACCATGCATACACATTGTATTCTTTGTTTAGTACAATTTCAGGCTATCAAAAGCCGAGGACGGCTTTTCTTGAAGAAGGGGAGGATGATGCGGATACGCATATGATTAGCACTTTTCAATCAAATACATTATTTCACTGGAAAGAAGTATTGAGCCGCATTAAATATTGTCAGGTGAATTTGTTTCTTAATGAATTTCCTTCTATTCGTAGGAACAATATACTACCTTATGTCAAATTCTTGTTTATTATTAGGTTTGAATATTATGATGATTCCGGGGCCAAAGCAATGGAGAAGCACAAGGAGGGTGATCATATTTGCTACCAAAAACGAAAAGCTCAAAGCCTATGGGAATGGAAAGGAGGAAACCAAGCAGCCCATGTAGCTCATCAAGGAGGAAAGAAGCCCATGCAGTGGGAGAGCAAAAGGGAGGAGCCCAAGGACTTAAACCACATGTTTTGGATAAGCTTTTCAAGCCAAATTCAGACTTCCCACGTGCTCAAACCAATTCAAACTCGGATTCAACTCAGGATTCAACTCGGATTCGGTTCGGGACAGCCTGACAGGCAGTTACTAAAAAGGTCATAACTTTCACAAACGGAGTCCGATTCAGGTGTTCTTGTACTCGTTGGAAAGATAATTTCAAGGGCTACGCAATGGATCTAGTCCCACCTTCAAATTCGTCACGGATAAAAAGTTATGATCGAAACAATATGACGGGTGAAAACTGTAGTTTCCTTTTGTGAGAGTTCGTATCTAAAACCATATAGGGTCGAGATGTAATTGGTTTGGGGACCATATGGACGTCCCAAGGGGCTATATAAGCCTTGTAATGGCAGCCTTTAGGGTTCAGACCACGTTTGAGAAAAATCAATCTACTAAAGTTTGTTCGAGTTTAGCATTGCTGCCGAAGTTCCATAGGGAATTAGGAGCGTTCTCTTCAATCAAGATCGTTCAGCCTTTCCGTTGGGAATTGGGTGCACGATTGATCTTCGCTTGGTGGTCGGCGAAATCAACACGAGTGTGTTTTGGCGGATTAAAGAGTGTTCGTCCCTTGCATTGGCATTGGAGGATCATTACGATTCATCAAGACTCCCGTGAGTATCCATCCTACGTCGAGAAGATCGGGCGACCCCGTATCATCTTAGGTATTTCTATTATTGTAACTTTCAAAAATAGCCTTGGCAAATAAAACAAACCTAGCCATCCTTTGTCAAGCCATGCATATAAATACATTTTGTGTGTTAGCTTACGGAGTATGGTGGTTTGTGCTCACACTCACTCATATTAACCCAAAACCAGGAGAGCCATATCACTATGCTTATGATGATACTCCTGGAAATGATGGGGATGAAGATGGAGGAAATTAGGGCAATTCTTCATAATCTTAGTCCTAGGTCAGGTAGGCTAAAAGGAGATTGTGTGCACATATATAATCCTAGCTAGGATAATATCTATTGTATACATTTTATCTCCAGTTGCTTGCATGTGGTAATTGATAGTCCTGTCTTTTGTTGATTACTTCTGCTACTGCTTTTGTAATGTACATATTTGGCCTAGTGGCTCTTAATGTAAACTACCTGATGTTGAATTTTTTGACTCTGATATGTAATATTAATGTATGGTGTTCATGCGATGTATGAAATGATTCAATAATATATTTGTGAGCGCTATCTACTAATATAGGAAATAGTGCAGTGGAAATCACATAAGATTCTGGATTGGCAAAATCTAGGTATGACAGCGTTGATATCAGAGCCTATGACTACAGGATAAAACCTTAGCTAGAATGGCCATTCACTAAGTACATGGGACTTATTTTCAAAACTAAGAAAATGAGTTACCAAAATATGGCATATTGCTACTTCTACTCATCACTATTAGTTCTAGACTTGTCTTCCTCTGTTATGTTTTAAAATGGTTACTTATGCTTTGGTGCTTCAAACTATAGATGGCTGGTTCAGCAGCTGATGGTCCGTGGGATTACTTTGCCCATGGTCAAGACGAACGCGATTTTGCGTACATCTTGCACAAGCCGATGTAGTATCTGGGCTACAACCACCAGCCCATCTTCTGAGGCCGAAGTACTTCAGAAGAGATCTGGGAGTCATGGATAAATGGAAGTCTTCATTTATGTTGGGATGGTGAGCACCAGCCCCATACTTTTTGGAGCTCGACAAGAGGAGCACTACTGCCAATGCTCTACACGATGCTGCCTGTCTAGCATCTACCTATTTGTGCAAGATCCATGAGGCTACCTTGCTGTCTCCATTCTAATTCTATCCATAATGTCAGGAGGGAGCCCACCATTGCGAGAAGTTCCTTCCAGTTGTGGAGGATGATCCCATGCTGACGCACCAGGTACAGCTCATGCGAGCTATGGGATTGACCTATACAAAGTATTGGGCAAGGTCACTGACCTTCGCCAACTCTTGATCACCAGCAATGGCTAGAAGGAGACCCTTCATGAGCATCTCACTAGATGCGAGAAGGCACTTGCTGTAGTGGAGAGCGAGAAGGGCGCTGCCCTCGACAAGCTTTAGTGGACCGCAGTGGCAGCCACGATTCATGCTCCAGCACCTACCGGACATGCCATCGTCCCTACCGATCCTACCCTTACTCAGACCTAGACTGGTGGACTTTTTTTGACGATTACTACACGTTCGCGTGCAGTGTCCCAGCCCACCGTTGGCCATTTCCCTTTGTCGGATGTAGGACTTGGCAGTCTAGAATCCTCTGTGATTCTACCACACTATTCCCACACTATTCGCTGGATCAATAGATAGTGCTCATAGATACATTGCTGATTCATTTCACACATTGCATAGACCAACCATATAATAATATTACGAAGTTTAAGTACAACATAACTAATGATAATTTACATAAGGGCCGACCAAGCCAAATACTTACAATACCAAAAGCGGAGATGAAAGTAGTAGTAATTCAAATGTTGGACCCTAAGAATCCACAGGCAAAAGACTGGGGGTAAAATATGAACAACAGATATTATCCAATACAGGATAATATATATGCACATAATTTCTAACAAAGTCTGCCTAACTGGGATTAAAGCTCATTAAAATACATTCTAATTTCCATCGCCTTCTCCTCCATCCTAGTTTGTTCCATCCTCATAAGCAAAATGATCTTGCTCTCCAGTTTCTGGATTTATTAAATGACGAGTGTGAGCACAAACCACCATGCTCCATGAGTGGACACACAAAATGCAACTATAATTATGCATGGCTTTACAAAAGAAAGCTAGGGTTATTTTTAATTTGCTAAATGCCTTGACAATTTACAATAATTAGAAATTCCTTGGACTTAGCAAGTTTTAACCAAAGTTGGTTTCTAAATGTGATAATGTTGTTACAAAAGTATCATACGTTATTTTTCCAGCATTAATATCTCCTTAATACCATCACTGGGATTAACATCCTAAGGCAACACAAACCGCGCACCATACAGGACCAATCCAGAAGAAACTAAAGAAATTCAGCGCCAAGTTCAAGAGTTGCTTGATAAAGGGTATGTGCGTGAATCCCTTAGCCCTTGTGCTGTTCCGGTCATTTTGGTACCAAAGAAAGATGGGTCATGGCGCATGTGTGTGGATTGTAGAGCAATCAATAATATCACCATTAGGTATCGTCATCCTATTCCTAGGTTAGATGATATGCTTGATGAATTGAGTGGCTCTGTTGTCTTTTCCAAGGTTGATTTGCGTAGTGGCTATCATCAAATCCGCATGAAATTTGGCGATGAATGGAAAACGGCATTTAAAACTAAGTTTGGGTTATATGAGTGGTTAGTAATGCCTTTTGGTTTAACTAATGCACCTAGTACCTTCATGAGATTAATGAACGAGGTTTTGCGTGCTTTCATTGGTAGATTTGTGTTGGTTTATTTTGATGATATATTGATATATAGCAAATCATTAGAAGAACATCTTGACCATTTACGTGCTGTTTTTAATGCTTTACGTGATGCACGCCTATTTGGTAACCTTGAGAATTGCACCTTTTGCACCGATCGAGTCGCATTTCTTGGCTATGTTGTTACTCCACAGGGAATTGAAGTTGATCAAACCAAGGTTGCAGCAATACAGAGTTGGCCGACTCCTAACACGGTCACACGGGTGCGGAGCTTTTTAGGACTTGCCGGGTTCTACCGCCGCTTTGTGAAGGATTTCAGCACCATCGCCGCACCATTGAATGAGCTTACCAAGAAAGGCGTGCCATTTGTTTGGGGTGCCGCACAGGAGAACGCCTTCACCACACTGAAAGATAAGTTAACACATGCACCTTTACTCCAACTCCCTGATTTCAATAAGACTTTCGAACTAGAATGTGATGCAAGCGGAATTGGTTTAGGTGGTGTGTTGTTACAAGAAGGCAAACCTATAGCATACTTCAGTGAGAAATTGAGTGGGCCTAGTTTGAACTATTCTACTTATGATAAGGAGTTATATGCCCTCTTTCGAACCTTAGAAACTTGGCAACATTATTTATGGCCCAAAGAATTTGTTATACATTCTGATCATGAATCTTTAAAGCATATTCGAAGTCAAGGTAATCTGAACCGTAGACATGCAAGGTGGGTTGAATTTATTGAGTCTTTTCCCTATGTCATAAAACATAAGAAGGGAAAGGAGAATGTTATTGCTGATGCTTTGTCTAGGAGATATTCCATGCTATCACAACTTGACTTCAAAATTTTTGGATTAGAGACTATTAAAGAGCAATATGTGCACGATGCTGATTTTGCGGAAATATTGTTGAATTGTAAAGAAGGGAAAATGTGGAATAAATTTATCATTAATTATGGGTTTGTGTTTAGAGCCAACAAGTTGTGCATTCCTGCTAGTTCCGTTCGTCTGTTGTTGTTACAGGAGGCACATGGAGGCGGGTTGATGGGACATTTTGGTGTGAAGAAAACGGAGGACATACTTGCTGATCATTTCTTTTGGCCAAAGATGAGACGGGACGTCGAGCGTATGTTGCTCACTGCACTACATGTCAAAGAGCTAAGTCACGACTTAATCCTCATGGTTTATATATGCCTTTACCTGTTCCTAGCGTTCCGTGGGAAGATATTTCGATGGACTTTGTTTTAGGATTGCGTAGGACAAAGAAGGGGAGGGATAGTATATTTGTGGTTGTTGATAGATTTTCTAAGATGGCCCATTTTATACCATGTCATAAAAGCGATGATGCTACCCGTATTGCTGATTTATTCTTTCGTGAAGTTATTCGCTTGCATGGTGTGCCCAATACTATAGTTTCAGATCGTGATACTAAATTCCTTAGCCATTTTTGGAGAACTTTATGGGCTAAATTGGGGACTAAGCTGTTATTTTCTACTACTTGTCATCCCCAAACTGATGGACAAACTGAGGTTGTGAATAGAACTTTGTCTACCATGCTTAGAGCTGTGTTGAAAAAGAATTTAAAAATGTGGGAAGAATGCTTGCCTCATGTTGAGTTTGCTTACAATCGTTCATTGCATTCTACTACAAAGATGTGCCCTTTTGAAGTTGTTTATGGTTTTGTGCCTCGTGCTCCTATTGATTTAATGCTTTTTCCATCTTCGGAGAAATTGAACCCTGATGCTAAACAGCGTGCTGAATTGATTTTAAAAATGCATGAGACAACTAAGGAGAATATAGAACGCATGAATGCTAAATACAAACTTGCTGGTAGTCAGGGGAGGAAACGTTTAACTTTTGAACCTAGGGATCTTGTTTGGTTGCATTTAAGAAAAGATAGGTCCCCTGAATTGAGAAAATCGAAATTGATGCCAAGAGCTGATGGTCCTTTCAAGGTGTTAGAAAAGATTAATGATAATGCATACAAGCTTCAACTGCCTGCAGATTTTGCTGTGAGTCCCACTTTTAACATTGCAGATTTAAAGCCCTACTTGGGAGAAGAGGACGAGTTTGAGTCGAGGACGACTCAAATGTAAGAAGGGGAGGATGATGAGGACATCCCTTCCATGGATACAACTCAGCCACAGCAAATGTTACAAGGACCACTCACTCGAGCTCGTGCTCGTCAACTTAATTACCAGGTGAATTCATTCCTAGGTTCATGTATTACTGAGAATAGACCGCTACCTAATGCAAGTGATTTAATTGTGCTTAGGAACCTGGGAAAGGATGAAGGAGAGGGACATGGAGTAATGGACATGCCTGGATGGAATAATGGTGTTCACCACGTCACTTTGGAGCCAAGCCAAACAAGAATTCGAGTTGGACACGTTCTGGAATCAGATTCGGACTGCTGCGATGGTGCCAAGTTCAAACGGGCATAACTTCCTCATACGGACTCCGATTGGGACGTTCTTGTACTTCATGGAAAGCTTAGGAAGTCTATTTTCCAACGGATCCAACCTCATCTTCAAATTCCATCTGAACCGGCCGCAATCATCAAAAGACTCCACATTGGTTTTTGAGTCCGACTCAAAAAAAGGTGCTGCGCCACCTCCACTTGGGCCCATGGGCCTTGTAACCCTAGGGCGTGCCCTTGGACGCCCCCCTGGTCGTTCTCCCTATAAAGGGGCCACCGCCTCCGTTGCTAAGACTTGTATTTCGTTAAGTTTAGGTTTAACCATTGTGTAAACTTTTGTTCTTCAGTTGTGTCGGACGACCACCTGTCAAGACATCTTCGGAATCCCAACTTTGTTATTCGCAATACAATTTGTGCTTCATTCATATCTGCAATATCAGATTGCCTACATCTTATTCTTGCTAGTTCTTCGATTGCTCGCAGGGATTGAACTTCGTGTTCAGGTTGATCGCGCTTCCAGCAAGATCAATAACATCTCGGAGTTGGTTCAGCGATTGCTAAGGCGCAAGCGTCGTCGTACGGTTGTAGTCGGATCGTGAGGGTCATCTCCACCGAAATCGATAGTTATCAATCTCATCGAAAGATCGGGCACCTCGTCTCCATCAAGTGGTATCAGAGCGCCAGGTTGTTCGGTGAGAATTTCCAGTTTACCCTAGATTAGATTGCTATTCCTTACCTAGAGTACACAAAAAAAAATTAGCAGTAGATCAATCTGTCAAAACCAGTCTTAGCCTCGCAATTTTTCTTTTCAGTACATTGCATTGTTGAACTTTCGGTTGCATCGTCGTGTCCTTTGCTGGTCTTAGAGTCTAGTTCCTCTAGAGTTTCGAGTTCTGTTCACGTTTTGGTCTCACCGCTGCAGTTAGATCCGAACTGCCACGGTGAGGGAAGGAAAGGAGTAGGACTCGGCTTCTAGGGAGGCTTCGGCCTAGTTGGTTTCGGAGTAGGACACGATCTCGGAGTTGGTTTCGGAGTAGGTCTCAACTGCGTCGTGTGTAAAAAAAAGGGAAAAAAAGAAAAAAAAGAGAAGAAACAGGCAGCCGCAATTAAAAGAGCCGCGGTCAAAAAAAAAGAGGAGAGAGAAACAGCTAACTTTTGCATACGACCTCCGACTGAGGCGATTGTTGATCCGTTGGAAAGGAAATCAGAAGATAGAAGTCTGGAAAAACTGGAGATTTCAGATCCGCGTAAGCCTCCAGGCACATACGCGGCAGCTTTGACCCCAAAAAACGTCGTTTAGGCCCTCAAAACGGGCCCGCAAACCGAGGAAAAATCAAGTTTCTCAGAATTCGCTCAAAATTGACAGAGCCCTTCTACAAGTGATTCTAAGGTTCCCCGTGCAGACGGCATCCTTTTTCGAGCTCCGGAACTCCGTGTGCAGTGTCATCTAGTTATCTTTCTGCGCGGTGTACTCGTTTGTGTTCTAGGCTCGTGTCTCTAGTACGGTCTAGCCTAGGGCCAGCACCAACCGGCGTTGAACGATTTTTCAGCTTGCATTTTCTGAATTGATTATTGCTACTCCTTGCTACCAAACTTGAGCCTTCCCAGCTACACCTTTTCTACATCGTACAGGCTGAGCTTCACCTGGCAATCGCTCCATCCAATCTTCGCAGATATATTGTCATCGCTGGTTGCCGATCGCCCTGTGTGCTTGGTAAGAATTGGTAAGAATTCGATAGAAGGTTTGAGACGAGCGACTTTTGAACCACCATACCCTAGTACTTGTTAGGTTCTTGTATTCTTGCTAACAATGGCAGGTTCTGGAGAGTTTTCAGATCAGAACTCATCTCATAGTCCTCGTACGAAGGGAATCATACAGCATTTCACACGCGAAATGAATCGTCGTGCGGAGGGCCTTGAGGAGGATGTCAGAGTCACAAATGAGCGACTTGCTCAACTCGAGGGCGCCCAGATTGAGACAAACACAACGCTTGCTGCGATGAAGAAAGCACAAGGTATCACTAACAAGTCTTTGGCAGATATTATGGCGCGCCTTGAGGAGATTGCCCAAGCTTCGGCTGTTGTTCCCCCTGCTGTGACGGTAGAGGGACAAGATGAAGTTGACAATGCGCGTGTTAACCGACAGGGTATGCAAAGAGATCCCCCACGACGTGAGGTACGTGACCACGATGATGCTTTTGCTAAGGTTAAATTCACTATGCCCTCTTTTAATGGTAAATATGATCCTGATGGTTATCTTGATTGGGAACTAGCTGTTGATCAAAAATTTACTTGCCATGATTTTCCTGAGAATAGACGAGTTAGGGCTGCTACTAGTGAATTTACCGATTTTGCTTCTATTTGGTGGAAAGAACATTGCCGTCAACATCCCAATAACATACCAAACACTTGGGAGGCTTTAAAATTGCTTATGCGCCATCGATTTGTTCCCTCATATTATGCTCGTGATTTGTTAAATAAACTGCAACGCTTACAACAAGGTGCAAAGTCTGTGGAAGAATACTATCAGGAATTACAAATTGGTATGTTGCGCTGTGGGTTAGTTGAGAATGAGGAGGCATCAATGGCTAGGTTTTTGGGAGGGTTGAATCGTGAAATTCAGGACATTCTTGATTACAAAGATTACAACTCCATGACTAGATTGTTTCATCTTGCTTGCAAAGCTGAACGAGAATTGCAGGGACGCCAGACGAGAACGCGATCTAACTTTTCTGCAGGTCGCACAAATTCATGGACGCCGCCGCGTACACCTTCTTCCTCATCCACTTTGGCGCCCCCACCATTACCCTCCAACCGCAAGCAGCGCCCTTGATGAGGACATCCTTTCCATGCGTACAACCATGCCGACTCCACATCAAACTGAAACTATGATACAAGGACCAATGACTAGAGCGCGAGCACGTCAACTTAACCATCAGGTGAATGCGTTCCTAAGTTTGCATACAAATGTTTTAAAGAATGGAATACTACTTAATTCTTGTGATGATTTAATTGTCCTTAGGAACCATGGGGAAGAACCACATAAGCTCAACTATAGAAGTGGAACCGTCAAGTGCAAACCAAGTCCTGTTCACGAGTTCAACTCGGATTCGGCCTTGTTGACAGCGCCTGATGAGGACATCCTTTCCATGCATACAACCATGCCGACTCCATATCAAACTGAAACTATGATACAAGGACCAATGACTAGAGCGCGAGCACGTCTGCTTAACCATCAGGTGAATGCGTTCCTAAGTTTGCATACAAATGTTTCAAAGAATGGAATACTACTTAATTCTTGTGATGATTTAATTGTCCTTAGGAACCATGGGGAAGAACCACATGAGCTCAAGTATAGAAGTGGAACCGTCAAGCGCAAACCAAGTCCTGTTCACGAGTTTGACTCGGATTCGGCCTTGTTGACAGCGCCTACTTCAAACGGCCGTAACTTTTGATCCAGAAGGTTTCTCAGGGCCCATGAGTACTTGTTGGAAAGCTCTTGAAGTCTACTTTCAGATGGATCCGGCCTCACCTCCAAATTCCATCCGAGTCGACCAGAAACTGCAAAACAATTCACATCGCTTTTCCAGTCCGAGTCAAAGTGGGCCTTGGGCCTTGTAATTCGAGTCCTATTCGGCTTCCTTGTGTTTTGGCCGACCCTCCACCTTCCGTGACCCTTAAATAGGCAGCCGCACCTCTTCTAGGGTTTGGGTTTTGTTTAGACTAAGTTAGCTTTTGCTGCTTTGCCTTGTACTCGCGGCGTGTCGGCTAGACCGCCCGAATACTTGTCTTCGAACCCCACCGCTTTCTGTTTTCGATTGAATCTTACATCGTTACTTGCAATTGAGTTGCTGTTCATCTTGTTCTTGCTTGTTCTTCGATTGCTTGCAGGAACAAGAACCTCGTGGTTAGGTTGATCGTGCGCCGACAAGGTCACGAACAATCTCTGGAGTTGGTGTATCGATCGCTAAGGCGCAACGTCCCTGGATGGTTGTAGTCGGGTCGCCAACGCCATCTCTTTCCCCAATCGAATCTACCACTCTCATCGAAAGATCGGGACCCCTAGTGCTATCAGTTGGATCAGAGCTCAAGGTTGATCGGTGAGAGATCTTATCTAGTCCTTGCAATTTTTACCTACAGTCCAGAAAACCAAAAAATAGCAGATCAGATCTATTCCCAAAATCCAAAACAATTTGAGCCTTTATCTATTGCTGCATAGTCCTTGTTTGTTGAGTCTTGGTTGCATCGTCGTGTCCTTTGCTGGTCTTAGTGTCTAGTTCCTTTAGAGTTTGAGTTCTGTTCACGTTTTGGACTCACCGTTGCGATTAGATCCGAACTGTCATAGGAGGGCAAAAAAAAAAAGAGGAGGACTCGGTTGCTGCCCTAATTGGTCTTGGAGTAGGACTCGGTTTCGCCTAATTGGACTTGGAGTAGGACTCGGTTTCTGCCCTAATTGGTATTGGAGTAGGGCACGAATTCGGATTCAACTACATCGTGTGTGAAAAAAAAAAGAGAAAAGAAGGAACAGGCAGCCGCATCTAGAAGAGCCGCGGCATAAAAAAAAGAAAAAAAAAGAAGAAAAAAAAACAGAGGAGAGAGAAACAGCTAACTTTTGCATACGACCTCCGATTGAGGCGATTCTTGATCCGTTGGAAAGGAAATCGGAAGATAGAGTGAAAAACTGGAGATTTCAGAGCCGCGTAAGCCATCGGGCACATACGCTGCAGCAGCCGACCCCAAAAACGTCGTTTAGGGCCTCAAACGGGCCCGCAAACCGAGGAAAATCAAGTTTCTCAGAATTCGCTCAAAATTGACAGAGCCCTTCTGCACGTGATTTTAAGGTACCCTGTGAAGACGGCACCCTTTTCGAGCTCCAGAACTCCGTGTGCAACGCCATCTAGTTTCTTTCTGCACGGTGTGTCTTCGTTTGTGTTCTAGGCTCGCGTCTCTAGTACGGTCTAGCCTAGGACCAGCACGGTGCCGTCGTTGAGCGATCATTCAACTTGCTTTGACTAATGTGGTTCTAGTTATCCTTTGTTCACTCTCAGCCCACCTATAGCTCCACAGATTTGGCTACCACCTCACAGGGACTAGCGACCAAGGCAGCGATACACCCAATTTCCAGGAGATATTGTCTTGACTTGTCGGCTGCCATCACCTCCTGCTCGCTGTGGTAAGAACTTGTAAGAGCTTGACAGAACAGGTTGAGAGTGTGCGACTTGATTTAACCACATCCCAGTAGTTGTGAGGGTATAACCTGCAGTTTTATTATTTTTATCTTCTTGGTTTGTTTCTTGTGTTCTTCTAACAATGTCGGAGAACCGGAGGACCTGCGGGCAGCGCAACATTCCCCTCGGACTAGGGCATCATACAACACTTTGAGCGCCAAATGAAGCTGCACACTGAAGGACTTGATGAGGATGTACGGGTCACCAACGAACGCCTTGGCCAATTGGAGGCCGCGAGATCGACACCAACACTACGCTTGCAACATTGGAGGCTTCGTTGGCACCATCAACACCTCACTTGCTGAGATTTTGAGACGCCTTGATGAGAGGGCCGTGCATCTCCGCTGCACCGACTCAGCGTACTCGTGCCAACATTGGTGTCTTGGGCAGCAGGGTGGACGAAAATGGTGGAGACGATTATGCGGTGACATCGAGATTGATGATGATGAGGACGCCACCGTCCAACGCCAACCACGCCGGGCTGAGGTACGTGACAATGATGAATCGCTTGGTAAGATTAAGTTCACTATGCCACTTTTTGATGGAAAATATAACCTGATGCTTATATCACTTGGGAATTGGCTGTTGATCAGAAATTTGCTTGTCATGCATTCCTGAAAACAAAAGGGTTAGGGCTGCTACTAGTGAGTTTACTGATTTTGCGTCTGTTTGGTGGAGTGAATATTCTAAGAAAAATCCTTTCACCATACCACAAACTTGGGATGCATTAAAAGAATCATGCGAGCTAGATTTGTTCCCTCATATTATGCACGTGATTTGTTACATAAGTTGCAACAATTGAGGCAAGGTAGTAAAAGCGTGAGGAATATTTTCAAGAATTGCAAACAGGCATGCTGCGTTGTGACTTAGAGGAAACTGAGGAAGCCGCTATGGCTAGGTTTATGGGTGGTTTGAATCGGAAATTCAGGATATCTTAGCTTACAAGGAATATAATTCTATCACTCGTTTATTTCATCTTGCTTGTAAAGCTGAAAGAGAAGTACAGGGACGACGCGAGCACTAGGACTAACGCTTCTGCAGGTCGTGAAACATTTGGTCTCAACGTGCATCTGCCGCACCATCAAGCCAACCCCTGCACCTTCTTCCACCAACAGCAAGCCACGGTTGTCATCATCAAATTCGCATCTCGGGCATCCGAAGCAACAAAGGGGCAGCCCAAGCACATGCAAAGAGCTCTTCGTCCGTTGCATCTACGGGACGAACAAGGGATATCCAATGTCATCAATGCAAGGGTATGGCCATGTGAGGAGTGAGTGCCCAACCAAGCGTGTTCTGATTGTGAGAGATGATGGTGGGTATTCTTCTGCTAGTGATTTGGATGAGGATACATATGCTATGCTTGCAGCTGACCATGCAGGTAGTGGGAAGGAGCAAGAAGAAGAGCACATTGGTGCTGAAGATGCAGAGCGCTATGAGAGCCTCATTGTGCAGCGTGTGTTGAGTGCACAAATGGAGAGGGCGGAGCAAAATCAGCGGCACATCCTTTTCCAAACAAAGTGCGTCGTGAAGGAACGTTCATGCCGAGTGATAATTGATGGAGGAGCTGCAACAACTTGGTGAGCTCCGATATGGTGGAGAAGCTTGCGTTGAACACCAAACCTCACCCACACCCTTACTACATTCAATGGTTCAATAACAGCGGCAAGGTGAAGGTAACACGAATGGTGAGAGTAAATTTTGCTATTGGTTCTTATCACGATGTTGTAGAATGCGATGTTGTCCCTATGCAAGCATGCTCTATGCTGTTAGGTAGACCGTGGCAATATGATAAAGATTCACTGCATCATGGTAAGACAAACCAATATTCTTTTGTGCATCATGACAAGAAAATTGTGTTACATCCTATGTCTCCTGAAGCTATTTTCAAAGATGAGATTGCTAGAGCTAGTAGAGAGAAAATCAGGAGCATAATAGGAGTGAAAATCAGATTGTTGCAAGTGAACTTGAGCAACATAAAAGAAAAACTCTAAATCTGTTCATGAGAATAAAACTGAGATTAAATTGCAAGGTGCATGTTTTCTTGCTACTAAGTCTGATGTGAATGAGCTGGATGCTAGTACTTCTATTTGCTATGCCTTACTTTGCAAACAAGCTTTATTTTCATTTGAGGAGGTACCTTCTTCTGTGCCTCCTGCTGTCACTAATCTTTGCAGGAGTACATGGATGTCTTTCCAAAGGACGTGCCACCAGGGCTACCACCAGTGCGAGGGATTGAGCACCAGATTGATTTGATTCCCGGGGCATCTTTGCCCAATCGTGCGCCATACAGGACCAATCCGGAAGAAACTAAGGAGATTCAGCGTCAAGTTCAAGAATTGCTTGATAAAGGTTATGTGCGTGAGTCTCTTAGCCCTTGTGCTGTTCCGATAATTTTAGTGCCTAAGAAAGATGGATCATGGCGTATGTGTGTGGACTGTAGAGCGATCAATAACATTACCATTAGATATCGTCACCCTATTCCTAGGTTAGATGATATGCTTGATGAATTAAGTGGCTCTATTGTCTTCTCTAAAGTTGATTTGCGTAGTGGGTACCACCAAATTCGCATGAAATTGGGAGATGAATGGAAAACAGCATTTAAAACTAAGTTCGGTTTGTATGAGTGGTTAGTAATGCCATTTGGTTTAACTAATGCACCTAGCACATTCATGAGATTAATGAACGAGGTTTTGCGTGCTTTCATTGGTAAATTTGTAGTGGTCTATTTTGATGATATATTGATATATAGCAGATCACTAGAGGAACACCTTTGCCATTTACGTGCTGTTTTTGATGCTTTACGTAATGCACGTTTATTTGGTAACGTTGAGAAGTGCACATTTTGCACGGATCGAGTCTCTTTCTTGGCTATGTTGTTACTCCACAGGGCATAGAAGTTGATCAAGCCAAGGTTGAGGCAATACAGAGTTGGCCGACTCCTAAAACGGTCACGCAGGTGCGAAGTTTTCTAGGACTTGCTGGATTCTATCGTCGTTTTGTGAAGGATTTCAGCACCATCGCTGCACCATTGAATGAGCTCACTAAAAAGGGGGTGCCGTTTACTTGGGGGAATGCACAGGAAGACGCCTTCAACACATTGAAAGATAAGTTAACACATGCACCATTACTCCAACTTCCAGATTTTAGTAAGACTTTTGAGCTAGAATGTGATGCTAGTGGAATTGGATTGGGTGGTGTGCTGTTGCAAGAAGGTAAACCTGTGGCATACTTTAGTGAAAAATTGAGTGGGCCTAGTTTGAACTATTCTACTTATGATAAGGAATTATATGCTCTAGTTCGAACTTTAGAGACATGGCAACATTATTTATGGCCCAAAGAATTTGTCATTCATTCTGATCATGAGTCATTAAAGCATATTAGAAGTCAAGCAAAATTGAACCGTAGGCATGCAAAGTGGGTTGAATTCATAGAGTCTTTTCCTTATGTCATAAAACACAAAAGGGAAAGGAGAATGTTATTGCTGATGCATTGTCTAGAGATATACCATGCTCTCACAACTTGACTTCAAAATTTTGGATTGGAAACAATTAAGGAGCATTATGTTCATGATGATGATTTTAAAGACGTGTTGCTGAATTGCCAAGAGGGAAAAACGTGGAATAAATGTTCTAAATGATGGATTTGTGTTTAGAGCTAACAAACTATGCATTCCAGCTAGCTCCGTTCGTTTGTTGTTGTTACAGAAGCGCATGGCGGTGGGCTGATGGGGCATTTTGGAGCGAAGAAGACGGAAGACATACTTGGTAGTCATTTCTTTTGGCCAAAGATGAGGCGTGATGTGGAACGTTTTGTTGCTCGCTGCACTACGTGTCAAAAGGCTAAGTCACGACTTAATCCTCACGGTTTGTATATGCCTCTACCTGTTCCTAGTGTGCCTTGGGAAGATATTTCTATGGACTTTGTTTTAGGACTGCCTAGGACAAAGAATGGGAGGGATAGCATATTTGTTGTTGTGGATAGATTTTCTAAGATGGCACACTTCATACCATGTCATAAAAGTGATGATGCTTCCAATATTGCTGATTTGTTCTTTCGTGAAGTTGTTCGTTTGCATGGTGTGCCAAATACAATAGTTTCCGATCGTGACACTAAATTCCTTAGCCATTTTGGAGAACTTTATGGGCTAAATTGGGGACTAAGCTGTTATTTTCGACTACGTGTCATCCCCAAACTGATGGGCAAACTGAAGTTGTGAATAGAACTTTATCTACCATGCTTAGGGCTGTTTTGAAAAAGAACATTAAAGTGTGGGAAGAATGCTTGCCTCATATTGAATTTGCTTATAATCGTTCGCTGCATTCTACTACAAAGTTGTGCCCTTTGAGATTGTCTATGGCTTTGTGCCTCGTGCTCCTATTGATTTGCTACCACTTCCATCTTCGGAGAAGTTAAATTTTGATGCTAAACAGCGTGCTGACTTGATGTTGAAATTGCATGAGACAACCAAAGAAAATATTGAACGCATGAATGCTAAATATAAACTTGCTGGTAGTAAAGGAAGGAGGCATTTAACTTTTCAACCGGGTGATTTAGTTTGGTTGCATTTGAGAAAAGAAAGATTTCCTGAATTGAGGAGGTCTAAGTTGATGCCTAGAGCTGATGGTCCTTTCAAAGTGTTGGAAAAGATTAATGACAATGCATATAAACTTGAGTTGCCTGCAGATTTTGGGGTTAGTCCCACCTTTAACATTGCAGATTTGAAGCCATACTTGGGAGAAGAAGATGAGCTTGAGTCGCGGACGACTCAAATGCAAGAAGGGAGGATGATGAGGACATCCTTTCCATGCATACAACCATGCCGACTCCATATCAAACTGAAACTATGATACAAGGACCAATGACTAGAGCGCGAGCACGCCTGCTTAACCATCAGGTGAATGCGTTCCTAAGTTTGCATACAAATGTTTCAAAGAATGGAATACTACTTAATTCTTGTGATGATTTAATTGTCCTTAGGAACCATGGGAAGAACCACATGAGCTCAAGTATAGAAGTGGAACCGTCAAGCGCAAACCAAGTCCTGTTCACGAGTTTGACTCGGATTCGGCCTTGTTGACAGCGCCTACTTCAAACGGCCGTAACTTTTGATCCAGAAGGTTTCTCGGGGCCCATGAGTACTTGTTGGAAAGCTCTTGAAGTCTACTTTCAGATGGATCCGGCCTCACCTCCAAATTCCATCCGAGTCGACCAGAAACTGCAAAACAATTCACGTCGCTTTTCCAGTCCGAGTCAAAGTGGGCCTTGGGCCTTGTAATTCGAGTCCTATTCGGCTTCCTTGTGTTTTGGCCGACCCTCCACCTTCCGTGACCCTTAAATAGGCAGCCGCACCTCTTCTAGGGTTTGGGTTTTGTTTAGACTAAGTTAGCTTTTGCTGCTTTGCCTTGTACTCGCGCGTGTCGGCTAGACCGCCCGAATACTTGTCTTCGGAACCCCACCGTTTTCTGTTTTCGATTGAATCTTACATCGTTACTTGCAATTGAGTTGCTGTTCATCTTGTTCTTGCTTGTTCTTCGATTGCTTGCAGGAACAAGAACCCTCGTGGTTAGGTTGATCGTGCGCCGACAAGGTCACGAACAATCTCTGGAGTTGGTGTATCGATCGCTAAGGCGCAACGTCCCTGGATGGTTGTAGTCGGGTCGTCAACGTCATCTCTTTCCCCAATCGAATCTACCACTCTCATCGAAAGATCGGGACCCCTAGTGCTATCAGCGCCTACTTCAAACGGCCGTAACTTTTGATCCAGAAGGTTTCTCGGGGCCCGTGAGTACTCGTTGGAAAGCTCTTGAAGTCTACTTTCGGATGGATCCAGCCTCATCTCCAAATTCCATCCGAGTCGACCAGAAACTGCAAAACAATTCATGTTGCTTTTCCAGTCCGAGTCAAAGTGGGCCTTGGGCCTTGTAATTCGAGTCCTATTCGGCTTCCTTGTGTTTTGGCCGACCCTCCACCTTCCGTGACCCTTAAATAGGCAGCCGCACCCTCTTCTAGGGTTTGAGTTTTGTTTAGACTAAGTTAGCTTTTGCTGCTTTGCCTTGTACTTGCGCGTGTCGGCTAGACTGCCCGAATACTTGTCTTCGGAATCCCACCGTTTTCTGTTTTTGATTGAATCTTACATCGTTATTTGCAATTGAGTTGCTGTTCATCTTGTTCTTGCTTGTTCTTCGATTGCTTGCAGGAACAAGAACCCTCGTGGTTAGGTTGATCGTGTGCCGACAAGGTCACGAACAATCTTTGGAGTTGGTGTATCGATCGCTAAGGCGCAACGTCCTTGGATGGTTGTAGTCGGGTCGTCAACGTCATCTCCTTCCCTAATCGAATCTACCACTCTCATCGAAAGATCGGGACCCCTAGTCCTATCAGTTGGTATCAGAGCTCAAGGTTGATCGGTGAGAGATCTTATCTAGTCTTTTAAATTTTTTACCTACAGTCCAGAAACCTAAAAAAAATAGCAGATCAGATCTATTCCCCAAAATCCGAAACAATTTGAGCCTTACGCTTTTGCTGCATAGTCTTTGTTTGTTGAGTCTTCGGTTGCATCGTCGTGTCCTTTGCTGGTCTTAGTGTCTAGTTCCTTGAGAGTTTCGAGTTCTGTTCACGTTTTGGACTCACCGTTGCAGTAGATCCGAACTGTCATAGGAGGGTAGAAAAGGAGGAGGACTCGGTTGCTACGGAGGCTTTGCCCTAATTGGTCTTGGAGTAGGGCACGAATTCGGATTCAACTACATCGTGTGTGAAAAAAAAGAGAGAGAAAAAAGAGACAAGAAGGAACATGCAGCCGCATCTAGAAGAGCCGCGGCATAAAAAAAGAAGAAGAAAAAAACAGAAGAGAGAGAAAAACCTAACTTTTGCATACGACCTCCGATTGAGGCGATTCTTGATCCGTTGGAAAGGAAAAGCTGGAGATTTCAGATCCGCGTAAGCCTCCAGGCACATACGCGGCAGCTTCGACCCCGAAAAACGTCGTTTAGGCCCTCAAAACGGGCCCGCAAACCGAGGAAAAATCAAGTTTCTCAGAATTCGCTCAAAATTGACAGAGCCCTTCTACAAGTGATTCTAAGGTCCTCTGTGAAGACGGCATCCTTTTTCGAGCTCCAGAACTCCGTGTGCAACGCCATCTAGTTTCTTTCTGCACGGTGTGTCTTCGTTTGTGTTCTAGGCTCGCGTCTCTAGTACGGTCTAGCCTAGGACCAGCACGGTGCCGTCGTTGAGCGATTATTCAACTTCCTTTGACTAATGTGTTCTAGTTATCCTTTGTTCCCTCTCAGCCCACCTATAGCTCCACAGATTTGGCTACCACATCACAGGGACTAGCGACCGAGGCAGCGATACACCCATTTTCCAGGAGATATTGTCTTGACTTGTCGGCTGCCATCACCTCCTGCTCGCTGTGGTAAGAACTTGTAAGAGCTTGACAGAACAGGTTGAGAGTGTGCGACTTGATTTAACCACATCCCAGTAGTTGTGAGGGCATAACCTGCTGTTTCCAATCCAAAAATTTTGAAGTCAAGTTGTGAGAGCATGGTATATCTCCTAGACAATGCATCAGCAATAACATTCTCCTTTCCCTTTTTGTGTTTTATGACATAAGGAAAAGACTCTATGAATTCAACCCACTTTGCATACCTACGGTTCAATTTTGCTTGACTCCTAATACGCTTTAATGACTCATGATCAGAATGAATGACAAATTCTTTGGGCCATAAATAATGTTGCCATGTCTCTAAAGTTCGAACTAGAGCATATAATTCCTTATCATAAGTAGAATAGTTCAAACTAGGCCCACTCAATTTTTCACTAAAGTATGCCACAGGTTTACCTTCTTGCAACAGCACACCACCCAATCCGATTCCACTAGCATCACATTCTAGCTCAAAAGTCTTACTAAAATCTGGAAGTTGGAGTAATGGTGCATGTGTTAACTTATCTTTCAATGTGTTGAAGGCGTCTTCCTGTGCATTCCCCCAAGTAAACGGCACCCCCTTTTTAGTGAGCTCATTCAATGGTGTAGCGATGGTGCTGAAATCCTTCACAAAACGACGATAGAATCCAGCAAGTCCGAGAAAACTTCGCACCTGCGTGACCGTTTTAGGAGTCGGCCAACTCTGTATTGCCTCAACCTTGGCTTGATCAACTTCTATGCCCTGTGGAGTAACAACATAGCCAAGAAAAGAGACTCGATCCGTGCAAAATGTGCACTTCTCAACGTTACCAAATAAACGTGCATTACGTAAAGCATCAAAAACAGCACGTAAATGGCAAAGGTGTTCCTCTAGTGATCTGCTATATATCAATATATCATCAAAATAGACCACTACAAATTTACCAATGAAAGCACGCAAAACCTCGTTCATTAATCTCATGAATGTGCTAGGTGCATTAGTTAAACCAAATGGCATCACTAACCACTCATACAAACCGAACTTAGTTTTAAATGCTGTTTTCCATTCATCTCCCAATTTCATGCGAATTTGGTGGTACCCACTACGCAAATCAACTTTAGAGAAGACAATAGAGCCACTTAATTCATCAAGCATATCATCTAACCTAGGAATAGGGTGACGATATCTAATGGTAATGTTATTGATCGCTCTACAGTCCACACACATACGCCATGATCCATCTTTCTTAGGCACTAAAATTACCGGAACAGCACAAGGGCTAAGAGACTCACGCACATAACCTTTATCAAGCAATTCTTGAACTTGGCGCTGAATCTCCTTAGTTTCTTCCGGATTGGTCCTGTATGGCGCACGATTGGGCAAGGATGCCCCGGGAATCAAATCAATCTGGTGCTCAATCCCTCGCACTAGTGGTAGCCCTGGTGGCACGTCCTTTGGAAAGACATCCATGTACTCCTGCAAAAGATTAGTGACAGCAGGAGGCACAGAAGAAGGTACCTCCTCGAATGAAAATAAAGCTTGTTTGCAAAGTAAGGCATAGCAAATAGAAGTACTAGCATCCAGCTCATTCACATCAGACTTAGTAGCAAGAAAACATGCACCTTTCAATTTAATCTCATTTTTCATCTCATGAACAGATTTAGAGTTTTTCTTTTTATGTTGCTCAAGTTCACTTGCAACAATCTGATTTTCACTCCTATTATGCTCCTGATTTTTCTCTCTACTAGCTCTAGCAATCTCATCTTTGAAAATAGCTTCAGGAGACATAGGATGTAACACAATTTTCCTGTCATGATGCACAAAAGAATATTGGTTTGTCTTACCATGATGCAGTGAATCTTTATCATATTGCCACGGTCTACCTAACAGCATAGAGCACGCTTGCATAGGTACTACATCGCATTCTACAACATCGTGATAAGAACCAATAGCAAAATTTACTCTCACCATTCGTGTTACCTTCACCTTGCCGCTGTTATTGAACCATTGAATGTAGTAAGGTTGTGGGTGAGGTTTGGTGTTCAACGCAAGCTTCTCCACCATATCGGAGCTCACTAAGTTGTTGCAGCTCCCTCCATCAATTATCACTCGGCATGAGCGTTCCTTCACGACGCACTTTGTTTGGAAAAGGATGTGCCGCTGATTTTGCTCCGCCCTCTCCATTTGTGCACTCAACACACGCTGCACAATGAGGCTCTCACAGCGCTCTGCCTCTTCAGCACCAATGTGCTCTTCTTCTTGCTCCTTCCCACTACCTGCATGGTCAGCTGCAAGCATAGCATATGTATCCTCATCCAAATCACTAGCAGAAGAATACTCACCATCATCTCTCACAATCAGAACACGCTTGGTTGGGCACTCACTCCTCACATGGCCATACCCCTTGCATTGATGACATTGGATATCCCTCGTTCGTCCCGTAGATGCAACGGACGAAGAGCTCTTTGCATGTGCTTGGGCTGTCCCCTTTGTTGCTTCGGATGCCCGAGATGCCGAATTTGATGATGAAAACCGTGGCTTGCTGTTGGAGGAAGAAGGTGCAGGGGGTTGGCTTGATGGTGCGGCAGATGCGCGTTGAGACCAAATGTTTCCACGACTTGCAGAAACGTTAGTCCTAGTGCTCGCGCGTCGTCCCTATACTTCTCTTTCAGCTTTACAAGCAAGATGAAATAAACGAGTGATAGAATTATATTCCTTGTAAGCTAAGATGTCCTGAATTTCCCGATTCAAACCACCCATAAACCTAGCCATAGCGGCTTCCTCAGTTTCCTCTAAGTCACAACGCAGCATGCCTGTTTGCAATTCTTGAAAATATTCCTCTACGCTTTTACTACCTTGCCTCAATTGTTGCAACTTATGTAACAAATCACGTGCATAATATGAGGGAACAAATCTAACTCGCATGATTCTTTTTAATGCATCCCAATGCATCTTCGGAGCTGATGGTCCTGTATGGTGCGCGGTTGGGCAAAGATGCACCGGGAATTAAATCAATTTGATGCTCAATCCCACGAAGTGGTGGCAGCCCCGGTGGTATGTCTTTGGAAAGACATCTTGGTCAAATTCAGCGCCACGAGTTTCCGAAGCACCCAAATCAGCACCACAACTTTCTGCAAAAACTTCCTCTTCGGTTGCTTCGACAGGACGGACGAGGGACGTTCAATGCCATCGATGCAAAGGCTTTGGACACATGATGCGGGACTGTCCAAGCAAGCGAGTATTGATTATACGCGATGATGGTGGGTATTGTTCTGCTAGTGATCTTGATGATGAAACATATGCTTTGCTTGCAAATGACCAAGATGTCTTTCCAAAGGACATACTTGCTGCTCATTTCTTTTGGCCAAAGATGAGACGGGACGTCGAGCGCTACGTTGCTCGCTGCACTACATGTCAAAAAGCTAAGTCACGACTTAATCCTCACGGTTTATACATGCCCTTACCTGTTCCTAGCGTTCCGTGGGAAGATATTTCGATGGACTTTGTTTTAGGATTGCCTAGGACAAAGAAGGGGAGGGATAGTATATTCGTGGTTGTTGATAGATTTTCTAAGTTGGCCCATTTTATACCATGCCATAAGAGCGATGATGCTACCAATATTGCTGATTTATTCTATCGTGAAGTTATTCGCTTGAATGGTGTGCCTACTACTATAGTTTCAGATCGTGATGCTAAATTCCTTAGCCACTTTTGGAGAACTTTATGGGCTAAATTGGGGACTAAGCTGTTATTTTCAACTACTTGTCATCCCCAAACTGATGGACAAACTGAGGTTGTGAATAGAACTTTGTCTACAATGCTTAGGGCTGTGTTGAAAAAGAATTTAAAAATGTGGGAAGAATGCTTGCCTCATATTGAGTTTGCTTACAATCGTTCATTGCATTCTACTACAAAGATGTGCCCTTTTGAAGTTGTTTATGGTTTTGTGCCTCGTGCTCCTATTGATTTAATGCTTCTTCCATCTTCGGAGAAATTGAACCCTGATGTTAAACAACGTGCTGAATTGATTTTAAAAATGCATGAGACAACTAAGGAGAATATAGAGCGCATGAATGCTAAATATAAATTTGCTGGTAGTCAGGGGAGGAAACGTTTAACTTTTGAACCTGGGGATCTTGTTTGGCTGCATTTAAGAAAAGATAGGTTCCCTGAATTGAGAAAATCGAAATTGATGCCAAGAGCTGATGGTCCTTTCAATGTTTTAGAAAAGATTAATGATAATGCATACAAGCTTGAACTGCCTGCAGATTTTGCTGTGAGTCCCACTTTTAACATTGCAGATTTAAAGCCCTACTTGGGAGAAGAGGACGAGTTTGAGTCGATGACGACTCAAATGCAAGAAGGGGAGAATGATGAGGACATCCCTTCCATGGATACAACACATCCACAGCAAGTGTTACAACGACCACTTACTCGAGCTCGTGCTCGTCAACTTAATTACCAGGTGAATTCATTCCTAGGTTCATATGTTACTGAGAATAGACCGCTACCTAATGCAAGTGATTTAATTGTGCTTAGGAACATGGGAAAGGATGAAGGAGAGGGACGTGGAGTCATGGACATGCATGGAAGGAATAATGGAGTTCACCACGTCACTTTGGGGCCAAGCCAAACAAGAATTCGAGTTGGACACGTTCTGGAATCGGATTCGGACTACTGCGAGGGAGCCAAGTTCAAACGAGCATAACTTTCTCATACGGACTCCGTTTGGGATGTTCTTGTACTTCATGGAAAGCTTAAGAAGTCTACTTTCCAACGGATCCAACCTCATCTTCAAATTCCATCTGAGTCGTCCGCAATCATCAAAAGACTCCACATTGGTTTCTGAGTCCGAGTCAAAAAGGGTGCTGCGCCACCACCACTTGGGCCCATGAGCCTTGTAACCCTAGGGCGTGCCCTTGGGCGCCCCCCAGGTCGTTCTCCCTATAAAGGAGCCGCCGCCTCTGTTGCTAAGATGGGGATTTCGTTAAGTTTAGGTTTAGCCATTGTGCAAACTTTTGTTCTTCAGTTGTGTCGGACGACCACCTGTCAAGACATCTTCGGAATCCCAACTTTTTAGTGCTTCATAAATATTTGCAACTTGAGATTGCTTGTTATCTTGTTCTTGCGTGTTCTTCGGTTGCATGCAGGAATAGACCTTCGTGGTCAGGTCAACCGTGTTCTTGGCACGGTTGATAACACTCAGAGTGTGGTTTAGCGATTGCTTGGCGTTCTGGTCGTGACCGGTTAGTAGCCGCATCGTCAAAGTCGTTCTCCTCCAAATCGAAGTTATCATCCTATCGGAAGATCGGGACCCCGTCGCTTCATCACTTGGTTTGCGCTTGACGGTTACACTTCTATAGTTGAGGTCATGTGGTTCTTCCCCATGGTTCCTAAGAACAATTAAATCATCACAAGAATTAAGTAGTATTCCATTCTTTGAAACATTTGTATGCAAACTTAGGAACGCATTCACCTGATGGTTAAGTTGACATGCTCGCGCTCTAGTCATTGGTCCTTGTATCATAGTTTCAGTTTGATGTGGAGTCGGCATGGTTGTATGCATGGAAAGGATGTCCTCATCATCCTCCCCTTCTTGCATTTGAGTCGTCCGCGACTCAAGCTCATCTTCTTCTCCCAAGTATGGCTTCAAATCTGCAATGTTAAAGGTGGGACTAACCCCAAAATCTGCAGGCAATTCAAGTTTATATGCATTGTCATTAATGTTTTCCAACACTTTGAAAGGACCATCAGCTCTAGGCATCAACTTAGACCTTCTCAATTCAGGAAATCTTTCTTTTCTCAAATGCAACCAAACTAAATCACCCGGTTGAAAAGTTAAATGCCTCCTTTCTTTACTACCAGCAAGTTTATATTTAGCATTAATGCGTTCAATATTTTTTTTGGTTGTCTCATGCATTTTCGACATCAAGTCAGTACGCTATTTAGCATCAAAATTTAACTTCTCCGAAGAAGGAAGTGGTAGCAAATCAATAGGAGCACGAGGCACAAAGCCATAGACAATCTCAAAAGGGCACAACTTTGTAGTAGAATGCAGCGAACGATTATAAGCAAATTCAATATGAGGCAAGCATTCTTCCCACATTTTAACGTTCTTTTTCAAAACAGCCCTAAGCATGGTAGATAAAGTTCTATTCACAACTTCAGTTTGCCCATCAGTTTGGGGATGACACGTAGTCGAAAATAACAGCTTAGTCCCCAATTTAGCCCATAAAGTTCTCCAAAAATGGCTAAGGAATTTAGTGTCACGATCGGAAACTATTGTATTTAGCACACCATGCAAACGAACCTTCACGAAAGAACAAATCAGCAATATTGGTAGCATCATCACTTTTATGAGATGGTATGAAGTGTGCCATCTTAGAAAATCTATCCACAACAACAAATATGCTATCCCTCCCCTTCTTTGTCCTAGGCAGTCACAACGCAGCATGCCTGTTTGCAATTCTTGAAAATATTCCTCTACGCTTTTACTACCTTGCCTCAATTGTTGCAACTTATGTAACAAATCACGTGCATAATATGAGGGAACAAATCTAGCTCGCATGATTCTTTTTAATGCATCCCAAGTTTGTGGTATGGTGAAAGGATTTTTCTTAGAATATTCACTCCACCAAACAGACGCAAAATCAGTAAACTCACTAGTAGCAGCCCTAACCCTTTTGTTTTCAGGGAATGCATGACAAGCAAATTTCTGATCAACAGCCAATTCCCAAGTGATATAAGCATCAGGGTTATATTTTCCATCAAAAAGTGGCATAGTGAACTTAATCTTACCAAGCGATTCATCATTGTCACGTACCTCAGCCCGGCGTGGTTGGCGTTGACGGTGAGCGTCCTCATCATCATCAATCTCATTGTCAGCCGCATATTCGTCTCCACCATTTTCGTCCACCCTGCTGCCCAAGACACCAATTTGGCACGAGTACGCTGAGTCGGTGCAGCGGGAGACGCACGGCCCCTCTCATCAAGACGTCTCAAAATCTCAGCAAGTGAGGTGTTGACGGTGCCAACGGAAGCCTCCAATGTTGCAAGCGTAGTGTTGGTGTCGATCTGCGCGGCCTCCAATTGGCCAAGGCGTTCGTTGGTGACCCGTACATCCTCATCAAGTCCTTCAGTGTGCAGCTTCATTTGGCGCTCAAAGTGTTGTATGATGCCCCTAGTCCGAGGGGAATGTTGCGCTGCCCGCAGGTCCTCCGGTTCTCCTGACATTGTTAGAAGAACACAAGAAAACAAACCAAGAAGATAAAAATAATAAAACTGCAGGTTATGCCCTCACAACTACTGGGATGTGGTTAAATCAAGTCGCACACTCTCAACCTGTTCTGTCAAGCTCTTACAAGTTCTTACCACAGCGAGCAGGAGGTGATGGCAGCCGACAAGTCAAGACAATATCTCCTGGAAATTGGGTGTATCGCTGCCTTGGTCGCTAGTCCCTGTGAGGTGGTAGCCAAATCTGTGGAGCTATAGGTGGGCTGAGAGTGAACAAAGGATAACTAGAACCACATTAGTCAAAGAAAGTTGAATAATCGCTCAACGACGGCACCGTGCTGGTCCTAGGCTAGACCGAACTAGAGACGCGAGCCTAGAACACAAACGAAGACACACCGTGCAGAAAGAAACTAGATGGCGTTGCACACGGAGTTCTGGAGCTCAAAAAAGGGTGCCGTCTTCACAGGGTACCTTAGAATCACGTGCAGAAGGGCTCTGTCAATTTTGAGCGAATTCTGAGAAACTTGATTTTTCCTCGGTTTGCGGGCCCGTTTTGAGGCCCTAAACGACGTTTTTTGGGGTCGAAGCTGCCGCGTATGTGCCTGGTGGCTTACGCGGATCTGAAATCTCTAGTTTTTCCGATTTGCTTTCCAACGGATCAAGAATCGCCTCAATCGGAGGTCGTATGCAAAAGTTAGCTGTTTCTCTCTCCTCTGTTTTTTTTCTTCTTTTTTTTTTTTTTTTTTATGCCGCGGCTCTTCTAGATGCGGCTGCCTGTTACTTCTTTTCTTGTCTCTCTTTTTTTTCTCTCTGTTTTTTTTTCACACATGACGCGGTTGAATCCGATTTTGTGTCCTACTCCGAGACCAATTAGGGCAAAGGCTACGTAACAACCGAGTCCTCCTCCTTTTCTACCTTCCTATGACAGTTCGGATCTAACTGCAACGGTGAGTCCAAAACGTGAACAGAACTCGAAACTCTAAAGGAACTAGACACTAAGACCAGCAAAGGACACGACGATGCAACCGAAGACTCAACGAACAAAGACTATGCAGCAATAGATAAAGGCACAAATTGTTTCGGATTTTGGAGAATAGATCTACTATTTTTTTTGCTTTTCTGGACTGTAGGTAAAAAAAATTGCAAAGACTAGATAAGATCTCTCATCGATCAACCTTGAGCTCTGATACCAACTGATAGGACTAGGGGTCCCGATCTTTCGATGAGAGTGGTAGATTCGATTGGGGAAGGAGGTGACGTTGATGACCCGACTACAACCATCCAAGGACGTTGCGCCTTAGCGATCGATACACCAACTCCAGAGATTGTTCGTGACCTTGTCGGCGCACGATCAACCTAACCACGAGGGTTCTCGTTCCTGCAAGCAATCGAAGAACAAGCAAGAACAAGATGAACAACAACTCAATTGCAAATAACGAAGCAAGATTCAATCGAAAACAGAAAACGATGGGGTTCCGCAGACAAGTATTCGGGCGGTCTAGCCGACACGCGCGAGTACAAGGCAAAGCAGCAAAAGCTAACTTAGTCTAAACAAAACCCAAACCCTAGAAGAGGGTGCGGCTGCCTATTTAAGGGTCACGGAAGGTGGAGGGTCGGCCAAAACACAAGGAAGCCGAATAGGACTCGAATTACAAGGCCCAAGGCCCACTTTGACTCAGACTGGAAAAGCGACGTGAATTGTTTTGCAGTTTCTGGTCGACTCGGATGGAATTTGGAGGTGAGGCCGGATCCATCTGAAAATAGACTTCAAGAGCTTTCCAACAAGTACTCATGGGCCCCGAGAAACCTTCTGGATCAAAAGTTACGGCCGTTTGAAGTAGGCGCTGTCAACAAGGCCGAATCCGAGTCAAACTCGTGAACAGGACTTGGTTTGCGCTTGACGGTTCCACTTCTATACTTGAGCTCATGTGGTTCTTCCCCATGGTTCCTAAGGACAATTAAATCATCACAAGAATTAAGTAGTATTCCATTCTTTGAAACATTTGTATGCAAACTTAGGAACGCATTCACCTGATGGTTAAGCTGACGTGCTCGCGATCTAGTCATTGGTCCTTGTATCATAGTTTCAGTTTGATATGGAGTCGGCATGGTTGTATGCATGGAAAGGATGTCCTCATCAAAGCGATTCATCATTCTCACGTACCTCATCCCGGCGTGGTTGACGATGACGGTGAGCGTCCTCATCATCATCAATCTCAGTGTCAGCCGCATATTCGTCTCCACCATTTTCGTCCACCCTGCTGCCCAAGACACCAGTATTGGCACGAGTACGCTGAGTCGGTGCAGCGGGAGACGCACGGCCCCTCTCATCAAGACGTCTCAAAATCTCAGCAAGTGAGGTGTTGACGGTGCCAACGGAAGCCTCCAATGTTGCAAGCGTAGTGTTGGTGTCGATCTGCGCGGCCTCCAATTGGCCAAGGCGTTCGTTGGTGACCCGTACATCCTCATCAAGTCCTTCAGTGTGCAGCTTCATTTGGCGCTCAAAGTGTTGTATGATGCCCCTAGTCCGAGGGGAATGTTGCGCTGCCCGCAGGTCCTCCGGTTCTCCTGACATTGTTAGAAGAACACAAGAAAACAAACCAAGAAGATAAAAATAATAAAACAGCAGGTTATGCCCTCACAACTACTGGGATGTGGTTAAATCAAGTCGCACACTCTCAACCTGTTCTGTCAAGCTCTTACAAGTTCTTACCACAGCGAGCAGGAGGTGATGGCAGCCGACAAGTCAAGACAATATCTCCTGAAAATTGGGTGTATCGCTGCCTCGGTCGCTAGTCCCTGTGATGTGGTTGCCAAATCTGTGGAGCTATAGGTGGGCTGAGAGTGAACAAAGGATAACTAGAACCACATTAGTCAAAGCAAGTTGAATAATCGCTCAACGACGGCACCGTGCTGGTCCTAGGCTAGACCGTACTAGAGACGCGAGCCTAGAACACAAACGAAGACACACCGTGCAGAAAGAAACTAGATGGCGTTCTAAATGCGGCTGCCTGTTCCTTCTTTTCTCTCTCTCTTTTTTTTCTTTCTTTTTTTTTACACACACGTCGCGGTTGAATCCGACTTTGTGTCCTACTCCGAGACCAACTAGGGCAAAGCCTCCCTAGAAACCGAGTTCGGATCTAACTTCAACGGTGATACCAAGACGTGAACAGAACTCGAAACTCTAAAGGAACTAGACACTAAGACCAGCAAAGGACACGACGATGCAACAGAAGACTCAACAAACAAAGAGTATGCAGCAATAGATAAAGGCTCAAATTGTTTCGGATTTTGGGGAATAGATCTACTATTTTTTTTGGTTTTCTGGACTGTAGGTAAAAAATGCAAAGACTAGATAAGATCTCTCACCGATCAACCTTGAGCTCTGATACCAACTGATAGGACTAGGGGTCCCGATCTTTCGATGAGAGTGGTAGATTCGATTGGGGAAGGAGATGACGTTGACGACCCGACTACAACCATCCAAGGACGTTGCGCCTTAGCGATCGATACACCAACTCCAGAGATTGTTCGTGACCTTATCGGCGCACGATCAACCTAACCACGAGGGTTCTTGTTCCTGCAAGCAATCGAAGAACAAGCAAGAACAAGATGAACAGCAACTCAATTTGCAAATAACGATGTAAGATTCAATCGAAAACAGAAAACGGTGGGGTTCCGAAGACAAGTATTCGGGCGGTCTAGCCGACACGCGCGTGTACAAGGCAAAGTAGCAAAAGCTAACTTAGTCTAAACAAAACCCAAACCCTAGAAGAGGGTGTGGCAGCCTATTTAAGGGTCACGGAAGGTGGAGGGTCGGTCAAAACACAAGGAAGCCAAATAGGACTCGAATTACAAGGCCCAAGGCCTACTTTGACTCGGACTGAAAAAGCGACGTAAATTCTTTTGCAGTTTCTGGTCGACTCGGAAGGAATTTGGAGGTGAGGCCGGATCCATCTGAAAGTAGACTTCAAGATCTTTCCAACGAGTACTCACGGGCCCCGAGAAACCTTCTGGATCAAAAGTTACGGCCGTTTGAAGTAGGCGCTGTCAACAAGGCCGAATCCGAGTCAAACTCGTGAACAGGACTTGGTTTGCGCTTGACGGTTCCACTTCTATACTTGAGCTCATGTGGTTCTTCCCCATGGTTCCTAAGGACAATTAAATCATCACAAGAATTAAGTAGTATTCCATTCTTTGAAACATTTGTATGCAAACTTAGGAACGCATTCACCTGATGGTTAAGTTGACGTGCTCGCGCTCTAGTCATTGGTCCTTGTATCATAGTTTCAGTTTGATATGGAGTCGGCATGGTTGTATGCATGGAAAGGATGTCCTCATCAAGACGGCTTGCCATTGCACAAGGTATGAACTCAGGGGGAGTTTTGGAAGACCAAGACTATCTTCTTAAGCTTCTCGCTTGAAGTGGTCGCATAAGGCTTGAGATCTAGTGTAACACCCTGATCGTCGATACGGCGTAAGATTTTAAAGCAATCGCGGAATCGCCGGTTTTTCGGTAAATCGCGGGAAGGGAAAATAAAAATTGTGGAATAATGTAAAATGAATAAAATAAATTAAAAATTAAATTAAAACCTCTGAGTGGGCTGCCTGGGGAGTGGGCCGACCGCCTTGGGGGGTGGCCGCACCTCCCCTCCCCCTCCCCAAAAACCCTAGCCCTTTTTCTCCCCCCTCTCCCATCCCTTTGCAGCCGCCACCCCCCTTCCTCCACCCCCTGGGCGCAGCTCTCTTCCCCCTCCATCACCCCCCACAAGTGCTGCTGCCATTGGAGTCAAGGAGAGGAAGGAGAAGGAGAAGAAGGAAGGAGAAGGAAGGAGAAGAAGAAGAGGAGGAAAAAAAGGGGTGATTCTTCATCTAGGTAATTTTTCCTCATCCCAAACCCTCTGTTTTTCAGATTAATTAGGGTTCTTGACACGGATTTTGAAAGTAGTTAATAGATTAATTGCCCGATTAGAGATTAGTTGCTGTCTGCCTGTAGATTGATTCGCGCAGCGCGTCTGTTCGCGAGGTTTTGACCTAGTAAACGAATTTTCCTGCGGACTCTCCCAAAAGGAAAGTTGTAGAGGACTTCCAGACGCATCTCCTATATTTGTTTCGGAATTTTATACCGTGGGATCTGGGAGTTACAGGGTCGGGAATACTGCTGTTCGTCAGGCGAGCAGATTGGTACAGACCGACAGTAATCTGTGAATTTGAGGTAGTAAAAGATTTTTATGGTCATGGCTGTAATTGAGAAAGTTGTAGATAATTTAGATATCTAGCTGCTGCATAAAATTCAGAATTCTTAGACCCCTGTACTGTTTCTGGGACGCAATTGTATACGCTGTCCAATCTGCCAGAACAGAGTTCTTCCTCTGTTTTGGGCATTAAATTACACCTAGCTGTGGTCAAAATAAAATATGTGTTCTACATGAAAAATGTAGGTTTTTAAGTGATGAATCCAGAGAGGTATCGTTTGCTGTATTTGGATCAATATTTTTAAAGTTACAAAAATGTTAAGCAGTGCTGCTGCAGAGGGTAATTTGCTGAAGTGTTGAGCGGAGAGGAGTTAGTGCGGGTTCGGGGTTCTAGCGACGTCTTTAATTAATTATGTCGTGTTTGTATGCTGTGGCTTTGTGCTGAGAGATGCATTTTGGACAGGTGGTCTTGTCCCTGAGCGCTCTTGATTTTACTTCGCTTCGCCGGATTGAGGCAAGTAAACGTAGCGGTGGTTGCTACCATTTAACTTGTTATTCCTTCTACTTTCAGTTTACATTATTATTATAATTTGATACATTATGCCATGATTGCATGAAATCTTAATTGTGGATATGGTAGCAAGTATAATGATGGTTTAAATTTTGTAGCATGGATTGTCGATGTTTGTTGGTGTTTGATCCATGTTATGAAAATGTGTGGTCTTGATGATGTTAATGATATGTTGATATTGTTTATGGTCGATTGCAAGTGAAAGAGTTCATGAGAATTTCTGATGCATAGATGTTGTGAATGCACGTTTTATTTGTTAAGACATTCACATTTGTGCATCATGCTGATTGATTGAAGTCTTGGTCACGAGATGACCAGTTGCCGAGGTCCCCGTCATGTTGATAACGTGACGGGCTAAAGGTCCCCATACTTGAGGAGTATGGGCAATTGGTCCCTGTACCAGAGGGTACAGGCATGGGTGTGCATCGACGGATGCACACTTTGCATTACCGGTCAAATGCAGAAGAGAAAGAGATAAAGAGATTTTTGACCATCTTGCATAGCATGAAAGCATTCATATGCATTGCATTGTGGAAAGATTCATTTGCATGCATATGCAATATGTTGTGGTGAAGTTATTTTGTGGAATATTCAACTTCATAGTTGCCATGTGGAATTGGCTCATGTGAGCTAATTGTGGTATGAGGATTGTGGTTGTAGTTGTATAGAATTATAAATGATGATGTATAATTGTTTGTAGTTTGAATAGCCTGTTAAACAGTTTGCTTGCTGAGATTTTATCTCACCCTTGTTTCCCCCTCCCTACAGGTGGACTTTGAGCATACATGGGAAGGGTAGAACGGCACCACACTGATGCACGTGAATCATATTTTTATGCTGTAATAAAGTTGAAAGGATTCTAGACCTTGCATAGCCTTGTTGACACTATCTTAATAATGTTAAATTTGTGAACTATGTTTTAGATTAAAATGTTGGAGGATGTTTTAAATAGTGAATTGCTATCACTATCCTGTTATTCCTTAGTTGTTTATGCTTCCGCTTATACTATCTTGTTTAGTAATTGTTGCCAGTTTATTTTATCTTGTAAATTGGCTAGTTGTGGAGTAGAGTAGCATTCCAGGGTAATGTGGAACCTGGGGTGTTACATCTAGCACATGACAAAACGAAAATCTGGTTGGCAACAATCATGAGATTTCTAAAGAACAACATGTCAATTGTGCTCAATTTGCTAAAATTACAAAAGTTACAAGTCTTAAACAAATGTCTCATTCTTGAACTTGTAGCACTCTAAAATGACTCAACACTAGCTTCTTGGTTCCACTTAGCTTATTGACATGGCCTGCATCATCTTTGGATACCTTTAGCTAGACTAGAATCATGGTTGACTTGACATACTAAGAAATTCGAGTAAATTTCAGATTGTGACTTATTTGGCTTAGCTTGAGTATACATGTTTAGTCATGATCTTGTTGGCATTCTTATTAGTTATGGCTTGATGTAAATCTCATATGGTCATTTTGGATAATCTTCATGGCTCTAAATACTTAAAATAAACTCTCTTCAGCCATTTCATCCAATATCTTGACTTATTCTCTCTTTTGCATCCTTGATGTGTTTATTGCCAAAAGGGGAAGAATAGTGGTAGAAAAAGTCATTTAGGGAGCTTTGAGGAAAACTTGCTCTTTCTTTTGCTCCGTGTGTCAACTTGGTCATTAGCATCATTTTCTTCCTTTGGACCATGTTTGACTTTCTCTTCAAACTCAACTTTGCGTTGTTTCGGTGTTTGTCAATATACTCATCAAGGGGGAGATTGAGAGACCATGTGGTTGTGACCTCATGTGTGTGGTAAGTAATTGACATCGGTTTAGGAAAGTCGAGTGTGATTTAGTTGGTTCGGACCATGACGTTGCGTGGTACAATCGGGCTCGGTCGGACTTGGTCAAACCTGGTCAAAGTGGTTAGGATGCATATTCTGTTGATTTGTCAGGTTTGGGCTATTTCATGCTTAATGTGGTTTCATTAATGCATTTATGCTAATATGTGTCGAGCGGTGCTATTTGATGCGTTTCTTGTCTGTGTTGGCTGCAGGACGTCGAGGCGGAGTCGTGGCGAGACACGAGGTGACTAGACTAGGCGCAGGTGGCGCTGAAGTCAGAACGGTCGGGATGTGTCGAAGACGGTGGAGACTCGAGGTGGTTGCGAGGCTTGGACGACAAGGAACGCGGAAGCTTCCCGGAAGGTGCAGGAGGGGCGTTTCGGTAAAAACGCAAAGCTGCATATGTGGAAGCGGGTTTAGTTTGAGTTGGTGGGCGTAACGAGTTGGAGACCCGTTAGCCTAGGCCTATATAAAGAGGGGATGTCTCCTTATAGATCTCATGCACTCCAAGGGTTTCTAGACTTTAGGGTTTGTGCTTTAGTCAAATGGGCTTTAGAGGGTTGTTTTGGCTTTAGGCTTTAGTTGGTGAGGAGTTGTTGAGAGAGGCGGAGCTCTGTCCCTCTGTGTGTTCTTGTGTACGTGTGTTCTTGAGTTTGTGAGAGGGAGAGATGAGTTCTTGATCATTCCAAGCATGTATGGGATTGTAGGGATGGTATGAGTTGATACTCTATGCAATCATGTATCTCTCTTCCTCAATATCAATCCAAGATGGTTTTATTTGAGTTTGATTGAGTCCCAGGCTATCTGTTGTTTATTTCCCTTCGATGCTTCTTTTGAGTGATTCTTGAGTTTTTGTGTTTTGGCTCGATTCTTGCTGGAAAGTGGCAAAATGGGTTGCTCTATGATGGAATTGCATTTCTAGACCTTTTGGTCATTTAGTTCCATGAGTAATGTTGATCAATTTGCAAGAATCATCTTTTTGCCTCTTTCCTATGTTCTGTTCTTCCTTCTCATTTCTAGGGTTTGAGGTGTTTCTGTGATTCCCTCCTTGAGATGGTTTGAAACTTGGTATCTAGAGTCCTGAGGCTATTAAGTAGCTATCATCAAAGTTTCATTGCCAAAGGATCAAAGATTGGGGAGTAATTTGTGTTTTGTTTCAGTTCTTGCAAGATTTCAGATTTTTACCCAAATATGAAATTCCTTGGTGTGATTTCTTTGTTCCCCGAGGCCCTTATCTTTTTTTGTTTGTTTTAGTGTTGCCTTGGGCCCAAAAGAATAGACGAAATCCAACTCTTTCCTTGACTTTTGTAGTTCTGAATTTTTACCCGAGCTTCAGGTTTTTCAGTGTGCTATCGGGGTGCAGTCTGGGCAGGACCGGTCTGACCGGCCGCTCGAGGCGGTATGACTAGATGGTCAATGGCGGTCAGACCGGCCCCAAGCGGTCAGACCGGTCTGTGCCGAGCGGTCTGACCGGCATGGCTTGGGCGGTCTGACCGGCCCTAGGGTTTTTGCAGGTGCTCGTTTTGGTTGCCTCTTCTCTGCTCTGTTTCTTTCTCTATGCCTTGGTTTCCTTCCAGAGAATTTGAATCACTCACTTCATAGCTGTTTATAGTTATTGGAGGAAAGATTCTTGGTGGTACTTCTTGGGGGCAAGTTTTAAAAGTCGACATTCACCCCCCTCTGTCGCCGTTTCGGTCCAATAGATATCCTGACTGCAGATCTATCTTGGAAAACAATGTGGCGCTAGAAAGTTGGTCAAACAGGTCATCTATGCAGGGTAGAGGATACCTGTTTTTCATAGTTACTTCATTTAGGGCTCTATTCCACACACATTCTAGTTGTGCTATCTTTCTTCTTTACATATAGGACTAGTGAACCCCATGGTGAAGAGCTTGGCTTAATAAAGCCCTTGTCCTGCAATTCATGGATTTTCTTCTTTAATTCTTCAAGTTCATCGACTACCATTTTGTATGGTCACTTGGCAATTGGGGCTCTCCCAGGCTTTAAGTCAATGATAAACTCTGTCTCGGTTAGGTGGCATGCCTGGTAGTTGTTTTGGAAAGACCTCAGGGTAGTCTTGTACTACAATCATTCCTTCTAGAGGCACATCCTCCAAATAATGAATTGCATGTCCCCATCGATATGGATGATTTACATTAACTTTTATGGTTTATCCTAGGTATTTGGTCATGCTTAATTTTCTAGTGGTATAATTTATCACCCCTTGATATTTTGCCAACCAATCCATCCTTAAGATGATAGTACCTAGTTCTGGTCGTGACCGGTTAGTAGCCGCATCGTCAAAGTCGTTCTCCTCCAAATCGAAGTTATCATCCTATCGGAAGATCGGGACCCCGTCGCTTCATCACTTGGTTTGCGCTTGACGGTTCCACTTCTATAGTTGAGGTCATGTGGTTCTTCCCCATGGTTCCTAAGAACAATTAAATCATCACAAGAATTAAGTAGTATTCCATTCTTTGAAACATTTGTATGCAAACTTAGGAACGCATTCACCTGATGGTTAAGTTGACGTGCTCGCGCTCTAGTCATTGGTCCTTGTATCATAGTTTCAGTTTGATGTGGAGTCGACATGGTTGTATGCATGGAAAGGATGTCCTCATCATCCTCCCCTTCTTGCATTTGAGTCGTCCACGACACAAGCTCATCTTCTTCTCCCAAGTATGGCTTCAAATCTGCAATGTTAAAGGTGGGACTAACCCCAAAATCTGCAGGCAATTCAAGTTTATATGCATTGTCATTAATGTTTTCCAACACTTTGAAAGGACCATCAGCTCTAGGCATCAACTTAGACCTTCTCAATTCAGGAAATCTTTCTTTTCTCAAATGCAACCAAACTAAATCACCCGGTTGAAAAGTTAAATGCCTCCTTTCTTTACTACCAGCAAGTTTATATTTAGCATTAATGCGTTCAATATTTTTTTTGGTTGTCTCATGCATTTTCGACATCAAGTCAGTACGCTATTTAGCATCAAAATTTAACTTCTCCGAAGAAGGAAGTGCTAGCAAATCAATAGGAGCACGAGGCACAAAGCCATAGACAATCTCAAAAGGGCACAACTTTGTAGTAGAATGCAGCGAACGATTATAAGCAAATTCAATATGACGCAAGCATTCTTCCCACATTTTAATGTTCTTTTTCAAAACAGCCCTAAGCATGGTAGATAAAGTTCTATTCACAACTTCAGTTTGCCCATCAGTTTGGGGATGACACGTAGTCGAAAATAACAGCTTAGTCCCCAATTTAGCCCATAAAGTTCTCCAAAAATGGCTAAGGAATTTAGTGTCACGATCGGAAAGTATTGTATTTAGCACACCATGCAAACGAACCTTCACGAAAGAACAAATCAGCAATATTGGTAGCATCATCACTTTTATGACATGGTATGAAGTGTGCCATCTTAGAAAATCTATCCACAACAACAAATATGCTATCCCTCCCCTTCTTTGTCCTAGGCAGTCACAACAACAACAAATATGCTTGATGAATTAAGTGGCTCTATTGTCTTCTCTAAAGTTGATTTGCGTAGTGGGTACCACCAAATTTGCATGAAATTAGGAGATGAATGGAAAACAGCATTTAAAACTAAGTTCGGTTTGTATGAGTGGTTAGTGATGCCATTTGGTTTAACTAATGCACCTAGCACATTCATGAGATTAATGAACGAGGTTTTGCGTGCTTTCATTGGTAAATTTGTAGTGGTCTATTTTGATGATATATTGATATATAGCAGATCACTAGAGGAACACCTTTGCCATTTACGTGCTGTTTTTGATGCTTTACGTAATGCACGTTTATTTGGTAACGTTGAGAAGTGCACATTTTGCACGGATCGAGTCTCTTTTCTTGGCTATGTTGTTACTCCACAGGGCATAGAAGTTGATCAAGCCAAGGTTGAGGCAATACAGAGTTGGCCGACTCCTAAAACGGTCACGCAGGTGCGAAGTTTTCTCGGACTTGCTGGATTCTATCGTCGTTTTGTGAAGGATTTCAGCACCATCGCTGCACCATTGAATGAGCTCACTAAAAAGGGGGTGCCGTTTATTTGGGGGAATGCACAGGAAGACGCCTTCAACACATTGAAAGATAAGTTAACACATGCACCATTACTCCAACTTCCAGATTTTAGTAAGACTTTTGAGCTAGAATGTGATGCTAGTGGAATTGGATTGGGTGGTGTGCTGTTGCAAGAAGGTAAACCTGTGGCATACTTTAGTGAAAAATTGAGTGGGCCTAGTTTGAACTATTCTACTTATGATAAGGAATTATATGCTCTAGTTCAAACTTTAGAGACATGGCAACATTATTTATGGCCCAAAGAATTTGTCATTCATTCTGATCATGAGTCATTAAAGCGTATTAGGAGTCAAGCAAAATTGAACCGTAGGCATGCAAAGTGGGTTGAATTCATAGAGTCTTTTCCTTATGTTATAAAACACAAAAAGGGAAAGGAGAATGTTATTGCTGATGCATTGTCTAGGAGATATACCATGCTCTCACAACTTGACTTCAAAATTTTTGGATTGGAAACAATTAAGGAGCATTATGTTCATGATGATGATTTTAAAGACGTGTTGCTGAATTGCCAGGAGGGAAAAACGTGGAATAAATTTGTTCTAAATGATGGATTTGTGTTTAGAGCTAACAAACTATGCATTCCAGCTAGCTCCGTTCGTTTGTTGTTGTTACAGGAAGCGCATGGAGGAGGGCTGATGGGCCATTTTGGAGCGAAGAAGACGGAAGACATACTTGCTAGTCATTTCTTTTGGTCAAAGATGAGACGTGATGTGGAACGTTTTGTTGCTCGCTGCACTACGTGTCAAAAGGCTAAATCACGACTTAATCCTCACGGTTTGTATATGCCTCTACCTGTTCCTAGTGTGCCTTGGGAAGATATTTCTATGGACTTTGTTTTAGGACTGCCTAGGACAAAGAAGGGGAGGGATAGCATATTTGTTGTTGTGGATAGATTTTCTAAGATGGCACACTTCATACCATGTCATAAAAGTGATGATGCTACCAATATTGCTGATTTGTTCTTTCGTGAAGTTGTTCGTTTGCATGGTGTCATCCCCAAACTGATGGGCAAACTGAAGTTGTGAATAGAACTTTATCTACCATGCGTAGGGCTGTTTTGAAAAAGAACATTAAAATGTGGGAAGAATGCTTGCCTCATATTGAATTTGCTTATAATCGTTCGCTGCATTCTACTACAAAGTTGTGCCCTTTTGAGATTGTCTATGGCTTTGTGCCTCGTGCTCCTATTGATTTGCTACCACTTCCATCTTCGGAGAAGTTAAATTTTGATGCTAAACAGCATGCTGACTTGATGTTGAAATTGCATGAGACAACCAAAGAAAATATTGAATGCATGAATGCTAAATATAAACTTGCTGGTAGTAAAGGAAGGAGGCATTTAACTTTTCAACCGGGTGATTTAGTTTGGTTGCATTTGAGAAAAGAAAGATTTCCTGAATTGAGGAGGTCTAAGTTGATGCCTAGAGCTGATGGTCCTTTCACAGTGTTGGAAAAGATTAATGACAATGCATATAAACTTGAGTTGCCTGCAGATTTTGGGGTTAGTCCCACCTTTAACATTGCAGATTTGAAGCCATACTTGGGAGAAGAAGATGAGCTTGAGTCGCGGACGACTCAAATGCAAGAAGGGGAGGATGATGAGGACATCCTTTCCATGCATACAACCATGCCGACTCCATATCAAACTGAAACTATGATACAAGGACCAATGACTAGAGCGCGAGCACATCAGCTTAACCATCAGGTGAATGCGTTCCTAAGTTTGCATACAAATGTTTCAAAGAATGGAATACTACTTAATTCTTGTGATGATTTAATTGTCCTTAGGAACCATGGGGAAGAACCACATGAGCTCAAGTATAGAAGTGGAACCGTCAAGCGCAAACCAAGTCCTATTCACGAGTTTGACTCGGATTCGGCCTTGTTGACAGCGCCTACTTCAAACGGCCGTAACTTTTGATCCAGAAGGTTTCTCGGGGCCCATAAGTACTTGTTGGAAAGCTCTTGAAGTCTACTTTCAGATGGATCCGGCCTCACCTCCAAATTCCATCCGAGTCGACCAGAAACTGCAAAACAATTCACGTCGCTTTTCCAGTCCGAGTCAAAGTGGGCCTTGGGCCTTGTAATTCGAGTCCTATTCGGCTTCCTTGTGTTTTGGCCGACCCTCCACCTTCCGTGACCCTTAAATAGGCAGCCGCACTCTCTTCTAGGGTTTGGGTTTTGTTTAGACTAAGTTAGCTTTTGCTGCTTTGCCTTGTACTCGCGCGTGTCGGCTAGACCGCCCGAATACTTGTCTTCGGAACCCCATCGTTTTCTGTTTTCGATTGAATCTTGCTTCGTTATTTGCAATTGAGTTGCTGTTCATCTTGTTCTTGCTTGTTCTTCGATTGCTTGTAGGAACGAGAACCCTCGTGGTTAGGTTGATCGTGCGCCGACAAGGTCACGAACAATCTCTGGAGTTGGTGTATCGATCGCTAAGGCGCAACGTCCTTGGATGGTTGTAGTTGGGTCGTCAACGTCACCTCCTTCCCCAATCGAATCTACCACTCTCATCGAAAGATCGGGACCCCTAGTTCTATCACGCTTGGTAAGATTAAGTTCACTATGCCACCTTTTGATGGAAAATATAACCCAGATGCTTATATCACTTGGGAATTGGCTGTTGATCAGAAATTTGCTTGTCATGCATTCCCTGAAAACAAAAGGGTTAGGGCTGCTACTAGTGAGTTTACTGACTTTGCGTCTGTTTGGTGGAGTGAATATCGTAAGAAAAATCCTTTCACCATACCACAAACTTGGGATGCATTAAAAAGAATCATGCGAGCTAGATTTGTTCCCTCATATTATGCACGTGATTTGTTACATAAGTTGCAACAATTGAGGCAAGGTAGTAAAAGCGTAGAGGAATATTTTCAAGAATTGCAAACAGGCATGTTGCGTTGTGACTTAGAGGAAACTGAGGAAGCCGCTATGGCTAGGTTTATGGGTGGTTTGAATCGGGAAATTCAGGACATCTTAGCTTACAAGGAATATAATTCTATCACTCGTTTATTTCATCTTGCTTGTAAAGCTGAAAGAGAAGTACAGGGACGACGCGCAAGCACTAGGACTAACGTTTCTGCAGGTCGTGGAAACATTTGGTCTCCACGTGCATCTGCCGCACCATCAAGCCAACCCCCTGCACCTTCTTCCTCCAACAGCAAGCCACGGTTCTCATCATTAAATTCGCATCTCGGGCATCCGGCAACAAAGGGACAGCCCAAGCACATGCAAAGAGCTCTTCGTCCGTTGCATCTACGGGACGAACGAGGGATATCCAATGTCATCAATGCAAGGGGTATGGCCATGTGAGGAGTGAGTGCCCAACCAAGCGTGTTCTGATTGTGAGAGATGATGGTGAGTATTCTTCTGCTAGTGATTTGGATGAGGATACCTATGCTATGCTTGCAGCTGACCATGCAGGTAGTGGGAAGGAGCAAGAAGAAGAGCACATTGGTGCTGAAGATGCGGAGCGCTATGAGAGCCTCATTGTGCAGCGTGTGTTGAGTGCACAAATAGAGAGGGCGGAGCAAAATCAGCGGCACATCCTTTTTCCAAACAAAGTGCGTCGTGAAGGAACGCTCATGCCGAGTGATAATTGATGGAGGGAGCTGCAACAACTTGGTGAGCTCCGATATGGTGGAGATGCTTGCGTTGAACACCAAACCTCACCCACAACCTTACTACATTCAATGGTTCAATAACAGCGGCAAGGTGAAGGTAACACGAATGGTGAGAGTAAATTTTGCTATTGGTTCTTATCATGATGTTGTAGAATGCGATGTTGTTCCTATGCAAGCATACTCTATGCTGTTAGGTAGACCGTGATAATATGATAAAGATTCACTACATCATGGTAAGACAAACCAATATTCTTTTGTGCATCATGACAAAAAAATTGTGTTACATCCTACGTCTCCTGAAGCTATTTTCAAAGATGAGATTGCTAGAGCTAATAGAGAGAAAAATCAGGAGCATAATAGGAGTGAAAATCATATTGTTGCAAGCGAACTTGAGCAACATAAGAAGAAAAACTCTAAATCTGTTCATGAGACGAAAAATGAGATTAAATTGAAAGGTACATGTTTTCTTGCTACTAAGTATGATATGAATGAGCTGGATGATAGTACTTCTGTTTGCTATGCCTTACTTTGCAAACAAACCTTATTTTCATTCGAGGAGGTACCTTCTTCTGTGCCTCCTGCTGTCACTAATCTTTTGCAGAAGTACATGGATGTCTTTCCAAAGGACGTGCCACCAGGGCTACCACCAGTGCGAGGGATTGAGCACCAGATTGATTTGATTCCCGGGGCATCTTTGCCTAATCGTGCGCCATACAGGACCAATCCGGAAGAAACTAAGGAGATTCAGCGTCAAGTTCAAGAATTGCTTGATAAAGGTTATGTGCGTGAGTCTCTTAGTCCTTGTGCTGTTCCGGTAATTTTAGTGCCTAAGAAAGATGGATCATGGCGTATGTGTGTGGACTGTAGAGCGATCAATAACATTACCATTAGATATCGTCACCCTATTCCTAGGTTAGATGATATGCTTGATGAATTAAGTGGCTCTATTATTTTCTCTAAAGTTGATTTGCGTAGTGGGTACCACCAAATTCGCATGAAATTAGGAGATGAATGGAAAACAGCATTTAAAACTAAGTTCGGTTTGTATGAGTGGTTAGTGATGCCATTTGGTTTAACTAATGCACCTAGCACATTCATGAGATTAATGAACGAGGTTTTGCGTGCTTTCATTGGAAAATTTGTAGTGGTCTATTTTGATGATATATTGATATATAGCAGATCACTAGAGGAACACCTTTGCCATTTACGTGCTGTTTTTGATGCTTTACGTAATGCACGTTTATTTGGTAACGTTGAGAAGTGCACATTTTGCACGGATCGAGTCTCTTTTCTTGGCTATGTTGTTACTCCACAGGGCATTGAAGTTGATCAAGCCAAGGTGGAGGCAATCCAGAGTTGGCCGACTCCTAAAACAGTCACGCAGGTGCGAAGTTTTCTAGGACTTGCTGGATTCTATCATCGTTTTGTGAAGAATTTCAGCACCATCGCTGCACCATTGAATGAACTCACTAAAAAGGGGGTTCCGTTTACTTGGGGGAATGCACAGGAAGACGCCTTCAACACATTGAAAGATAAGTTAACACATGCACCATTACTCCAACTTCCAGATTTTAGTAAGACTTTTGAGCTAGAATGTGATGCTAGTGGAATTGGATTGGGTGGTGTGCTGTTGCAAGAAGGTAAACCTGTGGCATACTTTAGTGAAAAATTGAGTGGGCCTAGTTTGAACTATTCTACTTATGATAAGGAATTATATGCACTAGTTCGAACTTTAGAGACATGGCAACATTATTTATGGCCCAAAGAATTTGTCATTCATTCTGATCATGAGTCATTAAAGCATATTAGAAGTCAAGCAAAATTGAACCGTAGGCATGCAAAGTGGGTTGAATTCATAGTCTTTTCCTTATGTCATAAAACACAAAAAGTGAAAGGAGAATGTTGTTGCTGATGCATTGTCTAGGAGATATACCATGCTCTCACAACTTGACTTCAAAATTTTTGGATTGGAAACAATTAAGGAGCATTATGTTCATGATGATGATTTTAAAGACGTGTTGCTGAATTGCAAAGAGGGAAAAACGTGGAATAAATTTGTTCTAAATGATGGATTTGTGTTTAGAGCTAACAAACTATGCATTCCAGCTAGCTCCGTTCGTTTGTTGTTGTTACAGGAAGCGCATGGAGGTGGGCTGATGGGGCATTTTGGAGCGAAGAAGACGGAAGACATACTTGCTAGTCATTTCTTTTGGCCAAAGATGAGACGTGATGTGGAACGTTTTTGCTCGCTGCACAACGTGTCAAAAGGCTAAGTCACGACTTAATCCTCACGGTTTGTATATGCCTCTACCTGTTCCTAGTGTGCCTTGGGAAGATATTTCTATGGACTTTGTTTTAGGACTGCCTAGGACAAAGAAGGGGAGGGATAGCATATTTGTTGTTGTGGATAGATTTTCTAAGATGGCACACTTCATACCATGTCATAAAAGTGATGATGCTACCAATATTGCTGATTTGTTCTTTCGTGAAGTTGTTCGTTTGCATGGTGTGCCAAATACAATAGTTTCCGATCGTGACACTAAATTCCTTAGCCATTTTTGGAGAACTTTATGGGCTAAATTGGGGACTAAGCTGTTATTTTCGACTACGTGTCATCCCCAAACTGATGGGCAAACTGAAGTTGTGAATAGAACTTTATCTACCGTGCTTAGGGCTGTTTTGAAAAAGAACATTAAAATGTGGGAAGAATGCTTGCCTCATATTGAATTTGCTTATAATCGTTCGCTGCATTCTACTACAAAGTTGTGCCTTTTTGAGATTGTCTATGGCTTTGTGCCTCGTGCTCCTATTGATTTGCTACCACTTCCATCTTCAGAGAAGTTAAATTTTGATGCTAAACAGCGTGCTGACTTGATGTTGAAATTGCATGAGACAACCAAAGAAAATATTGAACGCATGAATGCTAAATATAAACTTGCTGGTAGTAAAGGAAGGAGGCATTTAACTTTTCAACCGGGTGATTTAGTTTGGTTGCATTTGAGAAAAGATTTCCTGAATTGAGGAGGTCTAAGTTGAGGCCTAGAGCTGATGGTTCTTTCAAAGTGTTGGAAAAGATTAATGACAATGCATATAAACTGGAGTTGCCTGCAGAATTTGGGGTTAGTCCCGCCTTTAACATTGCAGATTTGAAGCCATACTTGGGAGAAGAAGATGAGCTTGAGTCGCGGACGACTCAAATGTAAGAAGGGGAGGATGATGAGGACATCCTTTCCATGCATACAACCATGCCGACTCCATATCAAACTGAAACTATGATACAAGGACCAATGACTAGAGCGCGAGCACGTCAACTTAACCATCAGGTGAATGCGTTCCTAAGTTTGCATTCAAATGTTTCAAAGAATGGAATACTACTTAATTCTTGTGATGATTTAATTGTCCTTAGGAACCATGGGGAAGAACCACATGAGCTCAAGTATAGAAGTGGAACCGTCAAGCGCAAACCAAGTCCTGTTCACGAGTTTGACTCGGATTCGGCCTTGTTGACAGCGCCTACTTCAAATGGCCGTAACTTTTGATCCAGAAGGTTTCTTGGGGCCCGTGAGTACTCGTTGGAAAGCTCTTGAAGTCTACTTTCAGATGGATCCGGCCTCACCTCCAAATTCCATCCGAGTCGACAAGAAACTGCAAAACAATTCACATCGCTTTTCCAGTCCGAGTCAAAGTGGGCCTTGGGCCTTGTAATTCGAGTCCTATTTGGCTTCCTTGTGTTTTGGCCGACCCTCCACCTTCCGTGACCCTTAAATAGGCAGCCACACCCTCTTCTAGGGTTTGGGTTTTGTTTAGACTAAGTTAGCTTTTGCTGCTTTGCCTTGTACTCGCGCGTGTCGGCTAGACCGCCCGAATACTTATCTTCGGAACCCCACCGTTTTCTATTTTCGATTGAATCTTACATCGTTATTTGCAAATTGAGTTGCTGTTCATCTTGTTCTTGCTTGTTCTTCGATTGCTTGCAGGAACAAGAACCCTCGTGGTTAGGTTGATCGTGCGCCGACAAGGTCACGAACAATCTCTGGAGTTGGTGTATCGATCGCTAAGGCGCAACGTCCTTGGATGGTTGTAGTCGGGTCGTCAATGTCATCTCCTTCCCCAATCGAATCTACCACTCTCATCGAAAGATCGGGACCCCTAGTCCTATCACGTCTCATGAGAAAGAATTGGTGAGATCAGTTTTTTCGCACAAAAGAGATCTTTTTGCATTTTCATGAACATATAAGACTTGTACTAACTCATGTGTCATCAAGAAACTAGAATAGCTCAATCCAAAGCTCAACAAAGATTCAAGACTCAACTCAGCCTAATTGACATGGCATGAATCATAAGTGGATAACTAAAGGCAGACTAGTCTCAAAAATTAACATGTCATGAATTAATTCAAATTGTCATTTTAATCATCTTATCATGGCAAAAACTTGACTATACATATAAAGTCATGATCAATCTAGCAATGAAGCATAAATCATGGCAGGATGTAAAGCGATGCAAACATGTCATGAAAGGATAATAATCAAGGCTCCATGTAGTTATATTACAATGTAGAATGAAATGCAGAAAATCCAGCTCCCCCTCAACATGTGATGCACTTTTAGTTCAAGTTGAGTTATGTCAACATTAAGATCTAGAAGCTCCCAGATGAACTCCCCCTGAACCAAAGCTATAAGCAAGAGAAGCTGGCGAAGAAAATCCGAAAGGGCAGTCCTTAAAGCATAGATGAGATAAAGAGGATACTATAGCTTAGACTGACTCTCATCTACCCCATGAAACTCTAGGACTATCAACTGATCATCTAACACGCTAAGGAGCAAACACGTACCCTGTCTACCCGAGGGTGGCCCGACCCTCGCTAGAACCTATAAGCAGTGAGTGAGCTCAACCTAGTGAGAAGAGAAACAGCTAATACGCAGCATCCTAGAGTCATAAGATAAGAGCAAGAAGTCTAAACAACTAGACAAGAGAACCACTCTAACCTATGCTAGAAGGACTAACCCCAATGCACCCCCGTATGCAATGCAACAGATAGGAGCAAGAGCATAATCAATATAATAAAGTAGTAAAGCCCAAAACTCCCCCCACAACAGTCCATAAGGACAAACCACCCCAAGCTCTCCCCGCAGAGCTGAAAACCTAAAGCTATCCAAAGGCTTGGTGAAGATATCAGCCAACTGGTGGTCACTCTCCACAAACTGGAGCACTATGTCACCCTTCTCCACATGATCTCGAAGGAAGTGATAGCGAATATCGATATGCTTGGTCCGAGAATGCTGCACTGGGTTCTTAGCAATGTTAATCGCAGAAGTGTTATCACAAAAGAGTGGAACACTGTCGATAGCTAACCCAAAGTCCCGCAGGGTCGAGACCATCCAAAGCACCTGGCTGCAGCAACTGGCGGCAACAACGTACTCGGTCTCTGCGGTGGACTGTGCAACACCGGACTGCTTCCTCGAGGGCCAGGAAACAAGAGAAGTGCCAATGAATTGGCAGGTGCCAGAAGTGCTCTTCCTATCTATCCTACAGCCAGCAAAGTCTGCATCCAAATAAGCTCTCAAGGAAAGACATGATGAGAAAGAGTACCAGATACCATAATCAATGGTAGCTCGAGGGTACCGTAGGATGCGCTTCTCCGCCTGGCGGTGAGATACGCGAGGAGAAGCCTGAAACCGAGCACAAAGACACACAGCGAAGTGTATGTCCGGTCTCGAGGTGGCGAGGTACAAGAGGGAGCCAATCATGCTGCGGCATTCCTTCTGATCAACTGGCACGCCGTTCTCATCTGGGTCGAGTGAGGCTGAAGTAGCCATAGGAGTGGACACCGGCTTGCCATCACTCATATCAAAGTGCTTCAGGAGGTCTCGAGTGTACTTGCCCTGATGCAAGAAAGTACCCTCCTAAGTCTGCTTGATTTGGAAGCCAAGGAAGAAGCTCAACTCGCCCATCATGCTCATCTCAAACTCCGAGCTCATGACATCGGAAAACTAGGAAACGAGAGCATGTGAGGAGCCGCCAAAGATGATGTCATCCACATAAATCTGGACGAGCAGAAGGTCAGTGCCATGCCGGCGAATGAACAAGGTCTTGTCTACTTTACCCATCTCAAACCCATGACTGAACAAGTAGGACTTAAGCCTCTCATACCAAGCTTTAGGTGCCTGCTTAAGTCCATATAGCGCTTTGGAAAGCTTGAAGACATGGTTTGGGTATTTGGGGTTCTCGAAACCTGGAGGCTGTCTCACATAGACTTCTTCCTCAATAAAGCCATTGAGGAAGGCACTCTTGACATCCATCTGGTAAAGCTTCAAACCCTTAGAAGCTGCAAAGGCAAGCAGGATTCTAATGGCCTCAAGTCTAGCGACAGGGGCAAAGGTCTCCTCGAAATCTGGGAGAACCCTGAGCTACCAGTCTAGCCTTGTTTCGAATGACAACTCCGTCCTCACTCTGCTTGTTCTTGAACACCCACTTAGTCCCAATGACATTGTGACCTCGAGGGGGCTCAACAAACGACCAGACCTTGTTCCTCTCGAAATTTTCTACCTCATGCATGGCATTGACCGAAGACTCATCAGAAAGAGCATGACAAAAGTCCTTGGGCTCAAACGAGGCAACAAAGGCAGAATGGAGACAGAAATGAGACATGCCAGACTTTGAGCGAGTGACTCGCTCAAAAAGGTCTCCAATAATCTGCTCGGAAGGATGGTCTTTCTGGATATGTCGAGGAGATACAGGATGAGAAGAAGTGGCCTCTACCTCATGAGCTGATGAGGTAGGAACAGAGCCACTAGCTCCAGAAGAAGCAGAAGGTATGGGCTGATCACCTCGAGGTGCGGTGGAAGTAGGCACCTCAAGGGGAGGATGAGGGACTGGATCGGGTAGACAACCCTCATCTCCATCGTCCTCATCATCCACAAAGATGGGCTCGGACTGCTCTAAAGAACCTGAGACATCGGGCCTAGTCCCTGGACTGGCCTCGTTGAAGGTCACCTCACAGGTCTCTACCATTTTACTAGACTCGCAGTTCCAAACCCTATAAGCCCGCGAAGAAGTCGAGTAGCCTAGAAAGATCCCATCACAAGAACTTGACTCGAACTTATCTAGGTTCCCGGACTTCAAAATAAAGCACTTGCAACCAAACACACGAAAATGAGATACACTGGGCTTACGCCCATATCTCAACTCATAAGAAGTGCGGTGCAAGTGTGCCCGAAGAAAAACTCGATTTGAAACATGGCACACGGTAGCTATAGCCTTATCCCAAAACTTCCTAGGTGTAGAGTACTCATCGAGCATTGTCTTGGCCATCTCGACCAAGGTACGGTTCTTTCTCTCCACGATGCCATTTTGCTGTGGGACGTGCGGAGAGGAGAACTGATGCTCTACACCTATCTCATCATAAAACCTCTCAAAGTAGGAATTCTTGAACTCCGTGCCATTGTCACTGCAGATCGCTCGTAAGGCACCCGGAAGCTCAACAGAAAGCCTACTGAAAAGACCTCGAAAAAGTGTAAACGTCTCATCCTTCGAGGCTAAGAAAAACACCCAAGAAAATCTCGAGAAGTCATCGACCACGACAAGTACATACCACTTCCCTCCTGCTGACTGCACTCGAGCTGGTCCAACTGTGTCCATATGGAGCAGCTGTCCTGGTGCATCGGTCATAGTCACTGTGATCGGAGGGTGAGAAGCGGCAACCATCTTGCCGTGCCGGCATGGAGCACAAACCAGATCTTTGACCATCTTGAGCTTCGGCAGAACACGAATGAGGTCATGGCCGCTAACTCGGGTCAAATGGTTAAATCCAATATGACCAAGTCTCCTATGCCAGAAAGAAAGGTCACGGAACTCAGAAGCAACTAAACACCTGAGAGGATCACCAGAAGACTCAAAAAAATCAGCACGAAAGATCCTCCCATAACGAGAAATCCCGCAAACCAGACTACCCGAAGAATTAAGAATTTTGCAAGCGTTTTTCTTAAAGCTCACCTCGAAACCGTCATCGGTAAGCTGAGAAACAGAAAGCAAATTATACTGCTGCTTACTAACCAAGGCAACATCTTTCAAAATGAAAGAATCATTAACGCACACTGTACCTTTGGCGATGACGCGCCTAGATGAAGCGTCTCCGAAGGTGATCGTTTCATCACCTGGAGCATGGGCAAGGGAAGAAAACCAACGGGAGTCTCCGGTCATGTGTTGTGAACACCCGGAGTCTACGAGCCAAACCTTTCCCTTCCCTGCCCGGCGAACCTGAGTCAAACAGAGAGTAAAGTCTCAGTACTGGGGTAAATCAAGAGTGATTTTGGCACCCAATACTGAGTAACACGTCGAGCAGATGAAGTAGTCAAACACGACTGACCTCTATCTACCCTACGCTCTCTGTCACTCAAAGAAGCAGACGGTCTATGTGTAGACCTGAAGCTGTTGTTGGGCTTGACTGCTACAGAGGAGCGAGTCAAGACACCAGCAACATGCTGATCACGCCGCGGGTAGCTATCTCGATGGGGGAAATGAGATCTACCCACAGGACGGCGAAAGTCACGACCAGGAGCATATCGAGGACGAAAGCCAGAAAACTCAGAAAATCCAAGTCCTCGATGATGCCCAAACCCATCCAGCGGAACAGTCCTAGACCTCGTGTGGGTCTTAGGAGCACTCAAGGTCTGGGGCTGACTCTGAATACGCCTAAGAGCCTCAACACGGTCTCTTCACGCGATCTTGGCGCGCCTGAAGCATCGCTCGATCAAGTGTCCATCCTTCTTACAGAAGGTGCAGTGATACTTCACCTTCTGAGAGGTAGAAGTAACACGGTGAGGCTTCGCCTTCTGAGAGGCCGAAGTAGCAGGTGGAATCACCTTACTGTCAGAAATCCTTGGACAAAGCCCGCAGAATTGAAAAGAACTTTTTCAGTTCTGGGCTCAACCTCGATCACACCTGCGGCTATGGGTCTAAGCACGGCAGGTGGATGCTTCCTCATGTCTTCATAGAAATCGTATCCTATACCCTGATTAAATCTTCAAATCTTGGATTTTTCTAGAATAAGATTAAGCTTCTTCTTACCGCCTACAAATCTCTCGAGAGTGTTCATAAGGTACTGACACTCCCGAAAGAGAGAGGTGCAAGAAGAGCAGGGAGAAGAAGAGATAGCAGGAGGTAAGGGAGCAGATGAAGAACCAATAGCAGAAGAGTGAATGGCTTGTGCACGCACAGCCGACTCAGAAGGGACAGTCCTACTGCTAGCAGTTTGGTTCACGTCGCTATGCATCTCAACTTTACCCTTGGGCTTCTCCCCCACACCAGCAGTCACATCACAATCAGTTGATGGCTTCACTAGTTGATCCTTAGTTAGTTTCACACATTTTTCATTCAAAGCAACGAGTTCAAGTTTTAGTTTATCACAACTAATGCATGGTGAGCTAACAGGGTCCTTAGAAGCATACTGAGCAACTTGTTGTTGTGATCAACCATCTCTTGGAATTGCTTAGAGACAGACTCAAGCTCAAGTGTTAACTTTGGACAGTTGGTACAAGACACAATCGGCTCAAGTAATGAAGCTTGTAGTTCAGCAATTTTATGATCTGCCCGTTTTAGGTTCATCTTCAAATTATTGCAATTTTCACAAGTCTCGGGCAGATCAAGAAGCATGGTATAAAGACCTCTAAAAGCATTGTCCTTATCCTCACATGAGGTGCAAGAAATAGTCTCAATAGTAGCAGATAAAACAGGAACTACCCTACTCATCTCAAGCTCAGCAAGAAGACTAATATTCTCCACCTTAATCATGTCAAGCTCGGAGGACACACTATCATGCAAGGTCCTTAGCTTCTCCATGTCATCCAGCAAAGCAGAACATACATCACAATCGTCACGAGAGGGAGCAGATCTAAGTGAAGTAAGCTCCTGTGACAAACTCTCTACTTCCTTCTCCAACTCGGTACACCTAGCTCTAGATCTAGCATGGAATCTACCTAGCTTAAGAAAAGCATCATTAAGCTGGTTGTAGGTGGGGGATACCTCGTCGGAGTCGGAGTACGGCTCGCTGTCGCTCAGTTTGCCCTCAAGGGCCATGAAGCACATGCCGGAGAAGTCGTCGCTCCACCCCTCCACCTCGCTGAGGTCGATGTCGTCGAAGGCGGTGAGGACGCGGTGGAAGAGCTTCTTGGCTTTGCCAAGGTCTCGGAACTTCTTCTTGCCTTGGGCGTGAGCTGAGGGCTTCTTGTTGCGGTTCTTGTCGATGTAGTCGTTCTTGCCCGAACTGCCGTAGTCACCTTTGCCCTTCCCCAGCTTGGGGCAGTTCGCTCGAATGTGGTTGGGGCCACCACACTCGAAGCAGATCACAGGTTCTCCTCTCTTTCCGTCCCTCCTCCTCTTGTAAGCGTGGGAAAATCTCTGAGCTAGGAGGGCTAACTGCTCATCCGCAAGCTGCTCTAACTGATCATCAGTTATGTCACAAAGAGCAGCAAGGGAGAATCCGCAAGTCGACTCGGAAGAAGGTCCAGAAGTGGGATCGGTGACTAAAGCCATCGACTACGACTTCAACTTACGAGAGACAATGTCAATCTCGTGAGTCTTGAGCCGTGAGTACAATGCGTCAAGAGTCAAAGTCGAGAGATCGGTGGTGTCCTTGATGGTAGTCACCTTCATCTCCCAATCCCGCAAATCAAGAGCAGATAGCATTTGATGATCATTGTCCAAGTCGGGGTATGTGAGACCGACCGTTCGGAGATTGCTCAGAATCTTGTGAAAATGAGTGAAGCACTCATCCAAGGACTCGCCAGCGAGCATTTCAAACTTGTTTAATCTCGCTTGAATTGGTCCTATCGAACCGTCTTAATCTGGGTGGTGCCCTCATGGTATGTATCGAGGGTCACCCAGATGTCGAAGGCCGACGTAAGATGAGAGATGCGATCGAACTCGCTTCTGCTCAACCCCTGGATTATGATGTTCCTTCCTTTTGCATTCGCCTCAACATCATGCATGTTTCCAGCGTTGATGTTCTCATCGGCAGGAACAACAAATCGTGCTTTGACCTTCCTCCAGATGGGCCTGGATGTAGGTCTCCATCCGGCTTTTCCAGAACGGATAATCGATGCCATCAAAGATCAGAGGCTTGGTCGAGTACTTGTCTATCGCCATGGCTCTAGAGACCGGTTAAGATCTATTGAGAAGAGCTAACCGGCTCTGATACCAATTGTTGGACCGAAATGGCGACAGAGAGGGGTGAATGTCGACTTTTAAAATTTGCCCCCAAGAAGTACCACCAAGAATCTTTCCTCCAATAGCTATAAACAGCTATGAAGTGAGTGATTCAAATTCTCTGGAAGGAAACCAAGGCACAGAGAAAGAAACAGAGCAGAGAAGAGGCAACCAAAACGAGCACCTGCAAAAACCCTAGGGCCGGTCAGACCGCCCAAGCCATGCCGGTTAGATCGCTCGGCACAGGCCGGTCTGACCGCCATTGACCATCCGGTCAGACCGCCTCGAGCGGCCGGTCAGACCGGTCCTGCCCAGACTGCACCCCGATAGCACACTGAAAAACCTGAAGCTCGGGTAAAAATTCAGAACTACAAAAGTCAAGGAAAGAGTTGGATTTCTTCTATTCTTTTGGGCCCAAGGCAACACTACAACAAACAAAAAAAGATAAGGGCCTTGGGGAACAAAGAAATCACACCAAGAAACAAGAATTTCATATTTGGGTAAAAATCTGAAATCTTGCAAGAACTGAACCAAAACACCAATTACTCCCTAACCTTTGATCCTTTGGCAATGAAACTTTGATGATAGCTACTTAATAGCCTCAGGACTCTAGATACCAAGTTTCAAACCATCTCAAGGAGGGAATCATAGAAACACCTCAAACCCTAGAAATGAGAAGGAAGAACAGAACATAGGAAAGAGGCAAAAAGATGATTCTTGCAAATTGATCAACATTGCTCATGGAACTAAATGACCAAAAGGTCTAGAAATGCAATTCTATCATAGATCAACCCATTTTGCCACTTCCCAGCAAGAATCGAGCCAAAACACAAAAACTCAAGAATCACTCAAAAGAAGCATCGAATGGAAGTAAACAACAGAGAGCCTGGGACTCAATCAAACTCAAATAAAACCATCTTGGATTGATATTGAGGAAGAGAGATACATGATTGCATAGGGCATGTTTGGTTGCCTGCATGCATCTTGGTCTGCATCAATTCATGCAAGAGACATGTGTTTGGTTGCCTGATTAGCTCTCAGAGCCAGGCTCATCTGGTGCAAAAATTCATCCGGAGCCAGGCCAGAGGGAAACGAAGCGAGCCACCTTCGCTCGTCAGCCTGGGCCAACTGATGCAAGCGCGCGGTGCGTTGGGTGCACGCGCCGAGCCAAAACAGCCCGGTCAACCCGCGGTGAGGAGACCGCGTCCCCATTTGCGAAGGCCCCCGCGCCCCCATTTGCGAAGCCAGCGCTAGGGTTTCCCTCGTCAGGGGATTCCCTCGGCGGCGGCGGTCTCCTCCCGGTCGGCGACGGCGGTCTCCTCCCGGTCGGCGGCGGCGACGCTCTCCAACCGGTCGGCGGCGGCGACGCTCTCCTCCCGGTCGGTGGCGGCTTCCTCCCGGTCGGCGGCGGCGACGCTCTCCTCCCGGTCGGCGGCGGTCTCCTCCCGGTCGGCGTCGGCGGCGGTCTCCTCCCGCTCGGTGGCGGCTTCCTCCCGGTCGGCGGCGGCGACGCTCTCCTCCCGGTCGGCGGCGGTCTCCTCCCGGTTGGCGGCGGCGACGCTCTCCTCCCGCTCGGTTGCTGCTCCACCGCTCGGTGCCGGCTTCCTCCCGCTCGGCGCCGGCACTGCTCTCCTCTCGCACGGCGGCTACTGTCTCCACCACCGCTCGGCTCCGCTTCCGCTCCTCCCTCTGGTCTTCACCACCTCCTCTCGCTCAGAGGTGCCGCCAACAGTCGTCACCACCTCTGCTCTTCGCCGGATCTGGTATTGAGTACTGAGTAGTGCTTTTCTCCTGACTGTAGGGATGCACATGAACATACAACTGCCTGCTAGTGCTATTTTGTTGAAAAAACTAGTGACTTACAGAAGTATTTGATGCTGTTTTATTAATAGATGGATGAACTGCGACGTAGGCGACGGGACCTAATTGCTAAGGCAGCAGCTTTAGTTTCTGTCATGTATGCTTACCTTGTTTTTGTTGTAAGAAGTGCTACACAACGTGGCCCTAGGATAAGCTATGGCCCAATGTTAGAAAGGGACATAGCTAGACAGTCTAATTTGCGTTTCATCTACCATTCAGATGATACACACTGCTTGGACCAACTTAGAATGAAGAGGGCCCCATTTTTTCAGTTGTGTAACTTGTTTCGTGAGAGAGAACTATTGCGAGACAGTATACATAGCTCAGTTGAGGAACAAGTTGCCATGTTCCTTCTTATTGTAGGCCATAACCATAGATTTAGGGCCTTGCAACCTACTTTTAGGCGGTCCATTGAAACCATCAGTAGGTATTTTAGAGAGGTCTTGTATGCGGTTGGTGAGCTGCGTAATGAGATGATCACTCCCCCGTCAACAGACATCCACCCTAAAATTGTTGGAAACAGGAGATTCAACCCCTACTTTAAGGTAAATACCTAGTGTCCAATCTGCTCAATAGCTTCATTTTTCATCTTGGAAATATGTCATAACCTTATTTTGGTTACTAGGACTGCATTGGTGCAATAGATGGAACCCATATCCTTGCTAGAGTTCCAACAACTTGGGCTCCGGCTTTTAGGGGGAGGAAGGGTGTAACTACCCAGAACGTTATGGCTGCAGTGGACTTCGATCTGAAGTTTACGTATGTACTTGCTGGGTGGGAAGGGTCTGCACATGATGCCCTAATACTTGCGGATGCCTTGGAGAGGGATGATGGTCTGAGTGTGCCCGCAGGTAATACAAGTGCCCAAAATTAAGAGCAGCCAAATTTTGTTGTTGCTATGGTAGTAATCAAACCCATTCTTGTTATGTCGTAGGCAAGTACTATCTTGTTGATGCTGGTTATGCTGCTAGACCTGGGTTCCTTCCACCATACCGTGGGTGCCGATATCACTTGAGGGAGTTTGGAGGGAGGCATCACCCACGTGACTCTAGGGAGTTGTTCAATCTTAGACACTCCTCACTTAGAGTCACAATTGAACACGCATTTGGAGCCCTCAAAAACCGTTTCAAGATACTCTATAACAAGCCTTTCCATCCATACAAGACGCAAGTGAAGCTAGTTCTTGCCTGTTGCATACTTCATAATTGGATACTTCAGTTTGGGAGTGATGACTGTGTGCCACCTGAATCTGAATGGAATGCAAATCCTGAAAATGAAGACGGGCCCAACGATTTAGCGCAAGATAGTAGGGGAATGGCACAAGTTAGAGATGATTTGGCAACGGATATGTGGAACAATAGAGGGACATCTAGGATCTGATTTTCGTAGTGACATGTTTACCTTCCTATTAAATTATGGCATGTACTATCTGTAATTCAACTATTGCATGTACTATCTGTAATTCAACTATTGCATGTACTATCTGTAATTCAAGTATTGCATGTACTATCTGTATTTCAACTATTGCATGTACTATCTGTAATTCAATTATGGCATGATGATTCCCATTAATTCTATGTGACCTGTAGTAGGATGGCTGACATGGTTGATGAGGTTGCTGCGCAAGGAGGCAAGGGGGCCTTGCGCTGGACAACTCCAATGTCTGGCTTTATGCTAAGACGCATGGTTGAGCTCATAGCGCAAGGCGTTAGGACTGACAAAGGGTTCAAGGAAGTGCACCTGAACCAAGTTAGTAAGGCTTTGAGTGAGCACTATGGGCTCGACATTAGTGGAACCCAAGTGTATAACCATCTTCGCAAATGGCGTCAAAGATGGGTACGCATTACTAGACTCCGAGACCTTAGTGGGGCTTAATGGGATGATCAAACCTGCACGATACTCCTAGAAGAGGAGCACTACATGGGCCATGTTAAGGTTTGTAAACATCTATCACATGAACTACTAAAAGAGCACTACATAAGTCCTTTCACTTATGCTTTCTTAATTCCTTTCCTATAGGACCATCCTAAGGATGCTGACTTTCTCAACGTGCCAATAGAGAACTACTCACAGATGGCCACCATATTTGGCAACGGGCAAGCCACAGGGAGATTTGCAATGGGTTCCAATGAGCCTCTTGGAACACCGGCTGACATGGCTGACAGCCAAGTGAATAATGGTGAAAATGGGGGGGTTAGTGTTGAAGAAATTGATGTGGCTGTTGGGGGTGGTAATGGTGCTAGAGCTAGTGGTGTTGGTCCTTCTCCTCCAGAAATGAACCCATCAAATGACGTCAGTGGTGGATCTAGCTCACTTAAGAGAAAAAGGGCCCCTGTTATGTCTGAGGAAGAAGTTACCCTCTTCACAAACATGACCGCTGCTGTGAATAACGTGGCTGTAGCCATAACTTCTACAGTTCATGCTGAGGTGCATCCTGACCTGTACAATGCAGTGGTAGATCTCCCTGGCTATAGTATGGAGGCACTGCTGCATGCTCTAACTCATTTGACTAACAACAAGGCAGAAAGCCTAGTCTTTCTGCAAATGAGCCTGGTGCATCGTGTGCTTTGGGTTAGGAATTTCCTAACCCAGCGTTTCCCTCATTTGGTACCAGCTGACTAGTTATCTAACTATTTGGAGAGGTGGTTATACACCTTGCTATGTATCTATAAGCACTAACACACTGGTGGCTGTGGTGGTAGTGGGACACCATATATTTTGTATAAATCTAGGCCTACTTTTGTGGTGGTAGTGGGACAACATATCTTTTGTTATGATCAAACTACTGCTTTTAGTACTATTGGTGATAATGAAACTACTGGTTGTGTATGTACACATTGATGCAGTGCTGTTCAGAATCCCTTATTCTTCAGCTGTTCAGAATCTGATTTGGGCCATTTGGCATCGGTTACTAGTGGTTTATTCCCTCCATTTTGATATGTTGATATGTACCAAATCATTATTGTGCTGTACATATGCATTTTTTTTATGTGTATGTGTTGAGGAATTGACTATAATGGATATCGAATGCTCAATAACTCAATTAGCTGATAGCAGATTGATTTGTATGTGTTGAGGAATTGACTATAATGGATATCGAATAGGAGTTATGTATTGTACAATCCTTGTCTTTATAAAATCTTTGTATATTTACTGTAACATGTTTCATACTTGCATGTTTATGATGCATACTGGGTAACAGGGTAATTGCAACCACCATTGTGAGTTAACATCATTTCAGGTTAAGAAACATATTAAGCAAGGGGAAGGACATACTGGTGCAACCACCATTGTGAGTTAACATCTTTTAGTACCTCTAGTCTCTACAGATAGAGCTTTTATTTTCTTACACATTTTTCTGAAAAAAAATATTTCCATTGTGACTGCAGGAAACCATGTAAGATCGGATACAAGTATTTGGAAGATGGGACTAAAGTCAGGGTCTCTGAGGAATGAATGCATCTTGTAGTACTATTGGTGATAATGAAACTACTGGTTGTAGATTGGTATGATTGCCTGACTAATATTGCTTCAATGTGTGTGTTCTTTCTTGTAGTGGACGAAGATCCTGACAGCAACTGGCAATTAGTTTCAAATTACATTCACTGACAGCAACTGGCAACCAGTTTCAAGATTACATTCAGACGAACAAGAAGTCTCAACCATATGATTTTCATATTATTAATGGGGTGTTCGGAGTATTTCTCGGTTAAACTGGAAGTGATTTGTCATAATGAATCAAATTCCTGGAGAATGTACAATTTCAGGGGATATAAGGTCCAAGTCTTGCTATGTGGTTCTTAGATACCCTTTAATTGCATTTCAAATCAAATGGTTTAGCTAAACTTTCGCTTGATGTGTACTTTGTACAGCGTGATTACCGTGAAATAAATTGGCAAAAATAGTACTCTGCACTTCTACAGCTTCTTTAGATGTAGTTAAATTTCCCTTGAATATATATATTTTTTGTGTTGCATACTTTCGCAGTCTGGTAGTCTTACTGCTGCCATCTTGATTATGGTATCTTGGTTCAGATTTATAATTTTCTCATTTAAAAATGGTCTATCAGTTTTGTTTAAATATTGATAACACATGTGCATTTTTATTTATCGATCAGACGATCAATACATCTGGCGGAGTGCTGCGTTTCAGTTTGTATGGTAGCCTTTGTCTGATTTCTTTTAACAGGATATAATTATGCTAAATCAAATTTTCTTCATAGTTTCTTTGCAGCAGAGATGAAACCTCATGTGTGTTTCCTTTGACATGTCACGTAACAGATTGATCACAATACAATTATTATAAACAAGTATTTTTATTGAACATTTTTTGTACAACTATTATGCATGTTAATGATGCAGAAAGAACTTTGCCAACTACAAAACAAAGAACCAGATCGTAAGCTACAAAAAACAATTGCCAACTAGCCAAATTTACTTCACCTTGCCATATGTGGAGGTGAGCATACTCCATACAGATGCAGCCAACCAAACACAATCTCTTGCATGCAATAGTCTCAGCAATCCACTTGTTCAGGCAACCAAACACCATCTTTACTCATGCAGCTTCAACAGATACAGGCAACCAAACAAGTATATTTGCATGTCCCCAACCAGGCTCAGACTAGCCAGGATGAGCCATGCGAGCTGGGATGAGAAGATGCGGGTAACCAAACAGGCCCATAGAGTATCAACTCATACCATCCCTACAATCCCATACATGCTTGGAATGATCAAGAACTCATCTCTCCCTCTCACAAACTCAAGAACACACGTACACAAGAACACACAGAGGGACAGAGCTCTGCCTCTCTCAACAACTCCTCACCAACTAAAGCCTAAGCCAAAACAACCCTCTAAAGCCCATTTTGACTAAAGCACAAACCCTAAAGTCTAGAAACCCTTGGAGTGCATGAGATCTATAAGGAGACATCCCCTCTTTATATAGGCCTAGGCTATATAAAACGTCAAGGTCAAGGTCCGAACCAACTAAATCAAACTTGACTTTCCTAAACTGATGTCAATTACTCACCACACACATGAGGTCACAACCACATGGTCTCTCAATATCATTAGCTGAAGATCAACCCTAAGGCAACATTCACCACCTGGTATGGCCTGTATGAGTTTATGGTAATGTCTTTTGGATTGATAAATGCTCTATCATACTTTATGAACCTCATGAATAAGGTGCTCATCGAGTACATGGAAAAGTTTATGGTGGTATTCATTGATGACAGCCTTATCTATTCCAAGAATGCTGAAGAACATACTGAGCATCTATGATTAGTATTAGAGAAGCTAAAAGAGCACCAACTATATGCCAAGTATAGTAAGTGTGAGTTCTAGCTACATGATATCAGTTTTCTTGAACACATTCTGTTAGCTCGAGGAGTAGCAGTAGACCCACTAAAGTGGATGTTGTTTTTGAATGGAAACAACCTACTTTAGTAACCAAAGTGCAGAGTTTCCTTGGATTAGCTTGATATTATAGATGGTTTATTGAAGGATTCTCCAAAATTGCCAGACCCTTAACCCATTTACTTAAGAAGGAGAAAAACTGTGAGTGGACAAAAGCTTGTGAAGAAAGTTTTCAAGAATTGAAGAAAAGACTAACCTGTACTCCAGTGCTAGTCCTGCCTAATATACGCAAGGACTTTAAATTATACTATGATGCCTCACAGATGGTTTTTAGTTACAAACCGTCTGTGATTACCAACTATCACAGACGGTTTTTTAACTGAAAACCGTCTATGATTATCAGCTATCACAGACGGTTTTTAGTTACAAACCGTCTGTGATATTTACACCACAGAAAACCATCTGTGAAAACCTTCGATTATCACAGACCCATAAATTCAGACGGTTCAGAAAATCGTCTGTTATGACATTTTTGAACCGTCTGTAATACAGTTTTCTGTAGTAGTGAGTGTTGATAACTCTAAATAATTATCGCGTGTACGCATGTAGAGAACTTCTATAAATCGCAATACTATGCCTGTTGAGTTTGGGTCCAACTCTTTTTGAAATCAATTAGCAAAATAATAGAATGAAGCCCCATCCTTGTTTCATATTTTCATTGCTCCTTGGTTACCGGTTTTGTAGGTTGCTGCTGAGAAAGGGATGTTTACCTTTGTTGCCAACATACAGGTGAGTTGGCATTCTTAAGATTTCTTTGTAATCTTTATTTATCTGTTTACAGGCTTCTCGTTATCATTTTTCGAAAGGAAACATTTTTAGTGAAGTTAGTACCCTATTGTAGATTCTCGGATCAACTCATTACAGCTTGGTCATGTGTTTCGTCACGAGTTCCTTGAAAAAGGATCACTTCTGCAGCGTTTCTTCGATGGCGACGATGAGTTCCGCAACAGCAGACTGAAGCTTATACCATCCGTTCCGAAGGTCTCTTCTCACACTATAGTAATGTAGGATGTAACAATCGTGTTGTACTCTTCGACTTCAATTTGACTTTAACAACAATTTCTTCAGGGCTCTTGGATAGTGAGGCAGAGTGTGTTGTAAAGTAAGGCAATATTTTAATTTCAAGTTTTATTAGGAGACAAAAACGATAAACTAATGATGCAAAACTCACAACTAACAGCAGGCTACTCGCCATACTTTTGAATATACTCATGAAAGAACATAGTAACCAAGTCGAACGTGCGCGCGAATGACTTACTTGTTAGCCTGATGAACACTACTAGTTTTCAGGTCTAGGACAACGGAGCGAAATCGTTGCAATAGGGCCAAAATAGATGCAATATGTACCTATTGCAACACATCACTTCCGTTGGCAAGCGTGGCAAGTACTTGCGTGCTTAAAAGATTGTGCAATGGATTGTGATTTCGTTGCAATACCTATGGTTATTGCCATGCAATGTGTTGTGGCAATTGTTTGTTGTTGCAACGAATGATGTCGTGGCGATATAGGCTATTGCCACGGCTAACTCCGTGGCAATAGCTTCTTTTGCCACGAAGTTTGGTCGTGGCAATAGTATCATTTGCCACGAAAATATTGCGTTGTAATAGGTTCTATTGCCACGCCAATGGTTCGTGGCAATAGACCCTATTGCCACAGAGAGCATTTCGTTGCAACATTATATATTGCTACGGGAGGCGTTTCGTTGCGGCAGGTTTAATTGTCACGGGAGGTGTTTCGTTACAAAATATTATTGCCACGGAAGGCATTTCATTGCCATAAAGTTATTGCGACGAAATATGTTTTGTGGCAAATAGATCCTATAGCAACGAACATCGTTCATTGCATATAGTGGAATCGCAACATAGTAGCGGCGTTGCAACAGCCTATCACAATGAAATACCAATTTTGCATACATGTTTATCGCAACGGTAAAATTTGCGGTAACATATTGAGCATATGATATTTTATTATAATTTGTTGTTGCAAATTAATAATCAAGAAGCCGCGCAGGCTTGACGCAGTGCAGTGAGCGGTCGCGCAGATGCGCTGCCCAGAAACCTTATTGCCGTCCCCATGCAGGTACTCTCTGCAGCAACGGTTCGGAGATAGCCGCTCTCCCTCCTTCCAGGTGCACGCCAGGAAGAAAGGTCGACGAGGTTCAGACAACACAGTACTCGAGCACAAAATCACAAAGAAGGAAAAAATGGAGGCAGTAGGATTCTTCTTTACACTCTGGACGTCTCCAGGCATATATAGACAGACTAATAACTGACAGGATTAAAACAACCATTTACCCACTGGTAACTGACACATTCAACCAGCCATTTATCCACTAGTAACTGTCTATCATCAAAACCCCAGTAAAGCCTCAAATTCAAACGTTTGAATCTCATTCAAACACACAGAGAGAGAGAGAGTGGTGCAGAGTTTAGCAAAAAATAAAGATGGACTTGGTCTACCAAGTGGTGCGCCACGTGTAACATCCTGAAAAATCTGAAATTTAAAATATGAATTTCTTGAATGGTTTTGCAATATATTCTATTTGAATTTGGATTTTATGGCATTTTTCGGGAATTTTGTGAGGCTCCAAAAAAAATTTAAGAAGCTCAAAAAGAAACAAACATTAGTAATACCCTAAAAGATAATGTTCAAATAATAGAAGAATAAAATTTCAAATATGAATCTGAAAAGATGATCCAGTATAAGGAGGGAGAAACTTGAGTTAAAATATAAAATCTCATTTTGTAAATAATGGCATAAATAGCAATAAAAGTAAATGAATAAAATACAAACACATATACATAAATACATATATATATGTGTATGTATAAACAAATTGTGCAAGGAAGAGTCTGTCAAAATAGGAATTAAAAATAAGCAAAAGTAAACGAGCCAGCAAAGTAACAATATAAGAAATTACATATAAATATATATACATATACATCCACGAGTGCACACACACACACATATATAAAGAGTTCGGTCGGCCGAAACGGCCCGGCCCTTTTCTCCTATTCCTTCCTCCGACCACTTTCTCTGCCCAGCGGGCTCCCGACCCCGTTTCACTGCCGCACGGGACCGCCCACACCCGCACTCCTCTTCCTCTCGCTCCGCCCGCGCGCAGCCCCTCTTCCTTTCCTTGCTTCTCCGTGCACCGTGGCCCCCTCCTCTCTGCTTCAAACCTGTGAGAAACGGTCCCGTGATCATCGCGCGCGCCAACCCAGGATTCCCGCCGCCCGCCTCCACCCTCTGCGCCCCACGTCACACCGCCTGCCACCACTGTCCTGCCGGCCAACCCGCACGCCGCCCGGTCGGCTCGGGGTCCATAAAGGTATGAGAGCACCTCCAACCGCCTCACCTCATCCCCCTCTCCCTTCCACCGCAAAGAATTAGCCATTGGTGCCCCACAAGCTCGCCGGTCGTCGTCTCTCCGCCGGCCAAGCCCATTTCCGCCGATTAAAGCCATCTCCGGCCGATTCCTTTGCACAACAGCTCCACCGTGACACCGCAATACCATCCACGCAGTCGCCAGAGCTTCTCCTCCACCCCAATTCGCTGGCGACGTGAACCCCTCTGCTCCAACACCCGTGCACGCCGCCGGCCCGCTCTGGAGGTCCCTGGTCCCCGCCAACGCCTCCACCGGCCTCACATCGACGTGCACAACGCGTTTTAGCCCTCACCCGGCCCTCACCAGCCACCCTTCACCGGCGACGCTGGCGACCTCACCGCCCCCGAATCTCCTCTGCTGCAACGCCCGCACGGCCAGCTTATTTGTTTTCCTTCGCCCTGCCATCAGGTAACACTTCATGTCCACCTGGCTAGACCGAGCGCGCTGACACCCACAGTCTGGAGGTCCTAAGTTCGATTCCGGAGATGCACCTTTTGCCACTTCTTTTTGGTTTGATTTTTTGCAGTTTATTTTAGGTAAGAAAGATTGTATAAAATTAGAGAGTAAGTTAGTGAAGCTAATAAGTTTAATTAGGATATAAAATAAGGTTACTTAGGAATTAATATTTGATTAATTGTTGTATGGACAACTAATATATCTCAAATATTATTTGAGGTCTAACTACCAACTAAAGGCATTAATAAAGTATGGATCTGTTTAATGTCCAAATAGGGATCCTAGTTAAAATATATTCAAGATAAGTTAAAGGAAATAATTCAAGAAAAACCAAAGATAATGGAAGTATACACAAATAGGAATTAAATATACATCCGAGTATAGAGTTATATGTAAATAATCAAGTGGCTAATAGAAAATAATTAATAACACATAAAACATGATATAAAATTAATTATACCGTTAGAACCCGAGTTTATAAACATCCAAAAAAAGGTTTAAAGACCAAATCCGGACTATCTACTTGAAAGAAAGGATTTATGTACATCATAATAACAACTTCGAGTATGACCAATTATTCACAAGCAATATTAGCATGTATATTAACTTAAAATAGCTAGGGAATGATTTAACACGAGACTCCTAACCTTTTACCATAAGTATCAACGTAAGAATGGAAGATTTTATGTGAATAGTTGAATAAATCATATATATGCGTATACATACATACATGTATATATATATATAGTTCACCAGCTGTTAATGTTTCCCTAGACTCAAATTTTAATTGAAGACAACCTTAGTATACTATTCATAAATAAAATCTTAGCAGATGATTAGTAAAATATTATAATTTGATACAACCAGCCAGACTTTTACCTAAATAGATTTATCTCTAGAATTAAATCGCTCTGAATAATAACAAAAATGCATAAGCTAATGATGAGGGTCAAGTCAAAGGGGATCTTTAACTAAAAATTTTTGCTGGCACATCTATTAGAACCTTTTAGGTCATCAGTCATTAGAGTAACCTTGCCAAATTGCATAAAGTGAACGCAGTGCTACCAAAACCACATAAAATGATATGTCTCAAGATATTAGTAGTGTAAATTAATTCGATAAACTAAAAGTCATATACATCGCCTATGAAATCCCCACTCATGAATGGCAACACTCGACCAATAAATTAAACCCTGGCTAGATTCATACATCTGTGCATAGGTCCAACCTAACTCATGGAACTTCCTTGATAAATACAAAAATAATAAAAGGGATTATTAATAAAAAGATCGAAACATCGTATCCTACCACCAATCTTGCCCCAAATCCCCCGAAACACCCATTAACTCATAATAAAACTAAATTAAGTTTGTACGGAGTTATTTGGATCTTTTGAGTCATTTGCCTTTATTTGTATATAGCACGTAATTAGAAATTGGAGTCCCGAGGAATCAAGGGATCCAGCGTGATCAAGAACAAGGTGAAGATAAAGACTAAGGAGCTCAATTGAGAAAGCATTGTGTGAGCTCAAGATCGCGGTGAACCGCGCCAGGCGAGTCAATACTTTGATCATGTTGATCCTACATTTTCTGCAAATTATCTTTGTTTAGATTATCAAATTGCATGCTGATATTTTATATGCAAATATATGACTAATTCAAATTCTAGTTATATGCCCATTGTTTACCATGATTAATATTACACCTCCCTTTGGAATATTTGAATTTGTGAACCTTGTCGCCCTAGCAAAAATTATAATAGTACCCTTTCAAAAATAAGTCCATAATTATATGCCATGCTTAGTATTGCTTAGATACTTTTAATCCTGAGAAAAATTGGTTGGGCAGTCATGGTGGTAATGACTGGAGTATGTTGGATATGGTTAATTATTTTATATTCCCAAAAACCTCAAATTGCTTATTTATCTGGGCGGATGATTCGGGGGTATGGTGCAGGGGTGCACGAGAGTGTGGTTTGTGGTAGAACCGCCCAGATATCACTAAGGACTGAATCTTGTCATGACCTCCTATATAAAACAGTACAACCACAAGTCTGTAAAGTACAACTTGGCTTAGTAGACTTACCGGACCCTGAAAGTCATCCTCACCGGAGGAGGTGGTGAGGTAGTGCAAGTGGCTGTCTGGGTGACGGCTTGAATGGGACACTCGCAGAGGGTGAAGTTCTGTTGTGGCGGGCTAGAAGGGGGTAGCCAGCTGCTAGACATTCAGAAGGAGAACATCCACACAACATATGGGACCCACCCCAAGTGGGAGCGACCCATAGGGTGAAATGATGGAAGGGGCGAGGTACTTTGAACGGTTACTGTGATGGTTTGCTCAACCGCATGACTAGGGAATCATGCGGGGCAACGAGTGAATTGTCTCTTGTGGTGAAAGTATACAAACTCTGCAGAGTCAAAACTATTCGCATAGCCGTGCCCATGGTCAAGGGCGGACATGGGAACTTAACCAGATATAGTTTTGTTTCAAAAACAACCTTGTGGGTGGAAATAAAAAAGTGGAGGGCAGTGGAAAGCCCTGATTTGAATTGTCCTGGGTGTCGTCCCAGTGGTAAGTTAAGCGGCTATAACGCTGAAAGGTGCTATATGGTGCGGATACCATGTAATGGTGGATGGAATCTGGATCACTATTATTATTGCATTCTCTTACACATTATGTCTTTGGTCAAAACTGCTAGGTTTCTGGAATTTTTATGTATTATATTTCAAATAATGACACTTCTGTTCTTACAAAATAAAATATAGTGAATAAATTGAGTTGTGTGTAAAGAAGATGGATGTTTGTGGTAAACACATAAAGATATTGGTGGACTCATGTCGATCATAAAAAGGAAATGATAGTGTGGATTCTGGGAGAAATAATTTGGTGGAGCCTAAATGAATATATAGGCTAGATAGATGTTTTAAATGATTTTTTGGAGAATTGGGAAGTGCAAAGGTAATGGTTGGATTACAACACTGATATCTAATATAAATTCTTGGAAGATGTTGGCGATAATGGGATTAATAGGATTTGATCAAATACTGGATGAATGAATTGAATTTTTGGAAATGGGGATGAATAATAACAATTATTGGAGTATAATCTTGATCAATGATATTCTTGGTGGATGTATACTAGCGAATCGTAGACTTGATCGCTGATATACTTGGTGGACTAGTTAGAGGTAGATAATGGAAAATAAGATTGATTATTGGAAGAGCAAATCATGGTTTTGGATCAATAACCAAAAGGATTGAATTGTTATGGAGTCCTGATACAAATAATATCGGTGGATTTGAAAGTAATTATGTTCGAGAATCATTAGAATTCAGAAGTGAGGAGCTGATGAATAGCAATTATAAGATTGGATTATTAAGAATTCTAAATACAAAGTATGATCGGTGGATTAAATAAATGATGACACTCGCTGTTTGGAGTCTTAGACAGCAATCAATAAAGAAAGTGTATTTTCGGTGGATTAAGTCAATTATGGCAATCGTTATGTGGAGTTTAGGTAGCAATAATAACACTATAAATAAATAATAATAATGCAACTATAAGCGATTTTTGGCAAATAAAATAAACCGATCCTCTCCTTTGATAAGCCATGCATACTATTTATTTGCATCCTGTGTATTGGCTCGTGGAGCACGGTGGTTTGTGCTCACACTCGCTTTCACATCAAATCCAGAATCAGGAATCAGATTACTATGCGTCAGCAACACTATTGGTCATGGTGGCAAAGAAGATGAAGATGTCAAGAGCTAGGTCGCGTACCTCTAGTTGGCTGCCTGTGGGCATGTCTTGAAGGTCCCACCTGTGTGCTTCGTTCTTCCGCTGCATCAATTTAATGATTTCGGCCTAATCGGCCCATGAGTAAGTCTATTACTATATTTACGCTTCCGCATGATATGTACTTTGATATTCAAAACTGTAATCTGTGAGCACTGTCTACTGATCCAGGGAATAGTGCGGTGGAATCACAAAGGAATCCGGATTGTAAAATCTGGGTGCCTTACACCACGTCACGGCACGGTCGCGCATCGCAAGTCACAAGTCAGGCGATTTTCACGTGAAAATACATGAATACGCGCGCGCGTGCATGCGCACATGTGTGACTAGACAGAACCCTCCTCATACCATCTCTATCCATATTCAAGGAGTGGTGAGGACTCCACCTTATAAATCGGTCTTCCTCACCTTTCCTTAGCAATATGGTACTAAACCACACATGCTTTGGAATTAAGGAAATGGGCCATAATTAAATGGGCCAATTTCTAACAATCCCCACCAATTCCAAAGTAAGAAGTAAACAGATGACAAAGATATTGTGCTGAAGTACTGTTAATATACCAGTCTTTTAGTGTAAGTCCCGTACGGGTTGAACTTGCACCTAGAATGACAAGACTCATCTTCTCACAGCTGAGGAATAGACTATGCCTTGAATTCACAGCTTTTCGTGATCAGATTTCATTTGAAATCTCAACTAGTACTAGGCTGCCAATGAACCACGCCTAAATGGAGCGTTATATGGTCATGCTCCCTTACCTACTCATGAGCTTTCTAGAGAATGCCCTGTTCTCGTAAACTACGACCACACAGTTAAGCTCAAGTAGGTGTATTCTTTCTAGGTATCCTGCAGGCTAATATATTTTCCTTATTTGGACAACAGAATACATTAAGTCTTCATGCCAACCTTCCATACAGTCGAAAGTACATTGTTTATTAGGACATGGGTACAATACATATATACTCTCTTGTTACAACATCAATTTGTTTTTCCCATTGCCTAAGTCACGGGATCTCCGATCAAGAAGGTATGTGTTACTATTGTGATGTAACTTAAATGGGCCTCATTCCCATGTCCATAGATGCAACGGAAATCGCTTTCCGTGCTAACCCCTTTGTAAAAGGGTCTGCCAGATTTTTCTCAGTGTGAATATAGTTGACAGCAATCACTCCAGAGTTTCTCAGTTTTCGGACAAATTTAAGCCTACGCTTCACAAGTCTAGAGGACTTCATATTATCCTTTGTACTTGTGACTTTGGCCAACACTGTTTGATTATCACAGTACATCAGGATTGCAGGTATTGGTTTCTCATCCAATGGTAAGTCCAATAGAAGCTCTCTCAGCCATTCAGCCTCAACTGTGGCTGTGTCAAGTGCTACAAGTTCTGCTTCCATGGTTGACCTCGTCAATATGGTCTGTTTGCAAGACCTCCATGAAACTATAGCACCAGCTAAAGTGAATACATAACCACTTGTAGCTTTGATCTCATCTGCATCAGAGATCCAATTAGAGTCACTGTATCCTTCTAATACAGAAGGGTGTCCAGTATAATGTATTCCAAAAGATGGTGTGCCTCTCAAGTAGCGCAACACTCTTTCAAGTGCCTCCCAGTGATCATCTCCTGGGTTAGACGTAAACCGACTTAATTTGCTCACAGCAAATGAAATGTCAGGTCTTGTGGCACCAGCTAAATACATAAGTGACCCAATAATTTGTGAATATCTTAATTGATCTTCTCCTAACCCCTGATTCTTTCGAAGCTTAATGCTCGCATCATAGGGTATTGGTAAAACTTTACCATTTTCAAAACCAAACCGGCTTAATATTTTCTCAGCATAATGGGATTGATTCAAAGTAATCACATCCTTGCTTTTGATCAATTTAATATTCAGAATGACATCTGCCTCTCCCAAGTCTTTCATATTAAAACACCGAGATAAGAAAGATTTGACCTCGTCAATTACGGCAGTGTTTGTTCCAAATATAAGTATGTCATCTACATACAGACATAAGATAACTCCTTGACCCCCACCATAACGATAATACACACATTTATCAGCTTCATTCACAACAAAGCCAGCGGATGTCAATGTTTTGTCATACTTTTTGTGCCATTGTTTTGGTGCTTGTTTTAGGCCATACAAAGATTTTAATAATCAGCATACTTTATTTTCCTGTTTAGAAATCACAAAACCATCCGGTTGATCCATATAGATTTCTTCCTCCAACTCTCCATTAAGGAAAGTTGTTTTCACGTCCATTTGATGAACATGTAGACCATAGCAAGATGCTAACGCAAGGAGCACTGTGATGGTAGTTAGTCTGGCGACAGGAGAATAGGTATCAAAGAAATCTTCTCCCTCTCTCTGGGTGTAACCCTTGGCCACAAGCCTTGCCTTGTACTTCTCAATTGTTCCATCAGGCCTTAGTTTCTTTTTAAAGATCCACTTACATCCTACAGGTTTACACCCGATAGGACGATCCGTGATCTCCCAAGTCCCATTAGCCATGATAGAGTCCATCTCGCTATGTACTGCCTCTTTCCAATACTCAGCATCAGGAGATGCATAAGCCCCCGAAAGAGTCTTTGGCACATCATCTACGAGGTATACAATAAAGTCGTCACCAAAGGTTTTCTCAACCCTTTGTCTCTTGCTCCTGCGAGGAGCTTCTGCGACTAGATTGTTATCCTCCTCAGGGATATCACATATTGGTTCAGAAATGGTGGGAAGTTCAGAAGTTTGATTATTCTCACTTTCAATATTATCAGTTTGAACATTCTCTGTTCGTGAAGTACTGCCTACTGTTCTCATAGGAAAGATATTCTCAAAGAATGAAGCATCTCTAGACTCCATTATTGTATTAGCAATAATCTCAGGAGTTTCTAATTTAACTACTAAAAATCTATAGGCCGTGCTATTTTGAGCATAACCTAGAAAAATACAATCGACTGTTTTTGGTCCAAGTTTTCTCTTTTATTGCAATGATATATTGACTTTTGCCAAACACCCCCAAGTTCGTAGAAAACTAACATTAGGTATTCTCCCCTTCCATCCCTCATACGGAGTCATCTCACTCTTTTTAGTGATTACTCTGTTTAGGACAAAAGTTGCTGTTAGAATAGCTTCCCCCCACCATGCCTTAGGCATACCGGCACTTTCTAACATGGCATTAACCTAGTCTGTTAGTGTCCAATTTTTCCTCTCAGCTACCCCATTTGATTGGGGTGAATATGGTGGTGTAAATTCATGGACTATTCCATGTTCAGAACAGAATTGGGAGAATTCAAGAGAGACATACTCTCCTCCACGATCAGACCTCAATCTTTTTATTTTCTTCTCTAGTTGGTTCTCAACCTCAGCCTTATAAGTTTTAAAGTAGTTTAAAGCTTCATCTTTAGTTTTTAGCAAATACATATAGCAGTAGCATGTTGCATCATCAATAAAAGTTAGAAAATATCTTTTGCCTCCTTTTGTCAATAATCCATTCATTTCACACAAATCTGAATGAATAAGATCTAAAGGTGCCAAGTTCTTTTCATCCTCTAATCGCTTAAAGGGTTTTCAAGGTTGCTTTGCTTGCACACATTATTGGCACTTTGATCCTTTGACAATTTCACATTTTGGAATTAAATCTAATCTGGACATTCTAGCAATACTATCAAAACCAATATGACAGAAACGAGAATGCCAAATATTTGCCTCACATTTATTTAAACCAGTTGCAATATTCAGATTATAACAAGACTCTAAAATGCTTAGGCGGAACAAGCCACCGCTCTCATAGCCTTTATCAACAAATTTTCCGAACTTAGATATTACAACTTTATTTGACTCAAAAACTAGCTTATAACCGTCCCTACAAAGGAGAGAACCACTAGCGAGGTTCTTCTTTATTGTAGAAGCATGCTGCACGTTCTTCAAGTGGACAATCTTCCCTGAAGTAAGCTTCAGATCGACCATGCCAACACTAAGAACAGAAGCATGCGACCCATTTCCCATTAGGACGAAGGAAGCCCCTGCTGCCTGATAAGAAGAAAATAAGGAAATATCAGAATATACGTGAACATTAGCTCCAGTATCAACCCACCAATCAGTGGATTGACAAGCTGAAAAGACAACAGGTGAATTACCATACCCTCCTGAAGTCGAGGCCTCGCCTATGGTCACATTAACAGCCTTCTTCTTAGGCTGTTCACCATCTCTGATTTTGCGGAAACGACAGTCCTTCGCCATATGACCGTCTTTTTCGCACACAAAGCAGGTGATGTCCTTCAAATCCTTTTTCTCAGTTCTTCTTAAAGCTAGTTGTCTTGTTCGGTTTGTTGGTTTTGTACTTCTTAGCAACAGTCAAATCCTGCCAAGAGACAGGGAGTTTAGCAACAATGTCTGCAGCCACAAACTTCGGAGGCAACACACAGCCCAGGTGCGCAATCTCACCGACTAGTAGCTGGAGGTCATGAGCTTGTTCAACTATGGACTTAGCCTCATCCATGCTAAAGTCGAAAAATTGCTAACATATGTAGAGCCAGCGACCTTGTCGGAACCCGGAGCAATGACTCCTGGATCCTCTGTGTAATTCGCACTAGTCCAGGATCAGCTAGTGCACACAGTTCAACAAAGACGAATACCAAGCACAAATGACCAAATATATTAAATAAAAGGTACGGCCTTATGGCCAAGTCTTACATCAATGCCCATTGGCGAAATAAATAAAGCAAAGAACTACGGAAGAAAACTGATAAATAGCGAAGCCCAACCTGCCCACAGGCAAATGACAGTAAGACGCAGCCTATTCATCCAAGTCTTCATCGTAGTCGACGACATCTTCCTCTGTATGGAGATTGCAAGGTGAGTACAAACTTGTATTCCGCAAATCACACGGAGAATGCAACATAATGATAAAGGCTTCAATGAAGGCTTATATAGGGTTAATTTGCATAAAACATCATTTAAAGAAATATAGTAAATAGATTGAAATTGCCGAATTTAATACAGTAAGTAAAACAATACTTGTAATTGAAAATAATACCATCGGTGCAGGCTTTGACCAAACACCAACCTATCCACGGGCATCCCACCCGGACCATCATTTCCAAAATATCACGTATGGAGGCGGCGGCGGCGAGCGGCTCTCGGCGCGGGGGAGCTAGGGTGGTGGAGGGGGAGAATGGAGGGCGGTAGGAGGAAGTGCGGAGAGAGCCGGGCCGGAGGCGGCTTTTATAGGGGCCGGGGAGGGGAGGGTAGCCCGGAATTCATCGCCGGAGATGCGCGGGGGCAGCGGCGGTTACGGATAGATTGGGGGAGGTGGGGCGCGGAGAAGGCGGGGAGGAGGTGGGCGCGTGGGCGCGGGTCGAGCGGGAGTGGGGCGTGACCGGAGAAGGGGGAAGGTGGCCGGGAGGTGCGGGCGGCGGTTGCAGCACAGGGCGACGCGAGGAAGGGGACGGCCCGAGGGAGAAGACGGGACTGACAACGGGCCCAGGCTGTCAGCGGGAAAGTGGAAGCGGGGTGGCGCTGACAGGTGGGACCGGGTGAGAGAGAGGGGGCGGGAGCGGGTGAGATCGTGGGGGCGGGGATTGGACGACCGAGAGCGGGGCAAGGCGGGGACGGCCGAGATGAGGCGGGTCGTACACGTGGCGAGCGGGGAGGGGAGGGAGGCGGGATGGGGTGAGCAGCGGGGATGGGCCGAGGGGGCGACGTGGCGGCCATCGGGAGTGGGTAGGTGGGGTGGAGTGGATGGCCGGAATGGCAGCGACGTGGAGAGAATCTGGCCGTCCACGTGGCGGCCAGAAGGAGGAGGAGGGAAATTGATTTTTATTTTTGATTTCCAGATTTTCAGAAAAGCACAAAGAATACATTAAGCCTTAGAAAAATACCAAATGACCTCCAAAAATTCCAGAAAATTCCTAGAACCTCCTAGAGACATTGGAACTTAATAAAAATATTTCCAACTAATGTTGGTATTTAATTTTCATACTTTAAAATACTTTTTAATTTCAAAAATACATTTTAAACTCCTAAAAACTCAGAAAACCCAAATAAAATTCAAATAACTCCAAATATTTAATTTGACATAGGATTTTTATATAAAATCAAAATATCATTTTACTTAATAATATTTTTAGGTTTTTCTTAAAATACTTTTCAAATCAGGCTTTTTCAAAAACAGAAAATCCAGGGCAAAACCAAAAAGAAATTTTGGGCCACTAAAATACTTATTTTAATTTTAATTAATTTTTAATTATTTATTTTTTATTTTCAGAAAAACCTGGGCTGTTACAGACCTGCCTCTGCCTCGGCATATTGTGCTCTAGTGCATCCCACAACTCTATGGCGGACTTGTAGTCCATGTACACATCATAGAGCTGATCTGCCAGAACGGTCAGAATGCAGCCAATTACAGTATTGTTCGTATTTTCAAACTGCATGTTCTGCTCAATCGTAAATGGATACTGCAGGAGGATAACCCACCACGGCCCCCAAAGACATGAGCCAAAACTTGGCTCTAGTCGGTCTACGAAAGTTCTGACTAGAAAACCTCTCAGGTTTCATCGCATCAGAAGCACTAGCCATTGCTGTATTGCAACAAAATTTGCTATAAGGTTTCTGGATTGTTGTAAATTAAGGCAATATTTTAATTCTAAGTTTTATTAGGAGATAAAAATAATAAACTAATGATGCAAAACTCACAACTAACAGCAGGCTACTCTCCATACTTCTAAATATACTCAAGAAAGAATATAGTAACCAAGTCGACCGTGCGCGCGAACGACTTACTTGTTAGCCTGATGAAGAACAGGAAGCCGCACAGGCTTGACGCAGTGCAATGAGCGGTCGCGCAGATGCGCTGCCCAGAAACCTTATTGCCGCCCCCATACAGGTACTCTCTGTGGCAACGGTTCGGAGATTGCCGCTCTCCCTCCTTCCAGGTGCACGCCGGGAAGAAAAGTCGACGAGGTTCAGACAACACAGTACTCGAGCACAAAATTGCAGAGAAGGAAAAATGGAGGCAGTAGGATTCTTTTTTACACTCTGGACGCCTCCAGGTATATATAGACAGACTGATAATTGACATGATTAAAACAACCATTTACCCACTGGTAACTGACACATTCGACCAGCCTTTTATCCACTAGTAACTGTCTATCATCAAAACCCCAGTAAAGCCTCAAATTCAAACGTTTGAATCTCATTCAAACACAGAGAGAGAGAGAGAGAGTGGTGCAGAGTTTAGCAAAAAATAAAGGTGGACTTGGTCTGATAGCACTAGGGGTCCCGATCTTTCGATGAGAGTGGTAGATTCGATTGGGGAAAGAGATGACGTTGACGACCCGACTACAACCATCCAGGGACGTTGCGCCTTAGCGATCGATACACCAACTCCAGAGATTGTTCGTGACCTTGTCGGCGCACGATCAACCTAACCACGAGGGTTCTTGTTCCTGCAAGCAATCGAAGAACAAGCAAGAACAAGATGAACAGCAACTCAATTGTAAGTAACGATGTAAGATTCAATCGAAAACAGAAAACGGTGGGGTTCCGAAGACAAGTATTCGGGCGGTCTAGCCGACACGCCGCGAGTACAAGGCAAAGCAGCAAAAGCTAACTTAGTCTAAACAAAACCCAAACCCTAGAAGAGGTGCGGCTGCCTATTTAAGGGTCACAGAAGGTGGAGGGTCGGCCAAAACACAAGGAAGCCAAATAGGACTCGAATTACAAGGCCCAAGGCCCACTTTGACTCGGACTGGAAAGCGACGTGAATTGTTTTGCAGTTTCTGGTCGACTCGGATGGAATTTGGAGGTGAGGCCGGATCCATCTGAAAGTAGACTTCAAGAGCTTTCCAACAAGTACTCATGGGCCCTGAGAAACCTTCTGGATCAAAAGTTACGGCCGTTTGAAGTAGGCGCTGTCAACAAGGCCGAATCCGAGTCAAACTCGTGAACAGGACTTGGTTTGCGCTTGACGGTTCCACTTCTATACTTGAGCTCATGTGGTTCTTCCCATGGTTCCTAAGGACAATTAAATCATCACAAGAATTAAGTAGTATTCCATTCTTTGAAACATTTGTATGCAAACTTAGGAACGCATTCACCTGATGGTTAAGCAGACGTGCTCGCGCTCTAGTCATTGGTCCTTGTATCATAGTTTCAGTTTGATATGGAGTCGGCATGGTTGTATGCATGGAAAGGATGTCCTCATCATTCTCCCCTTCTTGCATTTGAGTCGTCCGCGACTCAAGCTCATCTTCTTCTCCCAAGTATGGCTTCAAATCTGCAATGTTAAAGGTGGGACTAACCCCAAAATCTGCAGGCAACTCAAGTTTATATGCATTGTCATTAATCTTTTCCAACACTTTGAAAGGACCATCAGCTCTAGGCATCAACTTAGACCTCCTCAATTCAGGAAATCTTTCTTTCTCAAATGCAACCAAACTAAATCACCCGGTTGAAAAGTTAAATGCCTCCTTCCTTTACTACCAGCAAGTTTATATTTAGCATTCATGCGTTCAATATTTTCTTTGGTTGTCTCATGCAATTTCAACATCAAGTCAGCACGCTGTTTAGCATCAAAATTTAACTTCTCCGAAGATGGAAGTGGTAGCAAATCAATAGGAGCACGAGGCACAAAGCCATAGACAATCTCAAAAGGGCACAACTTTGTAGTAGGATGCAGCGAACGATTATAAGCAAATTCAATATGAGGCAAGCATTCTTCCCACACTTTAATGTTCTTTTTCAAAACAGCCCTAAGCATGGTAGATAAAGTTCTATTCACAACTTCAGTTTGCCCATCAGTTTGGGGATGACACGTAGTCGAAAATAACAGCTTAGTCCCCAATTTAGCCCATAAAGTTCTCCAAAAATGGCTAAGGAATTTAGTGTCACGATCGGAAACTATTGTATTTGGCACACCATGCAAACGAACAACTTCACGAAAGAACAAATCAGCAATATTGGAAGCATCATCACTTTTATGACATGGTATGAAGTGTGCCATCTTAGAAAATCTATCCACAACAACAAATATGCTATCCCTCCCCTTCTTTGTCCTAGGCAGTCCTAAAACAAAGTCCATAGAAATATCTTCCCAAGGCACACTAGGAACAGGTAGAGGCATATACAAACCGTGAGGATTAAGTCGTGACTTAGCCTTTTGACACGTAGTGCAGCGAGCAACAAAACGTTCCACATCACGTCTCATCTTTGGCCAAAAGAAATGACTACCAAGTATGTCTTCCGCCTTCTTCGCTCCAAAATGCCCCATCAGCCCACCTCCATGCGCTTCTGTAACAACAACAAGCGAACGGAGCTAGCTGGAATGCATAGTTTGTTAGCTCTAAACACAAATCCATCATTTAGAACAAATTTATTCCACGTTTTTCCCTCTTGGCAATTCAGCAACACGTCTTTAAAATCATCATCATGAACATAATGCTCCTTAATTGTTTCCAATCCAAAATTTTGAAGTCAAGTTGTGAGAGCATGGTATATCTCCTAGACAATGCATCAGCAATAACATTCTCCTTTCCTTTTTGTGTTTTATGACATAAGGAAAAGACTCTATGAATTCAACCCACTTTGCATGCCTACGGTTCAATTTTGCTTGACTTCTAATATGCTTTAATGACTCATGATCAGAATGAATGACAAATTCTTTGGGCCATAAATAATGTTGCCATGTCTCTAAAGTTCGAACTAGAGCATATAATTCCTTATCATAAGTAGAATAGTTCAAACTAGGCCCACTCAATTTTTCACTAAAGTATGCCACAGGTTTACCTTCTTGCAACAGCACACCACCCAATCCAATTCCACTAGCATCACATTCTAGCTCAAAAGTCTTACTAAAATCTGGAAGTTGGAGTAATGGTGCATGTGTTAACTTATCTTTCAATGTGTTGAAGGCGTCTTCTGTGCATTCCCAAAGTAAACGGCACCCCCTTTTTAGTGAGCTCATTCAATGGTGCAGCGATGGTGCTGAAATCCTTCACAAAACGACGATAGAATCCAGCAAGTCCTAGAAAACTTCGCACCTGCGTGACCGTTTTAGGAGTCGGCCAACTCTGTATTGCCTCAACCTTGGCTTGATCAACTTCTATGCCCTGTGGAGTAACAACATAGCCAAGAAAGAGACTCGATCCGTGCAAAATGTGCACTTCTCAACGTTACCAAATAAACGTGCATTACGTAAAGCATCAAAAACAGCACGTAAATGGCAAAGGTGTTCCTCTAGTGATCTGCTATATATCAATATATCATCAAAATAGACCACTACAAATTTACCAATGAAAGCACGCAAAACCTCGTTCATTAATCTCATGAATGTGCTAGGTGCATTAGTTAAACCAAATGGCATTACTAACCACTCATACAAACCGAACTTAGTTTTAAATGCTGTTTTCCATTCATCTCCCAATTTCATGCGAATTTGGTGGTACCCACTACGCAAATCAACTTTAGAGAAGACAATAGAGCCACTTAATTCATCAAGCATATCATCTAACCTAGGAATAGGGTGACGATATCTAATGGTAATGTTATTGATCGCTCTACAGTCCACACACATACGCCATGATCCATCTTTCTTAGGCACTAAAATTACCGGAACAGCACAAGGGCTAAGAGACTCACGCACATAACCTTTATCAAGCAATTCTTGAACTTGACGCTGAATCTCCTTAGTTTCTTCCGGATTGGTCCTGTATGGCGCACGATTGGGCAAAGATGCCCCGGGAATCAAATCAATCTGGTGCTCAATCCCTCGCACCGGTGGTAGCCCGGTGGCACGTCCTTTGGAAAGACATCCATGTACTCCTGCAAAGATTAGTGACAGCAGGAGGCACGAAGAAGGTACCTCCTCAAATGAAAATAAAGCTTGTTTGCAAAGTAAGGCATAGCAAATAGAAGTACTAGCATCCAGCTCATTCACATCAGACTTAGTAGCAAGAAAACATGCACCTTGCAATTTAATCTCAGTTTTATTCTCATGAACAGATTTAGAGTTTTTCTTTTATGTTGCTCAAGTTCACTTGCAACAATCTGATTTTCACTCCTATTATGCTCCTGATTTTTCTCTCTACTAGCTCTAGCAATCTCATCTTTGAAAATAGCTTCAGGAGACATAGGATGTAACACAATTTTCTTGTCATGATGCACAAAAGAATATTGGTTTGTCTTACCATGATGCAGTGAATCTTTATCATATTGCCACGGTCTACCTAACAGCATAGAGCATGCTTGCATAGGGACAACATCGCATTCTACAACATCGTGATAAGAACCAATAGCAAAATTTACTCTCACCATTCGTGTTACCTTCACCTTGCCGCTGTTATTGAACCATTGAATGTAGTAAGGGTGTGGGTGAGGTTTGGTGTTCAACGCAAGCTTCTCCACCATATCGGAGCTCACCAAGTTGTTGCAGCTCCTCCATCAATTATCACTCGGCATGAACGTTCCTTCACGACGCACTTTGTTTGGAAAAGGATGTGCCGCTGATTTTGCTCCGCCCTCTCCATTTGTGCACTCAACACACGCTGCACAATGAGGCTCTCATAGCGCTCTGCATCTTCAGCACCAATGTGCTCTTCTTCTTGCTCCTTCCCACTACCTGCATGGTCAGCTGCAAGCATAGCATATGTATCCTCATCCAAATCACTAGCAGAAGAATACCCACCATCATCTCTCACAATCAGAACACGCTTGGTTGGGCACTCACTCCTCACATGGCCATACCCTTGCATTGATGACATTGGATATCCCTTGTTCGTCCCGTAGATGCAACGGACGAAGAGCTCTTTGCATGTGCTTGGGCTGCCCCTTTGTTGCCGGATGCCCGAGATGCGAATTTGATGATGACAACCGTGGCTTGCTGTTGGTGGAAGAAGGTGCAGGGGTTGGCTTGATGGTGCGGCAGATGCACGTTGAGACCAAATGTTTCACGACCTGCGAAACGTTAGTCCTAGTGCTCGCGCGTCGTCCCTGTACTTCTCTTTCAGCTTTACAAGCAAGATGAAATAAACGAGTGATAGAATTATATTCCTTGTAAGCTAAGATATCCTGAATTTCCGATTCAAACCACCCATAAACCTAGCCATAGCGGCTTCCTCGATTTCCTCTAAGTCACAACGCAGCATGCCTGTTTGCAATTCTTGAAAATATTCCTCTACGCTTTTACTACCTTGCCTCAATTGTTGCAACTTATGTAACAAATCACGTGCATAATATGAGGGAACAAATCTAGCTCGCATGATTCTTTTTAATGCATCCCAAGTTTGTGGTATGGTGAAAGGATTTTTCTTAGAATATTCACTCCACCAAACAGACGCACCATCAGTAAACTCACTAGTAGCAGCCCTAACCCTTTTGTTTTCAGGGAATGCATGACAAGCAAATTTCTGATCAACAGCCAATTCCCAAGTGATATAAGCATCAGGGTTATATTTTCCATCAAAAAGTGGCATAGTGAACTTAATCTTACCAAGCGATTCATCATTGTCACGTACCTCAGCCCGGCGTGGTTGACGTTGACGGTGGCGTCCTCATCATCATCAATCTCGATGTCACCGCATAATCGTCTCCACCATTTTCGCCCACCCTGCTGCCCAAGACACCAATGTTGGCACGAGTACGCTAAGTCGGTGCAGCGGAGATGCACGCCCTCTCATCAAGACGTCTCAAAATCTCAGCAAGTGAGGTGTTGATGGTGCCAACGAAGCCTCCAATGTTGCAAGCGTAGTGTTGGTGTCGATCTGCGCGCCTCCAATTGGCCAAGGCGTTCGTTGGTGACCCGTACATCCTCATCAAGTCCTTCAGTGTGCAGCTTCATTTGGCGCTCAAAGTGTTGTATGATGCCCTAGTCCGAGGGGAATGTTGCGCTGCCCGCAGTCCTCCGGTTCTCGACATTGTTAGAAGAACACAAGAAACAAACCAAGAAGATAAAAATAATAAAACTGCAGGTTATACCTCACAACTACTGGGATGTGGTTAAATCAAGTCGCACACTCTCAACCTGTTCTGTCAAGCTCTTACAAGTTCTTACCACAGCGAGCAGGAGGTGATGGCAGCCGACAAGTCAAGACAATATCTCCTGGAAATTGGGTGTATCGCTGCCTTGGTCGCTAGTCCTGTGAGGTGGTAGCCAAATCTGTGGAGCTATAGGTGGGCTGAGAGTGAACAAAGGATAACTAGAACCACATTAGTCAAAGCAAGTTGAATGATCGCTCAACGACGGCATTGTGCTGGTCCTAGGCTAGACCGCATTCTAGAGACGCGAGCCTAGAACACAAACGAAGACACACCGTGCAGAAAGAAACTAGATGGCGTTGCACACGGAGTTCTGGAGCTCGAAAAAGGGTGCCGTCTTCACAGGGTACCTTAGAATCACGTGCAGAAGGGCTCTGTCAATTTTGAGCGAATTCTGAGAAACTTGATTTTTCCTCGGTTTGCGGGCCCGTTTTGAGGCCCTAAACGACGTTTTTTGGGGTCGAAGCTGCCGCGTATGTGCCCGATGGCTTACGCGGCTCTGAAATCTATCTTCCGATTTCCTTTCCAACGGATCAAGAATCGCCTCAATCGGAGGTCGTATGCAAAAGTTAGCTGTTTCTCTCTCCTCTGTTTTTTTTTCTTCTTTTTTTTTTTTTTTTTTTATGCCGCGGCTCTTCTAGATGCGGCTGCCTGTTCCTTCTTTTCTCTTTTTTTTTCACACACGATGTAGTTGAATCCGAATTCGTGCCCTACTCCAATACCAATTAGGGCAGAAACCGAGTCCTACTCCAATCCAATTAGGGCAGAAACCGAGTCCTACTCCAAGACCAATTAGGGCAGCAACCGAGTCCTCCTCTTTTTTTTTTTTTTTGCCCTCCTATGACAGTTCGGATCTAACTGCAACGGTGAGTCCAAAACGTGAACAGAACTCGAAACTCTAAAGGAACTAGACACTAAGACCAGCAAAGGACACGACGATGCAACCGAAGACTCAACAAACAACGACTATGCAGCAATAGATAAAGGCTCAAATTGTTTCGGATTTTGGGGAATAGATCTGATCTGCTATTTTTTTGGTTTTCTGGACTGTAGGTAAAAATTGCAAGGACTAGATAAGATCTCTCACCGATCAACCTTGAGCTCTGATACCAACTGATAGCACTAGGGGTCCCGATCTTTCGATGAGAGTGGTAGATTCGATTGGGGAAAGAGATGACGTTGACGACCCGACTACAACCATCCAGGGACGTTGCGCCTTAGCGATCGATACACCAACTCCAGAGATTGTTCGTGACCTTGTCGGCGCACGATCAACCTAACCACGAGGGTTCTTGTTCCTGCAAGCAATCGAAGAACAAGCAAGAACAAGATGAACAGCAACTCAATTGTAAGTAACGATGTAAGATTCAATCGAAAACAGAAAACGGTGGGGTTCCGAAGACAAGTATTCGGGCGGTCTAGCCGACACGCGCGAGTACAAGGCAAAGCAGCAAAAGCTAACTTAGTCTAAACAAAACCCAAACCCTAGAAGAGGGTGCGGCTGCCTATTTAAGGGTCACAGAAGGTGGAGGGTCGGCCAAAACACAAGGAAGCCAAATAGGACTCGAATTACAAGGCCCAAGGCCCACTTTGACTCGGACTGGAAAGCGACGTGAATTGTTTTGCAGTTTCTGGTCGACTCGGATGGAATTTGGAGGTGAGGCCGGATCCATCTGAAAGTAGACTTCAAGAGCTTTCCAACAAGTACTCATGGGCCCCGAGAAACCTTCTGGATCAAAAGTTACGGCCGTTTGAAGTAGGCGCTGTCAACAAGGCCGAATCCGAGTCAAACTCGTGAACAGGACTTGGTTTGCGCTTGACGGTTCCACTTCTATACTTGAGCTCATGTGGTTCTTCCCCATGGTTCCTAAGGACAATTAAATCATCACAAGAATTAAGTAGTATTCCATTCTTTGAAACATTTGTATGCAAACTTAGGAACGCATTCACCTGATGGTTAAGCAGACGTGCTCGCGCTCTAGTCATTGGTCCTTGTATCATAGTTTCAGTTTGATATGGAGTCGGCATGGTTGTATGCATGGAAAGGATGTCCTCATCATGGTCTGCCAAGTTGTGTGCCATGTCACAGCACGGTCGCGCGTCGCAAGTCACAAGTCATACGATTTTCACGCGAAAATACGCGAACACGCGCGCACGTGCGTGCACGCGTGTGTGGCTAGACAAAACCCTCCTCATACCATCTCTATCTATATTCAAGAAGTGGTGAGGACTCCACCTTATAAATCGGTCTTCCTCACCTTTCCTTAGCAATATGGTACTAAACCATGCATGATTTGGAATTAAGGAAATGTGCCATAATTAAATGGGTGAATTTCGAACAGAGTGTTGGAAGCACCCCCTGTTTGTTGGGAAAGGCTGTCGATTGTAGCTACGTACGAGGTCCGGGGTACTTGGAAGTAAGGCATCTAATATACTTGAAATCTTTCAAATGATGAAATTCTTTTACAACAGTACGATGAGCACTAGAGTTTTGGTTCAGAACATTAACTACCAATGAAAATTCATTATTTTTTGTCATTTTTGAACAAGGCAATGCATCTTCATCTGTTGTTTCACCAGGTGGATATCGACATTGGCTCTTTTGTGGTAGCCAATGGGGTTTTGGGCCTGGTGTTTGGTGCTGTCACAACATTAGTAGTTGACATGGCCTTTCTAATACAGGTAAGGGACCCTACCTTACTGAAATTTTGCTTCGTCTAATGACTGAGAATACACTTTAATCTTGCTAACTTGGAAGCCTGAGTAGATTGTAGCTGTTTGTAATATTCACCGTTTGAATTTTCTAGAGACTATTGAAAATGATTTGTATGGTTGCAGTTGAGTGAGAAGGTTAGCATTCGTTGCCTTGCCATTTTAAAGTAATAAGAGAAAAAAAATTTATCTGTAATTGCTTATATGAACAGAAGCTTGTCATATCTTGGTTGGTTCACCTTTTTTTCTTAAGGAATTGGTTCATCTTGAGGGCTATATAATTTATGAGTCTACAAAGATGCCATCTGCATTACAATTATTATCCATAGTAATAAATTGGGTATTTTGAAAAATCAAACATGATCGAAGAAAGAAAGAATATACAGTGCATATGTGTGCGCTGCACCTCTTTAGCTAGCAACGAATCGTGCTGGGGGGTGGTTAATCCATTTGTGACATAATTAATATTGTATTCCCTCTACAGGATATGACAGTAATCTTCAGAAGGAGAGGAGGTTGTGATCTTGTTCAGAACTTTATTGATTGGATAAAAACTGTTTCCTCAGCACCAAATGTCATAGGCATGACATTTCTCCCTATTGTTTCAATGATATATTGCTTGTGCAATGATCTATACTTGACATGTAAGACATGCATCTGGTTCCTTATTGTTACTATACTTTTAAAACACATTTGCCACCTTTAATGTACACTTATAATACCCTGGGCTTTGTCCCAGTGTACTATCGTTTATATTATGGTAGCAAGGTCCCTTTGCAGTTGTGCTTCTGTTTTATTTGGTACTCCGTTGCAACGCACGGGCACTTTACTAGTTATTGATAAATATTGAGTTGTTGCCTAAGTGTGTGTTGGGTGATTGAGTAATTGACAAGGATGATGATGTCGAGAGATAGTGGTTGTGGTCGTGGCTATGAGTATGTCTAGGTTATACCACTGTACGTGGTGCATGGGTGATGATGAGTGTCCCTTGATTAACCTCAATTACCAGTGTTCGGGGCCAAGTTCCTATTAGTCATTTTCATCCTATGGGTGAGTTATAAATTTTTCCATGAGTTTTCATTGGTTAGTTACTTATAATGTTGGTAACATGCTTTCATTCACTATCGTGTTTTATGAAGAAATTGTGGTTTTCCTGATTGATGGAAATATATTAGCTGCTCATGAAAGTTGTTGAGTTGCAAGGTTGTCCTTTTTGTGGAATTTTTGCCATCTTTATTGAGGAAGATGATTTGGATATTTACTAGATGTTATGGATAATCGAAAATATCTTTTGCAAGATTATTTTCTTGAGAAAGGTTTAAACCCATATGGTTCTTTTCGGATATTTCGAGTGATTGAAGTTAAATGTCCCTTTTACTTAGGAGAAGTATTTAAACTTGTTTGTGATATTTTCAATTCTTGGGTGAGATGTTGTGATCTTAGGAATCAAGTGACATGGTGTGGGATGCCTAGAGATATAGATGACATACTGTATAATTGATTTCATTTAACATCCCTCCGAGAGATATAAATTAAATTTGATGGTGCTTTAGAGTAGTCGCATGGTGAATGGTGACTAAGAGTACACTCTTCCCTAATAGGAATTAATGGATTATAAAGAGGTATGACGAATTGATGGATGATCTATAATATTGTTTAATCCACCAAATTTTGTTGAATGCATTGGATTATTTGGGTCTCAATGGATTAATATAACAATTTGGGATTATAAGTTAGGAAGTTATTGAATTATTGCCTTTGTGGATATTACTCTTAGAATTATTTCTTCAATGGATACTTGTGATCGTATTAATTTGTTAGATTCATTTCTTAACATAGTTAATTGTTGGAATTGTATACAAAGGGTTCAAAAATGTGATTATTGCTGGATCTAGAATTTGTATGGGAGGAGTTTTTGATAAGTTATTCTAGCTAGAGTGATGGGATGAAATATGTTATAATGTTATGAAAGACTTTGATTGAAATAAGAATATGATTATTGTAGTTTTAGCGAGGAAATGAAAAGTGGAATAGTTGAATATGTAGTTATTCATGTCTAGATGAATGCAAGTAGAAGTAGGATAGTCATTAGAGTTCTTGATAAAGTGAATTGTTAACAGAAATCATTGGAGTACAATTATTGTCCACTAGGATTTGGTGTTGATGTAATATCCAAGATTTAACAGAGAAAAGTGTTTTACAAAGGAGGATGGTTTAGAAAATGATTTAACAATTGTTTCCAGGGGAATTTTGCATAAGCGATAGAACCTAGGCCGTGGGCTTTCAGCCCATGATGTCTGGCCCAAATGGAAAGCCGGCCACATGGGATGGGGGCACCCAACCCTAATCCCTACCCTCCAATGCTTCACCCCCTTCTCCCTCCATTCCGGCAGCCACAGTCCCCACTCCTCCCCCTGTCCAGCACCCTCCCCTCCTGTGCAGTCTTCATCAAGTCATTCATCAGAGCATCAAACATCATCCGATCAGGCTCAAACATTGTAGTGTGTTTTTGACTTATAGCTCTTCGATTTGTACGATTGGATTGAGAATTGGTTGAGAGGAGCACCTGTTTTGAGAGGGGATTTGTCAACCAGGACTACTGCAGTTTTCGCACAAAGCAGTTTTGATAGATTACTGTTAAGTGGTAAAACGATCACGGATTGGGCTGAAATTTTTACAGTGTGTAGAAACTCGTGTAACTACATTCCTACCAATTTTCATGCAATACTTAGCAGTGGTTTGTGAGATCTGATTTAATAACCGATGGGGTCAGAACTGTAGTTTCAGGTAGCATATCGGTTTTCTGTTGATCGTATTGCACAGTAGTTTTGGCTTTTGTAAATGCAAACTTTGGATTTGTCATCTTCTAGAAAATTGTAGATCTCTGTTTTTTCTTTCTGTAATTTGCTTAATCATAATTCTTGGATGAGCCATTAGAAAGTTGCGGTCATTTCAATTGCTACTCTCCAGAATCTTCGTCAAGTTAGGCCAGGTGTGTCTGGCAGATTAAAAATAAATAACAGTCGAATCAGGGGTGCTGACCAAAACGACTTTGGTAGATAATTCAATTAGCTTTCCAGAATAGAAAAGAAATGAATTTTTGGATCATCAGAACGAAATTATGTATGATTCAATACTACTATCCATAATGTTTATCAGATTCTGACAATTGATTTGATCTGTTTGTTAAAATTAGTTAAAAGCAAAATTTGAGAATCCGGCCAACTAGAATTTTGTATACAATTTTGTAAGCTATCCGGAGAGACTGAGAACACGTTTTTGCAACGAACAGTACTGAGTTCTGTTAGTTTGTCGGTTCACTTGAATAGAATAAGTTCATGATATATGGGTTTTTGGGAGCGTGGAGCAGGGCGTTGTGAGTAGCATTGTTCTATCCTGTCAAAATTTGTTTTGAGTAAAGTATTTATTGTAGGCGAAGTGACTTGCGTGTGATTTTGCCTTCTTTACATTCCAACTTGTCGCAGCGCCAGAGGCAAGTACAATTTGAGTCATTGGAAGTTCATTTGTTCGCATTTGGTTATATGATTATGACTAGGTTGAATCTTATGAAGTATGAGTGTTTTCGTTCTTTACAAAGTTTCTATTTTTCGTTGATATCAAATTGCATGTATAGACACATTCATTCATTTAATTACCTTCATTTCAAGCATTCATATATAACCCATGAGAGTGGGTATTGAGATCAACATATTTTCAATATGGGCACTAGATCCCCATATGAAAGATTCTTCATACAGGCCTTGGATCCCCGTATTTTGAGAATTCAATATACTGAGAATGATCTATCTCAATTCAGTGTTTTCTATTGCATTCATTTGTACTTGCTGAGTCTCGAACTCATTCTTGCAATTTTGTTTCTAGGTAATCATTGAGGACAATATGCATTGAGACGGAGTAGATCACATGAAGAAACCCACTCTATAACATATTTCACTATTTAATTATTGATTATGTTGCTGCCTTTCATTTGAAGACTGATGAATGTAATAAATGGATTCATATTACTTCTATTGTTCGTCCATAAGGTGTATTTGTGCTAGATGATGAATTAAACTATCCGAATCTATTCGTGATAGCGTTATGAATAAATGAGTGATATAATTGCTATTTTAGTACTTAGGTTTTTGCTAAAATTGATGATGGTTACATTATTATAATTGTTTGTGATAAAGTTTAGCTATCATAAAAGATGGTTTTAATGAGAAAAGTTTATAGTGTCGATTGGTGGTTAGTAGTGTAGGTTGCATCTTGGCTTCCGCAAAGCCAAGGTATTGCATCTTGGCTTTTGCTTAGCCAAGGTGTTACAGTTGGTATCAAAGCGGGCATTAGGTCCGTGGTAATTGAATTATTAAATTGACGCACTGGTGCATATTAGGATGGGATGCGTTAAGCATTACATTTACACTTCCAATATGTTGTATTGATGATTTATGCTATGAGATATCTTGCATGCTTATGATTTGGTTCTATGACTGGTACATGTGAGGACAGTCAATGATAAGAGATAGAGGTCGTAGTTGTTGCCTTGGGCATTGTTAGGTTATACCACCATTCGTGGTATAGGGATAGTGATGCGGTTACATCGGGTAACTTAGTACATATGTCGTGGGTGAGTTTCTTCAAAAAAGTTGTTCACTTCCTTAAGTTGAATTTGGTCAATTCTTGTCCTGTTATGGTTGATGAATTTCTCTTGGGTTAGTGGTTCATTGCAGTTGATGGGTTTCAATAGGTCTCTAATTGTTCTTTGAGACAATTATTGTTTTTCTGATTGTTGAGTTGTTTTTGCTACTTGCGAACATTGTTAATTGGTGAGATTGCTATTTCCATGGTTGTTCCATCTTTCTTACTGGAAAACATGACTCATATTTTGAATAATGAAAGTTTTATGTTGTAAGTTCGTTAACATGTGAATATGATTAATCTAGTTAAAGTATTCCACCATGTCATATTTTAGTTCAAATATAGCAAATTAATTATAATCAGTCATGATCAAAACTATATAGCATATGAGTAAATATGATAAAGAGAACTCTATTTAAACAACTCATTTAATTTCAATAGCTTGGACTTATTAATTTATTTGACAAGGATAATAAACAAAGCTTTCTAAATTTTTAAACAACAAGCTCCCCATCAGAATAATCTCATAAGATGTAACACACCCAACTCACTTCGCAAATGAGCAAAACGAGAAGTATTAAGTGATTTCGTGTGAATACCAGCAACTTGAGAATCTAACAAGATGTAAGACAGCATTACCTTTTCCACATGGTCTCTCAAAAAATGAAATCTCTTGGAAGCCATCAAAGAGAGTGAAGAACCATCAATTGTTCCAATCAAGCAATGATGTAAAAGACCGGAATTCAATCTAACTCATGTTCTCCATCCTTGTTAGCTACTCTTACATCATAGGAAACATCGATCTCACAGTACTGGGGTTAGTGAAATAAGATCTAAGAATCCAATACTGAGACACACGACGAACAGGAGCAACAAAGCTGGAACCAAAATCACGTGCATGTGGGTGATCAGAACACCGAAAAGAACATGAATTATTTGAATTAAAACCAAAATTAGCACGTGAACCAGATTTAAAGTCATCATAAAAGTTCTCTAAAATCCTAGATTTTGCATGAGATCATGGAATGAAAGAGGTTGCATGTTTTTATCTTAAAATATTCAATCTTCCCTTTGAAAGCATCTAGGTCCCTAAAAATGGTTTTAGTAATTAATGAATTTATCTGAATATGGGACTAACATGTTTATTGAGTGTTTGAAAGGCTAAGTCCCTAAGGTGATAACAAGACGCATGCTAAAGATCAAAATAATGATCAAAGTGGCTCAAGGCAAAGGTATATTTAGAATAGGACCCTCTTTTTGTTTTACCAGTCTTAGGAGAAAGGATGGAAGACCAGATTATAGGTTAGATGTCGTACCATAAAGAGAGATCATGGCAAGTAGCTTGATAGAAAGTACTTTATGCCATTTGGATCATGCATTCATTGGAAAATTAATTTTATGGCCAAAACAATGCTCTGTCTGGAAAAGCGGAAGTACCGCAGTTTCAACGTCGGAACTACCATGGAAGTGGTAGTTCCGCTCCTTTGAACGGTACTTCCAGAGCACGGAAGCTCCGGAGGCAAGGAAGGAACCTTTTTTCCAGAGAGCGCCAATTCCTAGTTTCGACCCATGCGGCACTACCGCCCCGACATCCCGGAACTACCGCAAAGCGGAAGTACCAGATTTATAATGGTGGTAGTTCCACGTCGACTTTCAAACGGCTAGTTCAGAGGCTCTGACATAGCCGTTCTGTCATGCCAGAGTCAGAGCGGAAGTACAGGCATTTGACCTGCGGTACTTTCGCTTACCCTGAATTTTCTGGAATTTCTTTCAAACAGCTAGTTTTGGTTGATGAGGGTATAAATACCCGTATCACTGCTCAAGGGACAGTAGTTAGAGACCCCATTGAACATCTGTGAGCATTGAGCATTCACTCCACACCTCTTTTTCTCCTTGTGCATTCAATTGAGGTTGTTGAGCCAAAAAGTGAATTGCATTTGATAGTTTGATCCTTTGGCACTTGTTTGCAATCAAGTGAAGCCATGATTTGTTACTCTTGGTGTTTGCCGGCACCTAGACAGCTTGGTGGAGATTAACCGGTGATCTTCTCAAAGAAGCTTGTAAGAAGGCCCGGTGTGCTTGTGAAGGTTGGAGCTCACCTACCCAGAGTGGGGAAGAGCTACCACTAGTGGATTAGAGGTTCTTCGGCTTAATTTGTGGAGCCAGTCCAATTCGTTTGGAATAACCGCAACGTGGATTAGGGGAAACCGGCAAGTTTCCGAACACTATGATAAAACATCGAGTGTACTTGTTCCTCTCTTACTTTCTTCTAGCTCTTGTTTATTATTCCTATTGTGATCATTTATTTGAGTTAGAGTTAGTGTTAATTCTCAACTTGACAAGAATTGTGTAGAAATTAAGTGCTTTACACTCTTACTATATTAGAATTGTAAAGAATTAATTAAAAGATAAACAATTTAAAACCTCCTATTCACCCCCCTCTAGTCAGTTATCCTTGATACTACACCCTTCCTCTTTCTTAGCATGTCTAAAGCAAAATTCATTTAAGTGTCCATCTCTTCCACAATAGGTGCATTGAAAATTTAACATTACCACAATTCTTTTGAAAAGATTAGCTAGCACCTACATTATTATTCAATAAATTTTGCACAATGCCAGCAGATTTAAACACAGTTTATTTTGGTTCAAGTTTCACTTCAATTTTTCTAGGTTCAAGAGGCTTAATAACCTTAGAAGGGTTATTCTTGGCATGCTCAACAAAATTATATCCTAGACCATGATTTTTCACACTTGTTTTTGACTTGTCTAGAATCATATTCAAATTTTTCTTGCCAAAAGAAAATCTCTCTAAAGTGTCTTTCAGGTACTCATTCTCTTTAGCTAGAGTGGGACAAGTTATGCATTTAACAGGTTCATTCACAAGATTTTTAGAAGCACTAAACTGAGCCAATCTTTCTTTTTCAGCAAAATCATTAAGTTGTCTAGTCAAAACTTCTATTTCAGTGTTAAACTTAGGACAATTAGAGCAAGAAGATATCTCATGATAAAGCATCTGTTGAATTGTTTCTTGTGATGAATTAAGTCTAACTTTTAGCAGTTCACAATTAGAACAAGTTTTGGATTGATCATTTGAAATACTTACCTCTAAACATGTAGAAGAGCTAAACTTGAGCTTTTCAATTTTATCATTTGTAAGTTTTAACTTTTTATCACAAGAGTCATATGTTAATCTTAATTCATTAAGTTTAGCAATAGTGGCTTACCTGAAAATCGATCCCGATCTAATGCCATTATAATCTGCTCTGATACTATTTGTAGGATCGTTGATGGCTATCAGAGAGGGGTGAATGATTGTAATGCGCAGCGGAAACTTTTAACCTAAAATCTGCTATGTCCTGTTTTCTCAACCTTACGGCGGCTGGCCACTTCAAGAACAGCACCGAAAAGAAGATGAAACAGATACCTCACGCTCGGAACCACAGTCTCAAGATCAACTTTTCCTTCCTAATGAACACCAGGAACGAGAACCCCAGCAACTCGCTATATAATCGTCGGAACTTTCAACGATTGATGAGAACGACAAACTCCAAACTCATGGACAAATTGAGGATGTATCGATGGCAAGATGCGGATAGAAAACACAAGGAAAAGCCCTGGCCGTAGCTGATGTATTTCTAGAAATACTTCGAGTAACTCGAGAGGCAGCCATAGTTGGACTCGGAACGGGATGGCAAACAACACCTTACCAGCGAAGAACTCGGCCGCCGCTCACTTCTTTTTTAATCCCAAAAACCACAGCTCCACTATAATCCATCAGCACTTTTCCATCAGACGTGCATGCATGCAATTTTTTTCTTTGTTTTCCCAACTACGATGCCGCTGCGCTCAATTCTTCAATCACGTATGCATGCAAGCTACCTTTTCTCATTATCCATCAGCTCATCTCCATCAACAACATGCATGCAACGTTTTCCTTTTTTGTTTTTCCTACACAATCACCGATCTGCCGACGTCCGTGCGCGCGCATATATATATATATATATATGTGTGTGTGTGTGTGTGTGTGTGTGTGTGTGTGTGTGTGTGTGTGCAGCCACCTAAATTACCTATTCAATCTTTACTCAAAACCCTAATACAACTCATCCAACTAGGCCTGAGTTTTTTTACCTCAACTAGACTTTTGGCCCACTAATTTTCAAGGAACCCGAAACCTTTCCTAACACGAATTTTTCATACTTTCGACTTTTCAACTCATCACGTGTCAAAACCTCCGGGACCACACCTCCCGTAGCTTCTCCACGCACCATCCACCTCCGATCTCCATGTGTCCCAAGCATGAGTTCGACCATCTCGTGACATCCTTAATCGTCCGAATCTCGGATCTCTCTATCCTAGTCTCGGTCCATCTCGTACCGACCATGATTGCCTCTATGCTCAACCTGCACATGTAAAGATCAAAGTATATTTTTCGGCACAAGTTCGTTACAACTTGACTACGATCAGTCCACACATGCCACACGTCTCGCATAACATCGGTAGGCAATATTATTAAATATTTATCATTATAAATTAACCATTATTAATTATTTATCAGTAAAATATCTTAGATCTAGCCACATGTTCTAATATGCCCTTGTTGACTCCCTCTCCATCTCTGAGCCATTAATGATGCGCCTTTCCGCTCCCTCCCATGCTCTGGTTACTTCTTGTTTGGAGAGTAGGAGAAGGCCACCCGGTGTTCTTGGTGCTGGTGGGGAGCAGCAGCAGCGGAAAATGGCGAAGGAGACGGAGTACTACAACGTGCTTTGTGTCTGCCCCGCCACCTCCGACGACGAGATCCGCAAGGCGTACTACATCAAGGTAGGCCCCCGCCTGTCCTGTCCTTGCGTCATCAGCTTCTTGGCTTTTTGAGATTGGGAACGATTTATTGAATTGATTTAGTGATTTGGATTTCACTTCTTATTTTTTTAGGCAAGGCAGGTGCATCCTGACAAGTACCCCAATGCTCTGCAAGCGGCCGAGAAGTTTCAGGTTCTTACAGCGATTGAAATCGATAGACATATATAACATATTGATGTCGAATGATTTGACTTAGTATGTGAGAAGCTGAGCTTCTTTGTGGATTTGTAGGCTCTTGGAGAGGCCTACCATGTTGTAAATAATCTTGTTTTAGAGTCATGTGCAAAAAAATTTGGGTGTAATCGAAGTCGAATTACAGCGCAATTCAAAGTCGTAGAAGGAAAAGAGTAGAAGTCGTATCGGAGTCGGAATCCGAGTTTAAATCGTAGTGAGAACCCGTGTTGAAGTAGGACAGCCGGGTATAAAAAGAGGCTTAGAGCCATGTATTCGATGTACCAAGCCATTGAGAAAATACCAAAAAGAGGGAGAAACACAGAGCATTGTTTTGTCGTGTGTTTGCGCAAGACGTGGTCGAAAGGACTCACGACCACGGGAAACGTGGTCGGGAGGAGTTATGACCACGGCAAAGTTCAGGCAGGCGTGATCGAGAGGGGTTACGACCACGGCAAAGGAACAGTGATTCTTCGACGACCACGGTGTGCGTGGTCGTAACGAGCTACGACTACACCAGAAGGCGAGCGTGGTGGGCGACTCGACCACGTTGAAGCAAGTGAACGTGGTCGTGCGGTGTTCGACCACGGTGAACGATGATCGCCAAGATCACCGTGTGATCGTAGAAGGCTTCGATCACGGTATTTGGCGGTGAAGGAAGGCAGCGGTAGCGATATTGCAGAGTGGTCGTAAGTTGCTACAGTAAATTTACGACCACGTTGAAAAAGCGATCGGAGAAGCGATTGAAGCGTTCGGAACTGGTCGTAAGTACTCTGAACCGATCGTATTTGATTCTCACCGGTCGTAAACGACTCTAACCGATCGTGGAAGATCCTGGGAGGTCGTAAGACCCTTCAACAGTTGGTATCAGAGCCGTGGTAAAACATGGCTGACACAGCGAAGCAGAGCGTATCGCTGCAGTACCCGATCCTCAGTTTGGACAACTATCCGGTCTGGGCGATGAAGATGAAGGTCAACATGATCGCGCAAGGCGTCTGGGGTGCGGTCGAACCAAAGGAGAAGGACAGGGTCCTCGATGATCGTCTCGACAAGATGGCGATGGCAGCGATCTATCAAGCTGTGCCCGACTCAATGATGCGACAGCTAGTCGGCAAGGAGACAGCGAAGGAAGTCTGGACTACTCTGCGAACTATGCATGAAGGAGTAGATCGAGTGAAGGAAGTTCGACTTCAAACCTTAAGAAGTGAGTTTGAAGCCATGAAGATGGGGAAGAGTCAGACCGTGGAAGAGTTCTCTGGTCGATTCAACGAAGTCGTGAACGAGATCAAATCTCTCGGCGACGACTTAAAAGAAGAGGTGGCAGTGAAGAAGTATTTGAGAGTGCTACCAGAGAAGTTCCTTCCAGTCGTAACCACGCTTATGTACTCGCAAGACCTCTCGAAGATGAAGATTGAGGAGGTAACCGGAGCGCTCAAAGCACACGAGCAGCTCCTAAAGAGTTATCAAGAAGACAACGGTCAGCAAGTGCTGCTCGTAAGAGAAGATGTGAAAGACCGAGGAGACTCGTCATCGAGGGGCGGTCGTGGTCGTGGTCGTGGTCGCGGCACATCGACCGGCCGCGGTGCATCTCATGGACGAGGTCGAGGCTACGACCACAGAGGTCGTGGACGAAGTCGTCGAGGAGGTGGTCGTGGAGGCGGCGACCGTCAGACCGACAAGTCTGATGTCCAATGCTACACGTGCGAGAAGTTTGGGCACTACGCAGCCGAATGTCGGAGCCACATCCAGTGCCATAACTGCAAGAAATATGGTCACTATGCTGCGAATTGCCGGAGCACAAAGAACCAACACTGCTGTTGTCGCTCTGCACTGTAGACGAACCGACAATGGTTCTGTTAAACAAGGAGAAGGTATTTCCAAGTCTGATGGAGCAGACGGGAGAGTGGTATCTCGACAACGGAGCTAGTAACCACATGACGGGCATACACTCGATGTTTCACGACTTAAACGAGAGTGTGCTCGGAAAAGTACAATTCGGAGTTGGCTCGACCGTTCAGATAAAAGGGAGAGGCACGATCCTGATGCAGTGCAAGGATGGTAGCCAGAGAAGATTGTCGGATGTATATTACATACCGAATCTACGAAGCAACATCATAAGCCTTGGACAATTGACTGAAGAAGATTGTCGAATTGAGCTCAAAGGCAACTATCTGAAGGTGTTCGACCAAAGCGAACGTCTGCTAATGAAGGTACAACGGACTGTGAACCGTTTGTACAAGATCAAGATCGAAACATGCAAGCAGAAGTGTTTGAAGACCACAATTGAAGATCCCGCCTGGCTGTGGCATGAGAGATTTGGTCATATAAATTTCCAAAGTCTCAGAGCAATGGCAGAGAAAGAGATGGTGGTCGGATTACCGAAAATCGACCACCCAGAGCAAGTCTGCGAAGGTTGTCTGGTGGCGAAACAAACTCGTAGCAGCTTCCCACAGCAAACGAAGTTTAGAGCTTCACAACCACTCGAGCTGGTTCACGTCGACTTATGCGGACCGATCACACCCCGCACCGACGCTGGAAACCAGTATTTCATGCTAGTCGTGGACGACTACTCCAGAGCCATGTGGGTGTACATGCAGAAGAGCAAGGATGAGGCAAAGTCGAACTTTCGGAAGTTTATTGCTCTTGCTGAAAACGAAGTCGACAAGAGGGTAAAAGCGGTCAGGTCTGATCGAGGAGGAGAATTTCTTGCAAAAGAGTTTGACTCAATCTGTGAAGAGAAGGGCATTGCAAGGTTCTTCACGGCTCCGTACTCGCCTCAACATAATGGAGTCGTAGAAAGAAGAAACCGAACCGTGGTCGAAACCGCACGAAGTCTTCTGAAGAGTCGATACCTACCCGGGAGTATTTGGGCAGAAGCCGTAAGACATGCGGTCTATTTGCTAAATCGAGCGACCACACGGTCGTTGGATGGAGTTACTCCATACGAGTTGTGGTCGGGGAGAAAACCGAACGTCGATCACTTGAAAGTCTTCGGCTGTTTGGCACATGTGAGATCATCGACTTACCTGAGGAAGCTGGACGATCGGAGCAAAAGGATGATCTACCTCGGCTCGGAATCAGGTACCAAGGCATATAGGTGCTATGATCCAGTCGAAAATAAGCTACATGTGAGCAGAGATGTAGTCTTTCAAGAAGACAAACATTGGGAGTGGGAAGAACATCAAGACATTGAGAAAGATAAGTCGAAGTGGATAACTTTCGATGTCGAAGAAGTCGACACCGACAATACGACAATGGAGGAAGGAGCTACGACCACACCTCAAAACTCGAACATGATTGGTGCAAATGATCAGGAAACCTCACCTGATACTGAAGATGAAGAAGACGGCAGAGTGCCGAAGATGAGGAGCATCGATGAGATCTATGCTCAAACTGAGCCAATACAGATGAATGAGTCATTCTGTATACAACAGTGAAGAACCCAAAGCTATGAAGAAGCGGAGGGAGATAAATATTGGAGAACTGCTATGCAGAAAGAGCTGAAATCTATTGAAGACAACAACACTTGGGAACTCACCGATTTGCCGAAGGGTCATCGAGCGATCGGTTTAAAGTGGGTCTTCAAGGTAAAGAAGGATTCCAAGGGAAAAGTCGTAAAACACAAAGCACGACTTGTGGCGAAACGGTATGTTCAAAAACAAGGCATCGACTACGAAGAAGTCTTTGCCCCAGTAGCTCGTATGGAGACTATACGACTACTTCTTGCGTTGGCAGCAAACGGAGGATGGGAGATTCACCACATGGATGTGAAAACGGCGTTCTTGAACGGAGACATTGAGGAGGAAGTTTATGTTTCTCAACCGCCGGGTTTTCAATCCAAGAAGCAAGCCGAGAAAGTCTTGAAGCTGAACAAAGCTCTCTACGGACTTAAGCAAGCACCACGAGCATGGAATTTGAAGCTTGACAAAAGTCTAAAGGCACTCGGGTTCAGAAGAAGCAACTCTGAACATGCGGTATACTCAAGGGGAGATGCGAAGAACAGACTGATCATGGGCGTTTACGTGGATGACTTGATCATTACTGGATCGAGTTCGAAGGAGATTATGAGGTTTAAAGAAGAGATGAAGAGGCTGTTCAAAATGACCGATTTGGGACTTCTGTGCTACTACCTCGGCATTGAAGTAAATCAAACCGACAACGGCATAACACTTTGTCAGTCGGGATATGCTCGAAAGATTCTGGAGAAGTCGGGTATGGAAGAGTGCAATCCATGTCAAACCCCAATGGAGAATCATCTGAAGTTGAGCAAGACAGGCCCAGGATCACCAGTTGATGCCACGACTTATAGGAGCATTGTCGGAAGTCTACGGTATCTGGTGCACACCCGACCAGATATCTCGTTTGCGGTCGGATACGTAAGTCGTTTCATGGAGAAACCGACTCAGGAGCATATGAATGCCGTGAAGCACATCCTGAGATACATCAAAGGTACTTTGAATCTTGGGATTCAGTACAAGAAAGGAGGTGGAAAGTCGTTGCAGCTGACGGGCTACAGTGATAGCGACATGGCGGGAGATGTCGACGATCGAAAGAGCACGACAGGCATAATGTTTGTGCTTGGGGAGAGTCCGATCAGCTGGCAATCTCAGAAGCAAAAGGTGGTTGCATTATCTTCGTGTGAAGCCGAGTACATCGCAGCGAGCGCAGCATCTTGCCAGGGAGTCTGGCTCGCTCGACTGTTGAGTGAATTGTCAGATGAAGAAAATCAGAAGGTAACGCTCAGGGTTGATAACAAATCGGCTATTTCACTGAGCAAGAATCCGGTTCTACATGATAGAAGCAAACACATAGACACAAGATATCATTACATCAGAGATTGTGTCGAAGAAGGGAAGATTGCTATCAACTACATCAGAACCGAAGAACAGAAAGCAGACATATTGACAAAGTCGCTGGGGCGGATAAAGTTTTCAGAGATGAGGAAGAAGATTGGCATGATCGAAGTCAAAAAACAAGATTAGGGAGAGAATGTTGTAAATAATCTTGTTTTAGAGTCATGTGCAAAAAAATTTGGGTGTAATCGAAGTCGAATTACAGCCGCAATTCAAAGTCGTAGAAGGAAAAGAGTAGAAGTCGTATCGGAGTCGGAATCCGAGTTTAAATCGTAGTGAGAACCCGTGTTGAAGTAGGACAGCCGGGTATAAAAAGAGGCTTAGAGCCATGTATTCGATGTACCAAGCCATTGCGAAAATACCAAAAAGAGGGAGAAACACAGAGCATTGTTTTGTCGTGTGTTTGCGCAAGACGTGGTTGAAAGGACTCACGACCACGGGAAACGTGGTCGGGAGGAGTTACGACCACGGCAAAGTTCAGGCAGGCGTGATCGAGAGGGGTTACGACCACGGCAAAGGAACAGTGATTCTTCGACGACCACGGTGTACGTGGTCGTAACGAGCTACGACTACACCAGGAAGGCCAGAACGTGGTCGGAAGCGACTCCGACCACGTTGAAGCAAGTGAACGTGGTCGTACGGGTGTTCGACCACGGTGAACAGTGATCGCCAGCATCACTGCGTGATCGTAGAAGGCTTCGATCACGGTATTTCGAGCGGCTGAAGGAAGGCAGCGGCAGCGATATTGCAGAGTGGTCGTAAGTTGTTACAGTAAATTTACGACCACGTTGAAAAAGCGATCGGAGAAGCGATTGAAGCGTTCGGAACTGGTCGTAAGTACTCTGAACCGATCATATTTGATTCTCACCGGTCGTAAACGACTCTAACCGATCGTGGAAGATCCTGGGAGGTCGTAAGACCCTTCAACAGTCCTGAGTGACCCTCTGCAGAGGAAGGCCTATGATGGCTATGGCAAAACCAGAATATCCCGGTGCCCAGTTGATCTGAGATGACATAACTCGTCAGCAAATCAGGCTTCAAGTGAACAATTAATTTCTAGGGAGAACATGCTAGATGGTACCGTGGTGTTCACCCTTCTTTTCAGAAGCGAGCTATTTGAGTACTACGTTGGCCATCATGCAATCGCAGCAATGGCTTCCTCCGAGTTGACAAGCGAGAATGACAACCCCGAGAAGCTTCAGGATGGACTCAAGGTCAGTGGACTGTACAGGCAGGCATCCATGATGGATGCCCATTGCCCCGCACCATCCTGATCTTTTTTTTTCTGATGGAATATTTGTAGTGCTGATACTGTGCTACTTGCAAATGTTGATGTAAACGCTGTTGGTAACTTGGTTCCACTCTATTTTGTTGTGATGAAGGGTGTGCAAAGGGAAAGGGAGAAAAAGCTAGCTAGATTCCGGAAGGAGTTCTCTCGCAGTACGTTCGCGGCGACATAGAAGGATTCGCTAACCGTAGGATTCGCTAACCGTGCGGAATCTGAGGCGAAGCGGCTCTCCAGCACTTGTCAGTCTGATGATCCCTACAATTCACTTCTATCAGCCTGTCATCTAAAAGCTTTCATTTAACTGTTGTCAAGTGCCATTTACAGCATCCGGACTAGACATTCTTCGCACCATCGGATACGTATACTCCCGACAAGCTGCAAAGGAGCTTGGCAAGAAGGCAATGTACCTAGGAGTTCTATTCCTGGCAGAGTGGGTGAGGAACAAGGGCCACCTGTGGAAGTCACAAATCACAGCAGCGAAAGGTGGGAACTTCGCAAAGCATGTTTTTTCATAATCATTATAATTGCTGACTGATTAGGGGGCAAAAAGAACAATGCAGGAGCACTGCAGCTTCTGCAGTTGCAAGAGGAGGCCTGCCGGCAGAGTGGCAAGGACGGCTGTACCACAGAGAGGGACGTCGACTTGCATATGGGGATGAACAAGGATCTGATGATGAGCTCACTGTGGAAGCTGAATTTTGTGGGTATCGAAGTGACCCTTCTACATGTTTGTGAAATGGTATGTGTTTTGAGATATCTAGTAATTTACAGTATGATGATTGATAACTAGTAGTCTAGTACTGTCTAAACTATGAGCAGCATGACATGCTAGTCTTCTCTTCAAGATTAATCTGTTGAAGTGATTAGGACATCAAACTGATTTGGAAAGTTATGACTTCTTAGGTGCTGCATGAAAACAATGTCAAGAAAGAGGATCTCAAGGCCTGTGCAATCGCGTTGAAAATTCTCGGGAAAATATTTCAGGTACAGCACTTGACCTTTCCTTTAGGACAGATCATGTTGCTAAATAAGGTAGAAATTGTAATTAAAATTGACATCACAATTTGGAAAATGGATGGAGGGAAAAGGAGGCATTACCAGGGCCATAAAAACCGACCATTCTCGATGATGACGGCAGCTCAGATGAAAGTTCAGACGAGGATGTGGCTCGGACAGTGCCATATCAGACTCCGGCAGTTATTCAGGTAACTATTCAACCATCACACTCCTATATTGTATAGACATGAGTTACATATTCAAATCTTCAGTAAGACAAGTTCATATGTTTGTGATGCAGGGAATTGGCAGGCTATTTAGTTGCTTATGCAACCCAGCATACGATGTTGATGATGACTTCAAACCACGGTAATGAGTGGTAGAGAAGCAGAGACACTACAAACCATTTCAAAGATCCCTGATCTTTGCTAGATTCATGCTTCAGAACAGCTGGAATCATACATCACCATACTTTATCTGATGGATATATATGTAGATGCTACTTCAGCACTGGTGATCAGACCGACAGTTCAGAGTTCCCTATTTCTCTCCCGAGAACAGTAATTGCTCAGTTTTTTTGAAATAGATTCTATATTGAATTGTGCCGCGCTTCTGTAATTGTTTGGTTTTGGACATGCTTATTAAGTCGTCAACTACGTTGACTAGTCGACAAGTCGGTGGCAAAGGGACGACCGAAGCTAGCGACTCGACTTGCGCCGGCAAGTCGGGCGACTAGTCGACTAGGCAGCGCCAAGTCAGCTGACTTGGAAGGAGGGATGTTGAGAACTTGATGTTGGAGATGCTTAATTTCCTAATTGCTCATTTATTTGTTGTTATGTTGTATGATTTGTATTGACCTCTTTAATTCATGACGCTATATTGCTCTCCCTTGAAGGTATTGTAAGAGTTCATCATGGTTTATCTGATAGAAATTGGCCCATTTAATTATGGCTCATTTCCTTAATTCTAAAGTATGCATGGTTTAGTACCATATTGCTAAGGAAAGGTGAGGAAGACCGATTTATAAGTTGGAGTCCTCACCACTCCTTAAATATAGATAGAGATGGTATGAGGAAGGTTCTGTCTAGTCACACGCGCGCACGCGCGCGTGTATATTCGCGTGAAAATCGCGTGACTTGTGACTTGCGACGCGCGACTGTGCCGTGACGGCACGGTCGCGCGTCACTTGGCACACCAAGTCCATATTTATTTTTTTGCTAAACTCTGCACCACTCTCTCTCTATGTTTGAATGAGATTCAAATGTTTGAATTTGAGGCTTTACTGGGATTTTGATGATAGACAGTTACTAGTGGATAACTGGCTGGTTGAATGTGTCAGTTACCAGTGGGTAAATGGCTATTTTAGTCATGTCAGTTATCAGTCTGTCTATATATGCCTGGAGACGTCCAAAGTGTAAAGAAGAATCCTACTGCCTCCATTTTTCCTTCTCTGCGATTTTGTGCTCGAGTACGGTGCTATCTGAATCTCATCGACCTTTCTTCCCGGCGTGCACCTGGAAAGAGGGAGAGCGGCTATCTCCGAACCGTTGCCGCAGAGAGTGCCTGTACAGGGGCTACAATAAGGTTTCTGGGCAGCGCATCTGTGCGACCGCTCACTGCACTGCGTCATCTACGTTCTGCACTGCGTCAAACCTACGCGGCTTCCTGTTCTTCATCAGGCTAACAAGTAAGTCGTTCACGCGCATGTTCGACTTGGTTACTATATTCTTTCTTGAGTATATTCTGAAGTATGATGAATAACCTGCTATTAGTTATGAGTTTTGCATTATTAATTTATTGTTTTTGTCTCCTAATAAAACTTGGAATTAAAATATTGCCTTACTTTACAACATTATCTTCATCATATGCTCATTCTTGTTTTTCAATTTTGCAGCATGAACCATGAAGGTCTCAAATCATGTTTCAAATATAGATTCAACAAGTCAAATGAAGGGAGTTTGGACTCAAAACATGTAAGTCATCCATCCTCTCTTTAATTCAAGTTATATATGTACTTTCCAATCACTGAAATACAAGGTATATAATATACACACGTGTACATACATATCACTGTCATATGAACAATAACTGTCAACTAGTCGATAACTCGGTCACTAGAAGGGGTAGTGTCGACTTGTTGACTTAATTACCTTGGTTTTGGAGTTGTCAAAAGGAAAACCAAGAAATGCCTTTGGGAGTCTTTTTTCTGATTCCACAATGATATGGAAATTCTGACTTGAAAATCAACTTTTGATACTAATGTCTGCACAGTAGTTTGACAAGGGATTTTGTGACTTCAACGCTTCATACCAACAAATTTGACTGCTTGAAGGATTATGTGAGAAGATCAAGGATGATTTGTGATGAACCATTGTTAGTGTTTGTGGAGTTGAATTTCAAATTTACGACCTCTTGTTCAATTTCTGGTAGTCTGATCAAAGTGCTATTTGGAGCTGCTGCTACTGCCGATAACTTTTGGCTGCTGCTGTTGCTGTTGAAGGTGTGCTGCCGCTGCAACAGATAAGATGCTATTCTTGCTACTGTTTGGCGTGAGGACTGCCTAGACGAACTGCTATATCTACTTCAACTATTGCTACTATGTTAGGAGACCAAAAACTAGTACAGGAGTTGCTCGGCTACTATTGTTGCTACTGTTGATCGGCCGATCGGGATTTCTTGTACCGTGAAAGATAGGGCCACTCGTGCACAGATTAGGGTTCACTAATTTGTGCTGTACCACACGCTGTCTATCCATCTGTCTGAGGATAGTACGCCATACTAAAATTCAGAGAGTACCTACGGCTTCATGGAAACTTTCTCAAAATCTCGACGTAAATTGCGATCCACGATCTAACACTATCTTTTTAGGTACACCATGCAAGCTTGTAATCCTTATACAAATCTGCCAGCTTATGACCAGCGTAGATTGTCTTGACTGGAATAAAATGAGCAACTTTTGTCAAACGGTTCACAATTACCCATATGGAATCAAAATCTTCCTTGGTCTTAGGTAATCCGGTGATAAAGTCCATACTGACTTCTTCCCACTTTCACTTGGGAATTCTTAATGGTTGCAACAGACCTACCAGTCGCTAATGCTCGGCTCTAACTCTCTAACACACATCACAAAGCACAACATACTTTGCTATCTCACGCTTCATATTAGACAACCAGTACTTGTCCTTGACATCCTCATACATCTTTGTACAGCTCGGATGAATCGAATATAAGAATTTGTGGGCTTCCTTGAGCAATAACTCCTTTAACTCCTTTTTATTTGGCACATGCAACCGCTCCTTAAATCATAGTATACATAGTTCATCCTTGATAACACCTAAAGCTTTACCTTCAATAAGATTAGTCTTGATATTTTGAATACCCACATCATCAACATGTGCTTAATGAATTTGATCATCCAAAGTTGGCTTCACTTTCATGGTAACTAGAAATCCTTCTTCCACCAATTCCAACTAAGCTTTGATGTGACCAAGAGTGTAAATACTACATTGATTTGTGCTTCACCCATGCAATCTGAAGTTACAAGGCCTAGTAGCTCTGAATTACATAAGGAGAAAGAAGCAATCAGTTATGGGAGAATGAAGAATATCCTAATTCGTGCGGATGCTTATGTGATTCCTCCTTTGCGTAATGTAAACAAGCCAATAATGCATGGAATTAGAGGTATGGATGGTAAAAAAAGAAAGCTAGTTTGGGTTAAGAGGAAGACACAAGATCAATCAAGTTCTTGTGATTGCAGTTCTGTCCACAATGTTCATGAAGATTGCAACACCAATTTTGAGGTTTCTAATGCACACAAAATACATATTTGGAAAGCTAATGAAGTCTACTTTCCAACGAATCAAACGGCGCATGATTTGTAGCTTCCTACACAAAGTTATAGCAACTTCATTGATTACTGCACGGGCTATCCGGAGAGACGCGCAAGACTTGCCAAACATAGAGAGTCCGAGTATTGCAATACAAGTAAGGGTAAAATTCGACCATACCATGGCTTTCCAAAGGATGAGAATGACCCCTTTTTAGGTTCCAAACAGATTTGGAAGCCCCTTGAACAAGGAAAGGAAACCTATAAAGATTTAAATTCAATTCGGATTCGGTTTGGGTCTGACAGGAAGTCCAAATTTAAATTCAACTAGTAAAGGTGCCCGTGCGTTGCAACGGAAAACCAAATAAAAGTGATGCATACTATCAAATATGATCTCAAACAGAATAATAAATATCAATTTTATCTTACGGCATCATGTATCAAACAAAACATACATGTTCATACTCGTAAATAAATCAAGCATCATATTAGTGAAGCATGATAGAACAAGCACCACATACAACAATCTATGTACAAAAATGATAGTAAACAATATTTTTCCACAGTATTCTTAATACATAAATAACTGTCAGACCGTCTTGGAGAATAACAAACTAATTGATAAATAGGACATCATGCCATAAACATTAACGGAAATTTTAAAATGAAACTGATACGCCATCCTTCTGGAAGACTTATCTTCATCTCTAGCTTGTCAAGGAAAGAGAAAGCAAGCACACTCTACAAAATAGAAAACAAATAATTAAACATCATAAATCCATTGTATGTTACATATAAAAGATATGAAAAGATTTAGTGAATTACTTACGTTACTTAATTTCCAAACATTCTGGCAAGCTCATCGTTCCTTATGTCAATGGCATTCATGATAAAATTCCTTACATTCAAATCATGCAGTACTACATGGCGCATTTCTGTTTGAAGGGAGTATTATTTAAATTATGAAAGACATACATACATGCATACATTATTTACTTGGTTTTTACCTTCAAGCTCTTGTAGCCTATCATCTTGTGGTCCAAATATGAAATTTGTACAATCCATTGTCATTAAGCAACCTTTTCAATAACGTATCAATTTGATGAGGAACAGAAATAAGATATAAGATGATGAAATATTCGTATTAGTTGCATACATACCATGTCGACTATTCTTTTTCAGCATTGTCACACTTGAAATACGGTTCTGTTCCCCCGCAAGTCTCCATTGTGTTAGATACCGCACAATAAGTCCATCCCAAACGCGCACAAATAGTAAGTTCTCACTGATGTACATAAAAAATGGACTCAATCAATAATATCCAATATAAATTATTTGCTTTCAAGAAAATAGAAGCATTCTATGCAACTTGCCTGTCATCCATGAGGCATAATTCCCTCATTGGTATACGACGTGGGAAGCTGTTGATGTGCCGTATTGGGCCGACATGTACAACCAAACCGACCACATCTTACCAAAGTTGCATCAATTGTAAGGATTATTCAAAGCAACAACATAAAAGTATATTAAAAAAAGCAACACAAAAGTATATCAAATAAGAGGCAGCATATGTGAAAAAGTGGAGATCTTACCAACAATTGACTTGTTTGGTTTTAAATAAACATCTTCAAAGTGTGTATATTGCATAGGGAGATCAGAAAATTGAATGATATTGCTCAGCTGCCTAACCGTAGTTCGGTATGTGAACCTTAATTCAAGCTCCTTTCCAAGGAACCGGAATTCGTCGGGATTGAAGTCAACATTTACTGAGTGGACCTCATACAAACTCCCTTCGGCAAGTAATCGATCAAATCTATGAGATTGCCTGCCGAAGCAAAATACTTCCATTTTCATGCCCTAATAATAGAAATGCAAAAAAGCATATAAGTCATTGCATGAAATAATATTGGGTTGAAAATTAAAAGAACATATGGTGTAACGAATATTAAAGTAAATATCGATACATACATTCTCATCAGCAACTATAAGCTGAAGCATAGATCCAGTCATAATCTCTCGAATCGGAAATTTGTGCACTATACACGAAAGTTCCATTTGTAATGTATGCTGTCTAGGCCCAACTCATGAAAGTGGATGAACCTATAAAAGGTAAATCATCAATGACATTACTTTATGTGTTAAATGTACATTAAGATACACAAAGAATGAACTTAAGGAAAAATAAGAATATGCATAAATATGTCTTCAAGAACACTCACCTAGACTGGAATGACATGTCGGCATCAAAGGGAGCATAGACTCTTCGCGTAGAAAGGCTCCTAACCGACATCATGCTGACACAACAAATAGTTTGTCAGAAAGAAATCTGATACGACATACATGTTTTGTGTTAAACATTCCAACGAGACATACATCTGCACAAGAATGCCAGTTGCAAAAAACAAAGGATAACAAAGAAAACAATTTTACATTTACACGAAACATCTCATATGTGTTTTGAAGTCTCATATGCGATTTGAAGTCTCTTGGTGAGCATAAAAGAATAGTTGCACTACAACGCAACATCGATATCAATCGGATAAAACCAAGACTAAATTGTTCACAATCAAACTTTTCACGTTAATTCCTCTCATAAAATACATGAATTTATTCAGAATTAACCAACGTAGAGGATTGACTGTCACTGGTTTTTTCTCATTGCTGAAGATCCAAACAGCACACCATATGAAATTTAGCCCTGTTCAAAGAAATTACATTTAGGAATTTCGACAGGAATTAAGTAATTGCCAAGCATGAATTTACAATCGAGTGATTAATACCTCGTCTATGATGTGAGTACTTCTTTGTAGACGATGTTTTTTGTGAAGGTGCCACGGGTCTTTCTAGATATGCGCTGCTTGTCCTCCTTATCCGCAACAGCAAGGACCTTGATGTTGCTTCTGGCGGTGGCCCTAGATAGCGCGACGTACAGTTGCCCATGAGAGAAGACCGGATCAGGGAGGTAGACACCAACATTCGGGATGGTCTGCCCCTGCGCCTTGTTGATTGTCATTGCAAAGCTGAGCCTGACCGGGATTTGCTTCCTTTTGAATCTAAACGGGAACATCTCGTCATCAGAGGGACATAAAGGTATTCGAGGGAGGAACACCCTCTTCCCCGTGTGCTGACCGAGCACAATCTTGGCATCAATCGCATTCTTTTGGAACCCCTGGACTACCAGTCTCGTCCCGTTGCATAGTCCATTAGCGGGATCGATGTTCCGCAACAGTATCACGGGACAGTTAATCTTGAGCTTAAGTACATGCGGAGGTAGCCCATTAGGGGTCAGTGTGTTTAAGAATTCAGGAGGGTAGTAGTTGTGGGGATCATCCTCCGCACAGTCAAAGCTATGGTACACCATCTCCTCCCCACGAAATAGGTCAATCATTTTCATATTGATCTTATCGATATACTCATTTCGGGTTGACAAGATGGCCCGCGATGTGATATAGCTGGCATCCGATAGGTTCTGATCTAACATAGGGAACACACTCTGTATAAGTTTATCGAGGTCTGTGTCCTTTCCTGTATACGGCACACATATCTCGTCTGGAAGCCGTACACAACCATCCTCATTGGTCTCCTCGGTACCATTGCCGACCCGCAATAGGTACTCTGCAAACTCAGGATCACTCTGGGCCCTCAGGTTATGTACGAGCCTTAGCTGTCGCATGCATTCCCATAGATATGACTTACGCAACGTCGCATCAGTTATCTGTGGCCTAGTACCCTTACGAACAACTGGAAGCACCTGCCTGAAGTCTCCACCGAACACGATTATCTTCCCACCGAACGGCAAGTCGTGTCGATCCATGATGTCTTGCATGGTACTGTCTAGGGCCTCAACCGCCTGTCGCCTCGTCATGGATGCTTCATCCCATATTATTAGCGATGCTCGCTGAAGAAGCTTAGCGGTCCCACTCTGCTTTGTGAAGCTACAGATCGCCCCATTACCAATGTTGAGTGGGATCTTAAACCTCGAGTGCGCTGTCCTGCCTCCGGGCATGATGGAGGCAGCTACACCTGACGTTGCGGTTGCCACTGCAATCTTCCCATCGCCTCGGACCTTTGCGAGCAAAGCTTTATACAGGAATGTCTTTCCCGTGCCTCCCGGGCCATCAACAAAGAAGACACCTCCGTTGCCGTTGTCAACCGCAGATAATATCTCGTCGTATGCTGCCCTTTGCTCAAGATTGAGGGACGACGACAGAGAAATATGGTCAGGGTCTACCTCGATTGTTGACTCCTCATAGATCTCCCTGGCCTCTCCATCGTTGCTTTCGTTTGACTCATCTATAGCGGGGAGAGGGAATGATATTATGTCCTTACCCATCGACTGGAGCATATTTCTGATGTCCAACAACACCATCTGCTCTACCGTGTGTGGGCATACATGGGAACGGCGGTAGTCGTCTGACATTCCCTCAAGGTGCCTGTCCCATAGCCCACGCACATCGTTTGGCTCACAGAACACCAGTATAATTGCGAAGAGCCTTCGGAGCGAGGATGGCATCTGGAATAGCTCAGCCTCTATCAGGCACTCTTCTAGGGTGTTGTCAGCCTCGATAAGTCCCCTCTTCTCAGCAGCATCTCGGAAGAATGGGTAGACTACACTATCCACCGTCCTAAGGTCTTCAAAGGAGGTGGCGCCAGGTACGTGGTTTAGTAGCACCCTGAGATAGTACCGCTCCCCCTCGTTTGGGTGGGCAGACACAATTCTGCCAACTTGTGTTCTTTCTGTCCTCTTCTTCCACTTCTTCGGGCCTGGCTGCCAAACAAATGCTGCTGGAAAATCCCTGTACAAGATGCCTCGAGCCTCCTCATTTGTTCGGTTCATCTCAAAATACTCTGTTAGCATGGACCTCTCGACGCCATGCCGGGCTACCACATCATGAAGATCTTGACCCGCGTGGAACGAGACCATGTGCATGTTCGGTAGATGCAGCTGCATCTGCAACACTGGTGGGGAGATCTTGCTAAGGTTAAAGCTGTAGATCCTCCAAAGAGCTTCTGGTGGGGTAACCCACCTAGCATCCCTGTACTGCTTGATCTCATCGATGTTCTCGTTGCTATCAGGCTCATCAAGAGAAACAGATGCTCGGTCATGGCCCTTGTAAACATACTTGAAAAGGTACTTCACGGCCTTTATGCTTGAGCAAACCTCAACGTTTATGTGGCAGTTATACTTCCTCAAGAGGTAAGGGTTGTATGGCACAACCCACCTGTTGTCAAGCATCTGTCCTCGGACCTTTGCACGGCGGCCATCGTCCCGTCTCCTGTACACTGGGTACGAATCCTTGCCTTGTAGTGTAGTTGCGTTGAAAGGGCGTGGGTAGTAGTTCTTGCATCTACCATCATGCATGCACACATTTTTGGGATTTAGGACTCCGCAAGGGCCATGCATCATATGCTTAACGACCATCTCGTACAGCTCTGGGTACTTGTTTTTGTCCGGGAGCTCAGCGGAGATGAGACAGTCGTACTGTTCGGGACAAGTGAGCTTGTGCCTTCCCTTCATGATAAGAAGAAAGTGAACATGAGGAAGTCCCCTCTTCTGGAACTCAATAACGTACACATAAGCAGCTACTACGCCAAGGATATGCCTCTTGAATAACTGCTCCTTGAGGTCCTCCAGCTTGGCTCTGAATACCCGAACGATGAGATCAGGGCGGTCTTGTGGGGTTTGTCCAGGCTCTAGCTCACGCCTTATCTCTTCCCAATTTGGGTTGCAGGTCATAGTTAGGAAGATGTCCGGCTTTCCATACTTTTGCACCAAGGCCATAGCGTCCATGAACCTTCGTTTCATATCTCTATCGCCCCCAATGAATGATGCTGGGAGCACAATCCTTTTGCCTACAACATGCGCACGGCTCTCTCCAAACTCTATGCTATCAACCAATCCTTTATACAAGTCTGCGCGTATCTCCTTCTGGTGGCGCCTAAAGTAGTCCAGTCTTGTACCCTCCACCTTGATGTACATGTCGACCGCATACTGCTGGAATAGGCGCTTGCCGTATAATAAGGCATTGAATATCCCGGGACGCTTTTGGAATTTGTAGCAGTAGTAGTCTCGTACAGACACGCAAAGTCGATTATTCGAATCTACGCACATGAGTGGGACAAAATGTTAGGTCAAGCATAATTAAGCAAGACATCAACAATGACCAAATGCCATGTTTACCATAAGACTAACCTTGATTCTCGTCACTACCCTCGTTGTTACTATTTTCACATGCTTGGATTACAGCTTCAAGGGGTACACCATGCTTTGGAATTTGTGGATGCCAGCCGAGCTCCCCTCCTGGGAAGAACATTGGATACGATAGAGGGTCGTAGCATCCGTAGTACGGCTTGATACTATATTTCTCATTATTATTACCGTACAGGATTATGCTACGGTTGAATTCTTTGCGCAACTCGTTGCCCTCAACCCACACAGCGGCCACCTCCGATGTTATCGGCCTGTTGTAGACTCTCTGGTCCATCTTTAAGTCCGTGTTTAGTGAGACACGATATTCCTCGAGGTTTTCAATCTGGCCTAGGCTCCGGAAAGTCTGCGAGTAAGGGTTGTCCCGAAGAATGTGTACAAGCGTCCTCACGACTTCCTGGTCGAGGCTAGGGGAGTAACGAAACCGGTGATCGAGAGTGGGGTCATCATCGTAGAAATAGAGCTCCAGATGCTCTGGAGCAGAGTCACTCGAACCAAAGGAATGTACATTGTGGTAAATTTGTCCATGGGCTCTAAATGTGTACACTCCAGACCTCATGTTGGTGTAGTTGTTATCAAGACTCACGCCTAGAGTAGTAAAGGAGAAGTGACCGTTGAAGAATCTAATGTTGCCTTGAAAATGCCTGGCATCAGGATCTGCACTTGACCAGAGCCTACGGAGTTCTGGTGTTGGCTCTGGGTTCGACAGCCTAATTTTACCATTTCGGCAGCAAAAACCCTTTGATTCATACTGGAACTTCTTCGCGCTGCAGTGCACGCAGTCTGGCTCAGGCTTCAACACGTGCGTGCTATCGGGTATGTTGCTGTATACATGATCGTAGGGATCTAGAACATTTGATCCCGCGGGACAGGCATCAGCTGGCTCATCAAAGTCCGTGTCTTCAATTGCGTCGCCATCTGCAAGTATTTAAAGGGAAGGGGTGATGATAGGTGTTGGATTCTACATATACGAGAGACAAACGATGTTTCAAATACCTCCACCAGCAAACATGTAGTACTCCTCATCCATATCGTCCTCAACGATGGTATCTAGACCACATGTTATTTTGTGTGAGTAGGATAATAATGGTTCAATTCTATAGTTGGGACGATAAATATAAATATAGTTATTACCATCATCTGTAATAAATGATTGTGTTGAGAGATCAGCAGTAGCGAAGCCGTGCGAGATCGATGATGGATTGACATCCGATGAAGCTTCTAAATGTGGGCATTGCATTGCAATTGATTCGGTGCATGGGGTGTCTCTCTTGGTTGCGTAGCTTGCATTACGTTCATGAAGCAATGCCTGCTTCTCCTCAGATGTAATGCTTCGCCTGGCTGATCTTCGACGGGCATTAATCTCACACCGCTTCTCGACTGTTAAACTTTGGACACGTGCTCTACGTTGTGCATTTATAGCCTGCCTCTCTTCGGGTGCTAAACAGCGACTCCGTGCTCGTGCTCTTCGGCGGGCATTAATCTCTTCCCTTTGTTCAGGTGTTAAACTTTGACGTCGAGCTCGTTCACGTTCTCGTCTTGCTAGCCTTTGCTCTAATGTAAGAGCTGCATACCTAGCATTTTGTCGATCACGCCTTGACTGTATTTCTTCTGCAAGGGTTGCATTTCTTGTGTTGTGTTCTTCACGTCTCGCTCCATTTTGCTCAGATGTAATGCGAGCCTTTGCTTGACCATGATGTGGTTGTGTTTGCTCTAGTGGTATGGTAGCAGAACTCGCTGCCACATCATGGTCATGATTCCTACCTAAAGTGTGTAGGGCATCTAATTAATAACTAATAGAATGTGCAACAAAGTGCGTACCATTATAACATATGTGCATAAAACAACATACCATTTGAGCAATCGCCTTGTAGCAATACCCCTGTCGTGACGGTACTACGAGATGGAAACGTACATAATGTATGTGTTTGATTAGGCACATCTTCATCGTCTGACGATGAAAAACTCTGGCATGTAACGTTGGATGCGTCACGTATAAAAAATCCAATTGGGGCATGTGGTATATTGTTGGTGCGCGGTTTCTTTGGACCACGACGTCCATCCACCACTGTTTCCACAATAATTTATAAAAAAACCACACACAAATTTATTTAGTATACTCGAGTGTTGTAATATAAGCAATATTAAAAAAGGCTCAGCAAAATTGCTACCTTCTTTTCCTTTCTGTGATTGGTTTGGATGATGCAACATCTTCACCAAAATCTTTTGTGATCTATGGAGAAATTGATGTGAAGCCCAAAGAAAATATCACTGCCATCAACTTGGTCAGTCAATATTTGACCAAGTTAGGAAAGTACTGCATTCAGATGTTATACTTACTACTTAGAAAATTTGAGCTATGCTTTTAGTTCAACAAAGTGCTCTGTTCATCAAATACTGAAAAGATATTTCCATTTCATTACAACTGAAAAGATCATTACATTTCAGGTATACATTTAAATCATGCAACATTTGAAAAGATCATTCCATTTTGTTGTTAACTATTGGGCTGTCGCAGAGCGCCTCCTTCCCGGCAAGGGGCAGCGGGGGCCAAGAAGGGTGGCACCGCGGTGGCGTCGCCGAAGCAAGCGAAGCCGGAGGGGAAGGGTGCCGTATCCAATGGATCGGAAGCGGCAGCTGGTTAGTTTTGGTTTGGTCTTGAGTTCGCTTGTGTATTATTACAATTTTATTGACCAGCCGCTACATCAGATTTAACAAAATAATTGAAAAACTATGCAAGCAGTACATTAAGAGAAACTCAGCACTAACACTACTACACAAAGGAAATAAACATGTTTAATTTCCTGAGAAACCAAATGGAATAACACATAAACACAGTCAACAGCTACTTTACCTTTTGCCTTTTCTCTTTTAACAATCCTCTCGCAAAGAAGGCGTAATATTTCTAATTCAACCTGCCACAAAAGAGGAATGGTGCAATTCAGCCTACAAGGGCCGGCTGAACACTTCATGGTCCTCTAGCTAATACGACATGCATATATCATTGTCTATTCAAGAAAAAAATGTGTATATACTACAGTTAGTTTGATGGAAATATGGGTTTCGAATTGTATTATATGCGTATAATGTGTCTAGTTATGTTTTACTCCTGTGGGGATCTAGCTAGTTCAAAGCTATTTCCATCTGTATGTGTTTTTCATGCAAGTGCTGAACATCTTCCTTATAAGCAATACATTAAGAGAAACTCAGCACTAACACTACTACACAAAGGAAATAAACAAGTAATTCTGCGAGATTATACTACTACCTGACAAGTTTAATTTCCTACTAAACCAAAAGGAATAACACATAAACACAGTCAACAGCTACTTTACCTTTGCCTTTTCTCTTGTAACAATCGTCTCGCAAAGAAGGCGTAATATTTCTAATTCAACCTGCCACAAAAGAGGAAAGTATTATGTTAATAGAAAATACATTTCACCCTAAGGGGTTCATCAAATTTAAAAGAAGAAAGGGGAAGGTGTCTCTTTTACTGCACAAGTCTTACATTCGTGCTATTTGCAATTATTTACACCCCCTTACAAGACAGATCTCACACAAATGATATCAGCGCAGAAATGAGCAAGGAACTTTAATGACTGAAGGTCGCGAGCCATTCCTTATTATCCTTAACCACAAGGTTTGAACCAAAGTGGATTCAACAAATTCAGACAAATAAAGAGCACTGGTTTAACACTTGAAATACAGTGGAAATGACTCAGGAAGTAAAGCTTGATGTATGGCCAGATACTCAGTTAGCTATACAGTGGAAATGGTTTTTGTTGTATCCATGGTTCAATGCTAAATAAACAAATATCTCCTTGGGTTGGCCGGATATTATTCTCTTGAAATAGTAGCTTAGTCTATAACTTGAAGCAGTTCCATGGGGCCAACATATTCAGGGCCAATACTTTGTTGTATTCATGTGGATATGTCTGTTAGCATGGCTTATTGATTGCTTAAAAAAGGAAGATAAATATGAAAGGGAAGACATTACATTGCTTTCCATTTTCCTCTGTAGATATAAATAACAAAGAAGCCATTCCATAGGTGCAGGTTTTTGGCAGCATTATTATTCGAATTCTGTAATGCGGATGCGGTTAGTAGAAAGGGATTGTTTTGGTCACAATATGCCCTTAAGCAGACAAGTACTTACAAAAGGCATTGCAAAGCTGGACTTTGAAATGGCAGATTGTGTTGTTCTAGTTTGATGGGGCCATGTGGTGTATTGCTAATGTATTATCCTCAGTTCTTCTTATTTGCAAAAGTTGATAGCAGCTTCAGTGCATGAAATCTTAACTATGCAAGAGCTATCTTGAGGCTTTTTTTTTCTTTTCTGGAAAAAGGGATTTTACACCTGTTTGACCCAAGCTTTGTACCCAGGCCAAACACTTTGGATTACCAAGTTAGCATATCTATCTTGAGGCTTTAGTCCAACTACTGTCAGAAATTGTGTCACATGAGTTTCAGGACTTACAAATTATGATCATCCACGTTTTGCCCCCTAGACATCTCTCATGGTGACAAATGGACATTACTTTCGGAATCCAGTGAATATTATACGAAAAGTGTGTGGTGTTTCTTTCATGAGTTATGCTAACTTCCACATTTAGATCTGTCTGGAAAAAATGATGCATGCTGAAAGATTGTGCTATTCTCTGGGTTTTACTTCATAGAAACTAAATACAATAGCAATGCTTGAAAGAAAGATTCCATTTGGAATTTGTGAATGTTGCTGTTTGAGGCTTTGAGCAGCCTACTTTGTTTTCTCTTTCTTTTTCTTTCTTTCAGGCTGTCTTTAATAGGGTTCTCCTTTCTGTTTCCCCTAAAACAGTGCCAAAAACATGAAAAAATATTTCAAACTCTTTTATTTTGCTGCCACCTATGAATTGATCACGTGCAGCCCATTAGGGCCTATGTGATGGCACACCAAAGGAGGGCAGCAGCCACAATAGCTAGGGCTGTCTGGGATTCCTTAGCTATCAAGTTATTGATAGGAATTGGATCTTATCTATTAGGGCAGTTATTTTTATTAGTTGGAAAGATAATATTACATCGTAAGATGGCTAGCTTTATATGAGCACGACATTGCCATCTCTTTTCAGTAAACAAGAAAATAAGAAGAGTTAGTCTATTCCCATTCTTTCCCGCCCTTGCGGTGTGGCTTCCGGTCATGGCGCCCTCACGCCACTTGGTCCAGGGACACCAGATCACTCCCAGGGGACCTTACTCCAGCCATGCCATGACCTATGGAAGCTTTCTACTGCTGTAGATCTTTGATTCTTATGCTAAATGTGTGGAAGTTATCCCTCTATGATGTCCTCTGGAAACTAACTTTACTATCATATTTTCAGCCAGAAGATTTCTGGTTTAGTGCACCAAAGAAGGGGATTATGGTTTTTGCATTGCCCGGGGAGCCTGGATTAACAGAGGTAGCTGGTGATTTCAAGATTCATTTTCATGATCGTCAGGGTGATTTCTACTGGTGAGCTCCATTTCCTAATGATAATGTATTATTTCCTAGGCAGAAGTATCTGTGCTGCTTGTGCTTAATGGTTTCATTTTCGAACAAGGTTGTTAGTTGCATACATGTACATTTATTAGTTGCATAAATATCTGTTCTCATTTGTGCTTTACGTGCTTGCAATAGCTCAAAGGAGGACAGGGGAGACCTTTTCAAATGAAAAAAGCTCCAGATCCCATCAAATACTCGTTTCCTTGATTATATTTATAAATTACATTGGTGTATATGTTTCATTTTGCATAGATGTGTGCTTGTTTGGCTGATCTGTTCATCAATCAATTCAGACCGTTGAAAGTTCTGCTCGTGAGTTCTTAGGAAAGGATAAGTTACATCAAAACATAGATAGCATTTGTAAGGGCACTACTGCAGTCAGTTTAATCAAGCAGGTACTATTGCTTGTTGGTTACCCATTTCCTTATAATAAATGGATTTACACCCTAGAATTCCAGATGCAGACAATTTAAAGTTATGCCACCATAAACGAAAGATATCAGCATATTACTTACAACAAAAGTAAGAAAAATTGGGAGTTGAGACACTTACACATAAGAAGGCGAGCACCCTGCGTCAAATAAGAATAGTGTAGAAGCGCTTGGTTTGAAGGATGAAAGGTAAACAGGTTTCTGTTACAATGATCAAAGCTAAACTTATATGTAGGAGCATCATCCTGTTCAGGAAAATAACTACAAGAAAGAGCACCTACCTGTGTATTTGGGCCTGCTGAACTTATATGTAGGAGCACCTACCTGTGAAAATATAAGAACTAAATGGTGCTAAGCAGCATTTGTAAATCAGATCACAAATGAAAATAAAGAGATCCAATCGCATTTTATATCTCTCATGATCAAGAAATGGATGCGAAAGATCCAATTTGCAAAACAGCCAGACTACAGAACACAATAAAGACATATAACCCTCTATTCATATGCAGTAAAACAAATTGTGTAGGTCCTTATGATCACATCGCAAAACCTGCAAGACATGTGCTTTCATTGGGAGCAAAAACATCTCTATAGAAAAGCTGTCTTGCAAGGATCATCACATTGTGAAGTTGTTCTACGATATATGGTGTAGAACTGCAGATAAGAACCGTAACACCATTCCTCATGTACAGGCAAAACAATAGATCATATAACGTGAATATGTACATATATATTGATGTCAAATGGAAAATGTGCATCTTGACCCTCTTTATTCATTTTAGAACTACTCTTAGAAACTTGAGAACTGTAAAACACTGCATTCATAAAAGGACATACATTCATATTGGACTATGTTTTGCAAGAAGATAACGAGCTACCAAACCATGTTATTCAAAAGCAAAATCTTGCAGGATTGAACACATAACTTGTAGCATATACTCTTGTAGCATATACTTAACAATAGCCATAATATAGTATACTGTATGTTTACAATTAGCAGCTGTCATATTTCATAATCCACATTGCTAGGTAAACAAATTAAAGGTTGTAAGAAGGAAATAAACAAGTTTAATTTCCTGAGAAACCAAAAGGAATAACACATAAACACAGTCAACAGCTACTTTACCTTTGCCTTTTCTCTTTTAACAATCCTCTTGCAAAGAAGGCGTAATATTTCTAATTCAACCTGCCACAAAAGAGGAAAGTATTATGTTAATAGAAAATACATTTCACCCTAAGGGGTTCATCAAATTTCTAATTCTGGCACAAAGTTGGACAAGGTAGCTTTACCAAACAAATAATTTGTAATACAAATAGCTTAGATCAAAACTCATATTTTAAGAACATGTTCAGGAGCAATAGGTTTCTTCTCCTCTCGGCTGCACACTTCATTGGATTCAAAAGACAGAAGATTGATGAACTCTTAATATACACAGTTACAAACATACAAGTGATTAGATTGGATCAGAAAAAGAGAAACCCAGCCTTTGCGTATAAGCACTATCATTCAGTAAAGAAGCAAAGATTGCAAGATACCCAGGAAAAGCATGCAAATCATGGCAGAACAAATTGTGTCATGAACTCACAACAATAACATGAATATATATGTTGAGAGTGTGGATCTTCTGCTGACGACAGGAATTTTTTAATACAGTACACATGCAAAATCTTACCCCCATCCTTCTGAATAAACTTGTTTAATCTCTTAATGTTCACACACAAACATCCGGACTCTAAATTGTGACAGGTGAAACAACCACATTTAACACAAATAGAGCAGTTCAACCCTACCATGTTATTAATGTATGTGGTAGATTTTGCATCTTGACCCTCTTAATTCATTTTAGAACTACTCTTAGAAACTTCAGAACTATAAAACACTGCATTCATAAAAGGACATACATTCATATTGGACTATGGTTTCAAATGGAAACGCACTATATCCACAACACAGCAAAGAAAGAAAAATAAGGACCGATTGCCTTGAGCATTCATGAAAACATCCCTAGCAAAACAGACCTCACATGAAGGGAAATGAGCAGCCTCACATTAATACTTGCTGCCTTGCATGACTAAACCTTGTAGTGGATGTAAGTGCATTGATAATGTGGTGGTACTCACCTTGCCGCTATCGTAGCAAAGAAATGAAATAGGAGATGTTCCCTTCGAACCCTTCTTCACATTGGAGACTCAAGCACCAGTGATTTTGCAATTTATGCGCAAGAAATAGTAGCAGGTCAGAATAGTTGGGAGACCGAGAAGAACATAAGAGAAGAAGCTAAAAAGGAGAACGAGAGGAATAAATACCTAAAGGCAACTGTCATTCAAACACGTCCGCGCTTGCAACTGCCATATCTTATGCCACGATCGGCCACCACAACTGCCATATTTTGTGTCTCACATTGTAACCGCTGAGGCTGCAGCTACTCTGGCCCCGCCTTGCTCTCAGCTGATGCACACCACAACCCACGCCGGTGAGGACTGTGGGCGGCGCTGCGAGGCGACGTGGCGTAGCTCACCGCATCTGGCGTAGCTGATGCGGCTGCGGCGGGAGAGGGACGATGGTAGGGGGAGAGTGGCGGCGCGGAGCACGGGGCTGATGCGGCTGCGGCGGGGTCGGGACGTTGAGAGGGGGAGAGACGGGGGGAGGGGAGGGTGGCGGCGCGGAGGAAGGGGAGAGCAGCGGCGCCGATCGGGACGGTGGGAGGGGAGGGTGTCGGCGCGGAGGAAGGGGAGAGCAGCGGCGCCGATCGGGACGGTGGGAGGGGAGGGTGTCGGCGCGGAGGAAGGGGAGAGCAGCGGCGCAGATCGGGACGGTGGGAGGGGGAGACATGGCGTGGAGCAGCGGCGCGGAGAACGGGGGAGAGGAATCGGTGGGGAGGAGGCGCGGTTCGGCGCGGAGGAAGGGCAGAGCGGCGACATCGCCGAGCCGGACGGTAGGAGGGGGAGACATGGCGTGGAGCGGCGCGGAGAACGGGGGAGAGGAATCGGTGGGGAGGAGGCGCGGTGCGGGATGGAGGGGAGAGCAGCGGCGTCGCCGATCGGGACGGTGGGAGGGGGAGACATGGCGTGGAGCGGCGCGGAGAACGGGGGAGAGGAATCGGTGATGAGGAGGCGCGGTGCGGGATGGAGGGGAGAGCAGCGGCGCCGAGGAAGGGGATGCGTGCAGGGAGTGTCGGCGCGGAGGAAGGGGAGGAACGGAGAACGCGAGGATAACGGGGGAGAGATTCGGTGGGGAGCAGGAGGCCCACGCGTCGGCGCGTATGTGTCTGTGAGGGGGGATCGGGGAGAACGGACGGACTGTCACCAACTCCAATTTTTAAGTCGTAGAGATTCGGATTCGGTTTGGGTCTGACAGGAAACCTACAAAGTTGTGACACCTTGTATACTAGTGCAAATTGCCCTTATCAAGATTGTTGGCTGCGTCAAGACAAGGAGAAGGAACCTTGCTGAACGTACCGGGAAAGATCGGGTCATCCTTACGCATCAAGTAATCCTTAGTTGGTCCGTATCATTGTGGTATCAGAGCGTGGTTGATCACGGTACGTGCTTGTGTTTCTTGCTGATTTCAGGATGTCGGGAGCAAGTAGAAGAGTTCGAGCGGCTACCACAGCGATGAATTGGGCGAACCATTCGGTGATGATTTACCACCCGCTGTACGGAGCCGAGTCAAGGCGCTTACCGGCCACATCAAACGCTGGGAGGACGTCATACGTGCTGATTTCGACCAAAGCATCAATGGCGTGCATACAAGAATCACTGAGGTGCAACATAGTTGAATGCTCGCCTCACGGAGGGCTTCAATAATCTGGAGGTGACACTCCACTGCTTGGAGGGACGACTACCGCCGCCGGGAGGGGCTGGCGTGCAGCACCAAGTACCCAACTTTATGCGACGTGTGCAGCCGCATGACAACGCACGCTACTATGAAGATGATGAGAACATGTCCGATGGCCGCGGAGGCTATCCACGACCACCACGGTGTGATTTTTTTGATCGCTGGGCTGCTGCACATGGAGGACACCGCGGAGGAGGTGTAGAATGTGAGGACGATGGTATTGGTCGCATCAAAATCACCATACCGAAGGGCAGAGCTGATGCGTGTAAATCAGATTTTCGACAACCACAACTACTCCGAAGAAAAGAAGGTTTGTGTTGGCTCGATTGAGTTCACCGAATACGCTATTATTTGGTGGGATCAATTGAACCGTGCAGGTGAACGTCCACACACTTGGGAGGCGATGAAGCGAGTCATGAGGGACCGTTTTGTACCAGCATACTACACACGCACACTAAGCTACGACGGTTGAATCAAGGCTCCAAGTCCGTGGATGAATACTATCAGGAGATGCAAGTGCTCATGATCTGTATCGGAGTTCGTGAGTCCGAGGAGGCTACTATGACAAGATTCTTTGAAGGGCTGAACGACAATGTGCGGAATCGTGTTGATTTGATGCAATACGACACCATCAAGAGCTACTTTATCAAGCAGAGCGTGCTGAACAATGGGTACAAGACAACCATCCCAAGGTTGCCCAAACTCATACATCAACTTGGAGACGCCCAAATCAGCAAGAGGGCGAAGGAGGCATAAGTTCTAAGCCGGTTGCATCCACTAAACCGGTTGGAACTTGAGAGATCATGTGGCCGTGACCCCATGAGAGTGATGAGTAATTGACAAGGGTTTAGGATAGTCGAGTTTGGGTGGTTTGGACCATGTCATTGCGTGGTGCAATGGGCTCGGTCGGTTTGGTCAAACTTGGTCGTATTGGCTTAGGATGCATATTCTAATGTTTCGACAGGTTTGGACTTCATCATGAGTAAGTATGATGCTATTTACGCTTTCATGTGTCGAGCGGTGCTATGTGATGTGTTTCTTGTCTGTGTTGGCTGCAGGACATCGAGACGGAGTCGTGGCGAGACACGGAGGACCGGACTAGGCGCAGGTGGCGCTGAGGTCAGAACGGTCGGGATGTGTCGAAGACGACGTGGACTCGAGGTGGAGTCGTGGCGAGGCATGGTGGACCGGACTAGGCGCAGGTGGCGCTGAGGTCAGAACGGTCGAGGTGTGCCGAAGACGGCGAAGCTGCGTGGCTTGCAGGGCAAGGAATGAGGAAGCTTCCTGGAAGGTGCGCGAGGGGCGTTTCGGTAAAAACGCAAAGCTGCACTAAAGGAAGTGGATTGTGGGTAAAGCGCAAAAGCTAAATGGGTAAAGCACTTGGTGAAACCATTAGTGGAGGCTATAAATAGAGAGGGAGATGGTGTGCTGAAATTTGAGAGAGTGTGTTGAGAGTTTTATGTTTGTGCTTCTCTCCATGTGTGGTGTGAGTTCATGAGTTCTTATCTCAAGCATGTATGGGGTTTTCGTGAGAGATTGAGAGTAGTGGACAGCATGTAAAAACCCTATATCAATCATGTATGTCTCTGTATCGCGTTTAAGAATCCTTTTCTAAGTTGACTTCTTGTTTGTCTTCTTTCTTATTTGCTCTTGTTGATTTGAGTTTTTTTGGGTCTAGTAGCTGGATCCTTTCGCTATGAAATGGGATAGACTTATGATCATTTGATGGCTGCATACCCATGAGCAAAAAGGGTGCTTCAAAGTTGTTTTGATTTCCTTCTCTCGGCAAGGATTGATCCTCTCTGCATGCAGCTGCAGTTTGCACATCACTTTGAGCAGCAAGTACTAGTAGCAAACAGCAGTAGCTTGTTTATTCTTTTGCTTCTCCTTTTTAGTCCCTTTTAGCAGCCCATTTGTTCCTCACGGCCAGCAATTTGCAGCAGCTGCTTGCTCCCTTTAGTTGCCTTTTATTTCCCTTTCTTTTGTGCTGTCCAGCATGCAGTAAAAGAAAGTCCTTTTTGGCTTCTTTAGTTGGTTTCTTCTCAGCTTTGGACAGCAAGCAAGCAGCAGCTCTGCAGTCCCCTGTTCTTTGATGACTTTCTTGCTGCTATAAGGCTTTTTACTACAGGCAGTCCAAGCACCAAAATTGCAGTTTTCAGCTCTCAATCCATAGCCTGTAAGTGTTCGGCCAGCAGCAATTTCAGCAAGCTTTGCAAGTTCTTGTGTTCCTCTTTTCTTTCCAGTAAAGCTCTCAAACTTGTTTTCTTCTTAGCTTCTCTTGTTGATCTTTGTTGGTTTGTTTTTACTCCTTCCAGCGTGCAAATTTTTACCTTCTTCATAGCATTTGTTGCTATAGGAGAATCTTTTAAGTGTGTACTTGTGGAGGACGGATTTTCTAAGTCGACATTCACCCCCCCCCTCTGTTGCCATTTCGGTCCAACAGAACTCCATTTAAAGAAGCATCTAAGGTGACAAGTTCAGCTGGCAAGGAGGCATCCAAATCTGATTCTAGCACTTTCTCCACCGCTAGAACAAGTCAAATTGAGTGTTTCAAGTGTAAGGGCAGGGGTCACATGATGAGGGATTGCCCAAATGGAAGGAAGGTGTTGCTCACACATGAGGGATATGTTACGGAGGGCGAAAGCGAGGAATCTGAACATGACGATGAGAAATTTAATGATTCTCCGCGAGAAGTTGTGTATTGTGATCCTGAGGTTGGTCCAACTTTGATGACTCATAATGTGGATGGTGATAATAAGCTGATTATTGAGAAGGGGTAGCGACGTTGTGTTTTTCAAACCCAATGCATGATCAAAGGCAAACGGTGCAAGTTTATAATCGATGGTGGAAGCTACAACAATGTGATCAGCAAGGACGTGGTTGATGCACTCTCATTGACCACATGGCGTCATTCTAAGCCATACTATATGCAATGGCTTCACAATGTTGGTAAGCTGAAAGTTACTCATAAAGTTCGCGTGCCGTTTTCAATTGATGGCTATGAAGACAAGGTGGAGTGTGACGTCGTGACTATGCATATGTGTCACATCATGTTGGGGCCTCCGTGGCAGTTTAACCGCAATGTTACACACCAAGGGAGAGCCAATCGCTTCACTTTTATGTATAAAGGTGTATTTCAATCTTTGCTGCCTAAGAGAGATGAGGAGATTATTTCTGATATTGCGATCAAGAGCAAGGAGCTTGTGCAGATTACCACAAAACCGAGGACGGTTTCGCTTGAAGGGGGGAGAGGATGATGTGGCCAAGAGTGTGAATACTACATTGATTTGTGCTTCACCCATGAAATATGAAGTTACAAGGCCCAGTAGCTCTGAATTGCGTAAGGAGAAAGAAGCAATCGGTTATGGGAGAATGAAGAATATCTTAGTTCGTGTGGATGCTTATGTGATTCCTCCTTTGCGTAATGCAAACAAGCCAACAATAATTGGAATTAGAGGTGTGGATGGTAAAGAAAGAAAGCTAGTTTGGGTTAAGAGGAAGACACAAGATCAATCAAGTTCTTGTGATTGCAGTTCTGTCCACAATGTTCATGAAGATTGGAACGCCAATTCTGATGTTTCTAATGCACATAAAATACATATTTGGAAATCTAATAAAGTTTACTTTCCAACGAATCAAACGGCGCATGATTTGCAGCTTCCTACACAAAGTTATGACAACTTTATTGATTGCTGCACGGGCTGTCCGGAGAGACGCACGAGACTTGCCAAACATAGAGAGTCCGAGTATTGCAATACAAGTAAGGGTACAATCCGACCATACCATGGCTTTCCAAAGGATGAGAAGGACTCATTTTCAGGTTCCAAACAGATTTGGAAGCCCCTTGAACAAGAGAAGGAAACCTATAAATATTTGAATTCAATTCGGATTCGGTTCGGGTCTGACAGGAAGTCCAACATTAAAACACACATAACTTTCACAAACGGAGTCCGATTTGGGCGTTCTTGGACTCGTTGGAAAGATATTTCAAAGCCCCATGCAATGGATGAGGTTCCAGCCATGGAATCCTCATGGTCACATCGCAAATTGAGAGAATCCAGAGGTAGCAGTTTAGGTATTTCCTTTTTAGTTCATATTGGAGTTTGTTTCGGCCATAGGCCAGGTTGTGCGTGAGTTTTAGTCAAGGCCGTGCATGGTGCACCAATATAAGGCCAGGGCCTTAGCCCCATTGTAACTTAGGCTATGATATGATAAGTTGTTATGCTTGTGAAATAAAGCAGAAAATCGTCATGATGGTTGTTGGCAGCCAGATTGCGTGATTGCAAGGTTTTCTCGTTTGGAGTTTGTTGAGTTGGTACAAGGCAAAAATAGGAGATTCTTGAGATTGCCCATCGAATCTACAAGGTTCATCTCTTCTAACTCATGTCTTCTTGGTGAATTCACGGTTTGGGGAGTTCAGTGGATTGATTCTAGTGTGCACCTTGCATACTAGTGCAAATTGCCCTTATCAAGATTGTTGGCTGTGTCAAGACAAGGAGAAGGAACCTCGCTGAATGTACCGGGAAAGATCGGGCCATCCTTACGCATCAACTAATCCTTACTTGGTCCGTATCAAGCTTCCGAAATTCCTCATGTACAACTAGATGACTCTCTTTGATCATTACGGTATTACAGTAGTTCTTCCTCCTCAATGCATCAACTACCACATTGGCCTTCCCGAGATGATAATGAATTCCCACATTATAATCTTTGATCAGTTCCAACCATCTTCTTTGTGTGAGGTTAAGGTCAGATTGAGTGAAAATATACTTCAGGCTCTTATGATCGGTATAGATCTCACAACGATTCCCCATGAGATATGCCAAATTTTCAAAGCATGCACTACGGCTGCTAACACCAAATTATGCGTAGGGTAATTCTCTTCATGCAGCCGTAACTATCGCAGAGCATAATCTACCACTTTTCTATCTTGCATCAACACACATCCCAAGCCTTTACGAGAAGATCATAATAAATCTCGAAATCCTTGTTGATATCTAGCAATACCAATACAGGTGTGGTAGTCAAACATTCCTTCAACTTCTAAAAACTCTTTTCATCCAAAAAAATTTCTTTTCATTCTTTAACAGCTGCGTAAGCGGCCTGGCTAGTGAAACAGCTTAATCCATCTGAACTTTCTAGTGAAACAGCTCTACTTCCATAATTCAACATGGCTTGGTACTTCTTAAGCCAATTCATCCACAGGATTACATCCAAAGACTGGATGTCTAGCACAATGAGATCAGCGTGAAATTCCACCCCTTGGATGGTGATCGTAACTCCCAAACATCCTAGATTCATACTCAACTTTGAACCCAAGGATTGAACCAAAAGAACAGTACCAAGAACAGTAGTTTTCAACCATTGTCTAACAACAAAACTCTGAGAAACAAACGAATGTGAAGCTCCTATATCAAACAAAACTGTAGCAGGTGCTGAATTTACTAGGAACTTACCCATCACAACATCCGGTGCTACTTTGGGCCTCCACTATGGTGACATGGTTCACTTGTCCTCAAACAACAGACTGTTGCGCTTGATTGGCTTTGACCTGAAGCTTGAGATGCTCCACGTCATCACCCTATAGCAAGAGTTCTGTCTGGTGTAGCTCCTGGATTGAAATGAATTGGCGTTAAAGCTTGCTTTTGGAAACACTTGTTAGTATAGTGGCCTGGCTCATGGCACTTGAAACAAGTAATTGCTACTGCAGGGTTGGCATTCCTCTGAGGCTAACTACTTCTACTAATTGGGTGTGGTCCTGAAGCATTGGAATGGGGTATTGGTGTTGGAGTTCTGAATCCTGACTGCTGTGGCACACGAGCAAGTTGATAGGCATTGAGGCGAGGCTTTTGGGACTGGTGCATGTGAGCTCCCTACAGCATCATCCTTCTCTTATAGGTCTATTCTAGCCCACGGTGATTTTCCTTAATGAGTATTGCTTTGTCCACTATGTTTTGAAAACTGGCGTAGTGATTGCCCACAACTTGGACTTTCAATGTAGGGTTAAGACCTCCCTTGAAGTGCTTTTGACGGGCATCATCACTTGCCACATCCTCCAGGGCATAGTAGGCTAACTGGGTGAATTTGTTGATATATTCACTCACTGTCATATTCTTCTGCTGCAGCTCATAGGATTCTTCTTTCCTCATTTCGATCACCCCGTCTAGGATATGGGTTTGGTGGAAAGCTGCTACGAACTCTGCCCAAGCGATGCTCTCTTGATCATCATGAGCGATGCAATAGTTCTCCCACTATTTTGCGATAGCACCTTCCAATTGGTGAGCGGTGTAAAGAACTTTTCCTCGATCCATGTACTCAATAAGACTTAGCTTCTTCTCTATGGAACGGAGCCACTCATCAGCTTCTAGAGGTTCAGACGATCGGGAATAAGTAGGCGGCCTTACTCTCATGAATTCAGCAAACTTCGGTTGCTACCATACTGGTTGAGGTGCAGGGGCTTCCTGATTTGGCCGATTCATCAAGGTGTTCATTTTCTGCGTCAACTAGGTCTGAGCTGCCATGAACTGCCTCAAGATTGGATCCAATCCTAGCGGTACCGACTACTATCCCTGAGTTGGTGGATCTGTGGCACTACTTCTTGGCTCCTGCTGCATCTGACTGTGACCAGCTAAATTCCATGTATCAACCATCTGACAGGATGACACCGAGGTTACCATAGATTAGAGGTAAACTCGTCTAAGGGGGATACTAATGACAATCCTAAACTAAGCAAACACTTAGCCAAAAGGCTAACAAAAGAAGCTTTAAAAAATACGTAAATAAAGATCTTGACATGTTTGCAACATAATGCTGAAAGCAAAACTGCAGCTCACATCACAAGCAATTACGAATAAAAACCAAAATGTTCTATTACACGTGCTTTAAACTATACAAGGGTCTAATCTAGTGGCTCCCACTCAGGTCCTGCTAAGTAGGGCTCATTTGACTCTGCCTTTGAGTCACTGTAGAACATCCATGAATTGCAAACTGGCAGCAACGGCCCATGAGTAGCTGCGTATTGCTCTTCAAAATTTCAGATAAGCTTTGATAGACTAATCCTAGGGGTGAAAACGGATCGGATTCGGACGGATATTGCTTAAACCGTATCCTAACCCATATTTTTTCTCCGGATTCGGAGTCGAATACGGTAAAACCGGATACGAATACGAATTCGGAATATTCGGAATTTCGAATACGGTACCATCGGGACGGATATGTAACGGATTCGGCTCGGAAACGGATAATATAGGCGGATAATACGGATGATTATAGTTCCAAAAGTTTATACTTTAGTTCCAAAAGCTTACAAAGTTACAACGGCCTCTTGGTTTTATATAAAATGTGAAACCAATACTCATCAAGAAACTTTGTAAGCTAATTATAGGAATAATAGGAACACAAAGGTTCAGCAAAACGATGAATAAAAGTTTCACTTCAATGGACTTCCTCGGCATCTCAATTGGCTGGCTTCAGAAGTAATTTATTGATGATGTTGAAAGCATGTGGCTATGTGAGTTTCTCATATAAGTGATAGCAACAACGACCCGAATATTTTGTTTTTATTAGTCTTGTGCATAAGAAAAGTCTTTTCACAGTCTGTTCCAGTGAACCTTGTTTAGCAATTCAGTTTGATAATCAACAAAAGGTTATCCACGAGTTTACTGCAATTGCGAGTAGCAAACTAGCAACAGACATGGCTGTCCTAGTAGGCTAATACCAAACAAATAAACCAGTAAAAGCAGCCAAAATTGCACATCAAGTTTGAACATCACTTAAACGAACAGAATCTGCAAACCTAAAGGACCACATGGCAAGTTCATTCTGTAAACATGGAATATTTACCTGGTGAATTAGCCCACAGATAACTGAAGTGAATGTCAATGTTGACTCATATGATACTAATACAACAGATGTTTGTATTTCTTTGGTCACAGTACAGAAACAAAAGACAGCTACATCAGTTATTAGAACAGACCAACAAATCAAGTTAGGCGACTCCTGAAACTAGGGTGCTTCATCCTTAAAAGAATGAGTTCCTCAGAAATTTGTATCGGACTGCGATTCTCTCATACAATAAAAATCTAGATCCATCATCCATTCGCCGTTGAGGAGGGTGGCGCCTCGGTCGGCGCCGGCGTGGAGTTACGCGCCTCGAGCTGCGTGATGCACAGCCAAATCCCCAAATCCGCCCCAACTCTGCCATCGAACCACCAAAACTCCAATCACAGCTCAAAATCCTCCACCTCACCGATCCAAATCGACCCAAATCCAACTAACGACGTAGAGCAGACCGAGATCTCGTCACGAGAACCCAAAACAACAACCCCGAGGGACCGGATCAAGGACTCCTCTCGGGCGGCACCTGCTTGCGGAACATGGGGGAGTCCTCGAGCTTGGTGAAGGATGCCATGCCTGTCCGTCCTCGGGTGGAGGTGGGGTGGGCCGGTGGGGTGAGCTGCTCTCTCGAAGCTTCGCGGAGATCTGGGCGTGGACGGGAGGTGGAAGCGGAGGCGAGGCGAAGCGGTCGGCCAGCTGCTCTGTGTCGTGGTGGCGGCTGTGGCTGTCTGCTGTTGGGCCGACGTCGGATACGTATTCGGTTTTTATCCGGATACTATCCGAATAACCGAATACCGAACCTATTCGGTCGGATATCAGCTATACCGAATCCGCTACCGAATCCGTCTACACATATCCGTATTCGAAACCGAATCCGACCGGATACCAAACCAGTTTACCGAATTTGCTACCAGCCGGATTCGATACCGGATCGGTCGGGAAAAACCCGACCCGTTTTCACCCCTAACTAATCCTATACAGCTTGCAAAGGCATCGAACAACTTTGCACGCAGCTCCTTGCATGGACAAGTCTTCACAAGAATTGGTATACTTCAAGCCATGGTGAAGAACTTGGCTGTCGATCCTTGTGGTGAAGTACAATCTAGTGATGAATCCAATGCATTTGCCCTATACCTTCTCATCTTTGGTAAAATAAATAGGCTGCCTCTTGATCCAACCTCCACTCTGGTTGTGGGAAACACGAGAAATCTAAAGCATTACAAGGGAGAAGAAGTCAAATTAGGAATTAGGACACTATTTCAGAAGAAGGCGAGGAGCAAGAATCCTAAGAATGGAGAAAGAATAGAGAAATTACTAAATATCCAATTTGGTTGGTTTTATTTAGAAAATAGATTTTGAAACTCTCGCTAAGTCAACCATTCTAACTTATGGTTTCATCCCACAGTCGATATGGCTCAGATACCATCTCTATCGAGACCCAAATATGCAAATCTAGACTCTCTGTGCATAATGCACTAGTCTAAGATTACGCTAGTGCACACAGTGAAAACATAGATAGAATATTAACCATATTCATGATTAAACCAAAAAAGACTCAAATATAAATAATTATCAGAGTTGCGACTTTATGGCCAAGTTACACTTTAGTAGCCCGGAGGGCTTAACAGAACTAGCAGTGGAAACACAATGAAATGAAGTGGCCATTCGACATGCCCACAGGCAATCGACTATGGAGCGAAGTACTAATCCGAGAAGTCGTTAAAGTACCCTCCTTCACATACCTTTGGCGGGTATAGTTCTTCTTCAACTGAGCAAATATGGATATAGCCGTGAGTAAATAGAGTACTCAGCAAGTTGTTTTTAACAAAAGTACAATATAAAATGCAAGGCTTATCAAATGATACCTGAGTGGTAATTTTGCAGAAAACAGTAATTTAAAGTAAATACAATAGATAGGCTGAAAGCAAACATTAAAAAATGGTAATAAATAAATAATCAAAGAAATTGACTAAACCATAAATGAACTGACCATTCACCCCAATGAACCATCCGTGATCTTAACCGTTCACGTAATAAACCATCAATGAACTAACAATTCACTCCCATACTTAACCCAACTAAGTTTTCATAAAATATCTACCCCCGTGTGAAAACACCGAGCATTGTCTATAACCAGGGATACAGCTATTCAAATAGTTTTACGCTCTACAGAGGTTGCACAACTTTACCCACATGGTATGATCATTTCATAGTGACACTAGTGCAACACAAATTAATTAGCCAGGTCCATCCCATATTAGATATATGGTTGTACGATAAGATTCAGATCAATGGTTCATAAAGTTAAATCCTCAGACATTACCCAACGAGATATCCATATCCCAAAAATGCTAATCACATTTCTCCCTTTACTACACGATCACTCACTTAAGTGAAAACCTGTTTTGTATAACCAACACCAATGACACTACCCATGTCATGGTACTTAAATTTTATACCTGTGGCTAACCACCATGATTCAATATCTCATTAAGCCAAAATTAATTAATTACTTGACATGTGATGATGAGCCCAACGTACTACACGCATGGCTAGGAATATAGAATGTACAACCCATGTGACAACTAATATTGCATCACTAGATAAATACCCATCTTGTGGTGATAATAGAATCATACATTCAAATTACCACGGTAGAATTAATCAAGTTAAACAATAGCTACCAGGTACAAAGGTTTATACTAACATAGCAATGCATGATATTCAAAACAAAATAATAAATAAATAAATTTGCAAACTAGGTTCGACATGATCAAAGGACATGACTTCTCTTGGCCTTGCTCAGCTAACTCTTGGTCTCAGATCTTGCTTCAGCTCCTTGAAAGACATTTATCTAACAAGAGAAAATGAATGAGGCATAAATAAAATAAAATTCAAATGAACTGTGAAAACTTCAAAATAAGAACTACAAGATAGAGCTCAAATTTAGATGAATTTATGAAAAAGAATCGGGTCAATCGGAGCTTGGATGGGGAAGAACGAGCTCTCGAAATATTTAAATCTAAAGAAAAAGGAAAATTAGGTTTACTAGAATTATTTTTCTAAAGAAAAATCCTAGTTATGATGTCAGCAACTAATTTATGTTTTGGTCGACTTGTTTTTCTAAAGAACAATAAGAATTATGATGTCATCTACTAATGTGACGGCTGACTAGGCGCCTAGGGCTGACATGGCATGACACGTGGCACAGGTTGAGGTGGCAGGGTGACGTGGCATGACACATGGCATGGGGAACGGCTCTAGTGCTAACATGGCAGACACATGGATGGACATGTGGTGGACACATGGATTTAGGGCTGAGTGACATGCTTGCATGGTTGCTGATAAGGCTAGGCTTATGGGTCTACGACACAGTGGGCACCGACAGGTAGGACCTGGCTGTCAGCGGTATAATGCACGTGGATGAGGTTCACGGAGAAGTTGAATTGTCGATAGAGCGTGGGGCGAGCTGACATCACTTGGCTTATCTTGATTGGGAAATACAATTAGATGGAAATTTTGCATGCTATGATTTTCCTGATGATGAAAGAGTTAGGGCTGCTACTAGTGAATTCACTGATTTCGCATTATTTTGGTGGAGGAAACAATGTAGACTACCACATGTACCTAAAACTTGGAATGTTTTGAAACGAGTGATGAGATCTACATTTGTTCCTTCATATTATTCACGTGACTTGTTAAACAGATTGCAACGTTTAGAACAAGGTAGGAGAACTGTAAGTGAATACTATGAAGAATTGAAAGCTCTTTTGTTGCGTTGTGGCTTAGAGGAACATGCTGAAGCTACAGAGAATAGATTCTTACGTGGCCTTAATAAAGAAATTCAGGACCTTCTCATTCACAAAGAATATAATTCTCTCCTCATTTGTTTATACTTGCATGTAATGTTGAACGTCAGATTGAGAAGAAATTGAGAGTGCTTGATGATAAGAAACATGAGAGCAAACCCATGTTTGTGCCTTTTCTGTGACTAACAACTTGCAGGCAGTTGAGAACCATGTCAAAAGGAGCATGAGTTGATTGAACCATCGATTCCATTCGTTGAGAACGAAGATGAGGAGATGGATGCACCTACATCATCTGAGGAGCCAAAAGGTAAAGATCATGGTGCTATCATCACTCACGGTGAGTATGCTTGTGAAGAACAACAACAATTATGCACCGTTCATGCTATTTTAGAGCAAAACTTAGTGGAAAACAATTCTGACATGCCCATATTTCAAGTAGAGAATTCACACTGCATTGATTTGAGTGTTGAGAATACGTTGAGTGCACCTTGTCAAAAAATAATTGAATTGCCTACTGTTTTGAGTGATTCATGTGATGAATTAATCACATACAATGATCATGTGGCTTTGGTTAGACATAAAGAAGTTTTAACTAGAATTTCTCCTGCCAATTCATTGTGTTACATCATGTTGGATCTTCCTATGAAATTGTCACATGCTTTGGAGAAAGTTTCTGAACTTACATGTTCAAAATTCTTGTTTAGTGCCTACACCCCTGGGTATAAGTTTAATTTGATTGGAGATTATGGTGTAGGAAATCAATTTCTTGTATATCGAATATGCATAACTTGTGACCACATGGATGAATTGCAGCTTGTTGTTTTGAACAACAACTCTTGTATGCTCAATCTTGTTCATTATGAAAGAAAAATAAATTTTAGTGATCATTCAATGCCTATGTGTTCTTCTCTTATTGAACCATCTAACATTGGCAATCTGAATAATGAAATTGATGTATGGAAGAACTTGCAAATATTTTCACCCTTACTAGATGAATTTGCTATTGCTCAATTGAAATCTTATTATATGGATAAACTTTGTTTGATTCCAAAAGTTGTAGCTTTGCCTATATGTGCCACCACAACAAGTTTACAACTTCAAGGATTTGAATTGCATAAATGCTTCACTTACATTTGCAAAACAAGTTGCGATAATTACTGTGTGAGAAATTTTGATTTGTTCAATGACATATATGATTACTTTTGGGTTAATAATACAATGAGCTTTTATGATTGCTGCTGTGTTATAACATTAATTGTGCAACAACGAAGAACTGTTAAAGCGGATGACATATACATATACCATGCATACACCTTGGCTTCTTTGTTACCATACTTTCAGTTTATCAAAAGCCGAGGACGGCTTTGTTTTCAAGAAGGGAGGATGATGAGGACACGACCCTATGGATACAACCATATTTGCTATGCTTGTTGTTTCAATTACAAGAGCTCCTACGCATCACTTAAATTATAAGGTGAGCTCGTTTCAAAAGGTTTTACTTTGTGTGATAAAGAACGTATGATATTACATAATGAGAGTTTGTTGCGTTTGTTATTATGTACCGAGATTTATGATGAAGATCATGCAATACGTGAGGCTACACATATGCTAAAACCGAGGACGGTTTCTATCAAGAAGGGAGGATGATGTGACCACGCCACAAACACATACGACAATCGCGCCAATATCAAGATTGAACTAAAGGTGAATTCGTTTCTTCAGCCTTCATATGTTACTGAGAATAGACCGCTACCTAATACAAGTGATTTAATTGTGCTTAGGAATTTGGAAAAGGATGAAGGAAAGGGACATGGAGTCCTGGACATGCATGGAAGGAATAACGGAGGTCACCACGTCACTTTGAGACCAAGTCAAGCACGAATTCGAGTTGGACACGTTTTGGAATCAGACTCGGACTGCTGCAATGGTGCAAGTTTAAACGGACGTAACTTTCTCATACGGACTCCGTTTGAGACGTTCTTGGACTTGATGGAAAGCTTATCAAGTCTACTTTCTAAAGGATTCAACCCCATCTCCAAATTCTATCCGAGACAGCCGCAATCATCAAAAGAGTCCGTGTTGGTCACGTACTGGAATCAGATTCGGACTGCTGCAATGGTGCAAGTTGAAACGAACGTAACTTTCTCATACGGACTCCGTTTGGGACGTTCTTGTACTTCATGGAAATCTTATGAAGTCTACTTTCCAACGGATCCAACCTCATCTTCAAATTCCATCCGAGCCGGCTGCAATCATCAAAACAATCCACGTTGGTTTTTGAGTCCGAGTCAAAAGGGTGCTGCGCCACCACCAATTGGGCCCATGGGCCTTGTAACCCTAGAGCATGCACTTTGGACGCCCCTCCTGGTTGTTCTCCCTATAAAGGAGCCGCCGCCTCCGTTGCTAGGACTTGGATTTTGTTGAGTTTAGGTTTAGCTATTATGCAAACTTCTGTTCTTCAGTTGTGTCAGACGACCACCTGTCAAGACTACCTTCGGAATCCCACCCTTTTGATCTCAATTTATATATTTGCAATTTCAGATTGCTTGTTATCTTGTTCTTGCGTGTTCTTCGGTTGCATGCAGGAATAGACCTTCGTGGTCAGGTCAACCGCGTTCTTGGCACGGTTGATAACAACTTGGAGTGTGGTTCAGCGATTGCTAAGGCGCAAGCGACGTCGTTCGGTTGTAGTCGGATCGCAAGGGTCATCTCCACCAAAATCGATAGTTATCATCCTATCGGAAGATCGGGACCCCATCGCCTCATCAGTTGGTATCAGAGCTTCAGTTGACCGGTAGGAATTTCTTGTATCCTTAGTTAGTAGATTGATTTTTATTTCCCATAGTCCAGAAAAAATTGCCCCACAAAAAGAGTTAATTTCTGCTGTCCAAACCCCGTTGTGCTTTTTAATCTGTTAGTTTTGGTTTGCTAAATTGAATTTGTGTCCGTTTTAGCTTTGTCTAGTTGCTGGTCATATCTTTGTTCCAAGAAAAATCCAAATAAAAAAAATTCCCCCACCCCAAACCCTAATTCCAATTTCGGCTGATCTGTCCTTTCTCTGCAGCCGCCACCAAAAACGCCATATCTTTTGATTCCGAGATTATTGTTGAGTGAGACCACCGCCATTAGATTCAAAAATTTATCATCCATCTATCTGTAAAATTTCACGTCTTTCCAGCAAGGCAGTTAAGAGATATCTGCGGTGGAAGTTGACCCAAAATTCCAGATTGAATCTGCAACAGTCGGCACTTGTGAATTTTGTGCGAATTTTTAGGTCGGTTTCCAGACCTTGGCCCAAAAACAAAAGTTGTAGAAAAAGCCGTCAGAAAACGGAGAAAAAAAGAATCATTGAAAAAAAGGCATCTGACAAAAAGTTACGGCCGAAATACCGACGCGCTGTCCAGTGGACAGAAATCTTCAGTTTCCAAGTTTTGGAACAATCCTTGTGTTCTTCAATTCCAGATTGCATTCGATCGAATTATCTTGTATTTACCACTCCCATACATTGCCATACACTTATTTTAGCCTTCTTCCATCTTTGGTTGATCAGCAACATAGGCTAAGTGCTAGATACGAACTATAATTCAATTCTGTGCAATTTCTGAAATTAATTGATTGTTTTCCTTTGCTACAAAATACATAGCCTATCCAAGCTCCACTTTTCTACAACCGAACAGGTCTTGCTGTACCTTGCAATCGCTATACTCATCACTTGAGTTAAGTTATCACGAACCAGCCACCAGTTGCACCACCTGTTTTGCATTGGTAAGAACTTGTAAGAGCTTGGTAAGAGTTCGAGAGATGTGTGACTTGCGAAGCTCCACCTCCTAGTAGTTTATAGGGACTTACATAACTCTAGTGTATTTCCTTGTTTTCTACTAACCATGACAGGTTCAAGATCACATTGTAGCAATTTTTGTGAGACCAACAACTTGTTGGGTCGTATTAATAAGACCCTCACCACCATCAACAACAGAATTGAGGGATCCAATGATCACGACCGTTGTCGACTTCGACAAAATCAACAAGGCACAGGTAGGTTAACAAGAGAGGTATGTGATGATGATGCCAAGTTTACAATTCCGCCATTTGCTGGTAGATATGACCCTGAAGCTTATCTTGATTGGGAAATACAATTAGATGGAAATTTTGCATGCTATGATTTTCCTGATGATGAAAGAGTTAGGGCTGCTACTAGTGAATTCACTGATTTCGCATTATTTTGGTGGAGGAAACAATGTAGACTACCACATGTACCTAAAACTTGGAATGTTTTGAAACGAGTGATGAGATCTACATTTGTTCCTTCATATTATTCACGTGACTTGTTAAACAGATTGCAACGTTTAGAACAAGGTAGGAGAACTGTAAGTGAATACTATGAAGAATTGAAAGCTCTTTTGTTGCGTTGTGGCTTAGAGGAACATGCTGAAGCTACAGAGAATAGATTCTTACGTGGCCTTAATAAAGAAATTCAGGACCTTCTCATTCACAAAGAATATAATTCTCTCCTCATTTGTTTATACTTGCATGTAATGTTGAACGTCAGATTGAGAAGAAATTGAGAGTGCTTGATGATAAGAAACATGAGAGCAAACCCATGTTTGTGCCTTTTCTGTGACTAACAACTTGCAGGCAGTTGAGAACCATGTCAAAAGGAGCATGAGTTGATTGAACCATCGATTCCATTCGTTGAGAACGAAGATGAGGAGATGGATGCACCTACATCATCTGAGGAGCCAAAAGGTAAAGATCATGGTGCTATCATCACTCACGGTGAGTATGCTTGTGAAGAACAACAATTATGCACCGTTCATGCTATTTTAGAGCAAAACTTAGTGGAAAACAATTCTGACATGCCCATATTTCAAGTAGAGAATTCACACTGCATTGATTTGAGTGTTGAGAATACGTTGAGTGCACCTTGTCAAAAATAATTGAATTGCCTACTGTTTTGAGTGATTCATGTGATGAATTAATCACATACAATGATCATGTGGCTTTGGTTAGACATAAAGAAGTTTTAACTAGAATTTCTCCTGCCAATTCATTGTGTTACATCATGTTGGATCTTCCTATGAAATTGTCACATGCTTTGGAGAAAGTTTCTGAACTTACATGTTCAAAATTCTTGTTTAGTGCCTACACCCTGGGTATAAGTTTAATTTGATTGGAGATTATGGTGTAGGAAATCAATTTCTTGTATATCGAATATGCATAACTTGTGACCACATGGATGAATTGCAGCTTGTTGTTTTGAACAACAACTCTTGTATGCTCAATCTTGTTCATTATGAAAGAAAAATAAATTTTAGTGATCATTCAATGCCTATGTGTTCTTCTCTTATTGAACCATCTAACATTGGCAATCTGAATAATGAAATTGATGTATGGAAGAACTTGCAAATATTTTCACCCTTACTAGATGAATTTGCTATTGCTCAATTGAAATCTTATTATATGGATAAACTTTGTTTGATTCCAAAAGTTGTAGCTTTGCCTATATGTGCCACCACAACAAGTTTACAACTTCAAGGATTTGAATTGCATAAATGCTTCACTTACATTTGCAAAACAAGTTGCGATAATTACTGTGTGAGAAATTTTGATTTGTTCAATGACATATATGATTACTTTTGGGTTAATAATACAATGAGCTTTTATGATTGCTGCTGTGTTATAACATTAATTGTGCAACAACGAAGAACTGTTAAAACGGATGACATATACATATACCATGCATACACCTTGGCTTCTTTGTTACCATACTTTCAGTTTATCAAAAGCCGAGGACGGCTTTGTTTTCAAGAAGGGGAGGATGATGAGGACACGACCCCTATGGATACAACCATATTTGCTATGCTTGTTGTTTCAATTACAAGAGCTCCTACGCATCACTTAAATTATAAGGTGAGCTCGTTTCAAAAAGGTTTTACTTTGTGTGATAAAGAACGTATGATATTACATAATGAGAGTTTGTTGCGTTTGTTATTATGTACCGAGATTTATGATGAAGATCATGCAATACGTGAGGCTACACATATGCTAAAACCGAGGACGGTTTTCTATCAAGAAGGGAGGATGATGTGACCACGCCACAAACACATACGACAATCGCGCCAATATCAAGATTGAACTAAAGGTGAATTCGTTTCTTCAGCCTTCATATGTTACTGAGAATAGACCGCTACCTAATACAAGTGATTTAATTGTGCTTAGGAATTTGGAAAGGATGAAGGAAAGGGACATGGAGTCCTGGACATGCATGGAAGGAATAACGGAGGTCACCACGTCACTTTGAGACCAAGTCAAGCACGAATTCGAGTTGGACACGTTTTGGAATCAGACTCGGACTGCTGCAATGGTGCAAGTTTAAACGGACGTAACTTTCTCATACGGACTCCGTTTGAGACGTTCTTGGACTTGATGGAAAGCTTATCAAGTCTACTTTCTAAAGGATTCAACCCCATCTCCAAATTCTATCCGAGACAGCCGCAATCATCAAAAGAGTCCGTGTTGGTCACGTACTGGAATCAGATTCGGACTGCTGCAATGGTGCAAGTTGAAACGAACGTAACTTTCTCATATGGACTCCGTTTGGGACGTTCTTGTACTTCATGGAAATCTTATGAAGTCTACTTTCCAACGGATCCAACCTCATCTTCAAATTCCATCCGAGCCGGCTGCAATCATCAAAACAATCCACGTTGGTTTTTGAGTCCGAGTCAAAAGGGTGCTGCGCCACCACCAATTGGGCCCATGGGCCTTGTAACCCTAGAGCATGCACTTTGGACGCCCCTCCTGGTTGTTCTCCTATAAAGGAGCCGCCTCCGTTGCTAGGACTTGGATTTTGTTGAGTTTAGGTTTAGCTATTATGCAAACTTCTGTTCTTCAGTTGTGTCAGACGACCACCTGTCAAGACTACCTTCGGAATCCCACCCTTTTGATCTCAATTTATATATTTGCAATTTCAGATTGCTTGTTATCTTGTTCTTGCGTGTTCTTCGGTTGCATGCAGGAATAGACCTTCGTGGTTAGGTCAACCGCGTTCTTGGCACGGTTGATAACAACTTGGAGTGTGGTTCAGCGATTGCTAAGGCGCAAGCGACGTCGTTCGGTTGTAGTCGGATCGCAAGGGTCATCTCCACCAAAATCGATAGTTATCATCCTATCGGAAGATCGGGACCCCATCGCCTCATCAACCTACCTACCATTTCAAAGATGCAGTGCTAAACCAACTTTTAGCAGCACATCTCCTTTTGTTTTGGTTACCCACAGGGATAAAACAACAAATAAATATCGAACAATCACAAATAAGCCAACTAACTTTAAATTGCACAAACTATAATATAAACAGAATTTAGGTTCTACAACTATGTGTCTCACCATCACGGCTCGCTAACAAACTAGTCCAAACAGCGAGCCGCCGAAAACTTAATACTAGGTTATGTAAAGCTACTAGTTATTGCATATGTGCAGTGCCAAAAGGATTACTCCCAATCCATGCATGTCGCCATCATTCACCTAAAAACATTAACAAAGCAAGGATGAGTCCACCGACTCAGCAAGTACAAAGCAAAACAGTAAACAACAGGTTCAATCACTACTTGATACCATACAAACTCTTTAACCTCTTCTCAATCAATCATTATGCATATGCACATGCTCCTCTAATCTCTTTAGCCTATACCGGTATAGCAGAGCGAGCACCCGTCGATGCCCACCCAGGCCCGCCTTGTTTCCATGCGGGGACCATAAGCCCGTCCTCTTTCATACGGGGACCACAACCTCCACTCCCGTGGAGTGCCTACCGAAGCAGGTCTTTTCCCACTCCCATGGGATGCCTACCAAAGTAGGTCTTTCTCCACTCCCGTGGAGGGTCCACACCAAGTAGACCACAGAGGCCACAAAGGTCATCTATTTCCATGACATGAATGCAATGCCAATTCCACAATTATGCATATCAACATGTCATGTCAAAACAACCGTTATTCATCAGTTCTCATCATGCATCCCGAGATAGTTAACTTACCATCACATGATAAGCAATGCATTATCAATCATATATCAACAAACATTACTCGAATTTACCGCTTTACTATGCACTTGCCTGTTAACCTGGCGGATGGTGCGTGGATGGCACCAAACCCGAGCCGCCACCTGAACAAGCATTAATTATCTCAATCATCGCTCATGCAATACATTCCTGTATGAGCAAATAGTATCGCTCTAACGTTCAACCCGACATAATCAAATCATGTCCCACCATGCAATATCCCATTGCCCCGGTGCTTAATCGATTCAAACATTTAGCGATTTCATCATTTATACTCACTGATTGATTTCTATACCCTTATCTCATTTAAATCGATTACATTATTTATCTCCAATTTATTCTCTCCTCCCTTTTCAGCTATGGACCGACCCGAACTACAGTAACGGTATCAACTACACCGATCAGGCATTCATATTAATAAACAATACCTAACTGATCACATGCATCAATTTTTTTTATTATCGGTATACTACTTATGCCCGACTCGGTAAATAAACAGGGAGAGGGTTTTCGAGGTGTTACCCTAGCCTGAGCGATCGGATCGGGACAACCCTCCTTTTTCTCAGTCGGATCGAGCAGATCTGGCGGCGGACCGGATTCCCCCTTTTTTTTTTCCTTTCTCAGCCGGCCGGCACTCCTGGCCTTCCTCTCTTCTTCTCACGCCGGCCCTCTCTCTTTTTCTTCCCACGCCGACGCCTCTTCTTCTTCTCACGCCCGTCCGCTCCCCTCACGGCTGGCGCCTCCGACCTTCCTCCTCCTCCCTCACCGGCTCGGCCTTTCCCCTCCCTTGCACGGCGCGTAGCCGGGCGGAGCAGGGGCAGCGGTGAGCATGTGCGAGAGAGGGCGATGAGGGCGGGGAGCGGCCAGGGAGCGGCGGCGACGCGCAAGCTGAGGGCGGTGGCGGCACAGCAACGGCGGCGCGCGGCAAAGACAGTGAAGCGGCGGCGGCGGCGGCGGCGCGGCGGCGCGGCGGGCAGTCAACGGCACGCGCGCGCGCGGGCGGGACGGCGCGCGCGCGCGGCGGCGGCGGCGAGCGCGCGTCGCGGCGGCGCGAGGCTGGGGCTGGCGAGCGGCGCCGGTGGAGCAGCAGCGGCGGCGAGACCCTGCGGCACCAGCGGCAGCAACGCGCGAGGGTGAGCAGCAGCAGAGGTGAGTTCGGGGGATGGGAATTAGCCGCAACAGCCGAGAGCGCACGGGGAAAGAGGAGCAAAAGGATTTTGGCTTCTCCCTCTAGCTCTCTCTCGATCTCTCATATACGTGGCAATACATGGGCTGGGCTGGGCTTCTACGGCCCAGGTATTACAACACCAGCTGGGTATTTATACCCGGACGCCGAGGATAGGCAGGGCATGGGCGAGAGCCTCGGGCGGGCATGGACACAGGCGAGAGTCCGAGGTGGACACAAACACCAAGGCAATCTCCATCCCAGAGACGATGGCGAGAGACCACAAGGAAGATGATGCACATGAGGGCGATGTGTGGACGGGCAGATGTGGGGCATGGGTGAAGACATGGCCTGGATGGCCAACACGTGTCAACACGTGTCAAGTGCAAGGTTGGGGCAGGCCGAGCCGGTGGGTTGGGCCGACTAGGCTAAATTGTGCTGGGATTTAGGGTTTTAGCCCAAAAAGAGTTTAAGCGAATTTTATATGTTTTCTATTTTTAGAAATCGAATTAACTTCCCTTGAGCTCTAGAAAATAGCAGAAAATTTCAAAAAATTCCTTGAATAACAAAGAATCCAAATAAAATACTTTGGCAACAATTAAAGTTTATATTAGTCATGTTAAATCCTTTCAATTCATAAAAATACTATTCAAGGTTTAATTAATTCTAGAAAAATCCAAATAGTGAATTTTATTTAAAAAACTTCAAAAAAAACTCTAAAACAGTGATAGCACTAGCGATCCCGATCTTTCGATGAAAGTGATAAATTCAATTGGGGAAGGAGATGTTGACGACCCGACTACAACCATCCAAGGACGTTGCGCCTTAGCGATCAATACACCAACTCCAGAAGTTGTTCGTGACCTTGTCGGCGCACAATCAACCTAACCACGAGGGTATTTGTTCCTACAAGCAATCGAAGAACAAGAAAGAACAAGATAAACAGCAACTCAATTGCGAATAAAAGATGTAGGTTTTAATCAAAAACAGAAAAACGGTGGAGTTCTGAAGACAAGTATTCAGACGGTCTTGCCGACACGCGCGAATACAAGGCAAAGTAGCAAAAGCTAACTTACTCTATCAAAACACAAACCCTAGAAGAGGGTGCGGCTGTCTATTTAAGAGACACGGGAGGTGGAGGGTCGGCCAAAACACATGGAAGCTGAACAGGACTCGATTACAAGGCCCACTTTGACTCGGACTAGAAAAGTGACATGACTTGTTTGGCAGATTCTGACTGGCTAAATTGGAATTTGGAGGTGAGACTAGATCCATCTGAAAGTAGACTTCAAGAGCTTTCCAACGAGTACTCATGGACCCCAAGAAACCTTCTGGATCAAAAGTTATGGCTGTTTGAAGTAGACGCTATTAGGAAGGCCAAATCCGAGTCAAACTCGCGAACAGGACTTGGGTTGCGCTTGACAGTTCCACTTCTATACTTGAGCTCGCGTGGTTCTTCCCCATGGTTCCTAAGGACGATTAAATCATCACAAGAATTAAGTAGTATTCCATTCTTTGAAACATTTGTATGCAAATTTAGGAATGCATTCACCTGGTGGTTAGGTTGACGTGCTCGCGCTCCAGTCATTGGTCCTTGTACCATAGTTTCAGTTTATTGAGCTTGTTGTGGAGTCGGCACAGTTGTATCTATGGAAAGAATGTTCTCATCATCCTCCCCTTCTTACATTTGAGTCGTCCGCGACTCAAGTCATCTTCTTCTCCCAAGTATGGCTTCAAATCTGTAATGTTAAAGGTGGGACTAACCCAAAATCTGCAGGTAACTCATGCTTATATGCATTATCATTAATCTTTTCCAACACTTTGAAAGGACCATCAGCTCTAGGCATCAACTTAGATCTCCTCAATTCAGGAAATCTATGTTTTCTCAAATGCAACCAAACTAAATCACCCGGTTGAAAAGTTAAATGCTTCCTTCCTTTACTACCAGCAAGTTTATATTTAGCATTCATGCGTTTAATATTTTCTTTGGTTGTCTCATGAATTTTCAACATCCAATCAGCACGTTGTTTAGCATCAAGATTTAACTTCTTCGAAGATGGAAGTGGTAGCAAATCAATAGGAGCACGAGGCGCAAAACCATAGACAATCTCAAAAAGGCACAACTTTGTAGTAGAATGCATCGAACGATTATAAGCAAACTCAATATAAGGCAAGCATTCTTCCCACATTTTGATGTTCTTTTTCAAAACAGCCCTAAGCATGGTAGATAAAGTTCTATTCACAACTTCAATTTGCCCATCAGTTTGGGGATGACAAGTAGTAGAAAATAACAGCTTCGTCCCCAATTTAGCCCATAAAGTTCTCCAAAAATGGCTAAAGAATGTAGTGTCGCGATCGGAAACTATTGTATTTGGCACACCATGCAAGCGAACAACTTCATGAAAGAACAAATCAGCAATGTTAGTAACATCATCACTTTTATGACATGGTATGAAGTGTGCCATCTTAGAAAATCTATCAACGACAACAAATATGGTATCCCTCCCCTTCTTTGTCCTAGGCAGTCCTAAAAACAAAGTCTATAGAAATATCTTCCCAAGGCACACTAGAAATAGGTAGAGGTATATACAAACCATGAGGATTAAGTCGTGACTGAGCCTTTTGACATGTAGTGCAGCAAGCAACGAAACGTTCCACATCACATCTCATTTTTGGCCAAAAGAAATGACCAGCAAGTATCTCTTCTGTCTTCTTCACTCCAAAATGTCCCATCAGCCCACCTCTATGTGCTTCCTGTAACAACAACAAACGAACAGAGCTAGTTGGAATGCATAGCTTGTTAGCGCTAAACACAAATCCATCATTTAGGATAAATTTATTCCACGTTTTTCCCTCTTTACAATTCAACAACACATCTTTAAAATCTTCATCATGAGCATAATGCTCTTTAATTGTTTCTAATCCAAAAATTTTGAAGTCAAGTAGTGAGAGCATGGTATATCTCCTAGAAAATGTATCAGCAATAACATTCTCCTTTCCTTTCTTATGTTTGATGACATAAGGAAAAGACTCTATGAATTCAACCCACTTTGCATACCCACGGTTCAATTTTCCTTGACTTCTAATATGCTTTAATGATTCGTGATCAGAATGAATAACAAATTCTTTATCATAAGTAGAATAATTCAAACTAGTCCCACTCAATTTTTCACTAAACTATGCCACAGGTTTACCTTCTTGCAACAACACACCACCCAATCCAATTCCACTAGCATCACATTCTAACTCAAAAGTCTTACTAAAATCTGGAAGTTGGAGTAATGGTGCATGTGTTAACTTATCTTTTAATGCGTTGAAGGCGTCTTCCTATGCATTCCCCCAGGTAAACGGCACCCCCTTTTTAGTGAGCTTATTCAATGGTGCAGCGATGGTGCTGAAACCCTTCACAAAACGACGATAGAATCCAGCAAGTCCTAGAAAACTTCGCACCTGCGTGACCGTTTTAGGAGTCGGCCAACTCTGTATTGCCTCAACCTTGGCTTGATCAACTTCAATCCCCTATGGAGTACAACATAGCCAAGAAAAGAGACTCGATCCGTGCAAAATGTGCACTTCTCAAGATTACCAATAAACGTGCATTACGTAAAGCATCAAAAACAGCACGTAAATGGCAAAGGTGTTCATCTAGTGATCTGTTATATATCAATATATCATCAAAATAGACCACTACAAATTTACCAATGAAAGCACGCAAAACCTCATTCATTAATCTCATGAATGTGCTAGGTGCATTAGTTAAACCAAACGGCATCACTAACCACTCATACAAACCGAACTTAGTTTTAAATGTTGTTTTCCATTCATCTCCTAACTTCATGCGAATTTGGTGGTACCCACTACGCAAATCAACTTTAGAGAAGACAATAGAGCCACTTAATTCATCAAGCATATCATCTAACCTAGGAATAGGGTGACGATATCTAATGGTAATGTTATTGATCGCTCTACAGTCCACACATATACGCCTTGATCCATCTTTCTTAGGCACTAAAATTGGGAGTTAGCAGGGACTTGTAAGTTTGCCCCACACTTAGATGGCTTTGCTATTTTGCCCCATACTTGGAGTGCCCCCTTGTTATTTTGCCCCACTACCCACTTGGCTGATTTTTTAGCACGGGAAAAGACCGATCTACCCTTGAGGGGTCGCCGGCGTGGAGGACAGCGCGGGCGCGGGCGTCTCTTGGGGGCCCCGTTGCCGCCGGTGCTGCACCAGGTGGCGGACGAGCAGGGCGATGAGGAGAACCACGGAGACGGCGAGGAGGGACGCCGACAGTGCGATGAGCGGGGTGGCCACCGAGGTCGCCGTCCACCGAAGTCCCCGCGCCGTCGCCGCCGGCCAACGCCACCGCACCGCCTCCGGCCACCCGGCTGCACCGCCTCCAGCCACCCGGCTGCGCCGCCCCGCCAACCCGCCTCCGCGCGCTGCCACCCAGCCGCCTGCATTCGTTCCGCCGCCGGCCACGCCCGCGCCGTCCTCCACGCCGGCGACCCCTCAAGGGTAGATCGGTCTTTTCCCGTACTAAAAAATCAGCCAAGTGGGTAGTGGGTCAAAATAACAAGGGGGCACTCCAAGTATGGGGAAAATAGCAAAGCCATCTAAGTGTGGGGCAAACTTACAAGTCCCTGCTAACTATGGGGCACATATACAATTTTCCCCACTAAAATTACCGGAACAGCACAAGGACTAAGAGACTCACGTACATAACCTTTATCAAGCAATTCTTCAACTTGACGCTGAATCTCCTTAGTTTCTTCCGGATTGGTCTTGTATGGCGCACGATTGGGCAAAGATGCCCCGGGAATCAAATCAATCTGGTGCTCAATCCCTCGCACTGGTGGTAGCCCTGGTGGCACGTCCTTTGGAAAGACATCCATGTACTCCTGCAAAAGACTAGTGACAGCAGGAGGCACAAAAGAAGATACATCCTCGAATGAAAATAAAGCTTGTTTGCAAAGTAAAGCATAGCAAACAGAAGTATTAGCATCCAGCTCATTCACATCAGACTTAGTAGCAAGAAAACATGCACCTTTTAATTTAATCTCATCTTTCTTCTCATGAACAGATTTAGAGTTTTTCTTTTTATGTTGCTCAAGTTCGTTTGCTACAATCTGACTTTCACTCCTATTCTGCTTCTGATTTTTCTCTTTACTAGCTCTAGCAATCTCATCTTTTAAAATAGCTTCAGGAGACATAGGATGTAACATAATTTTCTTGTCATGATGCACAAAAGAATATTGGTTTGTCTTACCATGATGCAGAGAATATTTATTATATTACCACGGTCTACCTAACAGCATAGAGCATGCTTGCATAGGAACAACATCGTATTGTACAACATCATGATAAGAACCAATAGCAAAATTTACTCTCACCATTCGTGTTACCTTCACTTTGCCGCTGCTATTGAACCATTGAATGTAGTAAGGTTGTGGGTGTGGTTTAGTGTTCAATGCAAGCTTCTCCACCATGTCGGAGCTCGCTAAGTTGTTGCAGCTCCCTCCATCAATGATCACACGGCATGAGCGTTCCTTCATGACACACTTTGTTTGGAAAAGGGTGTGCTGCTGATTTTGCTCCATCCTCTCCATTTGCGCACTCAACACACGCTGCACAATGAGGCTCTCATAGCACTCTGCATCTTCAGCACCAATGTGCTCTTCTTCTTGCTCCTTCCCACTACCTGCATGGTCAGCTGCAAGCATAGCATATGTATCCTTATCCAAATTACTAGCAGAAGAATACTCACCATCATCCCTCACAATCAAAACATGCTTGCTTGGGCATTCACTCCGCACATGGCCATACCCCTTGCATTGATGACATTGGATATCCCTTGTTCGTCCCGTAGATGCAACGGATGAAGAGCTCTTTGCATGTGCTTGGGCCGACCCCTTTGTTGCTTTGGATACCCGAGATGCTGAATTTGACGCTGAAAACTATGGCTTGCTGCTAGAGGAAGAAGGTGCAGGTAGTTGGCTTGATGGTGCAGCAGATGCACGTTGAGACCACATGTTACCACGACCTGCAGAAACGTTAGTCCTAGTGCTCGCGCGTCATCCCTGTACTTCTCTTTCAGCTTTACAAGCAAGATGAAATAAACGAGTGATAGAATTATATTCCTTGTGATGTGACCACGCCACCATCACATACAACCATAGCGCCCAATATCAAGATTAAACTAAAAGTGAATTCGTTTCTTCCGTTTCAACATATTTTAAATGAGAATATGATGCTACCTAATGATGAAAATATATATTTTTGTAGCACCACATCACTTTTGCACCAATTCAAACAAGAGTTCAACTTGGACATGTTTTGGAATCCAATTCAGCCTCCAGATCAGTTCCGATTCAGCCTGACTACCCAACTTCAAATGTGCATAACTTTGACATACGGAGTCCGTTTGAGGTCCACGAGTACTCGATGGAAAGCTTTTCTCGTTCTATTTCCAATGGATTTGGCCTCATCTCCAAATTCATCTTGTGCTTGCCGCAATCACTCAAAGAAAGTGATGTGTCACCTGTTTTGGTCAAATTGGGCCTTGTAATGTTTGGGCCCAAAGGGGAGGTGCCTCCCCTCCTAGGCCCGTACTATTCACGTGTTACTATTCATATCAACAGTGTCGTGAATAGTACCACCCCTTTTTCCTTAGTTTTGTGTGGCTTTCCCACTCCTATTTAAGGAGGCTGCACCCTTCTAGTTTTCTTGGATTTCGTTGAGTTTAGGTTTAGCTATTATGCAAACTTCTGTTCTTCAGTTGTGTCGGACGACCACCTGTCAAGACAGCCTTCGGAATCCCACCTTTTGAACTCAATTTATATATTTGCAATTTCAGATTGCTTGTTATCTTGTTCTTGCGTGTTCTTCGGTTGTATGCAGGAATAGACCTTCGTGGTCAGGTCAACCGTGTTCTTGGCACGGTTGATAACAACTTGGAGTGTGGTTCAGCGATTGCTAAGGCGCAAGCGACGTCGTACGGTTGTAGTCGGATCGCAGGAGTCACCTCCACCAAAATCGATAGTTATCATCCTATCGGAAGATCGGGACCTCATCGCCTCATCAGTTGATATCAGAGCTTCGGTTGACCGGTAGGAATTTCTTGTATCCCTAGTTAGTAGATTGGTTTTTATTTCCTATAGTCCAAAAAAAATTGCCTCACAAAAAAGAGTTAATTTCCGCTGTCCAAACCCCGTTGTGCCTTTCAATCTGTTAGTTTTGGTTTGCTAAATTAAATTTGTGTCCATCTTAGCATTGTCTAGTTGCTGGTCATATCTTTGTTCCATTAAAAATCCAAACAAAAAAAATTCCCACCAGAAACCCTAATTCCAATTCGGCTGATTTTTCCTTCCTCTGCAGCCGCCACCAAAAACGCCATAACTTTTGATTCCGAGATTATTTTTGAGTGAGACCACCGCTGATGAGGACATGACCCTTATGGATACAACCATATTTGCTATGCTTATTGTCCCAATTACAAGAGCTCCTACGTATCGCTTAAATTATCAGGTGAGCTCGTTTCAAAGAGGTTTTACTTTGTTTCATAAAGACCTTATGATATTACATAATGAGAGTTTGTTGCGTTTGTTATTATGTACCGAGATTTATGATGAAGATCATGCAATACGTGAGGCTACACATATGCTAAAACCGAGGACGGTTTTCTATCAAGAAGGGGAGGATGATGTGACCACGCCACCATCACATACGACCATAGCGCCCAATATCAAGATTAAACTAAAGGTGAATTCGTTTCTTCCGTTTCAACATATTTTAAATGAGAATATGATGTTACCTAATGATGAAAATATATATTTTTGTAGCACCACATCACATTTACACCAATTCAAGCAAGAGTTCAACTTGGACATGTTTTGGAATCCAATTCGGCCTCCAGATCAGTTCGGATTCAGCTTGACTGCCCAACTTCAAATGTGCATAACTTTCACATACGGAGTCTATTTGAGGTCCACGAGTACTCGATGGAAAGCTTTTCTCGTCCTCTTTCCAATGGATCTAGCCTCATCTCCAAATTCATCTTGTGTTTGCCGCAATCACTCAAAGAAAGTGATGTGTCACCTATTTTGGTCAAATTGGGCCTTGTAATGTTTGGGCCCAAAGGGGAGGTGCTTCCCCTCCTAGGCCTGTACTATTCACATATTACTATTCATATGAACAGTGCCATGAATAGTACCACCCCTTTTTCCTTAGTTTTGTATGGCTTTTTCACCCCTATTTAAGGAGGCTACACCCTTCTAGTTTTCTTGGATTTCGTTGAGTTTAGGTTTAGCTATTATGCAAACTTCTGTTCTTCAGTTGTGTCGGACGACCACCTGTCAAGACAGCCTTCGGAATCCCACCTTTTGAACTCAATTTATATATTTGCAATTTCAGATTGCTTGTTATCTTGTTCTTGCGTGTTCTTCGGTTGCATGCAGGAATAGACATTCGTGGTCAGGTCAACCGTATTCTTGGCACGGTTGATAACAACTTGTAGTGTGGTTCAGTTATTGCTAAGGTGCAAGCGACGTCGTACGGTTGTAGTCGGATTGCAGAAGTCACCTCCACCAAAATCGATAGTTATCATCCTATCGGAAGATCGGTATCCCATCGCCTCATCACCTTGTAAGCTAAAATATCCTGAATTTCACGATCTAAACCACCCATAAACCTAGCCATAGCAGCTTCCTCAGTTTCCTCTAAGTCACAACGCAGCCTTGCCTCAATTGTTGCAACTTGTGTAACAAATCACGTGCATAATACGAAGGAACAAATCTAGCTCGCGTGATTCTTTTTAATGCATCCTAAGTTCGTGGTATGGTTAAAGGATTTTTCTTACAATATTCACTCCACCAAACAGGCGCAAAATCAGTAAACTCACTAGTAGCAGCCCTAACCATTTTGTTTTCAGGGAATGCATGACAAGCAAATTTCTGATCAACAGCCAATTCCCAAGTGATATAAGCATCATGGTTATATTTTCCATCAAAAGGTGTCATAGTGAACTTAATCTTACCAAGTGATTCAACATTCTCACGTACCTCATTCCGACGTGGTTGACGATGACGGTGAGAGTCCTCATCATCATCGATCTCAGTATCAGCCGCATATTCGTCTCCACCGTTTTCGTCCACCCTGCTGCCCAAGACACCATTGTTGGCACGTGTACGCTGAGTAGGTGTAGCAGGAGTAGCCGTGGGGGATGCACGGCCCATCTCATCAAGACGTCTCAAAATCTCAGCAAGTGAGGCGTTGACGGTGCCAACGGAAGCCTCCAATGTTGCAAGCGTAGTGTTGGTGTTGATCTGCGCGGCCTCCAATTGACCAAGGCGTTCATTAGTGACCCGTACATCCTCATCAAGTCCCTCAGTGTGCAGCTTCACTTGGCGCTCAAAGTGTTGTATGATTCCTCTAGTCCGAGGGGAATGTGGTGCAGCCCTCGGATCCACTGGTTCTCCTAATATTGTTAGGAAAACACACGAGAACAAACAAAGAAGAGAGAAATAATAAAACTGCAGGTTATGCCCTCACAACTACTGGGATGTGGTTAAATCAAGTCACACACTCTCAACCTGTTCTATCAAGTTCTTACCACAACGAGCAGGAGGTGATGGCAGCCGACAAGACAAAACAATAACTCCTGGAAATTGGGTGTATCGATGCCTCGGTAGCAAGTCCCTGTGAAGTAGTAGCCAAATCTGTGGAGCTATAGGTGGGCTGAGAGTGAACAAAGAATAACTATAACTACATTAGTCAAAGCTAGTTGAATAATCACTCAACGACGGTACTGTGCTGGTCCTAGGCTAGACCGTACTAGAGACGTGAGCCTAGAACACAAACGAAAACACCGTGCAGAAAGAAACTAGATGACGTTGCACATGGAGTTCGGAAGCTCAAAAAAGGATGCCGTCTTCACAGGGAACCTTAGAATCACGTGTAGAAGGGCTTCGTCAATTTTGAGCGAATTCTGAGAAACTTGAATTTTTCACGATTTGCGGGCCCGTTTTGAGGCCCTAAACGACGTTTTTTGGGGGTCGAAGTTGCTGCGCGTGTGCCTGAAGGCTTACGCGAATGTAAAATCTCTAGATTTCCCGACATTCGTTTTTTCACTCTATCTTTTCGTTTCCTTTCCAACGGATTAAGAAACGCCTCAATCGGAGGTCGTATGCAAAAGTTAGACTTTTTCTTTTTTTTCTTTTTTTTCTCTTTTTTATCACACACATGACACGGTTGAATCCGAAATCGTGTCCTACTCCGAGACCAACTAGGGCAAAGCCTCCCTAGAAACTGAGTCCTCCTCCTTTTCTACCCTCTTCGTGGCAGTTCGAATCTAACTACAATGGTGAGACCAAAACGTGAACAGAACTGGAAACTCTAGAGGAACTAGACACTAAGATCAGCAAAGACACGACAGTGCAACTGAAGACTCAACAAACAAAGACTATGCAGCAATAGAGTAAAGCTCAAATTATTTTGGATTTTGGGGAAAAGATATCTAATCTACTATTTTTTTGGTTTTCTGGACTGTAGGTAGAAAAAGATGCAAAGACTAAATAAAATCTCTCACCGTTCAACCTTGAGCTCTGATACCAACTGATAGCACTAGCGGTCCCGATCTTTCGATAAAAGTGGTAGATTCGATTGGGGAAGGAGATGACGTTGACGACCCAACTACAACCATCCAAGGACGTTGCGCCTTAGCGATCGATACACCAACTCCAGAGGTTGTTCGTGACCTTGTCAGCGCACAATCAACCTAACCACGAGGGTATTTGTTCCTGCAAGCAATCGAAGAACAGGCAAGGACAAGATAAACAACAACTCAATTGCGAATAAAAGATGTAGGTTTCAATCAAAAACAGAAAAACGGTGGGGTTCCGAAGACAAGTATTCGGACAGTCTTGCCGACACGCGCGAATACAAGGCAAAGTAGCAAAAGCTAACTTAGTCTATCAAAACCCAAACCCTAGAAGAGGGTGCGACTGTCTATTTAAGAGACACGGGAGGTGGAGGGTCAGCCAAAACACATGGAAGCCTAACAGGACTCGATTACAAGGCTCAAGGCCCACTTTGACTCGAACTGGAAAAGTGACATGACTTGTTTGGCAGTTTCTGACCGTCTCGGGTAAAATTTAGAGGTGAGACTGGATCCATCTGAAAGTAGACTTCAAGAGCTTTCCAACGAGTACTCATGGGCCCCAAGAAACCTTCTGGATCAAAAGTTATGGCCGTTTGAAGTAGACGCTGTTAGGAAGGCCGAATCCGAGTCAAACTCGCGAACAGGACTCGGGTTGCGCTTGACGGTTCCACTTCTATACTTGAGCTGACATGGTTCTTTCCCCATGGTTCCTAAGGATGATTAAATCATCACAAGAATTAAGTAGTATTCTATTCTTTGAAACATTTGTATGCAGACTTAGGAACGCATTCACCTGATGGTTAAGTTGACGTGCTCGCGCTCTAGTCATTGGTCCTTGTACCATAGTTTCAGTTTGTTGAGCTTGTTGTGGAGTCGGCACAGTTGTATCTATGGAAAGGATGTCCTCATCAAACAGGGTGTTACATAATGGATTTTTCCTAATTGTGCTAGTGGATGATATCTATTAGAGTTAGATGTTAACTGGTTACTTTATCTATTTTGTGGATGGAGATGGAGGCTTACATGCTAACCATTCCAACTATTCTTAAGTTGGGGTTAGGGTTGAGAGAGGGGAGTGATTGCAGTGGTGTGCTCTCTTATTCTCATCATGGAGTGGTTGTAAAATATTCATCCGTAGGTAGCACTATAATTAAGTTGTTCATCTCTCAAGAATCCTTCTTGTCTTGGTTGATTTGTTGTTCTTGTTGGTTTTTGCCTCTTTTCTCTCCTTGATCTTGCTGGTACTAAGAACGTATAAGTGATGGAGATGACTCATGTAGATCAAATCACATTTATCTAGGCATGTGGTTTGCAAGATCTCAAAGTTGCCCATTCTTGCTTATTGGAGCCCTTCTTGACAAACAATGATCAAATGGTTTTGGCTTTAATTCATATGTTGTTTTATACTTGCTATGACATGTGGGAATATATCTAAAGTCATCTTGGTTGTTCTTAATCCATGAGTAAGTTGTCTTTCAAGATTTTGAGTTTTGCTTAATTTTAGTGCAACATTGCATGTTTTGAGAAAAGGCTGGGACTTTGGCTAGGATTATCCTGATCTTTGGATGGAATAGGTTCCTAAGATTCTCAATAAGGTGTGTGTAAAGTTTGATCTTTTTTATCATCGATTTTGAAAATTGTACCAAAAGTGGTTTGGACTTGGTCTGATTTTCTATTCTAAGAGCAGGGGAGCGGTTAGACCGCTCCTGAGCCCAGTCAGGACGGTCATTGGTCAGACAGCCAGTGTGCCACCAGTTAGACCGATCAGGTGTAGCCTTGTGCATCTTCGCTGTTTTAGGTTGCTGATTGGTTGTCGGCTGTTAAAGTTTATCCGAATTCGTATCATGTCCGTGTAGTACACTTCATCGCCTCATGTCAAACGTAGCATGACAAGTTCATGCACAGTTGTATCAGACGTGGTGTCAATCTGTAGCAACCAACTCTGATTCGGTTTCCTCTTCGTGTGGGACTCTTTTCCCTCACGCTATAAATATGTACCCCCAGTAGCCCATAGGAAGAGCAAGTGCTCCATTGTAAACTCTCCTCTTTATAGTGATTTGCCTTCCAGTGCCCGTGGTTTTTTCCCGCAAGGGTTTTCCACGTAAAAATTTTATATCTCTTGTCTCTATTTTCTGTGCATTATTTGTAACAAGTGGTATCAGAGCATAGGAGTTTAGAGCATAGAAGATTATGGATCGAGAGATCGAGGAAAAAATTCACCGAGTCAGCGTTCGGACGTCTCGCGAGTTCGCCCTAAAACTGCGTCATGTCTGAGTCAGCGCCGTCTTCATCACGGAACCGGTTCGGCAGCGACAGCTATTCCTTGCGAAGGTAAAAGAGAGCTCAGAGCAAAAAGGCCTCATGTGAAAACAAGCTGTCCTGGCACAAGAAAACAGAAAAAAGCAACAGGAACTTGTTGCAGACCTCGAAGCAATGGAGATAAAATATGATGATGAAGATTTGGGTCTTATTTTGCTATGCTCTCTGCCCAGTTCATACTCTACTTTTAGAGGTACTATTCTATATAGCCGAGATACTCTTACTCTCAATGAGATTTATGAAGGTCTGCATGCTAAGGAAAAGATGAAGCTTATGGTTCCCAATGAAAGTTCAAGTACGCATGCAGAAGGTTTGTCTGTTCGCGGTAGGCAATACGAGAAGGGATCAAACGACAATTCAAAAGGCAAAAGCAAAAGCAGATACAGAGGCAGATCTAAATCCAGGAACAAGTCATGCAGATATTGCAAGAAGGATGGTCATGACATATCCGAGTGCTAGAAGTTGCAGAACAAGGAGAAAAGGAATAACAATTTCAAGAAGGATCAACAAGATGATGAACCTAGAGCTATCGTTGTCACCAAAGAAGATTCTGATGGAGATGTTCTCATCGCCTTTGCCGGTAATTGCAAAACTGATGATGAATGGATTCTTGATTCAGCCTGTACTTTCCACATGAGCCCGAACCACGAGTAGTTCATTACCTATGAAGCTACACTAAGTGGATCAGTGTTGATGGGTGATAATACACTATGAAAGGTTGCAAGCATTGGTTCTATCTAGATCAAGATGTTTGATGGAACCATCAGAACTTTGTCGGATGTTCTTCATATTCTGAATTTGAAGAGAAATCTTATCTCATTGAGTACTCTTAATGCTAAAGGGTACAAATATTCAGGTGGAGGTGGAGGTCGAGTTCTAAAAGTCACCAAATGTTCTCTTGTTGTGATGAAGGGTGATATGAAAGCTGCCAACTTATATCATCTGCTAGGCACTACAATTTTAGGTAATGCTACTATTGCCTTAAATAAATCATCTGATTCTGATGCTACTAATCTTTGGCATATGCGTCTAGGGGCATATGAGTGAAGCTGGAATGATGTAATTATGCAAAAGAGGATTTCTTGATGGTCAAAGCATCGACAAGTTGAAATTTTGTGAACATTGTGTCTTCGGCAAGCAAAAGAGGGTGAAATTTAGTACTGTGACTCACTCTACAAAAGGTATATTGGATTATGTTCACTCTGATTTGTAGGGTGAATCCCGCGTTCCGTCACTTGGAGGTGCAAGCTACATGTTGACCATCATTGATGATTACTCAAGAAAAGTTTGGGGATATTTTGTAAAGCACAAACCAGATGTATTTAAAACATTCAAGGAGTGGAAGATTATGATTGAAAGACAAACTGGCAAGCATGTCAAGAAGCTACATACTGACAATGGCTTGGAGTTCTGCTCTGGAGAATTGAAGCTTTATGCAAATCAGAGGGTATTGTGAGACATTATACCATACCAGGCTCCTCAACAAAATGGTGTGGCCGAATGCATGAACAAAACCATCATGGAGAAGGTACATTGCATGTTATCAAACTCTGGATTATCTAAGAGTTATTGGGCTGAAGCCGCTTCGACTAATTATTATTTGATTAATCGGTCACCAAATTTGGCTATTGATAAGAAGACTCCAATTGAGGTATGGTCTGGCTCTCCAGCAGATTATTCAAACTTAAGAATATTTGGCTGTCCTGCTTATGCTCATGTTAACAATGGTAAATTAGAGTCTAAAGCAGTTAAGTGCATTTTCCTTGGTTATAAAACTGGTGTAAAAGGATATAAATTATGGAATCCTAAAACTAGAAAGGTAGTTATTAGTAGAAGTGTTACTTTTGACGAGTCTGCTATGTTACATGATAAGCCATCTATTGATATTCCCGTTGAGAAGTAATCAAGTGTGCAGGTGGAGCATGTTATTGATTCAAGATCTACACCAGAAGTCAACAAGGAAACTATTTCAGAAGCCCCTATTGTTGAGCCGCCAACACATCGTTCCATTGCAGTTGATAGACAGAGGATGAACATTCAGCCTCCTAAAAGATTAATTGAAGAAGCTAATGTTGTGGCTTATTGTTTAAATATGGCAGAAGAAATTGAAGGTACTGCAGAACCTTCATCATATTCAGAGGCTATCTCTTCTAGTGATTCAGAAAGATGGATGACTGCCATGTATGATGATATGGAATCTCTTATGGCACTTAGGAGCTGGTCAAGTTGCCAATTGAGAAAAAGCCTATTCGCTGCAAATGGATCTTCAAGAAGAAAGGAGTTTCACCAACCGAAGAGGTTAGGTACAAAGTAAAGCTAGTTGCAAAAGGATACAGCCAAATTTCAGGTATTGATTTTATAGATGTCTTTTCCCTATTGTGAAGCATAGTTCTATTCGCACTTTACTTAGCATTGTGGCTATACATGATATGAGCTTGAACAATTGAATGTGAAAACCGCATTCATACATGGGGAATTAGAAGAAGACATTTATATGGAGCAACCGGAAGGTTTCGTCAGTCCGGGAAAGAAGAAATTTGTTTGCAAATTGAAGAAATATCTTTATGGTTTGAAGCAATCACCTAGACAATGGTATAAGAGATTTGACTCCTTTATGATATCTCAGAATTTTAAAAGATCTAATTATGATAGCTGTATTTACTTGAAGACTATTAATGGTTCAATTATTTACTTGCTCCTATATGTTGATGATATGTTGATTGCTGCAAAAGACAGGACTGAAATTTCAAAGTTAAAGGCACAATTAAATAGTGAATTTGAGATGAAAGATGTCGGTGCAGCAAAGAAGATTCTTGGTATGGAAATTATTAGAGACAGACAGTTTGGCAAATTATATCTAAGTCAAAAGGGATATATTGATAAAGTTCTTCGTCGTTTCAACATGCATAAAGCCAAACCTGTGAGTACTCCCTTAGCTGCACATTTCAGACTTTCTTCAGCGTCATATCCACAATCAAATGATGAAATCGAGTACATGTCTAGAGTTCCACATGCGAGTGCAGTTGGTTCGCTTATGTATACTATGGTATATTTTCGCCATGATTTATCTCAATCATTAAGTGTGGTTAGTAGATACATGGCTAGTCCTGGAAAAGGGCATTGGAAAGCAGTTCAATGGATTTTCATATATTTACGGGGCACATCTAGTGCTTGTTTACAATTTGGAAAGACTAGAGATGGATTGTTGGTTATGTGGATTCTGATTTTGCTGGAGATTTGAATAAAAGAAAATCTCTCACTGGTTATGTGTTCACTATTGTAGGGTGTGCCGTTAGTTGAAAAGCAACTTTGCAAGCTACCGTTGCCTTGTCTACTACAGAAGCTGAGTATATAGCTATTTCTGAAGCTTGCAAAGAAGCCATTTAGCTAAGAGGTTTATTTACTAAGCTTTGTGGAAGTACATCTTGCACTACACTATTTTGTGATAATCAGAGTGCTATTTGCCTTACAAAAGATCAAATATTTTATGAGAGAAGTTTGATATTTGCTCAGACTTTGTTGGTATTACTCACTAGTCCTTTGGACTTTCGGCGCTCAAGGTATACATGATAATTTTATTAGATGAGTCTATCATATTCTTCTACTACTAGAGGGAATTCAGCTCAAGGTAGAGATTGTTAAAGTTGATCCGAATTCGTATCGTGCCCGTATAGGACATTTCTTCACCTCATGTCAGACGTGGCATGACAGGTTTATGCACAGGATGTATTAGACATGGTGTCAATCAGTAGCAACCGACTCTGATTCGGTTTCCTCTCCGTGTGGGGACTCTTTTCCCTCACGCTGTAAATATATACCCCAGTAGCCTATAGGAAGAGCAAGCACTCCATTGTAAACTCTCCTCATTATAGTGATTTGCCTTCGAGCGCCCGTGGTTTTTCGCGCAAGGGTTTTCCACGTCAAAATTTTGTGTCTTTTGTCTCTATTTTCTGTGCATTATTTGCAACATGGGCTGTGAAATCTAATCTTCTTAGCTCTCTACCTCTAGAGTAAAAATTTCTAGTACTTGGGAAAATTTAAAAAGGCACCATTCACATTGGCTCTATTGCCATTACTGGTCTTACACTGCCAGACAAAGTTTCTCAACTTAAAAAGAGTGTCCTTACTGATGATTTTGAACTGCTATAAAATGATATCTTAACTCCTACATTGAACATCGATGAATACTATGTTAGATAATCCTAGCACGTTCACGTCTTTGATTTTTGTTAGTAGTTTTGGTTTCGGTTGTTTTATTAACTTGAGCTTGGTCGGTACACCGAGCGCGTCTGTATCCATCTGATGCATGCTTGTTCATGCAATGTGATCCTGATTTTTTTGTTTTGATTGCGTGACGCACGACATGTTTCCAAGTCGTGGGATGGCACGGCTGTTTCGGGAGCGTGATGTGTGCGCACATCGTGGTCATGGCCAAGTCTGTGTTTTTCCTTTTATATAGCAATGCAATTTCAGAAAATGCCGTGATTTTGGGCGGCACCAATTTGCTAGTGGTCGAGTCTTTTGCAGGTCTGTGTGGAGTGTTCTTCATCGACTCCCGCAAGGTCACACCGGCATTGAAGACAACAATTGGTATCAGACCCGACCGGACCTGGGAGCACGATCGAGCGGCTGAGTAGGTTATCATGCTGCGTCATCGATCAGTTTCGCCGCCACGGCGGTCTCGCGAGGAGATGAGTCACTGCCATCGGTGAGTGGTGGCAGCGGCGGCGGAGCGGAGCGCGGTCTGGTGATCCACCAAGTCACCAAGGAGATCAGTAGCAGCGGCACGTTCCCGACGCTCACAAAGACGAACTACTACGACTGGCATCCGGGTGATGCTGCAGGCGTGCGGTTTGTGGGTCGCGGTGAGCGTCGGCACCACCGACTACGTTGAGGACCATATGGTGCTGGAGGTTATCGCCAAGGCGGTCCCGGCGGAGATGATGGGTACCATCGCCAGCAAGGAGAACACTAAGATCGCGTGGGACATGATCAGGACCATGCACGTCGGCGTGGAGCGCGTGCACAAGGCGAAGGCAAACACGCTCCAGCGTGAGTTCTACGGGCTCAAGTTCCGCGACGGCGAGATGGTGGACAAGTTCAGCATCCGCATCAACAGGATTGCGCATCAACTTGCGGTCCTCAACGATAGCTGCACTGAGGAGGAGATCGTCCGCAAGTTCCTCCAGGCACTTCCATCGAGGTATTCACAGATCGCAATGGCGATCGAGATGCTCCTCGACCTGAGCAAGGTCTCCATCGAAGAGCTCATTGAGCATGATCTGGGCGGTGGATCCGGCTCCATCACTAAGCTGAATCGCACTGAGGATGAGCTGGTCGCGCGCGTGGCGGCGAAGATTCAGCTCTCCGGTGAAGGGTCCTCTACACATGCCAAAGGGTCATCATTGAGCCAGAGGAGGGGACGTGGCCCGGGGCGCGGCAAGTAAGGCGGCGCGCGCGGTGGTTCCAGGCCACCCAAGGCTTCAGGCAGCGGCGACAATGGGGCCAACTCGATCGGCAGGGATCAGTGCAAGTATTGCGGCAAGACGGGGCATTGGGCCTGCGAGTGTCGCAAGAAGAAAAGGGACGAAGCAGCCCACGCAGCCCAAGTTGAGGAGACAGAGACCACTTTATTGGTGCCGACAGCGACAGTCAACGCCACTTCCCCAATCCTCTTCCTCCACTTGCGCCTGCTCCACTTTTCCCCAATCTCCTTTCTCCACTTGCGTCTGTATCACCGGCGGACTCCTCCGTGGTCCATCTTGTGGAAGAAAGGCTCTTCGTTCAGCTCGGCGGGAAGGGCGACGACGACTGCACCCGATGGATCCTCGACACCGGCGCGACGAATCATATGACGGGGGTGAAGTCCGCTTTTGCCGAGCTTGACACGGGGCTTCGCGGCTCTGTCCGGCTCGGGGATGGCTCTGTTGTCGGCATCGAGGGGCGTGGCACGGTGCTCATTACCTGCAAGAACGGGGAGCACAGGAGATCGGTGGTGTCTACCACATCCCCAAGCTGACGGCGAACATAGTTAACCTCGGGCAATTGGATGAGGACGGCTTTAAGATCCAGATCAAAGACGGGGTCCTCAAGATCTGGGATCAACAGCGGCGGCTGATGGCGAAGCTCCAGCGCTCACCAAGCCGGCTCTACGTCCTCGACCTCGACATTGGGAAGCCAGTGTGCCTTGCTGCGCGGAGTAGTGAAGTGGCCTGGCGTGGCACGCCAGGTACGGCCACCTCGGCTTTCAGGGGCTCAAGCAGCTTGCGCAGGGGCAGCTGGTGCGCGGGCTTCCGCGGATCAACCACATCGAGCAGGTCTGTGAGAGCTGTCTCGTCGGCAAGCAAAGGAGACATCCATTCCTGGCGGCGAGCACGTTCCGGGCCATGAATCTCCTGGAGCTGGTCCAGCAAACTTGTGCGGGCGCATCACCCCGGAGACGCCCGGCGGCAAGCAGCTCTTCCTTCTTTGTAGTCGACGACAAGAGCCGGTATATGTGGCTTGTACTGCTGGCATCAAAGAACGAAGCTGCAGCGGCAATTGTGCGCCTCCAGGCACGACTGGAGGTGGAAGGAGGAAGATGGAGACGCTGCACACCGATCGCAGCGGCGAATTCACGGCACGGGCTTTCAACGAGTATTGCGCCGAGCAGGGGATCCAACGCCACCTCACCGCGCCGTGCACGCCTCAGCAAAACGATGTGGTGGAACGGTGCAATTAGAAGGTGCTGGGCATGGCGAGAAGTATGTTGAAGGCAATGCAGATCACCAGCTAGTTTTGGGGGGAGGCGGTCACAACAGTCGTCTTCATCTTGAACAGAACGCCAACAAGGAGTGTCGTTGGAATGACGCCGTTCGAAGCTTGGTACGGGCGCAAGCCGTCAGTGCACTTCCTCCGCACGTTTGGCTGTGTTGCGCACGTAAAGAACATTCGCGGCCATCAGCACAAGCTCAAGGATCGCAGTGCGCCGATGGTGTTCATCGGGTACGAGCCGGGCTCCAAGGCTATAGGTTCTACAATCCAAGCACTGAATGCGTGGTCATATTGCACGACGCGGTGTTTGATGAAGTGAGGGCCTGGGACTAGAGCAGGCACAGCGAGAGTTCAACCACGGCAAACTCGGAGCCGTTTCACGTCGACCAAATGACGATAACGATCCGCCATGACTCGGGAATGCAGGACGTGGCGCACAACGCCGCGCCAGGCAGCGAGACTCCAACAACACATGCGACGTCTGGTGGAGCGACGCCTATGTGCGAGTCCGAGCCCCGCACGCCACAATTGGCCCCATTTTTAGCGGAACAGATCGAGTTTGTCTCACCGCCGAGTGGGGACCTGGACCTGGACGGCGATCACGACGACGACGTGCCGCTCTGGTTCAGAATGATGAAGAGTGTGCTCGGCCCGACGAGTATGCCAGGGATGGGCGAGCGCGACACAGGTGGTGATCTGTTGCTCACCGTGGGCAAAGAGCCGACCACTTTCGAGGAGGCGCACGGCGAGGAGCACTGGCGGAAGGCGATGCTCGAGGAAATGGCCTCGATCGAGCAGAATGGCACCTGGACCCTCGTCGACCTCCCTCCAGGCCATCGCCCAATAGGCTTGAAGTGGGTATTCAAGCTGAAGTGCGACCAGCAGTACCATCATCAAGTACAAAGCTCGCCTGGTCGCAAAGGGTTACGTCCAGCAGGCAGGGATAGACTACGATGATGTCTTCGCACCCATGGCAAGGATTGAATCTATGCGCATGTTGCTCGCCGTGGCGGCGCATGAGAACTGGCTTGTGCATCACATGGATGTCAAGTCTGCTTTTCTCAACAGCGAGCTTGGTGAGGAAGTCTACGTCTGACAACCGCCGGGCTTCATCGCAACTGGGCACGAAGGGAAGGTGTTGCGGCTGAAGAAGGCTCTGTATGGGCTCTAGCAGGCTCCATGCGCGTGGAACATGAAGCTCGACAACAGCTTACGCGAGCTTGGTTTCACCAGGTGCGTCAGCGAACATGGCTTGTACACCCGGGACGTGGCGGCATCGCGCGTGGTGGTGGGTGTCTATGTTGACGACCTCATCATCACCGGCTCGTGCGCGAAGAAGGTCGACGCATTCAAGGGCAAGATGTTGCGACTCTTCCAGATGAGCGATTTGGGCTTGCTCTCTTACTACCTCGGAATCGAGGTGAAGTAGAGCAAGGAGGGTGTGACGCTGAGCCAAGCAGTGTACGCACAGAAGTTGTTGGAGAAGGCGGGGCTGGAGGAATGCAATCCTTGCCAAACGCCTATGGAGGTGCGGTTGAAGCTGAAGAAGGACAGTGCGACAGCGGAGGTTGATGCCACCATGTATCGCAGTCTAGTTGGGAGTTTGAGGTACCTGGTGCATACACGACTGGATATCGCATTCGCCGTTGGCTTCGTGAGTAGGTTCATGGAGAACCCCAAGCAAGATCATATGGCAGCTGTGAAGCACCTCCTGCGGTACATCTCCGGCACCATCCATCATGGTATCGTCTACCCCAAGCGTGATAGCAAGGAGTTCCATCTCGTGGGTTTCAGTGATAGCAACTTTGGGGGAGACATCGATGACAGGAAAAGCACCACTGGTATCATCTATTTTCTCAATGACATGCCAATTTCGTGGCAGTCAGAAGCAACGGGTGGTGGCGCTCTCCTCTTGTGAAGCAGAATACATCGCTGGCGCGGCAGCGGCATGCCAGGCGGTGTGGCTCGCTCGGCTGCTGAACGACGTCACCGGAGTAGTTTCGCAGCCGCCGAGTCTGAAGATGGACAACATGTCCGCCATAGCATTGAGTAAGAACCCCGTCCTTCACGATAGAAGCAAACATATTGATACGAAATTTCATTACATTCATGAATGCGTGGATGGCGAGAGGATCAAACTGAACTACACAAGCACTCAAGAGCAGCTTGCTGATGTCCTGACGAAGTCGCTCGGACGCGTCAAGTTCCAGGAACTCCGCGAAAAGATCGGTGATGAGGCGATGGGGTCCCGATCTTCCGATAGGATGATAACTTCGATTTTGGCGGAGGTGACTCTTGCGATCCGACTACAACCGTACGATTACGCTTGCGCCTTAGCAATCGCTGAACCAACCCCAAGATGTTATCAACTGTGCCAAGAACGCGGTTGACCTGACCACGAAGGTCTATTCCTGCATGCAACCGAAGAACACGCAAGAACAAGGATAGTGAGCAACCTGAAATTTGCTAGATATAAAAGTTGCACAAGGATAGTTGAGATTCTGTAACACGAATCTGTTGGTCTAGCCGACACAAGAGAACGTGGAGTTTGCACAAGGGGCTAAACTGATCTAAACAAAACCTAAGTCCTAGAAAGGGAGGCGGCGGCTCCTATATAGTGAAAACAATCAGGGGAGGCGTCCCAAAGGGTACACCCTAGGGTTACAAGGCCCATGGGCCCAAGTGGAGATGGCGCAGCACCCTTTTGACTCGGACTCAGAAACCTACGTGGATTGTTTTGAGGATTTCGGCCGGCTCGGATGGAATTTGAAGATGAGGTTGGATCCATTGGAAAGTAGACTTGATAAGCGTTCCATGAAGTACAAGAACGTCTCAAACGGAGTCCGTATGAAGACGTTATGCCCGTTTAAACTTGCACCACTGCAGCAGTCCGAATCCGATTCCAGTACGTGTCCAATACGAACTCTTTTGATGATTGTGGTGTGCATAGAAGGAATTTAGAGGTGATACCAGATCCATTGTAAAGAGGATAAGCAAAGCTTTCCAACAAGTACTCATGGACCTCAAACGGACTTCGTATGTGAAAGTTATGCACATTTGAAGTTGGGCTTGCCAGGCTGAATCCGAATTGATCTGGAGGCCGAATTGGATTCCAAAACGTGTCCAACTTGAACTCTTGCTTGAATTGATGTAAAAATAACGTGGTGCTGTCAAAATATATATTTTCATCATTAGGTAGCATCATATTCTCATTTAAAATATGTTTAAGCTGAAGAAACGAATTCACCTTTAGTTCAATCTTGATATTGGGCACTATTGTCGTGTGTGTTTGTGGCGTGGTCACATCATCCTCTCCTTCTTGACAGAAAACCGTCCTCGGTTTTAACATTTGTGTAGCCTCACGTATTGTATGATCTTGATCATAAATCTCGGTACATGATAACAAACGCAACAAACTCTCATTATGTAATATCATAAGTTCTTTGTCAAACAAAGTGAAACCTGTTTGAAACGAACTCACCTGATAATTTAAGTGGTGCGTAGGAGCTCTTGTAATTCGAACAACAAGTATAGCAAATATGATTATATCCATAGGGTACATGTTCTTATCATTCTCCCCTTCTTGAAAATAAAGCCGTCCTCGGCTTTTGATAAGCTGAAAGTATGGTAACAAAGAAGCCAAGGTGTATGCATGGTATATGTATATGTCATCCGTTTTAACAGTTCTTCGTTGTTGCACAATTAATGTTATAAAACAACAGTGATCATAAAAGCTCATTATATTATTAACCCAAAAGTAATCATATATGTTAATGGGCAAATCAAAATTTCTCGCACAGCAATTATTGCAACTTGTTTTGCAAATGTAAGTGAAGCATCTATGCAATTCAAATCTTTGAAGTTGTGTACTTGTAGTGGTGGCACATATGGGTAAAGCTACAACTTTTGGAATCAAACAAAGTTCTTTCATACAATCAGATTTCAATTGAGCAATAGCAAATTCATCTATTATGGGTGAAAAGATTTGCAAGTTCTTCCATACATCAATTTCATTATTCAGATTGTCAATGTTAGATGGTTCAACAAGAGAAGAACACATAGGCATTGAATGATCACTAAATTTTATTTTTCTTTCATAATGAACAAGATTGAGCATACAAGAGTTGTTGTTCAAAACAACAAGCTTCAATTCATCCATGTGATCACAAGTTATGCATATTTGATATACAAGAAATTGATTTCCTACGCCACAATCTCCAATCAAATTAAACTTATACCCAGGGGTGTAGGCACTAAACAAGAATTTCGAACATGCGAGTTCAGAAACTTTCTCCATAGCACAATCCAAACTAACGGCCTCATTAAGCTTGATATAGCACAATGCATCAGCAGGGGATATTCTATCAAATACTTCCTTATGTGTAATTAATTCGACATGTGCAAAATTATGAGAATTTAGATCAGCACATGGTTCGTTCAAGTCAACACAAGGAATATCAAAAGATTGCACTACAGCAGGTATATACTCACAAGGTTGATCTATGTTTTGTTGTAGTACCAAATCAGTACCTTTGTCATTATCGTCCTCATTAGATACTGTAGGTACCTCAAACTTCTCCTCTAATGGCACAAGATGTACCAGATCATTCTTCACCTCTTCAAGTATCTCGGTGATATCTGTAGATGGAGTAGGAGCCAAAACAATATCAATATTTTCAGTTACCTCATATTGCACCTCGCTTGTGACCGTGAGTGGTGGAGATACAAAACGATATTGCAATTTCTTCTTCATCTCCTCCCATGTGTAGATGTAGTGGAACTCAAGATTCGACCACCAATGTTGAACATCACCAATCAGCGCCGTCCTTGCCATGCTCATCTTCTCATAAGGATCAAGATCTTGTCTTTCAAAGTAGCTATCCATCATAGTAACCCACAAGAAGTAGTCCGACGACGCACTCTCAGCGGTGAGTGGGAAGATATATACCGGTAATTGTTTCCCTTCAAGTTCAAATCTGCCCGCGATGACATCATAATCTACCAATTTTCTTAAGCCTGTCATTGTTAGTAGAAAACAAGGAAACAAATCACAAGTAAATGTTCCTATCAACTACTAGGTTATGGAGGCTCAAATCAAGTCACGCATCTCTCAAGCTCTTACCAAATTCTTACAAGTTCTTACCAAAGCAAACAGGTGGTGCAACCGGTGGCTGGTTCGTGATAAATCTAACTCAAGTGATGAGTAAAGCGATTGCAAGGTACAGCGAGACCTGTTCGGTTAGTAGAAAAGTGGAGCTTGGATAGGCTATGTATTTTGTAGCAAAGGAAAACAATCAATTAATTTCAGAAATTGCACAGAATTGAATTATAGTTCGTATCTAGCACTTAGCCTATGTTGCTGATCAACCAAGGATGGAAGAAGGCTAAAATATGTGTATGGTAATGTATAGGAGTGGTAAATGCAAGATAATTCAATTGAATGCAATCTGGAATTGAAGAGCACAAGGATTGACCCAAAACATGGAAACTGAAGATTTCTGTCCACTGGACAGCACGTCGGCATTTCGGCCGTAACTTTTTGTCAGTTGCCTCTTTTTTAATGATTCTTTTTTTTCAGTTTTCTGATGGCTTTTTCTACAACTTTTGTGTTGAGGCCAAGTTCTGGAAACCGACCGAAAATTTTGCACAAAATTCACAAGTGTCGAGTGTTGCAGATTCAATCTGGAATTTTAGGTCAACTTCCACCGCAGATATCTCTTAACTGTCTCGCTGGAATGATGTGAAATTTTACAGACAGATGGACAATGATGTTTTGAATCCAATGGCGGTGGTCTCACTCAAAAAATAATCTCGGAATCAAAAGTTATGGCTTTTTGGTGGCGGCTGCAGAGAAAGGAAAAATCAGCCGAAACTGGAATTAGGGTTTGGGGTGGGGGAATTTTTTTTGGATTTTTATAGGAACAAAGATATGACCAGCAACTAGACAAAGCTAAAACGGACACAAATTCAATTTAGCAAACCAAAACTAATAGATTGAAAGGCACAACGGGGTTTGGACAGCGGAAATTAACTCTTTTTGTGGGGCAATTTTTCTGGACTATGGGAAATAAAAATCAATCTACTAACTAGGGATACAAAGAATTCCTACCGGTCAACTGAAGCTCTGATACCAACTGATGAGGCGATGGGGTCCCGATCTTCCGATAGGATGATAACTTCGATTTTGGCAGAGGTGACTCTTGCGATCCGACTACAACCGTACGACGACGCTTACGTCTTAGCAATCGCTGAACCAAGCCCAAGATGTTATCAACCGTGCCAAGAACGCGGTTGACCTGACCACGAAGGTCTATTCCTGCATGCAACCGAAGAACACGCAAGAACAAGGATAGTGAGCAACCTGAAATTTGCTAGATATAAAAGTCGCACAAGGATAGTTGAGATTCTGTAACACGAATCTGTTGGTCTAGCCGACACAAGAGAACGTGGAGTTTGCACAAGGGGCTAAACTGATCTAAACAAAACCTAAGTCCTAGAAAGGGAGGCGGCGGCTCCTATATAGTGAAAACAACCAGGGGAGGCGTCCCAAAGGGTACACCCTAGGGTTACAAGGCCCATGGGCCCAAGTGGAGATGACGCAGCACCCTTTTGACTCGGACTCAGAAACCTACGTGGATTGTTTTGAGGATTCCGGCCGGCTCGGATGGAATTTGAAGATGAGGTTAGATCCATTAGAAAGTAGACTTGATAAGCGTTCCATGAAATACAAGAACGTCCCAAATGGAGTCCGTATGAAGTTATGCCCGTTTAAACTTGCACCACTGCAGCAGTCCGAATCCGATTCCAGTACGTGTCCAACACGAACTCTTTTGATGATTGCGGTGCGCACAGAAGGAATTTAGAGGTGATACCAGATCCATTGGAAAGAGGATAAGCAAAGCTTTCCAACAAGTACTCATGGACCTCAAACGGACTTCGTATGTGAAAGTTATGCACATTTGAAGTTGGGCTTGCCAGGCTGAATCCGAATTGATCTGGAGGCCGAATTGGATTCCAAAACGTGTCCAACTTGAACTCTTGCTTGAATTGATGTAAAAATAACGTGGTGCTGTCAAAATATATATTTTCATCATTAGGTAGCATCATATTCTCATTTAAAATATGTTTAAGCTGAAGAAACGAATTCACCTTTAGTTCAATCTTGATATTGGGCGCTATTGTCGTGTGTGTTTGTGGCGTGGTCACATCAATCGGGGTCGTCGAACTCAGGTGAACCGTGCAAGTCTTAGGGGTTGAAATGTTAGATAATCCTGGCACGTTCACGTCTTTGATTTCTGTTAGTAGTTTTGGTTTCGGTTGTTTTATTTACTTGAGCTTGGTCAGTACACCGAGCGCGTCTTTATCCATCTGATGCATACTTGTTCATGCAGAGGTGATCCTGATTTTTCGTTTTGATTGCGTGACGCACGGCATGTTTCCAAGTCGTGGGATGGCACGGCTGTTTCGGGAGCGTGATGTGTGCGCACATCGTGGCCACGGCCAAGTCTGTGTTTTTTCCTTTTATATAGCAATGCAGTTTCAGAAAACGCCGTGATTTTGGGCGGCACCAATTTGCTAGTGTTCGAGTCTTTTACAGGTCTGTGTGGAGTGTTCTTCATCGACTCCGGCAAGGTCACGCCGGCGTTGAAGACAACACACTAAAAGGAACCAAAATTACCCAATTAAGGTTGGCCATGCGGAGACCAAAATGTTTAGCTAGCCGAGGGTGATGATGGATCATAATTTGTACAGATTCATTCTAGCATCTTTTATGCAAGTTCATGCAAACCAGATGAGCAGATAGTCACTCAAACGCACATGAACCTCAACAAGCACTCAAGCAGTCTGCAATCTGCATTGCACAGAACATAACCACCAGTTTAGGAAGAAAACATCCGGCTAGACACACCCTTTTTTTCTACCCTGGTAGATAAGAGTTCCTTATGGACTATACAACTAGAGCTTGCCGTATGCTACATGCAGTTGCTCCCCCCTAATCTAGTTTGGGTCATATTTACGACAATTGCACAATCGAAAAGGGATCGGAATCTGAATTCAGAGTCGGATCGATCATGCCCGGAGCTTCGCGAAGAAGCTGCCAAAGGAGAAGAAGCTGGTCCGGACCATGCTGCCCGGCTCCGGGGCCTTGACGGCAGAGGGCACTCTCTTCACGTTGAGCATGACGGTCTGCCCGATCTCCCCCCGAAGTCCCTCGATCGTCTTCATGTCCACCGGCTGGCCCGACGGGTCGCGGACGTAGAAGACGTTCATGGCCTGCTCCCCCACCGTTGTCACGTCGGCTCTGGTTACTGTCAGGCCGTGCTCGCGGAGCATCCTTGTGACGTCCGAGAGCAACCCCACCCTGTCCCTGCCGCACAGCTCAAGGGTGAAACCCTGCAAAGCGTGCCGGTGTCAGGAACAGGAGCAACAGCATGGTATTAGTAGCATCTATTGCATGATCTTTCAGTATCGGAAACAGAAGTACACTATTAATTACTAGCTGCTAGTACTACTTCAGCATTTTCTTTTTGGTAATGATATACGTCGTGCGTCAGGATCACTGCGACGACCTAGACGTTTCCTTCACTCCGCACAGTCGCACATGAGGGGACAAAGAAATTAATGCCGAGACAGACTGGTAGGGGACACTGTGGGTGAGCTGGTGTGGTATAGTACAAGACAAAATCGAATTTAACACTGTTGAGTATTGTATTTATAAAACTAGTCATATACGTATCGGATTTGTAAAAAATAGCATTTATACCGTTTGGAGAGTGGGTGGCAGCGCCAGCGAAGCCACACGTGGCGAGGCCATCGGCGACAGGCGCCTGCCGCCTCGCTAGTAGACGGCAGGCAGCTGCCACCTGGTGGGGGGACGGCAGGCAGGTCTACCATCCGGTGAGGGAGCGGCAGGATTAGCCGGCTTAATTATGTGTCCTAATTTTTTTACGCTCATTGTTTGTTTGAATTGTTAAATATATCAAATGAGATAAAAAAAATACTAAAATTTATGTACAGCCTTCTAACACAACGTAACTCATAGTGTAATTTTTGAGTAATTTTATCTGTTGTGAATTTTGCTAAAAAATTAAATTAACCTGAATAGACAAAGTAAATTTGGACCACATAAAATTCTCAAAAATTACACAATAAATATGACTATGTTGGGAGGCTTCATATAAAATTTCGTAATTTTTAGAGCTTATTTGCTATATATAAAAACTCGTACAAATATTAAAATTGTATGAATGTTTTAGCAACATTCACAATGGATAAAATTACACAAACATTACATTGTCAAGTATGTTATGCTAGGAGGCTGTGTATAAATTTTTATAATTTATTGAGCTTATTTGTTATATTTAAAAATTCAAACAATCACCAAGAAAAAAATTAAGGCAGGTAATTAAGCCGGCTAATTAGCCAGCTTAATCACCTGCCGACCGGTGAGGAGACAGCAGGTGATTAAACTGGCTAATTAGCTATCTTAATTATCTATCTTATTTTTTTCGCTTAGTATTTATTTGAATTTTTAAATCTATCAACTGAGCTCAAAAAATTACAAAAATTTATGACCAGCCTTCGGACATAACGTGATTGATAATGTAATTTTTGGGTAATTTTATCTACTCTGAATTTTGCTCAAAATTTATACAATTTAGATATCTATAAGAGTTTTTACACATAGTAAATGAGCTTCAAAAGTTATGAAATTTTACGTGAAGCCTTCTAACATAGTTTTAGTTATTTTGTAACTTTTTGTGGAATTTTATGTAGTCCAAATTTGTCACGTTTATTTAGGTTCATTATGATTAAATTATCACAAATTAACATGATAAATTCGGAGCACATAAAATTCCCCAAAAAAATACACAACTAGGTTTACTATATTGGAAGGCTTCACATAAAATTTTATAATTTTTAAAACTCGCTATGTATAATAATTCCTACAAATATTAAAATCGTATTGTAAAAAATTATACAATAAGGTACATTGTATCAAGAGTTTGGGCATAAAATTTTGTAATTTTTGACCTCATTTGCTATATTTAAAAATTCAAACAAATATGATATAAAATTACAAATTTAGGCGTGTGATTAAGCTAGTTAATTAATTGGCTTAATAACCCGCTGTCCTGTGGGCGGGCGACAGGTGCCTGCCGTCTGGTGGGTGGCTGGCAAGCGCCTGTCGTATGCTCACGGGGCGGCAGGTGCCACGTGTTGCCTCGCCAGGGGCGGATTTAATGGTATTCCTGGGTATTCTCGGGAATACCCAACTTTTTTGGTGTAATCTTTAGTATATATGTATGTATACTTATATATATAAATGTCTAATGATGTATTCTGTGATATTTTCGCTATTCTAGCCCACAGCGGCCCAAAAAACAGCCTATTGGCCTGAGCTTTCTATTAAGCTTGTTGAAACAAAGAAGCATCTTAGACATGAAGTTGTTTACAGGCTTCTCAAATTGGTGCTAGTGCTTCCAGCAGCAACTGCAAGTGTTGAAAGAGTCTTTTCTGTCATGAATTATGTGAAGAACAAATTGAGAAATAAGATTGGGGATCAATACTTGAATGATTGCTTGGTTACATTTATTGAGCGGGAGTTCTTTCTACAAGTTAAGGACAAAGACATCATCAACCGCTTCCAAGCCATGAAGAATCGCAAGGTTAAAGCAACATTATAGTATTTTGTAAGTTCTCTTTATTACTTATTAGTTTGTTTCATGCATATCTTAGAGCTGAACAATTTGTTATTTAACTATTTTTGTGACTTTAATTATCGATAACGTACTCCTCTGAACTATATTTTAAATCTATGGATTGGATTTTTTTTACGTGAGAGTGGGAATACCCAAGGTTGAAATCCTGGCTCCGCCACTGTGCCTCGCCGACACTACCGCCCACCCACCGGACGACAGAAGTGCCATTTTTGCAAATGCAGTGTGTATATGGCTAGTTGTGTAAATACCGTACGCAACAGTGCCAAATCCGACTTTGTCTCTCTTTATGGACGTGCTCAGTCTCCTCCCGCTGCCTTTCTCTCCTCTTGCTAGCGAAGAAGTGCAACTAGCTGCCACCCCTATGCCTCTCAGAGGAGATGGTGGCGGCCATGGTGGCACCTGCACTTGTTCTCTTCGTCTTTCTTGCCTTCTTCATGCTCTCTGTCATCAGTCCTGTTGTTTTGACTCAGACATGTGAGTCTTCTCCTTTTCTCCCTTTGCTTATACAGCTAAATCTATCATTTCTTGTTTTCTTTCCCAATTCTGGGGTGGTCTACCCGACAATGTCACCACTAAGGAGATTGTCAGTAGCATCCAGTCTCAGGTCCCAGGATGATATGAAGTTGTATTGAGTTGGTTTTGTTGCAATAGGTTATGTTTTTGTTGCGCACGGCCAATTTTTTTTATTGCAGTAGAGGGATGTGGTTCTCAATTTGTTGCAAAATATTTGTTCAAATTGTTGCACAAGCAATTTAAAAATATTGCTACTACTATTTTTCAAATGTTACCACTATTATTTTCAAATATTGTAATGTCGCATGGTCATAATTTTGTTGTTTAGAATTTTTTGGTTTTGTTTTAGCACTTAGCTAGGTTCTAAAATCATTACTCATTCAATTCTTTTTGCTGAGAAGGCAATATTTTTTAAATTTTTTTCTCAACAATCTATTATTATTATTACGTAATTTGTTGTATGTGTTGGTTATAAATGTTACAAAGGTTGTTAATAGATGTTGCTACAGAGCGTCCAATCTTTCCATCGGAGGTACGGCGCTAGTTGGACCATTTTTTCTGTGGAAAAACACGAGCAAACAGCAATATACTGCTAGTCACTTAGTTGCTACAGTGCTTCTGCAAAATCTGAATGTACTAATAACAATTAAGAAGCATGGTAGTAACTAGTCAAGACTGCAACATGGTCCTGATAGAAAAAGCAGGAGTAAACGTCAAATTGCAGGTTGCTAGTTAGTGCAACTAAACGTCAAATTGCAGGTTGCTAGTTCGTGCTAGTTGCTTGCACGCGACCAAGAACCAGCAAAGGCTTTGAATTTTACCTCGGATACTCTTCTCGATATTGCTGCTTCGAGGCACTTGATCACCCTCTCCGCTTCATATTTCAGAAGCGTGCGACCGTCCTTGCGACGAATGTACAGCTCCTGAAGAAAATTTTCATGAATCCTCGTGCCTGATAGGCTGATACTGATGTAAAACAGCATCAAATGTCTGAAAATTCAGGTTTGTGCACCGTGCAGTGGTGCTACCTGAATGCCATAGGTCCCATCAGATGAGACCGAAGCATGGAACACGACGTACTGCATGTCCGTCAGCGTGCAGACGATGTCGAACAGCAGCTTGGATCGGTCCTTGCACTTAACGTTCACCACCGAGTACGCCTTCTCCTCGCAGTGGTCGACGGTCACCACCGGCCTGATCGCCGTGCCGTCATCGGTCTCAGCCACCGCGCAGCCATCGCCGTCGAAGTCCACGTCGGCGTGCATCAGCTGGTGCAGCCGGCGGTCCACGTGAGTTGACCCGACGGAGAAGTTGGTGTGAGCTCCCCGGACGTCGTCCCCGTACCCTCGGAGGACGTTCCTCAGCCGGTCCTCGATCTTGGACAGCCGCCACGTGTCGTCGATCGCCTGGCCCGTTGCGACGTCGTTGACGTACACGACGCAGGCGATCCGAGTCCTGTGCGTCCAGACCTCGGCAGCCATGACATTGCACTCGAGATGGGCAAGAACGGCAAAGATCTCAGAGAGGAGGCCAGTTCTGTCAGGCCCCTGCAGCTCAATGGCGGTATGGTCGCCGATAAAGTGCATCCCAACCGATCTCCCGGGCGAAGAGTTGCCTTTTGCAACACCCAGAAGGTTGCTGTCCGGACCTAAAGCCTGTGAACAAATATTTCAGTTTTCAGAGTAGAGTCTACTGGTGCAGTGCACAAGCTCAAACTTGATGGCAAACAGTGTGTCACAGAGACAACAGATGGTAAAATTTGCCAAACCTTCTCAATGTATTGAATAGTCTTCTCATCAGTCACCTTCTGCCCTTGCTTATCCAACACATGAAACACTGCATCAAGTTGCCAAAGACAGCATGAGTTGTAAGATTGAGAACCATAGAACTTAAAGAGTATAGGTGTTACATGGAAGTATGCATAGAATAGCCAGTTATGCTACCATCCATGAACCATCCACCATCTGAGGTAATGTACGCTTTTGAGATGGCGAGGTCGAGATCACTAAGAACCTGCACCACTTCCAGCAGAATGCCATTCTTGTTCATGCTGTCCACCTAAATCAAAGTCAAACAAAGGGTGCACAGATGAATTGAAATGATTATTGATAGCAATGTTCTGTAAGATGAATTTAAATGATTCATTACCTTCACTAAGGTGCAGTCGCTGCATGTGCTATTGTCGATGCAAACCCTGCAAAATTATCACTGTGTTAGGTACAGAAAGTAGCAGAGTTTCTAACAAGTACTGAAATACTGGATAATGAAGTGAGAAATTCTGTAGTTTAAAGGGATAAATTAGAGAGTGACCGAGGCGGGTTGATGCGCTGACTGAAGTTCTCGTACTCCGGATCAAAGTAAGGAAACATCTTTCTGAGGTAATGAAATCCTTCCACTGAAAGAATTATGAGCCAAAGTTAGTATCTAGCACAGTCATGCTCTACGACACACAAGCGCAAAAGAAATGCACACAAGCATCATGTGATACATGTATGATAATTTCCAATCATGAGAGCAGAAACCTCAATCCAAATTATCAATGGAGAAGGCAATGATGAGCTTTCTGATAAAGAAGATCTAACCACTTGAGAGACAGAATAGACCAAACTTTTAGTAGATTCTTATTTCAGCAGGCTTTGAATTTCCTTTCACTGAAAAAAAAAATCGATGCCTTCAATTGAAAGCTAAGCCAGTACTGCACTGTAATTCGAATCAATTTCTGAACAAGGATGTCTACCTCATGAAACTAAAAGTACTTACACACCCTGAAACTTCTTATGAATTCAGGCACTGAATAATCATAATTGCAGAGGAAACACTTGTTTTTCTTTTTTCAAGGAACAATGAAATCCTAGATCGAAATCTGAACCAGAACTTTTTGCTCCTAATTATTAAAAGTAACCAAATGAGATCATGGCAATTAGCAAATTAACAATGGTGGTTGGACCATATTTGCTTAAGACCATGGACAGACAATTCTACAAAACTATATAGCCCTTGGGCATCCTCATTGATCAGCTCACAAAAGCAAGATATACTCTCTGCCCTGAACAAACCACAAAGTGCCTGGCAAATTAACGCATACTTTATGTGCTCGTCATGTGTTGCTGCAGAACCAGCAGCCACAAAGCAATGTCCAAAATTATTGCTGGAATCGGCCAACTAGAGCTACCCGGTGCAATGCGCATTAGAATAAAGCTCTGAGGAATCAAGAACCACGTCAGTGTGACTGGATGGGTATAAAAGAAATGCCTTTTGCGACAAATGACAAATCGTGGGCGCGCTTTAATCCCACCGTCATATTCTCAAGCAAGTGCGCGCGCGGGCACGGAAAGAATTCGCTCGCAGCTTGGTTGATGATTTCTGTTAGCCGGCCTGCTGTGTCGTGCCTGAATCTTTAGAACCTTTCTTCAATCTGCACCTGGGGTTTCCTGTTACTAATGCTGTGGCTTGTCACTGGGAAAGTCGTTTGCAGTGGTGCCTATTTGCAGTTAGGGCCCATCTGTCAGTGACCGAGCATGTGCTTGAAAAATAAAATTTGTATCAGAACATCTTAAATAAGGTTATTGCAAGAATTAAGCAGTGTTGTGAAATACTGGACATAACATTATGTAAGATGTTTTGATACAAAACTTCTTTCTTTAAAAAAACCTTGGTACACGAGAAAACACTAGTTACAACTACATGCTAAAAGGTGTAATGTTGCAATTATTTCAAGGAAATTATATGGAGAAAAAGTGAGGCGAATTCCTCTCAAAAAGTTGGAATAAATTCTGATGTGAAATAAAAATTATGACTATGATTTATAATATGAAATGGTGGGAGTACCTTATCGCATGCAAACCATGTAAAGGAAGCAGAAAAACAGAATAAAATAACTAGCAGAGGACATGAACAAATTTGGCCTAACCCTACAAGAGATAGAGAAGAGATAGAGTTTTGTGTTCGTGTTTGAGACGGATATGATTGGGACATTGGCCTATAAAAGCAGGGAGAGGCTAACGGTTAACATAACCAATTTTTGAGGGTTTTTGTCAAGAAGGCTTTTAGAGGGCTTGTGATGGCACTTTGTAAATCCACGAAAACCTAGTAATAAAGATTATCTTGAATCAATCTGGTTGGTGATTTGTTCAAAATTGTTGGTAATTGTGATTGGGCTGAAGCATACGACCACATGCAAAGGTGTTGATTCACTGCCAAGAAAAACAGAGCAATAGACCGAGCGGCAGAAGGTTTTGACTATGTACAAAACGGTCGCAGAGCAACGTTGAGCGGTCGTAACCTTCATCGAGCCTATGCACAGTCAAGCAAGCAGTCGAGCGGAGCATTTTGCAATCGAATTCTACCTTTGTAAGTTAGATTGTTTTCTGTAGGTTTGACATTTGTTTTCGGGTGCCAAAAGGTAGAGACAATCATTCACCCCCACTCTAATTGTTATCTTTGATCCTACAATATCTGCATATGACCATCGACCACGGCAGAGGTACAGTAAACCAGTCATAGCTATAATGAACTAGTCTTAGGGTCCGTAGTCGATCTGCCATGGTCGTTATATGCCACAGATCATACGTATCTTTTCAGGTCTTTTTCTTCTTTATCTCCCGAGTATTGTTTCTTTAAACCGGTTATTTATATATAGAAGGAAGAAGGCTACATATGTAACCATTAATTTATTAATCAATTCATTGTATGATTCCTCTAAAACACTACACGCTTTCAGAATCGTCATCCTGTCTGTCCCAAGTAAACTAGCCATGCATTATCTTGTACAGTACAGAAGCATCGCATTGCAAATTTGCACCCGCATGCTTGCTGCTAACCACCCAAGCAGCCGCTATGCGCGAGAAGACAGCCGAGGGGAGCCCACGCTTTCCCAAAAAGACTGGCCGCTTTCCGCAGATGCCTCGCCTGTGTGTGTGTCGTGGACCTGCCCGAGCCGTGTGATGGAGATCGGACGGTACACGGCCCTCCTCTGCACCCGGAGCGCGATAACTACCCCCTCCTCCCTCCATGGTGTACTTTGTCTTATTTTCCTGTCTACCGGTTGGTCTAGCGCCTACTGATCATGGAGCAAAATACAAGTATAAATACATTTGATTTGTTCAAATCAAGCTATATCTGTCCCAGTTTTTCGATCGAATACCGCCTCTAGTATAAATTTTAACTGATTACATACCAGCAATAGGGTACTCTTATGGCATTAGAGCTTCACACGGACCTTACAAATATTTATTAGTTGGAACACGTACTAGGGGAACAGACAACCCTTGCTCCTCTCACTGCCTACCATCTAATCATAACGGATATGATTTTCTGTCTCTCCTCCGATGGCGACCAAAATATTTGGGAGAACGACTGAGGAAGAAACAGTGCAGGGTGTGCAAGGTACGTGCCCCACGCCATGAGTTTTTAACCGAAATTTTGAAGCGTAATTAGCAAAAATGACATTTTCGTAGTAGCAATTATAAAAATAGTACTCTCGTCTGCACAATCAACATGCAGTTTTAGCCAGAGGGTGACACATGATGGAGCACCACATAATCACCGTGCAGTTTTAGCCACGGGACGACATATGGCGGAGCACTACACGGTCACCGTGCGGTTTTAGTCACAGGTCGACATGTGGCACCGTAACCATGCAGGTTTAGCCTACATAAACCGCCACATGTCACCCTGTGGCTAAAACCGCATGGTGACCGTACGGTGTTCCGTCACATATCGCCCCATGGCTAAAATAGCATGATGACCATGCGGTGCTCCACCACCAACATGTCGCCTTGTGGTTAAAACCGCATGATCACCGTGCGGTTTTCTGCCACGTGTTGCTCTATGGCTTGTCTGTATGGTGACTGTGTGAATGAGAGCGTCATTTTTGTAATTACAGTAACGAGGATATTATTTTGCTAATTACACTTTAAATTTGCCATTTCAGCCAAAACTCTCTCATCATGGTGCACACCCAGCCAGCTTTCCCAATCCAACATGATACAACAGTAGAACCAACCAAACAAGAGCACGCAAATACCAGGAAGAAGGAAAGAAAAGCAGAGGCACAAGCCGGCGGCCGTCGCCGCCATATGGAATCACTAAAACCATAATTAATTCAACACAGGTTCCTATCTAATCGATTGGCAAAGAAATTAAGCAATCAGAGAGAGATTAGAGAGTGATTGATTTGGTAATTGTTACCTCTGTTCTTGGATTGCCTTCTTGCTTGCTTGCTTTGGCTTGGATGCCTCCTCCTAACTTGTTGGTGTGATTGGTTCTTGAGATTTTGATGTGCTCCTCTTACGTCTCACGCAGAGGGGGAGGACGACAAGCTGGTGGAGGATGAGGAAGATGTGTTAGGAGGAGACTCTGGGAGGAAGAATCAAATCAAGAAAAGGAACTGCAAAAGGGAGGGACAAATGGATGAATGGATGGATGGAGAAGCAAACGGGCCTAGCCTAGCAATGAGAGAGGTACACACTAGTTAGTTCTACATATGCCTGCCACTTAGATGATACTCTCTCTCCTCTCTCGAGGATTATGGATAGGTTCTTCTAAGCTATAACTTATAATTTTTAGTTTAAATTTTTGAATTTTGGCCGTTAGTGAGAGAGTACAGAGAAAAACACTCACGTGCGATTTTGGTCAATATAGATGAAGTTAGTATAGTATCTACTATAATCAACTCATAAATCTCATCTTAAAAAGACACATCATTTAAAACTAATTATTGTAAATAAGCCAAAAATTACAAATTATAAACCAAAAAGGCGAAAACCACATAAATAGACCTCGGAAGTGCTAAGGGCATACACATAAGCCCTTGGGAAGTTTGAAATGGCACCCTTGTCCCTAAAGGAAAGAAACAGCCACAAGGGATGACTTTACACATGCGGTAAAGCTGTAGATAGTACTGTACGACAAATAGCTCCAGGTACTGTTAGTGTCCATGCCAGGGCTTTATTAGAAAGTAGAGCTGGCATTTCAAATCTGCAAGGCATAGGCCCTGCTTATTTCGGTTTGAGTTTATGGCTTCTACTTTATTTTTCACTATTCAACAATTTCATCTTTTCCTGGTTTTTTGAGCTTTTTTGTCAGTTTTTTTCGTATTCGTTTGTATTGTCCGTGATGGGCCAACCTATTTTTTCTATTTTTATTTTTTTAAATTTAATTACGTCAAATAAGCCACCGTTAGCTACAATGTTTTTTCAGCCAGCTACAGTGCTTTTCAGCTATAGTGCTACAATGTTTTTCTGGCTTCTACTTTATTTTTCACTATTCAACAATTTTGTCTTTTTCTGGTTTTTTGGTTTTTTTAGTTTTTTTGTTGGTTCTTTTTTTTTTGTATTCATTTGTATTGTCTATGATGGGCCAACCTGTTTTTTCTATTTTTAATTTTTTACATTTAATTACGCCAAATAAGCCACCGTCAACTACAATGTTTTTTTAGTCAGCTATAGTACTTTTCAGCCATAAGCCACTCAAAATAAACCCTTTTGAGCAAGGCTATAGTCACATGTTTTTTACGTTTGTTACGTTGATCACAGGAAAAACAACAAAATATAAATGATTTGTATAGCCAGATGTATTCGTAAGAACATATCTTACATGCTTTTCTTAGTGGCTACACTTTAACCCACCTACTAGCACCGTGCCTCGTGTGGATAATTTAATTGCGAACTTATGCCGGTCATAAGTGCAATTTTCACAAAACTAAACATAGAGATGCTTTGATTTCTTCTACTTAAATATTTTGTACACAAAAGGTTGGATATATATGGAAGGGCCTGAAAATTACAAAAATTAAGCGGACATGTTAAGTAAAATAAATTTCCTAAATAATGAAATGAGAAAAGTACATGTCTAACCTACATGCTTTCGTGAGCTATGATGAAGCGTTACTAAAAGAACGACATTGGTTACCTATGATATGGTGTCCAAATTGGAATAAATAAATTTACAAAAGAACAAATAAAAACATGTTGAAAAAAGTCCTCTTTTGCAAAACTTGTGTTAGTGGGCATGGCAAATATTATCAAATTAGCATCTCCAAAAACTACAAAGGGTCTGTATTCTATTAGCTATTCTGTCACAAAAGAAAAATGTCTGGACACAATATAAAAGGATTTATTCCATATAGATGACATAAGGCAAGATTCATCTGAGAACAATTCTTTCTTGAAAATGATTGCAAGTCAACTTTGTGCCACAGCTATTTCACAAAAAGAGAGATCCAGCTATATCCACACGTGCATATGTCTGATCTAATGCAAGAACAAACATCAAACAGAGATCCACATCATTCATTGTGATACGAATCGAAACAGAGACGATATAAGACAAATGCACATAATCCACACACATCCACTCATATCACACGTACACACATCCATGTAAAGAATACATACACTAAGAATTAAATAGAGGCTTAACAACCTTCGGAGTATAGAAACACGTTGTCCCTCTAAACACGTAGGTATGTGTATCCTTTAGAGGAGTACTGTTTACTGAACAATACCTAAGAAATAAAAAACCATTGAGGTTGGGATGGACGTCAGGCCGAAGAGCGAACACCCTCGGCTCCTCCCACTAAGCTACGGCTCAGCCTGAAGCATGTAGAATTTTGGTCCAGATCTGGGTGTGAAGGATTCGGATTCCATCTCCAGTATCATGCGCTTTAGTGCCCGTATGGCTATCCACTTATGAACTGTTCAGATAAGCTTTAGTGATGAGATATTTAGATCGATACAAGTGTTGGTGTAACCTGTAAGCCTATATGGATAAAGGAGACTCTTCTTCTTCTCTCAAAAAGAAAAATCTTTCATTATTTGATACATATGTTGCTGAATTTCACTAAAACAAATCGGTTAAATGCGTTGGTGAGAGATTTGATAGAACTTTCTCATGTATATTTTTATGGCTAGGTGTAGAATCGTTGATAGCAATCAGAGGGGGTGAATGATTGCAGCGCACAGCGGAAACTTTTTCCCCAGATTTTCTACCTTTTAATGTGCAAAAACCAGAAATAACAAAAGAAAAAAGTTTGATTTTACTGTAGCCATACTGTAGCAAAGTACTGTAGCGATTTACTGTAGCAGTTATTGTAGCGTCGAGAAAACTTCCGATCGCTCAGCGAAACGTGCACATTTTTGCTAAATCTTCCCATCAATTTTTAATTAAAACTAATTTATGTATGTAAGCAACAAAAATATCTAGATATAGATCAATGCATGGAGAATCTATAGGAACCAAAAAAACAAGAAAAAAGATAATAGATGCGAATTAAAAAACTCACAAACTTTAATTAAAAAATGAAGAAATCGTTATCCATCCATCCATCCATCCATCCATCCATCCATCACGGTGCATATTTTTCCATCAACTTGGTCTCATATCCAGGCATGTAGCACCGCCTTTTTTCTTCTATTTCCCGATTGCTCCGTGCCTCCCAAAATGTCTATTTTTTCTTCACGCGTGCCTGTTCCTTTTATGCAGCCAACTACGAATCCTATTCAATCTCTACTTAGAATACTAATCCAACTCAGAATCCTATTCAATCTCTACTTAGAATCCTAATCCAACTCAACCAATTAGACATGGGCATTTTTACCTCAACTAGGTTTTTGGCCCACTAATTTTCAAGGGACCCGAAACCCTTCCTAACACGGGTTTTCACACTCCCGACTTTTCTAACGTGTCACATGTCGAAGCCTCTAGGACCGCACCTCCCATAGCTTCTCCACGTATCATCAACCTTTAATCTCCATGCGCCCCAAGCATGAGCCCGACCATCTCGTGACCTCCTTGACCGTCCGAACCTCGGATCTCCCCATCCTTGTCCCAGTCCACCTCGTCACCGACCATGATCGTCTCCATGCTCAACCTGCACATGCAAAGACCAAAGAATATTTTTTCGGCACAAGTTCGTCCCAACTTGACCAACATCAGTTTACGCACGCACCACACACCTCGCATAACATCGCTAAACAAAATCACCAAATATTCATCATAACAAATTAACCATTGTCAATTATTCATCACCAAAATATCCTAAACCTAACCACATGGTCTAACAATCTCCCCCTTGATGAATACATTGACAACACCACAAAATTGTATGATGAATTAGCTTCAAATAGATATAAGTGAAGAACTGAAACCGAAAAAATATTTTAAACCATAAGTCTCAAATCTCTCCCCCTCAACACAAGGGAGGCAATTTTATTGTCCCCAAATTCTCTTTAATTTTTCGCAAAGCACACCAAATCTCTCCCCCTTTGGCAATGTAATCATCGAGAAATTAAAAAAAAAGGAATAATTCTAAGAAAGAGCAATGATAATAAAAATCTAGAAGCTTTGTAGATTATCCAAGTCACGTTGCATTGCTTTAATAACACAACCAAGTCATATTTTTGAGTAGAACTATCTAGATAATATAAAGCCATATATCACATAGCAATGTCAAAACAAGTTCGTCAATATGATTAAGCGATTTATATCAATGACAAGCATCGCAACAATGACCAGACTAACTATAAAGAGCACAAAGAGATATCACAACGAAAAGTCAAAAGCCTAAAAATGAAGCAAACCTTAACTCTAGACGGGCTAGCAGTTTCATGTAACAACTGATTGATCAACACTCAATTCTTAGACATGTGGCATGCTTGTAGCATACTTCTTTTTCATAATGACATATATTTTTTTGTGATGGTGGCATGCTTGAAACATAGTTCTTTTCATTTTGCACACTTTTGTGCCTTTTTTTCACCATGGCATGCTTGAAGCATACATCTTTTCAATTCTCTTTTTCTTATATACCCCTTTTTTTGACAATAACATGCCAAATTGAGTGATCATAAAAATTGTAACATGAAACATACAAGCCTCATAGCCAAGAGTTAAAATAAGACCCACAACAATCTCATCCTTTTTTGATAGATATCGTAAAGTAATAAATATAATCAATCTAGTCAACATATTCCGCCATGTCATATTTTAGTTCAAGTATAGCAAATTGATTGTAATCAGTCATGATCAAAGCCACAAAACATATGAGTAAATATGATAAAGAGAGCTCTACTACTCAATTGATTTCAATGACTTGGATTTGATGAGTGATTTGACAAAGATAATAAACAAAGCTTCCAAAATTTTTAAACAACAAGCTCCCCCTCAGAATAATCTCATAAGATGTAATACACCCAACTCATTTCGCAAATGAGGAAACGAGAAGTATCATGCGATTTCGTGTGCAAATCAGCAACTTGAGAATCTAACAAGATGTAAGACAACATTACCTTTTCCATATGGTCTCTCAAAAAGTGAAATATCTTGGAGGCAATCAAAAAGAGTGAAGAACCATCAATTGTTCCAATCAAACAATGTTGTAAACGATCGGAACCCAATCTAGCTCATGTTCTCCATCCTCGTCGGCTGTTCTTACATCACATAAAACATTGGTCTCATAGTACTGGGGTTAGTGAAATAAGATCTAGGAATCCAGTACTGAGACACACGACGAACAGGAGCAACAAAGCTAGAACCAAAATCACGTGCATGTGAATTATCATAATGCCGAAAAGAAGATGAATTATTTGAATTAAATCTCAATCTAGCATGTGAAGCAGATTTAAAGTCATCATAAAAGTTCTTTAAGAACATAGCTTTCGCATTTGTTCTAGGAACAAAAGAGGTTGCACGTTTTTATCTTAAAACATTCAGTCTTTCCTTCTTCTCTTTCTTAGCTTGCCTAAAACAAAATTCGTGCAAGTGCCCATCTCTTCCACAATAGGTGCAATGGAATTTAACATAACCAGAATTCTTTTGAGATGATGAGCTAGCACCAACATTATTATTCGATGAACTTTGCACAAAGCCAGTAGATTTAAATACAGTTTGTTTTGGTTCAAGTTTCACTTCAATTTTTCCAGGTTCAAGAGGCTTAATAACCTTAGGAGGATTATTCTTGGCATGCTCAACAAAATTAAATCCTAGACCACGATTTTTCACACTTATTTTTGACTTATCTAGAATCATATTCAAAATTTTATTGTCAAAAGAAAATCTCTCTAAAATGTCTTTCAAGTACTCATTCTCTTTAGCTACAGTGGGACAAGTTGTGCATGTAACAGGTTCATTTGCAAGATTTTTAGAAACACTAGACTGAGCCAATATTTCTTTTTCAGCAAAATCATTAAGTTGTCTAGTCAAAGCTTCTATTTCAGTGTTAAGCTTAGGACAATTAGAGCAAGAAGATATCTCATGATAAAACATCTGTTGAATTGTTTCCTGAGATGAGTTAAGTCTAGCTTCTAATAATTCACATTTAGAATAAGTTTTAGAATGAGCATTTGAAATACTTGATTCTAAACATGAAGGAGAACTAAACTTGAACTTTCCAATTTCATCATTAGCACATTTCAGGTTTTCATCACAAGAGTCATGTGCTAATCTTAATTCATCAAATTTAGTAGTTACATCTCTAAGTTGATCAATGTTTAAAGCATTGAGAGACCTAGCATTCTTTAACTCAGAATGTAAAATTTGACAAGACTCACAAGATTCATCATCAGGAATTAAAACTCTAAGTCTTGTAATTTCAGAATTTAGAGATTCAATCAAAGTATTATATTTCTTAATCTTTTTATCTTTCTTTTCTAGCAAAGTAACAAGTTTAGCAACAGCTCTAGCTAAATCATCATAAGAAGGTTCTACCTCATTGTAGTTGTCGCTGTCAAGATCATCATTATCGGTGGAGCTTTTGCTACTTGCCATTAGACACAACCCAATTAAATCTTTCTTGCCTTTGGGAGTATCATTCTCGTTGTCCGTGTCCACATCACTCAAATTAATTTGCCCAAGAGTCGAAAGAACACGATGCACCACCTTGCGATTCATATAACCCTTCTTTTTATTCTTCCTTTTTTCTCTCTCCATCTCTTCTTCCTTCTTATTCTCTTCCCTTACAAAACTTGCTATAAACTTTGGACATTTGGGACGAATATGATTGAGATCACCACATTCATAGCAACTTTGAGGACCAAAATTTCCTCTCTTTCTTGATCTCACATTCTGCAAAGCTCTTGTGAAGCGTGTAGAAAGGAGTGCCAAATCATCTTCCGGGAGTTGCTCTAGCTGTTCATCAGTTAGTGAAGACAAAGAAGATAAAGCATAGCTAGTAGAAGAATTATCACAATTAGACTTGCTAGATTGTGAAGCTAAAGCAATTGATCTATTACCATTATATTTGCTAGCAAAAACATCTAATTCATGAGTTTTCAATTTAGAATAAAGTACATCTAATGTAAGTGTACTCATGACAGTAGATTCTCTAATGGATGTAACGATGTAACCTTCATCTCCCATATAGACATATCTAATGCTCCAAGTAATTGACGTGCAATTTCAGCATCAGTATAAGTAACATTAACAGCACGTAGGTTACTAAGAAATTTATTAAAGCGGGCAAAAAGATCATCTATCAATTCACTAGGTTTCATCTCAAAACACATGTAATACTTTTTGTACATATCTTGACGTACCTCTTTAATAGTAGATGAACCCTCATGATAATCACATAGTGCTTTCCATACCTCATATGCGGATTTAAGATGAACAACATGATCAAAATCACTCCTTCCTAGTCCTTAAATTATCAGGTTTCTTGCCATGCTATTTGCCTCCACTTGTGCTATATTTGCAGCTGATATAGCATCATTCTCGGGCACTTGATAATGCTTGTAGACCTTCTCCCATATTGCAAAGCCTTAAGCTTGAATGTATGCATCCATCTTCGCTTTCCAATACTGAAATCAACACCATCAAAAACACAAGGTTTTGTGGAATACCTATCCGTCGACGTGTTTTCTAATCACCGGTTAAGATCAATTAGAAAAATAAACATGCTCTGATACCACTTGTAGGATCGTTGATAGCAATCAGAGGGGGGTGAATGATTGCAGCGCATAGCGGAAACTTTTTTTCTCAGATTTTCTACCTTTTAATGTGCAAAAACCAGAAAGAACAAAAGAAAAAATTTCTGATTTTTACTGTAGCAATTACTGTAGTACAATATAGTGATTACTGCAGCAAAGTACTCTAGTGATTTACTGTAGCAGTTACTGTAGCGCCGAGAAAACTAGGGGTGGAAAAATAGCTCGAGGCTTGCGAGCCAGCTCGAGCTCGTTACGAGCCGAGCTGGCTCGGCTCGAGCTCGTAAATTTTTGAGCCGAGCTGAGCCTCCTTCGCAGCTCGCAAAAAAAACGAGCCGAGCTCGAGCCGCTCGCGAGCCAGCTCGCGAGCTTTTTTGGCTCGCATCCGGCCCAGCAAGCCTTCACAAGCTTTTTTTGGCTTGCAAGCCTTCGCAAGCCTTTTTGGCTTGCAAGCCTTCGCAAGCTTTTTTGGCTCGCAACCTTCGCAGCTTGCTTCGCTTCGCACAGCGTCCCTGGCCTCTCCTCGCAGTCGAATGGCACGCCTGAGACGGCCATCGAGTACGGCGCATGTGGCTGGAACTCCTCCAGTCCTCCTCTTCCTCGTCTTCCTCATCCTCACCGTCGCGGCCGGCGTCGTTACCCTCGGCGAAATGCACGTATACGGTCGCGGCGCGCCTGGGGCTCGCGGGCTCGCTGGTGAAGTGCTGGAAGAGGTCGAAGGGGTTGGCGCCGGTGAGGCGCGGCGTGGCCGGCAGCAGGAGGTCGAACGGGATCGGCGACGGCGGCGCCGTAAGGAACGGACCGCCCGCCGCCCCCTCGGCGAGACCAAATGGGCTCGCGGCCGCGGCAAGGCGGCCTCTCGGGCTGGACGTCGCCGTTGCGTACGGGCTCGTGGCCGCGCTGTCGAACCGGAAGTTCTGCCGCGGCGGCAGCGAGGTGGAGATGGGAGGGAACGGAGGAAACCGCGAGGAAGGAGGGAGAGAACAGAAACAGGGAAGTGGACTTTATACAGTGAATCAGCTGCTCGGCTCGCGAGCCGTAACGAGCCGGCTCGAGCCGCGTACCGAGCCGAGCCAAGCCTGCATCTTGGCTCGGTGGCTACACGAGCCGAGCCGAGCCGAGCTGTAGCACCACACGAGCTTGACCGAGCCTGGCTCGAGCCGGCTCGGCTCGTTTCCACCCCTAGAGAAAACTTCCGATCGCTCAGCAAAACGTGCACGTTTTGGCTCAATCTTCCAATCAATTTTAATTAAAACTAATTCATGTATGTAAGCAACAAAAATATCTAGACATAGATCAATGCACGGAGAATCTATAGGAATCAAAAAAACAAGAAAAAGGATAATAGATGTGAATTAAAGAACTCACAACTTTAATTAAAAAATAAAAAAATCGTTGTCCATCCATCCATCCATCAGCATGGTGCATATTTTTTCATCAATTGATCTCGTATCCAGGCATGCAGTGCCGCCTTTTTTCTTCTATTTCCCAATCGCTCCGTGCCTCCCAAAACGCCTATTTTTTTCCTCACGCGTGCCTGTTCCTTTTATGCAGCCAACTACAAATCCTATTCAATCTCTACTTAGAATCCTAATCCAACTCATCCAACTAGACATGGGCCTTTTTACTTCAACTAGGTTTTTGGCCCACTAATTTTCAAGAGACCGGAAACCCTTCCTAACACGGGTTTTTCACACTCCCGATTTTTCTAATGTGTCACGTGTCGAAGCCTACTAGACCGCACCTCCCGTAGCTTCTCCACGTATCAACCTTTGATCTCCATGCGTCCCAAGCATGAGCCCGACCATGTCGTGACCTCCTTGACCGTCCGAACCTCGGATCTCCCCATCCTAGTCCCAGTCCACCTCGTCACCGACCATGATTGTCTCCATGCTCAACCTGCACATGCAAAGACCAAAGAATATTTTTTCGGCACAAGTTCGTCCCAACTTGACCAACATCAGTTCACGCACGCATCACACACCTCGCATAACATCGCTAAACAAAATCACCAAATATTCATCATAACAAATTAACCATTGTCAATTATTCATCACCAAAATATCCTAAACCTAACCACATGATCTAACACTAGGAGCAAAGTTGCCAGGATCATGAATCGAATAAGAGACACTCCAATAGGATCACATTTTAGGATCGAATAGTAGAATCTAAGATCCTATCTGATACCAAAAAATATTTTCTAAAATCTACCATGTATTTAAACCATGATGCCTTTTCAACCTACTTTAAAAGCCTTTATTTTTTTTAAAAAAAAAGTCCAATGGAATATCTATTGTTGTTTATACAAATAATAGTTCATATTAATGGATAAAAAGTGAACTTTTCCATTGAAAGGACGCATACAAGTAATTGTTTATAATTAATTATGAGGATCAGTAGAATTTTGCAAGAATCATAAGATTATTAAGATTATACCAAATTAAGGTCCAACCTATGATCAAATTGGTTCAATTTATCTAGGGTTATAGAATCTTAAGACTTTACAACTTAAATCAAGATTCTTAAATCAAGATTCAGACAATCTTGATCAGAGTCTCTCTTGGTTGTTTTGTATTGCCAATTGCTTTAGTCACATCAAAACAGAGGCTTTGTTTGGTTTATGTCCACGGTACTGCAAAGGACGTTGCAGCTCATCTTAATTTTATCCATCAAGATGGTTTGCTTCACATTAACATGCATGTCATAAAGTTCATGTTTCAACTTCCAAGCCAAACTATATTTTAAGGTAAGGACAACATCCAGCCATACAGCTAGCTAGTGTCTTAGTTTCCACAAAACAAATACTACGAGACAAGACCACATGCATCAGCATGCATTCCTTTGCACCAAAGTCCTACCATTGCCTATTCAGCGCATAAAAAAAACAGAATACACGGCTGAAGGAAATGCTGCGATCAACAGGGTGAACAATTCTCAAATATTTTCTCTAAGGTATTTAAAATCTTTATTCGAATGACTATGATAGTCACTAAGTTCAGATCACACTAACACGACTATATAATCCAAACTTAGAAATAAGAACCAACAAAATCAACCTCTTTTATAAGCCCAGTCATATCGTTGTTGATAGGCTGGTCTGACCGCTGGTTGGTCCAACCGCCACCTTATGACTGGTCACACTAGCTAGCTGGTCAGGCCGTAGGCCTAGGTCCGGTCCAAGTAGTTCCATATTCTCAAATCTAAACATTGGGACAAAGACTCAAATATCAAGAACTTGCTCAATTCTCATCCAAACACATCCAAGTTTTACATGAGACTGTTTAAGGTAATATGAACTTAAACCAATCAAGGATCATAAAGTTATTAGGCTCGAGTTCACCAAATTGAAGATAATCGAATCTAGATCACAAGAACACCAAAAACCCTAAATCTCAAATTGAGTTAATGTGTCAGTGTCATTGCAATTGTTTGCGAATTAGAAAATACCATCACAAAGAAAACGAGTTGCAAAATACCATCGCAAAGGCCAAAAATCTATAAAATGCCACTGTTGTGACTTTTCCATCCTGTTAGAGCAAATTGATCATTATGCCCTCATTATTCCTTCTTCTTTTATCTTTTTCCATTTGTAGTGTCTGGTCCCACCTGTCATTCCTCCCTCTCAACAAAATCAATCTCTCCTCCAATCTCCCTGCTCTCTCTCTCTCTCTCTGTCCAATGGCGATAGTGGAGATTCCACCCGTGGCAAGGCTCGGTTGCAGCGAAGGGAGGTATGGGGAGGTGGATTGAGGCATCGGGGATCCATTTTTTCTCTCAAACACAGGCTTAGGTTGTATATTATGAGCTCATGACAGCCGGAGTTGGGCTAGCAGTGGCGCATGGTGAAGGCGATATGATGGCGACAAGGCGGCTAGGAGAGGCATGGAACGAACTTCTAAGACCAACATGAAGGTGGTGACGTAGGTGGTTCGGCTTGAAATGTGGCAGAGCAATGGGAACACCAGCGAAGTCACATGGGTGCCCTCCGACAACGATGCGTTGGCGTGCTCCAGCGGCGGCGCACATGGCATGGTGGCAACCAGATGCCAAAGGGGCTAAACAAGGATGTCTAGGACCTTCACTAGGAGGTCTAGAAGCTAATGGTGAAAGGAATTTTGGATTGGTGAAGTGTTGGTGATAAATTTCATGATGGAGCGCAAGATAGACGTTTTCGATTACCAGTGATGAAGACAACGATTGCCGCTACTGCTTTGGCTCTAGGCAACTACTGAGGTAAGGGAGTTGTGTGAATGACCAACCTTGAGCTAGGAGATGGGCTCAAGCTCTATAGCTCATGCTTGGCAGGACACCGGCACGTGGTTGCCCATGCATCGTGCAGCTTCTATGGGCTGCCAAGCAGGGAGGCAATGGCAGCGCCCTTCGCGTTGGGTGCACGGGAGAAGGGGGAGGTGCCTTGGGTGGACATAGAGCGCCATGTCACCTCCCTCTTGTGTGTCTTGTTGTAGGTGTAGAGGAGAAGAATGACAAAGGGCAAAAGTGTCGTTTATAAATTTTTCTCTCACTTAAATGGAGGTTAATAGAGCAAATGTATAGAAAAGTTTACAGCGATGGCATTCTCCAAAGTTTTTGTGTTTGCAATGGTATTCGTAAACTCGGTCTCTTTGCAATGGTATTTTACAACTTGTGAACAATTGCAATGCTACTAAACAAATTAACTCATCTCAAATTACTTCTTGGTCGTGAGAATCTAAGACATGAGGTCTTCTAGATCTATTCTCACATCTCCCAGCAAGGTAATTTGAGCAGGATAATGGGCTAGAACTCCCATGAACCGGCTAGAACTCCCATGAACCCAAAATAACAAATCTAACTCAAAACAAGAAAAACCAAGCAAGAACTCAAATAAGAACATGATTGAGACAAAACTTTGATATATTTCAGTGAAGGATAAAGTTTACATATTCATGGACAAGGTTCAGCCAAAGCACCACCATTTTCTCTCTCAAGATCTCTCTCACAAATCCATAGGAGACAAGATTGGAGAGCAAAACTAAACCCTAAAATCCTTGAATCCACCACTTCCACTTATCCCCTCTAAATTACAAGTAATAGACATTAACGGGTCCAACCCATTAAGCCAACCAGGGAAAGCCATCAATCTCACTAACATGGGTTTTGCACACTCACGCATATTTCTCAAAGTGCTTACAAGGTGATATCCACTAACACACTAGTGTTTGATCCGCTCCATACAAACATCTCTATCCTAACCCTAAACCATCTCCTTTGTGCCTCCCTGCGCTGTGGTTTTGGTGTAGGCTTCCAGTCTGATTTTGGGTATTTTTCCAAAATGCCCCCAGTGAAGCTTGCAAACACCTTCCCTTGACTTTGTCTTCACCTTTCCATCAAAGCATTTCCACATACTTTGACATATAGCTCATAGTGCCCAATGACTAGCCATTACATCTTCACGTATTTGGACTCCCCTAAACTGTCTCTACGTGCATTGGCATTATCATTTGGCGTACTACATACACCAACTCACCTCTATATAATCCTTGTCTTCTCTATGCTCCTTGATTGAGCTATGTAGTCTTACTCGGACTTACATGACCACTCTGAACCACAGCTCCCCCACTAGTCCTAGTCCATTGCTACTGACCGCTATGTCCTCCAAGCCATCTGCATATCCAAAGACTAAACAACCATATCGAGCGCAAATTCCATGAATTTGACTCACGTTAGTCAAAACCATGCAACATGTAATGCAACCCAAACCCTCATGGCTCCAAAACTATGAACTGAACACAAACCAACTCAGCTCAACTCACCCTGATCTCTACCCACAGCCACTGATTTGACTGCTCTCCTCATGTCGGTGGGTTTGCCTTGATCAGACTTATCGTCTGATCGGCCACTCAGTGTGACCACATTTTCAATGCCGATCACACCGGCCAACTCCCACGGTCTGACCGCTCGCGACCAACACTAAAACATGCTTCCTAGAGAAAATCAGCCACCAACTAGAAATTGGTCATATCGCTTCTTCGGTCTGATCACTCATAAAATTCAGTCACACCAAACCTCGGTCAGACCGCAATTCACTAGCCAATCTAACCACTTCCTCCCAGCTATCCAACCGGTTCCTCCGACCATAAACACTAATAGCAAATCTAAATTTTCTGAAACTATTACAAAATTCAAACTCAACTCAACAAAAATGCCAATTGTTAATACGTATTAGACCTAGTATATGGTCACGCGCACGCGCACACGCACGCTCACACACACACAAATATATGTGGGGACCCTGGGCATCGAATAACCGAAATCACCTTATGTGTCCTGTACTAGTCCCATGATCAGTAGCTAGTACACACATTTACAATATTGAGATCACATTCATACACATCGCATACAAATAATTTATAAAAAAAGAGGTAATATGATAGTGATGCAAAATAAGGTTTACAACATAGGGCCAACCAACCAAATAAACATCAGAGTCTAGAATAAAGTGCAACGAAAGACTAGTAAATAAGCAAAAACATCCAGTGGTATGCCACCATAGCCCACAGGCAACCAACTAAGGATTAGGCCCTAGTAAAATCCACTGTCGAATTCCCCAATGTCAGGGGCAAAGGACACAACATCTGACACGTATCATTCTTCATTCTCCGATCAATAATAATTTAAGCAAGGTTGAGTATACTATGTACTCAGCAAGACTTATAGTGTATCACAACAATATGCATATATGCAAGGCTATCAAAGGATGAGGCTCTATGCTAAGTTATTTTCAGCAAGAAGCAAATTTTATTTGTAATATCAATAAGTAGTAATTTGCAAAAGGAATTGTAAAGTGCATTTGATATGTAATGAAATAATATTTATATAACTTTAATAACAATAGATCAAATCCATTCGCAGCCTTTCTCGGTTGTGAACACTGCATAAGTCTCACCTATGGGCATGGCACACAATTAGATGTACATGCCATCCCATTATGTTCAGTAAAACAGTATTGAAAAGGAAAACTATACCTATTGTGGCTGCATCCAAGTATGCTCATGATCGCGAACACGACTATTGAAATAGATTTTAACACTCTACGGAAGTTGTACTACTTTACCCACATGAGATAATCAAATCCACTGTCGGCCATTACACGCTTCCGTAGGTGTGCGACGAAAGTTATTATCATATAGCCTTTAGATTATATAGTCCTAACCTTACACCAGCCTAATGAATGTACAATCCCTCACTTGACCTTGTCATTTCCCCTTGAGCTGATTGATAGACCCTCTCTTAGGCATGTCCTTCCCCTAAGTGGGCATTCACCATTGATTAGTAAGCTGTGGTCCCATCACTGTGGTGTGGGAGCTTCTACAAGCAAATCTTCACTCGGAATGCCCTTACTTTTTCTACGCCTACCATAATGCAAGGGTAGACCTAAACAACGTTATTCAGCTAAAGTAAGACCCCATATAGCACATATAGATGTACGGTGTGACTTAGATGTGTGGCAACAGCATTCGGTCCTTAATTGACCCGGACGAGAATCTCTCCCTCTCTACATGCGAGGTTTCTTCTCACATTTGACAGTTTATCATAGAACTTGCCCGTGTCTGAAAACTAGATTTGTCTTATTTTATTTTATATCAAATTAACAGAGGTTCCTTCTCTAGAACATCATTTTGAAATCACCCATACCCATGCACAAGTTTCTCAAAATACCAAACTTAGTGAAAGCTATTGCATGGCTAAGCATCTAGACTATATATCAAAGTGATATACCCAAATTGATATTAAATATTGTCTAACCCATGTCCTAAGCGCTACAATAGTAAGGACATCAATTTTGCAAGGAGGTTTAATACATATAAGCAAATGTTACTACCATCACCCACAGTATAGCAATTTTAATGGAACATACATGTATGAATAATATATTTTGCAAACAATATACAATAATTGAAATACTGGAATCAACATGGTTAAAGGAGGTGCTTCTCTTGCTCTTGTTGCTCAGAGAATGATTCGGACGTGTTCTTGTAGTTGTCCGGCGTGACAATGCCTATTCGGTAAAATCCAAATAAATATAATAAGAGCCAAATAAATTTACACAAAGTTAAAACTTAAATATTATTATATATTTAGTTAGATCATGATTTTAGAAAAATTTAGAAATAAAGTTTACTACATTTGGAGTTCAAACGAGTCGTTTGAAGTTTTATTCAGAATTTAATTCAAGAAAAAGAGAAAGGGGAGAAGGAGCTGACATGTGGGGCTTACTCGGAATTTTTCTTTAAATGGAAAAGACTGCAGTGACTTACATGTGGGCCCATGGGCATTTTAATTAAAATTGAATTATTTTTAACAAGGAAAAATAACGAGAGACTGACGGTGGGACCTCTGCATTGTGCACACAGCGCAATGGGCCTACCTGTCAGTTGCTTGAGTGCTACTAAAATGGTTAAAGGGTTTTTAAATGGCTGCGTGGCCCATCTGTCATACTCACGTATTCTTTTAAAGCATCATTTTATTGGCATGCATGTGGGTTCTACTCGTTAGCAACTAATTATCCTTAGTCTGTGATTAATTAGGTTATCCCTGAACAATTATAGCTAGTCTAATCCTACATGCCAGTGAAACATTAGCCTAATACAAGATTAATTAAATTGTACTAAGATTAGTTAAGCACAAATTTTGTCCTCTCATATGTCACACATTCATTTAACCAGGGCCGTCTCCAGAAATTTGGGGCCCCAGAGCGAATTGCAAAATGAGGCCCTCAACCTCTACTGCATCATCGCTTTCACCAATTTCTGTAGTGTTAGCCTCAACCTCTGGATCATCACCTTCATTATTTTCTGTAATGTGAGCCTCGACCTCTACTGTGTCATCACCATGGCTATCATCAACATTAGCATCTACAATTTCTCTCACAAAAAATCTGTCAAGAGCACCCTTTTGAGATTGAGCTACTGCTTCTAGTCTTTGTCTCTTCTTACGCTTTTCAGCACCAGAATCATACTTCCTATTTCTTGTAGACATGATGAGGATTGACTGATTGAGAAAACAAAAGTCTTCCTGTTTTTTTTAAAGAAGTAGCTGATTACAGAACAAATAAAAATTCTAACCATTGCTGATCAATCTAATCACTAATTAAACCTGATCAACGAAATTCGTAGATGCCCTGATTAACCAGCCTCTACTCCAACTACAGTATATACGTTAATTTCCTACGTGCGAAAACACTCAAAACAGTTTCTACTTTCTACTTTTCTAGCTAGTTACGTACGTACCGGAGGTGAGGAGGTCTCCTGGGAAGTCTGCTGTCTGCGCCAGGACTTGCGCTCGCTTGCGTCGCCGGGTCGCCCGTGTCGCCGAACTACCGAAGGATGGGAACGCGCAGCGACGAAGGCGTCGTATGAACCAGCGGCCGCAGAATTGAAGTCTGAAGAAACCCTAGCAGCGCAGCGCATCGGCAGGAGCCGCAGGAGTCAGGACCGGGACCGGCTGGGCGCTGGCGGCTGTACAAATTTGTATACGTATACGTATTGGTTTGGGACTTTGGGGGCCCCACCAGTGGCGTAGCCAGGATTTGTAGCTATGGTGGTCCATTGTCTAAAATTTTTTTTAACCGCTATAAATTTAACATGTCGGTACACAAGTATATGAATTACAAAACGCAATTAACAAAAAAAAAGGACATACAGAGTTCATAAAATAGACGAGTATAGCTTTCTTAACATAGAATTGAAATATTACATACCCATAATAGTTGAAGAACAATATGTCACTACTTCTTGTCAGGCCTGCGCCTTCTAATAGCCATGAAAGTGTTGATGATCTCTTCTTCACTCAATTGTAAGAAAATATCCCGCTCAATAAAAGTCACTAGACAATCATCCAGAAGGCTATCACCCATCTTATTTCTCAACTTATTCTTGAGAATTAAACAGCATCATATTTTTCTTTGATGCATATTTTTGAAAAAGAGAGGCAATATCACCACTCCTCTTCATATTTCAATAAGTCTGCAAGAGAATAAAATATTGTTTCAATTTACCATTCCAATAATCAATTGACACAGAAAAAAAATCCTATCCTACAATTAAAATTAAATAGTCCAATGCGACCGTGCATTCCAATAATATAATCTAATGACACAGAATAAAATAAGGTTTTGTGTACCTTGTGAGTTGTGACTTGCGGCCTGTGAACGTCTGATGCCTGATGGTGGATCGCTGTCGCTGATCACCGGCTGGTGGCCACCAGCAATAGCTGATGCGTTCTGCTCGAGTTAGGGCTTATTTGCTTAGTCTCTAGCTCTAGGGAGAGATTGGGAGAAAAAAAGGAAACATGACTAAACGAGCAGGCTAATTGGATGAAGATTTTGACTTTTGAGACGTACCTGCAGAGGACTCACGTGTGCTACTGCTCGTCGTCCGGCGCCGGCCTGCCGCCAGCCCGCCGCCGCCGCTATCGTTCGTATAATCGTATTCGTATTCTATGAAGCACAACACAGCAAGGGATACGAATGGGCGCAGGCCGGCCGCACAGAGAAATACGAAGGGTCGCACAATGCGTATTCGCGAAAGGCCGCGGACGCTCCTACGTATTCGATGTTTGGCTGCTGAGGATCCGAATTTTCCTATATCTATGGGCGGAGCGCAGGGTGGTCCGCGGACCACCCGGACCACCCTGTAGCTCCGCCAGTGGGCCCCACAAATTTAGGGGCCCTGTACAATCGCTCAACTTGCACTCCCTCATCAACGGGCCTGCATTTAACTATGAACCTGACTAGGACTATGTTGTGTGTTACAAGGGCGGATCTGCCCTTCGGGCAAGCACGGGCGGCCACCCGAGCTCTCCTCGCCGGCCGGAACCCACCCCCGGCGGCGGCTGAGATCGGGAGATGGCATCGCGTAGGCGCGTAGCTAGCACGCGGCTCCTGCTCCGGGCCTCCGGTCCCCAAGTCCGCCAGACAATGCTACGGACGGCGCACGCGGTTTTCATCTTTGTTTCTTCTTGGGCTGGGAAAGGTCCCCATATGTTTTTCGGCCTGTCATACTGTCACGACCCGTCAATTTCGGGAATTTATCTGTTAGGAAACCTGGACTCTATCCAGAGTCCTGATCTAATTGGGCACCCCACCGTAGACTATAAATAGGGACCTAGACCCCCCTCATTATGGACCCCGATGCAATCTAAAGCAATAAAGAAAGACCAGGAGTTCTCTCTACCTCTCTGTGTTCAATCTATTATTCTGTGATTCTGTGATTGATTCGTTCTTGTTCTAAGCGGAGAATCGCTCGGACTGGTCTCGACATCGGTTCCTCAACACGTTATCGCGACGACTTCGCTCGGTGAACGAGGTAATCATCGAAGCACAGATTGAATTTTCTAGATCGCTTTTGAATCTGTATTTTCTTTTCGCGTTCTAGATTGAAATTCTACGGTGCAAATCCGCCCTAATCTACCGCGAGCAGACTTGAAGTCGCCGGCACAATGCCGATCGGTAGATTATGAAACGGGTAGATGTTGATTGCACTATAGAACGATGCAAATCCGTCCTAATCTACATGAGCAGATCTGAAATCGTCGGCACAATGTCGATCGGTAGATTCAGAAAAAGGGCAGATGTTGATTGCATCGTAGAAACAGGAAATTTATGCATTATTTTCTGTTCAATAACTGCACGAGAAATTTGCATTGTCTCTGTTCTGTTCGATCTATGCAAAGCAGCACAAAGGGGAGGCACTGTCACTGCGCCTGAATGCACATCGCTGACTGCCGACCATCGGCCGCCACAGAGCCTGAGGAGCCGCCGCACAACATGTGCATCGGCGGCCGTCGGTTGGTAGCCGGCGCGGTCGACTGCATCACCATGGAGGAAACCGCCGCATGCGATTTGTCGCCGCCGGCCGACCGCGCTTCGGCGCGCCTCCGTTCGGCCAGCGCGCGCTGCGCCAGCCGCCTGCACGGCGGCGCTGCCGCCACCGGCCGCCGCCTCGCCTCACTGGCCCGGCCTAGCTGGCACCGCCTTCCACGCGCGGCACCGCCTCGCGCCCGCCGCCACGGACGATGCTCCACCCTCCACCGCGCGCGCTGCAGACGGCGCCCCTCTGCAGCGCGCGCCCGCGCGGCGCCTCTCGCCCGGCGGCGTGAAGCCGCCGCTCCACCTCGCCGCTTCGGTTTACGTGTCGTCGCTGCCGTAGCGGCACCACCGCCGCCGCGCTCGTAGCAGCACCACCACCGCCGCCGCCGTAGCGTAGCGCGTGCCACCGGCCGTCGCCGCCGCTCCGCGCCGACGCGCGCGCCGCCGCCTCTCCTCCGCGCCGGCCGCTTGGTCTCCGCGCGAGCTCGGCCGACTCCTCCTCTCGGCCAGGCCGCCCTCACATCGGCCTTCGCCGCCGCCGCCTTGCACCGGCCTCCGCTGGCCTCCGGTTCCTCCGTCGCGCCCGCATGGCGCCGCCACCTTGGCCACCGCCGCCAGCCCGCGCGCCCGCCGCCTCCGGCCAGCGGCCGCGCCCGCCCCGGCTTCTCCCGCTCGGTAAAGAGCCGCCGCCGCCACTGGTTGCACAGGGTAGGAAACCCTAACCCTCACCCGGGTTATGCGCGCCGGCCAGATGGGCCAGACCGGGTCGGCCAGGCCGATAGGTCAAATGGGCCGCGGGGGGTGAGGGAGGAGATGGCCCGCGCTGGGTGAGGGAGGAGATGGCCCGCGCGGGGTGAGGGAAGAGATGGGCCGTGGGTGAGGAAAGAGGCCCGGCCATTGGGGGTGCTGGCCATTTTGCGAAAGAAACCCCGGAAATGATAGAAATTACCGAAAGGCCCCTATAATTCACATATAAGTCCTGAATTTTGTAGAAAAGGCTTCGTAGTTCCGAAAATTACGTGTAAGCCCTCAAATTTATGAGTGGGTCCAGAATTTTGTAGAAAACCCCTCAGTAAATCAGAAAATTGCGCGAATTTTCTCTGAACTGAAATTTTGCGTAAAAACCCCCTGGAATTGCAGAATTTGCTGAAATTTCATATTTTAGCATAAAAGGGCCTCGGGAATCCGAATTTTGAATTATTTTTAGCATTTGAAGCTTATTTATTTATGCCATTATTATTCTCTGTATTTTCTGTATTTATTTACTGTTTTGGTTAATTGTAATTGTTGTAATTGCTTTTAATCACTGAAATTAGCAGTAAAATTATAGAAAATACATAGAAAATTCTGGAACATTACGAGAACCTTTTGTACCATTTATTTACCCGCAGTGAATTATTTCGTGCATGTCTACCTGCAGTAGACTTATACACATATAGATGACTGGCATCACGAACCAGAAGTTCGAGGAGCTGGCCCAGCATGGCCAAAACTATCTGACGTAGGCATCCGATGTCGAGATTGTGCTTGGAGTCAGGAAGCTCCGCGCGACTATTGGGATTGGTGGACTGAATGACGCCCAACCCAGGCCTAAAGAGAATGATCAGGCACTTCATTTTCTCAGGCACCACTTCTACCTCACTCTCAAGAATGAGTACATGGTAGAGAATAGCGCGCTAGCACTCTGGACTGCACTTAAGAAGCGGTTTGAGAGGCTAAAGTACACCATTCATTCTCAAGCAGAGTAAGAATAGATCAGACTGAGGTTTGCCAACTTTAAGACGGTCGGGGAAAACAATTCTGCCTTGCACAGGATTTGTACCCCAATACAGAAAATTGAGAAAATCCTTCCACCCCAATGCAGTATAATCCGCACGCAATTATCGTCAAGACGGCTATGAGGAATATGCCGAATTGATTGATATGATACAAGTTGTGGAGGTTTAGGACGAAGTTCTCCGTAAGAACTAAGTCACTCAGTCATCTGGGAGCTCCATTGGCCGTGAAGCCAACGTCGGGAGCAACAAGGTGCGAAAGCCCTTGATAGAGAAAAAGGGGAAGGAAGGGTAAGGCCGCAGCCCAGAAAGGCGAATCAGATGCTCCACGTGAGAATAAGGCTAGCAAGCCAAAATGGGATGGCAAAGGGCACCATGAAGCCCACTCTGCATCGGTTGAGGGGGAGCGCTTTGAGCAGCTACCCGCGCTGATGGTGTTTGAGACCATTACAACAACAGCACCTCTCTCGACCTAGAAGCAGTCAACGCCATGATTTCTCTTGAAGAGAATGTCACCCCTGAAAGAATAGCAGAAGAAGTCTAGTGCACAGAATGCATTTAGACTTTAATTGTCATTTATTTTGTGTGGAAGAATATGCTAGAATTTGCATGGATGGTACTTAAGATTTGTTGTTTTCTCGTGATGGTTGGATGATTTTTGGAAGAATTCATTCATTTATTCAGTTTATAATGGCATGACATGTTCTGATATTGGTGTATTTATTTATGTGTTAATTGCCTTCTCATGCATATGAATAAAATAACCTATATTAGAACAAGTGTAGCGCCCTATAAAGGAAGTGTGCTTAGCTAGCAGCGGCACAATATGTACCATCTTAAGAGAGACTAAGTTTTCAAGTCGATTCGTGAGAGCACTCGGCAGCCTTACGACAATCGCGAGCGATGCATGTATAATTGGTTCAGGAAGAGCCACAATGGGCACAACTTTGGTCATTGAAGAAGCCTCATTGTACCAGAATCGATTTGAACTCTCTAAGTTTTAAAAATATTTGCGCCACCGGTTTCCACGTTGAGACTAAAGAAGAGTACGGTAAGGAATACCTACTCATTCTGAAGCCTTGAAGAGAATGGCAAAAGAATATTAGAAAACTTCCTTCACTTGAAAGCTGGGCTATATTATACCAACATTAAGGCGCTGCAGCTGCATAATCATCTGAAGACGGTATTTAAAGCTCTGAACTCTTACGTCTCGGCATGACAGATTAGGCCACCTAGGTCTTAGGATGATGAGAAACATAATAAATAACTCGCATGGGCATAATATTAATGAAGAATTTCCCAATCATGAAGATTTTGTGTGCCCTGCATGTGCACCGGGAAAATAATAACTAGTCCCTCCACTCTGAAAGTGAAGGATGAAGTCCCTGCATTCCTGGAACGCACCCAGGGAGATATTTGCGGTCCCATTCAGCCCATCTCAGGGCCATTCAAGTATTTCATGGTGCTCATTGACGCTTCTTCGAAGTGGTTATATGTGGGTTTGTTGTCTACGAAAAACCACGCCTTTGCAAAATTGATCTCGCAGATCATTCGCATCAGAAATGTGTTTCCTGATCATCACATCAAGTCCATCAGAATGGACAACGCCGGCGAATTTACTTCAAAGGCATGTGATGATTATTGCATGGCGATGGAAATTGCAGTTGAGCACTCGGTACCGCATGTCCATACCCAGAATGGTTTGGCAGAGGTTTTAATTAAGAGAATTAAATTTATTGCCCAACCCCTCTTGCATAATTGTAATTTGCTAGCTACATATTGGGGACCCGCAGTCCTACATGCAGCAAATCTCATCAATCTTAGACCTTCAGCCTAAAACATCCATTCACCTATGCAACAGCGCAAGGGCCACCACCGAAAATTTCCCAACATTAGGGGGAGGAAATCAACCCCTTGATGAAGAATGTCGGGAAATTACGTGACAAGCCTGGGGAATCCATGCAGATGACCCGCGCACTAGAGAAGTCCAGAAGACATTAGTAAAGCAAACAATAGAAGTCCAGAAGACAAGAGAAGTCCAGAAGACAATTGATTTGCGAGCATTGGCAAATCAGCTGCCTGATCACTTTAGTGATTTGAAGAGCGTGACTAAGTCGCATGTGCCTGCACGCACTGCACCGGAGAGGGTTGAAATACCAAAGAAACAGAAGGTATCCCTAATCTCGTCCAGAGGCCTCAAAAAAATAAAAAAGAGGACGAGAACTCCGGTTCCTCGAATCCTTAGTAACCGGGGACGCCTGGTGAAGTAGGATAAGAGAGATTTACCACAGCTGATCACTGAAGTCCCCCAGAATGAGAAGGGGAGCCAGTTGAGACCTGGCACAAGTATGACACCTTCCGAAAAGGGCATACCGGATCTGAATATCCCCATCGGCATGGATGTGTGCGCACACATCGGAGCCGAAAAACTAAAGGGACTTGCCACCGCAATTGAAAGAAGCGCTGCAAGGTAAAGCTCGATGAAAGCAATCGCTCGGAAGAAGCAACTCATGAAGAAATAGCTATAAATTATGTGCACACGGGAGAGTCCCTGAATAGGACAACAGCTAATATCGATATCTATTTCGCAAAGAAAATTGCCACCATCATTGATCTTGATCCCGAGCCTGCATCGCTCGCTGAATGTAAGAAAAGATCAGATTGGGAAGATTAGAAGAAGGCAATAGCAACTGAATTGCTATCTCTGAACAAAAGAGAGGTGTTTGGGCCCGTATGCCGCACACCTCCCCACATACACCCCGTTGGGCACAAGTGGGTATTTGTTCGAAAGAGAAATGAAAGAAATGAAGTAGTGAGATACAAAGCAAGGCTGGTAGCCCAAGGTTTCACTCAACGTCCTGGAGTTGATTATGAAGAAACCTACTCCCCAGTCATGAGTGGAATTACCTTTAGATACTTGATCTCAATGGCAGTGAACTTGAATTTGGAAATGAAATTGATGGATGTTGTGACTGCATACCTTTACGGTAACTTGGATTCGGAGATTTACATGAAAGTCCCTGAAGGAATTCCTCTCCCGAACCAAGACAGAGCAAATAGAAATCTGTACAGTGTGAAACTCAGAAAGTCACTGTATGGACTGAAACAATCTGGAAGAATGTGGTATAATCGCTTGAGCGACTTTCTCTGCAAGAAAGGCTACACGAACAATGAAGATTGTCCTTGTGTATTTATACGGCGATCCCAGAATGGATTCTGTATAATCTCTGTGTATGTAGATGATCTGAATATCATCGGGACAGCCGAAGACATAAAAGAAGCAAGCTCCTACTTGGAGTCAGAATTTGAAATGAAAGATTTGGGCAAGACCAAGTTTTGCTTAGGCCTGCAGCTTGAGCATGTCCCTGAAGGAGTCTTGGTACATCAGTCGACCTACACCCAGAAGGTGCTCGAAAGGTTTGGCTTTGAGAAGGCATTTCCCTCGAAAGTACCGATGATCGGTAGGTCTTTACAGCAAGAAAAAGATCCTTTCCGACCAAGGGAAGAGGGGGAGGAAGTCCTGGGACCGGAATTCCCATACTTGAGTGCAGTGGGAGCACTCATGTATTTAGCAAACTGCACTAGACCGGACATTGCATTTGCCGTGAACCTCTTAGCAAGGTATAGTGCAGAGCCCACCAAAAGGCATTGGCAGGGCATAAAGGACATTTTCCGATACCTCCAAGGTAGCAAAGACCTCGGATTGTTTTACAGAAAGAATCAAGATCTGAACTTGATTGGCTATGCAGATGCTGGGTACCTGTCAGACCCGCATACCGCTAAGTCACAAACAGGCTATGTATTCCTGTGTGGTGGAACCGCAATTTCATGGAAATCGTCTAAGCAAAGCACGTAGCTACTTGACGAACCACTCGAAATTATAGCATCAGATGAAGCCGCACGAGTGCGCTTGGCTCCGCCGAATGGTTCACCACATCCAGCAGTCATGTGGGATGAACATTGTGCAAACCCCCACAATTATCTATGAAGATAATGCCGCTTGCGTTGCACAAGTGCAAACGGGCTATGTGAAGAGTCATCTCACAAAGCATATCAACCCAAGTTCTTCTATGCACATGAATTGCAAACGATGGACGAGATTAAAGTACTGCATACTAAGTCATGTGAAAATCTCGCAGATTTATTCACTAAGTCACTCCCCGCATCTAGCTTTGAAAGGTGCGTGCGTGGAATTGGAATGATGAGACTTAGAGAAGTGCAGAATTCAGGGGGAGAATTCTCACAAGCCCGCTAATAAATCTTGATCATGAAGATTAAGTACCCAAAAATAAAGTCTTGCAGACTAAATGAATTTGGGTGAATTGTACTCTTTTTCCCTTGACGAGTTTTCCATTAAGTTTCTCGACCAAGGTTTTTAACGAGGCAATTCGTGCATCGTAGCATCACATGTATCATGTACTCTTTCTCCAAATTTTTCCCACTGGGTTTTTATGGAGTTTTGACGAGGCATGAGCATGTTGGGTGAGTGCCCAAGGGGGAGTGTTAGGAAACCTGGACTCTATCCAGAGTCCTGATCTAATTGGGCACCCCACCGTAGACTATAAATAGGGACGTAGACCCCCCTCATTATGGACCCCGATGCAATCTAAAGCAATAAAGAAAGACCAGGAGTTCTCTCTACCTCTCTGTGTTCAATCTATTATTCTGTGATTCTGTGATTGATTCGTTCTTGTTCTAAGCAGAGGAATCGCTCGGACTGGTCTCCAGCGTCGGTTCCTCAACATTATCAACAGAGAAGTTTGGGGGCTCGGATGCAGGCAGACGGGTAGTTACATGTTCCTGGTGTTTTGTGTGGTTTGGGGATGATCCTCCGTGGCTGCACATGCCGGGAATCTCATTTTTGCCCATACATTCATAAGCGCACACCACATCCACCACCAACCACACTTTGGAGATTCGTACATATCTATACTCCCACTTGTATTTAGTATGTATTCATCATTTGATAAAATATCCTCCTCTCCTCTCTCCGGTCTCACTCGGCGACGGCGCGACGACCCGCCCCGACCTCCGCCACGTCGAAGTTCTTTGGCGGCGGGCGAGATTTCCAGCGGTGTTTCGGGCGATGGCAGGGTTTCCGGTGATCATACAAGATCCTACTAAGCGTAGGATATATTGCAGAGACGACATGAAAAGGGTCGTGTACATGGTTCGAAATTTCAGATACTAAGCGTAGGATATATAGCGTGGGATCAGGTTGATCCTAGAAACTATGTGACTATATATAAAACTAGCTGGTGGCTCGTGCAAATTGCTAGATTTATACTCCGTGGTATAGATTTAGTACTTATGTATTAGTCTTACTTTTCACACACTTAAAAGCACTGTCTAAAGAAACCAAGATGAGATATTGCATTTTCATTGGTCTTCCGCCTCATCGAGTTAGCATTGCTACTACCGGTGGCGACAACATCGGTTGAAAGAGCCTTCTCGGCTATGAATATTATCAAAACCGATTTGCGTAATAAGATGTCCGATGATTGGCTTAATGACTTGATGGTGTGCTATATCGAGCGAGAGATATTCAAAGGACTTGATCGTGAAAAAAATCAAGAAATAATTTCAAGACATGAAAACTCGAAGAATGAAAATGCCTCATTCTCCTAGACGTACTTAGTTATTTACTAGTATATTTTTTGTCTTCTTTTATATTGCATCTTTTATATTCTATTATCTAATTGTGACACTACTGATTTATCTATCTTTCACAATTGACAGGTTGTTTCTTTTACAGCTCATCTACAATTGTGGATTAAGCTTCATTAGTGAGGTATTTTTCATTGTCCTTCCGTTATCTACATATGTTAACATGCGAATTGTAGTTGTTGTTTCTATTTCGTATCACATACTTTTATTAGTGTGATTGCAATGTAGTTTGATCATGGATTATTTTGCTTTTGGGTACTACTGTTTATTTCACGCTTCCGACTTCAGCCTATCTAGTTTTTTTCCTGGGTCCACCATTGGACTTCGCCCTACCTAGATTTTTTTTCTAGGTCTGCCACTGGACTATTATAAGTTGCTTTTAGTATATGATTACTTAGGCTAACCTAATTCCTAATAACATGATTACTTACTACTAAAATAATCAGAAGGTGGGGCTAGCATGGCAGTGGGAGTGTGTTGGTATTAACCAGCCACTTCTGTACAGCTCAAGGGATCAGGTGGTGGGGCTCATCTGACATATGCTGTGTTGTTTTGACTCAGGAATTAACCGAACACTACAAGGCTTCATCTATTTGGAATGTTGGCTGGGCCCCACCAACTATGGAGAGGAAGAACAGAGCACTATGCATGGCATTAGAACAGAGCAGAGCATGCACAGAGACGGAACGCCAGAACGACTGCGCGCTTGCTCGGGGTAGGCTCGCCGGCGGCCACAGCTACAGAGGTGAGGCACGGCGGTGGGAAAAATGGAGAAAGGGTTGCCAGGCAAGGCCAAGGGCAGTGGTGATGGGGCCGGCGGCGGGTAACAGTAGGCGGGCGGTGGTGCAGTCACAGTCCCGACGGTGATGCGTTGAACGGAGCACTAATTAGTTGTTCTAGCCTACGCATCATGATCCTAGGGGCACCCTGATCTTACCCAAACGGCGGAGGTAGGCTCCGACGGGTTGCGGCAAGCGGGCGGTGTCGTTGGCAGCTCACAGGGGAGGAGACCAAGCTACAAAAAAACACCGGGTTAGCTTCAGTGCATGGGGGAGATGGTGAGGACCAAAGGAATCGCGTCGCCGGATAGCTTCAATCATCAACATCGACGGTTTCGGCCGGAGGCAGAGATGAAAAGGGGCTCGGGGCACTAGGGCTCAATTGAAGAGGAGGGGAGCTCGGTGAGGAAACTAGGAAGCGGGGGAGCCGCTTTATAGCCAGGGAGGAGGGGCGTAGCGCCGTCGCGCCATGAAGCCGTCGCGTCGGCCGAGAGAGACGTCGGTGGGGGTTCCGGCGAGGGGCGCGTCAGGGGTTGGCGCAGAGGAAAAGTCGAGGGAACACGAGTCGAGGGGGGCTGGCAGGCACGCCTTGGCGTGATGGGACGCTGCTCTGGCTGGACGTGACTGAGGGGCGTAGAGGAGAAGGTGGGTGCGACTGCCAACCATTGGGCGCACGGGGCGGTGGCTGAGCAGGGGGGAGAAGACGGCACGGTGCAAAGCCGAGATTCTGGGGCGCAGGCGAGCGGGAGATAAGAGTGGCGCAGGCTGAGCCACGTCGCGCGTGGTGCCTGCGCGTGGTGCAGGGGAGCGTTCCTGGCCGGGCTGTTTGGGCCGGGTCCAAGAGAGATAAGGTAGCATATGGGCCGGACCTAGCTCAAGGAGGAACTGGCTACTTTGAATTTTTTGCAAAATTTGAAATTTGAACTAAATATTGGATGAATCGGCTAAATTCAAATTTTGGTTTGAGATTTCAATCAAACAATCTCCAAAAATTTCTGGAGATTTTTGTGGAGGTCCCTGGTACTATGCAAATGGTTGTGTAAAACTTTCAATACTTTTAGAGATTGTTTTGGAAAAAACTGAGAATGCCTCTGTTTGAATTAAGTATACTTATCTGATTTAGAAATTTTCAGATTGTGTTTTAATATTTATTTTCAGTGCCATGATTATATTCATTAGTCTTTATGATGATCTCCACCATACTTACTCTCATGCCACTTTTAACCATCTTTTCTAACATTTGACTTTGGATTTAATTTGATTTACATTTCATGCACTTTTGATTTTTGGAAAAAATATTTTTCCAAAGAATCTCCAGTAAAAGCCAAAGAAATTGAATGCATACAAAAAAATTTTAAATTACCCTCTTTTTTATATTCTTTAAAATCTTACGATGTTATATATAGACACACGATTAGGAAAATTGTTCTGTACTCCCAGAGTACGTACTCCCACTTCTAATATACCCTCTTTAATAGTATTGTCATACCTTCTTATCTATTTGAGCATACTCTAATAACGATTATAAGATACTCCAAAGTGAGTTCCATGAAAAATTTTATCAGAGTCCACTTTTTGTAGCATAATTTATGTATGTACTCATTTTATAAATGAAAAAATATATGTAGTAAACATAAAGGGCTCCGATAAAAATATTTCAACCAAGTCGATTGGAGTATCTTAGAATTAGTATTTAAGTATACCGAGAGTAATAAAGAGGTATAAAATATTCATTTATGTGATATATTAGAAGTGGGAGTATGTACTCTCGGGAATATGAAAAAGACTCTCTATACACACACACGGTTGCACTAATCAGTGCATGCATGCATGCTACGCGTGGGTCGTTGGCAGCACACTCTCCTGGTGCGGTTCATGAATTGATGATAACTTTACGTGCATGAGACAGTAACTACATGGGGGTCTCTTGCGTTGGGTGGTTACAGTCTGACACATGCATGCATGCATGCAGCAAGAGAGAGAAGGAAATAAGTGCACTTGACTTGTGATTTTTTTATCTTGTTTACAAACTAAAAACTAAAATAATTCTTTCATCGAAAGTTTGATCTGTGATCCATTTGCACTATTGTGTTCGAAATTATGAGTTTAACAAAACAAGATCCATGTTGAATATGTTTCGACGTTGTAAAATTCACGTCATTTTTATTACCTATCTTCCTAGTGCATGAGATAGTAACTTCAAGGATTGTACATGATAACTTTTTGTGCATGAGATAGTAACTTTGCTAACTATAAGTAACTTCATGAATTATATATAATAACTTTATGTGTATTAGATAGTAACAATGAGTACTATAAGTAACTTCATGAATTGCAGATGATGACTTGATCTGCATACGATAGTAATTTTACCATATATAAACGCTAGTAACCGTCCGTAGGGTGGGATGGTGAGACAATTGGTTGGTTGGGTCAGTCAGGGTCATACTTTTATTCTACACGTAGCTACTAAATAGTATATATATATATGAAATTGGTTTGGTGCTTCCAGAAGTATATACTCTTGCTGACATGTTGTATCATGCTAACGGGCTACCAGTTTTCCTTGCGAAGACCTGTTTTCACTTGGCATAAATCTATGGGATAGACTATTGCACAGGCGACTGAAATTTTTTTATGTTTCAGTCACCTAAAGTTGCACTTTGAATCACTTGAAGTTGCACATATTTTTTTGGAGGGAGGCTGCAATTTTAGTTGACTCAGAGTGCAATTTCAGGTCACCTGAAGTTGCACTCTGAATCACCTAAAGTTGCAGCTGTTTTTTTTAAGGGGAGCTGCAATTTTAGTTCATTGAGAGTGCAATTTCAGGTGACTGAAACATAAAAAAATTTCAGTCGCCTGTGCAATAGCAAAACTGTAAATCTATATATCCTATCTCGTACAGTGGTGGATGGATAAGGCCAAGGCTTCGCATCTGGTTGTTCGGCACTGCATACAGTGGTGGTTGGATAAGGCAAAGGCTTCTCATCTGGTTGTTCAGCACCGCAAGAGAGTTGCTCCGTGCGAGTACCACCGATGGGCATCTGGTTGTTCGGCGCCACAAGAGAGGTGCTCCATGTGAGTCCCACCGGCGGGCATCTGGTTGTTCGATGCCGTAAGAGAGGTGCTCCGCGCGAGTCCCACCGACGGGCATCTAGTTGTTTGGCACCGCAAGGGAGGTGCTCTACTCGTGAATCCCACCGGCGGCGCAATCTATAGCGCTGAGGTGCTCTGGTTGGCGGCGCACCTCTTGCTTGTCAATTTTCGATGGAGACACACCTAAGCTCCTCGCATTCTCTAGATGGCAGTGGTTGCGCCTCCAATCCATCCCCAATCTGTGAGGAATGTTCTCAACCTCATCCCAGTACTTCTGCTACAGACCGTATTTGGAGTATCATCCCATACTCACCCTAGGTATGCCTTCAAAATCTGCTTTATAATGACATAAGTTTAGTTCGTTGCACACATTGCAGTGATGTTCTTTACATCACAGATTGCTTAGTTTTTCCTACCTGAGCAATGATTTGTACGTAGAAGTATGCAAGCTAAAATTTGGTAGCGACCACGATTTAGGTTGCATTCATTTCAGTGAACACTGAATATTTTGCTCTACTTTATTTTTACACAGGATTGGCACTAGTGGTCAGCACTCATATGTAGAACATTGGGGTATAAATCCATTGGATAATTTTAAGAACACTGAAAAATCGTAGTGCTTAACTCCACCTATGTAGTTTTCTACGTAGCCTGTCCTAAGCCAGGAAAAATGAGGAGGGTTGTGTTAGGCTTGGCAAGCCAACGTAAAATTCATGCCATCTCTTTTCAGGAAATGAAACCCAAATTAAAAGTTTCGTTGGGGTGTAACCCTCTTAGCGACGCGCCATGTAGGAACCCGGGTGTGGTGGTAAATGAGCAAGGGCCGGGACGTCACTCCCTTAGTGACGCGCTATGTTGGCGCCCGGATGTAGTGGAAAATGGGCAAGAGTCTTCGCACTTTACTCGACGAGTGCTAGGGGCAAGGAAGCTAGTCGAGGAGAGTAGAATTCGTATGGGTAGTTGGAATGTAGGGTCCTTAACAGGTAAGTTAAGAGAGATAGTTGATACAACGATTAGAAGACATAGATATCTTGTGCATTCAAGAGACTAAATAGGTGAGTTAGAAGGCAAAGGAGGTGGAACATACTGGATTCAAACTGTGGTATACTGGAACAGAACAAAACAAGAATGGAGTGGGCATCTTAATCAATAAGCTCCTCAAGAGTGGAGTTGTCGATATGAGGAGGCAGGGGGATAGGATTATCCTAGTCAAGCTAATCTTTGGTGACTTAGTTTTGAATGTTGTTAGCGCATATGCTCTACAAGTAGGGTTTGATGAGACCACTAAGAGGCAATTTTGGGAAGACTTAGATGACATGGTTAGAAGTGTTCCCATCAATGAAGAGATTTTCTTAGGAGGCGATTTCAATGGTCATATCGGTACAAATAGTGGAGGGTTTCAAAGGGTGCATGGGGTTTTGGTTATGGTGATAGAAATCAAGAGGGAGAAGATATCTTAAACTTTGTCGTATCTTTTGATCTCATGATAGCTAACACCTTCTTTAGAAAGAGACATTCTCATTTAGTTACCTTTAGCAGTGGTCAGCACTCTAGCCAAATTGATTTTGTTATTGTTAGGAGGGAGGACAAACGAACCTGCATAGATTGTAAGGTTATACCTGGAGAGTATGTTATCCAGTAACATAAGTTGGTAGTCTCTGACTTTCGTTTTAGGTTACAGGTCCGACCAGCTAAGATCGCCAGAGTCACAAGGACAAAGTGGGGGAAACTCAAAGGAGATACCACACAAGCGTTAAGGAGAGGATGGTCACGGAAGGGATGTGGGACGTAGGAGAAGCGAATAGCGAATCAAATAGTATATGGACAGAGATGGCAACTCGCATTAGGAATGTGGCTACGGAGGTGCTTGGAGTGACACAAGGGATAAGAGGAGAACCAAAAGACATATGGTGGTGGAACCAGGAAGTGCAAAAGGCTATTAAGGAGAAGAAGACATGCTACAAGCACATGTATCATGATAGGAGCGATGACAACGTACATAAATACAAAGCAGCAAAAAAGAATGTGAAGAAAGCGGTGAGTGAGGCATGAGGCAAGACATATGAGGAAATTTATTAGAAACTAAGTACAAAGGAGGGAGAGAAGGATGTCTACAAGATGGCTAGAATTCGAGAAAGGAAGGCGAGAGATTTCAACCAAGTTAAATGCATCAAAGACGACACTAATAGACTTTTGGTTAAAGACGAGGAGATCAAGGGTAGGTGGAGAGATTACTTCGACAAATTGTTCAATCACGATAATGATTATAGTATGATTGAACTGGATAATGTTTTTGATGACACTGATAAGTGGTTTGTTCGAAGAATCCAAGAGTCAGAAGTAAGAGAGGCCTTGATGCGGATACGCACATGCTTAGCACTTTTCAGTCAAATACATTATTTCACTAGAAAGAAGTATTGAGCCGCATTAAATATTGTCAGGTGAATTTGTTTCTTAATGAATTTCCTTCTATTCGTGGGAACGATATACTACCTTATGCCAAATTCTTGTTTATTATTAGGTTTGAATATTATGATGATTCTGAGGCCAAAGCAATGAAGAAGCATAAGGAGAGTAATCATATTTGCTACCAAGAACAAAAAACTCAAAGCCCATGGAAATGGAAAGGAGAAAGCCAAGCAGCCCATGCAGCTGATCAAGGAGGAAAGAAGCCCATGCAGTGGGAGAGCAAATGGGAGAAGCCCAAGAACTTAAAGCCCAAGTTTTGGACAAGATTTTGAAGCCCAATTTGGACCTCTCACATGTACAACCGAATTCAAACTCAGATTCAAGTCAGAACTCAATTCGCATTCGGTTCGGGACAGTCCAACAGGCACCTACTAAAACGGCCATAACTTTTACAAACGGAGTCCGATTGAGGTGTTCTTGTACTCTTCTCTTGAAGTCTACTTTCAGATGGATCTGGCCTCACCTCCAAATTTCGTACGAGTCAATCAGAAACTGTGAAACAAGTCACATCACTTTTTCAGTCCGAGTCAAAGTAGGGCCTAGGGTTTTGTAATCGAGTCCTATTCAGTTTCTGTTTGGCCGACTCTCTACCCCTTGTATCTCTTTAAAAGATAGCTGCCACCCCTGTAAAATTTAGACCACTTTTGATAATAGAATACGCTTGTTCTTTCTGTTGGCCGAACCAACTTGAGGGAATTGGGAGTTCGCTGAAATCAAGATCGTTCAACCTTTCCGCTGGGAATTGGGAGTGCGATAGAACTTCATCGGTGGTCGTGAAGTTCAGCACGTGTGGTTGGGCGAATTATAGAGTGCTAACTCTTGCATTGGCAACGGGAGATCACTACGGTTCGTGAAATCCTCGTGAGTATCCAGATCCTACGTCTAGAAGATCGGGCGACCCCGTATCAGGCCTTAAAAAGGATGAAAGTAGGTAAGGCGTTGGGGCCTGATAACATCCCTATTGAGGTACTGTATCTGTGAGCACTATCTACTGATCTAGGGAATAGTACAGTAAATCATAGAGGATTCTGGGTTGAAAAATCCGGGTCCTACAATTCGGCCACCTAGCGTTTTGGCTTTGCTACCACTACTCTTGCCAAACCAACTTCTTAACATGATGTTGTTGTTCATTAGGAGTGGCAGCATGCGATGACAAAGGAGATTGCTGCCCTTGAGCGTACTAGCACATGGGATCTTGTTCCTCTTCCTACATGTGTTACTCCTATCATGTGCAAGTGGGTCTATAAGGTTAATGTTAGTGATATGCCCAAGAGATAATCATGGAGATAATTGTATCACTTCTATATTTATGATCTTTTGAATAATATGTTATTTTGTAACATCCCAAAATGGAAAACTAGTGTAATTGTGAAAATAATAAAATGTTTTCTTCACTTTTCAGTATATTTCAAAAGTTGGCATTTATTTGAGTTCTTGAATTGAAGATTTTGCAGCCAAACTCACATAAGCAAAATAAAAATCTGGGATCAAGAGTGAATTATTCACACTTCATCTTATGGTCAGACGTTTCTCCTTTTATATGTTGATGATATGATCATTACTGGAGATGATTCTCAATACATCACTTGTGTCAAGGAGTTTCTTCATGAGCAGTTTCTTATATTTGATCTGGATCCTTTTCGCTACTTTCTTGGTATTGAGGTTATTTCTATTCCTAAGGGATTCTATCTATCCCAAGAAATGTATATCTAGAATCTTCTTGATCGTGACTCTCTTACTGATCAACGCACCGCTGAGACTCTCGTGGAGCTTAATGTTCATCTTTGTCCCACTGGTGTGAGCCTCTTGCTGATCCTACTCGCTATCATTATCTTGTTGGAAGTCTTGTTTATCTTAGTGTCACTCGTCCTGACATATCATACCCTGTACATATCTTGAGTCAGTTTGTTTCTACTCCCACTCAGTTCCACTATAGCATCTCCTTCGTGTTCTATGATACCTTTGTGGAACTACTCTTGTCGTCTCTTTTTCCCTCACTCTAGCTCTTTACAGCTCCAGGCATATTATGATGCCACCTGGGGTAGTGATCCCTCTGATCGTCAGTCTCTTTCTGCTTATTGCATTTTTCTTGGTGGCTCTCTCATCGCTTGGAAAACTAAGAAATAGACAAGAGTTTCTCATTCGAGTGGTGAGGTTGAGTTGCGAGCTACAACTTTGTTGACTGTGGAGGTTACTTAGCTATGGTTGTTACTTGAAGATTTTGGTGTTTCTGTTTCTACCCCGACTCTTCTTTTGTCTGACAATACAGGTTCTATTAGCATTGCTAAAGATCTAGTGAAGCATGAGCATACAAAGCATATTAGTGTTGATGCTTCCTACATGCGGACACAGATGTAGGACTAGCTTGTTGCTCTTTAGTATATGCTTTTAGAGCTTCAGTTGGTAGATTTCTTTACAAAGGCACAAACTAGAGACCACCACAGCTTCTATCTCTTCAAACTTCATGTTGTTGATCCACCATAAGTTTGAGGGGGTGTTAGATGTGCATTATACCCGTGTATTTTCCTTATTGTATAAAGGATTATCTGCATATATGCTATACATGCACATGTATATATACTGGCCCATTAAACTCATGATGAATACAAGCCCTATTCATAACTGTTAGACCATGTGGATAGGTTGTGAATATGGTGATGATGAATAATTGACATGGGTTGAATTGGAATTTGCATTTGTGAAACTTTTGGATGATGTACTTTTGCAAAAACTGAAAAGTGCTAAAATATTCAGGTATTGCGGTCTAACCGCCATGCGTGGGTGGTCTAAGTTTTTCAAGGTTGTCTTGGGTTGATTTTTGGAAAATGTGGCAATTGAGTTTGTGGATGAATTGGTTCGTATTTATGGGTGAATTATGTTGTGTTATGTATGTGTAGACTGATGTTGGTCAAGTTGGAGAGAACTTGTACCGAAAAACTATTTTGTGGTCTTTGGATGAGCAGGATGAGTATGGAGGCGATCATGGTTGATGATGAGATGGACTGGGACTAGGATGGGAGATCCGAGGTTTAGATGGTCGAGGATGTCACGAGGTGGTGGGGCTTATGCTTGGGCATGTGGAGAACAAATGTGGATGATGCGTGGAGGAGCTACGGGGGGTGTGGTCCTAGAGGCTTCGACGAGTGAAAGGTTGAAAAGTTGGAAAGAAATAGTTTGTTTTTAGGAGTTGTAAATTGAAAAATCCATAGTATGAAAGTTATACTTAAGAAAGAGGAGAAGGTTTTGTAAGAGACTTGGAGTCGGATTAGGACTCAAAGTCGTGATCCGTTCGGAGAGAGGTGTCAAAGGATATAAATAGAGGTGTAGGGGCATAGTATATGTACGTGACTTTGGATAAATATTAAAGAGACTTTAGTTTTGGTTAGGCTTTTAGGGGTGCTTTTGAGGGCAGTTTGTAAACCCACGAAAATCTAGCAATAACCATCATTTTGAATCAATCTTGTTCTTAATTTGCAAAAGGTGCTAGTGATTGCAGGAGTTGAAGCTTACGAGCGAAGGAAGTCTACGACTACATGCAAAGGTGTCGAATCACTGCTGGAAAACAAAGGAAATACGGGTACTCGAAGGTGCTGAATACTCGAAGGTGCAGGTGATCGAGAGGCTTTGCTCTCAGTGTTGAAGATCTCGAGTACGTGCTAGCCAATCGAAGTTATGACTTAGTACAAAGCAGTCAAAGTTACGACTGATGAGGACATCACTTCTTCGGATACACACAACACTCCTCCACTTGACATTCAAGGACCAATCACTAGAGCTCGCGCCCGATAATTCAATTTACAGGTGAGCTCATTCCTAAGTACTTCTTTTTGTTCATTTGAGAATCGATTGCTATCTAATGATTTAATTATGATTAGGAACCATGGAGAGGACCTGGAAGTACTTGGAGAAGGACTACGAGACGCACAAGTCCAGCAAGGGCGGTCGAATCATGTTGGAGGGCCAACTCAAGCCGACTTCGAATTCAATTCGGAGTCCAGGACCAGACCGCACTAAAATGGACGCCCAGATCGTATCCGGGCTTCGTTTTGGATGTTCTAAATATGGATGGAAAGCTGAGAAGACAACCTTTCCAATGGATCTAGTCCCATATCAAAATTCCTTCTGAGTCAACGGGAATTGTCAAAACAAGTGGGCATTCAGAATCTGTCAGGGTGCTGCGTCACCGTCTTTTGGGCCGTTCGGCTTTGTATCGTGTTGGAGCCCATTAGGGCGCATCCAGGGGTTTTGCACGCCCCTCACTCCTTTATATCTAGCTGCCACCCCCACCATTAGGGTTTGGGTTTTGCTTAGATTAATCTGTTTTTGAACAGTTTCGCCGTTCATCGGTTTGTGAGACCCCAACTTTCGAGTGCTAAATCAATACATCTGCAATTCAGTTGTGTTCTTCCTTGTTCTTGCTTGTATTCTTTGATTCGCAGGTGAGGATTAGCCTTCTTGGCAAGGTCAACCGGGCTGCGCACGGTTGATAACCTGAGGAGACGTGGTGCTGTGATTGCGGGGTTCGGAACGTGTTGTTCGGAAGCCGGATCAATTTGTGTCGCGCCTCCACCAAATCGAACATATCCAGAACCTGTTGGAAGATCGAGACCCCATTCCTATCAAGTGGTATCAGAGCTTCGGGTGTTCCTTCAGGTTCGAGTTTACCCTACCTTTGTTGTTTTCGATTTCATCCTAGAGTCCAAGAAAAAGCCCTAAAAAAATTGTAGTCATAGGTTGTTTCCTGTCCCAGATCTCGTTTAGCCTTTTGCACAATTTGATTTTAGAGTCCATAGTGTTGAGTTTGTGTCCTTAGTCGAGTTGTGTTGCTGGTTTAGATCGTGTTTTGTTTCGGGTTGTCTTGCTTCCGCTACCTCTCATACAAACCCTAGCCGTCAACTTTTGTTGTCCCACCCATATCCCACCCTCTGTTTTTGAGTCATCCATCATCCATCGCATCTCGTGATCATCCAGCACCATCCCCCACCTTTCCCCGAGCTTCCGCCCCCTAATTCCACCAACTTCCTCCACCCGATTTCGTTTTCGGCCTCCACAGAAACCATAACTCGGAGGCCATCCTTCAAATGGCTGTAACTTTCTCATACGGACTCGAAATCAAGCGATTTTTTTTTGAAATAGGGTGAAATTAAATTTTGCATCCAAAGCTCCCCCACTTTGTCAGGTTCAGTGAATTTATTTTGCCTAAATTCGGCCTGGAAAGTGCAGTACTCGAGCTCTGAAATTTCATCACCGAATTTACAGCACATTCATCCTTTTCTGTAGGCCACACCTTACATCAGATTGAGGTGAAACTTTGTGTGGTTCCTATTTCTGTGCTCTTCTTTGTGAAAAAATAACAGAAAAAAGGAAAAAAAAGAAAAATTTTGGCACCTGGGCTTATAGTGCTGAGAGTGCTATCTGTGCCAAAAAAAGGGACAGAGCACAGTTTTAGGTGACAGAGCTTCATTTGTTTTGTGCTTATGCTGAAATATGTTTCTCATTGCCAGACCATCTTTGTTGCTGTCTTTGCTTTCCTATTCTGGTCTTGACTCCTTGTTCATCATATCCTAACACTAATATAGTACACATTTAGACCAGCAACTAGGACCAGTGCTTTGGACATTTATTCAGCATTACTATCTGTTATTGATTTGTGTTCCACTAACATATTTGGCCTGCCAAGCTCCATATACCTACTTCCGGATAGCACAGCACAGTTTTTGACCCTTGCAATCGCCGGATCACACTCTCCAGGTATCCTTTGCCTTGCTTTGGTAAGAACACTTGTAAGAGCTTGGTAAGCCACTTCCTTTGCGGGTTTCCACTGCCCTTACCTTGTAGTTGATAGGGATAATCCTTTTGTTTTCCCTGTGTTTCCACTAACCATGGTAGGAGACGAAGGGGACGGGACACCGGTCGATTTCAACGAGTGTGTTAGTCACGGCCAGCTACAAGCTGCGCTCGACAAACAAAATGCTTCACTCACTGATCTCGGTGCGAGAATGGACACCATCGTCGCCGCCATTGCCAAGTTGAACACCACGGAAGGCATTGAGCGGGTGGAGCAGCGGATGGCTAACCTCACTGGTCGGATGGACACGTTGGAGGCACGCCTGCCACCTGTCAATGACGGCCATCATCGTGATGATGACACAGTGTATGATGCGGATGGCAACATTGATCAGCGGGCGACACAAGATGCACGACTTCGTCGGCGTCTTCAGCAAAACTGACATGGTATGGGAGGTAATAACCAGAACCGTCATGGTAACGGCGACCCTTTTGCTAAAGTCAAGTTTACCATTCCATCTTTTTCTGGTCTTTATGATGCTGAAATATATCTTGATTGGGAAATGACGGTAGAGCAGAAGTTTAACTCTCACTTGGTTCCTGAACAACATAGAGTTAGACAAGCTACTAGTGAGTTTAAGGACTTTGCTATTATCTGGTGGAATGAACTGGGTACCATGCGCTTACAACCTGATACATGGGAGCCGTTAAAAGAAACTATGCGTAATCGTTTTGTTCCTCCCTCATATAAACGTGATTTGAAAAAAAAATTGCAGCGCTTAGAACAAGGTGATAGTTCTGTTCAGGACTATTATGCTGAGCTTCAAAAGGGTATGGTTCGTTGTGGGGTTGTTGAGGAAACATAGGATAAGATTTGTCGTTTTTACGGGGGGGTTACGGCGTGAAATTCAGTACATTGTTGATTACAAAGATTTTACTACTGTCAACCAGTTGTTCCAGCTTGCTATGCTTGCAGAAAAAGAATTGCAGGGACGCGAGGAATCAGCGAAGGCAAGCACTGGACGACCCTTCTACACGCCGCGAACGACTACATCGACGGGACTGCCCAAGTCTTCTTCGAGTTTCCGTTCTCCTCCACCACCTGTGAACAAGTTTGTAGCAGTGCCACCGAAGCCACCTTCCATGACACGCCTTGCAGATTCTACAAAAAATTCTTTGCAGGGTCCAGCTAAGAGTTCTTCCGTGGCTTCAACGGGCCGCTCCTCCGACATTCAGTGCCACCGCTGCCATTGGCTTGGTCATGTGCAGAAGAATTGCCCTAGCCAATGGACATACATCGCCACAGAAGATGGAGGCTACATCAGCACTTCGGATGTCGAGGAGGATAATGATGTTGCTGCTGCCTCGGACGCCAATGGCAGTGGTGATGACGACCTGGTCCTTGGTGGGGCGTCCACAGCGACGCTACGGAGCATCATTGTGCAGCGAGTCCTCAGCACACAGGTACAACAACCCGATAAGCTTCAACGCCATAATTTGTTTAAGACTTTCTTCGCAATCAAGAACCGGCGCGCACGTGTCATCATTGATGGAGGAAGCTGCAACAACTTGGTGAGTTCTGATTTGGTCAAGAAGCTTGGCTTGACCACGCGACCGCATCCACATCCATACCATATTCAGTGGTTAAATGACTCTGGAAAAGCTAAGGTAACGCAAACATGCCGAGTCCATTTTTCCATTGGTGGTTATGCTGATCATGTTGATTGTGATGTGGTTCCCATGCAAGCATGCTCTCTTTTATTGGGTCGACCTTGGGAATTTGATAATGATGCTTTACACCATGGTAGTAGTAACAAATACACTTTTATGCATAAGGGAAAGAAAGTTACTTTACTGCCCTTGACCCCAACTGAGATTATAGAGGCCGATAGGGAGAGAGTTGCTGCTGCAAATGATACAAAGGAACATGATAAATCTGAAAAACAGCAAGTAATCCATTTGAAAAATTCTGTTATGCTTGCCACAAAATCAGACCTTGCTGCAATTGATAATGTTAATGATACATGCTATACTTTTGTGTGCAAAGATGCTTTATTTTCTCTTGATAATATGCCTTGCACTTTGCCTGCTCCTGTCACTAACCTTTTACAGGAGTTTAGAGATGTTTTCCCTGATGAGATACCTCCAGGACTTCCACCCATTCGAGGGATTGAGCACCAGATTGACTTGATCCCTGGAGCGAGTTTGCCAAACCGTGCGGCGTACAGGACCAATCCCGAAGAGACTAAGGAGATTCAGCGACAAGTCAAAGACCTTTTGAACCGTGGGTACGTACGTGAGAGCCTTAGTCCTTATGCTGTTCCTGTTCTTTTGGTTCCCAAAAAAGATGGTTCTTGGCGTATGTGTGTAGATTGTAGAGCCATTAACAACATTACTATAAGGTATCGTCATCCTATTCCTAGGCTAGACGACATGCTTGATGAGTTGTGTGGTGCTATAATTTTCACAAAGATTGACTTGCGTAGTGGATACCACCAAATAAGAATGAAACTTGGCGATGAATGGAAAACTGCTTTTAAAACTAAGTTCGGCTTGTATGAGTGGTTAGTCATGCCTTTTGGTTTAACTAATGCACCTAGCACTTTCATGAGATTAATGAACGAGGTTTTACGTCCTTTCATTGGCAAATTTGTGGTCATTTACTTTGATGATATCTTGATTTATAGCAAGTCCACGGATGAACATTTGAATCACTTATGTGCTGTTTTTAATGCTTTGAGAGATGCACGTTTGTTTGGTAACCTTGAGAAGTGCACCTTTTGCACGGATCGAGTCTCTTTTCTTGGCTATGTTGTGACTCCACAGGGAATTGAGGTTGATAGAGTCAAGGTGGAGGCGATATGGAGTTGGCCCACGCCCACGACGGTCCTTCAAGTGCGGAGTTTTCTTGGCCTTGCAGGATTTTACGCCGCTTTGTCAAGGAATTCAGCACCATTGCGACACCGTTGATTGAGTTGACAAAGAAGGGCGTCGTGTTCCATTGGGAGCCATCACAAGAGGAGTCCTTTAATCTTTTGAAGGACAAGCTTACACACGCACCATTGCTCCAACTTCTGGATTTTGGTAAGACTTTTGAGCTAGAATGTGATGCTAGCGGAATTGGTACTGGTGGTGTTTTGATGCAAGAAGGCAAACCTGTTGCCTACTTTAGTGAAAAATTGAATGGTCCTACTCTTAATTATTCCACGTATGATAAAGAATTGTATGTTCTTGTTCGTTCTTTAGAGACGTGGCAACACTATTTATGGCCTAAAGAATTTGTCATTCATTCCGGTCATGAATCACTTAAGCATATTCGTAGTCAAACCAATTTGAATCGTAGACATGCTAAGTGGGTTGAATTTATTGAATCTTTTCCTTATGTCATTAAACACAAGAAAGGGAAAGATAATGTGATTGCTGATGCTTTGTCTCGACACTATACCATGTTGTCTCAACTTGATTGTCGCATTTTTGGTCTTGAACCTATTAAAGCACAATATGCTTTTGATGCTGATTTTAAGGATGTGTTGTTGCATTGTAAAGAGGGACAAGCATGGAATAAATTTGTGATCAATGATGGGTTTTTGTTTAGAGCTAACCGCCTGTGCATTCCAGTTGGATCTGTTCGTCTTTTGTTGTTGTAGGAGGCGCATGGAGGCGGTTTGATGGCACATTTTGGTGCTAAGAAGACGGAGGATATTCTGGCCACACACTTCTTTTGGCCAAAGATGAGGCGAGATGTTGAGCGGTTTGTGGCTCGCTGCACTACATGTCAAAAAGCTAAGTCTCGCTTGAATCCACATAGTTTATATATGCCTCTTCCTGTTCCTTCTATTCCGTGGGCAGATATTTCTATGGACTTTGTTTTAGGATTACCCAGGACTAAGAGGGGGAGGGATAGCATTTTTGTTGTTGTGGATCGCTTTTCTAAGATGGTCACTTTATATCATGTCATAAAACCGATGATGCCGTTCATATTGCTGACCTCTTTTTCAAAGAGATAGTTCGTTTGCATGGTATGCCTTCTACTATAGTTTTAGATCGTGATGCCATGTTCTTGAGTCACTTTTGGCGTACTCTATGGAACAAGTTGGGTACAAAGTTGTTATTCTCTACAACATGTCACCCACAAACTGATGGCCAAACTGAGGTGGTGAACCGCACATTGTCTACCATGTTGAGAGCTGTTTTGAAGAATAATTTGAAGCTGTGGGAAGAGTGTTTGCCGCATGTTGAGTTCGCATATAATCGAGCGGAACACTCCACCACCAAGGTAAGTCCTTTTCAGGTAGTGTATGGATTCAATCCACGTGTCCCTATTGATATTTTACCTTTGCCTACTAGTGAGAGAGTTCATAATGATGCTAAGGAGCGTGCTGATTTTATTGTCAAAATGCATGAGACTACTAAGGCAAACATTGAAAAGATGAATGAAAAATATAGGATTACTGGTAGTAAAGGTAGAAAGGAAGTTAAACTTGAACCGGGTGATTTTGTTTGGTTGCACTTGAGAAAGGATAGATTTCCTGAGTTAAGAAAGTCAAAATTGATGCCTAGAGCTGCTGGTCCTTTTAAGATAGTTGAGAAGATAAATGATAATGCATATAAACTTGAGTTGCCTCCTGAGTTTGGGATTAGTCCCACCTTTAACATTTCAGATTTGAAGCCATACTTAAAACACTTAATGATGGGGTGCATACACACTCTCTCTTGCATGTTTTCTCAAGTCTCACTCACAAAACCAGCTCGTATGCTGCCTGGTATGGAGCACAAGAGAGGCTATATGCCTGCAGCATACCAAATCTACACAAATAACTGATCCACGACTCAGCATTTGTTGTATAATCAAAAGTATGTTTGTTCCTCTTGGTCCAGATGCTTCACAGAACTACTGTTAAATTTGCGTGTCAACTGTTGGAAATATGAGCGATATTTTAATTCCAAATTTTACTAGGAGACAAACACAATAAACTAGTGATGCAAAGCTTACTACTAGCAGCAGGCTACTCATCATATTTCAGAATATACTCAAGAAAATGCAGTAACTAAGTCGTACGTGCGCGCGAACGACTTACTTGTTAGCCTGATGAAGAACAGGAAGCCGCGCAGGCTTGACGCAGTGCAGAACGTAGATGTCGCAGTGCAGTGAGCGGTCACGCAGATGCGCTGCCCAGAAACCTTATTGCCGCCCCGTGCAGGTACTCTCTGCGACAACGGTTCAGAGATAGCTGCTCTCCCTCCTTCCAGGTGCACGCCGGGAAGAAAGGTCGATGAAATTCAGAAAGCACAGCACAACACCACAACATAGTAGAAAGTAGGGGAAGAATGGAGGTGCAAAATTCTCTCTTTTTTCCTGGACGTCTCCAGGCCTTTTTATGGGCTCTGCAGTTACTACTCACTAGTAACTGTTGCGTTTTCAATAGAATTATGTACTGGTAACTGTCTCATCAAATCACAAATTAAGCAGTGTAAATTCACTTGTAACTGCCTCATTCAAATGTTTAAATCTTATTAAACAGAGAGAGTGAGGTGCATGGTTCAGCAAAAAATAAAGATGGACTTGGTTTGCCAAGTGGCGCGCCACGTCACGGCACGGTCGCGCGTCGCAAGTCACAAGTCACGCGATTTTCACGCGAAAATACCCAAATACGCGCGCGTGCGTGCGCGCGTGTGTGACTAGACAGAACCATTCTCGTACCATCTCTTTCCATATTCAAGGAGTGGGGATGACTCCACCTTATAAATCGGTCTTCCTCACCCTGCCTTAGCAATATGGTACTAAACCATATATGCTTTGGAATTAAGGAAATAGGCCAAATTAAATGGGCCAATTTCTAACAATCCCCCACCAATTCCAAAGCAACAAGTAAACATATGACAAAGATATTGTGCTGAAGTACTGTTAATATACCAGTTTTTTAGTGTAAGTCCCGTACGGGTTGAACTTGCATCTAGAATGACAAGATTCATATTCTCACAGCTGATGAATGGACTATGACTTGAATTCACAGCTTTTCGTGATTAGATTTCACTTGAGTATTTTCAACTGAAACGAGTTCATAATCCTCTGCATATCTGCATGCTTTATCGACAAGTCAGGTGCAAATGGTCACCAGTTTGTTTCTTGGTATTGCATAAAAACCATTAATGTGAGGTCCACATCGAATAATCAGATTTTGTGCGGTGGGGGGCTCTGTTTTTGAGCCTCCAATCACACAAATATTTTGCATTTCATTTTCAGCTGTTCCTGGCAAGATTGCATTGCATAACTGGAAACATTATATTGAATGTAAAAAATATTTTGTGGATTGAACAACTTGAAAAACTTTAAGGAGAATTACATCGTGCGGTAATATTTTTATTTTCATAACTGCAGAATTGAACTAAAATCCCATATCATAATTATTTGGTGGTAATGTGTTTCATTTCCAAATACCAGTCAATGACATGGAAATAATCAGATATTGTGCATTGGTACGATACAGACATGGTCATAAATTGAATATGAAGATGGTTTTTGATTTAAGTTGTATTGGTCCACACAGAATGAATGCCCCAAGCTCGTAAGATCATTTTTTCTGTTTTCGTTCTTCATTGATGTGTTATTTTTGACATGATTGAAGTGAACTTGGCCACACTAAATATGTCCACTTCATAAACATAATTAGTGCCTAGATAAAAAAAAAGTAGCAAATGCATGAATGTGGCCCCGTCAGCAATTGTACTTACACATGGATAGATAATGTTGTGTCACCATCTTATGAACACCATCTGTATTTGTTGAAAACTACAGGGATCTAACCCATTTCTAAAGTTTTCAATTGTCTATTTCTAATATGTATAAGGAAGCTAGCCAGATGGCTTTCAGAAACATCCTGGAGAACTGAAGTATAAGTGGCAATTTTATCTATGTGTATTCCATTTCAATTCGCTTTGTTAATTTAGGGAATGACTTCAGTAAAGCATATACACCGAGCGGAGTTACCTCTATCATAGAGGTTGGGCTCTATGCTACGGAGCCCCTTTACTGAAAATTTTTTGTACGGATAATCTATTTTTATTCAAAATTACAGAAATATACCTGCGGAAATGTTTTTTAGAAAAATAGGCTCCAGTCGCCCCATGGTTGGGCGACTGGAGCCTTTCGCCCACCCAGTGGTGACAGCTAGAGAATCTACCAACGGTTCGGCGATTAATTGCAGTCGCCCCACCGTTGGGCGACTGTAATCCAGCCGCCCAACCGTTTGGCAACTATGAGTGGCATAAAAGCACCGCGCGCTCGGCCGCCGGCCGCGCACTATTTTCATTTCTCCGGCCGCGCGATTTCGAGAGGAAGGAGAGGAGAAGAAGAGAGGAAGAAGGGGAAGAAGAGGATGGGGAGAGAAGGAGAGGGAGAGGAGGAGAAGAGGAGAGGGAGAGGAGGAGAAGAGGAGAGGGAGAGGAGGAGAGAAGAGCAGAAGGATCCAGGTAATTTTGTTGGTATATTATTTTTGTTAGTGTTAGAAATTTAGTTTAGAAAATTTAGTTTAGAAATTTAGTTTAGAAAATTTAGTTTAGAAATTTAGATGTAGTTTAGAAATTTAGTTTAGAAAATTTAGATTAGAAATTTAGATGTAGAAAATTTAGTGTCGAAATTTTGTATAGTAATTTTATGTATTATTGTAGAAAATTTAGTGTACAAATTTAGATGTAGAAAAATTTAGTTTAGAAATTTTGTATAACATTTTTAATGCATTATTGTAGAAAATTTAGTTTAGAAATTTAGATGTAGAAAATTTCAGTGTCGAAATTTTGTATAGTATTTTTTATGTATTATTATAGAAAATGCAGTGTACAAATTTAGATGTACAAAATTTAGTGTACAAATTTTGTATAGTATTTTTGATGTATTATTATAGAAAATTTTAGTGTAGAAATTTAGATGTACAAATTTTAGTGTCGAAATTTTGCATAGTATTTTTGATGTATTATTGTAGAAAATTTAGTGTACAAATTTACATGTAGAAAATTTAGTGTACAAATTTTGCAGGTATGACTCGTGATGGACGTGACGCCGACTGGCGGTACCCGCTGTTGGACAAGCACGTGGACCGCGTGCACCGCGCTTCTCGTCGTGTGCCGCCATCGGGGAGCACGGACGAGCCGGTTGAGCTGGGAGTGGTCCGAACACGCACACCTCGCGTGGCCTGGGGACTCGACCCCAGTTGGACTGCCAGGTTTGCACTACGCCAACGTTTTAGTGCTGCCATAAGAACGTTCCGTGCTGACCTTCACTTTGTTTGCAGGCTGCGGGATGCGGGGCTGCTCCCTCTAGCCCGGATGGTGCAAGCCACGGAGGAGGATGGAGCCGCCTTGGCCGCGGGCGGGGACGAGGCGGGCGTGGAGCGATCACAACGCTTCCCATTCGACCGTTCCCTGCTGACGGCTTTGGTGGACCGTTGGTGGCCCGAGACGCACACTTTTCACCTCCCATTCGGGGAGATGACGCCGACCCTGTAGGATGTGCCCCTGCTTCTTGGCCTTCCGATCGCGGGAAGCGCTGCCTTCCTACCGGAGGCCCCGGCCGAGTGGCGCACTGACGTGCTCGGCAGATTCGAGGGGGTCTTTCCACCGGCCGATGACCACCACATCTTCGAAGAGGCTCAGACCCATGGGCTGACGCTCAGGTGGCTCGCACAGTACCTGGTATGTGGTATTTACAATTGATCGTGTCTTCGAAGCTCTTACTTGTGCTATTATATAGTAATAACAACTTGTTTGCATTCAGGTGGATCGCATGGATCCACAGGCAGACGATTACCAGGTTTCGCACCACTTGGAGGCATACGTGCTGTGGTTGTTTGGTTGGGTGCTCTTCACCACCAGCCACAGCAACTCTGTGGATGCGCGCCTTATCGCTTATGCGAGGGCGATCGCGGACGGCGAGACCCCCAAGGTCAGCTGGGGATCAGCCGTACTTGCCGTGACGTACCGCGCCCTGTGCGATGCGTGCACGAGGATCAAGGTGAACTCCATCCTCACGGGCTGTCCCCTGCTGCTGCAGTTGTGGTCGTTCGAGCGCTTCAGCCTCGGACGACCTGTGCTAGACGACATGGGTCCGTACGGGGCCGAGATGTATCTGGGGGGAGATGTCGACCGGCCGACGATGGGTTCTCTTTGGTGCCATCGACGAGTAAGTATTATCACAGTCAACTATTTCTTTCTTATTAATGATCATCATACTAAACAATTTGTCTTTCTTGCAGGTACAGTTCACGCACGTGCAGATCACGCGGGCAGTTTGACCGCCTCACAGACTCCAACATGCGCTGGGAGCCTTACGCAGATACGGCAGTGCAGGCCCGTGCTCCTGACGGGCTGTCCGCACTGTGCTGGCGTGACCGGGCTTTCTGGCTTACCCATCGGAAGCTTGTGTATGATATCTATGTGGAGGACTACGCACCCCAGCGAGTCATGTGGCAGTTCGGGCTACGGCAGGCGCTTCCTGTACCAGTCGGACCACCGCTTCCGCGGAACGTGCACGCGTGAGTGATCGCTTCTCATAAATATGTATGTACTTACTACTGTGTTCGCAAGTACTTACATTACTGTGTTCGCAGGCACAACAGAAAGGGAGTTAAAAAAGGCACAGACTGGTCGACGAAGATGCAGCCCTGGATTGCGCAGTGGGAGGGTGCGCTTGAAGACCACGTGGAGGAGCGCCCATACGACAGCACAGACTATACGGAGTACCTGATCTAGTACCAGGCGTGGACACGTACCAGGCTCGTACATGTCGTAGACCCGCCTGCCACACACGTCTCCGCTCCGACAGACACGTACCCCGTGCACCTCGCGCGCGACGCTCACATCGCGGTACGTCACATGTAATTTCAAAGATTCCCAAATGGCAATATCATTTCGATGATGGACCATTTTATATCTTTTTGTCCAGGCTGATGTCGGTTCTGCGATGTGGACCGAGTTCGCCGCAGTACTGTAGAGGGTCGCTACAGGTGCGGAGTTGACCCACGAGGAGACCGTCAGCTTTGCGCGTCGGATGGAGGCCGGGTGTAGACGTATCGTTAGCCTGCTGTCCTGCACGAGGCTACCGGCGGTCTCCACACCCACGCCCAGCGCTCCGACGGGTCGTCCACCAGTGCCACCCCGACCAGCGTGGCACTACTCCGGAGGTAGTAGGTGGACACGTCCTACACCACCTCACCCAGAGCAGCCAGGGGGTTCTGCCTGGGTACGGCCACCTACGCCACCTCAGCAGCTCTTCATGCCTCCTCCGCACATCCCCGGCTTCCACACACAGGGGGTGTACTCTGAGCTGTACGCCCCTCCTCCTACCTCGATGGCGTCAACTACGGGTACGCATCGTCCGATCTCGTTTTTATCCCAAGGCAACATGCAACGAACTAACGATATTACTATTGTAGGTCCTTACCATCAGCACACACATAGCGTCTCCTCGGGCCTTGACGATGTAGACCAGTTTTTTGCGGACTGGCCCGGGTTGTCCTCCGACGCAGCACCGGAGGTTCTCTCCGGCAGTGCCCTCCCACCGGAGGGCACACAACCAGAGGTGCAGCTGACTCCACCAGCGCAGGGGCGGGTGTGACACCCTCCTGCTCATTTTACTTTCTCGAGTGTCGCCACGGCAGTTGCGGACGGCGGCCGGGCCGGCCGTGGGAGGACGCAGCGCGTGACGGGCACCTCAGGGAGTGAGGGGTGCTACCGATGCTATATGTTATGCATGTAATGAAAAAATACGCGGCATATTACTCACAACTATATTATAAAGTTTATTTAAATTCAAACAAGCCTATTATCTCTTCTTTTCGTATTCAATCATTCATATATCAAGTCATCTAACAAATATTAACATACCGGTTCTCCGCACAGGAATTCTCAGCGTATGTCACTTAACAGTGTATGTACCAATCGTTCTACGGTCAATCTTTCGTTAAAAAAAGTTTCTAAAATTTTTTACGCACCTACAACATACAATGAACATAAACTTTTATTACAACTCTACCACATTTTTTACCAGTTTAAAACTACAAAATTCACAAAATTTAAAACAATCACGGGGGGTTCATGTAGTCGCCTAAGGGGGGAGCGACTGCATGAAAGTCGCCCAATGGGAGGGCGACTGCATGAAAGTCGCCCAACGGGAGGGCGACTAGATGCAGTCGCTCTATGGTGCGGCGACAGGTATTGTGTCGGCCTCTGGTTGGGCGAAAGGCTCCAGTCGCCCAACCATGGGGCAACTGGAGCCTATTTTTGTAAAAAAAATTTCCCACGGGTATATTTCTGTAATTTCGAATAAAAAATAGATTATCCATACAAAAAATTCCTTTACAGAGGCTGCTGTGACAATGAAAAGGTCAATGGATTTGCGAATTTATTATGTACTAAGCAAACTAGCAAAGATAGCAGGCAAAATAAGCGTCGGATTCAGAAAGTTGTTAGCTTTTGAATTGACATGAGGAGCCCAAGTGCTCAACTAGGGAGTTAGTCATGCGTCCTCTTCAAAGTATGATAGGGGTAAATGACATTACAACAACAACAAAGCATTTTGTCCCAAACAAGTTATGGCAAATGATGTTAATATAACATAAACTCACCAATTCTTTCTCATGAGACGGCTTGCCATTGCACTAGGCATGAACTTAGGGGGAGTTTTGGTTGACCAAGATAATTTCCTTAAGCTTCTTGCTTGGAGTGGTCACATAAGGCTTGAGATCTAGCACATGACTACACAAAAATCTGATTTGAAACAATCATGAGATTTATAAAGAAAATCATGTCAATTGTGCTCAATTTGCTTAATTCCACAAAGAAAAAGTACTTAAACAAATGTCTCATTCTTGAACGTGTAGCACTCTAAATTGACTCAATACTAGCTTCTTGGTTCTACTTAGATTATTGACATGGCCTGCATCATCTTTGGATACCTTTAGCTAGACTATACTCATGGTTGACTTGACATGCTAAGCAATTCGACTAATTTTCAGATTATGACTTATTGGCCTAGCTTGTCTATACATGCATTGTCATGATCTTGATAGCATACTTATGAGTTATGGCTTGGTGTAATACTCAAATGGTCATTTTTTATAATCTTCATGGCTCTAAATGCTTAAAACAAACAAACTTCAACCATTTTATCCTACATCATGCCTTATTTTCTCTTTTGCATCCTTGATGATTTTATTGCCAAAAGGGGGAGAATAACGGAGAAAAAGCCATTTGGGAACTTTCTAGAGCCTTGGAGAACAATTTGTTCTTTTTGTTGTTGCTCTAGTGTTACTTCTGTCAACATGGTCATAAGCTTCCTTTATCTTCTTTAGACCATGTTTGACTGTTGTAGCTACAGGCTAAATAGGAATGAAGGGGGACTAGTAGGAGAGGAAGAGGGAGCCAGATCTGTGGAATGGATGGTCAGAATGAGAGAATCCCCCCTTTGCCCCTCCTGGGGGTTTTATATATATGAGTGGGGTAGAATGGGAAATCCCCATTCTACCCCTTAGTACTTACAAGGGATGAGGGTACATTGGTATATTTACACTGTTATATTCCTATACACTATTGGGCCTATTACATGTTGGACTAGTTGCACGGCCTAGTCACGGGGGGTTGGGCCACCCCTACAACAGTACTCCCTCGACAGCAAGCGCTGAGGTCCCGATGGGCGAGCTGACGTGATCAACCACCCAAGCCCCCCCGTTCCCCGACAGCAAGCGCGAGGGTGCTGAGTGGTGAGCCGTTGCAACCGGGAACTTGCATACCCCAGAGGCAATGCGTACGAAGAAATTAGTGAGCTCCTACGCTGAATCCCGCGTCGTCCCGCCGAGGCGACGCGTACGAGGCGGACGGCGGAATCGAGCGCCGAAGACGTGCCGCCCCACCGAGGCGATGCTTACGAGGCAAACAGCGTAGTCAAGTGCCGAAGACGTATCGTCAAGCGCCGAAGACGTATCGTCAAGCGCCGAAGACGTGTCGTCAAGCGTCGAAGACGTGCCGTCCCGCCGAGGCGATGCCTACGAGGCGGACGGCGAAGTCGAGTGCCGAAGACGTGTCGTCGAGCGCCGAAGACGCGCCGTCCCGCCGAGGCGATGCCTACGAGGCGGACGACGTAGTCGAGCGCCGAAGACGTATCGTCGAGTGCCGAAAACGTGTCGTCAAGCGCCGAAGACGTGCCGTCCCGCCGAGGCGATGCCTACGAGGCGGACGGCGAAGTCGAGCGCCGAAGACGTTTCGTCGAGCGTCGAAGACGTGTCGTCAAGTGCCGTCCCACCGAGGTGATGCCTACGAGGCGGACGGCGACACTGCCGTTCCCCTACCTTCGAAAAGAGTGCCCACGAAGCGGGCACTTGCGGCGTAGGCCGAGGGCGCTACGCACAGAGGCGGGGAGGCGATACTGCCGTTCCCCTACCTTCGAAAAGAGTGCCCGCGGAGAGCGGGCGCTTGCGGTGTAGGCCGAGGGCGCTACACACAGAGGCAGGGAGGCGATACTGCCGTTCCCTACCTTCGAAAAGAGTGCCCGCGGAGAGCGGGCGCTTGCGGCGTAGGCCGAGGGCGCTACGCACAGAGGCAGGGAGGCGATACCGCCGTTCCCCTACCTTGGAAAAGAGTGCCCACGGAGAGCGGGCGCTAGCGGCGTAGGCCGAGGGCGCTACGCACAGAGGCAGGGAGGCGATATCGCCGTTCCCCTACCTTCGAAAAGAGTGCCCGCGGAGGCGGGCGCTTGCGGCGTAGGCCAAGGGCGCTACGCACAGAGGCAGGGAGGTGATACTGCCGTTCCCCTACCTTCAAAAAGAGTGCCCGCGGAGAGCGGACGCTTGCGGCGTAGGCCGAGGGCGCTACACACAGAGGCAGGGAGGCGATACCGCCGTTCCCCTACCTTCAAAAAGAGTGCCCGCGGAGAGCGGGCGCTTGCGGCGTAGGCCAAGGGCGCTAGGCACAGAGGCAGGGAGGCGATACTGCCGTTCCCCTACCTTCGGAAAGAGCCCGCGGAGAGCGGGCGCTTGCGGCGTAGGCCGAGGGCGCTACGCACAGAGGCAGGGAGGCGATACTACCGTTCGCCTACCTTCGGAAAGAGTGCCCGCGGAGAGCGGGCGCTTGCGGCGTAGGCCGAGGGCGCTACGCACAGAGGCAGGGAGGTGATACTGCCGTTCCCCTACCTTCAAAAAGAGTGCCCGCGGAGAACGGGCGCTTGCGGCATAGGCCGAGGGCGCTACGCACAGAGGCAGGGACGCGATACTGCCGTTCCCCTACCTTCGAAAGGAGTGCCCGCGGAGAGCGGGCGCTTGTGGCGTTGGCCGAGGGCGTTACGCACGCAGAGGCAGGGAGGCGACACTGCCGTTCCCCTACCTTCAAAAACTCGTGGTGCACTCCCTAGTGCAACGCGCGCGAGGGCGCGATATCCAAGTGGTGTGCCGCTGAAAGCGAGACACTCCCTAGTGTCTCGGCCATGTAGTAATTTTTATACTCCGTAGAGTGCGTGGGAACTTCAACCACGTCTATTTATACTCCAGAGAGTACGTGCGGGAGCGACTCCCACACGTGCGCGAGACATCCGCGTCTTGTTTATACTCCGTAGAGTGCGTGGGAACTTCAACCACGTCTATTTATACTCCGGAGAGTACGTGCGGGGGGCAACGCCCACACGTGCGCGGGACACCCGCGTCTTGCTTATACTCAGTAGAGTGCGCAGAGACAACATCCGCGTCTTATTTATACTCCGTAAAGTGCGTGAGAACTTCAACCATGTCTATTTATACTCTGGAGAGTACGTGCAGGGGGCGACGCCCACACATGCGCGGGACATCCGTGTCTTGTTTATACTCAGTAGAGTACGCAGGGACAACATCCGCGTCTTATTTATACTCTGTAGAGTGCGTGCGGAGGCGGACTTCGACTCTACATCTTATTTAGAGTCCGTAGACTAGTGCGTGCGGAGGCGTACCTCGACGCTACGTCTTATTTATAATCCATAAAGTGCGTGCGGAGGCGTCCCCCTGTTGTGTCTTATTTAGAGTCCGTAGACTGACGCGTGCGGAGGCAAGCTCAACGCTACATCTTATTTAGAGTCCATAGACTGGCGCGTGCGGAGGCGGACCTCGACGCTACGTCTTATTTTAGAGTCCGTAGACTGGCGCGTGCGGAGGCGAGCTCAACACTACGTCTTATTTATACTCCGCAGAGTACGCCGAGGCGCAAGGCCGTCGTGCGATTTAAATAAAAAACAAGGACCAAAACAGAGGCATCAAAGAAATGGCCGAAGATTTGTGACAACAAAATGCTCCAGAAAGCAGTACTGGAAAAGCATTTGATACTACGGTAGCCCAGAACAGGCCAAAACCGGAGAAGCAAACACGGCCAAATCAGGTGCTCAGAATGGAACTGCAGCCGCAGAAAATGATACTATGAAAAACCATTGTCGCGGATGTAATGCAGTATGAGTCCATGCTGCATGAGTGCGTGCATGGAGCAAATACGCTAAGCGCATGCGTGAGTACATGGGTGTATATGTGACGTACCTAAACGCATGCACGCCATGCAGCATGACTCGAGGTCTTCAACGGAGCGGAGCCCGCGGCCGGAGTGGCCTTCGCCTTGTGCGGAGTCCATGCCGGGGGAAGGGGTCAACGACGCGGAGGCCACCACCTGGGCGGAGTTCACCCCGCGCGGACTTCGTCTGGCCAGGGTCCGCGAATCAAAAACTTGACGAAGACTCCATCGCGAAGACTGCGGAGCTGGTGGCCCGGAGGAGGCTCGGCGCGGAGACTGCGGAGCGCGGACTCGGCACGGAGAGTGCAGAGCGGAGGCTCGGAGTCGCTCGGGGTCTGCGAAGCAGGAACTTAGCACAGGGACGACGGGGCTAGCGACTTGACGTCACGACGGCCTCGAAGAACTGAAGGTCCCTATCACCGAGCATCCCGTGCCTCACCAGCTCCACCGCTCACCCCACGCACGCCCGCGTCCCGTAGTCCGACATCACCTCCTCGAATAGCGTCATTGGCCGAGTTCGGGTGGAGCCAGCGGGGGCGTCGCGGAGCCGCATGAGGGCACGGAGCCGTGATGAACTCCGACTGCGCGGAGCTGCTGAGGCTTCGTGAAGCTCGTCGACGCGGAGGCCGTCGCGAAGGTCAGCGCGGAGCCCAGATGGAGCCAGCGAGGGCGTCGCGGAGGCCGCAGCTAGCGCTGAGCCTCGCTCTACAGTTAGCGTATGTTGCATGCACACCTGGAATTGGCGCCTTCGTATTACCTGCATGCACCTCGGATTCGGCCGCGGCCTCCGCGCACCTCGCCGGAGGAGACTTCGCCAGGACGTCACCAACGCGGGACTCGGAGGAGACCTCGCCGGGACTTCGCCGGAGTGTCGCCGACGTGGAGCTCAGAGGAAACCTCGCCGGGACTTCGCCGGAGCGTCACCAACGTGGGGCTCGGAGGAGATTTCGCCGGGACCTCGCCGGAGCGTCGCCGGCGTGGAGCTCGGAGGAGACCTCGCCGGGACCTCGCCGGAGCGTCGCCGGCATGGAGCTCGGAGGAGACTTCGCCGGGACCTTGCCGGAGCGTCGCCGGCGTGGAGCTCGAAGGAGACCTCGCCAGCGCGTCACCGACGTGGGGCTCGGAGGAGACCTCACCAGCGCGTCACCGACGTGGGGCTCGGAGGAGACTTCGCCAGAACCTCGCTAGGACGTCAGCGACGTGGGGTCCGGCGCAGGCGTAGGTGCGTAGGCGAGGCCTCGCTTGGTACGTCGTACGCGGGCGGCCGAGGACCTGGTGGTGCTTCGCGGAGGGGCGCAATGCATGGATGCTTCGGAGAAGGATCGGCTGCTCCCACCGTGCGCCTGCGAGCGGAGACCAGCTACCATGCCGGACATTGGACGAGGACGCTGCTACACGTGAGGGCCGACGCGACGAGTCGCAGCGAAAGCCACGGCGTGGAGGCCCGACGTGGCGACTTCACAGCCTGATAGTGCAGCTACGGAGGCCGGCGCAGAGCTTTGCGGAGCCGTCAGGCGTGGCGGCAGCCGGCCCCTCCCTCCCTATGCTCTTGGAGGCGAGGCGCTCGACGAGCTCCTAGGCGCAGACGTCGCTGCACCCATCGCCGTTGGAGTCGAAGACATGGGGCGTCGCCGTGACCTCGTTAGCGCTGCCTCCAGCTCGAGGTCGCTCGGGGTCGGCCGGAGGCTTCCTGCATGCGCGCGCACATACGCTTCGCTCGGGGTCGGCCGGAGGCTTTGAGATTTTGTGCTGCACTCTGTATCTTTTCAGTTTTTGTCTCAAAAGATTGATTTCTTGATCTCTTGGTCTTGTCCCTTGGTCTTTAAGGTCAAAACACTATTAAGGTTGTATCCTTATTGTTTTGACCCAAGAGTCCCAGCCCAACTCTCAGAATTTCCCTGCGTTGTGGAGCCCTCTGGTTTTACTATCTGCTTTTTAGTCTGCGCAGCTCCCAGAATCAAGGACTGGTCTGACCGGTGGATAACCGGTGCTCTGACCGGTGGTTGAACAGCGGTCTGACCGGACCCTCATCGGTGGTCTGACCGGCCGTTGGTCACCGATCTGACCGGCCTTCATTGAGCGGTCTGACCAGCAACCGGGGAGCGGTCTGACCGGCTTGAAGCCTTCAGTTTGACCGCCCCATGGCAGCCTCCCTGTTTCTTGCAATTTCTTTTTGTTGATTTATTTGCCTCTGTGTTTTCTCTATTAGTTGATGTTTCCAGTAGGTAGCATAACTTCTTATTCTTCATATCGTTGGTTGCTATCGGAGAAAGCTTTAGGTGTGTACTTTTGGGGAAAATTTTTAAGGACGACATTCACCCCCCTCTGTCGCCAATTTCGATCCAACAGGTTTGCTGGCCTATGATTTATATTTATTGCCATGGTCTACCTTGCATTAATAGTTCAAATCTCATTATAATGGGTAAGGATGTAAAATGAGTTCTTTGGCCTTACAAGTGTGGATACAATTCATGAACCATGCTACTGAATTGACCATTCCAATAGTCTCCTGAAATCTTTCATACAGAAAGAAAATTGGACAAATTTATTCATCCAAGAAGCTGAAAAAGTCACTAACATATTGTTGCCCTCATGTAGGTAACTAGGTACTTCTGAAACACTATTAATTGTATGACGTTATCTCCTTCCCCTAAGTCAAGTGACAATATCCTATTATCAAGATTCACGATATACTTGAGCTGAACGTAATTAAGGTATATGCTTCGGACAATTATACTTAGTTATGGTGAGTTCAAACCTCATAATCACTGCACTGGTGCTTCTAGATTTGTATTTTGACACTGTTATTGCTTTGCCTGATCAAACTTATGCATCTAGGTACGATGCCGTGTTAGAGAACAGCTAAATTCCAATCTTATATTGTTACCTCTTTTGTGGCTTATCTTTTGTTTCTGCAAGGACTAATGTTGTTCATCATATTTGGCCCAATCAAAGTGGCATCAGTGCTCAACAACGAGATATTATATGTATGTATGCACGTACGTTACATACGTATGTATGTATGTATGTATGTATGTATGTATGTATGTATGTATGATGCTGCTGCATATACCGAACTAGGGGTTATAGTAAACTTGTTATCCAGTTGTCAATTGCCAGAATCTGTACTTTTTGTTCAGCTAAAAATGTGTTACATTGTCCGAATAATCATCAAAGAACAATTAAAATGATAACACATATAGACAACTAGCGTAACTTTAATTGATCTTTTGTTTGTTTTTTTCCATAAGTGTCCCTATTCACTTATATATATGTTGGGCCTTCATCATGTTTCTTAAGTCAGAAAAAGTTAGGACATGCCTCGGAAATCATAAATAGGTGAATTAACAACTCCCCCCAGTACATGCATTAATTATATCGTAGCATTTCCAAGGGTAAACTTCTCAATTTGTCAAAACTTTTCAGTATCTTAAGTGTCATAAAGCCATCCATTAGGCAATAGGGCTGTTCTTTTCAGCTTTGTATAGCCGGTTTTTGGCTTCAACTTCTTTGAATTATCACTATTCATTAGATAATAAGATAAAATCAAAACATATAAGCCGCAGCCCCAAAGAACAGGCCTATTAGCAACCAATCAGGGTTTGGAAACTTTAGCAGGGTCCACCTGATAACTGGTTTGGCAAGTTTGGTGAGTTCATGGGAGCACTACTTCCCTCATGCAGTCACGCATGGTTGCCTTGCGACTTGCGAGCACGTATGTAGACACATGACCTTAATCTAAAGCTTATCTCATTGACTGCATAGATGGCAATATGCATGCGTAAGCTCCACCCACCTTCACTTTGTCCTAATCTCTGACAAAAGCATCCCGATGCCACCTTTTCTTTGTGGGTGCAACACCATTGTCCACATAGATACGAAGATAAGTTGGAGAGGAAGGAAGGAAGCAAGCAACTGCACGAACTTATGGCCACATTTCTACATCAGTCCTAACCCACAAGCTGCTATATGGTGCACGCTTTGATTATACCGAATGATGATCCATAGCACGTGCCTCATGAGTCAAAGCAAGCCACCAAATGGTTAAAAACAATGAAGTACTGATCTCTTAAAGCTTAGCTAAGAGACTTGTGTTTCACACATATGACACAGTTATCAGACACAAGCTCAAGATTTTTACTCATTGGAGGATAATTAATTACACGGTAATGATCTAGGATAGACTGGATTAGATTCAATGCCTATCAGGCCATTTGATCATCCATAATGCAAAATCTTATGTAAATACGTCATATATAGTTAATTAAATGGTTTGATACGCATAGGACCTACCGTCAGCTCTACTGAATAGAAGTCTAATTATTCGGCAAGCTCACTTCATCATAGTCATCCAGCGACAAAAACACCTCATCTAAGCATGAAAGCTCTGTGCCCTCGTCATGGAAGCTCACTTGTGAACCGCAGCTTGATTCGAACACTCGGCATATCACCCAGTTGTTGGACTCCTGTAATGATCATGCAGGCATTGATTTTGTACGTCAGTTAGTCCTTAAGCTGTTGACTGCCTAGAAGGAAGATGATATATGCAACATTCCTCACCGTGCTTGAGTGACCTCTCTTAGTGTGGGACTTCCCGTTAGAGCTTGAACTAGTCGAGCTGCTGATACCGATGGCACTGCAGCCTCCATCTACCAGGTGGTACTCATGCATGATCCAGTTGGTTCTGATGCCCTCGAAAGGCTTTCCAGTGGAGAAGATGAGCGTCTTCTTCAGGCCAACATTACAACAACCACTTGTTACTGTTTCTTCAGCACCAATGGTGTTCCAATACCCATTCGGTGAGGTCCTACTTTGTGTTGCATGGCTAAAGAAGTACCACTGGTTCCCAGCTTGAAGTGCTTTGCCTTGAAAGGGTAATTGCTATCAGGAATCGATATTAACCATAAGAGTTACAGAAATGGATGAGAATGTATAGGAGAGAGAATGTAGCTGCACACCATTCAGCTCCCATGGATCATAGCGGTGCAGAAGTACTGTTGGAATGATGTCAGGGTGGCATGGGAGGAGGGAGGCCTTGCGACGGAGAAAATGGACAACGAGCTCTTCGTCTGAGGGGAAGAAGTGGAAACCCGGAGGCAGGTTCGTAGCTCCTCCCATGCTAGCTGTAAGCTGTGCAGCCTATAACAGTCTACGCATTAGCAGGGAAGGTAAAGATGAAGGTGGGAGTTCTTGCTGGTTGTGGTGTCTGAGTAGTATTTTATAGGGAGCGCATGTGTGGGTGGGGTGGTGTGGTGGGGTGGGGTGTGGTGTGGGGGCGACGTGCAAATCAAGGGGTGTTGAGAGGTGTTTGAGGCGGCTGCAGCCAAGAGAGGGAAAAAAACGTGCTACACTTTCCTTTCCCTCTCTATTTATTTTGTGGAGGGCACTAATGATAATACTATGAGGAGACATTTGTCGGATCATGATGCAGTACTATCTGCCGTTGTGGGTAGGTAGAGTAAAAAATAAATAAATATATATATATATATATGACGCTGAAATAGGGCACCATGGTGCCTGGGTACCAAGCCTTTCTGCCTTTGGATTGCTTTTAGATGCGTGCTAGTACAATAGTATGGAAAGGAAGTCATTAACATGAATGAAAAATCTCACTCATAGATGGAAAGTCTCACTCGCCTGGGCACCATAGTGCATCTGTTATTTATACTATATATATACACACACATACCTATATATATATATATATATATATATATATATATATATATATATATATATATATATATATATATATATATATATATATATATATATATATATATATATATATATATATATATATATATATATATATATATATATATATATATATATATATATATATATATATATATATATATATATATATATATATATATGTATATATAGTGTGTGTATGTATGTGTGTATATATATTGAGAGGGGCCAGAAATAACAAATTGAATCATTTCATGCATGATAAAATGCTCATTTTTGTATATTTTGCAAAAATGAAAGTAATAGAAAAGAACAGAAGGTTTTTTGAGTAATGAATCATTGGTTTAGGACTGCTTAATTACAATAATCATTTCTAAGAATGTGGATGATCACTGTGCCCTCTTTGTAGATATACGACATGAACATTGCACCAAGTGTCGATGGCATACAGCAGTCATAACAGTTTATGCACTTGGCTTAAACTTTTGCTTCAATTCTACTTTTGTTATTCTTAGAAACATCATCTTCACTTAGGAAACCATGAATTGTATGTGATTTATTGCACTCGAGGGTTTCTTATTTTCATCCTTATCTGAAGGTTGGACATATGAAAGCATTAGAATACAATCTTTCAGGTTCTACTCTGTTTTGTAGCTGGTGATTTGATTGGAAGTCCTACCTTGTCTTCTTCTGTTATGTTGGATTAGATATCAGCCATTTATCCGTAAACTAATTGAATGGATTTCAGGGTACCAATAGTTTCTTCAAGGCTATAACAGACATTCTGTAATTGATTGCAAATTATTGCCAGTATTGTCCTTTTTACAGTCAATGTTTTTTCATTTTATCTAGATGACATTGTTGTGATCGGTGTAGGAGCAGAAAATTAGAAGAGACATAGTACTTTAACAGCATAAGCTTTTGAAATGAACCAATTACTATCTCTTTTTTTCAAAGTGGTGAATCAATTAGTATACAATTTATTATTACAGCTATAAATCTTGAATTCAAAATATGCTTAAATTTAGTCGTTATGTTTGGAAGGTCCAATGGTGAAAAACTACCGTTCGGTATCATGTTGAATCCATGTTGCCTTGTCTCAAGCCTCGATTGTAGTATCTCACAAGTGGAGTTGGAATCTATCGTAGGTCTAGTGTCAACTCTTTGTTATCTCTCTGGTAGGCTTGCTTATGTTCGTAGCAGCTGTATATCATTCGATTTCTTGGTAAAGGTAACCTGCTATTAGAACAAGGAAATGTGCCAGCTTCCCAATAGTGTGCATGTTTTATACTTGTTTCTTTTGCCCTGACCGTTGCATTCTTGCTCATGTCATGCAAGCGTCACCCTTCTCAAACCATGCTCCTTTAGTCCCCTTGGCCTTAGCTATTATTAAACATAGCGGCCAGCAAGTTGCACAGTTTGTGGACTTGTGACAGAGTATAAGAGCATCACTTGGAGAATAAGCAACTCAAATTTTGTCTTCCCCATTCCTCTATTTTATCTCCAGGCCCCTCTCCTGCTTTCTCCTTTTTTGGCTTTCGCTTTGCCTTTTGGGGTCACGTATGGCAGGCCATGTAAGATTAGGCTGAGTCCACCACTGGAGCTGGTGCTGGGGATGCCAGCACACGTGAGGCAACCAAATCACCAAACCGAGGGGGACCCACTTGTCATGCAGAGGAGGCTTCTTTGGCACCATATACCTGGTGACGTACTGATGATGCAGTTCTGCGTCCAATCGAGAGTCCACATTGCAAGATTGGATTCTTTGCACATGGTCAGATGCCCACGCGCAGGTATACTGTTTGGTTTTGCATTTTTGGTAGGTGTGGCATATGATTTCAAGGTGATGAACCTCGTACTAATTGGTTTTGCAATCTTATCTTGTGTGCGCTGATATTCCTGCGCTTTGCAGAATGTATCAGTGGTTTTATTTCAACTGAAAACAAGCAGCTTCTTGCAGAACTGGCCAAATCTCATTAGGTTTGGTTTGCCGTCAACGCAAATGTCTACAAATTCCAGGATTTGATCATTGGCGAAAGATAACACAAAACGGTAAGCACACTACACACATCTGCAAATTCTTTTATCAAGCATGTTTACGATCGAAATCCGATGAAATATGACTAGCTACATTTGGATTTGAAAACCACACTTGCCCCCGGTCGGCGCCGCTGCCTCCCCTCCACGGCGCCGCCTCACCTCCACACTGCCGCCTCCCCTCCACGGCGCTGCCCGGCTGTAGCCTCCCTCCACGCCACCACCTCTCCTCCACGTCGCCGCCCGGCCGCAGCCTCCCCTCCACTCTGCTGCCTCCCCTCCACTCCACTACCTCCCCTCCACGTTGCCGCCCGGCCGCAGTCCCCCTCCACGGCGTCGCCTGGCCACAGCCTCCCTCCACGCAACTGCCTGCCCTCCACGGCACCGCCTAGCCGCAGCCTCCCCTCCATGCCGTCGCCTAGCCACAACCTTCCCTTCACACCGTCGCTTCCCCTCCACGGTGCCGTCTGGCCGCCGCCTCGCCTCTACACCGCCCGGCCACAGCCTCCCCTTCACGTTGAGCCCTAAATCAATATCACTTCTCTGATTTGTCGAATGTTGATTAGGATAGACAGGTATGTATAGCATATTCTTGTATATAGGGTTCTCATTACCGGTATATAAATTTAACCGGAGTGGTCCAGTAAACCCGATATAGCTGAAAATTGGTTTTTTCAGAGTAAATAGGGCTGAAAAATTCAAATGAAAATTGAATTTCAAATACATAATGCTCTATTATCGCTGAAAATCGGCCGAAATTCAGTTGAAAAATGGGAAAAATCGACTGGCATTTCCAGCATATGGATGTTCACAAAGAACAAGAGAGCAAATGGATATTCATATAGGATGGCAGCAATCCTATTGAGAACATAAGTTCAGTGACAAACCACATTCAGATCATAGGATTGTAACATAAGACGATTCAAGCGGGCCAATTCGATCGATCATCAAACAACAAAGGGAGTACCCCGTTGGACATGTTGGCAATATTTTAATTCCAAATTTTACTAGGAGACAAACACAATAAACTAGTGATGCAAAGCTTACTACTAACAGCAGGCTACTCATCATATTTCAGAATATACTCAAGAAAATACAGTAACAAGGAAATATCAGAACATACGTGAACATTAGCTCCAGTATCAACCCACCAATCAGTGGATTGACAAGCTGAAAAGACAACAGGTGAATTACCATACCCTCCTGAAGTCGAGGCCTCGCCTATTATCACGTTAACAGCCTTCTTCTTAGGCTGTTCACCATCTCTGATCTTGCGGAAACGACAGTCCTTCGCCATATGACTGTCTTTTCCGCACACAAAGCAGGTGATGTCCTTCAAATTATTTTTCTCAGTTTTCTTCTTAAAGTTAGTTGTCTTGTTCGGTTTGTTGGATTTGTACTTCTTAGCAATAGTCCTTTTCTATATGATATTTGCATTGTTCTGGCCAGATGTGCTAGGAGCATCTTTTGCTCTTGCTTTTTCTTCCACATCGAGGGCTGCAATGAAATCCTCAACAGAAATCTCTTCCCTCTTATGTTTCAAGCTGTAGCAAAATCCCGCCAAGAGGCAGGGAGTTTACCAACAATGCCCGCAGCCACAAACTTTGGAGGCAACACACAGCCCAGGTGGGCAATCTCACCGACTAGTAGGTGGAGATCATGAGCTTGTCTCACTATGGACTTAGTCTCTTTCATGCTAAAGTCAAAAATTGCTCTCATATGTAGAGCCAGCGATCTGCCTCTGTCTCTGCATATTTGTGCTCTAGTGCATCCCACAACTCTGTGGCGGACTTGTAGTCCATGTACACATCATAGAGCTGATCTGCCAGAACAGTCAGAATGCAGCCAAGAGCAGTATTGTTCGCATTTTCAAACTGCATGTACTGCTCAATCGTAAATGGATACTGCGGGTGGATAACCCACCACAGCCCCAAAGACATGAGCCAAAACTTGGCTCTAGTCTGCCATCTACGAAAGTTCTGACCAGAAAACCTCTCAGGTTTCATCGCATCAGAAGCACTAGCCATTGCTGTATTGCAACAAAATTCACAATAAGGTTTCTGGATTGTTGGACATGTGAGTAATATTTTAATTCCAAATTTTACTAAGAGACAAACATAATAAATTAGTGATGCAAAGCTTACTACTAACAGCAGACTACTCATCATATTTCAGAATATACTCAAGAAAATACAGTAACAAAGTCGAACGTGCTCGCGAACGACTTACTTTTTCGCCTGATGAAGAACAGGAAGCCGCGCAGTCTTGACGCAGTGCAGAACGCAGATGATGCAGTGCAGTGAGCGGTCGCGCAGATGTGTTGCCCAGAAACCTTATTGCCGCCCTGTGCAGGTACTCTCTGTGGCAATGGTTCGGAGATAGCCGCTCTCCCTCCTTCCAGGTGCACGCCGAGAAGAAAGGTCGACGAGGTTCAGACGGCACATCACAATAGCACAAGAGCAGAAAGTAGAGGAATAATGGAGATGCAAAATTCTCTCTTTTTTCCTGGACGTCTCCAGGCCCTTTTAAGGGCGCTACAGTTACTACTCACTGGTAACTGCTACGTTTTAAACAGAATTATGCATTGGTAACTGTTGGTGATATGCCCTAGAGGCAACATGGAGATGTTGAATATATCACATACTATGTTTATGATACATTGCTTTGTTCCTTGAAATAGACATTATCATTATTGATCAATGAGTATGTGACTTATTCATGAGACTCTTAATGCCAAAATGTTGCTATTTCTAAATGATCCCTGATCATATATCATATGAGGAACAAATATGATTCAAAGATCAGCATATGTATTGATTGATGATCATGTCTCATGGATCATGGTATGGAGATACCAAATCAATAATATGGACATGTGTTAGTGAACATATGTTGGATAGACCCGCCATGAGACACTGCAGAGATTCCATGTGTCATTAGTTGGTCTCAAGTAGTGTTTATGTAGAATCCTTAGACTTGAGATCATCATGGTTCCCAACATGCGTAGTAGCCTATTTTGGGACTACTAACCACTACTCCGTGAATGGGTAGTCATAAAAGTAGTCTTCGGGTTTGCTATGAAACATGTAGTGGGATGTGAATGATCAAGATAGAATTTGTCCCTCCTTATGGGAGAGATATCTCTGGGCCTCGATGTAATGGATTATGAAAGTGCATGGCCATGCCAATGTGATTGAGGAGTCAATCACAAGTTTATAATCCATCACGGAATCGAGAGAGTGATTGAGCTATTAAGAGGATGACACAGGTCTCGCCTTGAGCTTAATCTATATCGTGAGGCAAAGGGATTCGTACATGAGAACATTACAGGTTCAGCCGATATGATCTTTACGTATACCTTGGGGTTAATATGTCTTGCTAGAGGCCGCTATTAACAGGGTGACCGGAAAGGTGTTTCCGGGTCGCGACCAAGTATACGTGAACCTACAGGGTCGCACACTTAACGGGTTGGAACACTAATTCGAATGTGATTCGGATGTGGGCTCAATTCGGATAGAGATCCGGATAGACTCCTATTGGGCCTCGGTCCACGAGGCCCAAGTGAGGAGGTCTATATATTTGGAGGCGGGGGGCTGAGGGATGTACGCATCTGTTCCTCCCGAGCAAAACCCTAGCCGCCACCTCCCGAGCGAAACCCTAGCCGCTCGCGAGTGCTGGTACACTCGCGATCGGCGTTCCAGCCCCGGACGTGTGGATACCGGTAGAGGCGCTGCTCGTTGCGGCGTTGATCGGCATCAACAAACTACAGATTGGAACGGACTCGTGGTGTGGTTTATCGCGTGGAGGAGACGATCTGTTCGGGACGATCGGCTACTTCCACTACTACCTCGACGCGCGTGGTTGGATCGGCTTCTCCAACTCATCTTCCGCTGCGCTGCGCGTCTAGTGGTAACGATCTATGATCCCTCCTTAGCATGATGTCCTGGTGTGCGCGGTAGAAATTTTTATTTTCTGCTTTCGTAGCCTACGCGCGTTCCTTCAGTGGTATCAGAGCCATCTTGCTTAGTTTGCGATCTGGATCAGCGCATATGATGATATGCGGTTGTAGTAGATCGGATCTATTACAGTCTAGATCAGTCGGTTCATGTGATGAATCGATGGTAGCACGGGTTGATGAGATCAATCGGTGAATAGGGGTTGGATGAGGCACAGATTGTATCACTACTAGTGCCCTAGAGATTGTCTCGGATCGGCATAAGGTGGTTATGTCGAATACTAGTAGGATACGAATCTGATAGCCTCGGGCCAGTGGGAATACTAGTGCCCTAGAGATTGTCTCGGATCGGCATAAGGTGGTTATGCCGAATACTAGTAGGTTACGGATCTGATGGCCTCGGCCCAGTGGAAAAACTAGCATCCTAGAGAATGTCTCGGATCGGCATAAGGTGGTTGTGCCGAATAGTTTTTCCGTTGCGATTTCATAGATTGGATCTGTAAATTTCGTAGGGTGTTCAGGGCGCTGCCCTGAAACCCGCGGGGGGCGGCCCCCCCTCGACCCCCCGCCCGCTGACCGGCCAGCGGGACCGCCGTGCGTACCCGCCTTGTATAGCGTCATGGGTTCACATCGTTAGGTAGAATACGATTCTACGTCTAACTTGTTTTTGCAGAGAATGATGTGAATAGTATGGCCCTATATCTTATTGGAATGTATGAGATGTATGTGATGCATGTAACATTCGTTCATGGCCTGCGTGTCATGATTATTTCAGCTATTGTTAGCTGTCTATATTGTATTTAACGACCTGCGTGTCGACCTTAATGCTTGAATCTATCTTTGTAATCTTCAATTTCTAGCTATTATAGGTAGTAGCCTAGTTTTGAGGTTACAAGCTTTCAAGCATGGTGGCCTAAAGGAGTGATGTGGAGGATGGAGATCGTCTACACCTACATGGAGATGGAGATCACCATTTTTTGGGCCATACTACTTCACAGTTAAATGTGTTTATCTGTGATATTATCTATCTTATTCTTATGCAATGTTTTTGTGATATGTTGCTTTGGTAGGATAGAATCCCTCATAAAATTAGGTGTTCATGCCCTTCCATATGTTCCACCAAAAGATAATGATCACCGCATGGTAGGTCTACCAAAGTAGAGTGCTGTCGGTTATCATCATTATTTGGGGTAGATGTCGGACATCTACATGCGGAAGCATTTGGTTTACTTAACAAGGTTATCAAAACAGTTTTGGACCTTGGGGCATAGGTTGGGGCCGGGGCATATTGATGTCACCCAACAAGCAAGAGTCACATAGGGATGTGATTAGCAAGGTGTTGCTTACCCATGTCACTAGTTTTCTAGCCGTGATGCCAAAGTTCACTAGGAATTAGTGAAATGAGGATCTTGACCCACTATGTAACTTAGAGGGAGTTTTGTTGCAAAACACATAGTGGGAGTCTTTTGTTAAATAGTTTAATAAAAGATTAACATAAACATAGTGCTAAACTTTGCATATTCTTTGTTGTAGATCATGTCAACTAATGCCGCATCCAGTTCTTTTAATTTGCGATCTATTCTTGAGAAAGAAAACTCAATGGAACGAACTTTATGGATTGGTATCGCAACTTGAGAATTGTTCTCAAGCAAGAGCGCAAGGAGTATGTCCTTGAGTCTCCTTACCCCGATGACTTGCCTGATAATGCTACTGCGGCTGCACGGAGAGCTTATGAGAAGCAAACGAATGATTGCCTTGATGTGAGCTGTCTCATGCTTGCCACAATGTCCTCTGAGCTTCAGAAGCAATATGAGAACACAGATGCCTACAATATCATTGTGGGGTTGCGTGGTATGTTTGAGAACCAAGCAAGGGCTGAGAGGTTCAACACTTCAAAGTCCTTGTTTGCGTGCAGGCTTGCAGAAGGGAATCCCGTCAGCCCTCATGTGATTAAGATGATTGGCTACATTGAGAGTCTGGAAAAGCTTGGTTTTCCCCTTAGCCAAGAGTTGGCTACTGATGTGATTCTCCAGTCGCTCCCCTTGAACTTTGAGCCATTCATACTGAACTATCACATGAACAACATGGATAAGACCTTGGCAGAGTTGCATGGGATGCTAAAAGCTGCCGAGGAAAGCATTAAGAAAAGCAACAATCATGTGATGATGATGCAGAAAGGCAAGGGCAAGCCCAATGTCAAGAAAGGTGCGGTCAAAAGAAAGTTAGCTCCCGATGAGATCGCGAGCAGTTCTAAGGCCAAGCAAGTCAAGAAGGGCGCTGCTCCTAATGCAGATTGTTACTACTGTAAGCAATCAGGTCATTGGAAAAGGAACTACCCAAAGTACTTGGAGGATCTTGAGAAGAAGAAGGGAAGTACGACTTCCTCTCCAGGTATAAATGTTATAGAGATCAATCTTGCTACTTCATCCACTGATTCTTGGGTATTTGATACCGGATCGGTTGCTCACCTTTGCAAATTGTTGCAGGGGCTAAGAAGAAGTAGAAGTTTGAGGAGGAGCGAAGTGGATCTTCGCGTTGGCAATGGAGCAAAAGTTGCTGCGGTCGCTGTTGGCACCATGTCATTGTCTTTACCTTCAGGATTAGTTTTGGAATTGAATAATTGTTATTGTGTTCCATCTCTTTCCAAGAACATTATTTCTGCTTCATGTTTGCAAGCAGAAGGTTATGACTTTAGATCTGTGAACAATGGTTGTTCTCTTTATTTCAAAGATATGTTCTATTGTCATACTCCATTGGTGAATGGGTTATATGTTCTTACTCTTGAAGAGTCACCGGTCTATAACATTAATGCAAAGAGGCAACGTTCGAATGATTTAAATCCCACGCTTATTTGGCACTGTCGCTAGGTCACATAAATGAGAAACGCATGGAGAAGCTCCATAGAGATGGTATTCTGCACTCATTTGATTTTGAATCATTTGAGACATGCGAATCTTGTTTACTTGGCAAGATGACAAAGGCACCTTTCACCGGTCAAGGTGAACGGGCAAGTGACTTATTGGCACTCGTACATTCTGATGTATGTGGACCAATGAGCTCAATAGCCGAGGGGTTCAGTACTTCATAACTTTTACTGATGACTTTAGTAGATATGGGTATATCTACCTGATGAAGCATAAGTCTGAATCCTTTGAAAAGTTCAAAGAATTCCAAAATGAAGTGCAAAATCATTTAGGCAAGACAATCAAGTTTCTACGATCTGATCGTGGAGGCGAGTATTTGAGCCATGAGTTTGGCAATCATCTGAAGGATTGTGGAATTGTTCCACAATTGACTCCGCCAGGAACACCTCAATGGAATGGGGTATCTGAACGGAGAAATCGCACCTTATTAGATATGGTGCGCTCCATGATGAGCCAAAGTGATCTTCCGTTGTCTTTTTGGGGGTACGCTCTTGAAACAGCCGCTTTCACACTAAACAGGGTTCCATCAAAATCAGTAGAAAAGACACCATATGAGATGTGGACAGGACAACGTCCTAGCTTGTCTTTTCTTAAGATTTGGGGATGTGAGGCTTATGTAAAACGTTTACAATCTGATAAGCTCAGTCCTAAATCTGATAAATGCTTCTTTATCGGGTATCCTAAGGAAACAAAAGGATATTACTTCTATAATCAAGGAGAAGGCAAAGTGTTTGTCGCCTGGCATGGTGTCTTCTTAGAGAAAGAGTTTCTCTCAAGAAGGGATAGTGGGAGCACGGTGCAACTTGAAGAAATTCGAGAAACACCTGAAAACGTTTCAGCTCCTACAGAACCACAACAGGATGAACAAACTGTTGAAGAACCTGTTGTGGACACACCGGCACCACGTAGGTCGAGAGGTCACGTCGTGCACCGAGAGGTACATGTTCTTGACTACTCAACAACGGGACATATTGTTGTTAGACAACGATGAGCCTAAGACCTATGAAGAAGCGATGGTGGGACCAGACTCGAGAAATGGCTTGAAGCCATGAGATCCAAATTGAATCCATGCATAGTAATCAAGTTTGGAACTTGGTTGATCCACCGATGGTGTTAAAACCATTGAGTGCAAATGGATTTTCAAGAAAAGATAGACATAGATGGAAATGTTCACATCTATAAAGCGCGACAGGCCAAAGGTTTCAAACAAATTCAAGGTGTTGATTATGATGAAACTTTTCGCCTGTCGCAATGCTAAAGTCTATTCGATCATTCTAGCGATTGCTGCATATTTCGACTATGAAATATGGCAAATGGATGTCAAAACAGCTTTCCTTAATGGAAATCTGAGTGAGGATGTGTACATGACACAGCCCACGGGTTTTGTCGATCCGCAATCAGCTGGAAAGATATGCAAGCTGCAAAGATCCATTTATGGATTAAAGCAGGCATCTCGGAGTTGGAACATTCGTTTTGATGAAGTAATCAAAGGGTTTGGTTTCATCAAGAACGAAGAAGAGCCTTGTGTTTACAAAAAGGCTAGTGGGAGCGCACTCGTGTTTCTAGTCTTATATGTGGAGGACATATTACTGATCGGAAATGACATTCCTATGCTCGAATCTGTTAAGTCTTCATTGAAAAATAGTTTCTCCATGAAAGACTTAGGAGAGGCGGCATATATTCTGGGCATCAAGATCTATAGGGATAGATCAAGAAGGCTAATTGGATTAAGCCAAGATACGTACATTGACAAGGTGTTGAAAAGGTTCAACATGCAGGATTCCAAGAAAGGCTTCCTACCTATGTCACATGGTATAAATCTTAGCAAGAGTCAATGTCCTAGTACACCTGATGAGCGGGATAAAATGAATGCGATTCCATATGCTTCGGCTATGGGATCCATTATGTATGCCATGCTTTGTACACGTCCAGATGTCTCGTATGCTTTAAGTGCTACAAGTAGATACCGATCAGATCCAGTGAAAGTCACTGGATTGCCGTAAAGAACATCTTGAAGTACTTGAGAAGAACTAAAGATGTGTTCCTCGTGCGTGGGGTGAGGAAGAGCTCGTTGTAAATGGTTACACCGATGCTAGCTTCCAAACTGACAAAGATGATTTTAGATCGCAATCTGGATTTGTGTTCTGCCTGAATGGCGGTGCGGTGAGTGGAAGAGTTCCAAGCAGGAGACGGTTGCTGATTCTACAACGAAGCCGAGTACATAGCAGCTTCGAAGCTGCTAAAGAGGCTGTTTGGATCAAGAAATTTGTTTCGAGCTTGGTGTGGTGGCTAGTGCCTCCAGCCCAATGGACCTCTCTGTGACAATAGTGGGGCCATTGCGCAAGCCAAGGAGCCTAGATCGCACCAGAAGTCCAAGCACATTCTACGGCGATTTCATCTCATCCGCGAGATTGTGGAGAGAGGCGATGTGAATATATGCAAAGTACAAACGGATTTGAACATTGCAGATCCGTTGACAAAGCCGCTTCCCCAGCCAAAGCATGAGGCTCACACTAGGGCAATGGGTATTAGATACCTTCATGGTTGACTCTAGTGCAAGTGGGAGACTGTTGGTGATATGCCCTAGAGGCAACATGGAGATGTTGAATATATCACATACTATGTTTATGATACATTGCTTTGTTCCTTGAAATAGACATTATCATTATTGATCAATGAGTATGTGACTTATTCATGAGACTCTTAATGCCAAAATGTTGCTATTTCTAAATGATCCCTGATCATATATCATATGAGGAACAAATATGATTCAAAGATCAGCATATGTATTGATTGATGATTATGTCTCATGGATCATGGTATGGAGATACCAAATCAATAATATGGACATGTGTTAGTGAACATATGTTGGATAGACCCGCCATGAGACACCGCAGAGATTCCATGTGTCATTAGTTGGTCTCAAGTAGTGTTTATGTAGAATCCTTAGACTTGAGATCATCATGGTTCCCAACATGCGTAGTAGCCTATTTTGGGACTACTAACCACTACTCCGTAAACTGGGTAGTCATAAAAGTAGTCTTCGGGTTTGCTATGAAACATGTAGTGGGATGTGAATGATCAAGATAGAATTTGCCCCTCCTTATGGGAGAGATATCTCTGGGTCCCTCGATGTAATGGATTATGAAAGCGCATGGCCATGCCAATGTGATTGAGGAGTCAATCACAAGTTTATAATCCATCACGGAATCGAGAGAGTGATTGAGCTATTAAGAGGATGACACAGGTCTCACCTTGAGCTTAATCTATATCGTGAGGCAAAGGGATTCGTACATGAGAACATTACAGGTTCAGCCGATATGATCTTTACGTATACCTTGGGGTTAATATGTCTTGCTAGAGGCTGCTATTAACAGGGTGACCGGAAAGGTGTTTCCGGGTCGCGACCAAGTATACGTGAACCTACAGGGTCGCACACTTAACGGGTTGGAACACTAATTCGAATGTGATTCGGATGTGGGCTCAATTCGGATAGAGATCCAGATAGACTCCTATTGGGCCTCGGTCCACGAGGCCCAAGTGAGGAGGTCTATATATTTGGAGGCGGGGGTTGAGGGATGTACGCATCTGTTCCTCCCGAGCAAAACCCTAGCCGCCACCTCCCGAGCGAAACCCTAGCCGCTCGCGAGTGCTGGTACACTCGCGATCGGCGTTCCAGCCCCGGACGTGTGGATACCGGTAGAGGCGCTGCTCGTTGCGGCGTTGATCGGCATCAACAAACTACAGATTGGAACGGACTCGTGGTGTGGTTTATCGCGTGGAGGAGACGATCTGTTCGGGACGATCGGCTACTTCCACTACTACCTCGACGCGCGTGGTTGGATCGGCTTCTCCAACTCATCTTCCGCTGCGCTGCGCGTCTAGTGGTAACGATCTATGATCCCTCCTTAGCATGATGTCCTGGTGTGCGCGGTAGAAATTTTTATTTTCTGCTTTCGTAGCCTACGCGCGTTCCTTCAGTAACTACCTCATCAAATCACAAATTAAGCAGTGTAAATTCACTTGTAACTGCCTCATTCAAATGTTTAAATCTCATTCAAACAGAGAGAGAGAGGTGCAGAGTTTAGCAAAAATAAAGATAGACTTGGTCTGCCAAGTGGCGCGCCACGTCACGGCACGGTCACGCGATTTTCACGCGAAAATATGCGAATACACGCGCGCGAGTGTGCGCGCGCGTGTGACTAGACAGAACCCTCCTCATACCATCTCTATCCATATTCAAGGAGTGATGAGGACTCCACCTTATAAATCGGTCTTCCTCACCTTTCCTTAACAATATGGTACTAAACCATGCATGCTTTGGAATTAAGGAAATATGCCATAATTAAATGGGTCAATTTCTAACATACCCCACTAATCTGAATAATCTATACTTCTCATCTGATAAATGGTGACCCATCAAAGAAAACTAGCCCACCACCAGTTCATCGCCTGTATGCACACGTAGGCATCTGGTGCTAATAATCGGTGCCCCGAGATGTGACTCCCCTCGGGATGCTTTCGTATATACTACAAAAATTAAGTAGATTCGATCGATACATGTAACTCCGTACCTCCCGTGGTGCTACCACCTTCCTCCATGCGCCAACCATCAACGAAAGAACAGCCGGCCGCCCATGGCAGATCTGAACAGAGCAGAGGGGACTCAGGGGAGTGAGCAACTCAAGAGGGCGGACCAGAGGGAAGCGGAAGAGGCAGAGGGAGGCAAAGCAGAGGGGGGGTCTCATGGAGTGCCACCGCCACAGAGCGACTGAACGCGTGTGGAAGCCACCACAGGGAGTAGGAGAGAACGTTAGCTAGGTCAAGCGAATAGGGCAGCCAAATGGGCTGCTTCGGGCCACAGTTTCATTCAAACTCGGTCGATTTTTTGAGCTTGCTTTGTAAATCAACCAGACCAGGCCAGTAAAACCGAAAACCGGTGAATATCAGCCGATATCAACGGGTAAAAAATTCCTTGCTTGTATGTGTTTGTTAGTGATTCATTGATTTGTAGAATGCATCAGGTTGTAATAGTCATGTGTGAGCTCATTCAATGTTTGATCTTATCAGATCATGGCATCTAGTGGTGGATTCTGAGGCTTGAGTGCTTTGTGCAATACGGGTACTAGTGCATGTCCTGCCCCAGGAGGGAGAACTAGAGAACCAAGCAATTTGCTACATATATATATTCTCAGTTTCTCAATTCCTTATAAGCATTCATTAATTTCTCATATATATATATATATATATATATATATATATATATATATATATATATATATATATATATATATATATATATATATATATATATATATATATATATATATATATATATATATATATATATATATATATATATATATATATATATATATATATATATATATATATATATATATATATATATATATATATATATATGTATATATATATATATATATATCGTCAGATCGGTATTTTTAGAAAAATGACGAATCACGGTATCACATATCCGTATCCGTATCGAGGTATACAGGCAGCATAGTTTGTTGCTAACCCTCAAACCTTGATTGCACTTTCGAATTTCTAAGGAATCACCTCTCTACTATTTAAACATCAATGATACTTCAAATGAACCCCGTAGTATTTTACTAGGAGACAAATACAATAAACCAGTGATGTAAAACTTACTACTAATAGCAGGCTACTCATCATACTTCAGAATATACGCAAGAAAATATAGTAACAAGGTCGAACGAATGCGTAAACGACTTACTTTTCTGCCTGATGAAGAATAGGAAGCAGCGCAGGCTTGACGCAATGCAGAACATAGATAACGCAGTGAAGTGAGCGGTCGCGCAGATATGTGCTGCCCAGAAACTTTGTTGCCACCCTTTATAGGTACTCTCTGCGGCAATGGTTCGGAGATAGCCGCTCTCCCTCCTTCCAGGTGCACGCCGCGAAGAAAGGTTGGCGAAGTTCAGACAGCACAGAACAAAAGCACAGTATCGTAGAGAAGAAGGAAATGGAGGCAGTGAGGTTTTTCAGCAATATACTTTGGACGTCTTGAGGTATATATATATATATATATATATATATATATATATATATATATATATATATATATATATATATATATATATATATATATACTACTAGTAATTTACATTCAACTAGTCATTTACCCACTGGTAACTGCCTCATAAAATCACAAATTAAGAAGTGTAAATTCACTTATAACTGGCTCATTTAAATGTGTGAATCTCATTCAAACACAGAAAGAGAGAGGTGTAGGGTTCAGCAAAAATAAAGTGAATTTGGTCTGCCAAGTGGCACGCCACGTCACGGTCACAAGTCACGCGATTTTCAAGCAAAAATACGTGAATACGCGCACGCGCGTGTGTGACTAGCTAGAACCATCCGTATACGATCTCTATCTATATTCAAGGAGTGGTGAGGACTTCACCTTATAAATCGGTTTTCCACATCTTATCTTAGCAATATGGTACTAAACTATGTATACTTTGAAATTAAGGAAATGAGTCATGTTCAAATGGGCCAATTTCTAAGATTGAGGTTCACGTGAAGTTTCGAGCATCTCGTATCAAACTCCAAGCATCTCAAATTCTCATCCACAGCTGTCCAAGTGATTGATTTCATCAACCAAACCAGTTCTCTGGAGCATACTGTTCTTCCTAGTGTTTAACTCGAACGATACCAGATACTTATCCCCTGGTGAGAAACTGAGAACAGGAGGTATGGACACTGCAGGGTGGCAGGGTTCCACGTTGTGTTTGGCATAAGGGATTCGTGATCCATCCATCCAAAACTACGCCTGTACCGCTCATGGTCTCGTGGATATCACACATTCTGTCTCATGGAATTGGGGAAGGGATAGGGAAGAATGATGGGGCTGCGGGTGGCTGCTGCAGCCAGCGAAAATTATTTCGTTTTGTAATTTATTTTGGTGGGTAACGATAGAGACAAAATGACCAAAATTTTGTTATTTCAGTGAAAATTTCGGTCAAACGTTTCGAATCAAATTTGAATTTTAAACCTTAAAATTATGGATAAAAAGAAGGTAAATTCAAGATTTTTTAACCTCTTCATAATTCAAACCAAAACGAAAATATTTAGCCAAAATGATTTTTTTCATTGGATAGCGAAATAAACGAAAGTTTCAAAATTTTATTTTGCCGAAATTGAGAAACCTGGCTGTAGGTCTTGCACAAGAGGAGCTAGAAAGAGAGGGAATGCAAATGCCAAATGCAATGCATGCTGGCTACTTGGCCCTTGGATTCGACATGTGTTGGCAATGGTGGGTCGCCCACTTTTGGGTTGGTTTTGAGGCTCTGGTTTGCCCTATCTTCCTCTATGTGGCTGTAGGTTTTGTGGCAATGGTGTTGGCAACAGCAGCAGTAGCAGTCGAGGATGAGCTTGGTGGCACTGCCTACCATGCCAGCCGGCCTGGCGTGCCACTACTGGGTTGAAAGGCACCGGTGATGGTGATGGGTGGTGGAGAATGACAGCAAGCCGAGATTGGCTGCGCCTGAGGCTTCTTTTCCCCCTTATGTTCCCTTTGTTGTCTTGCAAGGCAAAAGTGACTTGAGGCTTGTTCTTTTTCAGTTTTTGGCTTTTTTATATTAATTAGGTTTTGAACGGAGTGTCTTTTCAAGATAGAATCTATTAGTTAATTATAGTACATACTGTACTGACTTCATTTATTTCGGCAAATACACGTGAGAATCTGTTACTTTGTAAACTCTCGCATGAACAGCCTAAAAGCTACAAACCGCAGCCAAAAGCCATAAGTCTTAATGTAACACCCCAGGACCCACATTACCCTGGGATGCTACTAAAACCACTCCACAACTAGCCAATTTACAAAATAAAATAAGCTGGCAATAATTATTAAACAAGATAATACAAACGGAAGCATAAACAACTAAGGGAAAACAGAATAGAGATGACAATTCAATATTCATAAGCAACTCCAAAATAATAACCAAAGGTAACAAATCCAAATTTAACATTATTAGGATGAAACAATCCTCAATAAGATATCTAAGCAAAAGACTAGAATCCTTTCAACTTTATTACAGCATTAAAATATATTCCAAGTGCATCAGTGTGGTGCCGCTCTACCCTTCCCATGCATGCTCAAAGTCCACCTGTAGGGAGGGGGAAACAAGGGTGAGATAAAAATCTCAGCAAGCAAACAGTTTAACAGGCTATTCAAACTACAAACAAGTATACAACATCATTTATAATTCCATACAACCACAATCACAATTCATGTCCACGATTATTAAACCACCACAATCCTCCATGATTCATACCTCATCAATTTCAGATTTAGGCATATGAATGCAGTCATTTTATCCACATTAAATGCATATGAATGCTTATGCTATGCTCCACATCACTCTTTCCAGGGCAGGATTTGAGGTGCATCGTATTACGGCAATATACGATGCTTCCCGCGGGATAAGAGGTGCATCGTATTACGGCAATATACGATGCTGTACCGGTACGGTCGCGGCTATGTGCGGCGACATCCACATATGCATATGACATGATATGACATGAATTATATGATAATCATAAAACACATTAATCCATCTTCAAGGAGCATTATCATGCTCGCAACATATCCACATCCACCACATGTTATTTTCATGTTCCACATTATAGCACTAAGCAAGAATTCCACGTGTCTACTAGCAATTTATCAACTTATCAATGGATAAATACTTGCTACCATCTCCACAATTATGATATCTTGCAATCATGACATAATGTATCGAATTATGATAATAATGTAAACTGAAAGTAGAAGGAATAACAAGTTAAACGGTAGCAACCACCGCTACGTTTACTTGCCTCAATCCGACGAAGCGAAGTAAAATCAAGAGCGTTCAGGGACAAGACCACCTGTCCAAAAGACATCTCTCAGCACAAAGCCACAGCATACAAACACGACATAAATAATTAAAGACGTCGCTAGAACCCCGAACCCGCACAAACTCCTCTCCGCTCAACAGTTCAGCAAATTACCCTCTGCAGCAGCGCTGCTTAACATTTTTGTAACTTTTAAAAAATATTGATCCAAATACAACAAAAGATACCTCTCTGGATTCATCACTTGAAAACCTAGATTTTTCATGTAGAACACCTATTTTTATTTTAATAACAGCTAGGTGTAATTTAATGCCCAAAACAGAGGAAGAACTCTGTTCTGGCAGATTGGACAGCGATATTCAAATGCGTCTCAGAAACAGTACAAGGGTCTAAAACTTCTGAATTTTATACAGAAGCTAGATCTCTAAATTATCTGCAACTTTCTAAATTACGGACATGACCAATAAAATCATTTACTACCTCAAATTCCCAGATTACCGTCGGTCTGTACCAATCTGCTCGCCTGACGAACAGCAGTATTCCCGACCCTGTAACTCCCAGATCCCACGGCACAAAAATCCGAAACAAATACACGAGATGCGTCTGGAAGTCCTCTACAACTTTCCTTTTGGGAGAGTCCGCAGGAAAATTCGTTTACTAGGTCAAAACCTCTCGAACAGACACGCTGCGCGAATCGATCTACAGGCAAACAGCAGCTAATCTCTAATCGGGCAATTAATCTATTAACTACCTTCAAAATCCGTGCCAAGAACCCTAATTATTCATAAGAACAGAGGGTTTTGGATGATAAAAAATTACCTAGATGAAGAATTACCCCACTTTTTTCCTCTTCTTCTCCTTCCTTCTTCTCCTTCTCCTTCGTCTCCTTCTTCTCCTTCTCCAAGGGCAGCAATGGGGCAACAATCCTTGGGAGGGCAGCCACCAGGGGAATAGGGGTGCGGCTGGGTGTGGGGAAAAGGGGAGGAGGAAGCCCTAGGGTTAATAAGAAAGGGGAAAGGGGCGCGCCCCCTTGGGCCTTGGCCCAAGGGCGGTTGGCCCACTCCCCAGGCAGCCCAAACTGAAAATTAAAGGTAATTTTTAATATATTTTATTTCTTTTTTCAATGTTCTACAATTTCTTTATTTTTCCCTTCCCGCGATTTGCCGAAAAACCGGCGACTCCGCGATTGTTTTAGAAACTTACGCCGTAGCGACGTTCAGGATATTACATTCTCCCCACCTAAAAAGGATTCGTCCTCGAATCTAACTCGTCAAACCACAAAGCAAGAGAGCAACAAAGAAAAGAGCAATCCACAGAAAAACAGAACCACAACTACGAGTACTCACCAGCCTCGAAGAGCTCGGGGTACTTCTTTCGCATCTGATCCTCAAGCTCCCACGTAGCCTCCCTCTCAGACTGAAACGTCCAGAGGACCTTCACATACTTGATAGTCTTATTCCTCAAGACCCGCTCTGAGGTATCCAAGATACGCTCTGGTCGACTCTCCACAGTGAGATCCTGATCCACCGTGACCTGCCCCAGGTCAATCTTGTGCTCGGGATCCCGCAAATACTTCCTCAGCATAGAAACATGAAAGACATTGTGCACACCACTCAATGAGCTCGGCAACTCCAAACGATAAGCCAAACTACCCACACGAGCAACCACTGGAAAAGGACCAATGTACCGCGGACTAAGCTTCCCGGTGGTACCAAAACGAACAATGCCCTTAGTTGGCGACACTCGAAGGAGCACCAAGTCGCCAACCGCAAACTCCAACTCACGGCGTCGAACGTCCGCATAACTCTTTTGTCGGCTCTGAGCAGCCAACAAGTTCTGATGAACCTCCCGCACTTTCTCAACCGTTTGCTGAACAAGGTCTGGACCAAGCAAAGACCTCTCACCCACTGCATCCCAACAAAGAGGGGAAACACACCTTCGGCCATACAAAGCCTCAAAAGGAGCCATCTTGATACTTGCCTGATAACTGTTGTTATACGCGAACTCTGCCAAAGCCAGATGGTCCTCCCAACTGCCCTTCCATGACAGTACACAAGCACGGAGCATATCCTCCAAAGTCTGAATGGTCCGCTCTGACTGACCATCCGTCTGAGGATGAAAAGCCGTACTAAGGGAAACTGTCGTGCCCAACGCAGCCTGAAGACTCTGCCAGAACTTAGAGACAAACTTGGCATCCCGGTCAGAAACAATTGACTTAGGCACACCATGTAGTCTCACCACCTCTCGGATATACAACGGAGCCAGATCCTGCGCTGTATTGGTCGTCTTCATCGGAATGAAGTGTGCGGACTTGGTAAGCCTGTCCACCACGACCCAAACTGCGTCTCGCCCTCGAGGAGAGCGCGGCAATCCAACCACAAAGTCCATCGTGATAAGCTCCCACTTCCACTCAGGTATTTCCAAAGGCTGCAACAAACCCGCAGGCCGCTTATGCTCGGCCTTCACCTGCTGACAAACACCACAAGAAGCGACATACTTAGCAATGTCCACCCTCATGCGTTTCCACCAAAAGACCTGCTTCAGATCTCGATACATCTTGGTCTCTCCCGGATGTACAGAGTACGGAGTCCGGTGAGCCTCACGAAGAATATCATCCTTCACCTCTGACTTTTGGGGTACACACAGCCGACCTCTGAAACGAACTGCACCACTCTCATCCACACTGAAATCTCGGGAACGACCCTCCGAGATCCTCTTCCGCACCTCTGAAAGGAGCCGGTCGTGCTGCTGAGCCTCTCGAACACGCTCGGGAATGGCGGACTGGATAATCATCTGTGTCTCTGCCCGTGCAACTCCAGTGAGGCAGAAAGAGATACCCATCCGCTCAAACTCTGAGATCAAGGACATCGCTGTCTGAGGTACTCCTGTCCTGCTTAAGGCGTCAGCCACCACGTTGGCTTTACCAGGGTGATACTGGATAGTCAGATCATAATCTTTGATCAACTCCAACCACCTCCGCTGCCTCAAATTCAGCTCTCGCTGAGTGAATATGTACTTAAGGCTCTTGTGATCAGTAAAGATGTCACACTGTTCCCCGTACAGATAATGCCTCCAAGACTTCAGAGCAAAAACAACAGCTGCCAACTCCAAGTCGTGAGTAGGATAGTTCTGCTCGTGAGACTTCAACTGTCTAGAAGCATAAGCGATAACTCGCCCATCCTGCATCAACACACAACCAAGACCAATCCGCGAAGCATCTGTGTACACCGTGAAGCGCTTGCCACTCTCGGGCAAGGATAGGATAGGTGCATTCACCAGCTTGCTCTTCAAGGTCTGAAAACCAGACTCACAATCATCTGTCCACACAAAAGGAACACCCTTTTGCGTGAGTCGGGTCATTGGCTTGGCGATGATAGAGAAATCCTGCACAAAGCGCCGATAATAACCGGCAAGACCAAGGAAACTCCGGACCTCTGACACATTAGTTGGCCTCCGCCACTGCACCACCGCTGCCACATTCTTCGGGTCCACTGTAATACCATGCTGACTGATGGTATGACCAAGAAATCCCACCTCGGACAGCCAGAAAGCACATTTCTTCAGCTTCGCGTAGAATTTATTCCTCCGAAGGGCATCTAGGACCAGACTGAGGTGCAACTCGTGATCCTCCTCCGTTTTGGAATAAACCAGAATGTCATCGATGAAAACCACCACAAAAGAATCCAGGTACTCATGGAGCATCCTGTTCATGGCTTCCATAAAGACAGCAGGAGCATTTGTTAGTCCGAAAGACATAACGACAAACTCAAAATGCCCATACCTTGTGCTAAAAGCTGTCTTCTCTATATCCTCCTCCCTGATCCGCAGTTGATGATAACCAGACTGCAAATCAATCTTTGAGAATACCTTGGCACCTCTCAGCTGATCGAAGAGATCTTCAATGCGAGGCAATGGATACTTGTTCTTGATCGTCACTTGATTAAGTGCTCGATAATCCACACAAAGCCTCTTGGTGCCATCCTTCTTTCCCACAAACAAGACCGGAGCAGCCCAAGGCGACGTGCTCGGTCTAATAAACCCCTTAGCTAGGAGTTCGTCCAACTGCTTCTTCAACTCCACCTGCTCCACAGGTGCCATCCGATACGGGGACTTGTAGATAGGCCGCGTACCCGGAACAAGGTCTATGCGGAAATCCGGTTCCCGTTCTGGTGGCAGACCTGGAAGCTCGGCCGGAAAAACATCTGGGTACCTGCAAGCCACAGGTATATCCTCTAGCCTCAAAACATCCTCGTGTCCCTCAACCATGGCCCACAGAAAACCTGACCTCTGCATTCGCCGATTGGGGAACAAGCGCACAAAGCAACGAGAGAAATATCATGGGCACTCCTTGGAAGACAACCTCACACCCAGACGGAGACTGCAAAGTGACTGTCTTCCAGAAACAAGAGATAACAGCCTGATACTGCGCGAGCCAATCCATGCCAAGGATCACATCGAAAGGCTCCAGGGGTATAACCACCAAATTTGCCACGAACTCCTCATCTGCTAGAACCACCACACAACCAGGGCAAATACGAGCACTGGAAATAAGCCCACTGGAAGAACTAACAACCACAGCTCTCCCAACAAACTGCACGGACAGACCTGCCCGCTGAACAAAAACCTCCGAGACAAAGGAGAAACTAGCCCCTGAATCGAAAAGTACAGAAGCATCGAAAGAATCAACAGATAAGGTACCTGTCACCACATCTCCACGATCCCTGCCATCAGACGCTGGCATGGCATACGCCGCAGGAACAGCTGAAGAAGAAGAACCTCCCACACCCTGGAAAGTCGGCGAAGGAGTCCACTGAGGTACAGGCGCTGCAGGAGTAGCAGGATGCTGGACCCAGTATCCTCCAGGTGGAGGCGCCGGGGCGAGCGACGAAGGTGCTGAAGGCGACGGCAAGTATCGCGGTGTAGGGACCGCGGGCAAGAACTGCGGGTTAGGAGCCGCAGCCATCATCTGCACGGTGCCATCAGGACGGGTAGAGCCTGCTGAAGGTGTAGGCGCCAACTCCCACTGCAGCTTCCCCTTGGGATTCTGCCTGCACACCACATCCCTGTGGCTATTACCACAGATAGAACACTGTCCACTCCAAGTGCAGTCGCTCCGCCTATGCGGGTCTCCACAACGAAAACACACCAAGCCCAGCCCGGGCTTCGCTGTGGCACGGTACTGCAGAGAGCTCCCTCCAGTAGAGCTGGACTGCCCTGTACTACCACGGTAGGGCTGGTGGCGACGACTCTTCGCCTTCTTGTGCGCAGGGCCTCCAGAAAAGCCCTTCTTCTCGCCATGGCCTCGAGGCTGATCTCCTCCAGTGGCCTTGCGGATGTCATCTGTATAAGCCTGCTGCATCTCGATCCCCAAAGCCTGCTCCACCAAGGTACGAAAATCTGTGATCGGAAAAGCACCTAGCAGGTGGCGGATCGAAGGTCTGAGCCCCTGACGAAACTGCCTGGCCTTCTCCGCATCATCCCGAGCCACATGCGGAACAAAGCGGACGATCTGGTTGAAGCCCACCTCATACTCTGCCACAGATTGCTTGTCTTGTGTGTACCTGCTCAGATCGATCTTCATCTTGTCCAGAAAGGTCTCTGGGTAAAACCTCCTCTCGAACTGTCGAACAAACTCTGCCCACGATAGCGCTCCATGTGCAGCCGTGCGAGCAGTCTGCACTCCCTTCCACCAGATCTGAGCCTCTCCCTTCAGAAGTTGCGCCAAATAGCGCACACGATCGGAGGCAACCACCTCGAATGCCTCCATCTTGTCCTCCACATAGGACAGCCAGTCTGCGGCCTGAACAGGAGTGGCTGCACCGCTAAAGCTGTCCAGCCTCAAACCTACCCACTCACGGAGCGAGAGGCCGCTAACTGCTCCATCTGTCGCAACCTCCGGCACCGGATCAGCACGAACACCAGGGGCCAGCTGCCCCTGCCTCAACGCACTCAGCTCTTGCTGCATGGCCCTCACAGTGGCCAACAACTCCTCCTGACTACCACCCGCTGACTGAGTAACCTCAGCCTCCTCGACCGCTGGCTGCGCTACTGGCGTAGCTGCACGGCCACGGCTACTACGCCTAGGCGGCATCCTGCAGCCACCACAAACCACATTCAAACAAGAACAATATCAACAAGCCAAAAAGGCACAAGCATTAATGCAATGAGTTCAACAGGGTATATGCAAAAATATACAAACCCTTCCCCAACCTACATGTGCAAGTGTGTCAATTTAATAATTTAATTACCACGGACCTAAAGCCCGCTCTGATACCAACTGTAACACCCCAGGACCCACATTACCCTGGGATGCTACTAAAACCACTCCACAACTAGCCAATTTACAAAATAAAATAAGCTGGCAATAATTATTAAACAAGATAATACAAACGGAAGCATAAACAACTAAGGGAAAACAGAATAGAGATGACAATTCAATATTCATAAGCAACTCCAAAATAATAACCAAAGGTAACAAATCCAAATTTAACATTATTAGGATGAAACAATCCTCAATAAGATATCTAAGCAAAAGACTAGAATCCTTTCAACTTTATTACAGCATTAAAATATATTCCAAGTGCATCAGTGTGGTGCCGCTCTACCCTTCCCATGCATGCTCAAAGTCCACCTGTAGGGAGGGGGAAACAAGGGTGAGATAAAAATCTCAGCAAGCAAACAGTTTAACAGGCTATTCAAACTACAAACAAGTATACAACATCATTTATAATTCCATACAACCACAATCACAATTCATGTCCACGATTATTAAACCACCACAATCCTCCATGATTCATACCTCATCAATTTCAGATTTAGGCATATGAATGCAGTCATTTTATCCACATTAAATGCATATGAATGCTTATGCTATGCTCCACATCACTCTTTCCAGGGCAGGATTTGAGGTGCATCGTATTACGGCAATATACGATGCTTCCCGCGGGATAAGAGGTGCATCGTATTACGGCAATATACGATGCTGTACGATCTGATCGCGGCGCGGCTATGTGCGGCGACATCCACATATGCATATGACATGATATGACATGAATTATATGATAATCATAAAACACATTAATCCATCTTCAAGGAGCATTATCATGCTCGCAACATATCCACATCCACCACATGTTATTTTCATGTTCCACATTATAGCACTAAGCAAGAATTCCACGTGTCTACTAGCAATTTATCAACTTATCAATGGATAAATACTTGCTACCATCTCCACAATTATGATATCTTGCAATCATGACATAATGTATCGAATTATGATAATAATGTAAACTGAAAGTAGAAGGAATAACAAGTTAAACGGTAGCAACCACCGCTACGTTTACTTGCCTCAATCCGACGAAGCGAAGTAAAATCAAGAGCGTTCAGGGACAAGACCACCTGTCCAAAAGACATCTCTCAGCACAAAGCCACAGCATACAAACACGACATAAATAATTAAAGACGTCGCTAGAACCCCGAACCCGCACAAACTCCTCTCCGCTCAACAGTTCAGCAAATTACCCTCTGCAGCAGCGCTGCTTAACATTTTTGTAACTTTTAAAAAAATATTGATCCAAATACAACAAAAGATACCTCTCTGGATTCATCACTTGAAAACCTAGATTTTTCATGTAGAACACCTATTTTTATTTTAATAACAGCTAGGTGTAATTTAATGCCCAAAACAGAGGAAGAACTCTGTTCTGGCAGATTGGACAGCGATATTCAAATGCGTCTCAGAAACAGTACAAGGGTCTAAAACTTCTGAATTTTATACAGAAGCTAGATCTCTAAATTATCTGCAACTTTCTAAATTACGGACATGACCAATAAAATCATTTACTACCTCAAATTCCCAGATTACCGTCGGTCTGTACCAATCTGCTCGCCTGACGAACAGCAGTATTCCCGACCCTGTAACTCCCAGATCCCACGGCACAAAAATCCGAAACAAATACACGAGATGCGTCTGGAAGTCCTCTACAACTTTCCTTTTGGGAGAGTCCGCAGGAAAATTCGTTTACTAGGTCAAAACCTCTCGAACAGACACGCTGCGCGAATCGATCTACAGGCAAACAGCAGCTAATCTCTAATCGGGCAATTAATCTATTAACTACCTTCAAAATCCGTGCCAAGAACCCTAATTATTCATAAGAACAGAGGGTTTTGGATGATAAAAAATTACCTAGATGAAGAATTACCCCACTTTTTTCCTCTTCTTCTCCTTCCTTCTTCTCCTTCTCCTTCGTCTCCTTCTTCTCCTTCTCCAAGGGCAGCAATGGGGCAACAATCCTTGGGAGGGCAGCCACCAGGGGAATAGGGGTGCGGCTGGGTGTGGGGAAAAGGGGAGGAGGAAGCCCTAGGGTTAATAAGAAAGGGGGAAAGGGGGGTGCGCCTCCCCCTTGGGCCTTGGCCCAAGGGCGGTTGGCCCACTCCCCAGGCAGCCCAAACTGAAAATTAAAGGTAATTTTTAATATATTTTATTTCTTTTTTCAATGTTCTACAATTTCTTTATTTTTCCCTTCCCGCGATTTGCCGAAAAACCGGCGACTCCGCGATTGTTTTAGAAACTTACGCCGTAGCGACGTTCAGGATATTACACTTAACCAAAAAGAATAGACCCTTGAGTGGCAAGGGTGGGTTCATTTCATGGGCTCATTGTTATGCTACTGGTGGGCTACGCTAGCATAATTTTAAAATTATATCACATAAATAAGGAACCTTCGTTAGTAATAGATAATGGGATTACCACTAGACATGCAGACTCATAACGGAAATAAAGTCGATATAGCACATTGGTGTAGTAGTAGTTGTACTAGCCGCACGTCTCCTCCAGCTCCTTCTGGTCATCACAAGTTGTGGATCATTCTAGTGCTAAAACTTCATATCAACACCTCCAAGGTATCCACACGTATGGGGCAGGAACACCATGCGCTGGAGTGCTAGCACCGGCTGTGTGGTATTAGATGAGGAAGGTGTGGCATTAAGGTTTTCGAGAATTATGAATTTTCTCTCCAAACCCTATGCCACCGCCCCTCTACATATTGACATCCATGATGGGCCTCAAACTTGAGGCCTATTAGGAACTCGTGGCTCACATGAATTCATATCACCATCCAAATTATATCCTAGCCCTTTAAGCATGCGACTCTATACGTTCACATATACATGGACATGACCTGAGTATTCCTACTCATCCATTAATCAGTAGTGGCCTTTAGCAAGACATACCGACTCCCAAGTATACGTAAAGATCATATTGGACAAACCTCAACAAAACTTATATGCATTTCTTTTGCCTCACAATATCGGTCAAACTCAAGGCGAGTACGTGCCATCCTTGTTGGATAGCTTGACCACTCTTTCTCGCTCACATGACTTGAATTCCCAACATGGTTAACTCTTTAACCGTGAGTAGTATGACCATATATTTTGGAATTCAATCACTCGAGAGGCCTAGAGATATCTCTCCCATTGCATGGAGGGGCAAATCCTATCTTTATTGACCATGTCTCGATGCATGCATCGAGAAAAAACCCGAAAGTTACCTTTATAACTACCCAGTTACAAAGTAGTGTTGGTAACCCCTAAGTTAGTCATTATGCATCTCGAGCATGTGCGATGACCTCAAGTATAAGGACATAGCATATGCATTGTAAGTGAGATCAACTGATGACATGTAAAAAATGCAACGTTCTTATAGTGTCTCATGGTGGATCGATCCAACCCTATGTTCACTAACATGTGTATATATTATTGGTTTGATATCTCCATATCTATGACCCGTAAAATATGGTTACAACCAATACATATGCTAGTCTATTCATATGTGTTCTTATATATTTTTGACTAAGGACTGTTTAAAAATAATAATTGCAGAAATATAGAGTCTCACAATCAAGTCACATACTTGATAATAAATATTAACGATACTATTCAAGGAACAAGATAACATATTATCTAATAAATTATAAATATAATGAAATATAATTATCTCTATGATTGCCTCTAGGGCATATTATCAACATCTCCTACTTGCACTAGAGTCAATCATTTAAGTATCTAATACTAATGGCTCTTGTGTGCGCCTCATGTTTTGGCTGTGTAAGAGGTTTTGTCAACAGATCAACAACTTTTAAATCCGTGTGTACTTTACATATCTTTACATCTCCTCTATCCACAATATCGTGAATAAGATGATAGCGCCTGAGTATATGCTTGGACTTTTGATTGGACCTAGGCTCTTTAGCTTGCGCAATGTAACATCCCATTTTTTGGAAGCTTTTGCGCTAATGCAAATATTTCAAAATCTAATTTCAATTTCAAGAATTTTGCAAAGCTTTTCAAATTTTCTATGGGGCTCCAACCCATGCCTTCACCAGTGCCTCCCATCTCCTCCCCCTCCCTCTCCCCTTCTCTCCCCTCTCTCCCTATTCCTCGTTGACCCTGAGCACCACGCAAGCGTGGTCTAACCATGTCACCTCTGCCAGCACCCTTCCACGACAGTACCTCGTCTTCAGTCCCTCTGCCATGGCAACTTTTCCTCCTTGTTTTGGCCCTATGACCACCGGACTAAAGCCTGCGCTGTCACGGTAGCCTCCGATCTACCGCTTTCCCCATGTAGGCGCTGCTCTGCCATGGTACGATGTCCTGCACACATGTCAGCTACTCGGTAGGCTGCCCCCTCTCGCTCGCTCGGCCGACGGACGGCGTCGCCGCTCTGACCTCTACGCAGCCTCGTCTACCACGCTACCCCTATTCATGTTGAGCACTCGTGTGGCTGCCACCCCACACTACAGCGATGTTGAGGCTCTATGACGCCAGTCTTCCTGTCTGCCTATAAGAAGGTAGCTCGGCCTCTTGCTCCACCCCATCTTTGCTCAGCCTTCTGCTGCATTCCCTAAGCCTGTGCCTCACTTTCGCCACCTCTGCCGTGCGCTCATCCCTCAGTAGTCTTTGTCATCAGCCCACTCCAGAGGCCTTTGGAACACCCTCACCCCTTCTCCGAGCTCATTATCTTATTCTCCCCTTCCCTAGTGACTAATCGTTCCCTCTCCCTCTAGAGGCTATCGACGAGCACCTTCTTCCCCGGCTCCAGTGCTGCACCGCCCCATCGCTCCGCCGTATCTCTAACCAATTAGCCACATGTGGAGCTCCTCTGGGATGTCCGGAAGCTGACTCCAGCCACTCTAGCCTTCTTCTTCCCCTCTGGTGCGCTGCCCATGAGAGTTACCTCGCCGCCGAGGCCATCTCCGTCGCCAGCCCCTGCAACTCCACCCCAACCACTAAGGCCTTGGGTGTGTTCCTAATTGTCTGTAGATGCTCCCTTGGTACTTAATTTAGTTCTAATGCCTTGCTCCACTGGATAGCTCCTTCCCTTGCTCCGGCCGCCACCGTGCTTGCCACCAACCACCGTCGGGGCAAACTGTGCCGTGTCACTTTTCCTAGGGGTGCGCGTGGGGCCATGGAGCCTGTTTCACATATGCTACTACACCGCCGTGGCCTCCCTCACCACCAGTCAGCTCTGCCTTCCTCACGGTAGGGAAGACACTGTAGCACACTCCGTAGCAGCATAATTAAATCACTGTGTTAGTTAATTATACTAATGATTATTCTAAATAGCTATCTTTAGGCACTGACCGTGGAACCCATGGCCATTTATCTCCAGTTTAAATCAGTTCAAATGTAATGTTAGGCTTACATGCGGGCTCCACACCTTTTTAAATTCTTTAAATACCTTTATTTAACCTTGGGCCCACATGTCATTCATTGAAGTTCAAAGACTTAAAATAATCTAAAAACTATTTAAAAATTTTTGGGCCCCACCTGTTAGGGAGATATTCCTTCCTCCCTCCTCTTTTGTTTTTGGGGAATTTCCATGAGAATAAAACTTTGAGGAACTCGTTCTCTCTCGTCGTAGCTCTGAATTTAATGAAACTTGTTTCTAAATTTTTCTAAAATCAAGATCTATCTTTGATGCTGGTTTTGTTCAATTTAGAGTTTAGTTGAGTTTTATTTGGCACTTATTTGCGGTTGCTTGGTTGTGAATCTTTTTCCAGTATTTCTCGCAAGTAGAGTACAAAGGTACGATTGAAGCAGTGCAAGACCCCCAAGCTTTTGATTCAGTTGAGTCAACATTTTGATCATTTTGAGCCTACATTTCTTGCGAAATTATGTTCACTTAAATTATCAAAACTGCATGTTTTACTTTATATACAAACGTATGTTACTTAATCTTGTGATGACCTCCTCATGTAAAAGAATACTACCACAAGATGGCAAACTTTAGGCTCGGCTGAATAATTTACCGTGCCTCAGGGTCATTTCACAGGTGGGGGAGTGAAGTTGTGCATGTGGCGGAACGAAAAGTCCGGCATGAATGGGACACTGTGTAAAGGTGATGTGTACTTGTTCCTCTAAAGGTGGGGAAAAGCCATGGTCCCACTCCGCTATGATGTTAGGGTATGACTTCCTGCACTAACTTATGGGGCCTACCAGTAGTTGTTCTCCCTAAGGGTGAAATGGCATTGTGGCGAGGTATTGTAAAGGCCTCATGACAATCTCTTGATCTGCTTGACCAAGGAATCACATAGGATATTACGTTGATTGTCTCCTGGGGGTAAAGATGTACAGTCTCTGCAGAGTATAAATTGTTCGAACAGTTGTGCCCTCAGTCAAGGGCGGACATGGGATCTTACTCAAGTTAGTTCTATTTTGAAACCTTTATGGGCGGGAAGAAAGCTGCCAAGCAGATGTAAACTTGACTTTGAAATTTTCTTGGAGAGATGTACTCCAGCATTGTTAATAAGGTGGAAGTAACCTAATGATTAAAATCTTGCATAGGTGGATGGAACCATGTAGGATCGGAAATGGCAACAGAGGAGAGGGGGTGAATGGTGCCTCTTTAAAAAACGCCCCTCAAAAGTATCCACTCGAGAAACTACTCACCAATAGCTACAGAAGCTATGATGAAAATAACTCAAGCTTTCTGGAAATTTATACTGGACACAGACGAAAAAGATCAGAGAAGAACCAAGCGAAAACAGTAGTCACAGTAGCCAAAAACCTGGAGGGTGGTTTGACCGCTTCTAACCGGCCGGTCATACCGCCGTTAGGAGGCCGGTCTGACCGCCCCTAACAGGCCGGTCTGACCGCCATTAGGAGGCCGGTCTGACCACCCCTCATTGGCCGGTCTGACCGCCCCTCGGGAGCAGCAAGCTCAAAATTTTCAGCAAACTTTGAACTCTGCCCAAATCAGGGAATTTGTGATTCTTCTTCTTTTCTCCTCAACCCAAAAGCTCATGAACATGTTATAAATAGTAAAGAGACCTCAGGAACCAAATTAATTCATTCCAAAAGCAGGGAATCAAGATTTATGCTGAAATCTGAAATTGAGTAGATAAAGATGATGATTTCCATATTTCTCATGGCATATTCATCCTTTGCTTATGAACTTTTGCAATTTGCTTAGCAATGGTCTCAGGACTTCAAAACTCAAACCTCAAGCCATCTATTGAAGGGAATGAGGAGAATCAAACATGCCCTGACATGAAACCCTAATTTTTGGAGAACAGAGGAAATTGAGCAAAAGGGAATCTTTGGTTCTTCCATTGGATTCTTGAGAGTTTATATGACCAAATGGTCTTGCGGCATGCTCCCAACATAGACCAACCAAGAACCAACCAATTTAGCTAGAAAATCAACTCGAAATCATTTCTTGCAAAGATGAACAGAAGGACCACAGAAAAAGAAATTCATCACAAAATGAGCAAGAACTACAAACAACCCAACATAATCCTTCTTATATTGATCAGAGATGATTACAGAGGAGTCCCCATACGTGATTGATACAAGATTCACTACATGCTTGAAGATCCACACACTGGAACTCAAGCCACACACACAGACTCACTCTTTTTGGAGACACATGAGAGCACCCTCTACTTTCCTCTCCAGAACACACTCATTGGGATACATACAACCTGAATACACCACTCCTTTTATCTCCAATCCAACACACCAAAGGAGACAAATCAAGAAGTGTCATACCAAACACACTCCCCTTGCTCCATACACACAAGAGGAAAGGGTCAAAGTCAACATGACCAGATTTTGGAGGGAAAACCAGCCTCCACCTCCATTGCTTGAGTCAAATTATCAATTTGCCCCTCAAGCACCTTCCCGGAAGCTTCCCGCAACCGGCACCTTTGACCGACTGGACCTCGACTCCTCCCTGAGCCTAGTCAGGCCCACTTTGCTGCACACGACCGCACCCGGCATCCTGACCGTTTGGACCTCAACTCCTTCCTGAGTCTAGTCCCGATCCTCTTGCCGCTGCCCGTCATGTCCACCCGACACCGACCGAGACCTCCGGCTCCACCTGAGTCTAGTCTTGGTCTGTTCCGTCGCGCACGACCGCAACCGACCTCCAAGCTGTTTGGACCTCCGACTCCTCCCTGAGCCTAGTCCTGGTTCGCTCATCATTGCCCATCGTGTCCGTCACCAATAGCTCCAGCTTCAGTTCCTCGTCTCCGGACTCGCAACCACCTCAGCAGCCTCGATCATCTTCGGCATCACTGACCGTCTGGACCTCAACACCTCCTATGCCTAGTCCTGGTCCTCCTCGCCTCACCATGACCTAGCTCCGAAGTCCTGCAGTCACACAGACAAGCAAACCGTCACATAGCACCGCACGAAACAGCATAATCAGTATTAGCACAAGTAAAGGTACTCAACCCTAGAATACCCAAAACAAACTCAAACTCACTAATACCACCGTAAATTACTCATCACCAACATGGGGATACGTCCACATGGTCTCTCAATCTCCCCCTTGATGAGTATATTGACAAACACCGAAAAAGCATAAGATTGAGTTTGTTTGAAAGTCAAACATGGTCCAAAGGAAGAAAATGAAGCTAATAACCATGTTGACACAAGGAGCAAAAGAAAGAGCATTTTTTCCTCAAAGCTCCCAAAATGTGGCTTTTTCTCCTACTATTCTCCCCCTTTTGGCAATAAAGTCATCAAGGTTCTTTGGAGGAAAATAATGCATGGTGTGGCTGAATTTTATTCAAGCTAAGCAAATAGGGCCATAAAGATTATCCAAAATGACCATTAAGTATTACACCAAGCCATAATTCATAGAAATGCTATCTGTTGTGGTTACAGGCCAAATAGAGAGAGAGAGTGTGGTAGTGGAGAGTTAGGTGAGTGAATGGCTTAGGGTTTCTCCCCATGGCTTATGCTGAATATATACATCCATATGGGGAGTGCTTTTACAATAATGCCCTTACATCTGAGTACTCCCCTCAGGGGTATTCGTGTCATTATACATGCACCATTTTAGGCCTTACATTCTTCTGACAGGCCTGTTGGGCATAGGTGGGGGCCACCCCTACAACAGGAGCCTCTCATGGTGAAGGGCTCCACGGGCCGAAGCCATGTTGCCGAGCCCTTTGGCCCCCTCCGTCCGTGTGGCCTTTGAGCTTATGCAATCGTTCATCGAAGTGTAGTGTTCGCCTGATTGCGAAGGTATGGTGCCGGGCGGCTTGGCGAAGGCTTCGTCATCCACAGAGTCCTGCCGTGGCGGGGTCGGGGTTGCCGTCTTGAGCGAAGGTCGAAGTCGAGGTTGGCATCGCGACTGAGAGGGCGGATTGGCGGGCGAAGTTTCCTCCGATTTGGCGGGGTCGGTGGTTGCCCGGGCCAGACTGGGGGTGAAGGCGGAGTCAAATACGTCGGCATAGGTAGGCGGAGCGGGTCCCTAAGTCATTGCGCGCGCGCCTCTGGCGTCGAGCGCCCTTGACGATAGGCAACTGCCAGCCTGCCCAGCGAGGCTTGGTTGACGCAGCGCGAGACTTTAGGGGTCGTGGCAATATCACATTGTGACGTTCCTTCTCCTGGCCGTCCACGTGGCGAAACATGCTTGGTGCGGCGCGGGTCTTGAAGCATCGTGGAGGTACGATGCTGCAACGCTCCTCCGCCAGTTGGACTCCTGTCGGTTGGACTTTCGCCGGTTGGACTTCTGCCTGTTGGCTTCCCCGCTGATGGGGTATATATATGGCGTGCTGGTGCAGCATTGTACCTGCATTGTGTGCTCAGATAGATGCTGCTCCCCTAAAATGGGCCTCTTCAGTGCATCCACATTCCATAGCGGCACTACGCGGCTTGGGGAATGTTGATGCACTGATGGAGGCCTGTTTTTCTTGGGAGCTTGGTTAGCGTCTGTTAGCGGTAACTGGTCGCACTTGCTGCGCTCGTGCTGTGTTTCTACATACAACGGCAAGGTTTGCCCTGTTCTCTTAGACAGGCCTACCTTCAGTCGGGGTTTCTGATCAAGCCCGTCCGCATTACTTTCGAAAGAATGCTGATGCACTGAAGGTGGCCTGTTTATGAGAACAAGCCAAAACTTGGCGTGACGTAACCCCCACCCGTACGATATGTGGGGAATGCGACGGACGAGTCCCTGCGCGCGTGTTTGCTCCTCGAATCCGAAGCCGAGGTTGAGACCGTGGCCGCGTTGGTGGCGAACAGCGAAGTCCTGTGCCGGAGCCATGCCGTCCCGCCGAGACAGTGCCTCCCGCCGAGGCAGTGCCTAGGAGGCGAAGTCGAGCGCCGAGGACGTGCTGTCCCACCGAGGCGATTCCTACAAGGCGAGCAGCGAGGCGGTGCTCCGAAGCCGCTGGTCCCCTACCTTGAAAGACAGTGACCGCGGAGAGCAGGCGCTTGCGGGGTGGGACGAGGGTGCTACACGCACGGAGGTAAACGCGCAGGCGCTCCGTCCCCTACCCTTCGAAGTGGTGGCAGCGGAGCTGGCGCCTAGTCGAAGTAGATACGCGAGCGCTCCGTCCCCTACCCTTCGAAGTGGTGGCAGCGGAGCTGGCGCCTAGTCGAAGTAGACGCACGAGCGCTCCGTCCCCTAACCTTCGAAGTGGTGGTAGCGGAGCTTGCGCCTAGTCGAAGTAGACGCGCGAGCGCTCCATCCCCCACCTTTCGGAGTGGTGGCAGCGGAGCTGACGCCTAGTCGAAGTAGACGCGCGAGCGCTCCGTCCCTTAGGGTTGTGCAAGGGCAGCCTCTGGTGTCTTTCGCTCGCGGGTGCGCTCGCGCAGGAGCTAGCCTTTGGCGCGTCATCTTGGTACTTCGCGGGATGCGCATAGGAGTGGGCCCCCGTGGTGCGCTTTGTACTCCGTAGAGTACGCCGGAATAACCTCTGCGTCCTTTTTTATACTCCTGAGTGCGTGGGATCGACATCCACGTCTTATTTATACTCCGAAGAGTACGCACTAGGACAACGCCCATGCGTGCGTGTGGTTCGCGTCTTGTTTATGCTCCGTAGAGTGCGCAGGGATAGCATCCGCGTCTTTTTTATACTCCGGAGAGTGCGCGGGATTGACATCCACGTCTTATTTATACTCCGAAGAGTACGCATTGGAGCAACGCCCATGCGTGTGCGGGGTTCGCGTCTTGTTTATACTCTGTAGAGTGCGCAGGGATAGCATCCGCGTCTTTTTTTATACTCCGGAGAGTGCGTGCGGAGGCAAACCTCAATGCTACGTCTTATTTAGAGTCCGTGGACTGCGCGCGGCGGCAAGCCTCTGAGCGTTGCGGGCGGTGAGGTGAGTGCGGAGGCGGACCTCAACACTACGTCTTATTTATACTCCGAAGAGTGCGTGCGGAGGCGTCCCTCCGCTCGTCTTGGTTTATACTCATACCCGTGTCTTTGATGGAGAGTGCGCACGCGGATGCGTGTTTTTGTTTATACTCATGCCCGTGTCTTTGACGAAGAGTGCGCGCGCAAACATGTGTCTTTGTTTATACTCATACCCGTGTCTTTGACGGAGAGTGCGCGCGCGGACGCGTGTCTTTGTTTATACTCATTCCCGTGTCTTTGACAGAGAGTGCGTGCGCGGACACGTGTCTTTATTTATACTCATACCCGTGTCTTTGACAAAGAGTGCGCGCACGAACGCGTGTCTTTGTTTATACTCATTCCCGTGTCTTTGACAGAGAGTGCGCACGCAGACGCGTGTCTTTATTTATACTCATACCCGTGTCTTTGACAAAGAGTGCGTGCGCGAACGCGCGTCTTTGTTGCAAGAAACAAGAATTTGTGCAAACGGTGAATTTTATTAAATTCCCGTTTGCGCGGGCGAGCAGTTACAAAAAAGGGGAGATACCGACCACTAACCGCTATTAGGACGGGGGCGACTGTTGACGAGCCACTGCTGCTGGGGCAACTTTGTGCCCGAGGAGCGCTAGACGCTCTCCGGGGGCGCCCGGGGGCTCCGCACCTACACACCCGGCCTAGGCGCCTTGGCGAGCCGCGTGGCATGGACCCCTGGCGCCAAGCTCTATGCGCCGAGCCATGTCCTGGTCACCATGGACGATGATGATGGCCCGCGGTCTGGGAAGCTTCATGCACAGGAAGCCGTGGTGCGGAACTGCCCCGAGAGTATTTAGGAGCGGCCCCCCCAATATGGCATTGTAGGGGTATGCAATGTCGACCACGTCGAAGATGGCGTCTTCGCTCCTCACATTGTCGTTTTGGCCGAAGGAGACCTGGAGACATATCTGGCCCAAAGCGCGCAAAGGCTGCCCTCCAAAGCCTTGCAGCGGGATGCCTGAAGGGCCCAACCGACTCCGAGGGATCCCCATCTGGTCGAAGGCCGCGGCGAACAGGATGTTCACGGAGCTTCCTCCATCGACCAGGACGCGCCTGACCTCGCATCCCGCTACGAGGATCCGGACGACCAGAGGGTCTTGGTGGGGAAACTCCATGCCCCCAGTGTCAGCAGGCGTGAATGTGACTTCGTGTTGTGCCCACTCCGGCGGCGCCTGCGCTGGGTATGCCGCGACGTGGTGCAACCTCCTCGCGTAGGCCTTCCGTTGCCGCGCCGAGGCGAACTCCAACGAGGAGCCTCCGGAAATGACGTTTATGATCCTGCACCGGGCTCCTTCCGGCTTGTAATGCAGAGGCCCTCCCGAGGTTGTTGCACATGTGCACGACCGCGAGGAGGCCTTCACGGGCTGCATTCCTTGGTCCTGTGGGTGTTGGACGTGGGTCACGATGGGCGCGCGTGCCTCCAGGTTTTTATCCCTGGCGACACTCTGCCGGAGCACTGCGATAGTGGCGCAAGTACGCATGTCATGGTTGCCTCGGCCGTGGATTTCGCACCACTACCCGTGGTGCTGGTCGCTGTACTCTTCGCGGGTTCTGTCGTCGCGACCCCGGCCCCTCTACCTCCGCGACTTGCGGAGGCGTTATCCTCGGAGCCGCCCTCGATGTCAAAGACGTAACGAGGTTTCCTGGACTTGCGTTGGTCGCGCTTGGGCCTATCGCCTGGCGGGTCATTGTGTTGGGGGTCTTTGCGTTCGAAGGCGCCCTTCGGCTGCTCCTGCTTGCGTTTACCTTTCGAAGAGCCTTGCTTCAGCGAGCCTTCGCTCTTTGCCAAGCCTTCAGCCTTGTTGGTATCGAAGTCATCGCCGTGTCGCCGCCGCGCGTCCTCTTCCGCTCTGGCGTATTCTTCCATCTTGTCGAAGAGCTTCGCGACCGTCTTAATGGGCTTGCGCGCGTTGTACTCGACCATCGGTCCTGGTCGGAGGCTTTGTATTGCTGCGTTGATGACGGTTGTTTCGTTGACGTCCTTGACCTGGCAACGCACTTTCGCGAAGCGCTTGAAGTAATCCCGGAGCCTCTCCTCAGGTTTTTGCTTGACTGCGAAGAGCTGGTCCGCATCGACACGCTCGACGTAGTTTCCCTGAAAGTTGTTGTAGAGTCGGTCGCGGATCTCTTCCCACGCGTAGATGGACTGTGGTTCAATGGTGAAGAACCAGGACAGTGCCACCCCTTGCAACGCGAAAGGGAGTCCTTTTGCTTTCGTGGTGTCGTCTCCGCCAGCGGCTTCGATAGCGGTCTCATACACGCGCACGAATTCTCGCGGGTCGGAGTCGCCCTTGTACGCCTCGATGACGCTCGGGAACTTGAAGTCTTCAGGCCATGCCGCCTGCTGTAGGCCCGCGGAGAGTGGGGACTCCGGGTCTACGCGCCGCAATGGGACGTGACTAGACGTAGGGGCGTCGCGGCTATCCGCCCTCTCCGGAGCGGGTTCGGATGCCACCGCCGGGGGGGCGTGTTGGCTCCGAGCCTCTTGCATGTCTCGCACAGCTCCGCGGAGGTTTGTTAGCTCCCGCTGAAATGCGCTGAGGGCCGCCAGCAGGGTAGTCTCCACCGCGGACGTGGCTGGGGCCGTCGGTGTGCCCGGCAGTACGACCGGCATGGCGGTGACCACGGCCTGCGCGCCCAGGCTGCCCGCCGTGTTGTGTTGGAGGACCCTGGAGCCGGTGACGAGGTCCGCGTCGCCGCTGGGACCATTCACCGCTTCTGCGCCGGATGGGAAAGCGGATGCGCCAGCGTTGCCATCGCCAGGGTTGGTCGTCGGGGCGGTGTTGGCGGGGTTTGGCGGCGCGGCGTTGTTGGCGAGGTCGGGGGTTGTGTCGTTGGTTGGGTTGGGCATTGCGGCGGTGGCGGGGTTGGGCGTCGCGTCGGTGGCGGGGTTAGGCGTCGTGTCGTGAACGTCGGTGTTCACGGTCGTCACACCTGCACCACCGCCCGTGCCTGCAGCTGCTAAGGCCGAAGCCCTAGTGCTGACGCGAGACTTCGCCGCTTCCGCCTTCTTCTTCTTCGCCGCCATCGGTGAAGCTTTCTTTGGTGCCATCCTCCTTCAGACCTGGAGGCTTGCTCTTGTCCTCCCCATGGACGGCGCCAACTGTTGTGGTTACAGGCCAAACAGAGAGAGAGTGTGGTAGTGGAGAGTTAGGTGAGTGAATGGCTTAGGGTTTCTCCCCATGGCTTGTGCTGCATATATACATCCATATGGGGAGTGCTTTTACAATAATGCCCTTACATCTGAGTACTCCCCTCAAAGGTATTCGTGTCATTATACATGCACCAGTTTAGGCCTTACATTCTTCTGACAGGCTTGCTGGGCTTAGGTGGGGGCCACCCCTACAACACTATCAATATCATAACAAGATATGCATAATCAAGCCAAGCCACATAAGTAACAACCTGATATTATATGAATTGATTAGCATGTCAAGCCGTTCAAGGTCAAAGTCTAGCTAGAGGTATCCAAGGATGATGCAAGCCATGTCAATAATCTAAGTAGAACCGAGAAGCTAGTATTGAGTCAATTTAGAGTGCTATAAGTTCAAGAATGAATCATTTGTTCAAGCACTTTAGTCTTTTTGTAATCAAGCAAATTTAGCACAATGGACATATTTTACTTTGAAACTCAAGGTTGTTTCCAACCAACATTTTTGTCATGTGCTAGATCTCAAGCCTTATGCGATCATTCCAAGCAAGAAGCTTAATGAGATGATCTTGGTCATCCAAAACTCCCCCTGAGTTCATGCCTACTGCAATGGCAAGCAGTCTCATGAGAAAGAATCGGTGAGATCAGTTCTTTCGCACATAAAAGAGATCTGTTTGCTTTCTTAAAAGGTTGTACTAACTCATAATTTATCAAGAAACTAGCATACCACAATCTAAAGCTCAATTAAAGATTCAAAGCTCAACCTAGCCTATTTGACATGGCATGAATCATAAGAGGATAACTAAAGACAGACTAGTATCAAGAAGTAACATGACATGTCTTAATTCAAGTTGTGCAATTTTAATTAACTTATCAATGGCAAGGGCTTGACGACACATATAAAGACATGATAAATCAAGCAATTAAGCACAAATCATGGCAAGATGTAAAGCATTGTAATAATGTCAACTAAGGATAATAATCAAGGCTCCATGTAAGTATATTACAATGCAGAATGCTGAAATGCAAGAAAATCCAGCTCCCCCTCAACATGAGATGCATCTTTAGTTCAAGTTGAGTTATGTCAATATTAAGCTCTAGAAGCTCCCAAATGAACTCCCCCTGAAGCTGGGAAGCTGGGAAAGAAATCAGAAAAGGCAGTCCTTAAAGCATAGACAAGATATAGAGGATACTATGGCTTTGACAGACTCTCATCTACCCCATATGACACTAGGACTATCAACTGCCCATCTAACACACTAAGGAGCAAACATGTTCCCTGTCTACCCAAGGGTGGCCCAACCCTTACTAGAACCTATAAGAAGTGAGTGAGCTCAACCTAGTGAGAAGAGAGACAGCTAATAAGCAGCATCCTAGATCACAAGATGAGAGGAAGAAATCTAAGTCACTAGACAAGAGATACACTCTAATCTATGCTAGGAGGACTAACCCAAATGCACCCCGAATGCAATGCAGCAAAAATGAGAATAGGAGCATAATATACATGATAAAGCAATAAAGCACAAAGCTCCCCCTCACTACAGTCCATAAGGACAAACCACCCCAAGCTCTCCCCGCAAGGCTGAAAACCTAGAACTATCCAATGCTTGGTAAAGATATCAGCCAACTGGTGGTCACTCTCCACAAACTGGAGCACTATGTCACCCTTCTCCACATGGTCTCTAAGAAAGTGATATCGAATATCAATGTGCTTGGTCCGGGAATGCTGCACTGGGTTCTTAGCAATATTAATAGCAGAAGTTTATCACAAAAGAGTGGAACACTGTCTATAACTAACCCAAAGTCCCGAAGGGTCGAAGCCATCCAAAGTACCTAGCTGCAGCAACTGGCTGCGGCAACATACTCGGCCTCTGCAGTGGACTGTGCAACACCGAACTGCTTCCTAGAAGACCAAGAGACAAGAGAAGTGCCAATGAATTGGCAGGTTCCTGAAGTGCTCTTCCTATCTATCCAACAGCCGGCGAAGTCTGCGTCCGAGTAGGCTCTAAGGGAAAGACAGGAAGAAGAAGAGTACCAGATACCATAGTTAATGGTAGCTCGAAGGTACCGAAGGATGCACTTCACCGCCTGGCGGTGAGATACGCGAGGAGAAGACTGAAACCGAGTACAAAGACACAGAGAGGTGTATGTCTGGTCTTGAGGCAGTGAGGTACAAGAGGGAGCCAATCATACTTCTGTATTCTTTTTGGTCAACTGGCTTGCCATCCTCATCTGGGTCAAGTGAAGCCGTGGATGCCATGGGAGTTGACACCGGCTTACCATCACTCATGTCAAAGCGTTTTAGGAGGTCACGAGTTTACTTGCCTTGATGCAAGAAAGTACCCTCCCGAGTCTGCTTAATCTGGAAGCGAAGGAAGAAAGTCAACTCACCCATCATGCTCATCTCAAACTCGGTGCTCATGACATCTGAGAACTGTGAAACGAGAGCATGAGAAGAGCCGCCAAAGATGATGTCATCCACATAAATCTGGACGAGCAGAAGGTCAGTGCCATGCCGGCGAATGAAGAAGGTCTTATCTACCTTACCCATCTCAAAACCATGACTCAACCCCTCTCATACCAAGCCCTAGGGGCCTGCTTAAGTCCATACAAATCATTGGAAAGCTTGTAGACATGGTTGGGTATTTGGGGTTCTCGAAACCTGGAGGCTGTCTCACATAGACCTCTTCCTCAATAAACCCATTGAGGAAGGCACTCTTGACATCCATCTGGTAGAGCTTGAAACCCTTAGAAGCTGCAAATGCAAGTAGGATTCTAATAGCCTCAAGTCTAGCTACAGGGGCAAAGGTCTCCTCAAAATCTAGACCCTCAACCTGGGAGAAGCCCTGAGCTACCAGTCTAGCCTTGTTCCGAATGACAACCCCATCCTCACTCTGCTTGTTCTTGAACACCCACTTAGTCCCAATGACATTGTGACCTCGAGGGGGCTCAACAAGCGATCAGACCTTGTTTCTCTCGAAATTCTCTAATTCCTCATGCATGACATTGACCCAAGACTCATCAGAAAGAGCATGACAAACATCCTTGGGCTCAAAGGAGGCAATGAAGGCAGAATGGAGACAAAATTGTGACAAGCCAGACTTTGAGCAAGTGACTCACTCAAAGAGGTCTCCAATGATATGCTCTGAAGGATGATCTTTTTGAATGTTTCGGGGAGGTCCTGGATGAGATGAAGAAGTGGCCTCTACCTCATGAGATGATGAGGTAGGAACAGAGCCACTAGCTCCAGAGGAAGCAGAAGGCATGGGCTGATCTCCTCGAGGTGCGGTGGAAGAAGGCAACTCAAGGGGAGGATGAGGAACTGGATCAGATAGACAACCCTCATCTCCATCGTCCTCATCATCCACAAAGATGGTCTCGGACTGCTCTAAAGAACCTGAGATATCGAGCCTAGTCCCCGGACTGGCCTCATCGAAGGTCACCTCGCAGGTCTCTACTATTTTACGAGTTTCACAGTTCAGACCCTATAAGCTCGCGAAGAAGGCGAGTAACCTAGAAAGATCCCATCACAAGAGCGTGAATCAAACTTATCTAGGTTCCCGGACTTCAGAATGAAACACTTGCAACCAAACACATGAAAATGAGATACACTGGGCTTTCGCCCATATCTCAACTCATAAGAGGTGCGATGCATGTGTGTAACATCCCAATTTTTGCTTTATTTGGAAGAAATAATTTTAAATTAATTATCTCAATTTATTTGGATTTTTCAGAATATAAAGTTCTGTTTAAAAATAAAAATTTAATATCAAAATAGGTTGGAAATATTTTTCATATGTTCAAAACATTATCAGTGAATTATGTAAATTTTTCTGCAATTTTTGGAATTTATTTTGTATTTTTCTGACTATTTTAAAGCCTCCTACTGATTTCTGAAATATATAAAAAAAATTTTAAATATCAAAACCCTTCCTCGGGCTGACACTTGTCAGCCATCCATCCGTCCATCTCCGCCCGGACCGATCCCCGCCGTCCGCGCCATCCCGCCTCCCCTCCCTCTCCGTGCGCCACGTGTCGTACATCCGCCGGCTTCCCCGCAGCTAATCCTCAAAGGGATTACCTACCCTTATTGGGTAGGCAGTGCCTCCCCGCCCGACTGGTTTACACCGCCGCTCTCTTCCCTCCCCGCTCCCTCGGCGCGCGTTCGAGCCCCGCTCCGCGCGCGAGGTTGAGTTTCTTTTTGTTTTTGCGCTGACAAGCGGGCCCCACCCGTCAGAGACCGCTGCTGTGCGTAGGTCACTGCCAGTGGGTCCCACCTGTCAGGCCTTCGTCCCCGCGCGACCGTTCCTTCTCTCGCGCATCGCCGCCATTATCGCGCCGCCGCCGAGCTCGCGTTTCGTCTCCTCGGCCGTTACTTCTTCGCCTTTAATGAACCAGGAGCGTCCGCTCGTCGTCGCCGTTAATCGCTGCGCCGTTTTCACGAGAGACGCGTTTCGCCGCGGCGTCGGTAATCGTCGCATTCGCCGGTGAGGACGTGCGTCGGTTTCTTCCTCCGCCGTGTATAAAAGCGAACCCCGGTCATCCTTTTCTTTCCCTTCGCGCTCACTCTCTCTCTCTCCCGTTCTCGCATGCATTCATAACCGTAGTCGCCGCCGTGTTTCACCGTCGTCGGCGATCTTCGTCACCGCCGCCGGTAAGCGTCCACCGCGCCGCCCCTCCGTCCGCGCGCCAGAGAGACGCGCGTCGCGACACCGGAGACGCGCCGCCACGCGTCGGCGATCGTCGTCTCCCGCCATCGCACCGCGGCATCTCCACCACACACTCGCGGCGGCCGGATCGTCCACGCGTCCTCGCGCCGCGGCCGTCGAGATCGCGCTGCCTCGGCCCGCGCCACGTCGCGCTCGCCTCGCGCGGCAGGTCGAAACCACGCGTCGGCCATCGCGCGGTTTCCGCGTCTTCGCCGTTTCATCGCCGCCGTCGCTTTGGATCTGGATCGCGCACGGATGCGCCCACGCGTCCGAACCACGCCGTTCGATCCACCTCGCCGACGGCAATGCGCACGCGCGTCGGCCACGACACCTCGGTCATCCACGTCGGCCCTAGGCGGCGTGTGCCACGTGGCGGACGCGTGTACGCCACGCGTGGCGAACGCGTGTCCGCCACGCCGAGCCACGTCGGTAAAACCCGATCCGGTGCCACGTCGGCGCCACGCCACGTGTCATGCCACGTGTCGCATTTCCGCGTGCCACGTCGGCATTTGTAATGGTCAGTGGACTCGGTCCACCGTGACCGCCCACATGTCGGCTTCGTATTTTTATTTTAATTCCCTTGCTGACGTCATAATTAGAATTTACTTTTGTAAAATAATTCCAAGAAAATCCGTGCTGACGTCATAATTCATTTTCAGTTAAAAGATAATTCCAGAAATTATTTCTTTCCATTTTCTCTGATTTCAAACTTCCAACAGCCATATCTTGCCCATTTTAGCTCCAAATTGATCCATTCAAATTTCTAAATTCATCTAAAATTCTAATCTTTCAATTGGTATATTTAGTTTCAATTTTTGAATTTTTATTTTATTTTATTTGGATTTCTTGATTTACGTGTAGAGACCGATTTGTCCGAGGAACTTCAAGAGCAAGCCCCGGAAAATTTCAACCCAGCACAGGAAGGCAAGTCTCCTTTGACCAACTTGCTCCTATGATTTACAAAATGATTTGTGTAGTTATTTTAAATTATTGCATGCTTATGTTGTAAAAGTGGATAACTTGATTTTAGAAAAATTTAGATAAATGCCAAACTTGTTATACCTTCCTTTGGAAATTGATTACCTTGTACCATTGTCAACTTAGGATATCCCTTTGACTCAATAATGAGTTAGTATTACATTTTGTTAAATTTATACTAGCAAATGCTTAGTTTAGCGAATCAATATAAGATGTTCAAATGAAAAGCATGTTTGCTAAATGTTTTGATCAATGGTTTGTTTGAACATTGGTAATGGATGTTACCATTGTTAATTGATTTGTTTGAAAAGTGGTAATGGATGTTACCACTGTTAATTTGAAAATAAAAATGAAGTTCAAAGGGAAAAGTTGACAAGGGTGGATGGAAGGTTTGGCTGGTGCGCTTTAGCACGAGAGTTTTGGGATTGTGAATGAACCACCACAGTCGTTTAAGGACCGACGCTTGTGTTTGTCCAAACTGAGCAAAACAGTGCAACCACAAGTCTATATGGGTGCGACCTAACTAACTAACCTATAAAGGTGTAGTTTAGATATCACCGATGGTGTATTGAGTGCCGAGTGTACTGGTTACTCATAGTGAGGGACGGGGTTTCTTGTACTCATACGGCGCAAGAGGGGCTCCACTCGTGGATTCGAGTTGTGGTGAAACCTTAGCGGGTGGTATCTAGCTATCTGGAGTAGGTGAAAGGCTTTGTGATGTTTTATCTGGTCTCATGCCAAAGGAAGCATGTTGACTATTAAGATAATTTATCTCTTGTGGGTAAAGTGTACAAACTCTGCAGAGTAAAAACTATTCGAATAGCCGTGCCCACGGTCAAGGGCGGGCAAGGAATGCATTCACATGGTAGAAGTTGGATTTTGATTTCAAAATAAAATGGTTTGTCAAACTCGGGAGTGGTGTAACTCTCGTGATTTAAATTTGGTGGTGTAACTAGATCGGTGGTTTAACTTTGAGTTTTGAAAGTTAGCGATTAGCTTTGAGATTTTAGTGTTGGTGGTTTAACCTTCACTAAGTTATTTATCTAATTTCATTTATGAAAAACAAGATGTTTATCAAATGGCCTTTGAAGTAATTATGTAGTTTTGAAATAAAATGCTGATTTTTGCAAAAGAACCATATAGCCTTCCTTTGTGAAGCCTTACATCTATGCATCTTTCCCAAGACTTGCGGAGTACAATTTTGTACTCACATGTTGCTCTACAAATACATTAGCAGAGAATGAAGAAGCTCAAGCTGGGGAATACGACTTCTGTGCCGAGTGTGGATGCGGTGGTTTCTTCCCGGATGCTTAGGATTCGTTTCCCCAGTTAATTGCCTGTGGCAGATTGATGGGTTGATTAATTTACTTTTTGCTTCTGCTGTGTTTATTTTCGTTTTAAGGTTCTATGAACCTTTGTAAGGCAATGACCAATGTAAAACTTCAGTTATTATTGTAATAAATCGTGGATGACAATGTACCGTTTTTTTCTGGTTATCTGTGTGTACTAGCATTGATCTGGGACTAGTACTGTAATGCACAGGGGGTCCGGAAGTTTCTACTCCGGGTCCCACAATGTGTGCCCTGAGAAAAACTCTATTTGAAACATGGCACGCGGTGGCTATAGCCTCAGCCCAAAACTTCCTCGGTGTAGAGTACTCATCAAGCATTGTCCTGGCCATCTCGACCAGGGTACGGTTCTTCCTCTCCACAACGCCATTCTGCTGAGGGATATATGGAGAAGAGAACTGGTGCTCTACACTGGCCTCACCGCAAAACCTCTCAAAGTAAGAGTTCTTGAACTCAGTGCCATTGTCACTTCGGATCGCTCATAAGGCACCTGGGAGCTCAACAGGAAGCTTACTAAACAAACCCCGAAAATGGGTATATGTCTCATCCTTCGAGGCTAAGAAAAACACCCAAGAATATCTCGAGAAGTCATCGACCACGACAAGGACATACCACTTCCCTCCTGCTGACTGCACTCGAGCTGGTCCAACTGTGTCCATATGGAGCAGCTGTCCTGGTGCATCGGTCATAGTCACTGTGACCGGAGGATGAGAAGCGGCAACCATCTTGCCGTGCTGGCATGGAGCACAAACTAGATCTTTGACCATCTTGAGTTTCGACAGACCACGAATGAGATCGTGGCCGCTAACTCAGGTCAAATGGTTAAATCCAATATGACCAAGTCTCCTATGCCAGAAGGTGAGGTCACGAGACTCTGAAGCAACTAAACACTTGAGAGGATCACCAGAAGACTTAACAAAATCAGCACGAAAGATCCTCCCATAACGAGAAATCCCGCAAACCAGACTACCCGAAGAATCAAGAATTTTGTAATTGTTTTTCTTGAATCTCACCTCATAACCTTCATCGGTAAGCTGGGAAACAGAAAGCAAGTTGTACTGCAGCTTACTTACCAAGGCAACATCTTTCAAAATAAATGAATCATTAACACGCACAGTACCTTTTGCGATGACGCGCCCAGACGAAGCATCTCCAAAGGTGATAGTCTCATCACCTGGAGCACGGGCTAAGAAAGAGAACCAACGAGAGTCTTTGGTCATATGGCGAGAATAACCGGAGTCCACAAGCCAAACCTCTCCCTTCCCAGCCCGGCAAACTTGAGTCAAACAGAGAGTGAAGGCTCAGTACTGGGATAAATCAAGAGTGATTTTGGCACCCAATTCTGAGTAACAGGTCGAGCAGAAGAAGTAGTCACACACGACTGACCTATAACTATCCTACGCTCTCTGTCGCTCAAAGAAGCAAAAGGTCTATGTGCAGACCTGAAGCTGTTGCTGGGTCCGACTACTACGGGAGAGCGAGTCGGAGCACTGGCAACATGCTGATCACGTCGCGGGTAGCCATCTCGACGGGGGAAACGAGATATACCCTCAGAACGGCGGAAGTCACGACCAGGGGCATATCGAGGACGAAAATTGGAAAACTCAGAAAAACCAAGTAAAGGATTGCGCGTAGGCTACGAAAGTAGAAAACAAAACTTTTCTACCGTGCACATAAGGACATCATGCTAAGGAGGGATCATGGATCGTTACCACTAGACGTGCAGCGCAGCGGAAGAAGAGTTGGAGAAACCGATCCAACCACGCGCGTCGAGGTAGTAGTGGAATTAGCCAATCGTCCCGAATAGATCGTCTCCTCCACGCGATCAACCACACCACGAGTAGATCCAATCTGTAGGTTGTTGATGCCGATCAACACCGCAATGAGCAGCGCCTCCACCGGTATCCACACGTCCGGGGCTGGAACGCCGATCGCGAGTGTACTAGCACTCGTGAGTGACTAGGGTTTGGCTCGGGAGGTGGCGGCTAGGGTTATGCTAGAGGTTAATAGTAGTCTGTCCCCTCAGCCCCTCGCCTCCATATATATAGACATCCTCACTTGGGCCTTGTGGACCGAGGCCCAATAGGAGTCTATTCGGATCTCTATCCGAATTGAGCCCATATCCGAATCATATTCGAATTAGTGTTCCAACCCGTTAAGCGTGCGACCCTGTAGGTTCACGTATACTTGGTCGCGACCCAAAAACGCCTTTCCGGTCACCCTGTTAATAGCGGCCTCTAGTAAGACATATTAACCCCAAAGTATACGTAAAGATCATATCGGCTGAACCTGTAATGTTCTCATGTACGAATCCCTTTGCCTCACGATATAGATTGAGCTCAAGGCGAGACCTGTGTCATCCTCTTAATAGCTCAACCACTCTCTCGGTACCGTGATGGATTATAAACTTGTGATTGACTCTTTAATCACCTTGGCATGGCCATGCACTTTCATAATCCATTACATCGAGGGGTCCAGAGATATCTCTCCCATAAGGAGGGGCAAATTCTATCTTGATCATTCACATCCCCCTACATGTTTCATGGCAAACCTGAAGATTACTTTTATGACTACCCAGTTACGGAGTAGTGTTTAGTAGTCCCAAAATAAGCTACTACACATGTTGGGAACCATGATGATCTCGAGTCTAAGGATTCTACATAAACACTACTTGAGACCAACTGATGACACATGGAATCTCTGCAGTGTCTCATGGAGGGTCTATCCAACATATGTTCACTAACACATGTCCATATTATTGATTTGGTATCACCATACCATGATCCATGAGACATGATCATCAATCAATACATATGTTGATCTTTGAATCATATTTGTTCCTCATAGGATATATGATCAGGGATCATTTAGAAATAGCAATATTTTGGCATTAAGAGTCTCATGAATAAGTCACATACTCATTGATCAATAATGATAATGTCCATTTCAAGGAACAAAGTAATGTATCATAAACATAGTATGTGATATATACTATGTTTATGATACATTACTTTGGCACTAACAGTCTCCCACTTGCACTAGAGTCAACCATGTAGGTATCTAATACCCATTGCCCTAGTGTGAGCCTCATGCTTTGGCTGGGGAAGCAGTTTTGTCAATGGATCTGCAATGTTCAAATCCGTTTGTAATTTGCATATCTTCACATCGCCTCTCTCCACTATCTCGCGGATGAGATGAAATCGCCGTAAAATGTGCTTGGACTTCTGGTGCGATCTAGGCTCCTTGGCTTGCGCAATGGCCCCACTATTGTCACAGTAGAGGTCCATTGGGCTGGAGGCACTAGTCATCACACCAAGCTCAGAAACAAATTTCTTGATCCAAACAGCCTCTTTAGCAGCTTCAGAAGCTGCTATGTACTCGGCTTCTGTTGTAGAATCAGCAACCGTCTCGTGCTTGGAACTCTTCCAGCTCACCGCACTGCCATTCAGGCAGAACACAAATCCAGAATGTGATCTAAAATCATCTTTGTCAGTTTGGAAGCTAGCATCGGTGTAACCATTTACAATGAGCACTTCCTCACCCCCATAGACAAGGAACACATCTTTAGTTCTTCTCAAGTACTTCAAGATGTTCTTTACGGCAATCCAGTAACCTTCACCTGGATCTGACTGGTATCTACTCGTAGCACTTAAAGCATACGAGACATCTGGACATGTACAAAGCATGGCATACATAATGGACCCAATAGCCGAAGCATATGGAATCGCATTCATCTTATCCCGCTCATCAGGTGTACTAGGACTCTGATTCTTGCTAAGATTTATACCATGTGACATAGGTAGAAAGCCTTTCTTGGAATCCTGCATGTTGAACCTTTTCAACACCTTGTCAATGTACGTATCTTGGCTTAATCCAATTAGCCTTTTTGATCTATCTCTATAGATCTTGATGCCCAGAATATATGCCGCCTCTCCTAAGTCTTTCCTAGAGAAACTATTTTTCAATGAAGACTTAACAGATTCGAGCATAGGAATGTCATTTCCGATCAGTAATTTGTCATCCACATATAAGACCAGAAATACGAGTGCGCTCCCACTAGCCCTTTTGTAAACACAAGGCTCTTCTTCGTTCTTGATGAAACCAAAACCTTTGATTACTTCATCAAAATGAATGTTCCAACTCCGAGATGCCTGATTTAATCCATAAATGGATCTTTGCAGCTTGCATATCTTTCCAGCTGATTGCGGATCGACAAAACCCGTGGGCTGTGTCATGTACACATCCTCACTCAGATTTCCATTAAGGAAAGCTGTTTTGACATCCATTTGCCATATTTCATAGTTGAAATATGCAGCAATCGCTAGAATGATCCGAATAGACTTTAGCATTGCGACGGGCGAAAAAGTTTCATCATAATCAACACCTTGAATTTGTTTGAAACCTTTGGCCACCAATCGCACTTTATAGATGTGAACATTTCCATCCATGTCTATCTATTTCTTGAAAACCCATTTGCACTCAATGGTTTTAACACCATCAGGTGGATCAACCAAGTTCCAAACTTGATTACTGTGCATGGATTCAATTTCGGATCTCATGGCTTCAAGCCATTTCTCAGAGTCTGGTCCCACCATCGCTTCTTCATAGGTCTTAGGCTCATCGTTGTCTAACAACAATATGTCCCGTTGTTGAGTAGTCAAGAACATGTACCTCTCAGGTGCACGACGTGACCTCTCTTACCTACGTGGTGCCGGTGTGTCCACAACAGGTTCTTCAACAGTTTGTTCATCCTGTTGTGGTACTGTAGGAGCTGAAACGTTTTCAGGTGTTTCTCGAATTTCTTCAAGTTGCACCGTGCTCCCACTATCCCTTCTTGAGAGAAACTCTTTCTCTAAGAAGACACCTTGCCGGGCGACAAACACTTTGCCTTCTTCTTGATTATAGAAGTAATATCCTTTTGTTTCCTTAGGATACCCGATAAAGAAGCATTTATCAGATTTAGGAGCGAGCTTATCAGATTGTAAATGTTTTACATAAGCCTCACATCCCCAAATCTTAAGAAAAGATAAGCTAGGACGTTGTCCTATCCACATCTCATATGGTGTCTTTTCTACTGATTTTGTTGGAACCCTGTTTAGTGTGAACGTGGCTGTTTCAAGAGCTTACCCCCAAAAAGACAACGGAAGATCACTTTGGCTCATCATGGAGGGCACCATATCTAATAAGGTGCGATTTCTCTATTCAGATACCCCATTCCATTGAGGTGTTCCTAGCGGAGTCAATTGTGGAACAATTCCAAAATCCTTTAGATGATTGCCAAACTCATGGCTCAAATACTCGCCTCCACGATCAGATCGTAGAAACTTGATTGTCTTGCATAAATGATTTTGCACTTCATTTTGGAATTCTTTGAACTTTTTAAAGGATTCAGACTTATGCTTCATCAGGTAGATATACCCATATCTACTAAAGTCATCAGTAAAAGTTATGAAGTATTGAAAACCACCTCTGGCTATTGAGCTCATTGGTCCACATACATCAGAATGTACGAGTGCCAATAAGTCACTTGCCCGTTCACCTTGACCGGTGAAAGGTGCCTTTGTTATCTTGCCAAGTAAACAAGATTCACATGTCTCAAATGATTCAAAATTAAATGAGTGTAGAATACCATCTCTATGGAGCTTCTCCATGCATTTCTCATTTATGTGACCTAAGTGACAATGCCAAATAAACGTGGGATTCAAATCATTCGGACGTTGCCTCTTTGCATTAATGTTATAGACCGGTGACCCTTCAAGAGTAAGAACGTATAACCCATTCACCAATGGAGTATGACAATAGAACATATCTTTGAAATAAAGAGAACAACCATTGTCCACAGATCTAAAGTCATAACCTTTCTGCTTGCAAACATGAAGCAGAAATAATGTTCTTGGAAAGAGATGGAACACAATAACAATGATTCAAATCCAAAACTAATCCTGAAGGTAAAGACAATGGCATGATGCCAACAGCCACCGCAGCAACTTTTGCTCCATTGCCAACGCGAAGATCCACTTGGCTCCTCCTCAAACTTCTACTTCTTCTTAGCCCCTGCAACGATTTGCATATGTGAGCAACCGATCCGGTATCAAATACCCAAGAATCAGTGGATGAAGTAGCAAGATTGATCTCTATAACATTTATACCTGGAGTGGAAGTCGTACCTCCCTTCTTCTTCTCAAGATCCTCCAAGTACTTTGGGCAGTTCCTTTTCCAATGTCCTGATTGCTTACAGTAGAAACAATCTGCATCAGGATGAGCAGCGCCCTTCTTGTCTTACTTGGCCTTAGAACTGCTCACGATCTCATCGGGAGCTAACTTTCTTTTGACCACGCCTTTCTTGACATTGGGCTTGCCCTTGCCTGTCTGCATCATCATCACATGATTGCTACTTTTCTTAATGCTTTCCTCGGCAGCTTTTAGCATCCCATGCAACTCAGCCAGGGTCTTGTCCATGTTGTTCATGTGATAGTTCAGTATGAATGGCTCAAAGCTCGGGGGAAGCGACTGGAGAATCACATCAGTAGCCAATTCTTGGCTAAGGGGAAAACCAAGCTTTTCCAGACTCTCAATGTAGCCAATCATCTTAATCACATGAGGGCTGACGAGATTCCCTTCTGCAAGCCTGCACGCAAACAAGGACTTTGAAGTGTTGAACCTCTCAGCTCTTGCTTGGTTCTCAAACATACCACGCAACCCCACAATGATATTGTAGGCATCTGTGTTCTCATATTGCTTCTGAAACTCAGAGGACATTGTGGCAAGTATGAGATAGCTCACATCAAGGTAATCATTCGTTTGCTTCTCATAAGCTCTCCGTGCAGCCGCAGTAGCATTATCAGGCAAGTCTTCGGGGTAAGGAGACTCAAGGACATACTACTTGCGCTCTTACTTGAGAACAATTCTCAAGTTGCGATACCAATCTATAAAGTTCATTCCATCGAGTTTTTCTTTCTCAAGAATAGATCGCAAATTAAAAGAACTGGATGCGGCATTAGCTGACATGATCTACAACAAAAGAATATGCAAGGTTTAGCACTATGTTTATGTTCATCTTTTATTAAACTATTTAACAAAAGACTCCCACTATGTGTTTTGCAACAAAACTCCCTCTAAGTTACATAGTGGGTCAAGATCCTCATTTCACTAATTCCTAGTGAGCTTTGGCATCACGGCTAGAAAACTAGGACATGGGTAAGCGGCACCTTGCTAATCACATCCCTATGTGACTCCTGCTTGTTGGGTGACATCAGTATGCCCCGGCCCCAACCTATGCCCCAAGGTCCAAAACTATTTTGATAACCTTGTTAAGTAAACCAAATGCTTCCACATGTAGATGTCCGACATCTACCCCAAATAATGATGATAACCGATGGCACTCTACTTTGGTAGACCTACCATACGGTGATCATTATCTTTTGGTGCAACATATGGAAGGGCATTAACACCTAATTTTTATGAGGGATTCTATCCTACCATAACAACATATCACATATATCATTGCATAAGAATAAGATAGATAACATCACAGATAAACACATTTAACTGTGAAGTAGTATGGCCCAAAAAAATGGTGATATCCATCTCCATGTAGGTGTAGACGATCTCCATCCTCCACATCACTCCTTTAGGCCACCATGCTTGAAAGCTTGTAACCTCAAAACTAGGCTACTACCTATAATAGCTAGAAATTGAAGATTACAAAGATAGATTCAAGCATTAAGGTCAACACGCATGTCGTTAAATACAATATAGACAGTTAACAATAGCTGAAATAATCATGACACGCAGGCCATGAACGAATGTTACATGCATCACATACATCTCATACATTCCAATAAGCTATAGAGCCATACTATTCACACCATTCCCTGCAAAAACAAGTTAGACGTAGAATCGCATTCTACCTAACGATGTGAACCCATGACGCTATACAAGGGGGTACGCACGGCGGTTCTGAACACCCTACGAAATTCACAGATCCAATCTATGAAATCGCTATTGAAAAACCATTCGGCACAACCACCTTATGCCGATCCGAGACATTCTCTAGGACGCTAGTTTTTCCACTGGGCCGAGGCTATCAGATCCATAACCTACTAGTATTCGACATAACCACCTTATGCCGATCCGAGACATTCTCTAGGACACTAGTTTTTCCACTGGCCCAAGGCTATCAGATTCATATCGTACTAGTATTCGACATAACCACCTTATGCCGATCCGAGACAATCTCTAGGGCAGTAGTAGTGATACAATCTGCGCCTCATCTAACCCATATTCACCGATTGATCTCATCAACCCGTGCTACCACCGATTCATCACATGAACCAACTGATCTAGATTGTAATAGATCCAATCTACTACTACCGCACATCAACATATGCGCTGATCCAGATCGCAAACTAAGCAAGATGGCTCTGATACCACTAAAGGATTGCGCGTAGGCTACGAAAGTAGAAAATAAAACTTTTCTACCGCGCACACAAGGACATCATGCTAAGGAGGGATCATGGATCGTTACCACTAGACGCGCAGCGCAGCGGAAGAAGAGTTGGAGAAACCGATCCAACCACGGGCGTCGAGGTAGTAGTGGAATTAGCCGATCGTCCTGCACAGATCGTCTCCTCCACGCGATCAACCACACCACGAGCAGATCCAATCTGTAGGTTGTTGATGCCGATCAACACCGCAACGAGCAGCGCCTCCACCGGTATCCACACGTCTAGGGCTGGAATGCTGATCGCGAGTGTAGTAGCACTCGTGATCGACTAGGGTTTGGCTCGGGAGGTGGCGGCTAGGGTTATGCTACAGGTTAATAGTAGTCTGTCCCCTCAGCCCCTCGCCTCCATATATATAGACCTCCTCACTTGGGCCTTGTGGACCGAGGACCAATAGGAGTCTATTCGGATCTCTATCCGAATCGAGCCCATATCTGAATCATATTCGAATTAGTGTTCCAACCCGTTAAGCGTGCAACCCTGTAGGTTCACGTATACTTGGTCGTGACCCTGAAACGTCTTTCCGGTCACCATGTTAATAGCGGCCTCTAGTAAGACATATTAACCCCAAAGTATACGTAAAGATCATATCGGCTGAACATGTAATGTTCTCATGTACGAATCCCTTTGCCTCACGATATAGATTGAGCTCAAGGCAAGACCTGTGTCATCCTCTTAATAGCTCAACCACTCTCTCGACGTGATGGATTATAAACTTGTGATTGACTCTTTAATCACCTTGGCATGGCCATGCACTTTCATAATCCATTACATCGAGGGGCCCAAAGATATCTCTCCCATAAGGAGGGGCAAATTCTATCTTGATCATTCACATCCCACTACATGTTTCATGGCAAACCCGAAGACTACTTTAAAGACTACCCAGTTACGGAGTAGTGTTTAGTAGTCCCAAAATAAGCTACTATGCATGTTGGGAACCATGATGATCTCAAGTCTAAGGATTCTACATAAACACTACTTGAGACCAGCTGATGACACATGGAATCTCTGCAGTGTCTCATGGCGGGTCTATCCAACGTATGTTCACTAACACATGTCCATATTATTGATTTGGTATCACCATACCATGATCCATGAGACATGATCATCAATCAATACATATGCTGATCTTTGAATCATATTTGTTCCTCATATGATATATGATCAGGGATCATTTAGAAATAGCAACATTTTGGCATTAAGAGTCTCATGAATAAGTCACATACTCATTGATCAATAATGATAATGTCTATTTAAAGGAACAAAGTAATGTATCATAAACATAGTATGTGATATATACAACATCTCCATGTTGCCTCTAGGGCATATCACTAACACCAAGTCCTCGATGCTGCCCAAACCCATCAGCCTGAAAAGTCCTAGACCTCGTGTTGGTCTTAGGTGCACTCAACGTCTGGAGCTGACCCTGAATACGCCTAAGTGCCTCAACACGGTCTCTACGCGTGATCTTGGCCTGCCTGAAACATCTCTCTATTGAGTGTCCATCCTACTGACAGAAGGCACAATGGTACCTCACCTTCTGAGAGGTAGAAGTAGCATGATGAGGCTTCGCCTTCTGAGAAGTCGAAGCAACAAGTGTAACCACCTTACTGTCAGAAATCCCTTGGACAAAGCCCGCTGATTTGAATTTAACTTTATCAAATCTGGGCTCAATCTCGATCACACCTGTTGCAATGGGTCTAAAAATAGCAGGTGGATGCTTCCTCATATCCTCCGAAAAATCGTATCCTAGACCTTGATTGAATTTGCAAATGTTTGATTGGTCTAGAATAAGATTAAGCTTCTTCTTGCCTCCAACAAACCTCTTGAGAGTGTTCATAAGATACTGACACTCCCGAAAGAGAGAGGTGCAAGAAGAGCAGGGGGAAGAAGAGATAGCAGAAGGTAAGGGAGTATAACAAGAACCAACAGCAGAGGAACGAATGGCTTGTGCACGCACAGCCGACTCAGGAGGGACAGTCCTACTGCTAGCCAATTGGTTCACGTCGCTAGGCGTCTCTACCAAACCCTCATGTTTCTTCCCAATAGCACACACATTACAAGTAGATGGTTGCTTCTCCAGAAGGTCCTTAGTTAGCTTCACACATTTTTCATCCAATGCAATCAAGTCAGATTTTAGTTTGTTACAATTATTGCATGGTGAGCTAACATGGTCCTTAGAAGCAAACTTAGCCAATTTGTTATTATCATCAACTAATTCTTGAAACTGCTTAGAGGCAGATTCAAGTTTAGCAGTCAACTTGGGACAATTCACACATGAATCAATAGGCTCAAGTAGAAAAGCTTGTAACTCAGCAATTTTGTGATCTGCCCCTTTTAAATTCATCTTTAAATTATTGCAACTTTCACAAGTCTCGTGCAGATCAAGAAGCATGGTATAAAGACCTCTAAAAGCATTCTCCTTGTCCTCACATACCTAGCTTAAGAAAAGCATCATTAAGCTGGTCGTATGAGGCGTATACCTCGTCGGAGTCGGAGTACAGCTCGCTGTCGCTCACTTCGCCCTCAAGGGTCATGAAGCACATGTCGGAGAAGTCATCGCCATCCTTGGGGTCTTGCTCGTCCTTCCCATCATCGTCACTCCACCCCCCACCTCGCTGTGGTCGAGGTCGTCGAAGGCGGTGAGGACACGATGGAACAGCTTCTTGGTTTTGCCAAGGTTGCGGAACTTCTTGTCTTTGCTTGGCGGCTTCTTGTTGCGGTTCTTGTCAGTGTAGATGTTCTTGCTCGAACCGCTGAAGTCATTTTTGCCCTCCAGCTTGGGGCAGTTTGCCCGAATGTGGTTGGGGCCACCACACTCGAAGCAAATCACTCGTCCTCCTCCTCTCTTTCTCTCTCTAACCCTTTTGTAAGCATGGAAAAATTTTCTGGCTAAGAGGGCTAGCTGGTTTTCTGGAAGCTATTCTAGTGATCATCACTCATCTCACAAACAGCAGCAAGAGAAAAACCAGAAATACCATCGGAGAAAAACTCAAAAGTCGAACTGGGATCAGTGACCAACGCCATCGATTGTGACTTCAACTTTCGAGAGACAATGTCAATCTCGTGGGTCTTGAGGCGTGAATACAATGCATCAAGAGTCAAAGTCGAGAGGTCCATGGTGTCCTTGATGGTGGTCACCTTCATCTCCCACACACGCAAGTCCAAAGCCGCAAGCATCTGACGAGCGTTGTCCGAGTCGGGATATGTGAGACCGACCGCTCAAAGGTTGCTCAAGACCTTGTGGAATCTCGCAAAGCATTCATCCAAGGACTCTCAAGCGAGCATTTCAAACTTGTTGTAATCTCGCTTGAATTGGTCCTATCGAACCGTCATAATTTGGGTGGTGCCCTCATGGTAAGCATCAAGGGTCTCCCAAATGTTGAAGGCCGACGAAAGATGAGAAATGCGATCAAATTCATTTCGACTCAAACCTTGGATAATAATGTTCCTTGCCTTAGCATTCGCCTCAACATCAGCCAAGTTTCCGGCATTGATGTTCTCATCGGTAGGAACAACAAAGCGAACTTTGACCTTGCGCCAAATCGCATAGCCCTAGGCCTGAATGTAGGTCTCCATCCGACTCTTCCAAAAGGGATAGTCGATCCCATCGAAGATTGGGGGCTTGGTGGAATACTTATCCGTTGCCATGGCTCACAGACCGGTTAAGATATATTGAAAAGAGCTAACTGGCTCTGATACCAATTGTAGTATCAGAAATGGCAACAGAGGGGGGTGAATGGTGCCTCTTTAAAAATGACCCTCAAAAGTATCCACTCGAGAAACTTCTCACCAATAGCTACAGAAGCTATGATTAAAATAACTCAAGCTTTCTGGAAATTTATACTGGACACAGATGAAAAACATCAGAGAAGAACCAAGCGAAAACAGTAGTCACAGCAGCCAAAAACCTGGAGGGCGGTCTGACCGCTTCTAACCGGCCGGTCAGACCGCCGTTTGGAGGCCGGTCTGACAGCCCCTAACAGGCCGGTCTGACCGCCGTTAGGAGGCCGGTTTGACCGCCCCTCACTGGCCGGTTTGACCGCCCCTCGGGAGAAGTGATAGGAATGGGGTCCCGATCTTCCAACAGGTTCTGGATATGTTCGATTTGGTGGAGGCGCGACACAATTTGATCCGGCTTCCGAACAACATGTTCTGAACCCCGCAATCGCAGCACCACGTCTCCTCAGGTTATCAACCGTGCGTAGCTCGGTTGACCTCGCCAAGAAGGCTAATCCTCGCCTGCGAATGGAAGAACACAAGTAAGAACAAGGAAGAACACAACTGAATTGCAGATGTATTGATTTAGCACTCGAAAGTTGGGGTCTCACAAACCGATGAACGACGAAACTGTACAAAGACAGAATAATCTAAGCAAAACCCAAACCCTAATTGTGGGGTGGCGGCTGGATAGAGAGTGAGGGGTGTGCAAAACCCCTGGACACGCCCTAATGGGCTCCAACACGATACAAAGCCGAACGGCCCAAAAGATGGTGACGCAGCACCCTAACAGATTCTGAACACCCACTTGTTTCGACGATTCCCGTTGACTCAGAAGGAATTTTGACATGGGACCAAGCCATTGGAAAGGTTGCCTTCTCAGCTTTCCATCCATATATAGAACGTCCAAAACAGAGCCTGGATGCGATCTGGGCGTCCGTTTTAGTGCGGCCTGGTCCTGGACTCCGAATTGGATTCGAAGTCGGCTTGAGTTGGGCCTCCAACATGATTCGACTGCCCTTGCTGGACTTGTGTGCCTCGTAGCCCTTCTCCAAGTACTTCCAGGTCCTCTCCATGGTTCCTAATCATAATTAAATCATTAGGTAGCAATCGATTCTCAAATGAACAAAAAGAAGTACTTAGGAACGAGCTCACCTGTAAATTCAATTGTCGGGCACGAGCTCTAGTGATTGGTCCTTGAATGTCAAGTGGAGGAGTGTTGTGTGTATCCGAAGAAGTGATGTACTCATCATCATCCCCCTCTTGAAACAAAGTTGTCCTCAACTCAGCCTCATCTTCTTCTCCCAAGTATGGCTTCAAATCTGAAATGTTAAAGGTGGGACTAACCCCAAACTCGGGAAGCAACGCAAGTTTATATGTATTATCATTTATCTTCTCAACTATCTTAAAAGGACCAGCAGCTCTAGGCATCAATTTTGACTTTCTTAACTCAGGAAATCTATCCTTTCTCAAGTGCAACCAAACAAAATCACCCGGTTCAAGTTTAACTTCCTTTCTACCTTTACTAACAGTAATCCTATATTTTTCATTCATCTTTTCAATGTTTGCCTTAGCAGTCTCATGCATTTTGATAATAAAATCAGCACGCTCCTTAGCATCATTATGTACTCTCTCACTAGTAGGCAAAGGTAAAATATCAATAGGGGCACGGGGATTGAATCCATACACTACCTGAAAAGGACTTACCTTGGTGGTGGAGTGTTCCCACAGCTTCAAATTATTCTTCAAAACAGCTCTCAACATGGTAGACAATGTGCGGTTCACCACCTCGGTTTGGCCATCAGTTTGTGGGTGACATGTTGTAGAGAACAACAACTTTGTACCCAACTTGTTCCGTAGAGTACGCCAAAAGTGACTCAAGAACTTGGCATCACGATCTGAAGCAATAGTAGAAGGCATACCATGCAAACGAACTATCTCTTTGAAAAAGAGGTCAGCAATATGAACGGCATCATCGGTTTTATGACATGGTATAAAGCGAGCCATCTTAGAAAAGCGATCCACAACAACAAAAATGCTATCCCTCCCCCTCTTAGTCCTGGGCAATCCTAAAACAAAGTCCATAGAAATATCTGCCCACGGAATAGAAGGAACAGGAAGAGGCATATATAAACCATGTGGATTCAAGCGAGACTTAGCTTTTTGACACGTAGTGCAGCGAGCCACAAACCACTCAACATCTCGCCTCATCTTTGGCCAAAAGAAGTGTGTGGCCAGAACGTCCTCCGTCTTCTTAGCACCAAAATGTGCCATCAAACCGCCTCCATGCGCCTCCTGCAACAACAAAAGAAGAACGGATCTAACTGGAATGCATAGGCGGTTAGCTCGAAACAAAAACCCATCATTGATCATGAATTTATTCCATGCTTGTCCCTCTTTACAATGCAACAACACATCCTTAAAATCAGCATCAAAAGCATATTGTGCTTTAATAGTTTCAAGACCAAAAATGCGACAATCAAGCTGAGACAACATAGTATAGCGTCGAGACAAAGCATCAGCAATCACATTATCCTTCCCTTTCTTGTGTTTAATGACATAAGGAAAAGATTCAATAAATTCAACCCACTTAGCATGTCTATGATTCAAATTGGTTTGACTACAAATATGATTAAGTGATTCATGATCGGAATGAATGACAAATTATTTAGGCCATAAATAGTGTTGCCACGTCTCTAAAGAACGAACAAGAGCATACAATTCTTTATCATACGTGGAATAATTAAGAGCAGGACTATTCAATTTTTTACTAAAGTAGGCAACAGGTTTGCCTTCTTGCATTAAAACACCACTAATACCAATTCCGCTAGCATCACATTCCAGCTCAAAAGTCTTACCAAAATCCGGAAGTTGGAGCAATGGTGCGTGTGTAAGCTTGTCCTTCAAAAGATTAAAGGACTCCTCTTGTGATGGCCCCCAATGGAACACGACGCCCTTCTTTGTCAACTCAATCAACGGTGTCGCAATGGTGCTGAATTCCTTGACAAAGCGGCTATAAAATCCTACAAGGCCAAGAAAACTCCGCACTTGGGAGATCGTCGTGGGCGTGGGCCAACTCCATATCACCTCCACCTTGGCTCTATCAACCTCAATTCCCTGTGGAGTCACAACATAGCCAAGAAAAGAGACTCGATCTGTGCAAAAGGTGCACTTCTCAAGGTTACCAAACAAATGTGCATCTCTCAAAGCATTAAAAACAGCACGTAAGTGATTCAAATATTCATGCATGGACTTGTTATAAATCAAGATATCATCAAAGTAAACGACCACAAATTTGCCAATGAAAGGACGTAAAACCTCGTTCATTAATCTCATGAAAGTGCTAGGTGTATTAGTTAAACCAAAAGGCATGACTAACCACTCATACAAGCCGAACTTAGTTTTAAAAGCAGTTTTCCATTCATCGCCAGGTTTCATTCTTATTTGGTGGTATCCACTACGCAAGTCAATCTTTGTGAAAATTATAGCACCACACAACTCATCAAGCATGTCGTCTAGCCTGGGAATAGGATGACGATACCTTATAGTAATGTTGTTAATGGCTCTACAATCTACACACATATGCCAAGAACCATCTTTTTTGGGAACCAAAAGAATAGGAACAGCACAAGGACTAAGGTTCTCACGTACGTACCCACGGTCCAAAAGGTCTTGGACTTGTGCGCCTCGTAGCCCTACTCCAAGTACTTCCAGGTCCTCTCCATGGTTCCTAATCATAATTAAATCATTAGGTAGCAATCGATTCTCAAATGAACAAAAAGAAGTACTTAGGAACGAGCTCACCTGTAAATTCAATTATCGAGCGCGAGCTCTAGTGATTGGTCCTTGAATGTCAAGTGGAGGAGTGTTGTGTGTATCCGAAGAAGTGATGTCCTCATCAAGAAGCAAGCTGAAAATTTTCAGCAAACTTTGAACTCTGCCCAAATCAGGGAATTTGTGATTCTTCTTCTTTTCTCCTCGACCCAAAAGAACATGAACATGTTATAAATAGTAAAGAGGCCTCAGGAATCAAATTAATTCATTCCAAAAGCAGGGAATCAAGATTTATGCTGAAATCTGAAATTGAGTAGATAAAGATGATGATTTTCAAATTTCTCATGGTATATTCATCCTTTGCTTATGAACTTTTGCAATTTGCTTAGCAATGGTCTCAGGACTTCAAAACTCAAACCTCAAGCCATCTATTGAAGGGAATAAGGAGAATCAAGCATGCCCTGACATGAAACCCTAATTTTTGAAGAACAGAGGAAATTGAGCAAAAGGGAATCTTTGGTTCTTCCATTGGATTCTTGAGAGTTTATCTGACCAAATGGTCTTGAGGCATGCTCCCAACATAGACCAACTAAGAACCAACCAATTTAGCCTAGTCAGGTCCACTTCGCTTCACACGACCGCACCTGGCATCCTCACTGTTTGGACCTCAACTCCTCCCTGAGTCTAGTCCCGATCCTCTCGCCGCTGCCCGTCGTGTCCACCCGACACCGACCGAGACCTCCGACTCCACCTGAGTCTAGTATTAGTCTGTTCCGTTGCGCACGACTGCAACCGACGTCCAAACCATTTGGACCTCCGACTCCTCCCTGAGCCTAGTCCCGGTTTGCTCGTCGTTGCCCGTCGTGTCCGTCACCGGTACCTCCAGCTCTGGTTCCTCGTCTCCTGACTCGCAACCACCTCAGCAACCTCGATCATCTTCGGTATCACTGACCGTCTGGACCTCAACACCTCCTGTGCCTAGTCCCGGTCCTCCTCACCTCACCATGACCTAGCTCCGAAGTCCTGCAGTCACACAAACAAGCAAACCGTCACCTAGCACCGCACGAAACAGCATAATCAGTATTAGCACAAGTAAAGGTACTCAACCCTAGAATACCCAAAACAAACTCAAACTCACTAATACCACCGTCAATTACTCATCACCAACATGGGGATACATCCACATGGTCTCTCAATCTCCCCCTTGATGAGTATATTGACAAACACTGAAAAAGCATAAGATTGAGTTTGTTTGAAAGTCAAACATGGTCCAAAGGAAGAAAATGAAGCTAATGACCATGTTGACACAAGGAGCAAAAGAAAGAGCAATTTTTCCTCAAAGCTCCCAAAGATCCCAAAATGTGGCTTTTTCTCCAACTATTCTCCCCCTTTTGGCAATAAAGTCATCAAGGTTGTTTGGAGAAAAATAATGCATGGTGTGGCTGAATTTTATTCAAGCTAAGCAAATAGAGCCATAAAGATTATCCGAAATGACCATTAAGTATTACACCAAGCCATAATTCGTAGAAATGCTATCAATATCATAACAAGATATGCATAATCAAGCCAAGCCACATAAGTAACAACCTGATATTATATGAATTGATTAGCATGTCAAGCCATTTAAGGTCAAAGTCTAGCTAGAGGTATCCAAGGATGATGCAAGCCATGTCAATAATCTACGTGGAACCGATAAGCTAGTATTGAGTCAATTTAGAGTGCTATAAGTTCAAGAATGAATCATTTGTTCAAGCACTTTAGTCTTTTTGTAATCAAGCAAATTTAGCACAATGGACATATTTTACTTTGAAACTCAAGGTTGTTTCCAACCAACATTTTTGTCATATGCTAGATCTCAAGCCTTATGCGATCATTCCAAGCAAGAAGCTTAAGGAGATGATCTTGGTCATCCAAAACTCCCCCTGAGTTCATGCCTGCTGCAATGGCAAGCAGTCTTATGAGAAAGAATTGGTGAGATCAGTTCTTTCGCACATAAAAGAGATCTTTTTTCTTTCTTAAAAGGTTGTACTAACTCATAATTTATCAAGAAACTAGCATAGCTCAATCTAAAGCTCAGTTAAAGATACAAAGCTCAACTTAGCCTATTTGACATGGCATGAATCATAAGAGGATAACTAAAGACAGACTAGTCTCAAGAAGTAACATGACATGTCTTAATTCAAGTTGTGCAATTTTAATTAACTTATCAATGGCAAGGGCTTGATGACACATATAAAGACATGATAAATCTAGCAATTAAGCACAAATCATGGCAAGATGTAAAGCATTGTAATCCTGTCAACTAAGGATAATAATCAAGGCTCCATGTAATTATATTACAATGTAGAATGCTGAAATGCAAGAAAATCCAGCTCCCCCTCAACATGAGATGCACCTTTAGTTCAAGTTGTGTTATGTCAATATTAAGCGCCAGAAGCTCCCAAATGAACTCCTCCTGAACCAAAGGTATAAACTGAGAAGCTGGGAAAGAAATTAGAAAAGGCAGTCCTTAAAGTATAGACAAGATATAGAGGATACTATAGCTCTGACAGGCTCTCATCTACCCCATATGACACTAGGACTATCAACTGCCCATCTAACACACTAAGGAGCAAACATATTCCCTGTCTACCCAAGGGTGGCCCAACCCTTGCTCGAACCTATAAGAAGTGAGTGAGCTCAACCTAGTGAGAAGAGAGACAGCTAATAAGCAGCATCTTAGATCACAAGATGAGAGGAAGAAATTGTAATATCCTGATCGTCTATTCGGCGTAGGTTTTTAAAATAATCGCGGAGTTTCCCGATTTTTTGGTAAATCACGGGAGGTGAAAGTTAAATTGCATAATTGTCCAAACTTAAAAAATAAATTAAAACAATTAATTTGGATATTTTGGGCTGTCCGGAGGGGTGGGCCAGCCGCTTTGGGCCAGCCAGCCCAAATGGGGGCCCGTACCCCCTCCCAAACCCTAGCACCCTTTATAAACCCCCTCCCTTGCCCCTCACCCCTTTTTCCACCCCTGGCCGCACCCTTTCCCCCCTCCATCACCCCACAAGCTGCTGTCCATTGGTGCCAAGGAGAAAAAGAAAGGAGAGAAGAAAGGGAAGAGAAGAAAGAAGAAGGGAAGGAGGAGAAGAAGAGGAGGGAAGAAGAGGGGTGATCCCAAGGGATCATTTAGGTAATTTTTCCTAATCCCAAACCCTCTGTTTTATATATTAATTAGGGTTCTTGGCACGGAATTTGAAGGGAGATGATAGATTAATTGCCCGATTAGAGATTACCTGCTGTCTGCCTGTAGATTGATTCGCGCAGCACGTCTGTTCGTGCGGTTTAGACCTAGTAAACGATTTTTTCTGTAGACCCTCCCAAAATTAAAGTTGTAGAGGACTTCCAGACGCATCTCCTGTTTTGTTTTGGGAAATTTTGGCCGTGGGATATAGGATTTACAGGTTCGGTATTACCGCTGTTCGTCAGGCGAGCAGATTGGGACAGACTGATCTTAATCTATGGTTTTGAGGTAGTAAATGATTTTTATGGTCATGGCCGTAATTGAGAAAGTTGTAGAGAGTCTAGTAATCTAGCAGCTGTAGAAAATTCAGAATTTTTAGACCCCTGTACTGTGCTGGGACGCATTTGAATGCTGCTGTCCAGTCTGCCAGAACAGAGATCTTCCTCTGTTTTGGGCATTAAATTATACCTAGCTGTGGTCAAAATAAAAATATGTGTTCTACATGAAAAATGTAGGCTTCTAAGTGATGAATCCAGAGAGGTATCATTTTCTGTAATTGGATCAATATTTGTAAAGATACGAAAATGTTAAGCAGCGCTGCTGCAGTGGGTAGTTTGTTGAATTGTTGAACGGAGAGGAGTTTGTGCGGGTTCGGGGTTCTAGCGGTGTCTTTAATTATTTTAGTCATGTTTGTATGCTGTGGCTTTGTGCTGAGAGTTGCCTTTTGGACAGGTGGTCTTGTTCCTGAGGGCTCTTGATTTGCTTCGCTTCGTCGGTTGAGGCAAGTGAACGTAGCGGTGGTTGCTACCGTTTAACTTGTTATTCCTTCTACTTGCAATTTACATTATAATCGTAATTTGATACATTATGCCATGATTGCATGATATTTTAATTGTGGAGATGGTAGCAAGTATTAATCAATTGGATATGTTGATATTCTGCTAGTAGACATGTGGAATTCTAGCTTAATGTGATATTGTGGAATATGAAATTAATATGTGGTGGATGTGGATATATTGTGAGCATGATAATGCTCCTTTGAGGATGGATTAATGTGATTTATGATTATCATATCATTCATGTCATATCATGTCATTTGCATATGTGGATGTCGCCGCACCTAGCCGCGGGAATTGGGAGTTTGCTGAAATCAAGATCGTTCAACCTTTCCATTGGGAATTAGGAGCACGATGGTACTTCATCGGTGGTCGTGAAGTTCAGCACGTGTGGTTGGGCGAATTATAGAATGCTAACTCTTGCATTGGCAACGGGGGATCACTACGGTTCATCAAATCCACGTGAGTACCTTGATCCTACGTCGAGAATATCAGGCGACCCCGTATAATCTTGGTATCAGAGCGCGGTTTACTCGGTAGAATTATTTATCCTTAGTTTTAGATTTATTTACTTCTGTCCTATAGTCCATTAAAACCGAAAATTGCAACAAAAAAAATCCAAACCCTAGTTTTCGTGTTTGTTAATTTTGTGAGTTTTGTTAGGTTTTGATCCATTAGAATTTTGTTTAGGTGCTGATCGTTTGTGTTTATTTGCATAGCTTAATCTTTGTGTCCAATCCAACATTCAAAAAAAAATCTTGCTGATATTTTTTTTCATCAATTGAGACTAGCTGTTGAATATTGCATCTAGGGCTGCTCTTGAGTATTTTATACTTTGCTAAATATTTGTGACCTGCAAAAAAAAAAGAAATCAAAGAAACAATTAAAGCTAGTTCGGCCCTTAAAAAAACAGTTGAAAAAAGAAGAAGAAGAAAAGATAAAGAAAAAAATGGCCGAATTTAGGTGAGTTCCTAGTCCATAAATTCAGATTGTGTAATTTAATTTCTTGAGCAATCTCGTGCCCTTACATTCATATCATTGCAATTGGCTAACGTCTCTCCTAGTACTTTGTGCAAAACGAGCTATCTAATCTTTAATTTCAGATTGCCTCTAGTTAGCTCATTTCTTTGTTTGCATCGAGTCACATTGATCTTTACGTGTGCGTTCATATACTTCACTTAAATCTTTTGGATCAGCACTTAGGCAAAGTATTCTAGCTTGGATTATTACTTAACTTTACAACATCAAGAATTTCAGATTGCTAGGATATACACTTTCATACCAAGCTCCACCATATAACCGTTGTTGTGCAAGTAGTGAACACTCTTGAATTCGCTTAATCATCACGTTGAAGTTGTCACTTCTACCAGGTGTAAGTTTTTATTGGCCTTAATTCACTTCGGAAGGGTAAGAACTTTACTTGGGTGAGAAAATAGTGAGATTGAGTGATTTCCACATATATATATATATATATATATATATATATATATATATATATATATATATATATATATATATATATATATATAACATAACTAACCATGACAGGATATTTAACAATTCGTTCCTCTTGGTGTGAACAAAATAGGAATGAATCTTCAGTATTTCGTTCCTCATGGTGCGATTCCAATCCCAACAATTTGTCTATTTCGTTCTGTGGAAGTGAAGATCCAGAGGAGTATCTTGAGTGGGAATGGCGATTGGAGAAAGAGTTTAGATTTCAGAAGCTTCCCAAAGACCAAGAAGTGAGGCGAGCCACTATGCAGTTTAAAGACTATGCTTATAGTTGGTGGCAACAATTATCTGGAAAACGATTCATTAGATCTTGGTCAGATTTGAAGGTAATCATGAGAACTGAATTTGTGCCAACTTATTATGAGCGGGAATTGCTTCACCATGTGGAGAGCATCACAAGGGAGTAACACTGTTCAAGATTACTATAATGAGCTCAAGCGTGCATTACAACGTGCCGGTGTCACTAGTGCAATAAAAGAACAGGTATACTTCAAAAGAGGCTTGAATTGTAAGATCGCTACTGTAGTTCAATATAAATATTTTAGTAGCACGTATGATCTTGTGAATTGTGCTATTGAGGAGGAGAAGAGACTTATGGATACGCGTATACCACAGTTTCATTCAAGTCCATACTTCAATTCTTATGCCTCAAAAAGTATGACATATGGGAAGATGACCAAGCATTGGACTTTCCCTTCGGTCAAGAAGATATGTAGTGCTGCCCCATTGCTACAAACACCACTTGAGATGTATCAAAACCCATGCAAGGATGAGTGCCACATAGCCAAATTGAGTGAGAGTGATAAAAACAGTGAGTTGTGTGATTCCACCAAACGTGAGGTTGAGAGCATCCAAATTGGGAGTGAGAGAAATACACAAAAAGAAAAGAGAGAAAGAGATGATAGAAAAAATAAGATTACTTTTTATACTAACGACTTACTCTCTACTTCTAGTGTTGCTTCTCATATTATGCAGGTTGGCATTAAAGATGAGGAGTCAAATGTTCCACAACCGGTACCATTGGAAGTCAAAGATGAGAAGATAACCACAGTTGAAGATGAAGTACTTGCTGCTCCGTTGTTACATCATGACAATTTCATATCTACAGCACCTGCATCAACTGAAGAGAACAATAAAAGTAACCATATTGGTGCTGAATTTATTTGTGAAAAGATGAGTAATTGTGAGAACTCATGTGTTCAGTCGAAAATTCCATGTTCTGAAATTTCTTTGGTCAATTTACATAATGTGGAATTAATTACTCATAAGGAAGTTTTTGCTAGAATATCTCCTGATGATTCTTTATATTATATCATGTTCGATGATCCTAAAGAGCTATCTAGTGTCATTGAGGATGTTGCTGAAATTTCATGTTTAAAATCACTAGTTAGTTCCTATGCCTACATATATAGGTTCAATTTGATTGGAGATTATGGTATAGATGACAACTTTTATGTTTATCGAATATGCATTACATGTGATAAGCTTGCTGAGTTGAAATTGAATATTTTGGACAAACAATCTTTTATGCTACGTCATGATCACAATGAGATGAGGTTTAACAATAGTGCTTGCTGTTTACAAAGATTTCTTGTGCCTACTTGTTCTTCTTTCGATGAACAATCATATACAAATAATCAAAGTAGCGCAGTTGAAGCAAGGAAGGCCCTTAAAATTTTCTGTTCCATATTTAAACCGTTTGATCTGATTTTGCCCATTAATGACTTGTCCACGTACTTCACAAAGTCGAGGACAACTTTTTCTTATGGGAGGGAGAATGGTGTGAATGAAAACATTACAATGTATGCATTTGATAGCTGTTGTAGTATCAATTGGTTTGTGCAAAACAGTGAGAATGAGAATGACACGATAATTGATTCATACATATACCACACATATGTGTTGTTCTATTTGCTTACTACACCTCCAAGTAATAATAATGTGAAAGACGGAAGGGGTGTAACTGACCAATACATATACCATGCATACACATTGTATTCTTTGTTTAGTACAATTTCAGGCTATCAAAAGCCGAGGACGGCTTTTCTTGAAGAAGGGGAGGATGATGCGGATACGCACATGCTTAGCACTTTTCAGTCAAATACATTATTTCACTGGAAAGAAGTATTGAGCCGCATTAAATATTGTCAGGTGAATTTGTTTCTTAATGAATTTCCATCTATTCGTAGGAACGATATACTACCTTATGCCAAATTCTTGTTTATTATTAGGTTTGAATATTATGATGATTTCGGGGCCAAAGCAATGGAGAAGCACAATGAGGTTAATCATATTTGCTACCAAGAACAAATCAAGGAGGAAAGAAGCCCATGCAGTGAAACAAAGCCAAGCATCCCATGCAGCTAATCAAGGAGGAAAGAAACCCATGCAGTGGGAGAGCAAAAGGGAGGAGCCCAAGAACTTAAACTACAAGTTTTGGATAAGATTTTCAAGTCAAATTCGGACTTCCCACGTGCTCAACCCAATTCAAACTCGGATTCAACTCAGGATTCAATTCGGATTCGGTTCGGGACAGCCTGACAAGCAGTTACTAAAAAGGCCATAACTTTCACAAAAGGTGTCCGATTCAGGTGTTCTTGTACTCGTTAGAAAGATAATTTCAAGGGATATGCAATGGATCTAGTCCCACCTTCAAATTCATCACGGATGAAAAGTTATAACCGAAACAATATGACAGGTGAAAAATATAGTTCCCTTTTTGTGAGAGTTCACATCTAAAACCATATAGGGTTGAGTTGTACTTGGTTTGGGGACCATATGGTCATCCCAAGGGGCTATATAAGCCTTGTATTGGCAGCCTTTAGGGCTCAAACCACGTTTGATAATAAAATACTCTTGTTCTTTTTTATGGTCGACCCAATTTGAGGGAATTGGGAGTTTGCTGAAATCAAGATCGTTCAACCTTTCCATTGGGAATTGGGAGCGCAATGGAACTTCATCGGTGGTCGTGAAGTTCAGCACGTGTGGTTGGGCGAATTATAGAGTGCTAACTCTTGCATTGGCAACGGGGGATCACTACGGTTCATCAAATCCATGTGAGTACCTTGATCCTACGTCGAGAAGATCGAGCAACCCCGTATCAGATCCAGATAAGGATGGTGAGCCAGTTGACCAAAAGGAGTACCGCAGCATGATTGGCTCCCTATTGTACCTCACTGCCTCGAGGCCAGACATACACTTCTCTGTGTGTCTATGTGCTCAATTCCAGGCTTCTCCTCATGTATCTCACCACCAGGCGGTGAAACGCATCTTTCAGTACCTTCGAGCTACCATAGACTACGGTATCTGGTACTCTTCTTCTTCATGTCTTTCCCTTAGAGCTTACTCCGACATAGACTTTGTACGTTGCTGCCGCTAGTGCTGCAATCAGGTGCTATGGATGGTCTCGACCTTGCGGGACTTTGGGTTAGTCATAGATAGTGTTGCACTCTTTTGTGATAACACTTCTGCCATTAATATTGCCAATCAGCTGCCGCTAGTGCTGTAGGATAGATAGGAAGAACACTCCTGGCACTTGCCAATTCATTGGCACTTATCTTGTTTCTTGGTCTTCTAGGAAGCAATCCAATGTTGCACAGTCCACCGCAGAGGCCGAGTACGTTGCTGCCGCTAGTGCTGCAATCAGGTGCTATGGATGGTCTCGACCTTGCGGGACTTTGGGTTAGTCATAGATAGTGTTGCACTCTTTTGTGATAACACTTCTGCCATTAATATTGCCAAGAGCCCATGCAGCACTCCAGGACCAAGCACATTGATATCAGATATCATTTTCTTAGAGACCATGTGGGGAAGGGTGACATAGTGCTCCAGTTTGTGGACAGTGACCACCAGTTGGCTGATATCTTTACAAAGCCTTTAGATAGCTCGAGGTTTTCGACATTACCAGGAGAGCTTGGGGCGGTCTGTCCTTATGGATTGTTGTGAGGGGGAGCTTCGTGCTTTATGATTTACCTTGCTTATATGCTCCTGTTTCATTCTGCTGCATGTCATGAGGGTGCATTCGGGTTAGTCCTTCTAAGCATAGATTAGAGTGGTTCTCTCGCTTAGTTTCTTAGATTTCTTCCTCTCATCTTGTGATTCTAGGATGCTTCTTATTAGCTGGTTCTCCTCTCACTAGGTTGAGTTCACTCACTTCTTATAGATCTAGTGAGGGTTGGGCCACCCTGGGGTAGACAGGGAACGTGTTTACTCCCTAGTGTGTTAGAAGACCAGCTGATAGTCCTAGACTCATATGGGGAAGATGAGAGTTAGCCTGAGCCATAGTATTCTCAGTGTCTTATCTATGATTTAAGGACTGCCTTTTCTGATTTCTTTGCCAGCTTCTCGTATTTATTACTTTGGTTCAGGGGGAGTTCATTTGAGATTTGTTAGAACTTTATGATGACATAACTCTAATCGAACTAAAAGTGCTTCACATGCTTAGGGGGGCTGAATTTTCCTGCATTTCATGTCATTTTCAGCATTATGATTTGTAATATAACTATATGGAGCATTGATTATTATCCTGTTATGACATAATAGAATTGCATTACATCTTGCCATGACTTGTGCTAGGGTGCTTGATTTATCATGACTTTATATGTGTAGTCTAGTCTTTGCCATGATAGTTGATTAAAATTTACACAACCTGAATAAAACCATGTCAAGTTATATCTTGTGGCTAGTCTGTTTTCAGTTATCCTCTTATGATTCATGCCATGTCAAATAGGCTAAGTTGAGTCTTGAATCTATATTGAGTTTTAAATTGAGTTATGTTAGTTCTTTGATGAAGCATGAGTTAGAGTTAACTCTATGTTCTTGAACTAAATTCAACAAAAGCAAAAAGATCTATTTTGTGCGAAAAAACTGATCTCACCAATTCTTTCTCATGAGACTACTTGCCATTGCACAAGGCATGAACTCGGGGGGAGTTTTGGATAACCAAGATCATTTCTTAAGCTTATTGCTTGAAATGGTCACATAAGACTTGAGATCTAGCACATGGCTAAACAACAAAATATTGGTTGGAAACAACTATGAATTTCTAAAAGGAGAAGTATGTCAACTGTGCTAAATTTGCTCAATCACAAAAGGCCAAGCACTTGAACAAATGATTTATTCTCGAACTTATAGCACTCTAAATTGACTCAATACTAGCTTCTTGATTCCACTTATTATATTGACATGGCTTGCATCATCCTTAGATACCTTTAGCTAGACTATGACCTTGAATGACTTGACATGCTAAACAATTCATCTAATCTTCAGATTATGACTTATTTAGTTTAGCTTATCTATACATGAATTGTCATGATCTAGATATCATTCTCTTGTGTTATGGCTTGGTGTAATACTTAGAATGTCATTCTGAATACTCTTTCATGGCTCTAATGCTTACAATTGAATAACATACAGTCATACCATTCCAGTCATGCTCCATTTTCCTCCTTGCATCTTGATGATTTTATTGCCAAAAGGGGGAGAATAATGGAGAAAAATGCATAAAAAGGGAATTTTCTGGAGCTTTTTAGGAAAAATTGCTCTTTCTATTCTTGCTCCTTTTGTTAACATGGTCATAATGTCCTCTGTCACTCTTTCTAGACCATATGTGACTTTCTCAGTTAAATTAAAAAAACAAACTCAACTTTATGCTTTTTCCATGTTTGTCAATATACTCATCAAGGGGGAGATTGAGAGATCATGTGGAGGTGACCCCATATTTGTGATGAGTAATTGACACTTGTTTTAGAAAGTTTGAGCTTGATTTGTGCGTTTTCTGCCAAGTCATAGCTCCCTGCGTGGTCGGAAGTCGTTTCGACCACGTTGGCCGTGGTCGGAAGCCCCTAGACGGATTTACGACCACATTGGCTATGGTTGAAAGGCAGCAGCAGTGGTTACGACCACACTGGCCATGGTCGAAAGGCAGCAGTACTGTTTACGACCACATTAGCCATGGTCAGATGGCAGCAGGAGAGTTTACGACCTCTCAGTCGGAAGTCAGAAGCCAGCCGAAGGGTCTATGACCACTTTGGCCGTGGTCGGAAACCAGCCAAAGGGTTTACGACTGATGAGGACATCTCTATTACACATTCTTCATCCACTCCAAGTGTGCATGACAAAGCTAGTGATGAGGCTCCAAAAGGTCCTATGACAAGAGCAAGAGCTAAGCTACTTCAACAACAGGTGCTTTTGTTTCTTAGAGAGTCTTCTATTACGTTAGATGAGAATAGCATACTACCTAATGCAAATATGTTATGTGTTCTCAGATTTGAAGCAACGGAAGATCAAGTGGAGAAGGACCAACTCGGTAGGATCTTATCCCTTTAAATTTCAGTTTATTACTTTCTGTCCTATAGTCCATAAATCAAAAACACATAAAAAAAGAGGCGAGCAACAAAAAAAAGAGAGAGCGAAAAAAAGGTGAGTAGGCTGATTTGGGTGAGTGGTTCTAGCTCATATTTTCAGTTTGAGTGATTAATATTCTTGAGCAATCCTGTGCCCGCTTTTCTTGTTATTGCAATTGGCTAGCATCTCTCCTAGTACTTGATGCAAACGACCGGTGAGAATCAAATACGATCGGTTCAGAGTACTTACGACCAGTTCCGAACGCTTCAATCGCTTCTCCGATCGCTTTTTCAACGTGGTCATAAATTTATTGTAGCAACTTACGACCACTCTGCAATATCGCTGCCGCTGCCTTCCTTCAGCCGCTCGAAATACCGTGATCGAAGCCTTCTACGATCACGCAGTGATGCTGGCGATCACTATTCACCGTGGTCGAACACCGTACGACCACGTTCACTTCCTTCAACGTGGTCGGAGTCGCTTCCGACCACGTTCTGGCCTTCCTGGTGTAGTCGTATCTCGTTACGACCACGTACACCGTGGTCGTCGAAGAATCACTGTTCCTTTGCCGTGTTCGTAACCCCTCTCGATCACGCCTGCCTGAACTTTGCCGTGGTCGTAACTCCTCCCGACCACGTTTCCCGTGGTCGTGAGTCCTTTCGACCACGTCTTGCGCAAACACACGACAAAACAATGCTCTGTGTTTCTCCCTCTTTTTGGTATTTTCTCAATGGCTTGGTACATCGAATACATGGCTCTAAGCCTCTTTTTATACCCGGCTGTCCTACTTCAACACGGGTTCTCACTACGATTTAAACTCGGATTCGACTCGATCGACTTCTACTCTTTTCCTTCTACGACTTTGAATTGCGGCTGTAATTGACTTGATTACACCCAAATTTTTTTGCACATGACTCTAAAACAAGATTATTTACAACATTCTCTCCCTAATCTTGTTTTTCGACTTCGATCATGCCAATCTTCTTCCTCATCTCTGAAAACTTTATCCGCCCCAGCGACTTTGTCAATATGTCTGCTTTCTGTTCTTCGGTTCTAATGTAGTTGATAGCAATCTTCCCTTCTTCGACACAATCTCTGATGTAATGATATCTTGTGTCTATGTGTTTGCTTCTATCATGTAGAACCGGATTCTTGCTTAGTGAAATAGCCGATTTGTTATCAACCCCGAGCGTTACCTTCTGATTTTCTTCATCGACAATTCACTCAACGATCGAGCGAGCCGACTCCTGGCAAGATCTGCGCTCGCTGCGATGTACTCGGTTCACACGAAGATAATGCAACCACCTTTTGCTTCTGAGATTGCCAGCTGATCGGACTCTCCCCGAGCACAAACATTATGCCTGTCGTGCTCTTTCGATCGTCGACATCTCCCGCCATGTCGCTATCACTGTAGCCCGTCAGCTGCAACGACTTTCCACCTCCTTTCCTGTACTGAATCCCGAGATTCAAAGTACCTTTGATGTATCTCAGGATGTGCTTCACGGCATTCATATGCTCCTGAGTCGGTTTCTCCATGAAACGACTTACGTATCCGACCGCAAACGAGATGTCTGGTCGGGTGTGCACCAGATACCGTAGACTTCCGACAATGCTCCTATAAGTCGTGGCATCAACTGGTGATCCTGGGCCTGTCTTGCTCAACTTCAGATGATTCTCCATTGGGGTTTGACATGGATTGCACTCTTCCATACCTGACTTCTCCAGAATCTTTCGAGCATATCCCGACTGACAAAGTGTTATGCCGTTGTCGGTTTGATTTACTTCAATGCCGAGGTAGTAGCACAGAAGTCCCAAATCGGTCATTTTGAACAGCCTCTTCATCTCTTCTTTAAACCTCATAATCTCCTTCGAACTCGATCCAGTAATGATCAAGTCATCCACGTAAACGCCCACGATCAGTCTGTTCTTCGCATCTCCCCTTGAGTATACCGCATGTTCAGAGTTGCTTCTTCTGAACCCGAGTGCCGTTAGACTTTTGTCAAGCTTCAAATTCCATGCTCGTGGTGCTTGCTTAAGTCCGTAGAGAGCTTTGTTCAGCTTCAAGACTTTCTCGGCTTGCTTCTTGGATTGAAAACCTGGCGGTTGAGAAACATAAACTTCCTCCTCAATGTCTCCGTTCAAGAACGCCGTTTTCACATCCATGTGGTGAATCTCCCATCCTCCGTTTGCTGCCAACACAAGAAGTAGTCGTATAGTCTCCATACGAGCTACTGGGGCAAAGACTTCTTCGTAGTCGATGCCTTGTTTTTGAAGATACCCTTTCGCCACAAGTCGTGCTTTGTGTTTTACGACTTTTCCCTTGGAATCCTTCTTTACCTTGAAGACCCACTTTAAACCGATCGCTCGATGACCCTTCGGCAAATCGGTGAGTTCCCAAGTGTTGTTGTCTTCAATAGATTTCAGCTCTTCCTGCATAGCAGTTCTCCAATGTTTATCTCCCTCCGCTTCTTCATAGCTTTCGGGTTCTTCAGCTGTTGTATACAGTAACAGCTCATTCATCTGTATTGGCTCAGTTTGAGCATAGATCTCATCGATGCTCCTCATCTTCGGCACTCTGCCGTCTTCTTCATCTTCAGTATCAGGTGAGGTTTCCTGATCATTTGCACCAATCATGTTCGAGTTTTGAGGTGTGGTCGTAGTTCCTTCCTCCATTGTCGTATTGTCGGTGTCTACTTCTTCGACATCGAAAGTTATCCACTTCGACTTATCTTTCTCAATGTCTTGATGTTCTTCCCACTCCCAATGTTTGTCTTCTTGAAAGACTACATCTCTGCTCACATGTAGCTTATTTTCGACTGGATCATAGCACCTATATGCCTTGGTACCTGATTCCGAGCCGAGGTAGATCATCCTTTTGCTCCGATCGTCCAGCTTCCTCAGGTAAGTCGATGATCTCACATGTGCCAAACAGCCGAAGACTTTCAAGTGATCGACGTTCGGTTTTCTCCCCGACCACAACTCGTATGGAGTAACTCCATCCAACGACCGTGTGGTCGCTCGATTTAGCAAATAGACCGCATGTCTTACGGCTTCTGCCCAAATCCTCCCGGGTAGGTATCGACTCTTCAGAAGACTTCGTGCGGTTTCGACCACGGTTCGGTTTCTTCTTTCTACGACTCCGTTTTGTTGAGGCGAGTACGGAGCCGTGAAGAACCTTGCAATGCCCTTCTCTTCACAGATTGAGTCAAACTCTTTTGCGAGAAATTCTCCTCCTCGATCAGACCTGACCGCTTTTACCCTCTTGTCGACTTCGTTTTCAGAAAGAGCAATAAACTTCCGAAAGTTTGACTTTGCCTCATCCTTGCTCTTCTGCATGTACACCCACATGGCTCTGGAGTAGTCGTCCACGACTAGCATGAAATACTGGTTTCCAGCGTCGGTGCGGGGTGTGATCGGTCCGCATAAGTCGACGTGAACCAGCTCGAGTGGTTGTGAAGCTCTAAACTTCGTTTGCTGTGGGAAGCTGCTACGAGTTTGTTTCGCCACCAGACAACCTTCGCAGACTTGCTCTGGGTGGTCGATTTTTGGTAATCCGACCACCATCTCTTTCTCTGCCATTGCTCTGAGACTTTGGAAATTTATATGACCAAATCTCTCATGCCACAGCCAGGCGGGATCTTCAATTGTGGTCTTCAAACACTTCTGCTTGCATGTTTCGATCTTGATCTTGTACAAACGGTTCACAGTCCGTTGTACCTTCATCAGCAGACGTTCGCTTTGGTCGAACACCTTCAGATAGTTGCCTTTGAGCTCAATTCGACAATCTTCTTCAGTCAATTGTCCAAGGCTTATGATGTTGCTTCGTAGATTCGGTATGTAATATACATCCGACAATCTTCTCTGGCTACCATCCTTGCACTGCATCAGGATCGTGCCTCTCCCTTTTATCTGAACGGTCGAGCCATCTCCGAATTGTACTTTTCTGAGCACACTCTCGTTTAAGTCGTGAAACATCGAGTGTATGCCCGTCATGTGGTTACTGGCTCCGTTGTCGAGATACCACTCTCCCGTCTGCTCCATCAGACTTGGAAATACCTTCTCCTCGTTTAACAGAACCATTGTCGGTTCGTCTACAGTGCAGAGCGACAACAGCAGTGTTGGTTCTTTGTGCTCAGTCGTTTGAGCCAAATTGACCTCCTCTCCCTTCCTTTTGCTCCGGCAATTCGCAGCATAGTGACCATATTTCTTGTAGTTATGGCACTGGATGTGGCTCCGACATTCGGCTGCGTAGTGCCCAAACTTCTCGCACGTGTAGCACTGGACATCAGACTTGTCGGTTTGACGGTCGCCGCCTCCACGACCACCTCCTCGACCACTTCGTCCACGACCTCTGTGGTCGTAGCCTCGACCTCGTCCATGAGATGCACCGCGGCCGGTCGATGTGCCGCGACCACGACCACGACCACGACCGCCCCTCGATGACGAGTCTCCTCGGTCTTTCACATCTTCTCTTACGAGCAGCACTTGCTGACCGTTGTCTTCTTGATAACTCTTTAGGAGCTGCTCGTGTGCTTTGAGCGCTCCGGTTACCTCCTTAATCTTCATCTTCGAGAGGTCTTGCGAGTACATAAGCGTGGTTATGACTGGAAGGAACTTCTCTGGTAGCACTCTCAAATACTTCTTCACTGCCACCTCTTCTTTTAAGTTCGTTCTTCCTTCACTCGATCTACTCTTCGTTGCGAGTACATAAGCGTGGTTAAGATTTGATCTCGTTCACGACTTCGTTGAATCGACCAGAGAACTCTTCCACGGTCTGACTCTTCCCCATCTTCATGGCTTCAAACTCACTTCTTAAGGTTTGAAGTCGAACTTCCTTCACTCGATCTACTCCTTCATGCATAGTTCGCAGAGTAGTCCAGACTTCCTTCGCTGTCTCCTTGCCGACTAGCTGTCGCATCATTGAGTCGGGCACAGCTTGATAGATCGCTGCCATCGCCATCTTGTCGAGATGATCATCGAGGACCTTGTCCTTATCCTTTGGTTCGACCGCACCCCAGACGCCTTGCGCGATCATGTTGACCTTCATCTTCATCGCCCAGACCGGATAGTTGTCCAAGCGAGGATCGGCATCGCAGCGATACGCTCTGCTTCGCCGTGTCAGCCATGTTTAACCACGGCTCTGATACCAACTGTTGAAGGGTCTTACGACCTCCCAGGATCTTCCACGATCGGTTAGAGTCGTTTACGACCGGTGAGAATCAAATACGATCGGTTCAGAGTACTTACGACCAGTTCTGAACGCTTCAATCGCTTCTCCGATCGCTTTCTCAACGTGGTCATAAATTTCTCAGTAGCAACTTACGACCACTCGCAATATCGCTGCCGCTGCCTTCCTTCACCGCTCGAAATACCGTGATCGAAGCCTTCTACGATCACGCGGTGATGCTGGCGATCACTGTTCACCGTGGTCGAACACCCGTACGACCACGTTCACTTCCTTCAACGTGGTCGGAGTCGCTTCCGACCACGTTCTGGCCTTCCTGGTGTAGTCGTAGCTCGTTACGACCACGTACACCGTGGTCGTCGAAGAATCACTATTCCTTTGCCGTGTTCGTAACCCCTCTCGATCACGCCTGCCTGAACTTTGCCGTGGTCGTAACTCCTCCCAACCACATTTCCCGTGGTCGTGAGTCCTTTCGACCACGTCTTGCGCAAACACACGACAAAACAATGCTCTGTGTTTCTCCCTCTTTTTGGTATTTTCTCAATGGCTTGGTACATCGAATACATGGCTCTAAGCCTCTTTTTATACCCGGCTGTCCTACTTCAACACGGGTTCTCACTACGATTTAAACTCGGATTCCGACTCCGATACGACTTCTACTCTTTTCCTTCTACGACTTTGAATTGCGGCTGTAATTCGACTTCAATTACACCCAAATTTTTTTGCACATGACTCTAAAACAAGATTATTTACAACAAGGAAGAGCTAGTCATATACGGTTACACTGATGATAGCTTCCAAACCGATAAAAATGATTTTTGATCACAGTCTAGGTTTGTGTTTTATCTTAAAGGAGGAGTAGTAAGTTGGAAAAATTCCAACCAAGAGTTGGTTGTGGATTATACAATGCAGGCCAAGTATACTGCGGCTTATGAAGCTACAAAGGTGGTTGTTTGGATAAAGAAATTTATCTTTAAGCTAGGTGTGGTCTCTACTGCTTCTAGTCCAATAGATCTCTATTGTGATAGTAGTGGAGCCATTGCATAAGCCAACAAGCCTAGATCACATCAAAAATCCAAGCACATATTTTGGCATTTTCACCTCATTTGTGAGATTGTTGATAGAGATGATGTGATGATATATGCAAAGTGCACACGGATTTAAATATTGTTGATCCATTGATAAAGCCTCTTCCGCAAGCAAAGCATGAGGCGCACATAAGAGCTATGTGTATTAGATACTTCCATGACTGACTCTAGTGCAAGTGGGAGATTATTAGTAATATGCCCTAGAGGCAATCATGAAGATTGTTAGACCATGTGGTGATCATGCAATAAGTGATGATGAATAATTGACATTTGGGTAGTATTGGAATTTGCATTTGTGAAAGTTCCAATCGATGCACTATTCTTGCTGGAGTTTTCAGGATGGCAGACCATGGCAAATGACCATGGTAGGTTGGCAATGACAGTCGACCACGGCAGATGTCAACCACAGCTGAACGATCATGACAAAATGACTTGTTTGTAGACTCTTTATTTATGTTTTGATATTATTCTAAATTATCTCTGATCTTATGACATTATATGTAAGAACAATTAATGTGATTTTGTTTGAAGCCATGTAACCTAGTGTAGATGTTGCCTGATGTTTCTCGCGAGTTGCTAGATGTGTAGAAATATGCCATTATATATGCCATTATCTATGGCAAGTTTGCAACCGAAATGGTAAGTTTGGGAAGGAATCCACCTTATGTTACCAATGGTAAGCCTTTTTATATGGAGCAGTGTAGGTTTACATTGACTGCACCGTTTCCATGTAACAATGCAAAGGGAAATCATGTAGGGAATTTCAGTTAATCTATACTTTTTGTAGTTGCGCACACCAATGTTAAGTCAATCGTGGTGGTACATATGCCGTATATATCTTTGGGAGCATATAAAATACTAGCTGCGTATGCGCGGCGACACGCCGCGCAAGGTAATTTGTGTGAACAATTGATTAATGTATAAGGATAGTTTCGACGACGTTCAGCTCCTCACAACATGAGTCTTCATCATGCTGAGATGGTTTACCATGATCGCATCACCTTGTGACCAGCCTCAGCTCCTCACAATGTGCTCGGAGCCATTTCCGGCTGCGTTGAGCTCTTCACAACATGGTCAGAACTCCTTCCGATCAGGTTCACCTTCTCACAAGGTGGTCAAAGCCAATTCTGACCACGTTCAACGCTTCATAATATGATTGTAACTGCTACCGACCACATTTCTCTTGTAGTGCCATAGCCGTAGGTTGTCCGAACTGTGCTTAGTTTCTTTACCGTAATCGTATCACCCCTTGACTAATGTGACGATGGCCCGATCTTCCAAAAGGTACTGATAAGTTGATTGTGGAGAACTCAACGTTGATGATCCAAAGGCTCTGACCAAAATAGATCGAACCCCTCACAATCACTACACCACTGCTCCGTTGGTTATCAACCGTGTCGAACGCGGTTGACCTCGCCAAGAAGGCTATCTCCTGCAAGCGAATCAAGAACACAAGCAAGAGAGTACAAATGCAATCTGAAATTGTATTACGAATAAAGATTAAGTTCACAAGTTGGGGTTCCTCAACTGAACATGCGGTGAAACTGCTAAGCAGAATAATTTCTTAAGAAAAACCCGAGGAAAACTAAAGGGGTGCGACCTCCTTAAATAGGGGAGGGAAAAGCCACACTTATCTAAGGAAAATGGTGTGGTACTATTCATGGCTACTGTTCATGTGAACAGTACCCATGAAGATGACAGCGGCCCAAATAGCCTAAGTGGTGATATAAGGCCCAAGGCCCACTTTGACTCAGACTGGAAAAGTGACGCGACTTGTTTGGAAGTTTCTGATCGGCTCAAATGGATTTTGGAGGTGAGAGATTCATCTGAAAGTAGACTCCAAGAGCTTTCCAACGAGTGCTCATGGGCCCCGAGAAGCCTTCTGGATCAAAAGTTATGACCATTTGAAGTAGACGTTGTTAAAAAGGTCGAAACTGAGTCGAACTCGCGAACAGGACTTGGATTGCGCTTGACAGTTCCACTTCTACATTTGAGCTCGCGTGGTTCTTCCCCATGGTTCCTAAGGATAATTAAATCATCACAAGAATTAAGTAGTATACCATTCTTTGAAACATTTGTATGCAAACTTAGGAATGCATTCACCTAATGGTTAAGTTGACGTGCTCGCGCTCGAGTCATTGGTCCTTGTATCATAGTTTCAGTTTGATAAGTTTGTTGTGGAGTTGGCATGGTTGTATCTATGGAAAGGATGTCCTCATCATTGACCACTTCATACAATTACGTTCACCTCCTCACAACCTGATTGAGATTGTTTCTAATCATGTTTAGTGGTGCACAACGTGATCGAAATTCATCACGTAGAATGTGGTTGTCACGGACCACTCACTATGTGGTCGAAACCAACCACTATTAATGTGATTGCATAACGTGGTCGTTACCGATCACTGTCAACGTGGTCAAAATTGGAACGATCGAAGGAGCGACGGAGCGGTCGAACGGCTGCCTGGGTAGTTGTACGTCGTGGTTGTGAGTGTGGTTGTAAGCCATCCTCGAGCACGTTGTGAGTGTTGGAATTAATCTTGATAATTTGTACGTGGTCGTGGTCGAGTGCTCATGGTCGAAGATGGCCGTGGTCGGATGACTGTGGTCAAAGAAGCCCATGGTCGAAGATGGCCGTGGTCAAAGATGGCCGTAGTGGAAGAAGCCCGTGGTCGAAGATGGCCGTGGTGGAAGAAGCCCGTGGTCGAAGATGGCTGTGGTCGAAGATGGTCGTGGTCATATGGCCGTGGTCGAAGAAGCTCGTGGTCGGATGGGCTTGGTCGAAGATAGGCGTGGTCGGATGGCCGTGGTCGAAGATGGCTGTGGTCGAAGATGGTCGTGGTCGGATGGCCGTGGTTGAAGATGGCCGTGGTCGGATACCCGTGGTCGAAGATGGCCGTGGTCGCATGGCTGTGGTCGAAGATGGCCGTGGTCAAAGATGGGCGTGGTCGGATGCCCGTGGTCAAAGATGGGCATGGTCGGATGCCCGTGGTCGAAAATGGGCGTGGTCGAAGATGGCCCTAGTCGGATGGGCGTGGTCGAAGATGGGCGTGGTCAGATGGGCGTGGTCGAAGATGGGCATGGTCGGATGCCCGTGGTCGAAGATGGGCTGGTCAGCGGGCTGTGGTCGAAGATGCCCGTGGTCGAGCCACCGTGCGTGGTCGGTAATGACCACGTTGTGAGGGATCATTACGACCATGCTGAAGGGGGCGGTTACGACCATGTTGTGAGGGGTCATTACGACCACGCTGAAGCGGGAGGTTACGACCACATTGAAGCTGGTAGTAACGACCACGTTGAGAACGGCCGGTTACGACCACGTTGTAGTCAGTTACAACCACGTTGTAGTCAGTTACGACCACATCGTAACAGGGGTCGTGTGAGCGGTCGGTTATGACCAGTGTGGTCGTGGACGACCAGTCTGTTTGAAGTCAACCAGTGCAGTGATTGCGTGGTCAAAACTCGAGTGCCACGGTCGAAGCCAAGATCAGAGAAGTAGTCAAGGAGCAGCTGAAGTGGAAACCAGTGGCTGAGATCGTGCAGTCAAGTCGGCGCAGTGAGTTGTCGTAGCCGTTGGCAAACGTGATTAGAGGGCGTTCGACTACAACAAACCTGAAGAAGACATGGTCGGGAGGTGATACGACCACGACGGAGAAATTTAGCATGATCGCAAGATGTACGACCACAGCAAAGGTGATCGAACGTGGTCGGGAGGCATTACGACCACAGCAAGGCAGGATCGGGATGGCGTTCGACCACGTTGAAGTGTTGAACGTGGTCGAAAGGCTTTGATCACGTTGATAGAGATTGAACGTGGTCGGAAGGAGGGCTTTGACCACATTGTAAAGACACTAAACATGGTTGGTGAAGGCCTCGACGACATTTTGAAGCTTCGACCACGGTGTGAGTGGTCAGAAGAGGTTGGGACTGTGTCGTTTAGCCTTGAACGTGGTCGGAAGGGACTCCAAACACGTTTTAAGGAAGTGATCGTGGATGAAAAGGTGATCGTGGTCGAAAAGGTGTTTTGACCACGGTGAACATTGATCGCCAGCATCACTACGTGATCGGTGAGAGTTGCAATCAAGGTGATTCAAGTGGGGTCGAAGGTAACACAACACAGCGACAGAGAAGAGCGGTCAGAAACCTCAGCAGAAGGTTTACGACCACGAAGGAAAGTGATCGAACGGGCAACAGAGCGGTCGAACGGTAGTAGGAAGAGGTCGTAAGCAGTCGTGACCGGTCGTAAGTGGTTGGAAGCACTCGTAAGAGGTCAAAAAAGTCCTAGGAGAAGTCGTAAGACTTACAACAAGTGGTATCAGAGCAAATCCAACACTCAAAACAGGCACGCAGTTATAAGAACGAAACAAGACAGCCATAGAAAGAATAAAATCTGTGAAGCTAATAATAACACATATAGAACATGCGGCGCAGAAGCTCTACGTTGTCTGTAGTCGGTTACGACTATGGTGTGTAGTCGTAACAGGGCTTGTGGGACTATCGTGGATGATCAGTCTGTTGAAGTCGAAGACGACCAGTGCAGCGATTGTGTGGTCGAAGCTCGAATCCTGTAGTTGAAGCAATGATCGAAGAAGCAGTCAAGGAGTAGCCGAAGTGGAAGCCACTGGCTCGGGCCGTGCTTTCAACCACGTTTTGCATGGTCGGTTTCAACCACGTTGTCTGTGTTGGCTACGACCACGTTTACCAACGTTGTAAGAGGTCATTTCAACCACGTTGTGTTGTGAGTGGTCGGTAACGACTATGTTGAGAGTGGTCGGTTTCGACCACATTGTGCGAGCTCGATTTCGACCACGTTGTCTATAGTTGGTTATGACTACGGTGTGTGTGATCATAACAACGCTTGTGGGAGTGGTCGTGGACGATCACCCTCTTGAAGTCAAAGACGACCAGTGTAGTGATTGTGTGGGCGAAGCTCGAGTGTTGCGGTCGAGGCCATGATCGGAGAAGCGATCAAGGAGGAAGTGAAGTGGAAGCCAGTGGCTAGGGTCGTGCGGCCAGTCGCTCGAGCGGTGAAGATGATACCCACTATGGAGTGGCCATGGTCAAAGATGCCGGTGATCGAAGATGCCCGTGGTCGAGTCGCCCTAAGTGGTCGGTAACGACCACTTTCTGTGTAGTCGTTACGACCACGTTGTGTGTCGTCGTTATGACCACGTTTTTCAGGGGAAGAAACACAGGGAGAGCAAGGAGAAGAGCGACCGAAAGATAGAGACGAGACTGTTTCACGTCCGACAACACACGTTGACTTCCCTCTATGCTATATATTCACTCTGATTTTCCCCAAAATCTCTCCTCACTCACTACACAGAGGTTATAGGGTATATATCGCCGGAGTGCCAGAAGAGGAAGGAGCTCAATGATTGGAGGCAAAGCAAGTGATGCTCGTGGAGAGCGAGAGGAGTAGATTTAGAGAAGGGACTAAGACGGCGGCCGTTGAGAGGGAATCAGATACATGGATGGAGGGCTGAATCTATTCGACCGCAAGGCAGACGGAGAAAGAGGGGGGCATGCAGAGGAAGAGGAGGAGGTCGACCAACGAAAGAAGAGCAAAGTCTTCTTGAGACCAGAAGGTAGATGGAGGAAGATGGGGGCATGCAGAGGAAGTGGGGGAGAAGGTTGACCGGAGAAAGAAGAGCAAAGTCTTCTTGAGAACCTCACGGAGGAGGAAGGCGAGAGGACGTCGACCGGTGTAGGTGGAGCAAGCAACAACGGTGGAGAGCAGCACGAGCAGATCTGGGGGAGGAGCTGAGATGGCGACCGCTGCAAGGCAACCAAGAGAAAAAATAGAGGACGGGCCTGGGACACACGAATGGAAGGATGGAAGCGATGCGAAGCTAGCTGTGCTGTGCCACCAGCAAAGCAACATGCCACGAGGAAAGCCGCGCGAACGTTCGAGAGAACACACACGCATGTGGCGACGTATCGCGACGCCATGCCATCGAAACCGCATGTCACAAACCGCCGTTGAAACCGCACGTCACTGTCCGCTCATGAAGAGCGCCCCCGTGTATGCACGCGTCAAGCGAAGAGAAAGCGAGCGCACATACACACGGCAAGCGGAGCGGAAGCGAGAACGCGCGCACACGTCGGCCGCAGAGAGCAAATGCCGATGTGGACACCCTCAGCGGCCGGAGAGTACCACGGGTTTGTTTTATGGATGATATTTGACCACCCGTACTCGTATAAAATATGCTAGTATTTCTGCAAGGCGTCTTGTCTGAGCTGAGAGCTGGCTAGTGAAAGAACACACGCGGTGCCGCACCGGATCCCGCCCGCCCCACTCACGAGCACAAGCCGAGCTTCCCCCAACCTAGGCGCTCCCTACCCTTACTAAAATACCGGTCTCCCCATGACCTAGAGATATAGACTTAGTTTAATCTGTTTGGATCTTATGTTATATTGATACTTTTCAAAAGTCATGTATCAGTATTAGATATCGTATCAGGAACGGATACTCCTTCTATACGCTTCAATATGTATTCTGCCTGTATCTTACCTTTTTTGAATTTTCAAAAAAAGAAAATAACTGCGATACTTCATGGATGCCCCCTGAGACCTAAAACCTAATTTGTACCCCTTGCCCAGATTCATTTCCATTCGGCCCCCATCTCATACCTCCATGTCGTCCCCCCGATCGGCAGCGCTGTCTCCCCCCACCCACGGCACGGCCTCTCATCCACAACGCCACCTGGCCGTAGCCTCCCCTCCATGCCACCGCCTGGCCGTAGCTTCCCTCCACACCCCCGCCTTCCCTCCGCGCCGCCACTCGACCGCAGCCTCCCCTCCACGGCGTCGCCCTTCCGTCACCTCCCCTCCACGCCACCCGGCCGCAACCTCCCCTCCACATTGAGCCCTCGATTAGTATCACTTCTCTGATTTGTTGAAAGTTGATTAGGGTAGATCTATGTATGTATGGCATATTCTTGTATATGTTTGTTAGTGATTCACTGATTTGTAGAATGCACCAGGTTGAAATAGCCGTGTATGAGCTCATTCAATGTTTGATCTTGTTAGATTATGGTGTCTGGTGGTGGATTCGGATGCTCGAGTGTATCGTGCAGCACTGGAACTAGTGCATGTCTTGCCCCAAGAGAGGGAAATGGAGAACCAAGCAATTTGCTACATCAATATTAAGATATTCTCGATTTCTCAATTCCTTATAAACATTTATTAATTTCTTATTTTTACCTTTATTATTATTATTATATTACATGTCACCATATCGGTATTTTTGAAAAAATAGTGAATCATGGTATCGTCGTATCGTGTATCTGTATCCATATGGAGGTGTCCGGACAACATAGCTTGGATCTCAAGGTGAGCCTTGGCTTGGCTCGGGCAGGGATCTCCAGTTACTCCGGTGATGGCGAGCTCCGCTGCTTCTATGGCACCGGTGCTGCTCCCCTTCGCCTTTCTCACGCTACTGTTGCTGTCGCCGCCGTCGTCCTCCTACACCTACTCGGCGGTCCTGACGCTCGACACAGGCAACTTCTCGGAGGTGGTCGAGAGGCACGGCTTCATCGTCACCCCATGGTAAATATCATCGACAGTTTCTCCTTTCATTTCCAATTTGCATGGCATACTATTAACGAGGAAGGCGTAGGAGGATTGTAGATGTCATCTTCCTAAAACTTGTTTCAGGTCAGAGTTTTCCCTAAATTTGGCGGTGGTGAGTATGAGAATTACTGGTGGTGGCAGAGAAGATGGGAGCGGACTACCACTTCCGACACACTTTTGTAACAGCCCATATTGGGGCAATTTAAAATTTTTCAACAAATTTGGCTTTTGGCTCTTTTTCAACTACTTTTCAGCATTGGAAATTGAATTGAAAAATAAAATTCAAAGTTGGAATTCAAATTATAACAAAAATTCAAATTGAGTTCAAATTCAAATTTTAAATCCACATTCAAATCAAAAATGAAATATGAAAACCAAAAATCAAATATCAGATTCGAGCCGGCCTAATTCTTTTTCTTTTCCTCAACCCACTTGCTTTCGGGCCATCCGGCCTGCTTCCTTTTCCCCTCTCTTCTCCTTCTCCCTAGCCCAACCGCGTGCTCGGCCTAGCCATGTGCTCGGCATGCTTCGCTCACTCGCTTGCCTCGCTCTGGCTATGCCCCCGAGCATGTAGCACCGCACTAGCTCACCGCCGCAAATGCTGACCGGTCGCCACTCACCTTCACATGCGCCCTGATCGCATCATCGACGTCCCATCACCACATGTCACCTTAACCCACCCCGCAAAACCATGCGCCGCACTAACAAGGCCATTTCATACTGTCACATCACCTTGAATATCCACACCGACGACCGGTGTGAGAGCATCTCCGCTGCGGCCGCTGCACGCCCTATCCCTTCACCTCGTCATGCACACTCTATCCCATCACAACCGCTGTACCCACGCCGCAATGATGCCAGCCAACCACTGCTCCCTGTGTCACCCACCCCTCCCCCATGCCGTGCCTATGACGCCCATGCCATCTCCACCGGCTATAAAAGCCGGCCCAAGCTTCACTTGTGGAGGCACACCTTCCTCTCCACTCTTCTTCGCTCAATCGAGCTCTCACCCGCGGAAACTCACCAACCTCGTCATCTCCTTCCCCTCTCCGCTGCCCAGATCATTAGAAATCGAATTAAAGCAACTTTGAAGCTATAAGTCACTAACATACGGGCCCTTCACTGTGCCCGGGTCGACTTGTCTGTCACTGTCAGATGTTTCTTAAGAAAAATAATTCAAAACAAAACTAAAACCAAGCTGGCCCCACATGTCTGACTATGGAGTATTTTCGAATAAGGAAATAAATGAGAAAATAAATTATAACCATGGGGCCTAGCTGTGAGTGAGACAGAATCTCTCTCCTCTTTTTATTTTTAGGATTTTCCTGAACTTAAACTTCGGAGAGCTCGTTCTCACCCATTTTAGCTCCAAATAAAATAAAACTTGATTCTAAATTTATCTAAAATCAAGATATTTCTATTGGAGGTAAAATCATGAATTTTGAACTTTATTTATATTTTATTTAAATTTATTTTGTACTATTTAGTGTTTATTCGATTCTCGTCGTAATCGCTTGTTTAGACTATTAAGACCAGAAGGAACAACAGTTCGAGCCCAACTAGAATCCTCAAGACCAACAAGCTTGTGAGCAAGATGAGTCAATATAATATAAATATCTGATTGGTGTTGGTTGTTACTATTTGAAACAGGTTGTGTATGCCAATTATTTTGTAATTGTTTGATTGTGGTCCTAGCTATCTTTTGAGTAGGTGCTTTAACAAACTAAAGAGGTTTAGGTCTCCGAAACTATATCGTAATAGCTGTCTTTTGAGTAGGTTGTATTACAAAGTTAGCATGTTCAGGTCTCTAAAACTGTCACACTAGCTGTCTTTTGAGTACATTGTATTACAAACTAAGCTGGCTGCTAGATAGGACTGTTCGTTCGGTTTTTTCGGTTTATACGGTTCGGTAAATACGGTTTGAAAGGTAAATACGGTTTTAGTAATTCGGGAAATACGGTATTTTCTAGAATATGGTGTGGTATCGGTAAATACCATCTTATTTCGGTACGGTATTGGTTAATACCAATTTTACCAAAGTTTGCACAAATTGCTAAACGTTAATCTCCAAGACTCCAATTCTCCATTCTAGAATCAGAAATTCAGAAATCAGAATTAGCATGCATCAGAAATAATAAATGAGTAGTACTGAGAAGTTAATTACAGAGCATTCATCATGAATCAGGATTCCTCAGGCGCTGCGCTGCAGTCATCACTACAAATAGCCTTTGGTTGCTCCAGCTAGCCATGGTGAACCTGCATAGCACATTAGCACAAGAACATTTGGATTCAACCATCCAAGGAATTCAGCCGTAAGTGACAACCTACAGGCAGGCAGCCGAACAATCCTAATCAGGAACCAAAAAACAAAACAGCAACAGAAATCTACATACAAGTACCAAGTGTTCGGTGATCAATGTCTGCTGTATAAAGAAAAAAATGGAGAATAATTAGATATTCTCAAAGCTCAGTGAGTGGCCATTCATTTCAACACAGTTGATACAAATTTAGTTTACCAGTGGGCATATGTAGAAACAGAAGTATAGAATATTTATATTGACAAAAACTTTATAGCCTTGATGTACATCAAGTCTCTGAGAGACCATGTGGTTATGACCCCATGCCTGTGATGAGTAATTGACAAGGTTTCTGGAAAGATTGAGTTTGGTGGAAAATAGGTTGCTCTGTGATGGGATTATATTTCTAGACCCTTTGGTCAGCTAATTCCAAGAACAAATCTATTGAATCGCAAGAATCTCATTTTTCTCTTTCCTGTGTTCTTGTTTTTCTCTGTTGCCTTTTCTAGGGTTTGAGGTGGATTTTGTTTTTCTTCATGAGATGCCCTAAGATTTGGCCTTTTAGGTACTCAGTCTATTGCTAATCTTTTTGCAAAATTTCTTGAGCAAAGGATGGATGATTTATGAGCAATTTGGATTTCTCCTCCTTCACCTGCCTATTTTCAATTTTTACTGAAAATCTTAAATTCTTGTTGTTGAGATGGAGTTTCTTAAATTCACAAGTTCCCCTGGCTATTTAGGTTATTGTCTTACCTTTCTAGGCTAAGAAAACTAGAGTGAAGCTGCTAATTTACCTGCTGTGAGGATTAGTGAGGTTGTCTGAATTTTCAGTGTGCTGTCAAGGTGCTGCCTGGGCAGGACCGGTCTGACCGGCCACTTGAAGGCGGTCTGACCGGGTGATTAATGGCGGTCAGACCGGCCCCAAGTGGTCAGACCGACCTGTGCCGAGCGGTCTGACCGACCTGGTTTAGGCGATCTGACCGGCCAGGTTGTTAAGGAGCAGTGTTTTCTCACTTTGTTTTGGATTCTTCTCCGTTGATTTGTCTCTCTGGTAGATTTATTTTTAAGGTTCCAGAAAGTATATTTCTCCTTCTTCATAGCTTTGTAGTTATTGGAGAGAAAACGTTCTGTGAGTATTTTGGGGGAGCAAATTTTTAAGTCGACATTCACCCCCCCCTCTGTCACCGATTTCGATCCAACAATTGGTATCAGAGCCGGTTAGCTCTTCCTCATAGATCTTAACCGGTCTCTAGAGCCATGGCGACAGATAAGTAATCGACCAAGCTCCCGGTCTTCGATGGGATCGACTATCCCTTCTGGAAGAGCCGGATGGAGACCTACATCCAGGCTCAGGGCTACGCCATCTGGCGGAAGGTCAAGGTCCGGTGTGCTGTTCCTGCCGATGAGAACATGAATGCCGGAAACATGGCTGATGTTGAGGCGAATGCTAAGGCAAGGAACATCATAATTCAGGGTCTGAGCAGAAGCGAGTTCGATCGCATCTCTCATCTGACGTTGGCCTTCGACATCTGGGTGACCCTCGATGCATACCATGAGGGCACCACCCAGATCAAGACGGTTCGACAGGACCAGTTCAAGTGAGATTACAACAAGTGTGAAATGCTCGTTGGTGAGTCCCTCGATTTGTGCTTTGCGCGTTTCCACAAGATTTTGAGCAACCTCCGAGCGGTCGGTCTCACATACCCCGACTCGGACAATGCTCGATAGATGCTCGCAGCTCTTGATTTGCGTGTTTGGGAGATGAAGGTGACTACCATCAAGGACACCACCGATCTCTCGACCTTGACTCTTGACGCGTTGTACTCACGCCTCAAGACTCACAAGATTGACATAGTCTCTCATAGGTCGAAGTGCAATTTCTTTGTCTCAAAAGATGTGCAATTTCTTTTGCATTTTAAGTGCAATTTCTTTTCAATTTTACAATTCCTACAAATTTGAGAATGATATTCTACATTTGTTTTCTTCGTTGAAACATTACTAATACTATGTGACCTTGAAGTTTTTATAAGATGTTGGATCAGGTAGTAGTCCTGACATCTGATGGTAATCTCGCCTGTGAAGGACTAAAGGTTACCATAGCCACTCTCATTCACCCTCATTCCTTCAACCAAACATAAACTTGGATCATCCCATCCACTCCCATCCCCACTCTCATCCCATGAATCAAACACATCCTAATTTGCATCGACTCAGCGCGGGTTGCGCCATTTAGATGAACATGGATCGTGTTGTTGGATATAAGCCACCACGCGGTGCAAGAGGGGGCCTTTGGAACGAGTGGACATAACCCCCTAGTGGTGGAAACCTTAGCAGGTGTAGCCCTGTTGAGAAGATACATTGTACAAGCCTTGTGGTGATCTTCTTGATAGGCATGTCTAAAGAAACATGTAAAATATAGCAAGTTGATTGTCTCTTGTGAGTAAAATGTGCGACCTCTACAGAGTGAAAACTATTTGGATAGCCATACCCATGGTCATGCGCAATAGGCATAGGAACTTACTCGAGTTAGTGTCTATTTTACAAAAAAATATGTTGTCGGTGGATGAAAAGTACAATAGGTAAATGTTACCCTGAATTGATTTGCCCTAGGTGGATGTAACCCAATGATGATAATGGATGGATGTAACCCTAATAGCAAAACTAGCATATGGTGGATGAAACCTACACTACTACTATTATTGCATTCTCTTACACTTTTTAGAAAAAATATGGATTATTTAAAAATGATAAGTCTTAGGAACTTTTAATTACTGTAAATTTCAACTATGTTGTTTCATAAATAAAAGAACCCAGGCATTCCTTTGTAGATCATGACCACTACGCCTACTACACTGCCCCGAAACTAGATGGAGAAGAAGACGGTGGAGATTACGATATTCTTTAGTAGTCTAGCTCTTACCCCAAATAAACATACTTTGATGATGACTATGTAAACATCCATTATCCAAACTCTTGAAAAGTAGTATGACATCCTTTTACCCCTAGTCATTTGTATGTGGTAAGGTGTGGCCTTACCTTTTTGCTTTTTCACTTCTGCTTCCATTTTCTGTAATGTGAGACCATGTGGAGACCCTCTCTATGTTGTGATGAATATTTGACAGCATTTAGGTCTTGTTAGTGAAGGTTTGAGAGTTATTGAAGTTCCGAAGTCGAGTTTTGAGTTTTCCATAGGATGCATAGGATGTTATGATGCCTATTTTCACTAATGATGGTCAAATGCGTGTCACTTGTGTTAAGGAAATGATTTCCTTGCATTTGTTGATTGCAGATTGACTTGATGGCTTAGATGATCATTGCCGCGGGATCGAGAGCAAGTTGGAGAACTTGGCATCCAGAACGATCATGGAGGCCGAGGAAATTATCGGGGATCAAGTTCGGTCATAAAGATGGGAGTCTTCGTGAAGATGGTGCAAGACCAATCCATGTAATGACTCAAGGTGACTTGGCAGTATCCAAGTATCGACGAGGCATTCTGAGGGTGTTCAGAGGTTAACACATAAGGTGTGGATGTGACAAATCAACAAGGAATGAAAATCGTCAAGATAGAGCAGCGTGGTAACTCCAGGTGACTTATGTTGGCCAAACTCAACACAAAAGCATTGGCATATTACTGAGAATCTTTGAGATGAAGAATATCGCGGTGCACTCTTAGAGATGGTTTACAGCTAGATAAACCGTGTGCATTGAGTTGTGTAGAGCCAAGAGCTCAGATTTTGTAATACTACTTTGTGATGCGTGCTAAGTGATGTGTTGTAATTGTAGCTAGCCTAAAGAGGTATTCTAGGTAAGGAAAAGAGTTAGCTAAACCCTAAGTGGATATGGGTGAGTGAAGAGAGTTAATCTTAGCCCTTAAAGTGATCCAAGGGTGGAGATTGCTAGCAAAGGGCTATAAATAGAGGGATCGAGACATGTTTCCACCACCAATTTTTTTAGAAGAATTTAGGGTTTTTCTTATGCTTCTTTGAGCTTTACCCACCAGGAAGTGTGGCTTTGAAATCCTTCTTCTCAAAGTAATGAAAGTTCCAAGGTCATACATGTTCTGAAATTTATTTTATTTCTTGCAATTTCTATCCTTTCTTTGTTGCAACTTGAGTTTCTCTTCCTCTCCTTCTAATAGCTACAGTTCTATTAGATCTAGGATGTGTAAAAGGTTGAGGAGTTCATCAAGAACATGTCCCAACCCAACAAGATCCATTAGAACTCATTCTTACTCTAGTTGTGTTTGCATTTACCATGTTCCTATTTTGAAATTACTGTTTTTGGTGCAGCTAGAACATTTTCATGATAAGTTAAGATTTTAAGCATATCTTTAGAATTCCTTCTGGAATAATAGCTTTAAGATTATTTCCTATCCAGGGTTCAAGTTTCATCAACTTTGGATGAGTAGATCTTGAGTTATTGAGGTTTCTTAACCGATAAGTTGCTGAAATTTATATTTTGATACAACGTGAATCTTGAACAAGATAAATCTCTCCTTTGGGATTTATTCTGCAATTCCTTTTGGAATCATAAACCTGAGGATCTCATCTTGCTATGGTTAAAGTTTCATCAATTTTAGTTGAGTAGTTTTTGAGTTCTTAAGAATTTCAATTTTAATGCAACGTGAATTTTGAGCAAAAAAGGTCTATCTCTTAAACTTTATTTTGAAATACTTTCTGGAATCATGACCCTGAGAACCTCATCTTACTATGGCTCAATTTTCATTAATTTAGGTTTAGTTTATCTTGAGTTCTTGAGATTTCTTAGCGGTCAAGTTGCTAAAATTTTTGTTCAGCTCATTCTGTTCTTAGTGTACTCTTATTGTTCTTGAATCTAATGTCATCCTAATAGCACTAGAGTTTAGGGAAGAAATATTTGAGTAGGGGAGATTTAATTTGCACCTATTCACACCCCCCTCCAGTCGCCGTAACCGATCCTTCATGTAAACTCTACCCGATAAGGGTTAAACTCTGATATGTAATATTAATAAATGGTATAGTTCATATGATGTATGAGTTGATTCAGCAATATATCTGTAAGCAATATCTATGTAACACCCCAGGACCCATATTACCCTGGGATGCTACTAAAACCACTCCACAACTAGCCAATTTACAAAATAAAATAAACTGGCAGTAATTAAACAAGATAATACAAGCGGAAGCATAAACAACTAAGGGAAAACAGAATAGAGATGACAATTCAATATTCATAATCAACTCCAAAATAATAACCAAAGGAAACAATTCCAAATTTAAAATTTATTAAGGTGAAACAATCATCGATAAGATAGCTAAGCAAAAACTAGAATCCTTTCAACTTTATTTTAGCATTAAAATATAATTCAGGTGCATCAGTGTGGTACCACTCTACCCTTCCCATGCATGCTCAAAGTCGACCTGTAAGGAGGGGGAAGCAAGGGTGAGATAAAAATCTCAGCAAGCAAACAGTTTAACAGGCTATTCAAACTACAAACAATTATACATCATCATTTATAATTCCATACAACCACAATCACAATTCATGTCCACAATTATTAAACCACCACAAATTTCCATGAATCATACCTCTTCAATTTCATATTTAAATGGCATATGAATGCAGTCATTTTATCCACAAATAAATGCAAATGAATGCTTCATGCTTTGCTCCACATCACTCTTTTCCAGCGGGATTAGAGGTGCATCGTATTACGGAAATATACGAGGCTCCCAGTGGAATAAGAGGTGCATCGTATTACGGCAATATACGATGTTGTACCGGTACGGTCGCGACTAGTTGCTGCGACATCCACATATGCATATGACATGATATGAAATGAATGATATGATAATCATAAAGCATATTAATCCATCCTCAAGGAGCATTATCATGCTCACAACATATTCACATCCACCACATGTTATTTTCATGTTCCACATTATAGCATTAAGCAAGAATTCCACATGTCTACTAGCAGATTATCAACTTATCAATGAATCAATAATTGCTACCTTCTCCATAATTAAATTATCATGCAATCATGACATAATGTATCAAATTATGATAATAATGTAAACTGCAAGTAGAAGGAATAACAAGTTAAACGGTATCAACCACCGCTACGTTTACTTGCCTCAACCGACGAAGCGAAGCAAAATCGAGAGCGCTCAGGGGCAAAACCACCTGTCCAAAAGGCATCTCTCAGCACAAAGCTACAGCATACAAACACGACTAAAATAATTAAAGGAGTTGCTAGAAACCCGAACCCGCACAAACTCCTCTCCGCTCAACAATTCAGCAACTACCCTCTGCAGCAGCGCTGCTTAACATTTTTGTAACTTTAAAAATATTGATCAAATTATAGAAAACGATACCTCTCTGGATTCATCACTTAAAAGCCTACATTTTTCATGTAGAACACCTATTTTTATTTTGATCACAGCTAGGTATAATTTAATTCCCAAAACAGAGGAAGATCTCTGTTCTGGCAGACTGGACAGCAGCATTCAAATGCGTCCCAGCACAGTACAGGGGTCTAAAAATTCTGAATTTTCTACAGAAGCTATATTACCAGATTTTCTACAATTTTCTCAATTACGGAAATGACCATAAAAATCATTTACTACCTCAAAACCACAGATTAAGATTAGTCTATCCCAATCTGCTTGCCTGACGAACAGCGGTAATACTGACCCTGTAACTCCTAGATCCTATGGCCAAAATTTCCGAAAAAAATACAGTAGATGCGTCTGGAAGTCCTCTACAACTTTCCTTTTGGGAGGGTCCGCAAGAAAAATCATTTACTAGGTCTCAACTGCGCGACCAGACGCGCTACGCGAATCAATCTACAGGCAGACAGTAGGTAATCTCTAATCGGGCAATTAATCTTTAATCTCCCTTCAAAATCCGTGCCAAGAACCCTAATTAGTTCGATAAATAGAGAGTTTGGGATGGGGAAAAATTACCTAGATGAGGAGTCACCCCTCTTTTCCTCCTCTTCTTCTTCTCCTTCCTTCTTCTCCTTCCTTCTCCTTCCTTCTCCTTTGCGCCGTAACGACGTTCAGGATATTACAATCTACTGATTCAATAAATAGTACGATGGAATCACATAGAGTTCAAGATTGCTAATTCAGGGTCTGACAACTTTGGATGCTGGTGTTCTTCTGCAAGGTGACCAAACAGTCAAAGGGCCTCTTGTTCGGTTGTTCAAACCATTTGATGAGCTCTTTGTTGACTCTTAGGTATCTTAATTTTAATGCTACAAGTTTGACATACTTGTTGATTACTATGGACTTTTAGGATTGTAGGCAGCTTTGATCGGGGTCCATGTACGGGATGAACGAACATACACTTTGTTGGCATTTTAGCATAAGCAATGGATCATATCGATAGCATAAATTGACTTTATGGTGTTTTTTCTTCAATAACACATGCTACTTTGGGGTGTCCATATTGGCTTTTACCGATGGCTTTTAGCTTTAGCTTATAAATAGTATTAACTTATAGAAGCGGCTTATAGAAGGTAGGGCGTTCATATTGGCTTATGGCTGATGAATAGTACAGACTGATAGAAGCTATGTGCATTATGTTAGAAAGACATAACAACGTACTACGTTACGTCATGCTGAAGCACAAAATACAAGATTACAACATAGCCACGTACAACATTTGAGACCATAACTCATCCTACCAAAGCACGCGCAATCCTATCCCGGAGCGTGTCCATGGGTCTGTCGGACCCCCAACACTGCCAACTAGAGATTCCATGTCACCACCCTCTCCTATGAAGTAGGCCTAGTCATTGTTGATGTTCAAGTTGTCATCATTAGGCATCTCTAAGTCGATGATGAAGTCATGCAAAGCCATAGTCGCTGCTATAAATTTCTTCTGGGTCTCTATGGCATAGCTCAGCATGCTAAACAAGATGTGCCACCTACTCTTCCAAATGCCAAATGCACGCTCGATCACATTCCAAAGGGAAGAGTGGTGGTGGTTAAAAACTTCTTTTATCTCAATCGGTCATCCACCTTGTGCAAAATCGGGTATGTTGTACCATTGATTCCAGTAGGGAGCTAGGAATCCCCCCTTATTCGGGTAACCCGAATTCACCAAATAATACTTTCCTGTAGTATAATACATTTTCATGACTAGTTAGTGACATGCTCCCAAATCCACATACAAACCTATAGGTGAGAAAGAGCAATAGATGTACCAGCTGGTGGGTATGGGAAGCGGTTCGCATATGTCACCATAGAATCCTACAGGACTTTGGCATCGTGTGCTACGCCACCCCACCTAGCACACACGAAATTAAATCGGCCGTCGAAGTCACAAACCATGAGCACATTCTGACTAGTGTATCTATGGTGGTTGTAATGCCTCAGTACTACATGAGCAGGTACTGATACTACCACATGTGTACCATCGATTGCCCCAATCCAGTCCTTGAAATGGGGGTCAAAATGTGGCTCCTTCAACCTCCTATGGACAGTGTAGAACTCTGTGTCCACCGACCATACAATATCACGTTCCATATTGGCCATCGTGTCCAACACCCTATTGAAGGTATCGTTGACATGACCTATGGATTGCTCAAATCTATTATGTGCCTAACAATTTGATAGGGCACCACACGTCTATAAGAAAAGTCCAAGCGCCTCTTTAGAGGTAGTCTGATGAGTCGATCAAAGGCCATAGTTCCGCACAAGAGTTTTGTGCAATTCATTAAAGACCGACCTCCTCATCCTGAACATATCTTTGCATGAGCGTTGGTTGCTAAGCTGCTCCTCGACCCACTCTAGGCTGATTTTATCAGGCACCATTCGGGGTCTGTGGGATGATGCTCCCCCTCGTAATCCCCCCACAACTAAAACACAGCTTGATCGGACAGACCAACAGATGAGCTTACAGTGACAGAGATGGACTCGATAACTATCTCCGTCATCATGCGCGTCTCACTAGATGATGACATCTGCAAGCATTTGACATCGTAATGAGAAAATTCTGTGAACAAGTTGTACAAACTAGGTAGTACGACAAATTAGCTATGGCAATAATAGAAGCTTAACCAGAAAACCGAGCAGAGTCCAGTTGTACCACTCCAGCCGAACATGGATTAATTCTGAACATTCAACAAGTTCAAAGTCTGATGTTCATAGTTGAAATTAAACAATAATAATTCATGCCTCCGACATTCATTCAAGTCAAACATAGATTAATTCTGAACATTAATTCACCCTGCACATCAGGCTTTCAACCATAACATGGACAATTTGGTAGCACAGATCAAATCAACCATGAACAGAGAGAACTATGGGCCACAAAACAAGACTAAACAATAAACCTAGCAAAAACAATGAACAGACATGAACATGCAGCTAATGAACATGAAATTTTAGTCAATATCATAGTAATTTCAATACTACAAGCTGAACCACTTTGCTCAAACCAACAACATACATTTTGTTCAGTGCTCTGCAGCCTGAACCACTATGCTTTACCATAACATAGATGTAATCTACCACTTTTGTAGCACAAATCAGGTTGCATCACTACCATAACACATTGACATCAATTTTGAACTCAAGCAGCACACATCAGCTTGCACTACTACCAAAACACATGTAGATCAATTTGACACTCAGCTAACAACGACTCAAGTTTAACTATAACTAGAATAACAAATTTACATAACATACAAGCCAGTTCAAACTCAAATAACCGAACATTTAAACAAGACAGCACTACAAACAAATATGGCATGAAAGATAATTGCAATACGGAAGATATCAGTCACTCAAGTTTAACTCAAGTTATAACTACGGTAACAGATTCACTTAGCATTTTCCTTGTGTACCCAACACCTCCTAATCCAGGTGAGCTGCCCCTCTGGGGTTTTGAACTTAGCGAACATCTCACAATAGCAGGCATGCATGAATAGCTGACTTACATAGTAGTACTCATCACTGTCCTCGTGGGCACCACTAGCAATGACAAGATCGATTAGCTCTTTCATTTAGTCCTTGGACTAGCTCATGGGGTGCAAGGTCGCGAAGGTTGTAGAACTCTTTTGGACTCTTGACTGCTCGTAGAGGTCCATGAATCACTCGAGGTGCACATCTCGATAGCTCTTCTTTGGTTTCTTCCCTTCTAGAGATTCTGGCACATAAGGTCGTTTCCCTCTATCGCGAGCCGTCAGGTCACTGTGTGTGGGTCCAGTGTGCAGGTCACTGCCCTTGGCATCCTCCCCACCATCATCGAGCTCTTTACCAGGCATATAAGCATCCACATTTGTGCATAGGGCCTCATCGAACAACCTCTCCAACAAGTCCTCACGAGTAAGCGGTGCCTTGCAGAGTTTCATAATGTCTATGAGGGTCAACACAAAAGAGAAAGGCATGGGCATTAGCGAATGGCCAATCATCGGACATAACACATTGAAGAGTTTGACAAAAGTCTCACCTTGGCTTGCTTCTCCCACCAATCTAGCTCGATAGCAATACTACCAGTCTTTGGAGAAGCCGAGGCCGATAGCACGGAGCTTGAGGGTCTTCCAGTTTGATAAATCCCTTTTCAGTGTATCCCACTTATTCTTCATTTGCTTATGGGTGCATTGGCGGCCGGTCCACTCTTTGAACTTCTGAAGAAGGTTCGAGTGCCCCTTTCCAGAGAGGCAGTTCATAGGCCGGTTACCAGCCCCTTATTCTTCCAAGCACATGGTAATAAAAATGGTGGTTGCTTTGTCTCCCAAACTTTGAGAGCTCAGCACTTGCCAGACTTGTCTAGGACCCCTTTCATGTCATTGGCCAAAACTGATGCGAATACGCACATGTCTTACACTTTTCAGTTGAATATATTATTTAGCTGGAAAGTATACATTGATATCACCTAATGCATTTAATCATAATTGTAGGAGTGCTATAGATGTACAAGGAATAATTATCGCATCACAAGGTCACTTGGTGCATTTGGCATGTGAAGATGGAATGCATGTAGGCTGCATACACATGGGATATTAAAAGGAAGTTCCTGCTACTGTTACACGTTGATGCCTCAGAATGGTTTGCACATGGGAATAATTGCTGCACTCAGGCACATGAATTATAGACCATGCCGCATGGCCCAAGCCCAAAGCAAGAATGTCAACCCGAGGCATGGAAAATCCCAAACTGAGATACACTGCAAGTCAGCCATTTACTTTGTGCTAGCACCGAGCTCAAGTGTTGTGGTCATATGGCCTTGTTTATTCAATTGAGTCCAGACTGGTTAGGATTAAACTCAACGTTAGCTTTTAATTCAGTTTGCTATGACCAAATGAGATGCGAGTCACTCACTTGATCGAATCCAGTTCAACCGGCCCTAATTCATGCATGTCATGTAGGGGAGGCCGCCATAAATACCTAGCATCTCCTCTTGTAACCTTAGACACCTTGAGATTAATAGATTGAAATGGAGAGTTCTTTCGCATGGCATGTGATTCCCATTGCTATTGAAATCCTTAGGAAAAATTGGGAGCATTATCTCAATCAAGATCGTTTAACATTTCCGTTGGGATTGGGTGCACGATAGGACTTCACTTGGTGGTCGTGAAGTCTAACATGTGTGATCTTGTGAATTAAAGAGCATTTGTTCTTGCATTGCCAATAGAGGATCATTACGATTCAAGAGAGAGAACGTGAGTATATTGATCCTATGTCGAGAAGATTGGGTGACCCCGTATCATCTTAGTATCAGAGCGTGGTTCACTCGGTACGATTATTTACACTTGTTTTTTATATTGATTTATTTCTATCCTATAGTCCATTAAACTGAAAATTGCAACACAAAAACAAGCAAACCCTAGTTTTAATCTGTTATTTCTCATGAGTTTTGTTAAGTTTTTGTCCATTAGAATTTTTGTTTAAAGTGTTGATTGTTGTGTTCTTTCGCATAGCTTACTCATTGTGTCCACATAAACCCTAGAAAATTTTTGCTAGTAGAATCCCTAAATTAGCATTAAAAAAATTGCATATACTAAGATATTATTGTTCAGCCAGGACTCTTGTAACATCCCAAAATTTTGCTTTCTGAAAAAATTTAATTTTAAATTAATTATTTGAATTTTATTTAAAAATCTAAATCAAGAAAATGTATTTCAAATATTTTATTAAAGCCAAAAAGAGTTCATTTTATTTTTCCCAACCTTCCGTAAATTTTTAAATAATTTTTGAAAATTTTCTAGAATTAAAAATCAATTTTAGAAGTTAAAAAGTATTTTATAAAATTACTAAAGGCAAATTTGAAATTGAAAATTTTTTTCCTAAGTCTAAAATAGCTCCAAGAATATTCTATGAATTTTTTGGAATTTTTAGACGTTAATTATTATTTTCTAAGTATTTTTAATGTTTCTAGTATTTTCTGAAAAGTAATCCGAAAATACAAATCAATTTAATCCCAGGCTGCAACGTGTCGCTCTTAGATTGAATCCATCTCTTTCTTTGATTTAATCCTAGCCATCCATAGCCAACCCCTTCATTTAAATCCAACGGCATTGATTTATTCCCTCGCCACGTGTCATCAATCCGACAGCCCATACCCCTTCATCTCTCCCTCTCTCACCGACGCGCAGGCCCCACCCGTCATATCCTTCTTCTACCTCCCCTTTCTTCTTCCTCTAGCTTTCTCTCCTCCTCCATTGATGCCGCACCAAACCTCTTAAATCCGGCCGTTCCTTCCTCATTAACTCCCGTTTAAGTGTGCGTTTGAATGCCCTAATCACACCCCACTAACCACCGGCCGTTTCCCCTCTTTATTCCCCTCTAAACTGCCGCCCACCGCCATTACCTTGCCTTCATTCCGGCGAGCCAAACCGCCGGCCTTTCCCCTTCCTCCCGGCTATAAAAACCCTTCCCCCGGGCCGGCCATCTCTCCTTTCTCCTTCCCCGTGCGCCCAAGCTTCTTTTTCTCCTCTCTACCGTGCTCTAGCCTCACCGCACTGCATTCTCTCTCTCCTCCGCCGCGCCGTGCTCCGGCGAGCAATTCCCGGCACACCGGACTGATTCGGCCCTCGCCGCCGCCTTCTCCGCCACCCCCGAGCGCCGGCGACAGCCCGCCGCACCTCAGCCGAGCTCCCCGTTCCCTCCCTCGCCGCCCTCTTTTTCCCTCTCCGCCGCTTCCTCCGGCCACCCCGAGCCCCGCCGCCGGTAGCGCCGCCTCCTCTCTCGCGCCTCCGCCGGGCGCCACGCGCGGCGAGCGCATCGCCTGCGTGCCGCCCGTGCGTCGCCGCCATTCCGCTTGGGCCACGTTGGCCGGCCCGCACCGCGTGGCCTCCACGTGTGCGCCACGTGGTGCCACGTCGGCCGTGCGTGCCACCTCGCCAAGGCTCGCGGTGCGTGGACCCGGTCCACGGTAGACCGGGCCCACAAGTCCGAATTTCAAATTTTTCTGATGTCATAATTATGATTTTTCAATATAAAAATAAACCAGCAAAATAGCTTTTTTTCTTTTTCTTCTAATTTAATCTTCCGGGAGCCATAACTTTCTCATTTTAACTCCAAATTGAACCGTTCAAATTTCTAAATTTTTCTAAAATCATAAAATACTCAAATATACAATCTTTTTAAATTTTTGAATTTTATTTGAATTTATGTCTATTTATTGTTTTGTTTGCTTTGTCTTTTCACGCGTAGAACCCGTCGTCATCGAAGACTTCTCCGCTCCGCAGCAAGAAGATCCAGACAGTGTGTAAGAAGGCAAGTCTCCTTTGAACATTTTGAACCTATGTTTGAGAAATTATTTTACTTAATTTAAGTATACTTGCATGGCTATTTACATAGAACATTAGTTTCTATCTTAAGGTATTGGATAATCCGATCTTGTTATGCCCTCGATTGAAGTTGAATGCCATGTACCTTTTGTAACCCTAGGATCACCTTTTGTCTCAATAATGAGAGTATTATAATTCTTTGTTAATATTAGAACGGTAGTAAAATGCTTAGTCATGCTATTTAACTTTTATAACCTTGGAAATGGGAAATTATATTTCATTAAACTAGTCTTTGTATATGGAGATTAGTGGCGATTGGTGTTGCCACTGTTCTTTTAAAATAAATTAAAATGTGAAAGTTATTTTAGACCAGGGCGGATGGTTAGATTGGATTGGTGCGGTTAGCACGAGATTTTGTAAAGTGTATGTTCCGCCCTAGTCGATTAAGGACCGACTCTTGTGATTGTCCAGACTGAGCATTATCGTGCAATTCCAAGTCTATATGGATATGACCTAGCTGATTAACCTACGATAGTCTAGTTTAGGTGATGATGTGGCACCAAGTAGCACTACAACCTTGGTTAGTGCTTGCAGTTCCGTGCATAATGTGCAAGAAGCTTTGAATACCAATTCTGAGATTTCTAATGTGCACAAGAGACATATTTGGAAAGCTAATGAAGTCTATTTTCCAACGAATCAAACGGCACTTGATTTGGAGCTTCCTACACAATGTTATGGCAGTTTCATTGGATGCTGCACGAGCTGTCCGGAGAGACGCGCGAGACTTGCCAAACATAAAGAGTTCGAGTATTGCAATGCAAGTAAGAATAAAATCCGACCACACCATGGCTTTCTAAAGGTTGAGAAGGACTCCTTTTCAGGTTCTAAACGGATTTGGAAGCCCCTTGAACAAGAAAACAAAACATATAAAGATTTGAAACCGATTCAGACTCGGATTGGGACAGCTGGCAAGACCGATACTAAAACGTCCATAACTTTCACAAACGGAGTCCGATTTGGGCGTTCTTGGACTCGTTGGAAAGCTATTTTGAAGCCCCACATAATAGATGAGGTGCCAGCCATGGAATCCTCACGGTCTAGTCGCAAATTGAGAGAGAAACCAGAGATACCAGTTTAGGTATTTCCTTTTTAGTTCGTATTGGAGTTTGTTTCGGCCTTAGGCCAAGTAGTGCATGAGTTGTAATCAAGGCCGTGCATTGTGCACCAATATAAGGCCAGGGCCTTAGCCCCATTGTAACTTAGGTTATGATTTGAGAAATAGAAACCAGAAAATCACCATGGTTTGGTGGTCATTGTTGGCGTGTTCTTGAGATTTCCATCGAGGAATTGCTCTTGGTGTGTTGAATCCAATTGTGGTGTTGGATTCTACTCGCTGAAACTTCAGTTTCTCTACCCTTCGTTCACGTGCTGCAGTGTGCATGGGAGAAGGCTCATCTTGGAGAGGGCATCCAACAAGGCGTATCGTGAAAGATCAGGGCCAAAGCAACGGGGTTAGCTAGCTTGCTAGGTGGATCCGCATCAGGTGCCACCAGTGGAAAGTGGTTGATAGGGATTTACTGGTTATTCACAGTGAGGGACAGGGATTTACTGTACTCACATGGCGCAAGTGGGGGCTTCTGACTGGGTGGATTTAACCCTTCAGCGGTGAAACCTCAGCGGGTGGTGTCTAGCTAGATTAGAGTGAGGTAAAGGCTTTGTGATATTTTATCTGAGTCTCATGCCAAAGGAAGCATGGTGACTGTTAGGATAATTTATCTCTTGGGGGTAAAGTTGTACATCCTCTGCAGAGTGTTAAACTATTCGAATAGCCGTGCCCACGGTCAAGGGCTGGCAAGGAATGCATTCACATAGTAGATTTTTTTGTTTTGGTTTTAATAACAAAGCTCTAGTATTACGAGAGTGGAGGGAACTCTCGGAAGGGTATCCTGGCGGTTGGAGCCAATGTGGGTGGATGGAACCCGTAGTTATGAACTTTAGCAGTTAGAGCTGGTTATTTAGTGTTGGTGGATAGAACCTTCACTATAAAATGTTTATTAGTTTCATTTAAAATAATTACTTTAATAAACTGATGCCTTCGAAAATATTTAATAGCATTTGAAATAAAACCTTGCTTTGTGCAAAAGAACCATGTAGCCTTCCTTTGTTAAGCCTTGCATCTACTGCATTTCTTTCCCAAGACTTGCGGAGTACTTTATGTACTCACTTGCTGCACTAAAATCAACTCAGAGGAATATGAAGCTCAAGGAGACTACGACTACTTCGCGGGTGGATTCGACGAAGGATTCCCGGAGTACTAGGTTGCGCTTCCCTAGTCAATTGCCTGTGGCGTATTGATGAGTCTTCGCTGGATTTATCTTTTGCTTCCGCTGTGTTTTGTGAGTGTGTGAGGTCTTGAAACCTCAGTTGTAATAAAGAGACCTTTCGGTCTGTACTCTCTATTATTGTAATAAGCGTTGTTGGTAATGTAATCATCACTGTTTGACTGTGTACACTAGCTTCGATCCGGGACTAGTGCTGTAATACACAAAGGGTCCGGATTCGGAAATCCGGGGTCCCGACAACTCTCATGCCATCTTTGCTGTGGCCAAATAGTGTTGCTAGATTAACAACCTACTCCCATGTGCAAGAGTTTGACTCCAAGTCTCTTTGTTCCATCCGAACAGCAGTCTGTGATCAACCGAACCAAAGTGATGGTAGTAAAAACCTACTTCCACGTGCAAGAGATTGAATATAAGTTTACTTGTTCCATCAAAACAGCTAGCTGTGGGCTACACCCGACCCGAAGTATCTAGTGCTGTATCATCTTGATAGATCAAAATAACTAGCTATGAACCGACCAAAATCCAAAGAGTGGAGTAGAATCTGCAAGTGTCATGCTGTTCTTTGGGTTTCTATTTGACTTGGTCAGGCCGAATTGGCAAGTAGGAGTCAAAGCATAGCATAGCACTTCCAACAATATGTTCAGTTGCTTTGCCAATTCATCCCATTGCGCCAACTCTTTGATTTGGACTCTGCATTAATAGCCAAGCACCTGATTAGATTGAGAGCTTCACTTATAATTTCTACTGTTTTCATCAAATTGAGACTGGCCGGCCACAAGTAAAAAGAAAAGAAAAGAAAAGTGTTGTGGTTACTGACCAAACACAGAGAGAGATGGTAGTGGAGAGGTGGGAGTGTTCTGCCTCACCCTCCCCCTCATCCTGATATATATATTCACATGGAGTATGCTTTTACAGTTATGCCCTTACATCCGTACATCCCCATTAGGGGCACTTATGTCATTACACATGTTACTCTAGTTCTTATAACCTCCTAACAGGCCTGCTGGGCTTAGGTGGGGGCCACCCCTACAATAGGAGCCTCTCATGGTGAAGGGCTTCACAGGGCCGAAGCCATGTCGCTGAGTCCTTTGGCCCCCTCCGTCCCCTGCGGCCTGTGAATTTCTCCAAGCTTGTGGTTGGGGAGCCCGAGGTCTGGGATGGAAGGTGCCTAGTTGAAGTAGACGCGCGCGCGCTCCGTCCCCTACCCTTCGAACGGGTGGCAGCGGAGGCTGGCGCCTAAGTCGAAGCCGAGGCGCGCGCGCTCCGTTCCCTACCCTTCGACCGGGTGGCGGCGAGGTGGCGCCTGGTCGAACCAGACGCGCGCTCTCTCGTCGCTACCCTTGAGCGGGTGGCGGCGAGGCCGGCGCCAGCTCGGCGTAGACGCGCGTGCTCGTCCCCTACCCTTGAGCGGGTGGCGCGAGGCCGGCACTGGTTCGGCAGACGCGCGCGCTCCGTCCCCTACCCTTCGAACGGGTGGCAGCGGAGGCTGGCGCCTGGTTCGAAGTAGACGCGCGCGCGCTCCGTCCCCTACCCTTCGAACGGGTGGCAGCGGAGGCTGGCGCCTAAGTCGAAGCCGAGGCGCGCGCGCTCCGTTCCCTACCCTTCGACCGGGTGGCAGCGGAGGCTGGCGCCTAGTTGAAGTAGACGCGCGCGCGCTCCGTCCCCTACCCTTCGAACGGGTGGCAGCGGAGGCTGGCGCCTAAGTCGAAGCCGAGGCGCGCGCGCTCCGTTCCCTACCCTTCGACCGGGTGGCAGCGGAGGTTGGCGCCTGGTTGAAGTAGACGCGCGCGTGCTCCCTCCCCTACCCTCCGAATGGGTGACGGCAGAGGCTGGCGCCTAAGTCGAAACTGAGGTGCGCGCGCTCCGTTCCCTACCCTTCGACCGGGTGGCAGCGGAGGCTGGCGTCTAAGTCGAAGCCGAGGCGTGTGCACTCCGTTCCCTACCCTTCGACCGGGTGGCAGCGAGGCTGGCGCCTGGTTGAAGTAGACGCGCGCGCGCTCCGTCCCCTACCCTTCGAACGGGTGGCAACGGTGGCTGGCGCCTGGTTTGAAGTAGACGCGTGTGCGCTCCGTCCCCTACCCTTCGAACGGGTGGCAGCGGAGGCTGGCGCCTAAGTCGAAGCCGAGGCGCGCGCACTCCGTTCCCTACCCCGACCGGGTGGCGCGGAGGTGGCGCGCTAAGTCGGCCAAGCGCGCGCGCTCGTGCCCTACCTTCGACCGGTGGCAGCGAGGCCGGCGCCTGGTTAAAGACGCGCGCGCTCCGTCCTCTACCCTTCGACGGGTGGCGGTGGAGGCCGGCGCCTGTTCGGCAGACGCGCGCGCTCCGTCCCCTACCTTCGAACGGGTGGCGCGAGGCCGCGCCTAAGTCGGCCGAGCGCGCGCGCTCCGCTCCCCTACGCTCAGCGGGTGGCGCGAGGCCGGCGCTAAGTCGGCCGGCGCGCGCGCTCGCGCCCTACCTTCGACCGGTGGCGCGAGGCGGCGCCAGTTCGGCAGACGCGAGCGCTCCGTCCCCTACCCTTCGAGCGGGTGGCGGGGAGGCCGCGCCTGTTCGGTAGACGCGCGCGCGCTCCGTCCCCTACCCTTCGAACGGGTGGCGCGAGGCCGGCGCCTGGTTCGGCAGACGCGCGCTCCGTCCCCTACCCTTCGAGCGGGTGGCGCGGAGGTTGGCGCCTGGTTCGGCGAGCGCGCGCGCTCTGTCCCCTACCCTTCGAGCGGGTGGCGCGAGGCCGGCGCCTTGTTCGGCAGACACGCGCGCTCCGCCCCTACCCTTCGAACGGGGCGGCGGAGGCCGGCGCCTGGTTGGAAGTAGACGCGCGCTCCGTCCCCTACCCTTCGTGCGGGTGGCAGCGGAGGCTGGCGCCTAGTTCGGCAGACACGCACGCGCTCCGTCCCCTACCCTTCGAACGGGTGGCGGCGGAGGCCGGCGCCTGTTCGGCAGACGCGCGCTCCGTCCCCTACCCTTCAACGGGGCAGCGAGGCCGCGCCTAAGTCGGCCGAGGCGCGCGCTCCGTTCCGCACCCGCCGACCGGGTGGCGGCGGAGGTTGGCGCCAGTTCGGCGAGGCGCGCTTGCTGGAGCCAGAGGCGGAATTGGAGTTTGTCCGTTTTGGTTCGGTAGAGCGCCTTTAATGGCGGCTGGGACCGTACCGACGCCTAGCCTGCCAAAAGGCAGGTTGTTGCGTCGTGCAGTGTCCGTTCATGTGGTTAGGGCACGCGGCGGCTTGTAACTGGAGCGCCGCGGTGGGTCAGGGATTGCGCGATCGTGACCGGTTGCGTTGACGGTCCTTGGTTCTGCGGTCGCGTGTGGCGTGCATCGCCACGCGCCTCGTCTTTGGTTACGGGGAATCGTGCGGGGCGGACCTTTGCACTACTGCGGTTGCATCCGGCACGCGGATCGTAACAGCGTCCCCGTACCTTTACGCCTCTTTCCCTGCGCTCGCCCGCTACTACGCCGCGATATTTTCACCGCTTCAATCTCTCGTAGGAAGCGATGGCCTCGATGGCGCGCGCGACCAGTGCGCGCAGACAAGTGGTGGCTGGCGACGGAGAAGGAAGGCTCGTTCTCCGGCGAGTTGGGCCCTTCGCTTGTGACCGAGAAGGCCATCCAGCGACTGCTGCGCGAGGGGAAGCTTTCCGATCGCCAGGCGGTACGACTGCCCGCCTCCGACGAGACCGAGCCGCACCCCGAGCCGTCCGAGGCGATCGTTTTCGTCGCCTTCTTGGATGCAGGGCTCCGCATCCCGGCGGCGGCTATTGTGGGCGACGTGCTACGGACCTTCGGACTGGAACTGGCGCAGCTGACTCCAAACGCCGTGGCCTGGCTTGCCGTATACAGTTGGGCTTTGCGTTCGGGAGCGTGCTGGCCCAGCTCTTCTTTGTTTTCCTATCTGCACGAGGCACGGTGACAGCCCAAATACCAGAAGGGCGGGACACTGTCGAACTTTGGCAGTGTTAGCTTCCTTCTCCGGCCGTCCTGCACCAAGCTTTTCCCCGCAATTCGACTCGCGGGAAGTGGGAGTCCCAATGGATGAAGCGGTGGTTCTACCACCATGTAGAGAGCAGGAGCGGCCTCGAGTGTACGGGCCGGCCGATCGCGTTCAAGACTTCGCTCGGCCGGACACTGGACGACGAAGACAAGCGACTGGCTCGACGACTCGTGGGCTTGGCGGCCCGCTTCAATATGCGCGACCTCGCCGAAGAGTTCGTGATGCACGGTGTGGCGCCGCTTGCGAGCGGCTGGCGCCTTGCCGTTGAGAGTCGTCGAGACGACAACGTTGAGCCGTCCGTCTGCGTACTGCCGGCGCCCCCCAACCCTTGTAAGTGCCGACTGCCTCGCTCCTTTTTGTCTGCGCGTAGCGTGTTACGTATTCACCCCCCTTTTTTCTGCTTTAATTTAGAGATTAGCTTGGATGACGCGGAGCGACTCGTGCGCGTGTTCCTCGGGCCGTATACCAGCAGGGAACACGAGCAGCGCTCGTCCGCAACTGCGTCGGCGGGGCTGGGGTGGATAAATCGTATGTGCGAGGCCTTGGGCCTTGCCGTGCCGGACCGCCCTTGTCCGTCTTTGCAACCTCAAGACGCCGGTGCTGCGAAGACGAAGGCGCCGTCTCGCAAAAGGGGCCGAATCAGAGCGTCTGTCATTCTTGGCATCGCAGCCGCGCCTGCTGCTGCCCCCGGCACGGCCGACGCGGAGTCGGATTCGGCAAGATATGCCGACTCAGGCTTGGAGGCTGGGAACGCCGGGGGCGAAGTGTCCTCCGGGGGCGTCCCGGACGACGGGCTCACGACAGCCCGCCAGAGGAAGTCTCGCATCCCCTTGCGGTCATCGAGACGGGACCCGAGCCGGCCGACAGTGTTGAAGTGGGGCGCCCGGTTGTGGCGGCTACGACGTCGGAGGCGCAACCTTCGGTGACGACCAACTCGACGCCGAAGACGCAGCCTTCGGCCAAGGCCGCCGCGATGCCGGAGAGGCAATCTTCGGTCGTGGTCACCACGACGCCGGAGGCGCAGCCTCCGGCCTCATCTTTGGGGGCGCGTGGGGCTGGGCTTCTGCCTATGGCGGCAGATGGAGCTGAGCCGTCGCCCACAGAGGTTGCCGCCGAGGGGCTTTTGCCCCCGGGTGTTGCAGCCGCGGGGCCTGTTACCCCAGTGGTTGTTGAGACGGGGGCGCTGCCCCCCATTCCGGCCAAACGGCCATGCCTGCGGCCGTGGCTCCACCAAACGTCGAGGGGGTTCACTGTGGTGACGGGCGTCGGGAGTTTGTGGGACTCCGACACCCATGCCGAGATCCCTACGGCGTGTGTTCCTCCTACGCCTCGGACCACGCCGTCCACCTTGCCGGAGCGATCCGCGACGACGCAAACGCGAAGCCTCTGTTCCTTGCGAACCGCACCTCGGAAGGGCTTGCGCCACCGTCCCGTTGCTGGGACTGGGGAAGGCTCCCAAACTCCGCCGGCTGCCACCGAGGTAAACCGCATGGGTTATCCCGCAACGCTTTTGTTGCTCCTTGTGGTGTGCTCACACGCACTTTTGCTGCAGCGCCGCTTATCCCGGCGAGGAGCCTTTGCCGAACGCGAGGTTCCGGCGCCGCTGACACGAAGCGTTCGCGCCCGGCCTCGCGGACTTCGTCCCCGCCGAGACGCCGAGGGCATGGCATGGCATTGTGGATGGCGCGGCTGCCAGCAAAGCAGCGCGCGCTACCATGTACGGGTGGACCGTCCGAGGGACGGCCGAGTGTCGGGTGCGGTAAGCACGTAGTTATATGATAACACCCGGCCACGCCGCGCTTCTTGAATCACTTTTCGCCCTCTGACCACTCGCTGCCGGGCGAGCCCTGCAGACGGCTTATGTTCATGCACAAAGGGCGCTGGAAGATAGGCTGCAGGCCGCCGAGGAGCAATTGCATGAGGCCGCTGGGGTTCGGTCCGCCCAGGATGCCCGAATCCGCCAGCTTGAGGCGGAGTGCACCGAGGCGAAGGCACACGCCGAGGGGGCTGCCGCGTCGGCGCAGGAGTCGGCCACCGAGGCGGCGCGGATAAAGTTCGCGGCGGAGCGGGACGGCCTTCTGCAGCAAGTCGCCTTGCTGGAGAAGGAAAAGGGCGAGCTTGCCTCGACTCTAGCAGAGCGCAAACAGACGCTTGGCGAGGCTTCGGTCATTGCGTGGGACACCCTGCAAATGCTGGAAGTCCACCTCCAAAGACTTGTGGGTGCGGTGCCGGACCACGCCTTCGGTCCGGAGGAGTTGCTGCGGGCCCTTCGCTGGATCCATGATGCCGCCGACGTTGCGCGCGGGGCTGCGACAAACTTTGGCGACCACTGTGCCTATGTGGCTGCGTGCCTGGTGTGCGCCCTCCTTCGGCACCGTGGTTGCACGCACATCGCCGGGCTGGAGAACTCTCAGCTGGAGATGCCCGGTGGGGCCGGAGTGATGTCCGGTGAAATCCGTGCCGTTCGCCACCCCGTCAAATTCTTCTACGAGCGGATCTGTGACTACACCGGGATAGGCGCCGTGCAGGTCGAGCTTCGGAAGTCCCTTCATGGGGAGGGGAGCCTCGGCCAATTTCTAGACGAAGTCCCGCGGCGCGACGAGGGTGGCGCCGAGGCCTCCGGAGATGCTGAAGGCTCACAGGTGCGGCGCCAACGTGGCTAGGTGTGGGCGTGCGTTGTAACGTCTTCCCCTTAATTGAATGAATAAAGTGCGTACTTGTTTCACGAACTGATTACTTGCCTTCATCCCGGGCAGCTTCCTTGCCGGGGCGATCGCCGCTCGCGTCGGCGCTTGCGGCGGCGCTTCGACGCGGCAAAGGGCCGAGGAGTCGTTGAACTTTTGGGCAGGCCGACCTTCTTCGAGCGAGGCCCCAGCTTTAGAGCGTGTTAAGGACGAGCCCGCGGGATAGCGGCTTAGAACGGCAAGGATGTTGCCGGACCTTTGTACTTGTGTGATTTTTCCAGTGTGCAGATTTTCTGGCATTTTAGGATATGCGCTGTGTGTTGATGCCACTTCGGGTTCACCGGTACGCCACATGCTACGTGGGGATAGGATCTCCGCACTCGACGCGCACCATTGGCGAAGTAGTTGCGCAAGGGTTCCCTAGAACGGCGCTTGCGGGGGGCAGTCCTTGGCGCCTCACCTTTTACAGATCCGTGACGGCGGAGTGCGGAGGCGAACCTCGACGCCGCTTTTATAGTCCGTAGACTGGCGTGTGCGGAGGCGGACCTCGGCACTTCGCCTTTTTATAGTCCGTAGACTGGTGTGTGCGGAGGCGGACCTCGGCACTTCGCCTTTTTATAGTCCGTGGATCGGCGGCGTGCGGAGGCGGACCTCGGCGCTTCGCCTTTCTATAGTCCGTAGACTGGCGGGTGCGGAGGCGGACCTCGGCACTTCGCCTTTTTATAGTCCGTAGACTGGCGGGTGCGGAGACGGACCTCGGCACTTCGCCTTTTTATAGTCCGTAGACTGGCGGGTGCGGAGGCGGACCTCGGCACTTCACCTTTTTATAGTCCGTAGACTGGTGTGTGTGGAGGCGGACCTCGGCACTTCACCTTTTTATAGTCCATAGACTGGCGCGGGCGAGGGTGGAAGTGCGTGCACGTTCCGTTCCTCTTGCTCCTCATGGCGGGGGTAGCCTCTGGCGCGCTGTGTCTTCTGCAACGCGCGCTGCGCTCACCTCCCGCAGTACGCGAGGGTGAGCCTCGCTCCGCTGCGATTAATATTCGTGTCCTCCGCCCGCATTGCAAAACGCGTGGGGGGGCCTCCGTAGTTTTATTTATACTCCGCAGAGTGCGTGGGGTCAACATCCACGTCCTATTTATACTCCGCAGAGTATGCACAGGGACGAGGTCCCTGGCATGCGCGGAGTTCGCGTCTTGTTTAGACTCGTGAGATGCGCGCAGGAGAACATCCGCGTCTTATTTATACTCCGTAGAGTGCGTGGGGTCAACATCCACGTCCTATTTATACTCCGCAGAGTATGCACAGGGACAAGGTCCCCGGCATGCGCGGAGTTCGCGTCTTGTTTAGACTCCGTAGAGTGCGCAGGGAGAACATCCGCATCTTATTTATACTCCATAGAGTGCGTGCGAGGGCGTCCCCTCACACGTCTTTTGTTTATACTCAGGCCCGTCACCCTTGGCTACGGCGAGTGCACACGCGGACGTGCGACTTCGATTTATACTCAGTCCGCACCTGCAGCTCTGGCGAGTGCACACGCGAACGTGTGTCTTTGTTTATACTTAGGCCCGTCACCTTTGGCTACGGCGAGTGCACACGCGAACGTCGACTTCGATTTATACTCGATCCGCACACGCTACGGCGAGTGCACACGCGAACGCGGCGTCTTTGTTTATACTCGTGCCCGTCACCTTTGGCTACGGTGAGTGCACACGCGAACGTCGCGACTTGATTTATACTCACCCGTACTCACAGCTCGGCGAGTGCACACGCGAATGTGCGTCTTTGTTTATACTCAGGCCCGTCACCTTTGGCTACGGCGAGTGCACACGTGAACGTGCGACTTCGATTTATACTCAGTCCCGTACCCCTGGCTACGGCGAGTGCACACGCGAACGTGCGTCTTTGTTTATACTGCGGGAACGCGCGCGCTGGCCAAGCCTACGCGCGCCTCTGCCGCGTACTTGCGCGTGATGAAGAAAGATTGGCGACAAACGGCAATTTTCATTACATCCCCATTTGCGCGGGTAAGCAATTTACAAGGGGTGGATATACTAACCGTCTGTCCTTGGTGCGGCCGAAGCCTCTAGTCGCTAGACATCTGCAGGGCCCACCAAGGCGCCTCTGAATGGCCCCGCGGACCCCCGCGCTGTGACGCCAGCTCTAAGAGCGCCGTTGGGCTTCGCGACGCGGATACCTGGTACCTGGCTCGATGCGCCGGGCCATATCCTGGTCGCCTCGGACGGTGATGATGGCCCGGGGACCCGGGATCTTCATGCATAGATAGCCGTGATGTGGTACTGCGCCGAAGGAGTTGAGGATTGGGCGCCCTAGCATGGCATTGTAGGGGTACGGAAGGTCGACCACGTCGAAGGTGGCATCTTCGGCCCGCACATTGTCATCTTGGCCGAATGAGACTTGAAGACCTATTTGGCCCAGCGCCCGCAGGGCCGTCCCCAAGCCTGCGCAGGGATTCCCGAGGCCCTAGGCGGCTTCGAGGGATCCCCATCTGGTCGAAGGCCGCTGCAAACAATACATTCGCGGAGCTACCGCCGTCCACCAAGGCACGCCCCACGTCGCATCCCACGATAGTGACCCGGATGACCAGGGGGTCCTAATGAGGGAAGTCCACGCCTTGGGCGTCGTCGGGTGTGAATGTAACTTCGTGCTGCGCCCAGTCCGGTGGTGCTTGCGCTGGGTATGCCGCCACGTGATGTAGTCTTCGCGCATAGGCCTTCTGCTGCCGTGCTGAGGTGAATTCCAGCGCAGAGCCTCCGGATATGACGTTAATGACCCTGCGGTGGGTTGCCTCCGGGGCCTGCAGCGACAGGAGGCCCTCCCGAGGCTGCTGTACGTGAGCTTGGATCCGTAAGGGGCCTTCCTGGGGCTGCATCCCTTGCGCCTGTACCTGCATGGGGGCCTCGTACGGGAATTGGACGTGGGCCACCGCAGGCGGACGCTTCTCTGGGTTCCTGTCCCTAGCGATGCTTTGGCGGGCGCGCGATGGAGACACACGGCGTGTATCGTGGGTGCCTCGGCGTGGACTTCGCACTACGCCCTCGGTGCTGGTCGTCGTAATCTCCACGACTTTTATCATCGCGGCCGCGGCCACGGCCGCGTCCTCGGCCTCGACGCCCCTGACCGCCACGACCAGCGAAAGCGCTTTCTTCGGAAGCGCCTTCGATGTCGAGGACGAACCGGCCTCGGCGCAACTTCTGCTGGCCGCGCTTAGGCCCATTGGACGGCTCCTTGTGCGGGGCTTCCCCGCATTCGGGCGCGGCTTTAGACGACTCCGGCTTGCGTTTGCCCCTCCAGGGGCCGTCCGGTGACGAATCTTCGGTTTTTGCTGAGCCACCGACCTGGTTGGCGTCGGAGTCATCTCCTCGCCTTCGGCGAGCGTCTTCTTCCGCCCTGGCATACTCCTCCATTTTGTCGAAGAGCTTCGCCACTGTCTTGATTGGCTTTCGCACATTGTACTCGGCCATCGGGCCCGGACGAAGGCCCTGTATGGCTGCATTAACGACGGTGGTTTCATTAACGTCTTTCACTTGGCATCAAATCTTGGCGAAGCGCTTGAAGTAGTCCCAGAGCTTCTCCGAGGGTTTTTGCTTCACGGTGAAGAGTTGGTCTGCGTCGACTCGCTCGACATAGTTTCCTTGGAAGTTGTTGTGAAGGCGGTCGCGGAGCTGCTCCCACGCGTAGATGGAGCCCGGCTCTATGGTAAAGAACCAAGAGAGCGCCACTCTTTGCAGCGCGAGGGGGAGTCCCTTCGCCTTCGTGGTGTCGTCTCCGCCCGCGGCCTCGATCGCGGTTTCGTACACGCGCACGAACTCGCGGGGGTCTGTGTCGCCTTTGTACAGGTCGATGACGCTAGGAAACTTGAAGTCTTCGGGCCATGCCGCCTGCTGTAGCCCCGCCAAAGGGGACTCGGATCTGGCGCGCAGCGCACGCGGCTAGACGTGGGGCCGCGACTCGTCCGCCCTCTCTAGCGTGGGCTCGGGCGCGATGCGCGCGCGCTGCGGCTCGAGCCTCTTGCATATCTCGACGGCTCGCGAAGGTCCCCTAGTTCCCGCTGGAGCGCGCGTTGAGGGCTGCTAGTAGGGCGCTTTCCACCGCAGGTGCTGTCGGGCCGCCGGAACACCTAGCGGACGGGTCGGTGGAGGGACCATCGCCTCACGATCTCCAGATCCGCCGGGTGCTTCATTGCGGCTACCCCCGGCCGCCTGATCCGCGCTGCCGACGAGGGTGGCGGGGGCTGTCGTTGCAGTGCCAACGACTGGGTTGGATGTCGTTGTAGCGGCGCTGGCGGGGTCGGTCGTTGTAGCACGAGCGTCGAGGTTGGATGTCATTGTAGCGGCACTGGCGGGGTCGGTCGTTGTAACATGAGCGTCGACGCCCGCGACCGCTACGCCTACGCCGTCGCCAGCTCCTTCGACGGCCGATGCCGAAGCCCTGGTATTCATGCGCCGCTCCGACCCAGCCGTCTTCTTTCCCTTCGCCGCCGCTGATGAAGCTTTTTTCGGTGCCATCCTTCTTTTTCAGTCTTCAGGCTTGTCCTTGTCCTCCCCACGGACGGCGCCAACTGTTGTGGTTACTGACCAAACAGAGAGAGAGATGGTAGTGGAGAGGTGGGAGTGTTCTGCCTCACCCTCCCCCTCATCCCGATATATATATTCACATGGGTATGCTTTACAGCTTATGCCCTTACATCCGTACATCCCCATTAGGGGCACTTATGTCATTACACATGTTACTCTGGTTCTTATAACCTCCTAACAGGCCTGCTGGGCTTAGGTGGGGGCCACCCCTACAACAAAAAGAAAAGAAGGTAGCTAACGCAAAGAAAGAGCCTCGACAAGAAAAGAATATAAAAAAGAGAGAAAAGTTAAAAGAAAGTGAGCTTTGGCTGATTGGGGTTAGCAAATTCTAGTTCATAATTTTCAGATTGTGTATTTTATTTATTTGAGCAATCTTGTGCCCTTACATTTCATATTATTGTAATTGGCTAGCGTCTCTCCTAGTACTTGGTGCAAAATAAGCTATTTAATCCTCAATCTCATATTGCCTCTAATTAGCTCATTCCTTTGTTTGCATTGAATCACATTGATCTTTGTGTGTGCGTTCATACACTTTGCTTAAACCTTTTGGATCAGCACTTAGACAAAGTTTCTAGCTTGGATTATTACTTAATTTTATAACATCATGAAATTCAGATTGTGTAGGATAAACACTTTTATACCGAGCTCCACTAAATAACCAATGTAGTGCAATTGTGACACACTCTTAAATCCGCTTGAACATCACTTGCTATTGTAACCACCACCAAGTGTAAGTTTTTTTTAGCCTCAATTCACTTCGGAAAGGTAAGAACTTTACTTAGGAGAAAAAAGAGTGAGATTGAGTTATTTATACTAACCATCCATATACCTTGTTATTACTTTGAATTTTCTTTTACACAATCTAACCATATCAGGTAGAGAAGATAAATATGGTAAAGACCATGATATTGACTTTAATGCCCCAGTGAGTTGCTTCTAATATGAGGCATTGAAAAGCACATTGCAACAAGAAATTGCAATGGAGGGACAACTCAAAGCAGATATGTAGGATCTCTGCATTGAGCTCAATAAACAAATAAAAGTATTACATACGAACATCGTGAATGATATTGTGCAGGCACTTCGTCCACAACAAGAAGAAGATAGCTTTGTTCCTGGAAGTGATGATCCAAAGGAATATCTTGAGTGGGAATAGCAAATGGAGAAAGTGTTTAGATGATGCGTGCCACGAGGGAGTTTGAAGACGATGCTTATAGTTGGTGGCAACAACTATTTGAAAAAACAATTCATTAAATCTTGGTCAAATTTGAAGGCATTCATGAGGAGCAAGTTTATGCCAGCCTATTATGCGCGGGAATTGCTTCGCCATCTGGAGAGTATCACACAAGGGAGTAATACTATTCAAGATTATTATTTTGAGCTGCAAGATGTGTTGCGTTGTGCCAGTATCACTAGTACATTAAAAGAGAAGGCATACTTCAAAGGAGTCTTGAATTCTAAGATTGCCGTTACACTTGAACATAAATATTTTAGTAGTGTGCATGATCTTATGAATTGTGCTATTGATGAGGAGAAGAGACTTATGGAGAGACGTACACCATGGTTCCATCCATGTCTATATTTTAGTTATTATGCTCCTAGTAATGTGACACGTGAGAAGATGACCGAGCATGGGACTTCCCCTTGGTCAAGTATATATTTAGTGTTCTACCAACACCAAATACAACACTTGAGATGTATCAAAATCCATGTGAGAATGAGAGCCACATAGCCAAATTGAGTGAGAGTGTTAAAAAGAGTAAGCTGTATGATTCCACCATATGTACGGTTGAGAGCATCCAAATAGAGAGTGTGAAAAATACACCAAAAGAAAAGAGAGAGAGAGAGAGAGATGATAGATAAAGTGAGATTGATTCTGAAACTAACACATTAATATCTACTTCTAGTGTTATTTCTCATATTGTGCAGGTTGATGTTAAAGGAGAGGAGCTGAATGTTCAACAATTAACACCATTGGAAGCAAAAGATGAGGAGAAAACCACGTGTGGGGATGAGGTACTTGTTGCCTCGTTGTTTTATCATGAATATATAATACCTATAGCACCTATATTATCTAAGGAGGACATAAAGGTAACAATATTGGTGCTGAATTTAATTATGAAAAATGAGTAATTGTGAGAATTCATGTGTTCAAATGAAAAATTCTATGTTCTAAATTTTCTAAGCTTAATTTAATAATGTGGAATTGATTACTCATAAGGAAGTTATTACCTGAATATCCCATGATGATTCTTTGTAATATATCATGTTTAATGATCCTAGAGAGCTATCTAATGTGACTGTACCTTACTAAAATTTCATGTTTGAAATCACTAGTTAGTAGCTATGCCTACACATATAAGTTCGATTTGATTAGAGATTATGGTGTAGATGACAAGTTTTATGTTTACTGATATGCGTTACATGTGATAAACTTGCTGAATTAAAATTGCATATTTTGGATAAACAATCTTTTGTGCCATGTCATGATCACAATGAAATGAGTGTCAACAATAGTGCTTGCTGCTTTAAGAGATTTCTTAAGCCTAGTTGTTTATCATTTGATGTGTTAATCATATACAAGTAATCAGAGTAGCGCAGTTGAAGTATAGAAGGTATTAAAAATTATCTCCCCCATACTTAAACAACTTGATCTGGTGCCTATGTTCTTACAAAAGTTGAGGACGACTTTTTCTCATGGGAGGGAGAATGATGTGAAAGACAATATTACAATGTATACATATTAGCTACCGTTGTGCTAATTGGTTTATTCAAAACAACAAGAATGACACAATAATTGATTCATACATATACCATGCATATGTGTTATTCTTTTTGTTTACTACGTCTTCAGGTAATCATAATATGCTAAGTGAAAAAAAGTATAAATAACAAATATATATATATATATATATATATACTATGCATACACATTATATTCATTGATTAGTATATTTTTCAAGCTATCAAAAGCCAAGGATGGCTTTTTTAAGAAGGGAAGGATGATACAGATACGCACATATCTTGCACTTTTCAATTGAATATATTATTTAACTAAAAAAATTATTGAGTCGCATTAAAAATTATAAGGTGAATTTGTTCCTTAGTTCACCCTGTTTCAATATAAGGACATTGATATTACCTAATGCATTTACTCATGATTGTAGGAGTGCTATTGATGTACAAGGATTAATTATGGCATCACAAGGTCACATGGAGCATTTGGCGTGTGAAGATGGAGTGCATGCAGGCTGCATACACATGTGAATATTCCAAGGAAGTTATTGCTGCCATTACACATTGATGCCTTAGAATGGTTTGCACATGGGAATAATTGATGCACTCAGGCACATGAACTTAGAGGCCATGCCGCATGGCCCAAGCCCAAAGCAAGACTGTTAACTCGAGGCGTGGGAAAAGCCTAAACCAAGATACACTCCAAGTCAGCCATTTACTTTGTGCTAGCAAAGTGTTGTGGTCATATGACCTTGTTTATTCAATTGAGTCTAGATTGGCTAGGATTAAACTCAACATTAGCTTTTAATTTGGTTTGCTCTGACAGAATGAGATGCGAGTCGGTCACTAGATCGAATCTGGTTCAATGGGCCCTACGCCGTGTGCGTCATGTGGGTGATGCTGCCATAAACACCTAGCATCTCCTCTTGTAACCTTAGACCACTTTGAGAAAAATAGATTGAAACAGAGAGTTCTTGCGCATGGCTTGTGATTCCCATTGCTACCAAAATCCTTAGGGGAAATTGGGAGCATTATCTCAATCAAGATCATTCAGCCTTTCGACTAGGAATTGGGTACACGATTGGACTTCCTTAGTGGTCGTGAAGTCCAGCATGTGTGATCTTGTGAATTAAAGAGTGTTCATTCTTGCATTACCAATGGAGGATAGCTACAATTCAAGAGAGAGTACGTAAGTATCTTAATCCAACGTCGAGAAGATCGAGCGACCTGGTATCAAGAACACACCATCGTGTGGAATGGAGGACACAACAATCATGGCCAAAATAATCGGCTATAAAGGGCACACCAAAAGGGTTCATGTAGGGAAGTATAGAAAAAGGATTGTATTGCGGGAGCTTACCATACAAGCATCTTCAGAGACAGTTTAAAGGAGCTGCACGTCACAGCTCCGGGTGACACGCGGGTAGAGCTAAACACTAGGGGACGCACCACGGGGCAAAACAAATCTACATCATGCAACATCTGATCTAGATTATCATCGTACAACCTATCATCAATGAAAGAACAATCGACATCCAGTATATCGTTGTCTTCCTCGATGACGTTACTACATTCCTGTATAATCTATTTTTCATCATGACTACTCCAACATGTCCCTTTTTTGAAACCTCTTCGAATCAAGTGTACTTTCATATATGCTAAGTTGGTAAATATATTAAGATTCTCATAATCAATGCATAGACAGTATATAAATTTTATCCCCCTCTTCAACATATCCTGCTCGGTAGCTCTTTTAAAAGCAAACACGCCATTGATGTACTCTTTACTCACACAATTCTCAATGTACATCTAACTTTCATCCATCTAGCTATGCATATAATAAATTAATGTTAAATTAGATTAATGCTCTTCTAGGTAGCCATCACATGTACGTACACTCTTACACATAATTCTCATTCACCATAATCTTTCCATCTAAAGTAGCTAGCTATAATTCATGAACCAATCCAATAAGAATTAAACTAGATAGAAGTGAGGCCCACTCTTAAATTGGAGAAAAAACTACCAAGCTAGATCTTTCTTTTCTTGCAACTAAAAAGTGCACAGATCTAGCTCGAATATAATGCATTTCATTATATATAGTACCTATTACTAGCCTTAGATCGCCAAGAACAAATGGATACACAAGCACCCTTCCAAATCACTGATTTCCTATGACCAAATCGCCTCAAAGCTACCACCTAACAGACAGGTTGATGAGGTGATGGGGTCCCGATCTTCCGATAAGATGATAACTATCGATTTTGGCGGAGGTGACCCTTGCGATCCGACTACAACAGTACAACGTCGCTTGTGCCTTAGCAATCGCTGAACCACACTCTAAGTTGTTATCAACCGTGCCAAGAACACGGTTGACCTGACCACGAAGGTCTATTCCTGCAAGCAATCGAAGAACACGCAAAAACAAGATAACAAGCAATCTGAAATTGCAAATATATAAATTGAGATCAAAAGGTGGGATTCCGAAGGCTGTCTTGACAGGTGGTCGTCCGACACAACTGAAGAACAGAAGTTTGCATAATGACTAAACCTAAACTCAATGAAATCCAAGTCCTAGCAACGGAGGCAGCGACTCCTATATAGGGAGAACGACCCCCTAGGGTTACAAGGCCCATGGGCCCAAGTGGTGGTGGCGCAGCACCTTTTTTGACTCGGACTCAGAAACCAATGTGGACTCTTTTGATGATTGCGGCTGGCTCAGATGGAATTTGAAGATAAGGTTGGATCCATTGGACAATATACTTCATAAGCTTTCCATGAAGTACAAGAACGTCCCAAACGGAGTCCGTATGAGGAAGTTATATCCGTTTAAACTTGCACCATTGCAGCAGTCCGAATCCGATTCAAGTACGTGCCCAACACGGACTCTTTTGATGATTGCGGCTGGCTCGGATAGAATTTGAAGATGGGCTTGAATCGTTTAGAAAGTAGACTTGATAAGATTTCCATCAAGTCCAAGAACGTCCCAAACGGAGTCCGTATGAGAAAGTTACGTCCGTTTAAACATGCACCATTGCAGCAATCCGAATCCGATTCCAGTACGTTCCCAATACGGACTCTTTTGATGATTGCAATGCATACAGTTGGCATTTAGAGGTAATACGAGATCCATTAGAAAGAGGATGAGAAAAGCTTTCAAACAAGTACTTATGGACCTCAAACAGACTTCATATGTGAAAGTTATGCACATTTGAAGTTGGGCCTGTCAGGCTGAATTCGAATTGATCTGGACGTCGAATTGGATTCCAAAACGTGTTCATCTTGAACTCTTGCTTGAATTGGTGTAAAAGTGATGTGGTGCTGTAAAAATATATATTTTCATCATTAGGTAGCATCATATTCTCTTTAAAAATATGTTGAGGCTGAAGAAACGAATTCACCTTTAGTTCACTCTTGATATTGGGCGTTATTGTCGTATGTGTTTGTGGCATAGTCACATCACAAGTCTATCAGGTTAGGGGTATTTAATAATACAGTGAATATCACAGACGCTTCCATTGACAACCCGTATGTGATAAGTTGGTCATTACAAAAATCGTCTGTGATATATCATTGATGGCATTTCACAAAAACCGACTGTGATAATTTCGATACATCACAGATGATTTTTATTAAAAACTATCTATTATGTAACATAGATGATTTGTGTAAAAAAACTGTCTGTGATAAGTAAGTCATGACTAATGGTTTTTACCATCAGTTGCAACATAGATGGTCACACTAGTAGAACCGTCTAAGCTAACTGTGCTGCAGCTTAACACTAATGATTCTGTAGAACCATCTGTGATGAAGCATCCAGTATGATCTTCTCTATAGTAATTGCATCTCATGCAATAGTTAACTGTAACATGAGAAACAAAATATATTGTGTCATGAAGAAGTTGTCTATAGAGACATGTAAAAAGATAACACATTGTATGAGCTGTCTTTAGTGCTGTCTATAGATAACATGGAGGGTATTATAGACAGCAATTGTCTATACCGTTATGCATTCCTCCACATATCTTTAGTGTTATCTATAGATAACATGGAGGGTATTATAGATAGCAGTGGTCTATACCATTGTACATGCCCTCATCGCACTTTCTCTCTCTCTCTCTCTCTTAAGGTGGCATGCATGCATTGACATGAAAGTATAGTCAGCACAAAGAGGCACCTTAAATAGCTATTTAATTAATTACAAATGAAAGGGTAATTAACCTCTCCAAATCTTAACTAATTAAGCAATTACTAGTACTTGCCATGCATCTGTAACACCCTAGCCCAACAAGAGCATAGAATACTAGTTAAATATCATAACAAAAATTATACTATAAGTAATTCTCAAATTTTTGGCAGTATTTCCATTGAAACAATAACCAGTGACAGGGTTCAAAACAATCTAACAAGTATAAAAGCATGTTAACCATGTATTAAAGTTTAAATCATAACCATAATGACACACACGAACTAACCAAACATGTCTTCTATAAAGGAAATAATTCCACCTCGAAGGATGAACACAACCATAAACAAATTCACTAGCAAAGTTCTTCCAATTAAAGCTTAAACTGATTTGTTATTAAGCGTGATGAGTGTCAAGGTGTAGTGCACAAAGTTCTATCCCATCCCCATGCATGCCATCTTCACAGGAAGTACCTAAAAAAACATAAGCAACAAGTGTGAGTCCACGACTCAACAAAGTACAAGCAAGGTGATAAACAAAATCTCATAATAGATATTAAACAAAAATATTGCTCATAAATAGCCATCCACTTGAATCATATATTTTCAACGTTTACTTTCAGATGATGTAAATACCACATATGCACATCTCTTTTCTCTTTGCAATTACCGGTAATGTGAAGTATGCACCTATCGATGCATACACAAGCATGTGCCTTCTTGCATAGGGACCTCAAGCCCACATAGATCATCACGGTGGGATTGGGACGATTACATATTTTTGATGATGAACAGCCTCTGAAAGAGCCTAAGTAGCAGCATCCACCCCATCGTCCTTCGACTTCGGTGGCACCAGAGGCTATTGTCGTAAAACTACCCCACCCCGCCCTGCCCGCTCACGATGACGCACTCAGAATCATCGGTGTGCACATGTACCATCGCCCGACATCGATGTGGACATCTCCTAGGACTTCGTATCTGACGATGTGGACCACGAGTGCCCGTCAACCAACCCTGGCCACGGTGCCCCCACACAATGGTCAGTAGTAGCGATGGAGGTGGTCCACGGAGTGTATGCAGTGCCGTAGGAGTTCCTTGGAGTTGAAGTCCTCCCACAGCAAGTCCATCCTCTCCTTGTACAAAATCATGGACTTGGGCTTTCCCCCCTTCCATCCCCATGGCCCGTTCTCCCTCTATATGGGCTGCCTCCCTCTTGCCCCTTTGGTCGTGTGGACCTCTTGGTGTTTGTTGGCGGCATGAACTAACTTCCCTTGCTCTCCCATGGCTTTGACAACAAGTGTGGATGTCATCTTTCTTGTGTTTCTCCATTGCTTTGGCCCTAGTCTCCCTCTCCTCCCTCTCGGTTTCAAAGTCTTCTATTTGTCAAACATGAGAATGCACAAGTAGTGACATGAGGTAGTATTCCATTTTCATTGATAACATTACTAGAAATAGATAGAAACTAGTTCACAACAATGTTCATCTTCTTGGCAAAAGTTGAGCTCTTCTAGTAAGCTCATGTTATTCTGAAATAGATGTAATGCAAATAACATATGGAATAACATAGCCAAGGATATACTCATCATTATCCTCTTCTTCACGAAAAGATGTCCTCAGCTTTTGATAACCTGGAAGTGTACTAAACAAAGATAATAACGTATATGTATGGTGTGTGTGTGTGTATATATATATATATATATATATATATATATATATATATATATATATATATATATATATATTCACACTTCTTATATTTAATATTCATGTATATCTGAAAGTGTAGTAAACAAAAAGAACAACACATATACATCGTGTGTGTGTGTATATGAATCACTTTTTGTGTTATTTTCATTGCTTTGTACAAATCATTCAGTACAACAACAACCGTAAGATGTATATATTGTAATATTGTCATTCATATCATTCTTTCTCCCATTAGAAAAGTCATCATCAACTTTGCTAAGGACATAAACAAGATATCAAAGGACAAACCCAATAAGTTGGTCAAATATGGGGAGAAAATTTTTAGTGCCTTCTATACTTCAACTGCACTACTTTAATTACTTGTACATGATTGTACATCAAAGGATGAATAAGTAGGCCTATGAAATCTTTCTAAACAGCAAGCACTATTATTGAAACTTATTTCATTGTGGTCATGATATGGTACAAAAGATTGTTCTTCAAAATATGTAATTTCAATACAGTAAGCTTATCACATGTAATGCATATTAGATAAACATAGAACTTGTCATCTACACCATAATCTCTAATTAAATTAAATTTACATATGTAGGCATAAGTACTAACTAGTGATTTTAAATATGAAATTTCAGCAAGGTTTTCAATCACACTAGATAGCTTTCTAGAATCATCGAACATAATGTAGTATAAAGAATTATTAGGAGATATTCTAGTAAGAAATTCCTTATGAGTAATCAATTCCACATTATGTAAATTGAGCAAAGAAATTTTAGAACGTGGAATTTCTAGTTGAACACATGAGTTCTCACAATTACTCACCTTTGCATAATTAAATTTAGTACCAATATTGTTACCTTTATATCCTCCTCAGATGATGTAGGTGTTGTAGGTATGAAATCATCATGATGTACCCATGGGGAAGCAAGTACTTCATCCCCATCCGTGGTAATCTCCTCATGTTTTGTTTCCAATGGTTCCGATCGTTGAATGTTCAACTCCTTGTCTTCAATGTCAACCTACACAATGTGAGAAATAACACAAGAAGTAAACATTAATGTGTTAGTTTCAGAATCAACCTCACTTTATTTATCTTCTACTTCCTTTTTTTCTTTTGGTGTATCTCTCACACTCTCAATGTGAATGCTCTCAACCTCACATATGATGGAATCACATATCTCACTCCTTTTAACACTCTCACTTAATTTGGCTATGTTGCCCTCATCCTTACATGGGTTGTGATGCACCTCCTTCAGCTTCTTTGAAAATAAATACTCCTTTGTTCTTTGGTTTCTTGCCTGTTGATCACTAAGGTATAATTGTGTCGGCATGAGACGAAGTATCATCGTCCTTCCCCTTTGTAACAAAGAGTAACAGTTGGTATTAGGATGATGTTTAACAGGCGACGACAACTTTAGGTCCTTTAGAAAAAAAAAGGGTATTACATTGTAAAACCACAAAAATGCAAAGGTAAGAAATACGAATAATGGGAACAATCCAAGGGAGAATAAAAGGGATAAAGAAGAGTTTTGCCGTTAGACAAATCAACTTTTAGAAAGCCGAATAAAATTAGCGCTCATAGAGGTTACCAGACCATCCGGGGCCGGTCGGCATCATCTCACGGTTGGGTTCTCATCATTCGGCAGAAAATTTAGACAACGCCCACTTTTACCGATTTACCTGCCGCAGTGGAAAAGCCAACAGTACAGAGCCCACCCATGGACTAAAAGGTCCTTAAAGCCCTTAGACTTAATAGGGAGTGAGGTGAGGAGTGAAGGGCAATCTGGTCATTGCACAAGGTAGTAGAGGAGCCAACCGAAGCCCTTCTTAAGCCATCAACCTCCTGTGTGCATAATGCACATTTTTCTTCCCCCAGCCAACAATTCATTCGGAGGAAGCAAACCACTTCTCATCTCTTTCTCTGCTAAGACACAGAGCAAACAGAGCCCATTTCTTTCCCCCAACCAAAGAGTAAGCCACACAGCCAAGCAGAGGTGAGGTGAGGAAGAGGAAGCCCAAAGGAGGAGGAGCAAGGGCACGGTTGACCACGACGACAAGAGAAGGGACCATCTGAACCCCAACCAGCCATCGCCATCGTCATCCACAAACCTTGCCAATCCTCAGCCAGCATCTAGTAAGCCTTTCTCTTCAACTTACCTCATAGCCGGCCGAGATTACCTCAACCGGCTTGGCTCATACCTTTGGCAGTGAGCCCATAGAATTGCCATGCGCCCTTGGTCGGAGGAACATGCTCCCCAGCTCATGTTCCCCTACCGACTTCCGTTGTGGGGTTCCTGTAGGCCTTCCCAAAACCTTTGTACATAAGAGTAGGAGGAAAAACCAAAAATAGAAGCTAAATCAAAATGCATGTAGTAAGTAGAAGAAGAAGAAAAAGAAAAGAAAAGAGGAGAAAAAGAAGAGAAAATTAGGGGTTTGGTACCTGCACAACGGGTCCTTAACCCTGTGCGTTTTATGCCAGAGTCCGGTTATGCGTGTAGAGTTGTCGCCACTCGCTTAAGCACTGGTTTTGATATGATGCATTAGGCCGGGTTGACGTTTGTATAGGTGGAGGTCCCAGGTCGGAGCTGTCCACACATCGTCCCTGAGACTAACCAGGCAAGTGCATGGTAAAGCGGTGAATTCAGATAATGTTTGCTAATAGATGAATGATGATGCATTGTTTACCATGTTGTGGTAAGTTAACTATTTCTGGATGCATGATGATGAATGATTAATGACGATTGTTTAGACATGACATATTGATATGCATAAATGGAGAAATTGCATTGCATGCATGTCATGATAGTGTTGTGCTAACAGAGGTCCACTTCGTGTGGACACTCCACAGGAGTGGAGAATGAGGTCCCCGTATGAAAATGACGGGCAACTATGGTCCTGTATGAAAAAGGACGGGCTTGTGATCCCCGCATGGAAATAGGGCAGGCCTGGGTGAGCATCGATGGGTGTTCGCTCTGTTGTACTAGTATAGGCTAAAGAGATATGAAAGAAGTGCATGTGCATATGCATAATGATTGGTTGATGAGAACTTAAAGAGATTAAATGGAAACAAGTGGTTTAAGAAACTGTGATGGTTATGGACTGATTTGTGAACCTGTTATTTACTGTTTTGCTTTGTACTTGCTGAATCCTTGGACTCACCCTTGCTTTGTTGCTTTTTTAGGTGACTGTTGAGGACGTCATGCGCAGGCGGGAGTAGCACACGAATAAATTCACAAACCAGCAACACTCATTGTACCACCTTTTGTCAGTATATTTTAGACTCTACTAGTATGCTAGAGTAAACACTAAAAATGCTATGATGTATCTGGTCGTAGCTACATAAATAAATTAGTGTTGGTTTAAATTCTTCTGGTTGTTGTCGGAATGGTAAAGTGTGCAATGGTGGTAACATTCTGGGCCCACAGGGTGGGCGGGGTGTTACAATTGGTATCAGAGCGGGCGTTAGATCCATGGTAAAGAAATTTGACACGTTAGCTTAATTATTCTACTAAAATTTGACTTAGGCCTAATAATTAAATTAAAATTTGACACACTGGTGCACCATAGGATGGGGAATGGGTCTTGCATTGTATTTACGCTTTTGTTAGCTTTGTTGCTGATTTGTACTATTGGCATGGATGTTTGTGTGCTAGTTGTGTGATTGGCTATCTATCATGAATAGAGATGTCGAGAGCTAGAGGACGCAGACGTGGCCGTGGCCATGGCCATGCCCAAGCGGAGCCACCGCTTGAGGTTCAGCAAGAGGCACTAGGCGCAGAGGTTGCTTCTGCTGAGCAGTCTGTAGCTAGAGATTCGGCAAGGTCTTCAGCCTTTTTGTAGGTGTTCATAGAGGGGGTCCATGCGCTTCGCCGACAAACACCGGCAACCGCTGCCGCAGCCGTACCGGCTGTTGCCCGTACTGCAGTTCCGGTCATACTAGAGGCAAGAATGGGTCTTTGTGAGTGGTTGGCCTTGTGACTAGATACCTTTGATGGTTCGGGTACACTAGTCTTGGCTGCGGATTGGTTGCGCTACACGGAGAGGCAATTCGAAGCCCTAGAGATGAGCTCTCAGTTGAAAGCTCACTATGTGGCTTTCCAATTGAAGGGTTAGGCAGACATCTGGTGGGAAGGGGTTCTTTCAGCCAGGACCCCAGCCTAGGGTCCCGCTACCTGCGAAGTATTACCCAGATTCTTTTGTGGAGAGCATGGAGGTCGCCCTGTCAACCTTCGTGCAGGGAAAGATGACTGTAGATGAGTACGAGGTGAGATTTAAAAATTTGATCCGCTTCGTGCCTTCGGTTGCGAGTAATGACCTTGAGAAAGCCAAAAGGTTCTACCGAGGGCTCAACTTTGAGTTTCAGCATGCCATGGGAGCTACGGCGCCACGTGACTTTAGGTCCCTGGTAGAGCAGGCCAAATGGATGGAGTTGGAGATGCAGCTCACTAAGGGGCTTCAACCCTCTGGTGGTCCGAGCGCATCTGGTGGTGACCATAAGAGGAGCTTCACTGAAGGGTGTGGATGCCATGTAATGGTGGATGGAATCTGAATCACTATTATTATTGCATTCCTTTACACATTAGGTTTTTGTGTAAAACTGCTAGGTCTCAGGAAATTTCTATGTTTTGTATTTCAAATAATGACACTTCTAATCTTACAAAATAAAATATGGAAGGAACAAACAGGGTCGTGAGTAAAGGAGATGGATATTTGTAGTATACACATAAAGGTATTGGTGGATTCATGTCGATCATAAATGGGAAACGATAGAGTGAATTCTGGGAGAAAAATAAATTGGTGGAGACTAAATGAATATATATACTAGATAGATGATTTAAAAGATTTTTGGAGAATTAAGGAGTGCAAAGGTAATTGTTGGATTACGACACTGATACTAATATTAATTATAGAAAGATGTTGACAGTATTGGGATTAATAGAATCGACTGCTAGATGAGTCAATTGAAATTTTTGGAATTTTGGAGGTATGTAACATCCTGAAAAATGACATTAGGGAAATGTGAAGTTTTTGATTATTTTGCAATGTATTTCCATTTGCATTTGGAGTTATAATGTTTCCCTAAAAATTGGCAAAAGGTTTTAAGAGTTAAAAGGATCAAAAAGAAATATATAAGTTTGATTAGTAGAGATTTGAAAATCTAAATTAAGAATCTGAAAAGATGATCCATAGAATATAAGGAGGGAATTGTAATTAACCATAAAATGTCATCTACAAGGGTAGGAGTATGAGAGGCAAAGTGGCAAGTAAAATAAAAGGGTCAACATATGAATATATGCATATATACACACCCAATTTTGGGCTACATGAGAAAGGCACATAAGGAAATTAAATCAGTAAATGAAGAATTCGAAATACCTGTACATAAACCCATAAGTGTATGTGTACATGATCATATACATGTGGTAATTATAACCAAATATATATATATAAGCAAATGGGTGGGAGCCAGACCAGGCCGAATCGGCCCAGCCCGACCCCCACCTTCCATTTCACAGGCGTGTGCGCGCGGCCCACCTCCCCCTTTCCCCTCTCTGCCCGAGCGGCACACCCCCCCTCGCACTGTTTTTCTTCCTCCCTGGCTCCGCGTGCCCTGTAGCAGCCCATCTCCTTCCCCTTCGGACCGATGGACGGTAGCAAATGGACCAGCGGACGCCGCCGCCTCCGCCCGAGGACTGCCGCGCCCTTATACTCTGCCCCGCTCCTCTCTTTTTCTTCCCCACTGCAAAGCCATCCCGTCGCGTGCAAGGCTCGAGTTTCTTCCCCTGGCATGCGCGGAAAAGGGCCATCATGGCGAATCCAATGCGGGGATTTGGATCTCTGCTGCTCTCTGCCCTAGCTGCCTGCTCTGCCGCGCATGGACAAGACCGAACGGTAGCCGCCCGTTGCCAGCTCCCTCCGCCCTTCTATAAGATGCGCCGGTGCTTTCGTTGAAATCGTCCCACCCCAAGCATCGTTCTCCTTAAAGCAATTGAATCGAAATTCAGTAAATCGCCGCCGGTCTCATCCTTCTTCCCCAGCTCCGGCGCTCACACCACCCTCGGAGCATCACCACCATGCTCCCGGCCTTTTCTAGACCTCCCATCGACCGTACACCGCCGGCATCGAAGACCTTCCCCGAGCCGCCGCCACCGCTCGTCGTCGGCCACCACTGCACCCCCTCAGCCCCCGCTGACCCCACCACCGGCACCCTCTACACCTCGGGAACGCGTTTTGGCACTCACCCGAGCCTCCCCGACCACCGCTCGCCGCCGGTACCCCAGCGCCACCGCCACCTTCGGCCTCCTCTGTCCGAGCCTCTTCACAGGTTAGTATAATGGGTATGCGCCCCCTATATGGGTAAGCAACAACGTGATGGCAACTTGGTAGCAGCCTTGTCTCTTTCTCCCACCCCCCAACTCTCCGGTCGCGCGTTCGAGCCTCCGGCTCCGCAGGCCGGGTTGAGTTTTCTTTATTTTCTCCCGGCCTGACAGGTGGCCCCAGCCATCAGTGGCTGCAAACCGAGCGACCCACTGACAGTAGGGACCCATCTGTCAGAGACACAAGCGATTATCAGTAATGACGGATGATTAAGGTTAATGGTGGACTTGAGTACTAGTGACAGATGATTAGCTTATACTCCTCAGTGACATGTGGGCCATGACTCATATGCATTAAAATAATCTCTGGACCCACTTGTCAAAGAAACAGTACAAATAACGATAAAATAAAGGAAATAAATTAAAAATAGCTGGTGGGACCCACATGTGAAACTTTTCTAATTTCTGGGATTTCCATGAACTGAGAACTTTAAATGCTTGCAACTTATTCATTTTAAATCCAAATTGAGTGCGACAAATTTCTAAATTCGTCTAAATTCAAGATCTACCAAATGAAACCAGAACCATGATTTTTAGAGTCCATTTAAATTTCTGGTGATATTTTGAGTGATTGTTGCTTTTCTTTTAATTGGGTTTTTCGCGCGATTAAATAGCATACGAGGCCCAAGAAGAGGAAGCCGAGGCAGCCACCTTAGAAGCTTCAGAAGACCAAGACCAAGACCCCCGTGACTCAGGCGAGTTAACACTTTGACCATGTTGAACCCATGTTTATGCAAATTTAATTTCTTTTAAATTATTCACATGCATGCCGTTATTTTATGTGGTAGATTACGTTCAGTTTTAAAGATGATAGTTATGCACCTAATGTTATGCTTGCTAGTAATACTCCGTTGAAACTTTGGACATATGAACCTTGTCGCAATAGCAAAAATTATCAGAATGTAGCTTTTGAAAATAAGTCCCTATAAATATTGTGTTGCTTAGAATTGCTAGATAAATGGGGGTACAAAGTAGCCCCAAAATCATCTCTTGCAAATGTAAACTGCTTTGGGGCAGTCATGGAGGGAATGACTGGAGTACATTGATTCATTATTTTATGTTCCCGAAAAATCCCAACAATGCTTGAATACCTGGGTGGATGGACTGGGGGCTGATATGTGGTGCAGTGGATGCACAAAATATGAAATGTGGTAGAACTATCTAGGTAGCCCTAAGGACTGAATCCCGTCATGTTATCCCGTGTAAAAACCGTACAACCACAAGTTTGTAAAGTACAACTGGGCTAAGTAGTTTTATCGAAACCCCGCACTCATCTCACCGGTAGTGGATAGAAGTGGTTCAGCAAGGACAAGAGAAGGCCTAAAGGGACACCGAGTGGAGGGTGAAGTTTCCCAGTCGTACTAGCGCTGAGGGGAGTGGAGCCCGAATTGCGCTAGTAACCGTGGGAAACATCCCGTGCATAGATGGGACCCACCGCAAGTGGGCAGTTTCCCATAAGGTGAGATGACGAAAGAGGCTAGATAATCTGAACAGTCACTGTGATGATATACTCAACCACATGTCTAAGGAATCGTGTGGGGCAACGAGTTGATTATCTCTTGTGGTGAAAGTGTACACACCCTGTAGAGTCAAAACTATTCGAATAGCCGTGCCCACGGTTAAGGGCGGGCATGGGAACTTAACTAGATATAGTTCTATTTCAAAAATCATGTTGGGGGATAATGGAAATGTGTAGGACTGCTGATGGTCCAGATTTGGAATTGTCCTGGGTGTCGTCCCAGTGGTAAGTTAAGCGGCTATAACGCTGAAATATGTATACGATACAGATGCCATGTAATGGTGGATGGAATCTATGTCAATTATAAGATCAACTTACTTTACAAATAAGTCTTGAGTTTAAAATTGCTAGGTCTTAAGAATTTTTAAGTAATTGTATTCGAAAGCACTCTTCGCAAAAATAAAATAAACCCGAGCCATCTTTTGACAAGCCATACATGTTAAATATTGCATTCTGTGTGTTGGCTCGCAAGCACGGGGTTGGAGTGCTCACACTCGCTTTTGCGACAAAATTCAGAAACAGGAACTCAAGGACATTACGCCTACGAGGAGGCCCCTACCAACGATGGCGGGAGCAAAGGCGATAACTAAGGCGTAGGCCACGATGGTTAGATATAGACAAGTGGACTCCTGGCTTTGTGTACACGTATGTTACCAGTTCTCCGGTGACATATACTGTACACATTACCCTACTGGTCGCTTGCCTGTGGATTTGGGTTTACTTTTGCTACTATTTCTGCTGCATTTATGTAATGAAGACATTTGGCCAAAGCGGCCCTTTTGTAACATTCACCCGATGTGGTGTATTTCAGACTCTGTAATATTATTATGCGATGTATGTCATGATTCAGCAATGTACCTGTGTGCACTAACTACTGATCCAGGGATTAGTGCAGTGAAACACTGATGATTCCGATTGAAAAATCTGGGTCTAATAAATACTGTATCGAGCATACGATCAGTAGGGTAAAAGCCTTAGATGGGTTAGGACCAAATATTTCTAAAAACTTATAAAAACAATTTCAAAAAATATAGCATACTATCTCTTTCCGTACCCTTCTTAGATCTATTCTATTCCACCATTCATTAAAATATTTAGAGAGTTACTAACACTAGTAATTTAATTTACAGATGGCAGGAGAGGAAGGAAACTGGGATTACCTCGCTCACGGTGCCTACGAGGGAGAGTTCGTGAGTATCCTGCGCAAGCTTCTGCACTATTGGAGTACCCAGAGCAGCCCATTTACCGTGGGCGCCAAACGACCGCAGGAGGAGAAGAGTGCTGGATGATTGAGGTGTTTATCTACCCAAAGAGCGAGCATGACCCACCTCACATCTTCCGGACAGAGCACCAAAGGAGCACCAGGTCCGCGGCACTCCAGGATGCTGCGCGTCTCGCCGCCGCACGACTCTACGACATCTACAAGATCTCCCTGCGCCGCACACCCTACTGCTTCTACCCTTCGCGCCAGGAGGGAGCTCGCTACAATGAGACTTACCTGCCTGTTAATGATAACAACCCGATGCTGACCCATCAGGCTGATCTCACCAGGGCCATGGGAGCGGCCCATACTGCTGCACTGGAGGAGATTACCGCCCTCCGGGTGCACCTCGTCGCCCGGCACACTGAGGTGGCTACCCTACGTGACCAGCTTGCCCAGTGCGAGCAGGCACTGGCGGCTGCCAAGGCGAAGGCAGCAGCAACTTAGGCCCAGCTCCAGCGGGCTCCCGCTCCCTTGGCAGCACCGGCACCTCCTCCGCTGGGGTCAGGCCCCCGCACCCGACTGACTGCACGCAAGAGCGTGCGACCTCCGGGGCCTCAGGCCGCACTTCGATGGGGAGAGCCTCCCCAAAGCCGTAGCCCCCCACGCGCTCCCTCGGACTCCGATGACTCCAACCCGTCGGAGTTCAGCGGCAGTCGATCCCGCTCCCAGTCACCAAACTACAGCCCCTCCAGCTTTGGTGCCATTACCTGGAGGAGTAGTTGGAGGCGTCGTCGTGCTCGTGCCATGCATGTATCTTAGTTGCTGTATCAGCCCTCATATCTTGTAGTTGCGGTCATGTGAACATTAATTATTATGTTGTTGTAATTGTAAGCCCAGCCTAGGAAGCTGGCTATGTGAATGTTGGTATGTTTAGGCCTTGTGTTGGAAATTGCCTTGTCATGGTTTTACCACTTTCCTTTGTGATTTGGGTTGTCACCCCTTGTTTTTCTACCTATAGCATAAGCACTAAGTTGGGAAGCTACCACTGCAGATGGCCAGCCGAAGAACCACAAGGGCACAAGCCGATATTAACCAGGCCGAAATAGAATCAACACAAGGGATTTTGCCTGAAGGACAAGACAGAAATCAAGATCAGGGTGATAACAACCTACCACCCCCACCAGAACACCCCACCATGGCACAAGTAATGGCCCAACAAACTCAACTGCTGCAAGCTATATATAATGGACAACAGGGAAGTTCCAGTGGTCATAGGGCCGACTTAGCTGACTTTCAAAGGACCCGGCCACTAACCTTTGCATCAGCTGATGAGCCATTAGAAGCCGAAGATTGGCTTCGGGACATTGAAAGGAAGCTACGGTTAGCCAAAAGTGCGGAAGAGGGCAAGGTCATGTTTGCCACGCATCAGCTCCAGGGAGCTGCAGCAGCGTGGTGGGAAAACTACTTGGCCGCCAGAGGCCAAGAAGATGCCACCACAAGAAATAATATGAAAGCTATTCCCTGGGCGGAGTTCAAGACAGCTTTTAAAGCTAATTTTGTTCCAACAGGAGTGATGCGAATGAAGAAAAATGAATTTTGCACTCTCAAGCAGAGGAATATGTCAATAAATGAGTACCTCACCAAGTTCACACAATTGGCTCGATATGCCCCAAGGGATATAGCAGATGAGGAGGAGAAAATTGATAGATTCTTTGAGGGGATGAGCGAGGAATTGAGGGTGCAATTGATAACTCAAGATTTCACTAGCTTCCATCAACTAGTGAACAAAGCTCTAATTCTGGAAAATGAAAAGATGAACTTGGAGGCCAGCCGTAAGCGAAAGATGCCAGCCCAGCGACCCCAAGGAAGGTTTATTCAGAAATTCTTCAACAACCCTTCTTTCCCAAGGCCCAGTCCACCCAAGAGCTCAACTCCATCATTCCGTCCAGGGAGCAACTCCCTGCAAGGCGGTCAATCTGCAGGGTCAAACTCTGTCGCCAGCTACAAGTGCTTCAGTTGCGGCGAGAAGGGACATTTTGCCAATAGATGCCCACAGAAGCAGAACACCTCCGTCCGCAGCCAGGCTTTAGTGCCTAACAAAGGGCAGCAGGCCTCACAAGCTAGCAAAGGTTCTTCCACACCAAACCGCGATCGGGTTAATCATATCACGACCGAGGAAGCCCAGGAGGCCGTTGGAGTTCTTATGGGTACGTTCTCTGTTAAGTCTATACCAGCACAAGTACTATTTGATTCGGGAGCTTCTCATTCATTTATATCCAAGGGGTATACTGATAAATTGGGGTTACTTGCCTATCCTTTAAAGAAACCATTGGTGCTTAGTTCACCAGCTAGTCCAATTACTGCTACCCTAGTGTGCCCTAAAGTGACAGTTACCATGGAAAAGTGTGACTTCCTAGCAGATCTGATAGTATTAAGCTCCCAGACCTTGGATATTATACTAGGCATGGACTGGTTAGCTAGACATAACGGGATCATAGAATGTGCCACCAGGATGGTGAAACTAGTCAAGTGTCCCGGGATGACCATAAATGTAGAAGTGGACCGACCATATAGATGGGGTCGTGCAATATATTATTGCAAGGACATACCTTTAGAAGGGATGATAGTAGTACAAGACTATCCTGAGGTTTTCCCTGAAGAACTGTCTGGCATGCCCCCAGAAAGGGATATGGAGTTTGTCATTAATCTGAAGCCAGGAGCTGCCCCAGTTTCCAAGAGGCCCTATAGGATGACGGTGGAAGAATTGGAGGAATTAAAGAAGCAACTACAGGAAATGCAAGAAAAAGGATTTATCAGACCTAGTTCCTCGCCATGGGGATCTCCAGTATTATTTGTGAAGAAGAAGGATGGCTCTGCTAGGATGTGTGTGGATTATCGAGCTCTAAATGAAGTAACCATAAAGAATAAGTATCGTCTTCCAAAGATCGATGATTTGTTTGATCAACTGGGTGGAGCCACCGTATTCTCCAAGATAGACTTGAGATCATGTTACCATCAGTTAAAGATCAGGCCCGAGGATATTCCAAAAACTGCTTTCACCACCAGATACGGGCTGTATGAATTTACAGTCATGTCTTTTGGTTTGACCAACGCCCCGGCCTACTTCATGAATCTCATGAATAAGGTCTTTATGGAGTATTTGGATAAGTTTGTGGTGGTGTTCATCGACGATATTCTTATCTACTCCAAGAATGCGGAAGAGCATGCGGAACACCTACGCTTAGTGCTGAAAAAGCTAAAGGAGCATCAGCTATATGCCAAGTACAATAAGTGTGAATTTTGGCTAAAGGACATTAGCTTCCTGGGGCATATAGTATCTGCAAAAGGAGTATCCGTTGACCTTGCAAAAATAGCAGCAGTAAGGGAATGGAAACAGCCCACCTCCGTTACGGAGGTGAGGAGTTTTCTTGGATTAGCTGGTTATTACAGAAGGTTCATAGAGGGATTCTCCCGTGTTGCTAGGCCAATGACTCAGCTGCTCAAGAAGGAGAAGAAGTTTGAATGGACCAAAGCATGTGAAGAGAGTTTCCAGGAGCTGAAAAGGAGATTGACCACCACCCCTGTGCTGGTCCTACCAGATGTACACAAAGACTTTGAGGTGTATTGTGATGCCTCACACCAAGGACTTGGGTGCGTACTGATGCAGGGAGGTAAGATTGTGGCATATGCATCAAGACAGCTTCGCCCTCATGAAGCAAATTACCCAACCCATGACCTGGAATTAGCTTCGGTGGTACATGCATTGAAGATTTGGAGGCATTACTTGATTGGCAACCATTGCGACATATACACTGATCACAAGAGTCTCAAATACTTCTTTACTCAGTCACATCTTAACCTGAGGCAGAGAAGATGGCTTGAGTTGATTAAGGACTATGACTTGAGTGTCCACTACCATCCAGGAAGGGCAAATGTGGTAGCAGATGCTTTAAGTCATAAGGCATATTGCAATAACCTCATGGTTCAGGAACATCAACCTGAGCTCTACAAGGAGCTAGAAGCCTTGAACTTGGAAATAGTAGAAGAAGGTACCCTAGCTGCAATGGAAGTACAGCCAAGTATAGAAGAGAAGATTATAGCGGCTCAAAAGGAAGACTCAACAGCCTTGAGAATGAAAAAGTTAATGGAGGAAGGGAAAGCTCCCAAGATGACTATGGATCAACAAGGTGTACTGAGACATGGAACCCGTATCTTTGTACCTCACCAAAAGGACCTCAAGGACCTGATACTTAAAGAGGCTCATAGCTCTGCGTATTCCCTCCACCCCGGGAGTACCAAAATGTATCAGGATTTGAAGCAGTGTTATTGGTGGCCACGAATGAAGAGGGACATAGCAGAACATGTGGCATGTTGTGATGTATGTCAGAAGGTGAAGGCTGAGCACCAGAGGCCCACAGGATTGTTACAGCCATTGCAAGTGCCACAGTGGAAGTGGGAAGAAGTCGGAATGGATTTTATAACAGGATTTCCACGAACCAAATCAGGATATGACTCCGTTTGGGTCATAATTGACAGACTGACCAAGGTTGCACACTTCATCCCTATCAAGACCACATACAAGGGAGATAAGTTAGCGGAGTTGTATATGTCTCGCATCGTGTGCTTGCACGGAGTACCAAAATGGATAGTCTCAGATCGAGGATCCCAGTTTACCTCGCATTTCTGGGCTAGCCTACATGAAGCCCTTGGCACTCACTTGGATTTCAGCACCGCCTACCACCCCCAGACGAATGGCCAAACAGAGAGAGTGAATCAGATATTGGAGGACATGCTCCGAGCTTGTGCCCTGGATTTCTCGAAGGAATGGGATAGATGTCTACCATATGCTGAGTTTGCCTACAACTATAGTTATCAAGCTAGCCTTCAAATGTCTCCATTTGAAGCATTGTATGGAAGAAAATGCCGAACCCCTCTTCACTGGTCAGAAGTAGGAGAAGGCTATGTCTTCGGTCCAGATACACTAAAGCAGGCCGAAGAAAAGGTTCGCATAATTAGGGTCCGATTGTTAGCAGCTCAGTCCAGACAGAAGAGTTATGCGGACAAGAGGTGAAGGCCATTAAGTTTCGAGGTTGGAGACTATGTCTACTTGAAGGTGTCACCCCTACGAGGAGTCAAGAGGTTTAAAGTCAAAGGCAAACTCACCCCGCGCTATGTTGGGCTATTTCCAATAATGGCCAAGAAGGGAGAAGTTGCCAACCAACTGGAACTACCTCCAAATCTATCTGACGTGCATGATGTCTTCCATGTATCCCAACTCAAGAAATGTCTATGAGTGCCCGAAGACCAAGCTCTGTTGGAGGCAATTGAGCTTGAAAGTGACCTAACTTACAAGGAGCACCCGATCAAGATCTTAGACACCGTAGAGAAAAAGACAAGAACTCAAACCATACGTATGTGCAGAGTGCAGTGGAGTCACCATTCCAAGAAAGAAGCCACCTAGGAGCGTGAAGATCAACTACGTCAAGATTACCCCGAATTGTTTACCAGTTAGATTGAATCTCGGGGTCGAGATTCTTTTTAAGGGGGGTAGGTTCGTAACATCCTGAAAAAATGACATTAGGGAAATGTGAAGTTTTTGATTATTTTGCAATGTATTTCCATTTGCATTTGGAGTTATAATGTTTCCCTAAAAATTGGCAAAAGGTTTTAAGAGTTAAAAGGATCAAAAAGAAATATATAAGTTTGATTAGTAGAGATTTGAAAATCTAAATTAAGAATCTGAAAAGATGATCCATAGAATATAAGGAGGGAATTGTAATTAACCATAAAATGTCATCTACAAGGGTAGGAGTATGAGAGGCAAAGTGGCAAGTAAAATAAAAGGGTCAACATATGAATATATGCATATATACACACCCAATTTTGGGCTACATGAGAAAGGCACATAAGGAAATTAAATCAGTAAATGAAGAATTCGAAATACTTGTACATAAACCCATAAGTGTATGTGTACATGATCATATACATGTGGTAATTATAACCAAATATATATATATATAAGCAAATGGGTGGGAGCCAGACCAGGCCGAATCGGCCCAGCCCGACCCCCACCTTCCATTTCACAGGCGCGCGCGTGGCCCACCTCCCCCTTTCCCCTCTCTGCCCGAGCGGCACACCCCCCCTCGCACTATTTTTCTTCCTCCCTGGCTCCCTCTTTCTCCCTCTCTCCGGGCCGAGATATCCTCGCGCGTGCCCTGTAGCCCAGCCCATCTCCTTCCCCTTCGGACCGATGGACGGTAGCAAATGGACCAGCAGACGCCGCCGCCTCCGCCCGAGGACCGCCACGCCCTTATCCTCTGCCCTGCTCCTCTCTTTTTCTTCCCCACTGCGAAGCCATCCCGTCGCGCGCAAGGCTCGAGTTTCTTCCCCTGGCATGCGCGGAAAAGGGCCATCACGGTGAATCCAATGCAGGGATTTGGATCTCTGCCGCTCTCTGCCCTAGCTGCCTGCTCCGCCTCGCATGGACAAGACCGAACGGTAGCCGCCCGTTGCCAGCTCCCTCCGCCCTTCTATAAGATGTGCCGGTGCTTTCGTTGAAATCGTCCCACCCCAAGCATCGTTCTCCTTAAAGCAATTGAACCGAAATTCAGTAAATCGCCGCCGGTCTCATCCTTCTTCCCCAGCTCCGGCGCCACCCTCCCCGCCGATTCCCACCATAGAAATCCGATTGCCGCCGCCCACACCACCCTCGGAGCATCGCCAACACGCTCCCGGCCTTTTCCGGACCTCCCATCGACCGTACACCGCCGACATCGAAGACCTTCCCCGAGCCGCCGCCACCGCTCGTCGTCGGCCACCACCGCACCCCCTCGGCCCCCGCTGACCCCACCACCGGCACCCTCTACACCTCGGGAACGCGTTTTGGCACTCACCCGAGCCTCCCCGACCACCGCTCGCCGCCGGTACCCCAGCGCCACCGCCACCTTCGGCCTCCTCTGTCCGAGCCTCTTCACAGGTTAGTATAATGGGTATGCGCCCCCTATATGGGTAAGCAACAACGTGATGGCAACTTGGTAGCAGCCTTGTCTCTTTCTCCCACCCCAACTCTCGGTCGCTGCGTCGAGCCTCTGGCTCCGCAGGCCGGGTTGAGTTTTCTTTATTTTCTCCCGGCCTGACAGGTGGCCCCAGCCATCAGTGGCTACAAACCGAGCGACCCACTGACAGTAGGGACCCATCTGTCAGAGACACAAGCGATTAACAGTAATGACAGATGATTAAGGTTAATGGTGGACTTGAGTACTAGTGACAGATGATTAGCTTATACTCCTCAGTGACATGTGGGCCATGACTCATATGCATTAAAATAATCTCTGGACCCACTTGTCAAAGAAACAGTACAAATAACGATAAAATAAAGGAAATAAATTAAAAATAGCTAGTGGGACCCACATGTGAAACTTTTCTAATTTCTGGGATTTCCATGAACTGAGAACTTTAAATGCTTGCAACTTATTCATTTTAAATCCAAATTGAGTGCGACAAATTTCTAAATTCGTCTAAATTCAAGATCTACCAAATGAAACCAGAACCATGATTTTTAGAGTCCATTTAAATTTCTGGTGATATTTTGAGTGATTGTTGCTTTTCTTTTATTTGGGTTTTTCGCGCGATTAAATAGCATACGAGGCCCAAGAAGAGGAAGCCAAGGCAGCCACCTTAGAAGCTTCAGAAGACCAAGACCAAGACCCCCGTGACTCAGGCGAGTTAACACTTTGACCATGTTGAACCCATGTTTATGCAAATTTAATTTCTTTTAAATTATTCACATGCATGCCGTTATTTTATGTGGTAGATTACGTTCAGTTTTAAAGATGATAGTTATGCACCTAATGTTATGCTTGCTAGCAATACTCCGTTGAAACTTTGGACATATGTACCTTGTCGCCATAGCAAAAATTATCAGAATGTAGCTTTTGAAAATAAGTCCCTATAAATATTGCATTGCTTAGAATTGCTAGATAAATGGGGGTACAAAGTAGCCCCAAAATCATCACTTGCAAATGTAAACTGTTTTGGGGCAGTCATGGCGGGAATGACTGGAGTACATTGATTCATTATTTTATGTTCCCGAAAAATCCCAACAATGCTTGAATACCTGGGTGGATGGATTGGGGGCTGATATGTGGTGCAGTGGATGCACAAAATATGAAATGTGGTAGAACCATCCAGGTAGCCTTAAGGACTGAATCTCGTCATGTTATCCCGTGTAAAAACCGTACAACCACAAGTCTGTAAAGTACAACTGGGCTAAGTAGTTTTATCGAAACCCCGGACTCATCTCACCGGTAGTGGATAGAAGTGGTTGAGCGAGGGCAAGAGAAGGCCTAAAGGGACACCGAGTGGAGGGTGAAGTTTCCCAGTCGTACTAGCGTTGAGGGGAGTGGAGCCCGAATAGCGCTAGTAACCGTGGGAAACATCCCGTGCATAGATGGGACCCACCGCAAGTGGGCAGTTTCCCATAAGGTGAGATGATGAAAGAGGCTAGATAATCTGAACAGTCACTGTGATGATCTACTCAACCACATGTCTAAGGAATCGTGTGGGGCAGCGAGTTGATTATCTCTTGTGGTGAAAGTGTACACACTCTGCAGAGTCAAAACTATTCGAATAGCCATGCCCACGGTTAAGGGCGGATATGGGAACTTAACTAGATATAGTTCTATTTCGAAAATCATGTTGGGGGATAATGGAAATGTGTAGGACTGCTGATGGTCCTGATTTGGAATTGTCCTGGGTGTCGTCCCAGTGGTAAGTTAAGCGGCTATAACGCTGAAATATGTATACGATACAGATGCCATGTAATGGTGGATGGAATCTGTGTCAATTATAAGATCAACTTACTTTACAAATAAGTCTTGAGTTTAAAATTGCTAGGTCTTAAGAATTTTTAAGTAATTGTATTCGAAAGCACTTTTCGCAAAAATAAAATAAACCCGAGCCATCTTTTGACAAGCCATACATGTTAAATATTGCATTCTGTGTGTTGGCTCGTGAGCACGGGGTTGGAGTGCTCACACTCGCTTTTACGACAAAATTCAGAAACAGGAACTCAAGGACATTACACCTACAAGGAGGCCCCTACCAATGATGGCGGGAGCAAAGGCGATAACTAAGGTGTAGGCCACGATGGTTAGACATAGACAAGTGGACTCCTGGCTTTGTGTACACGTATGTTACCAGTTCTCCGGTGACATATACTGTACACATTACCCTACTGGTCGCTTGCCTATGGATTTGGGTTTACTTTTGCTACTATTTCCGCTGCATTTATGTAATGAAGACATTTTGCCAAAGCGGCCCTTTTGTAACATTCACCCGATGTGGTGTATTTCAGACTCTGTAATATTATTATGCGATGTATGTCATGATTCAGCAATGTACCTGTGTGCACTAACTACTGATCCAGGGATTAGTGCAGTGAAACACAGTAGATTCCGGATTGAAAAATCTGGGTCTGACAAGGTATGATAACAATTCTTGGAGTATAAATTTGATCAATGATAATCTTGGTGGATGTATACTAGTGAATTGTAGACCTGATCAATGCTATTTTTGGTGGATGTATACTAGTGATGCGTAGACTTGATCAATGATATTCTTGATGAAGGTATACTAGTGAATTAGTTAGAGATAGTTAATGCAAAATAAGGTTGATTATTGGAAGATCAAATTATGGTTGTGGATCGATAACAAAAGGATTGGATTGTTAGGAATTTAGAATGCAAAAGATTTTGGTGCATAAAATGAATGATGTTAGATAAATGATGTCGCTAATTGTTGGGAGTTTTAGGCAGCAATTGATTGGTGGATTATATAACTGATGATTTTCGCTGTTTGGAGTCTTAGATAGCGAACAATATAGAAAGAGTAAGATCGGTGGACTAATTAAATGATGTTACTCGTTGTTTGGAATCTTAGGCAGCAACCAATAAAGAAGGTGTATTTTCGGTGGATTAAGTCAATTATGGTAATCGTTGTGTGGAGTTTAGGTAGCAACCATAACACTATGATTTAATAATAATAATGCTACCAAAAGCGATCTTGGCAAATAAAATAACCCGAGCCTCTCCTTTGATAATCCATGCATACTATTTATTTGCATTCTGTGTATTGGCTCGCGGAGCACGGTGGTTTGTGCTCACACTCGCTTTCCCAACAAATCCAGAATCAGAAATTAGAACACTACGCCTCAGCAACACGATTGGACATGATGGCAGAGAAGATGAAGATGTCAAGAGCTAGGTCGCGAACCTCCAGTTGGCTACCTGTGGGCATGTCCTGAAGGTCCCACTTGCGTGCTTCGTTCTTCCGCTGCTGCAATTTAATGATTTTGGCCTAATCGGCCCATGAGTAAGTCTGCTATTATATTTACGCTTCCGCATGATATGTAATTTGATATTCAGAATTGTAAACTGTGAGCACTATCTATTGATCCAGGGAATAGTGCAGTGGAATCACAGAAGAATCCGGATTGTAAAATCTGGGTCCCTCAGGGATGGTATCAGAGCATATTGACTGCAGGTCGTGACCTAGTTAGCCTGGCCGTTAGTTTCATGACTAGAAATAATTTTTTAGAATACTATTTCCAAATATATAAGTTATACTGCTCATTCTTATCTCTCTTAGATGATTCTCTCTCATCCAAATGCTGCCTTAGCCATTTTTACTTCTAGAGCTCTCTCACCCCAAATTCAAAACAATAACACAAGGGTGAGTGCTAATATCAACCAAATTACTCCAAATACTTCCCTCCTCTGTCTATTAATTCAAAAGGAAAATTTTGATCCTCTTCTCGTTCCTTTACTCCAAGAAATTAAGGCTAGGGACGTTGAAGATGTTCATGGAGATAAGGTGGTCTCGTTCTAAACGGACTATGCAGATGAACCCTGTACTATTTTATGTGTGCTTCCCCGAGTAGACGTTGCTGTCACAAGATTTTATTGGACCCTGTGCACTGCCTTTTGCCCTCGGGTGTCCTATTTCGCAGTCACAGCAAAAAAAACTTGCTTTTGAAAAACTCGTGTGGTTTTGTGTCAGCCCAGCCCTTTGGGTGTGCACTTTTAAAATTAACATGGGTTAGATCACCTTATCCCCACGACTCAATCCTTACCTCATGCTATTCCCTCTCACCTCAATTGCTACAATCCCAGTCAAATCTACTGAAGCAAAGTGATGGATCACCACAAGACCCATCATGCCTGGAGCTAGCAGAGACGAATAATGACCAGTGACATTTATTTTAAGGGGGTAGCACTATGAGCCAGAACTACTGAAGAACTACTATGATGTGTTTTTTTGGGAATTGCAACAACCTGGACTTAGGGCTAATCAGACTAGTGCAAGGAGATTCGCAAGACCAGAAATCTACTGGTGATGAGGGTTACAAGACATACCTGTAGCTAAAATCGACATGCATGGCAAAGCTAAAGGGTAAGAACGAGATCCCAATAGAAGTGAAAGACCACCATATAGATATGTCCATCATCACCTCTTTCATTCCTAAGGCCCTCTACCCCAAGACACAGACCATTGCTGCCCACCTATCAATATGGAATTCTACAACCGTATGTCCAATAGACGATGCAACTACTCTATTCCACGAGGACGTGAAGACAACAATGTCAAAGAGCAAGTATTTGGAAGTCTACGACCTAACTAAAAGAACAAGGTATCTCTCTTCCCTTTTGACTTCTCCAAGTGCTAACCCCTATTGTGCAGATTTTCATCTCTCTGTGGAGCTAAGGAACTATACATCGAGCAACACCTCGAAACCCATTGCTAGCCAATATAACCCACCTCCATTCTTTCTGCTCTACCGGAATCTCGAGGTCAAGATTCATTTAAGGGGGGTAGGTTTGTAACATCCTGAAAAATTCAAATTTAAAAATATAAAGTTCTTAAATTATTTTACCATATGCTCTATTGAAATTTGGATTTTATGGTGATTTTCTGAATTTTGGGGAAGGATTCCAAAATTTAAGAAAGATTCAAAAATAAAACTACTATTAATAACACCATAAAGGGGAATATGCAAATAATGGAAGCCCAAATATTCTAAATTAAAATCTGAAAATATGGTCCACAATAGGGAGGAAGAAAATTGAATTAAATTATAAGAATTTCATTTTGACAAAGTATTAAAAAGGGGAAACAAAAATAAACAAGACCTATACAAGTAGTATACAAAGGACCTAGATGGATGAGCAAGACATAGAATATATTTATACAAAAAAAAGGCATGAAGGAAATATATACATGTATATAGAATGAATGGGCTAATAAATAAAGATGTATATACATGTATATGTATATATATAAATAAAATAAATAAATATACCTATACAAAGATAGAAATAATCCAATACATATACGTATGTGCAAATATATATACCTATATATAAATATACAATACATCAACAATGAAAATACAATAAAAAAAGAAAAAGAAGAAAGGAGGTCTGCCATCAATCCGGCCCAACCCCCTCTCTCCCCATTTCTTCCTGCCGGCCCACTTCTCCTTCCCACCCTGCACAGCCCAGCCCCACTCTCCCTCACTCCCTCTGCGCCGTGGGCCCTTCCACCTCCACCACCGGTCGTCCCGCGCCGTAGCCCGTCTGCCTCGCCACCGCTCCGGCCCACGCGCCGCCCCCTAGGCTCTTACCCTAGTGAACAACCCATTTGACAGAACCCAACCCCCTCCGGCCGTTGCTCACCGCTGGCCAGACCGTGCCCCCCGCCGGCATCGGCTTCCTCTGTTTGGAGCCCCGGTGCCATCCAGCCTAACAAAATGTCTGGGCCTTTGCTGTCAGCCCAGGCACTTTGCCCACTTGGCTAGACCGAGTGCGTTAACATTGAGCATATTCCCAAGGTCCTAAGTTCGATCCTCAGTCGGCTGCAACTTCTCCCCACTTTTTGTTTTAAATTTTTGTAGCTCTTTTAAATTAATAAAAATCAGGATAAATTTAGGGATAATCTAGAAAAACTAATAAATTTAATTAGGTCATAAACCAGAGTGATTTATATTTAAATGCAGATTAGTTATTATGCTTGAACAATTAATACAATTTGAATAATTAACTAAAATACTAAATATTAATTAATGACTTTGATAAAGAAAAACAACTTATGGTACTAGCCAAATAAAGATTTCCATTAAATAAAATTAAGATTTATACCCAATATTTAAAATGCTGCCATTAAATAAATTCTAATGGTAGGTTTTGCTAATTAGCAAATATCGAAATATAACCTTGCTGGATAAATAAATTTTAATTAAAGCTAATAACAACTAAAATGTAGAGACTTTCTAAGTAAAATTATATATATAAGTGGTTAGAGAAATGCAGATAGCATATATACAGCCCACTAGCAAATATAACGATACAATTCTTGCGTCCACCGTAGACCCTACTAAAAATATATTTATACATGGAGACACTATCATTAAAAATACTGCCAGTCATGAAACCTTAAATGGTAGCTTAGTTAATAATGATGACAAAATATCATCATGTATAGCAGGCTCGAGTTATAAAGGGATAAAATATCAGTAGCGGTAGTTTTCATAGAGCACTCAAATTAAAAGGTCATAATAATATACAGATGCTAAAATATAATAGCCCTAGGTCATCAAGCAGCACAAAAATTTCACAGACATATAGGTACTCCAAAGTAAACATGTAACTATTAACACGAGTAATTAGGGTCACATAAAATGATACATACCAAGCTTTGCTCAGATAGCTAAGTTTAAACTAAAATTAGAAATACAGTTAAGCATAATAGTAGCTAAAGTATAAGCAAGATAAAAATAGTGCCATCAATTAAATCTTAACACTAGTTTTGGTACATATTTATATGGAGTATAATTGTATATATGTATAGCAAGCTCGGATCCGTATAAATAAACCCTAATTCAAATTAAACTTAGCCTGGTGATAAATGGAGGTACACAAAACAACATACCGCACAATGTTATAAACATAGACTATAAGATTAACTCGGCAAGCCAAAATTTGCAAACATGACCTATATATATGTATATATCATATGCCCTGAAAATCAACGCTCGACAAGATAATACCCAGCTAGACTTGTACCCGGATTCATAGGTCCAACCTAACTCATGGAAATTCCTTGATAAATACAAAAATAATAAAAGATATTATTAATAAAAAGATCAAGTCATCGTATTCTACCACCAGCCTTGCCTCAAATCACTCGGATCACCCTTTAACTCATAATAGAACTGAATTGAGTTAATTCGGATTTATTTGGATCTTTTGAGTTATTTGCTTTTATTTGGATTCAGCCGTTTATCGCGTAATTAGAAACTGGAGTCCTGAAGCTTCCACGGGTCAAGCGTGGTCAAAGCAAAGTGAAGATAAAGAATAGGTGCTCCAGAGAAAGCATCGTGTGAGCTCAAGTCCGCGGTAAACCGCGCCAGGCGAGTCAATACTTTGATCATATTGATCCTACATTTTCTGCAAATTACTTTGGTTTAAATTATCAAATTGCATGCTGTTATTTTATATGCAAATACATGTTTAATTTAAGATTCTAGTTATATGCCCATTGTTTGCCTTGAATAATATTACACCTCCTTTGGAATATCTGAATGTGTGAACCTTGTCGCCCTAGCAAAACTATAACAGTAACCTTTCGAAATTAAGTCCTTAATTATACGCCATGCTTAGTACTGCACGAATACTCGAGGGCGCTGAAATGCCCCAAACATCATTGTCATTTTTAATCGTGAGAAACTGGTTTGGACAGTCATGGTGGTAATGACTGGTATTTGTTGGTATGATTAGTTTATGTTCCCAAAAACCCCAACTTGCTTATTTATCTGGGCGGATGGATCGAGGGTGTGTGTGAGTGTGGTGCAGTGGAAGCACAAAGTGGTTAGTGGTAGCACCGTCCAGATAACCGTAAGGACTGAATCTCGTGATGGCCTCCTAGTGCAAAACAGTACAACCACAAGTTGGCAAAGTGTAGGCAGGGTTTACTAATTTGTGTGGCTCTAAGGTGGTTACGTGAAGGTATGACCACGAGCAAAGGGATAGATGGTCTCATCCCCGCCTTTGCCCATGATGGCTCATGAGGGACCTTTCCGAGGGATGGTCGTATCCTACGGAAGATAGACCTTAGCGGGCGTAACCACCGTAGGGCTATGCATTGTAACAATCATGTGATAGTCTCCTCAACTGCATGGCAAAGGAATCATGTGAGGCAATGAGCAGATTTATCTCTTGTGGGTAAAGTGTGTAAACTCTGCAGAGTCAAAACTATTCGAATAGCCGTGCCCATGGTCAAGGGCGGACATGGAACTTAACTAGATATAGTTCTATTTCAAAATGCTTTATGGATGGGTTTGGAAAAGTGAAGGGCGGTGGAAAGCCCTGATTTGAGTTGTCCTGGGTGTCGTCCCAGTGGTAATGTAAGCGGTTATAACGCTGAAATGTTAACATATGGTGCGGATGCCATGTAATGGTGGATGGAATCTGAATCACTATTATTATTGCATTCCTTTACACATTAGGTTTTTGTGTAAAACTGCTAGGTCTCAGGAAATTTCTATGTTTTGTATTTCAAATAATGACACTTCTAATCTTACAAAATAAAATATGGAAGGAATAAACAGGGTCGTGAGTAAAGGAGATGGATGTTTGTAGTATACACATAAAGGTATTGGTGGATTCATGTCGATCATAAATGGGAAACGATAGAGTGGATTCTGGGAGAAAAATAAATTGGTGGAGACTAAATGAATATATATACTAGATAGATGATTTAAAAGATTTTTGGAGAATTAAGGAGTGTAAAGGTAATTGTTGGTGTTGTGGCTACAGACCAAACAAAGAGAGAGTATGGTAATGGAGAGTTAGGTGAGTAATGGCTTGGGTCTTCCCCCTTGGCTGGTATTGTATTCATATAACCTTTTGGGGGATGCTTTTACAATAGCACCCTTACATTTGAGTATCCCCCTCAGGGGCACTTATGTCATTATACATGTCCCATTTTGGGCCTTGCAGCCTTCTAATAGGTCTGCTGGGCTTAGGTGGGGGCCACCCCTACAACAGGAGCCTCTCATGGTGAAGGGCTTCACGGGGCGAAGCCATATTGCCGAGCCCTTTGGCCCCCTCCGTCTCATCGGCCTGTGACCCTCAATGGACTAAGACACATTCCTTGTCGTTAGAGCCGGCCTTCGCACTAACGGTACAAGAGCCGGAGTGCCTTTCACTCCCGGAGCTACGTGGCCACGAGGTCAAAGATACTGGGGAGGCTGAAGGCCTCAATGGAGCCGAGGGTAGGACGGGGACAGACCTCGTGCCCCGGAGCCTTTCGGGCGCGAGGTAGGGCTTGCGCATTTGGCCCCGGGCGGCCGAGCTTCGAGAAGTACTCTGCGTGGTGTAGCATCGACGCGGAGAGGTGGCTGCGTGGCCTGGTAGTGTGCTTTTAATGACGCCCGGAATCGCGCCGGCCCTTATCTTGTTAGGGGCAGACTGTTGCGACCGTTTTGTCTGCTTTGTGCTGGATGGGGGCACGTGGCCGGCTGTGACTAGAGTGTCGTGGGATGTCAGCGGTCACACGACCGCGGCCGTTCGCCCCTTCCCAAGGGAAAGTGGACGCGCGGCGGGAACGTATTGGCGCGTCCCGCGCTGCCCGCCCACCTACCGCCGCCTGCCACGGCTGTCAGCGGTTGCACTGCCCGATCGTGAGTAGCCGAACCGCTGTAATTCCATCATTTGGGCTTCTGCTTGCGGGGGAGACGGGGGGACTTTATAAAGGTGTCACCGCGGGCATGCAAACGCTCCTCTTAGCTACCTGCTTGCTTGTGCTTTGCTTTGTTCTCCGGTTTCGTGCGCACCCCGCTGCTGCTTCCGCATCTGTTCCTGCTTGTCGTTGTGGTGGGGGGAAAATGGCCGCTCGTGACGACCCTACGTGCCAGGCTGACGGTGGTGCCATCCGTGACGACCCTGCGCGCCGTCTTAGCGGGAGCGCATAGTCAAGCCAACGCTGCCTGATGCCACCACCGGCTGGGTATGGCCTGGTTCTGCGAGACGAAACGCAAACCAACCATCGTTGGGATGCCATGAAGAAGTCAAAGGGCTGCTGCTCCCGTGTGCTGGGGCGGAGTCGCGTCACGGAGAAGACTCTCCAAACCCTTCTTCAGGAGAAGAAACTGGAGGATCGTGCCGGGGCTCGTTTGCCTGGGCCTGATGAGACGGAGCCAAACCCGGGGGAAACGGAGGCAATCGTCTTCGTGGCATTCTTCGATGCCGGGCTCCAGATCCCGTCGACACGCTTCGTTGGCGAGGTGCGCGAGCCTATGGGTTGGAGCTGGCACAGCTAACCCCGAATGCGATCGCCCGGCTGGCCGTCTTCGCCTGAGCGGTGCGGACGGAAGGTATCCATCCCAGCACTGATTTGTTCGCCATCCTGAACGACGCACGCTGCCAACCGAAGAAAGTGGAAGGGGAGGTGTATTCGAACTTCGGCAGCGTGAACTTCATGTTAAGGACTTCTTGTGCGCATTTGTTCCCCGCATTGGCTACACGGGGAAAGTGGGAGTCTGGCTGGACACGGTGGTGGTTCTACCACCTTGTGACGAGCACGAGCGGTCTTCGATGCCGGGGGGAGCCGATATCGTTCAGCCGCTCTACGGATGTAAAGCCCAGGGCCGGCGACAAACAACAGGCGCGGAGGCTTGCTGGCGTCGCCCTCCGGTTCAACATGCATGACCTCACTGAGGAGTTCACCATGTACGGGATAGCTCCGCTTTCCTGTAACTGGAAGTACGAGCGGCGGGGACCTGACCGGAAGGACGGCATCCACCCAGGAGTGTCTTCGCTCCATAAGCCCTCTGCGCCCTGTAAGTATTACTGCCATGGGCCCTGCACCGCCTGGGCGCTCGCAAAGCCTTATGTATGACATTCCGCCTTCGCATGCAGTGCACCAGTTAGAAGATGCAGAGCGCGCGGTGGTTGCGATCCTTGGGCCGTACACGACGAAGGAGCACAGAGCGCGCGAGTCTGCGACTTCCTTGGTGAAGCAAGGGCAGATTAACCGGGTATGCGTGGTCCTTGAGATTCCCGTTCCGGAACGCCCGGTGCCTGTGGAAGCACCAAGCGACGCGAAGGCGAGGGCGCCGTCCTCGCGGCACAGGGCCCGATCAGAGGCTATTATCTTCAGCCCACCGGCCGTGCCACCGGTCGGGACCGCGGAGACGAGGGGCGAGACGGGCACTGAGCCCGAACCGACCGGTTCGGGGAGGCACACTACTCCCGACGAGGCCTTACATGGTGGCGGGGCGACGGGCCCGAGCCTCGCTGTTCTTGAAGCTGATGCGCCGTCACCTCCAGTGGCTGTGGCTACCGAGGCAACCACGGAAGCGTCGCCCGTGTCTCCGAGGGCGAAATGCCCTCGGGTGCAGTCACCTCCGCCTTCAAGAGGGCGGTTCAGCGTGGCAGGCCCAGTGACCGGGGTCCTGGTGCCCGGCGGGGATGTTGCTGAAGTCGAGGGGGTTGTTGCTCCTCAAGCTAGCAAGGTGGTCACGACCCAGGTGGAGGCCCGGCGGACGGCTTCTAGCGCCGCGGTAGAGGGTGCTAGAGGTAGGTGTGGTTCCTTTTCCTCCTGCGACTTCGCGAAACTCTCTCCGATTTGCTCGCTCATTCCATCATCGACATCAAGCGGGCAAGAATCGAGCAACGGGGGTGTCCGCGAAGTCTTTGGCTTAATTGAGCAGGGGACTGTGTGTGCTCCAAGTGTTGCCGAAGGCGCTGGTGCGGAGGCTCTAGGGCTTGGTGTCTCCGACTTCGTTCCTCGGTGGGAGACGCTTCGCACCTTGAGCGAGGTGGCGGAGTACGCTAACAGCCACCTGGATCGACAGGCGCTGCGGTCCTGCGGGGGTGACCTTTTGGCGCTCACGTTGGGTGCCTCAGAGATGAGGGTAACTGTCCCTGCTCGCGCTCCGTGTTTCTTGCTTAGCTAATGAGTAATCCTCGCTCTTGTGCCCTTGTAGACGCTTGCGATCAGCAAAGCCCTCGAGGAGACCCGCATGCGCGAACGGAGGGCGCTGGAAGACCAGCTGCGTGTGCTGCCGATGCCCACGCCGCCAAGGATGAGCGCATTCGGGTGCTGATGGTGAAACGCGATGAGGCTATCTCCAACGCGCAGTTGATAGGCGCAAACACGAAGAGCGCGGTGCTAGCAGCACAACGCGTGACAGAGGAGGCTCAGCGCATCACGACGGAGGAGCAGACCGTCTTTCTGCAGCAAATCTCCACGCTGGAGGTAGAGAAGGAGCAGCTTACTACTTCGCTTGCAGAGAGGACCCTGTCCTTGGATAACGCGTCTACGTCCGCATGGAGGGCAATGGAGTGTTTGGAGCAGGCCCTCTGGGAGCTTTCCGTCCATGTGGAGGACGCCACTCATGACCGCGAAGATCTGATGGAGATGCTTGGGCGAGTCGAAGAGGGCTCGAGCGTCGCCCTTCGCGGTGCCAAGGCCTTTGGCGCCCACTGTGGCTACATGAGTGCTGGCCTTGCTCTCGCCTTGCTGCACGCTGGTGGGTGTGAGCATGTCAATGAGCTGGTGAACCCTCGGCTTGACTTGCCCGCCCGGCCTGGGATGATACCCCACGCGGTTCGCGCCGCCCAGCCCGCCATCCAAAACTTTCACAATCGGATTTGGAATTACATTGGGGAGGATGCTGCGAAGGTTGCATTGCGGCGGATGCTGCGCGACGAGGGGGATGTGCTCCGCTGGCTCGAAGAAGTTCCTCGGCGCGGCGAAGACAGCGCGGGCGCTCGTTTCGGCGAAGATGTCGCGGACTCGTAGGAATGGTGCCGGGCTTGGGTGCGTGACGCACCATGTATGTCTGTCTGCTACTGTAATGAAACTCCTATTTTATATGAGCTAAGTGACAGTTCACCCGTGCTTTTTTGTTGTGTACTATTCTGTGAGGTGGGGTGCCATGTAAGGTTCGGGTCCTCAGGCTCGACCCCGCCCCTCGTGCCGATTGTAGTGAGCAGACATGCGAACGCTTCACGCTGCGGACCCTGGACTGAGGAAGTAGTCAAAGTAGTCGCGCGAGCGCTCCGTCCCCTACCCTTCAAAGAGGTGGCAGCGAAGCTGGCGCCTAGTCGAGGCAGTCACGCGAGCGCTCCGTCCCCTACCTTTCGAAGGGGTGGCAGCGGAGCTGGCACCTAGTCGAAGTAGACGCGCGAGCGCTGCATCCCCTACGTTGCGAAGGGGTGGCAGCGTAGCTAGCGCCTAGTCGAAGTAGTCGCGCGAGCGCTCCGTCCCCTACCTTTCGAAGGGGTGGCAGTGGAGCTGGCGCCTAGTCAAGGTAGTCGCGCGAGCGCTCCGTCCCCTACCTTTCGAAGGGGTGGCAGCGGAGCTGGCGCCTAGTCAAGGTAGACGCGCGAGCGCTCTATCCCCTACCTTTCGAAGCGGTGGCAGCGGAGCTGGCGCCTAGTCGAGGTAGTCGCACGAGCGCTCCATCCCCTACCATTCGAAGGGGTGGCAGCGGAGCTGGCGCCTAGTCGAAGTAGACGCGCGAGCGCTCCGTCCCCTATCTTTCGAAGGGGTGGCAGCGAAGCTGGCGCCTAGTCGAGGTAGTCGCATGAGCGCTCTGTCCCCTACCTTTCGAAGGGGTGGCAGCAGAGCTGGCGCCTAGTCGAAGTAGACGCGCGAGCGCTCCGTCCCCTACGTTGCGAAGGGCTAGCTGCGGAGCTGGCGCCTAGTCGAAGTAGACGAGCGAGCGCTCCGTCCCCTACGTTGCGAAGGTGTGGCAGCGGAGCTGGCGCCTAGTCAAAGTAGACGCGCGAGCGCTCCGTCCCCTACGTTGCGAAGGGGTGGCAGCGGAGCTGGCGCCTAGTCGAAGTAGACGCGCGAGCGCTCCGTCCCCTACCTTTCGAAGGGGTGGCAGCGGAGCTGGCGCCTAGTCGAGGTAGTCGCACGAGCGCTCCGTCCCCTACCTTTCGAAGGGGTGGCAGCAGAGCTGGTGCCTAGTCGAAGTAGACGTGCGAGCACTCCGTCCCCTACCTTTCAAAGGGGTGGCAGCGAAGCTGGCGCCTAGTCGAGGTAGTCGCGCGAGCGCTCCATCCCCTACCTTTCGAAGGGGCGGCAGCGGAGCTGGCGCCTAGTCTAAGTAGACGCGCGAGCGCTCTGTCCCCTACGTTGCAAAGGGGTGGCAGCGGAGCTGGCACCTAGTCGAGGTAGACGCTTATTAAAGCCTGGGCGCGTGGGAATTTTGACCATGTCTTGTTTATACTCCGTGGAGTACGCGTCAGGACTACGCCTGCACGTGCGCGGGGATATCCGCATCTTGTTTATGCTCAATAGAGTGCGCTTGGACAACATCTGCGTCTTATTTATACTCTGTAGAGTGCACATGGAGGTGGGCCTCACGTTGCATTTTCTTTATACACTGTAGAGTGCGTGCGGAGGTGTCCCCCCGTTGCATCTGATTTAGAGTCCGTGGACTGCGCGTGGAGGTGAACCTCCGCGCGTTGCGGGCGGTGAAGGTGCGTGTGGAGGTGGACCTCACCGCTACATCTTATTTATACTCCGTGGAGTGCGTGCGGAGGCAGACCTCAACGCTACGTCTTATTTAGAGTCCGAAGACTGCGCGCGGAGGCGAGCCTCCACGTGTTGCGGGCGGTGAAGGTGCGTGCGGAGGTGGACCTCACCGCTGCATCTTATTTATACTCCGTGGAGTGCGTGCGGAGGCGGACCTCAACGCTACATCTTATTTAGAGTCCGAAGACTACGCGCGGAGGCGAGCCTCCGCGTGTTGCGGGCGGTGAAGGTGCGTGCGGAGGCGAACCTCAACGCTACGTCTTATTTATACTCTGTAGGGTGCGTGCGGAGGCGGACCTCAATGCTACATCTTATTTAGAGTCCAGAGACTGCGCGCGGAGGCGAGCCTCCACGCGTTGCAGGCGGTGAAGGTGCGTGCGAAGGCGGACCTCAACGCTACGTCTTATTTATACTCTGTAGAGTGCGTGCGGAGGCGGACCTCAACGCTACGTCTTATTTAGAGTCCGAAGACAGCGCGCAGAGGTGAGCCTCCGTGCGTTGCGGGCGGTGAAGGTGCGTGCGAAGGCGGACCTCAATGCTACGTCTTATTTATACTCCGTAGAGTGCGTGCGGAGGCGGACCTCAACGCTGCGTCTTATTTAGAGTCCGAAGGCAGCGCGCGGAGGTGAGCCTCCGTGCGTTGTGGGCGGTGAAGGTGCGTGCGGAGGCGGACCTCAACGCTACGTCTTATTTATACTCCGTAGAGTGCGTGCGGAGGCGGACCTCAACGCTACGTCTTATTTAGAGTCCGGAGACTGCGCGCGGAGGCGGGCCTCCGCGCGTTGCGGGCGGTGAAGGTGCGTGCGGAGGCGGACCTCGATGCTACGTCTTATTTATACTCCGTAGAGTGCGCGCAGAGGCATCTCCCCACGCGTCTTTGTTTATACTCATCCCGTGTTTTCCACAGAGAGTGCGCGCGCGAACGCGTGTCTTTGTTTATACTCATGGAGAGTGCGCGCGAAGGTAATCCTTTACGCACTTTTGGCGGGAAACAAGAAAACTTGTGCAAACGATGAACTTTATTAAATTCCCGTTTGCGCGGGTGAGCGGTTACAAGAGGTGAGGTACTAACCGTTGGCCGGTTAAAGGTGGGGGCGACCACAGCCGTCATTCCTCGGTGGTGAAGCATCACACACTGCAAGCCTCTAGTGCTAGAGCGGCTCGCGCAGGAGCCTGGCAAGGCACTCCCTGAAGCCGTGAAGGGTCGTTGCGCTTGCACACTTGGCTCAGGCGCAGTACCGTCGCAGCCTGTCTGCATTCCACGTGTGGCGGAACGCCTGCCCGTCCAGCGTAGCTAGGCGGTATGCTCCCTTTTGTAGGGCCTCCGCGACGATGTATGGGCCTTCCCACTTGGACTCCAGCATGCCTACCATCTCCGCGTGGAGTGCCATCTTGAGGATGAGGTCTCCCGGTTGGAATTCGCGCGGGTATAGGGAACGATCCCGCGCGCGCACCATCTGTCGTGCATACTTTATGACATGCTGTGTTGCACTTGCCCGGTCTCCGTCAAGGAGGTCCATGGACAATTGGCGCTCCTCTTCTGGTGCTTGGATGAGGACCCTTCTTGAGCTGGCCTTTGTTTCCTCAGGTGTTATCGCCTCGTCGCCGAAGAGGAGCTTGAACAGCGTGAACCCCGTTGGGCGTGTCACCGTTGTGCGGAGGGACCAGAGGACGCTGTGGAGCTCGCCCGGCCACTTGCCCTTTGGTAGCCCAACGAGGCGCTTCTTGATTGCAGCGGAGATAGCACCGTTCGCCCGCTCTACCGCACCGTTAGACTGCGGGTGTCCAACCGAAGCGAACCGGAGCGTGATGCCCATGTTGTCACGGAATTCTTTGAATGGGGCTGCGTCGAATTGCAGACCGTTGTCGACGGTGATCTCCCTGGGCACGCCAAATCTGCATATGATGTTCTGCTAGAGGAAGCGCTGCATAGCTGCCGAGGTAATCTTGGCCAGGGCTACCGCCTTCGGCCACCTAGAGAAGTATTCCAAAGCGACCGCTACGAACCGCAGGTCGCCTGGGGCCCTGGGAAGCTGTCCCACGACATCGATGCCCCATCGCGCCAGCGGCCATAACGGGGGTATGGGATTGAGGCTCGTCGGGGGCCTGCGGATGGCCCGTCCCATCCATTGCCAACCTTGACAACGGCGCACGAGATCTTGGGCGTCCGCGACAGCTGTTGGCCAATAGAAACCTTGCCTGAACGCTTTGCCCACTAGCGATCTTGGTGCAAGATGTGAACCGCAGATCCCCTCATGAATTTCTGCAAAGGAGCTGCTTTCCTTCTTCGCGCGAGAGGCATCGCAGGAGTGGTGCGCAGACCCCCTTTTTGTAGAGCACCCCATCAAGCACCTGGAAGGACCTAGCGCGGTGCTGTAAACACCGGAGCTCGATGGGGTCGTCCGGCTCCGCGATGCCCTGTAGAAAACCAAAAAGAGGTTCCCACCAGTCACCCTGCTGCGTGATCTGGTGGACGAGGGCTGCATCGCGGTTATCCTGCGCAATGGCTGCCGCTGGCAGGACTTTGTAAAACGCCCCCCGGGAGTTGGGAGATGCTGGCTGGCGGCCTTAGCAAGGGCATCGGCTTGTTCGTTGTCTACCCGAGGGATGGCTTTCACCGTGATGCCCAAAAAGTGACGTTCCTTCGCTCGTACGGCTGCTAGGTACTTAGCTAGCTCCGGGTCCTTGGCCTGATATGGCTTGTCCACATGGCCCGGCACTAACCGTGAGTCGGTGCGAACGAGGACGTGCCTTGCACCCAGCGCTTTGAGCTTCCCGAGGCCAAAGAGTAACGCCTCGTACTCGGCTGTGTTATTCGTGGCAGGAAATGCGAGGCGTGCCGAGTACAGCAGGCGCTGCCCCTCAAGTGTGGTAATGACTGCGTCGACCCTTGCACCCGCGACGCCATAAGCTCTGTCAGTGTTGAGCGTCCACACCGGGTCTTCTGATTGGAGGCCCTACCGGTGAGGGTCCACTCGCGAGGAAGTCCGCGGGGCAGGACTTGATCATCGTTCGGGAGGCGTACGTTAAGGAGAATGGGGCAAGCTCGGCTGCCCATTTGCCAATTCGCCCCGTGGACTCCTTATTGTGCAGCATCTCCGCCAGGGGGAACGAGAATGGCACCGTTATCGGATGGGCCAGGAAGTAATGTCAGAGCTTTCTTGAGGCCATGACCAGCGCGTAAGCAAGCTTCTCGAGCTTCGTATACCGCGTCTTGGCGTCCTGAAGGGCTTCGGAGACAAAGCACACGGGTCGCTGGAGAGCGCCCTCCTCGAGAACAAGGACGGCGCTGACCGCCGTTGCTGAGGCGGCGAGGTAGAGTAGAAGGGGAGCCTCTGGTGCTGGGGCAACCAGAGTGGGAAGGGTTGCGAGGTGTTGCTTGAGGTCGTCGAAGGCCTTTGCATAGTCGTCGTCCCAATGAAACCCGTCGCAACCGCGAAGGGTCTTGAAAAATGGCAAGCCCCATTCCGCTGCCCTGGACAGGAAGCGACTCAGGGCCGCCATGCGGCCGGCCAGCCTCTGGACCTCCCTCATCGTCTTGGGCGGTTCCATGCCCAGGATGGCATCGACCTTGTCGGGGTTCGCTTGAATGCCTCGCCCGGATACGAGGAAGCCCAAGAGCTTGCCTGCCTGCACGCCGAAAACGCACTTGTCCGGATTGAGCTTGATGCCCGCCTTCCTAAGGTTGTCGAAGGTCTCCTGGAGATCTCAACCGTGGGAGGCGCGCTGCTTCATTTTTACTACCACGTCATCAACGTAGGCCTCCACGTTCCTCCCGAGCTGAGCGGCAAGGGCCAGCGCGACGAGGCGGGTAAAGGTTGCGCCCGCGTTCTTCAGGCCGAAGGGCATCCTGACGAAGCAGAAGGTCCCCACTGGCGTAATGAAGCTGGTTTTATCTTCGTCATCCTTAGCCATGTAGATCTGGTAGTAGCCGGAGTAGGCATCCAAGAAGCTCATGAGCTCACACCCCGCGGTGGCGTCGACCAGTTGATCTATGCGCGGCAAAGAGTAGTCGTCCTTCGGGCATGCCTTGTTGAGAGCGGTAAAGTCGATTTACATGCGCCAGGCGCCACTGGCTTTCTTGACCAGTACCGGATTGGCGAGCCGTCTGGATGTTGGACCTCACGGATGACCCCCGCTTGGAGGAGCTTCGCCACCTCCGCCTTGGCCGCTTGCTGCCGACCCATGGACATACGGTGAAATTTTTGCTTGACCGGCTTGGTGTCAGGGCGGACCGCCAGGTTATGTTCGATGAGGGCGCGGTCCACACCTTTGATATCCTCCGGGGATCATGCGAAGACGTCTGGGTTGGTCCGAAGAACCTGGAGTAGGTCTTGCTCCACCTCCGGAGGGAGACCTTCGCCGATGGACACGAATTGCCCTTCCGCTTGAAGGGGGACCCTCTTGACCCCGCCCTCTAGGTGGGGCTTAGGTGTCCAACCTGGGGCGGATGGCGTGTCCGCCTGAGATTCGTTAGCGAGGACGTGCACCTTACAATGCGGACCCTTGGCGCCGGCTTCGATGCTCCTAGCGAGGTCTTGGTCGCCGAGGATGGTGATGACACCACATGGGCCTGGGAGCTTCATACACAAAAAGGCGTGATGCGGCACCGCCTCGAAGGAGTTAATGGTGGGTCGACCCAGTATGGCATTGTATGGATGCAGGGTGTCCATGACATCGAAGATGATGTCCTCGCCTCTGGCATTGTCAGCCTGGCCCAAGGAGACCCGGAGGCGCGCCTGGGCCAAGGCCTTGAGGGGCTGGCCGCCGAAACCTTGGAGAGGGGTCTCCGACGCCGTTAGACAACTCTGGGGTATTCCCACGCGGTCGAGGGTCTTCGCAAACAAGATGTTCGCAGAGCTTCCGCCGTCAATGAGGACGCGTCTAACGTCGCGGCCTGCAATGTCAGCCTGGATGACCAAAGGATCTTGATGAGGAAACTCCACGCCATGGGCGTTGACTAGCGCGAAGGTGATGTTGCAGCGTGGTCTCCCCTGGGGTGCTTGGGCCGGGGAGGTTCTCGACAAGGAACCTCGGGAGATGACGTTAATAATGCGGCACTAGGTCTTTCCCGGGGCCCCAGTTCGCTGGGGGCTTCCTTGCGGTGCTTGCACGCGAGCTGTCGAGGTCGGCGCTTCCAAGGCCCAAACTCGGGCCGTCGGTTGTCTCAGCGCTATAAGTTCAACACATGCTCGCGTGAAGTGATCACCATAGCCATGCACCTCGCACCACCGGCCGTAGTCTAGGATTTCTTGCTCCGCACGCGGTCTGGCGTCACTGCTTCCTTCTAGTTCTCGGGCAACGCCTTGTGTGGCGAAGACGCGGTGAGCCTTTTGGGACCTTCGTTGGTTACGCCGAGGCTTGCGCCTGCCGCTTGACGAGTTCTCGTGCGCCCCGGTGTCGTCGCCCTTAGGGCGCTTCCCCCAGATGCTTGCTCGCGTTTTGCTCTCGAGTCGTCCTTCGCGTTCTTCTTTGCGGCAACTTCCCCGCCCAAACGGTGTCGGAGTCATCGTTCTTGCGTCTTCGTGCATCTTCCTCCGCTCGGGCGTACTCTTCCATTTTGTCGAAGAGCTTCGCGACCGATCTGACTGGCTTCCGCGCGTTATACTTGGCAAGCGGTCCCGGGCGGAGACCCCGTATCGCTGCATTGATGATGGTTGTCTCGTTAACGTCCTTGACTTGGCAGCGCACCTTGGCGAAGCGCTTGCAGTAGTCGCGGAGTGTCTCAGAGGGTTTCTGCTTGACGGGGGAGAGCTGATCCGCGTCGACGCACTCGACGTAATTTCCTTGGAAGTTGTTGTAAAGGCGGTCGCGGATCTGCTCCCACACATAAATGGAGTTTTGTTTTATGGTAAAAAACCAAGAACGCGCCACGCCTTGCAACGCGAGGGGGAGTCCCTTCACCTTCGTGGTGTCGTCTCCGCCAGCGGCTTCGATGGCTATCTCATATACACGCATGAACTCCCGAGGGTCCATATCGCCTTTGTACGATCCGACGGCGCTAGGGAACTTGAAGTCTTCCGGCCACGCCGCCTGCTGCAGACCCGCAGAGAGCAGGGATTCCGGGTCGACACGTCGCAACGGCGCGTGGCTGGACGTGGGGACGTCGCGGCCATCCGCCCTCTCTGGAGTGGGCTCTGGCGCGACCACTGGTGTAGTCTGCTGACCCCGAGCCTCTTGCATGTCCTGTACAGCCCCGCGGAGATCTCCTAGCTCCCGCTGGAATGCGCTGCGAGCTGCTAGCAATGCGTTCTCCATTGTGGACGCAGCCGGGGCCGGGGGCGCACCTGGCGGACCGGCCGGAATGGCGGCGGCCACCGCCCGGGCCCCCAGGCTGCTGGTTGCGCCGATGCGGCCATCTCTGTTCACCTGAACGGTGTTACCGGCCATCGTTGCGGCGGTAGTGGCGGGGTCGAGCGTCGCCGCGGTGGTGACGGGGGCGGTCGTCGCGACAGTGATGGCGGGGTTGGTCGTTGCGGCGCGGGCGTCGACGTTCGCGGCTGCCACGCCAGCGTCGTCGCCCATGCCCACAACCGCCGACGCCGAAGCCCGCGTGTTGACGCGACGCTCCGCCGCAACCATCTTCTTCCCCTTCGCCGCCGATGATGAAACGCCGAAGATCCCCTTTCTGATCTTGGGGCTTACTCTCCTGTCGTCCCCATGGATGGCGCCAACTGTTGTGGCTACAGACCAAACAGAGAGAGAGAGTATAGTAGTGGAGAGTTAGGTGAGTAATGGCTTGGGTCTTCCCCCTTAGCTGGTATTGTATTCATATACCCTTTTGGGGGATGCTTTTACAATAGTACCCTTACATTTGAGTATCCCCCTCAGGGGCACTTATGTCATTATACATGTCCCATTTGGGCCTTACAGCCTTCTAACAGGCCTGCTGGGCTTAGGTGGGGACCACCCCTACAACAGTTGGATTACGACACTGATACTAATATTAATTCTAGAAAGATGTTGACAGTATTGGGATTAATAGAATCGACTGCTAGATGAGTCAAATGAAATTTTTGGAAATTTGGAGGTATGATAACAATTCATGGAGTATAAATTTGATCAATGATAATCTTGGTGGATGTATACTAGTGAATTGTAGACCTGATCAATGCTATTCTTGGTGGATGTATACTAGTGATGCGTAGACTTGATCAATGATATTCTTGATGAAGGTATACTAGTGAATTAGTTAGAGATAGTTAATGCAAAATAAGGTTGATTATTGGAAGATCAAATTATGGTTGTGGATCAATAACAAAAGGATTGGATTGTTAGGAATTTAGAATGCAAAAGATTTTGGTGCATAAAATGAATGATGTTAGATAAATGATGTCGCTAATTGTTGGGAGTTTTAGGCAGCAATTGATTGGTGGATTATATAACTGATGATTTTCGCTGTTTGGAGTCTTAGATAGCGAACAATATAGAAAGAGTAAGATCGGTGGACTAATTAAATGATGTTACTCGTTGTTTGGGATCTTAGGCAGCAACCAATAAAGAAGGTGTATTTTCGGTGGATTAAGTCAATTATGGTAATCGTTGTGTGGAGTTTAGGTAGCAACCATAAATGATTTAATAATAATAATGCTACCAAAAGCGATCTTGGCAAATAAAATAACCCGAGCCTCTCCTTTGATAAGCCATGCATACTATTTATTTGCATTCTGTGTATTGGCTCGTGGAGTACGGTGGTTTGTGCTCACACTCGCTTTCCCAACAAATCCAGAATCATAAATTAGAACACTACGCCTCAGCAACACGATTGGACATGATGGCAGAGAAGATGAAGATGTCAAGGGCTAGGTCGCGAACCTCCAGTTGGCTGCCTGTGGACATGTCCTGAAGGTCCCACTTGCGTGCTTCGTTCTTCCGCTGCTGCAATTTAATGATTTTGGCCTAATCGGCCCATGAGTAAGTCTGCTATTATATTTACGCTTTCGCATGATATGTAATTTGATATTCAGAACTGTTAACTGTGAGCACTATCTACTGATCCAGGGAATAGTGCGGTGGAATCACAGAGGAATCCGGATTGTAAAATCTGGGTCCCTACAGAATAAAAGGAATAAAGAAGAGCTTTGCCGTCAGACCCATCGGCTTTTACAAAGCCGAATAAAATTAGCGCTCACAGAGGTTCCTAGATCGTCCGAGGCTAGTCGGCGCCATATCACGAGTCGGTTCTCATCATTCGGCAGAAAATTTAGACAATGCCCACTTTTACCAACTTATCTACCACAGTAGAAAAGCCAACAATACAAAGCCCACCCGTGGACCAAAAGGTGAGGAGTGAAGGGCAATCTGGTCATTGCATAGGGTAGTAGAGGAGCCAACCGAAGCCCTTCTTAAGCCATCAGCCACCTGTGTGCACAATGCACATTTTTCTTCCCCTAGCCAAGAATTCATTCGGAGGAAGCAAACCACTTCTCATCTCTTTCTCTTCTAAGACACAGAGCAAACAGAGCCCATTTCTTTCCCCCAACCGAAGAGTAAGCCCCACAGCCAAGCAGAGGTGAGATGAGGAAGAGGAAGCCCAAAGGAGGAGAAGCAAGGGCGCGGTTGACCACGACAGCAAGAGAAGGGACCATCTGAACCCCAACCCAGCCATCACCATCGTCTTTCATGAACCTTGCCAATCCTCAGCCAGCATCTAGTAAGCCTTTCTCTTCACCTTACCCCATAGCTGGCCGAGATTACCTCAACTGGCTTGGCTCATGCCATTGGCGACAAGCCCATAGAATCGCCATGCGCCCTTAGTCAGAGGAACATGCTCCTTGGCGCATGTTCCCCACCGAATTCCGTCGTGGCGATCCTGTAGGCCTTCCCAAAACCTTGCGCGCAAGAGTAGGAGGAAAACCAAAAAATAGAAGCTAAATCAAAATGCATGTAGTAAGTGAAGGAACGCGCGTAGGCTACGATAGCAGAAAATAAAAATTTCTACCGCGCACACCAGGACATCATGCTAAGGAGGGATCATAGATCGTTACAACTAGACGCGCAGCGCAGCGGAAGAAGAGTTGGAGAAGCCGATCCAACCACGCGCGTCGAGGTAGTAGTGGAAGTAGCCGATCGTCCCGAACAGATCGTCTCCTCCACGCGATCAACCACACCACGAGTCCGTTCCAATCTGTAGTTTGTTGATGCCGATCAACGCCGCAACGAGCAGCGCCTCTACCGGTATCCACACGTCCCGGGTGGAACGCCGATCGCGAGTGTACCGGACTCGCGAGCGGCTAGGGTTTCGCTTCGGGAGGTGGCGGCTAGGGTTTTGCTCGGGAGGAACAGATCGTCCATCCTCAGCCCCGCCTCCAAATATATAGACCTCCTCACTTGGGCCTCGTGGACCGAGGCCCAATAGGAGTCTATCCGGATCTCTATCCGAATTGAGCCCACATCCGAATCACATTCGAATTAGTGTTCCAACCCGTTAAGTGTGCGACCACAGGTTCACGTATACTTGGTCGCGACCGAAACACCTTTCCGGTCACCACATTAATAGCGGCCTCTAGCAAGACATATTAACCCCAAGGTATACGTAAAGATCATATCAATGAACTGTAATGTTCTCATGTACGAATCCCTTTGCCTCACGATATAGATTAAGCTCAACGCGAGACTGTGTCATCCTCTTAATAGCTCAATCACTCTCTCGATTCCGTGATGGATTATAAACTTGTGATTGACTCCTCAATCACATTGGCATGGCCATGCACTTTCATAATCCATTACATCGAGGGCCAGAGATATCTCTCCCATAAGGAGGGGCAAATTCTATCTTGATCATTCACATCCCACTACATGTTTCATAGCAAACCCGAAGACTACTTTTATGACTACCCGATTCACGGAGTAGTGGTTAGTAGTCCCAAAATAGGCTACTACGCATGTTGGGAACCATGATGATCTCAAGTCTAAGGATTCTACATAAACACTACTTGAGACCAACTAATGACACATGGAATCTCTGCAGTGTCTCATGACGGGTCCATCCAACATATGTTCACTAACACATGTCCATATTATTGATTTGGTATCTCCATACCATGATCCATGAGACATGATCATCAATCAATTCATATGCTGATCTTTGAATCATATTTGTTCCTCATATGATATATGATCAGGGATCATTTAGAAATAGCAACATTTTGGCATTAAGAGTCTCATGAATAAGTCACATACTCATTGATCAATAATGATAATGTCTATTTCAAGGAACAAAGCAATGTATCATAAACATAGTATGTGATATATTCAACATCTCCATGTTGCCTCTAGGGCATATCACCAACAGTAAGTAGAAGAAGAAGAGGATTGTCCTGGTAGTAGGGGCTGGCCAGTTGACAGCAAACCGTGGCGGTGCCTCGCGCCCCACCGCCATGCGCGCATAGGGGAGGCGGCGGATTTGGTCCTAGTTGGGAGGATCCGTGGCGGAGCGAGGGGGAGGTGGTGTGGCCAGAGGTGTAACAGCCCAGGTTTTTATAAAAAATAATAGTAGTAAAAATAATTTAAAATAAAAAATAAGTGTTTTGGTTGCCTAAATTTTATTTTTGATTTGCCCTGATTTCTTTTAAAAAAACGCCGGATTTGAAATGTAATTTAGATTAAAAAACATAAAAATTGTATTAAATAAAATGATATTTTGGTTTTCAGTAAAAATCCTATTTCAAATTAATTATTGGGAAGCATTTGGCATTTATCTAGATTTCCTGTGTTTTACTGGATTTTAAAAATCAATTTCAAATCTAAAAAGTATTTGTGTAAAAATTAAAAGACCAACATTAAGTTGGAAATATTTTTCCTAAGTAGATCATCTCCAAGAATTTCTGTGAATTTTTTTAGAATTTTTAGACTTTATTTTTAAGTGTTTTTGGAATCCCTTTCTCTTCTCGGGCTGACAAGTGTCACGCCTAGATCCAATTTTCCGCACCGATTAAATATCGGCCCTCCATCTTCACTTAACCCACTCCATCTCCATCCGATGGCCTGGATTCAATCTAGGCCGCCAGATTTGATCCCACGTCAAAATCTTTCTTTTTTAGTACAAAAATAATTCAGAAAATATCCTTTTTCCTTTTTCTTTAGTTTCAAAATTCCAAAAGCCCGTTCTTTTTCATCCTAGCTCCGATTAAGTCCGTTCAAATTTCTAAAGTCTTAAAAAATTCTAATCTATACTTTTTTCAAAATTTAGAGACTTTTTTAAATTTATTTGGATTAAATTCAAGCTTAACAAATAAAAATATTTTTAATTGTTAAAATATACTTTAAATAAACCCTAAATTGTTTTATTTGATATTTCAGGTTCCAAAGATTTTGGTGAAATTTTCCTGAATTTTTTTTATTTTTTATTTTTTTTATCCTCCAACAGTCATGGACGAGCTGTTCCCGAGCGCATGCGTCCAGCGCCATTGCTGGCCGTTTGAAACTTCCATAACTTGTGATTTTGTCAACGGTTTTTCACGAAATCACAGGCATTGAAACCGTCTCATCACGACTCCTCCATTCCCAGCCTTATCCCTCAATTTCGCACGTCCGTTTCGCCAGAATTAACCACGTCCCCGAATGGCATGGCACGTCGATCTCCTCATCCGGTCCACCTCCGCGCCTATAAAATGGAGCACCGGGTGCCCCTCCTCATCCTCATTCACCACCGAAAATCTCAAAGCCCCTCTCTCTTTCTCCTCGCCGCAATCGGCATTTTGCTCTCGCCAACCAAACGGTGTTCTTCGGCCATTTGCGCTGCCTACAGGGAGTTCCGCCACATTTGGCCACACCATTGGCTTCGCCTTTGCGCGTTCTACATGGTGCTTCCCTCGCCTTCATCGGAGCTTCGCCGAAGCACCGTGGCCAAACCGTGCCGCCGTTTCTCTCCTCGCTGCAAGCCGACCATGCAAGTTCCACCACAACCAAGGTGAGCACTGCGTTCTCCATGTTCTTCTCTTCGTTTCGCCACAAACCTCACCCGCTAACTCATCTCCGTTTGCCCGGAACGCCGATGTCAACCCGCCGGTCGCTAAAAGTCTTCTCTGCCGTGTTCTGCCACCATCCGATGTCCTTTGGCCATGCCGTAATTTTTCTTAGACTTTCCTCGCCGCGTTCTACACCGTGCTCCCTTCCGTTTCCCTGAAAAGTCTCCACAAATTTTCGCCTCCGACACCTCGCCATGGCCTCCAATGGCATCTCGTGTCCCCATCTATCCGGTGGTGTTTTCCCCAATCCGTTTGCATCATATCGTGCCAAACCATCTCAGGTAGATACCTTTCAAATGGTTTTGGATTCGCTTCACCGAGCACCAAGATATCAAGTTTTTCCTGTTTCTCCACTGTCGTTCTTCAAACGTTGATTGTATCGTCTCCGATGAATTTTCAACTTAGCCAATAATTTTCCTAGCTTCACCATACCATGTTCTACCCCATGCTCACCTTACATCTCCACATTCCATACCCGGTACTATCTCTCTCCAACCTGTCGCTGTCGCTACCACGCCATCATGGCCGTCTTTCTCTCACCGCTGGAGATTGCTGCCATTCCTCGCCATCCTACCCACATCACCACCTTCGTCTCATTGCTAACATTCTATTTTGCCCATTCGCTAGCCACCTCGCAGCCAACCGGCACCGTACTATCCGAAAGATAATTCTCGGGTTTGGTTATCATTTCATGTGACATCTAAAACTTCCAAATATCCGTTCTCCCTCATACAAACTCCGAATCCATTGATTCTTTCTCCTAAATTCATGTAAAATCATAATCTATCTATCAATATATATTTTATAATTTATGGATTTATTTGGATTTTATTTGAATTTGGTGGGTTATTTTCGCGTGTAGATTGCGACGATTCGGGAAAATTCTATGACGAAGATTTGCACCAAGTTGAAGAGCAAGGCAAGTCATACTCCTTGATCATGTTGATCCTAGATTTTAAATAAAATTATGTTGTTTTAAATTATTCTGCATGCATATTTCTATTCAACGTATTTCAATTCAGATTTAAATTTAGTTATTGCCTACTTGTTAAATCCTCCATTGATATTGAATTCCTCGATACCTTATCACCCTAGAATCAAACTCTACTTAATGCATTAGTGTTGGCTAGAGATTTTAAATCAAATGCTTAGCTGTAACATCCCAAAAATTTGAAATTCGAAAATGAGAAACTTTCGAATTATTTTGCAATGTATTCTTTTTAATGCGAGTTTCCTTTGGTGTTTCCCTACATTTTGGTTTAAGGTTCTTAAAGAAATTATGAAAATCAAAACCAAGGAAAGCCAAGGAGGAAAATGTGGAAATGACAGAAATGTAGAAATTGATGTGAAGCCTGAATTTCTACCTTGAGTAAATAAATATATAAATATCTATACATTAATAATCAAGAAATAAGTAAAAATAATAATAATAATAATAAAATATCCAAATAAAAAGATATCAGAATAATAGTAATAAAGAAATAGGGGCAATAAATTATATATGTAAAAAATATGCATGAAATAGCTTTAAAAAAAGGGAAAGAGGCCTTGCGGCCGGCCGAACCGGCCCAGCCGAGCCCAGCCGGCCCGCCCCTGTTTCCCCATCTTCCTCCCCGATCCCTCTCGATCGCTCCACCCAGGGCCGAAGCTGCTCGCCTCGCCTCGCCGCCGCGGCCCGGCCCGCCTCCGTGCCAGCGCCTTCGGACCAAAAGTCCCCGGCGTGCCAACCGGGCCCCACCGCTACCCTGGCAGTTTATCCTCTACCTCGCTTCGCTCCGTCGCGTCCCGCAGCGCGCGGCGCAAGGCGGCTCGCCTGCCAAGCGAAATCATGTCGGATCTTTCCCCCGGATAGTGCTACACTGCTCGGTCATTTCCGCCCTGTCGCCACAGCCTGCAAACGCCTCCCTGCCATGCACCGCTCCAGCCCTGCGCGGCGTCGCCAGAGCCGCACCTCGTCCGGTCACATCGCGCGTCGAGCCCCGCGCTGGTCGTTGCCCGCCGGTCCCCGCCACCGCGCTCCCCGCTCCCTCTGTGGCCATAAAACACCTCCAAGCTCCCACGTTCCCTCACGCATCCTTCTCCTTCCTCCATTTCTCCCTCACCTTTTCCCCCCAAATCCCCGGCCGCCACCGCCCTTCTCACCGCCGCCGCCTCCTCGGCGGGTCCCCCTCCAATTCCCCGCCGGTGGAGCTCCACGTCACCGCCACGGACCTCCTCCCGCTGCCGCCGGTGCTTTCCCACCCCCCTGCTCGCCGACGCCGTGGGCATACCCACGCCGCCGCCGGCTCACGCTGCCGGCCCGCCTCCGACCATCTCCGGTCCGAACGACCACTGGGTAAGCTTCCTCTGTGGGCCCTATTGCCTGCGCACTCACCAGATTTCTTTTCCCCCACGCCGATGCCGCCACCCCCTTCCTACCCCCGCCGCCGGCCGCCTCGGGTTGCCTCCCGCCCGCTTCGTCGCCGCCCCGACTACCGCGCTGCCTCCCAAGGCTTCCTCCTCTCCCCCCACTGCGCATTTCACTGGTTCCTACCCCCTCCCCGGCCACCAGCCACCGCCGGCGAGTCCACCACCGAGGGCCACCGGAGGTGCTCTGTTTTGCCCTAGCCATAGGAGGCATATAGTCACTAGTTCCCTTTATACAGTCAGTAAATGGGCAATGGCCCAATGGTTAACCGAACCATACATTAGTCGACAGATTCTGTGTTCGAATCCACTCGCCGCCCATTTTACTTCCTTTTTATTTTTACTGCTAGTGTTCCATCTTAATTAGTAAAACTTAAGGAAAAATAGGAAAATAATCCAAGGGAGATAATAAATTTAATCAGGATGCAACAAGAGATTATGTAAGATTTAAATTGAATTAAATATAATATATGAATGATTGTGCTCCCATTCTTTATTTTAAACGTATAAGTTAGTTAAGGCATTGATAAAGAGAAACACCCATAAAAATATGAAATAAATATATACAAGGTACAAAAATTAATCAGGATACAAAATGAGCTTTCTAAATATTTTAATCATAAGTTAATTATCATATGCTAAAAAAAATAGTAACAATAATAATAATAATATATGCTTTGACCATTTATTTTAACTCATAATTATTAACTAAAGGTGTAGAAAGAATATTGTTAGGATGTGCCCCCATGAAATGATGACTTAGCAAGTGAGGGTGGTCTAAAGAAATAAAACCTAAGCCATTGTATATTAGTGAAAATTATAGGATTAACCATAGCCTGATTTAGACCTTAATCATTATTTCTATGCCCAATATTCAACATGCTTTCATTAAATAAATTTTAGCAGTAGGTTTTGCTGAAATAGCAAATATTGCAATATAACCTTGTATACCAAGCTTTGCCTAGATATCTAGGTTTAGACTTAAATTAGAAGTGAAGCTAAGCCTAATATTAGTTAAAGCAATTGCAAGTGACATTAATTAAATCTTAATGTTAGTTTTAACTGAATAATAATACTAGCATAGTTGCATATAACAAGTTGGGACCCGTGTAAATGGATCCTAGTTCAAAATAAATTATGTCTAGTGACAACTAAGTGCATATAAAATATCATACCATCAAATGCTATTAACCCGGACCCTGGTATTAATTCGGTGAGCTAAAATTTCATACATTGCGTCTATAGTCTATGCCCTGAACCATAGCACTTAACAAAATAATGTTCAGCAAACTCGCACACCAATCCATAGGTCTAACCTAACTCATTGAGCTTTCTTAATAAATATAAAAATGGTAGAAGAAGCTCGGTCGTATTCTATTACCGACCATGCCTCAAATCACTCAAAACACCCATTGACTCATAATAAAACTAAATCGAGTTTATTTGGATTTATTTGGATCTCTTGAGTTATTTGCTTTTATTCTGGATTCAGTCATTTACCCCGTAATTAGAAATTGGAGTCCTGAAGATTCTATGGATCAAGCGAGGCTGAGATCGATGAAGACCCGGAATTAAAGATCATCGCATGAGACAATATTGTGTGAGCTCAAGACCGCGGTAAACCACGCCAGGCGAGTCAATACTTTGATCATATTGAACCTACGTTTTCTGCAAATTACGTTGATTTAAACTATCAAATTGCATGTTGTTATTTTATATGCAATACATGTTTAATTTAAGATTCTAGTTATATGCCCATTATTTAACTTAATTAATATTACATCTCCTTTGGAATATTTAAAGGTGTGAACCTTGTCACCCTAGCAAAATTATAATAGTAACATTTCAAAAATAAGTCCCTAATTATAAGCCATGCTTAGTACTGCATAGATATGCAGGGGCGCTGAAATGCCCCAAGCCTCATTATCATTCTTAATCAAGAGAAACTGGTTTGGGCAGTCAGGTGGGAATGACTGGTATATTTTGACATGGTTATTTTATGCTCCCAAAAATCCCAATTTGCTTGAATATCTGAGCGGATGGTTTGGGGGCTGGTATGTGGTGCAGTGGAAGCACAAAATTGTGGAGTGTGGTAGAACCACTCAGGTACTCCTAAGGACTGAATCTTGTCATGACCTCCTGTGTAAAAGTACAACTTAGCTAAGTAAATTTATCGAAACCCCCAGACTCATCTCACTGGTAGTGGATAGAAGTGGATACGCAAGGGCAAGAGAAGGCCTAAAGGGACACCGAGTGGAGGGTGAAGTTTCCCAATCGTACTAGCACTAAGGGGAGTGGAGCTCGAATAACACTAGTAACCGTGAGGAACATCCCGTGCATAGATGGGACCCACCGCAAGTGGGCAGTTTCCCATAAGGTGAGATGACAAAAGGGACTAGATACTTTGAAAAGTCACTGTGATGGTCTGCTCAACCACACGACTAAGGAATCGTGTGGGGCAACGAGTTGATTGTCTCTTGAGGTGAAAGTGTACAAACTCTGCAGAGTCAAAACTATTCGAATAGCCGTGCCCATGGTCAAGGGCGGACATGGGAACTTAACTAGATATAGTTCTATTTCAAAAACAACTTTGCGGGTGGGAATGGAAAAGTGAAGGGCAGTGGAAAGCTCTGATTTGAGTTGTCCTGGGTGTCGTCCCAGTGGTAATGTAAGCGGTTATAACGCTGAAATGTTAGCATATGGTGCGGATGCTATGTAACGGTGGATGGAATCTGGATCGCTATTATTATTGCATTTTCATACACATTATGTTTTTTGTTTAAAACTGCTAGGTCTCAGGAAATTTTATGTATTGTATTTCAAATAATGGCACATCTATTCTTACAAAATAAAATGTGGTAGGAATAAATAGAGTCGTGAGTAAAGGAAATGGATGTTTGTGGTAAAATACATAAAGTTGTCAGTGGATTCATGTCAATCATAAATAGGAAATGATAGTGTGGATTCTGGGAGAAATAAATTGGTGGAGCCTAAATGACTATATAGACTAGATAGATGATTTAAATGATTTTGGAGATTTAGGGAGTGCAAAGGTAATTGCTGGATTAATTCATGGGAGTTGTTGGCGATAATTGGATTAATAGGCCTTGATCAATTACTAGATGGATGAATTGATTTATTGGGAAATTGGAGGTATGATAACAATTATTGGAGTATAAACTTGATAATGACATTCTTGGTGGATGAATACTAGGGAATTGTAGGCTTGATCAATGATAGCGTGGTGGAGGTATACTAGTGAGTTAATTAGGGATAGATAATGGAAAATAAGGTTGCTTATTGAAAGAGCAAAATTATGGTTGTGGATCAATAACAAAAGGATTGGATTGTTAGGAATTTGGAATACAAAAGATATTTGTGGATTGTATAATTGATGATATAAATTGATCGGTGGATTATATAAATTATGATACACGTTGTTTGGGGATTTAGGAAGCAATTGATTGGTGAATTGTATAATTGATGTTATCCGCTGTTTGGAGTTTTAGATAGCACTCAATATAGTAAGCGCATGTTCGGTGGATTAATTAAATATGTCCCTCGCTGTGCGGAGTCTTAGACAACAGTCAATAAAGAAAGTGTGTTTTCGGTGGATCAAGTCAATTATGGCAATCATCGTGTGGAGTCTAAGTAGCAACAATAATACTATGACTAAATAATAATAGTGCTGCTAAAAGCGATTTTTAGCAACTAAAATAACCCGAGCCTCTCCTTTGATAAGCTATGCATACTATTTATTTGCATTTTGTGTATTGGCTCGCGGAGCACGGTGGTTAGTGTGCTCACACTCGCTCTCATAACAAATCCAGAAGCAGGAATCAGATCACTGCGCTTCAGCAATACTTTTGGTCATGGTGGCAAAGATGATGAAGTCGTCAAGGGCTAGGTCACGAACCTCTAGTTGGCTGCCTGTGGGCATGTCCTGAAGGTCCTACCTGTGTGCTTCGTTCTTCCGCTGCTGCAATTTAATGATTTCGGCCTAATCGGCTCATGAGTAAGTCTATTATTATATTTACGCTTCCGCATGATATGTACTTTGATATTCAGAACTGTAATCTGTGAGCACTATCTACTGATCCAGGGAATAGTGTGGTGGAATCACAGAGGGATCCGGATTGTAGAATCTGGGTGCCCGACATTAGCCCTGCTTAGACATATTAATTGGGTTGGGATATCTTTCACATAAAATGATGAGCTTTTCACATGAAATGATAAGTTTCCTAAATGTACTCTTGACTTTGATGAGTTGAGAAGGTTTATGAAATATTTTGAAAAAAAATATAAAAACTGGTTTAGATTTAGGCAATTGGTTAGTTGGTGGGTGCAGACATGCCCTGTTGGTCGGAGCCGCAGGGTTGACTATCGCGCACAGGGGTATGTGGTTGGGTCTAAGTCAAATTAAGGACCGGTCTGTAAGCTACTGTTGGAAAGCCCTATCGTACTACCACATGACAGGTATGAGACAGCTCTGGCTGAAAAATTTGTGAACTCCCAACCTGAATCAAGTTGTAGGTTGAAAGTGAGCGTGATTGGTGCCATGAGAAGTCTCACTTGAGGAAGCGTGGTTAAGCCATGTGAAGTCTCTCTCAGGCTCAAGAGGGGGTCCCGGTCTGGTGGATTCCTTACTGGGGTGAAACCTTAGAGTTGGCTTGGCCAGGTTAAAGGCTTTGCATTGTAAAGGCCTTGTCATGATCTCCTCGCCGCACACCTAAGGAAGTGTGTAATCGTGTGGCAATCTGGGATGATCGTGTCTTGTGGGTAAAGTTGTACAACCTCTGCAGAGTATATAATCTATCCTGGATAGCCGTGCCCACGGTATGGGCATGCTAAGTAAAAGTTTTTCATGGATTAGACTTTATTTTTCAAAAATGTTTTTGAAAACCTTGTGGATGGATGGAATACACGAGAGAAGAAAACCTTGCGGATGGATGGAATCCGTGAGAGATTAAAACCTGGTGGATGGATGGAATCCATCAGAGTTGCGCAGTGAAAGCGTGTGGATGGATGAATCCATACGTGATCTTTTAGAAAAGATGGTCCGGGTGGGATGCCCGTGGATAGATTAGTGTTTGGTCGGAGCCTGCACTGACGGTATTATTTTCAATTACAAGTATTGTTTTTACTTACTGTATTAAATTCAGCAATTTCAATCTATATATCGTATTTCATTAAATGTCATTGCAAACTAACCCTATAAGCCTTCCATTGAAGCCTTTATCATTATGTTGCATTTCTCCGTGTGATTTGCGGAGTACAAGTTTGTACTCACCTTGCAATCTCCATACAGAGGAAGATGTCATCGACTACGATGAAGATCAAGACGAGTAGGCCGCGTCTTACTATGGTTTGCCTGTGGGCAGGCTTGGGCTTCGCTTTTATCAATTTGCTTCCACAGTTAATTGCTTTATTTATCTTTGCCAATGGGCGTTGATGTAAGACTTGGCCATAAGGTCGTACTCTTTTATTTAATATAAGAAGTCATTTGTGCTTGATATATATCTTTGTTGTCACTGTGTGCACTAGCTGATCCTAGACTAGTGCGATTTACACAGAGGATACAGGAGTTGTTGCTCCGGGTTCCGACAAGAGGGGAGGCAGCCGACGGCAAGGTGACGGCCGAATCTGGCCATGGCCGGCTGGATCCGAGAGTTAGAGAGGGGGAGAGAAAGAGGGAAGGCGGGGGACGTGCGGAGGTCGGCTGGCGGCGAGCCCGGGGCCGGCGAGCCCAAGCTCGGCCTCACGCCGTCGCGCCGCCTAGAGGAGCTCCCGGGCGCAGTCGCATGCGAGAGAGAGACGTGGGGGAGTGGATGAGGCTAGTTTGGCCGAATCGAGTAAAGGGGAGGAAAAGAAAAGAGAAAGAGAGAGAAAGGAGAAGGAGAGAAAAGAAAAAGAAGGGAAAAAGAGAAAGAAAAGGAAAGAAAAGAGGAAAAAAAAGAAGAGAAAATTGGGGATTTGGTACCAGTGCAACGGGTCCTTAACCCTGTGTGCTTTATGCCAGAGTCCGGTTATACGCGTAGAGTTGTCGCCGCTCGCTTAAGCACTGGTTTTGATATGATGCATTAAGTCGGGTTGACGTTTGTACATGTGGAGGTCCCGGGTCAGAGCCGTCCACACATCGTCCCTGAGACTAACCAGATCCCTGAATTTGGGTAATGTTTGCTAATAGATGAATGATGATGCATTGCTTACCATGTTGTGGTAAATTAACTATTTCTGGATGCATGATGATGAATGATTAATGACGATTGTTGAGACATGACATGTTGACATGCATAAATGGAGAATTTGCATTGCATGCATGTCATGATAGTGTTGTGCTAACAGAGGTCCACTTCGTGTGGACACTCCACAGGAGGGGAGAATGAGGTCCCCGTATGAAAATAACGGGCTACTATGGTCCCCGTATGAAAAAGGACGGGCTTGTGATCCCCGCATGGAAATAGGGTGGGCCTGGGTGAGTATCGACGGGTGCTCGCTCTGTTGTACCAGTATAGGCTAAAGAGATATGAAAGAAGTTCATGTGCATATGCATAATGATTGGTTGATGAGAACTTAAAGAGATTAAATGGAAACAAGTTGTTTAAGAAGCTGTGGTGGTTATGGACTGATTTGTGAACCTGTTATTTACTGTTTTGCTTTGTACTTGCTGAATCCTTAGACTCACCCTTACTTTGTTGTTTTTTTAGGTGACTGTTGAGGACGTCATGCGCGGGCGGGAGTAGCACATGAATAAATTCACGAACTAGTAACACTCATTGTACCACCTTTTGTCAGTATATTTTAGACTCTACTAGTATACTGGAGTAAACGCTAAAAATGCTATGATGTACCTGGTCGCAGCTACATAAATAAATTAGTGTTGGTTTAAATTCTGTTTGTTGTCGTAATGGTAAAGTGTGCAATGGTGGCAACATTCTGGGCTCAGAGGGTGGGCGGGGTGTTACATACATGCACCAATCTTACGCTACATGTCTTGGTACAATTGTACTCTCTCCGGTCATAAAAGAGTGACTTTCTAGAATGCGTGCAGTTAACCTTTATTAACTTTGAACAAAGGTATTATTCAAAATGTATGGTTTAGATGTATGAAATGATGCGAGTGAATTTGTCATTAAAATATTTTCATAATATGCGCTTTTACAACTTTTTTGAATTTGTAATAAGAGAATTTAGTGGTCAAAAGAGCATCTTGTTGATTTTTAAAAATTAAGAACGTCACTTTTTTATGATAAAAAGTTAAAAATGTCATTTTTGTGACTGGTAGGAGTATATCATATGGCATTTTCAAGGAGTATGTTGCAGAGTATGGTAAACTCTCCTCGGAAAAGAAGGGTGGGGAAGAATGATTTGTAACAGGGACACGGCATGAATGCTAGAAACTAGGGGTGCAAACAGAGCGGATAATTTCCATCCGTCTGACCGACCGAAGACTTGTAGAACGAATACGGAAAGGGTAGATAGGTATCTGGCACTATCCGTGTCTGACTCCGACTCGGAGAAAAAATATGGAATAGAATACAAGATAAGTGATATCCATCCATATATATGTATATGTCAAGTGATATAAGAAAGTCTGTTGTGACTTCACATAGGAACAAGATAACATATAGGCAGATTGACACATCTAAACATGCGGGAGTACTAAGTGTTCTTCCTTCAATATCTCAGTAATTAGTCTCTCCATATTTGCTCTAATTATACCATATTGTCCATGTCCTGTGTAAAGAAGCAGATAATTTCTGTCCAACCGAACATCCGAAAGATTATGGAACGTATACGGAATGAAGAAATGGATATCCGGCATTATCCGTGTCCGACTTCGATTCTGAAGAAAAAAATATAGAATAAAATATATGATAAACGATATCAGTTCGTATCCATTTAGATTGTAGCCTTACTAGAAACGACTTTAATAATCTGAATCTCACAGCGATAACTAATTAAGATCGAGTACTAGTCCGTCGCATGCTTGAGAAACGGATAAAAGAGTCAGTCCCTGTGAATGAAATTAAGGATATGGCGATCTCGATCAATCGATCCAGGAAGGGACAAGACACGAACTGCCAACTACCTCACAACAACATTGGTACTAGTACTAGACTACTAGCATTCCACACTGCACGATCCGTATACGCTGGCAATAAATCCATTGTCCTAGCGGGTTGATCCGACTGGACACGACCAAGAGCATACACAATGGTTACACGTAGATTGCTGTAACCTATGCCATCTTAGAGTTGTGTTCACATGGAGGAGAGAGAGAGAGGAAATTGTTGACTATTCTGTGGATGGCTTTGGCATGCAAATCAAGGCATAAACAAATATGTTTGATGCGTGTTGTATGGATATTGTCTACTTTCTACACGGTTTGTGACCCTAGGTGTTGAAATGGCCGCCACCATATCCACAAAGGTTAGGGCAACTAAGACAACAACCACCAAGACGACGACTGAGATGGCAACAGTGACCACTACGGCCCCATAAAGAAAGCGATGTTGGCTGGATTTAACTACCTCCCGCCACCAGCAACTCAGATCTCGTCAGATCCAACTGGATCTAAACGTAAGCTGGCCGAATTCAGTCGATCGGTGGCTGAGAGGCTAGTGAGGAGTCGAAGGCCGATGATGGATAGAGGGGCGATGCGTGAGGAGATGGTGTGCTATGGTGCGAGTTCGAAGGAGAAGGCACGATAGTGCATACTCAAAGGATTGGCAGGGCGGTGCAAGCTTGAGGAGATGGTAGCATTGGCGCAAGTTTATAGAGATGGCAGTGCTGACGCGAGCTCGAGGAGATAGCGGTGACATTAGAGAGAGAGAGTGGAGGAGGAGGGAGCCGTGCTGCCATCAAGGTGTCAGCAAGTAAAATCGAGCTGGATTGTTCGTCTTCTTTTTTATTTCTGCGAGTGACAGTACAAGTTTTTAGATGAGTATAGCTAGAAGCCTAGAAGGGACTCGACCGAGGTTGTATGGGGTAGATATTTTTGTAGTAACTCCTTTTTTTTAGCGAGGTAATTTGGAGTCAGTCTCGTAGGTTGAGAAATTATATGCTAGCGATTCCATCTCCAGCATTTATGTGACATGTTATTGCGGTAACGAGGAAATGGCACGGTGACTGACTGAACTTTTTTTTTATCTCTCAAATCAAACAAGAGGGCAGTTTATTGGTCGTACATAATAAGACTCTATTTGGAATGTGAAAAGTTTTATTGATTTCTGTAGAAATCAAAATATTATCTATAAAATTCTTGTAAAACTTATACGCTCCAAATGGACCCACACACACCCCGTACATCCCCTGGTTTCGTTTTTGCCGCCGTTTCCTTGCATTCCCGGCCTTTCCATCTAGTCACCTTCCCAAACCCAACCAATATCTCGAAGAATATCACCGTGGATGCGTGCATGCAATCGTGTACTGATCGAAAACAGTAATCTCCGAAGACGATCTGAAGCGAACATAACAGAAGTAATACTGTAAAAGGCTAGGAGGAGTGGCTGGGAAATTTTCTGAGCTTCGATCGACGTAGTACCTAACGCAAACAGAAACAATAAAGATGTACAAGTGCTACCGGAGAAAAATTAGCTCTGCCAACAATTCTCTCTCTTCTTCATTCGTGCGTGCCGATCGCCATTTAGGAGTTCTCCGTAGACACGCAGGAATTCGGGGGCAAAAAAGCGAACTTTTCCAGCGTCCAATTGATTCCTTTCATTCGAGGGCTCCAATACCCATCCGGGGTCTACAAGTTTGCGATTTTTGACTTTTGCTATAGTATCTCACTTTCAAATGAAGTATTTTCTCAAGACAGGGTCTACAAGTTAAACGATTTACATGTTAAAAATCCAACATCTATACCAGCCAAAATCGTATGTGGGTATCTGTCTCTCCATAATCTGTACCGTAAATAGCTAAAATTCAAAATTTTCAACTAAAAACTATAAACCGCAGCAAAAAAAAAAAAAAGAACAGCTCGATATTTAGACCGCCGAAAGAGCAGCTCCGGTCGGCATCTACCCTACGATTAGTTGCGATCAAGCATTAATTCCGGACGACACACTCGTGATTAACTCTGTACGTACAGAATCAACAGCGAGGTGGTAGGTTGGTAGATGGGAACTAATCACTGCCATTATAAACCACTTGTACTCGATCCCTTTGTAAAGGCGTCCGCAATGGTAATAGCTAGTACTAGCTATATAGTCAGCTGATGTGGAGGTGAGAGACAAAAGCAAAGACTATTTTATACTGTTGGACCCACATGCTCCTCTCTTATGTTCTTGGACTACGTGAAATAGATCAGCTATTTGCTCATCGCTAGTGACTACTCTCTCTCCTACTTTTTCCTTGCCACATCAGATCTAGTTAACTAGATAGCCAGCTGTTGGAGATGCCCTAAGTAGACGAGGAAGAAGGTGGCCCCAATTCGAACTGGATCTGCCCTCCGGCTGACGCGTGGATCTTGACCGGAGGAACGAAAGATCCATCCCTTCTACTCGATCCCTTTATTTTTTGGAATTTGGTTGAAATGACGAAAACTTTGCATATGCAATGACGCAGGTGCAAATGCGGACGCGGAGCCGCGCCACAGCGCGTCCGCTTTGCTTGACTGCCCCCGCTGTACTGCGCTCCGACGGTCCTGTTCTAAAGTGAATGGCTTCTAGCTGTGTTTTTTATTTTTGATTGAAATGATACAATAGCTGTATTACCTAGGTATTTAGGTTCTGATCAATTCGGCTTAAGATTCTGGCTTCCGGTTTATTTTTCAATATTCACAAATTTTGTCTTTTTCTGAATTTTTGGCTTTTTTGTGCTTTTTTGCCGGTTCTTTTTCCCCGTATTTCTTTGTATTATACGTAATAGGCTAACATATTTTTTATATTTTTTAATTTTTTAAATTTAATTATGATAAATAAGCCTCACACACTCTGATATTTTTCACCGCCAGATTTTTTTAGCCATAAGCCACCAAAAAAAGCTCAACTAATCACCACCTTAATTAAAAAAAACTAATAATAAAAAATACTGTTATGTCTCCGTAGATAACACAAAGAAAAAAGATAAAAAAAACCACATTAAGAATTACCACGATAGTTTTTAGCTCTGAAAACCAAAACTTATCGTCATTTGAAACATATCCTAAGGGTCTATTTTAAAACATAGAAATTCCACTAAAATAATTTATGTCTCGTGGGATTTTAGAAAATTCTCGTATTGCAACCAAGATCAAAGTGAGCTATAGCCGTGGCGCACAGCAATGGAATTTTTAGCATATATAGCACTGTTACAACTCGTATTTACAGAAATAGCAGTATGCATGCGACAATAGCAAAAATGGTGTTTTGGCTCCAGGTGGCCTGCCGCTCGGTGGCTGGGCTCCAGGTGATTAGCATGTAATTGTACTACCCCTAATACCCATTTAGGCGCATTCTAGTGGCCTGCTGCCCGGCCATCGGGCAGCAGGCTTTGGAACCATGTGGCAGGGGTGGGGCATTTGGTTTTGCTTGCTTTGTTTAATTCGTATGCGAACGAATGAAGTGGGCCGTAGGGCATTTGGTTCATATGGAAATTGAGTACTCGTGCAGACGCAATGATAAAATAAACCACCGAAAGGGAGGTTTGCGTCACGTCTGTCTCCCCACGCGCACTTCAGTCGCGCCATTATCGACGCTTTATTAGCCCGTTGTGGTCTCGCTCGCGCTATAAATTGTGAGCTCTCTCACAATTGCTCTCACAGTCAGTTAGCAATCGTATTAGCAGATACTTCCTCTGTAATACATATGTATGTGCATATGTGTGTGTGTGTGTTTATGCATTTATTTTTGCCGTCATAGTTTTATATTTGTAGTATTATACTATCATTATATATATTTATTTCATCATAATTTTGATGTCGTATTTTACTGCCATAAAATAAATATTGATTTACTTATATTAATGTACTGTCATGAAATAAATATTTACGTAATTTTAATTTATAGTATTGTACTGCCATTATATGAATGTATGTATATATAATAGTCTTTGTAGCGTATACTTACAGAAATACCAAATGCCAATGCCATCGTAATATTTTGTAACGCCCCCATTTCCAGGGGCGCATACGGACACGCCATTCTGCAACTATTCACGCATGAACAGTTATGGAGTGTCGCGCAAGAGTATACCATGTATGCTTACAACAAAAGTCCAGCATATATTTCACATACGAATTAACATCCGGTTTTCTGCAACGAGGCGTGCAAGCCCAAAGTATAATTACAATACAAAAGCTCCAAGATCCGCTTGAGTGCGGCGAAGACCTAAAGCCACGGGTCCTCGTCGAAGAAGAGATCCTCCGGGACTTCCTCAACGGGGAGACCTTCACCTTCGTCTTGATCCTCTAAAGAGGGGATTTAGCAAGCCGTGAGCTAACCAACTCAGCAAGTCACAAAGGAAACCCTATCTTACTATTTGCACGGATCAACAAGGAATGGAGTATACTTGGTTTATTAACTTTGAGTGGATGCAGTTTTTCTTGCAAACGCCTTCAAAAACTTTTAAAGAGATACAACTACTCCTTAACATTAGGGTTTTCATAAAAAGATAATTAATCAACTAATCCAGTTAAACACTTGTGAAAACTACTTAAGCTTCGCATCTGGAATCACCCAAGTGACACAGCTCCATTAACCGGGAGCACGGCGTATTCGAATATCATTTATTTGACTCTGCAGAGTTTGCTCAACTTTACCCACACGATCCCTTAACTCTCGCAACAGAGTTAAGAAAGCCAGGTCGTTTCACTGCTCAATTCTTTATATAAGCTTTAACCCAGTAGAATCCACTCGGGTCTGGCACATGAAAGCTCTCGTCCGCTTCGAGTGGACTCTACCGTTGTTAGGTACCCGCAGCACGGCATACCTAACCTACTACCCAACCTCCTGCCTTCTCAACACCTATAGAGTTTCAATCGAGTTGAGCAGCTACTAAACCAGTGTTGACAAGTCAACTCCTATGGTTGAGCGATCACTATGACATTTGCTCAGCGTAAGGGTCTAGTCTTTATATTTTCACAGAGTCCGCAACCTCGCCAAGCCCGCGACCTCCAACCTAGGGTAAGCAGTGGGCGTCGACCGTCTCGCGGTTCCCCACAACACCCTTACCCTAACTCCAACCCTAGGGTAAGAGATTGGGCGAAGATCGTCTCGCGGCTCCTTCCCCAACACCCTTACCCTAACTTGTGCACACCGGTACTCTCCGCTCTAAGATACGGTGTCCCATACCACCCTACCTTGGAGTCGGGTTTTCCAAATTCTATTGGCCCGCAGCCACAACCTTATTAGTGTAAAGACTTTGAGTGATAATAGTAACCTACAGTTATCTAGATTAACAAGTGATTATTTCTAGGGTTACAACGGCGGGGCTACAAGTTCAACATGGCATTTGTCGGTGTTAGGTTTAACTACATAAGCATGTCATTCTAAACATTTTATTTTACTTTGAACTATCATTTCACAACTAATATAATGCAAATATCATAATAACATAATTAAACATCATGGGATACAATATGATCAAAGATTTTGCGACTTGCCGTTAATCTGGACGATCTCAGCTAGCTCGAACGTAGAAGCACCTGGATCCTGAGACTGCACCTGAACTTCCGGGATCTCCAAAACTAGCGCAAACACATAAAATAAGTAAGTCCGGCTTGAAACTATTCAAGTGAGGAAAAATAAACTATTAAAAAGGAGTAAAATGCATAAATCCTCAAATTGGAATTTTTGGAATTTTTCTGGGAGGAAATTGGGGAAATGGAGGTCAAAAATGGGTTCAGGATATTATTTTGAGCAAGGTGGTGAAATTTGGGAATTTTTAGAATTTTTTGTGATTTTCTAGGATTTATTGGATTTTTCTGGATTTTAGAAATTATTAAATCTCCTGGAAAATCAAAGGAACAGTGATGGGCCGGCCCGGGGCTACAATGCGGCTCGCTAGCGCGCGCTCGGGCGATTGGGCAGGCCGAGGGGAGACGGCCCACGCCAACACGCGCCCGCGTGGCCCGGATGGCCGACGCGTCGCTCGGGCGGACGACCCAGATGAAGCGGGAGTGGGCGGCTAGGATTTAAGTGGGTGGAGATCGGACGATGGCGGGGATGGCGGGATCGGGCGGCTGTGGTTATAAGGCAACAGAAGAGATGGACGGAGGAGGAGGGGCCACGTCGCGGGGAAGGGGGTCTTCTTCCTTCTCCAGCCGCTACAGTGCTCCCAGGGCAGGGCTACGGTGACGACGGTGGCCTGGGCGCCAGGAAGCTCGGCGGCGGCAACCGAGGGCACCAGTGGGTGGGTCTTCGAGAGTGGAGCCCATTTTGGGGTTTTGGGAGAGAAGGGGATCAACGGTGAAGGTGGGGGCCAGAAGGGGAGAAATGGGCTCCACGGCGGCGTTAGGGCTCTCCGGTGGCAATCCATCCAATTGGGGTGCAATTTCACAGACAGGGGAGCTTAGGGCTCACGAATGCAGTGGTGGAGTCGGCAGGGAAACCTTCTGGCGAGCACGTGTGCGAGGGAGGAGGCGGGGAGGGAGGAAGGCGCCAGCGGAAAAAGAGAAGGGAGGGCGCCGAAGGGAGAGGAAGGCGGAGAGGAGAGGGGTGCTAGTGGGGAGGAGAAGGTGCTCGGCCAAAAAGGGAAAGCGGCTCCGGGAGACTTTCCAAAAAGGGAAGTTTCCAAAATTCACTCAAACACAGCAAAAGAAATGAAATTTTTTGGTTTGAATTTTTGGGGTTTTTCATATTTCATAGTGGATTTGCACCTAAAATATACTCAGATGCTCTACAAAATATATACATATATTGGCATGTGTGTGTGTATATTTGTGTGTGTGTGTATATATACATATGTATATATATAGTATAAGTAACAGGGGCACCATGGTGCCTAGGCTCCATGAGTAAGACGTTCCATCTATGAGTGAGATTTTCCATCCATGATTAAAACTACATATATATATGTGTGTGTGTGTGTGTACATATATATATATATACATCTCCCGAAGCATTCTTGTGGCGTCCCCCACACTTGGCTAAAGCATTTCAGTGTGTGTCCACAGGATGCACTAGTCAGGGTCATTAGGACGCACCTCATCGCGTACCTTATTCAACTCTTTTGAGCATGTTTCCAGTCAGACATGTGATATTTGCAACCCTGAGTTCATCCGCATCGTCGAGTCTTTGGTTAACACGGAGGTTGGGGTGATGCCTTAGTTCAGCTGGGGATCAACCGTCCTATGCGCTACATATAAGGGGTTGTGTGATGCTTGCCAGTGTGGCACCAGTGATTCCCCCAATCTGGTCGTCTGCTACGTGCTCCTGCAGCTATGGAGTTAGGAGCACTTTCCTATCAGGCACCAGCCATCCTAAGGCCAGTGCACCCCCTTCAGCGAGTTCGTCGACCCAATAGACAGATTCAGTATGAGCTTCCGATGGACTGGTGTCCATCTGCGCTGGGCAAAGGATAGGACATCGAGGTGCTATTTGCTATGGCACAACGAGTTCGAATCATTGCACGACAGCGACAACATCTAGGTTCCATGGACTATAGAATATCAGGTAATAAACTGAAATTTAAAGGGATAAGATCCTACCGAGTAAACCGCGCTCTGATACCAAGATGATACGGGGTCCGCCGATCTTCTTGACGTAGGATGGATACTCACAGGAGTCTTGATGAATTGTAATGATCCTCCAATGCCAGTGCAAGGGAAGAACACTCTTTAATCCGCCAAAACATGCTCGTGTTGATTTCGCCAACCACCAAGCGAAGATCTATCTTGCACACAATTCCCAGCGAAAAGGCTGAACGATCTTGATTGAAGGACAAACTCCTAATTCCCTCTGGAATCTAGGCAGCAATGCTAAACTCAAATAAATTTTAGTAGATTGATTTTTCTCAAGTCTGGTCTGCCTTACAATGGGGTCTACCTCTCAATATATAGTCTCAGCCTAAGAACCATTCAACACTAAATTTTCCATGTGGTACTATTCACGAGCGAGATACTGTAGCACGGCACTGTTCATGGGGCCAGTACTGTAGCACTACACTGTTCATGGGCCGGGTATTGTAGCGCGTACTGTTCATGGTATTGTAGCACGGTCTGATACTGTTCATGCGTGGCACTATTCATGGGCTGATCACTATTCATGCTGTGGACTTGTGCTTCCTTGGATGACGGCCGCATATTCTTGATCTCCGTCCATCGCTGACTCTTCAAACCTGAGCACAAGTAAAACATTGTTTTTAGCTAGTATAAAATTCTCATTAAAATCAATGACATATTCATTAAGGAGCAGATTCACCTGAGATTGTAGTTTCTTGGCTCGTGCTCTTGTTATTGGTCCTGTTATTGAAGCCTCATTACTAGCTTTAGCATTACTAGCGATGTCCTCATCAGTTTGCATCAAACATAGGGTAGAGCTCATCATTCACACCATACGCAAGGTTTGGGGAATTCGGCGGGCAAAGCTTCTCCAACATCACTGCCACACCGTATAGTAAAGGCCAAGGCTCCTCCGCACACTAGGGATTCCTAGAATCCTTTGTTCATGACTTCATCTCTAGCGACCCCAATTCGGCATGTCGATGCAGGAGCATATCGAAGCTTACCACCAGACATTATCTAATGCACCACCGTCGGCCACTCAACAAACGCAACGGTCTCCATACCTCCTCTGAACCAATATGCAAGCTCCAGACCAGCTGTCATAGCCCACAGGACATGCTTATGTTCAACAAAAGATAAGGCCATGCACGCGGAGGCAACCGTGGCGAGGAGATAGCAGTGGCTCAAATGAGTGAGGCATATCTCGTACGATGCGATTTTTTACTATTATATGTACTCCTTGCGTAATTGAATAAAAAATTGCACCATTAAGTCCACTGCAGTAACTTTTTCATCTCATTTCCTATATTGAGAAATTCCTACAACTACTTATTGTACAATTTAAATCTCTTTAAGGCATGTTTTATTAAAATTGCTAAGTCATAGGGACTAATATCGAACACACCCAGGTGTTCCCGGTCACTTGTCTGTGAAGAGATGAGCGTTCTCATTTATGTACAAGTCCTAGTTTCCAATACTAAGAAAACTTTGACAAAATATAGCTTACTATTTGCTACACTTATCCTTCTTAGATCTTTACTTATCTGCACTTTGTTTATACTTTACCTATTCTAATCTCTTGTTGTTCAAAATTGTAGATGGCTGGATCTTCTTCACTGGGTTCTTGGGACTACTTCGCTCATGCTGAGGCAGAGGGTGAGTTCATGGGACTACTGCATTAGCTAATGCAGTATCTTGGTTACAGCCAGCCACCAATCTTTAGGGGCGTAGGATGAAGGTCCTAGACCTTGACGCCAGGACCATGGTGGCCTTTGTGTATGCTAGGGATGGAGGATTTGATCCCCTAACTATCCCTATCACATATCCCAAGAGTTGCCGTTCTAATGCCACACAGGATGCAGCACACTTTGCTTTAGCTTAGCTTTGTCGACTACACATGAGTGAGCTGCTGTAGTCTCCCAACTGCTTCTTCCCTATCGCCTGTACCAGAGCCCCCTACCTTGATCTCCAGCCAGCTCCAGTGGACGACCCTCGACTTTCCTACCAGGTACAGCTTATGCAGGTCCTAGCGGACTCCTACTTCCAAGCTCTCTAGGAGATAGGCCAACTCCGGATGCTATTGACTTCTAGCTATTAGCACTCGGACATCCTCCTGGCTGAGCTGGCTGGGGTGGAGACTGCTCTCACTTTCTCTGAGCGAGAGCGGATTGTAGTAGAGACCGAGTTGGAGCACCGTCGAGCTATAGTAGACTACAGTCTGTCGCCCCAAGAGCAAGTTTTAGCTCCAGTACCAGTGCGAGTAGCAGCACTAGCACTGGCTACATGTCTTCTGCCTTTGCCAGCTCCAGTCGCCCGTGGAGCAGGACCGACACTTCACTCGGGACCCCGCACTAGGCTTACAGCTCGTAAGAGCGTACGCCCACCACCCACCGCATACGTCGAGGGTTCCAGTCAAGGTCCTCGCCGTTCGCGCTCTTGTTCTCGCTCCAGCACCAAGTCACCAGGTGTCAGTCGTAGTTGCTCCCGCTCCCCAAGCAACTGCTCTACCTGCGGAGGGGATTGCCGCAAGGGGAGTAGTAGTACTTAGTTGTAGGTAACTCTAGTCGGCAGTGCTTTCCTGGCAGTTTTTGGGTTACAAGCACTCCTTTCTCCCTCCCTCCTTTTGAGTAGACATTGTGTATATATAATGTCATGATTTGGCGAAGCCTACAAGCTACGCCTAAGGTTATGCAACATCTTTTGTAATGAACTTAAGCTCAATGTACTCCTTGCGTAATTGAATAAAAAATTGCACCATTAAGTCCACTACTATAATTTTGTTTTCATCTCATTTCCTATATTAAAAATTTCCTACAAATAATTTACATAAATGAATTTTTTTAGTAAAATTCATAACGAAAAAATTACGAGCAAATTATACAACAAACTACTCAGGAACCTCCACAAAAAATTTCGTAACTTTTTGTGCTGATTTGCTATATTTACAAAATTCTACTAGCAGTGCGTATTAAATCATGCAATTAAACTAATTACATATGGTGCTAATCACCTAGAGCCTGGTGGTCTGCCACCCGGTGACCGAGCTCTAGCTGTCATGTGTCGCTTCTACGGCATTATCGCTCAGTGGCCAGCAATAAAAATACTATTTGTGCTAGTGTTAGGGCTGAAAACGGTCGGAAACGATCGGTAGGAGGTCAAATCACTTTCAGTTTCACATTATTTTCTCAAAAATGAAATCGATACGATATTGTCAGAAACGAGAACGACATCGATATCCCGGTAAATTCGAAAACGAAACTATTCGATCAAAAGTGCATCGATAACGATCGAAAATCATGAAAGCGATATCTAAAATACAATAAACACATTACACACCAATCTGCACAGCATGACAATAGCTGTATATATTGACCTAGGTCACATGAAAAATAATACTGTAGTAATGATCCATGGCACAAGAGGCAAGACACATATATTATATAGCAATAAAAAGACACGACACAACGCCACAAGCCCACAACCACAAGTGACATCATGGACTTAATACAATAATACCTAGTTAGGTCTCACAAGCACACAAAGCTGACAACCACATGACATAGGTGTAGTCACAAGCTCACAAACTAGAAAGTACTAGTACACTAGTAACTGAAATACTAAATCAAGTTCTTAGTTGAACTTAACAAAGGATAGGAGCAGGCTTCCTATAGCTGAACCTCCGGCATGTCATCATCATCTCCAAGCACATAATCACCGCCCATTTCATCCTACAAATTGCAATGGAAATAACGTGTTAGTACTTCAAATGAATTACATGCTACTACAATACATATCAATATAATTGTACCGCAATAAGCAGACTGTTCTTAATGGCTTCAAGAACCTCAAGATCACTAGGCAAAGAAGAAATATTCTTAGAACCTGAAAACTAAAAGGCAGCTACATGAGTAAAAAGAACATCAAGATATTGTTAATAGAAAGCAACAGATCAGTTTACACTTTTACCTCTTTTAGCTCTAGTTATCCAATCCTTAGTGCAAACAAGTGCTTGTACCATGTCAGGATCAAGGCTGCTTCGATATGGGTCGACGACACATCCACCGGCACTAAATGCAGATTCAGAAGCCACGGTTGACACTTGCATTGCCAACACATCATGAGCAATCAGGGAGAGGACAGGATATTCATCCTTCTGATTTTTCCACCATGCTAAAATATCAAACGTATTATGGTTGGCTTTAGAAACCTTCAATTGTGGTTCTGCTAAGTACCTCTCCAATTGACTTATTCCTTCATCATTACCACATGCATCACTTTCATAAAGGAAGGAATCAAGCTCATCATCCACACTATCCATAAACTGATCTACAACTGAAGTTGATGAAACAAGTGTTGTACTCTTGGAAGGTGCGGAAGAAACATAGCAATGAAACATGTTCCTTAGAACACCATTGAATTTATCAAGTTCAGCTTGGTAGGAATTTCTATATAACTTTCTCAAGTAAAATTCTACAATTTTTCTCTTGAACCTAGGATCAAGCACATTTGCAACAAAGAAGGGCAACATTTGACTTCTTCCAGTACTTGTCAAACTTGACACTCATAGCATTTGCCATTTGGCAAAGAGTGGCATCATTACTATTGCACCAATCAGATAGATATAACTTAATCTCACAAAAACCTCTAAAAAACAGGTTTGCTGTTGGATATAGAGTACCAGAAAATATCTCGGTCAGGTCAAAGAATCTTTTCAAGAAAGGAATTAGAATGTGGGCCTTCTCCCATTCCTGACTTGAAGGAGCAATACACTCATACCTGCGGCGGTCGATGGAAGTGAGCCTCTCAAATGCAGGCCTGTAATAAAGAGCATCCCTCAACATGAGATATGTAGAATTCCATCTCGTAGAAACATCAAGTGAGAGAGAAGGCTTTGTATCTAGCCCACATTCAGTAGCACACTTCAGGAACTCCTCCCACTGAACCGTAGATCCCTTGACAGCAACTATAAATGATCTAATCTTTTCAGTTGTAGAGCCAATCACACGCATACCATCTCTAACAACCAAATTAAGGATGTGATTGGCACATCTCACATGAAAAAACAGCCCATCACATACTAAAGGACTATGCCTCTTGAGTTCTACAATGACATCCTTAACCGCTACTTCATTTGCCGCTGCATTATCCAAACTTAGAGAGAACATCTTTTTCTCCACATACCACTTCAAAAGACAAGAAGAAAGTGTTAGCCAGTACTTGGTGAAGTATTGCCACACTTCAGATGTGCTCTTCTTTGCCCTCTTGCTGGGAAGTTCATTTTCGCCTTCGCCATCGCTGCCTGCATCCACATCGATTGGATCAACACCATCTGTTTCAGTGCCACCAGTACCAGTACCACCACTTGGCACTAAACTTCTCTCAGATGAAGGAGCTGATGCAGGTGTTGCAGAAGAAGCAGACATGCCAAGATTCTAGCTTGCATTTTCACTTGCAACTGGCCTTGCACGTTTGTGGGATCCTATCACAAATGAATCAATATCCTTAGCACCCAGTAATTTCTTCAAAAACCAAATACTTACACAACTGCCAAGTGAGTACCAACTATTCAATTTTGCTGATGGAGTGATGGTAATGTGTTACTGAACATGTGGTTTATATAAGCTATTTTCTAATATATGGTTGTGTTCACTTCAAAATGCATTTTTTTTTGAATCTCCACACTTTAAAATCACTGGTATTTTTTTGAAAGAAAATAATGTTGACGAAGCCACGAATAGTAAAATACCTAGTTTGAAACATCTACATTCCATGTTACTCACAGAAAAGGAAACAAACAAATGAAAATTGCATGAACAAACAAATGTGTTACTGAACATGAAATGCATTTTCCCTGTTTAGTGTGCATGCAAAAGCTACCAATACTAATGTGCAGAGGCTATTTTCTCTGTTCAGAGGCTATTTTCCTAACCATTCAAAAAATGTAGCATTAAGATGTATCAACAATGGATATCATTCAGAATCTGCTTCATGTTATGCTCCAGTGCAGAAAGAGTTTGATGCTTAAATGTTATTTCCTATCCTAGCCCAATCTTCTCATTTGTAGGATCTATTGATGCAGTTCAAAAGAGACCACACAAAGAGCATTAAGAATTTATCAGCAAATATACATGTTGTGCTATCAGCATCGAGAATTTCTTTATCACCTACACTCACAGTTCACTGCCCATCGAGAATTTCTTCACACGCCGACACGCACTGCTTACCAGATGAAGCTGTGGCCGCTGCCGAGGTTTGAGAGGCGGCGAGGTCGATAGGGAGTGGTGCCTCTGCCTCCATCACTCGCGCTCGGGGGCCTCAGGGTGTTGCATCCGCCGGCTGATCCGCATCTCCAGCCGGCGCCATCTTCGTCTCAGATGTGGCCGCCGACCGTGCCTTTCACTCCCCGTGCCTGCGGACTCGGGCGGTCCCTGTCCGGCGGCGGCTGGAGATGCGAATGGAGGCGTGCGTGGGGATGGAGGCGGCGGCGGCGGCTGGAGATGCGGATGGAGGCGTGGGGATGGAGGCGGGTGTGGGGATGGAGGCGGCGACGGCTGGAGATGCGGATGGAGGCGTGGGGATGGAGGCGTGTGTGGGGATGGAGGCGGCGGCGGCTGGAGATGCGGATGGAGGCGTGGGGATGGAGGCGTGTGTGGGGATGGAGGCGGCGGTGGCGGCTGGAGATGCGGATGGAGGCGTGGGGATGGAGGCGGCGGTGGCGGCTGGAGATGCGGATGGGGATGTGTGGAGGTCTGGAGGAGGTGGGGACGTGGGGTGTGGGAGACGGAGTCACGGATCGGAGACGCCGAGAGCCCGAGAGTCGGCCGAGACGGAATGGGCCAATGGGGAGACTAATGGGCCTGGGTGCACTGATCGGTAATTATCGGTTAAATATGGTATTTTTCGAAAACGATCGGAAGAGAGCTAAATCGTTTTCGTTTCCGTTATCGGATATTTTTACCGTTCTCGTTTCCGTTTATCGGTTACCGTCACCGTTTCCATTTAGGGGAAAAATCGATAATTTCTCGAAAACGATTTTCGGTAACCGAGAATTACCGTTTTTGTTTTCAGCCCTAGCTAGTGTTATGTGAGTCACTATTTCTATAAATACGGATAACAACAACATCATATATGTCAAAAACTCTACAGCTATGTGAAGTCTAGGTGAAGTGAATGTCCTGGCAGTAGGAGTCGCTTTTAAGTACTTGGCGCCATTAATACGGCGGGGTGCCCATCCCATCCTGCCCCTCCTAGCCGCCTCCTATTTGTTCTCGAGTGCAACTACCGCTCACTCTTCAGCTGCTTCCACTTGGCCGATCCAGGCGGCCATCGGGCTAGCGGGCAGCTGAGATAATCGATCAGGGTACATATATACATGGAGGCGGAGGCGCATGTTGCCGGCGACGAGGCGGTCCCGGAGGCGCCGGCGCAGTTCGTCGTCCTCATCTCCGCCGGCGCCAGCCACTCCGTCGCACTGCTCTGTAAGCTCGCACTCCATCCATATATACCTAGCTTCGCCTTCGCACCGTACTTCTCTAGTTCTCCCGCGACCGCGTGTTAATTTCTACGTACGTTCTTGGCTTTCTTGCGTTGCGTGGCGTGCACCTTGTAGTCTGTTGCCTTGGTCATACCGCCGAGCACCTCTCTAATCTTCCTACTCTCTCTCTCTCTCTCTCTCTCTCTCTCTCTCGTGGGTTGTACATGCATGTTGCAGCCGGCAAGCTGGTGTGCTCCTGGGGCCGCGGCGAGGACGGGCAGCTCGGCCACGGCGACGCCGAGGACCGCCTGGTGCCGACGGTGCTGAGCTCCTTCGACGCGCCCGGCATTGTCTCCGTCATCTGCGGGGCCGACCACACCACCGCCTACGACGACGAGGAGATGCAGCTCTACAGCTGGGGATGGTACGCACGCTTCCGTTTAATTTGGCGTACGATTTGCTGACCAGCTCGTGCGCTTGCTTCTGTAATGTGCATATGCAGGGGAGACTTTGGAAGGTTGGGCCATGGCAACTCCAGCGATGTGTTCAACCCCCAGCCCATCGAGGCGCTGCAGGGCCTCAAGATCAAGCAGATCGCCTGTGGGGATAGCCACTGTCTTGCTGTCACTGTCAGTGGGCAAGTGCAAAGGTACCTACTCTACTTCGTTGCAGTGAAATCTTTCATTGTTCTTCCCTCAGCTTTTCAATTCATGCTCTGAAAAAGGCTTTACAACGGGGCTCACAATACTTCTTTTTGAAAAGAGTACTACAGCAGTGGCTACATGCAATTCATGAATATATGGTCTACAGGGTCATGATTAATTGTATATAAGAAACAAAGATCTGAAGGAAAGATGAATATTTGATTTGTTGCTCGACAAATAGTGCCCATATTCAGCATATTCTTGGGAGGTTGCTGTGAACGCCCACATGGTTCAAGCAACAACATTTTCACTTTATTGTGTCGTGTCTCAGTTATTGACTGCTTTCCTACTGGTTAATTTGTTCCAGTTGGGGGCGCAATCAAAATGGGCAACTCGGCCATGGAAACACCGAGGACTCTTTACTCCCACAAAAGATTCAAGCCTTTGAGGTATGAAATGTCTTCTAATTCTGCTGTTAGAACAGGTAAGAATTTTGTTTTGCCTGATACCATCTGGGATTCTGGGGAACAACAGTTTGGTGTCCATGGGTGGGTTCCTAGTGGGAATTTTTGCATTCTACTAGTAATTAGACTTTACACATGTGATCCACCTGAAGATCTCTTTGGTGATGATGAGAACAGTCTCTGGTTCTGTTCTTTTCAGCTTTTTTTATAGCTTAGCTTTTAAATAAAGTATCTTCTTGATATGAAGTCTACAAATTAATTATAGTACATATTGTAACAAGTTCATTTATATTAGCCAAAATCGTATGCAAGTTTTTGTTACTTTGTACTGTCTCACGAACAGCCTAAAAACCATAAATCGCAGCCAAAACCTATAAACTGAAGCTAAAAAGAACAGCCCTCTATATACAGCTGCTTCTAATTGGCTGGGGCCATAAATGTCCATATGCTAATCCATGAGCCCTACCATGTTTTGGACCACCACTTGCATACAACAACTGGTTTATTCATTACTTGAGGATGATCAACACCAAGGTTTTGGTTACCGGTTTTAATTTTTTACCCAGGTCACCGATAGAACCGATTCTAGCGATTTCAGATAATTTGCGGCAGATTTCATCCGAAAATTTCAAATTACAAATTTGAATTTTAAAAAATGGCCAAAATCAGTGAAAATCAGCCGAAATTGGTTGAAAGTAACGGACAAATATCGGCCGAAATCAGAAAAATAGAGCAAATGCTTGTGAAGACTACTAGCTCTTAACAAAGAAAGAAATCAAGCAGGATCTGAATTGTACCTGAAAAGAGTTCATTTTGCTGCTCAGATGAGCTTCAACCATCAAACTGACTCCACAATTAAACTAGGTACAGATCAACGATCATTAATGTGCATCACAAGGGGGGCAAATGAGCCATCAAGGTATTATACGAGCTCTGAAGGAGGTCTGTAGGACCCAAGATGGCAATCAGAGGGGGGACAGGGTGAATGATACTTTCAAATTTTAACCTTCCCAGTTTGTATTTCAAACCTTCACTCCACTAGTTACTGGAAGCTAGGAAGATCATATTAAGCCGCGCACAAAGAACTCACACAAATGCAGAAGTAAAACCGAGCTCAACCTCCAAAGCTAGTACTACCACAGTACAAAGACCGGTAGTACCTCTGCCATGCGGTATGACCGCAGGAAGAAGGCCGGTACAACTGACGACCAATAGTACCGCAGGCCAAGGGAAGTATGACCGCACGAACCCCTGTTCACAGAACAGAGAACTAGTCTAAGTCTAAACCAAAATGAGTGCAATTGTCAAAATACAAGTCCAAATGATTTAGACTTTGCACACACGTTTTCAAAGATATCAAGAACCTAATCCATCTAAGAATTGTATGGATCTTGGCCAAAGTCCCAATCTTTTCTTGAGACAAGTCAGGTTGTACCAAAACAATGCAAAACTCAAAGACTTGATATATAATTTGCTCATGGGTTTGATATGGCCATGATGACTCTAGATAAGTTCTGACATGTCACAGCAAGCAAAAGCACCCAAAGATTCAAGGCCAAAACCCTAGAATCACGATTTCATAAGAAGTGCTCCAAATCAAGCCAAATCGGGAAAACTCAAGACCTTGCTACAGCTAGTCTAGATAGATGGCATATGATCCTCATGAAGCATTTTCATCTCTTACACATGTTTGGAACCAACAAGATCAAAAGAGAAGGGGAGAGAACAAAAACATTAACCAAAATAAGAGTAAAGCTAACAAGATCAAGAATACACCATAGATGATGAACGAGGCTGATCTATTATAACTTGTAGAGGTTTGATTTATAGCCACTCCACTATGCAGGCCAGAGCTCTCACACCCCAGAGCACACACCCCAAAAGCCTCATCTCCCTTGGAAGCCTCTCTCTCAAACCCTAGAATGGATGAATGGCTGGTTATCCACATGCCTACAAACCCCTCCCACTTAAATAGATAAGAAAATCAACTCACATCTAACTCTAATGGATACTACCTATTAGCACAATCGGGAAACCCGTTAATCGCACATACACCTTCAAGCGCGGCGGTTTTGGTCCCTTTGCCGCTTTCGACATTTTGGCTTTCTGGCCAAAAACACATTCGCCTTAACCATTGATCTCACTTCTTCCCCAAGCCTAGTTCATGATCATCTCATTTACAAGCAATCCTCATGCTTACAACATGTAGGTTCACAAATAGCTCAGGCATCGGCAAGTCTTTTTGTGTCGGTTCTCCTGACCACACCTCACTTGCACCGACCACACCATTCGATGAATTGTTGCTCGAATCTTTCCTTCGACATTCCTTTTCTTCTCATGTGCTCCGCTTGAGCCCAACCATCCCACGCGGCTTGCTTGACCACACCTCAACTCATCCTCAAGCCTAATTCCGGTTCACATCATCGACAATAGCTGCCTCCAAGTACCCTACACATCAAAGATTAAGAAACTATTTTTATGCACAAGTTCTTCATAACATGATCCACGTTAGTATAACGTGCTTCATGCACCATAAATGCAATGACTTAGACTCTACAGCTCAACTCATGTCCATTTCCCACAATTATCTAAATCTCTCAGATAATTTCAGACAGAGCCAGTTTGGTAGCTCAACCAATCTGACGTTCAAAGCCCGGTCATACCGCTTCAATCAACCTTAGTCAAACTCCGGTAACAGGGGAACTGATATGACCGCTCACACCATGTTGATACTACCGCCCTGTACTAACAAAGTTCATAGACCGATCATATCACTCTCTCTAGTAGTACCGTAGATCCCATCTTGTACTACTAGATCCAGACACCTAAAATGACCTTTTCTGAAAAATAGCTACCGTCAACTATCCCTTGGCCGTACCGTATTTGTGGTAATACTGTGGTCACCATACTGGTACTACCGTCAGTACCAGGCTAGTGTTACCGCCAACCGCAAGTTGGTATTATCGTCTAAAAACTGACAGCAAGAAGGAAAATTTGCAAACATTTGCAAACTTAAATCTGAACTTGACAATCGCCAATTGTTCACACAAGTGAATTATTGATATTCTCAAAATGGTTCTTGAAGAGCATCTCGACGGTGCAGTCTGTGGAGGTCGGGGTGACGCGCAGGTCAAGAACCAAGGTGACCCGGAACCTGAGGAAGCCGATGCGGTACAGCGTGCGCCTGAACGTGTTAGGTTCCTACTCCACCGGCGTGAAGCTCTGCAACGTCCTGGTGGGACTCCACGCCAGCGGAGTGCCGCAAGAACTCACCGATGCCGTCGGCTTCCGCGCCGCCGCCACCGTCCAGCACGTCCATAAGCCTGATGCTCTCCCGGTGCCTCGCTGATTTGAGAGTTGGGGTTTGGGAGAGAAACATTGGGGAGGAACTGGAATCGCCGAAGAGCAGAGGAGCGGGCGAGCGGCGCACCGACGTTGAGCAGCCAGCGATTGGGGCGTGTTTCCTGCTTCTCTCTCTCTCTCTCTCTCTCTCTCTCTCTCTCTCTCTCTCTCTCTCTCTCTCTCTCCCCAACCTCCCCTCTTCTCTTTTCTCTCCTTCCCTCGCTAGCCCAAGCCGGGCCAGATCCGGCCGTCGACTGCGGGATCCCACTACCGGTCAGCACCAGGCATCGCTAGTGACCTCATTCTGCACGTGTGTGGCAGTGCTCGGCCGCCGCAAGCTGTCGTCCTCGGCGGTGTTGGCACCTCCGTCGTGCTCCCATGCCACATCGCCGGGATGTTGGTGCCTCACCCGGGCCCGTCACCGCCGCTTCTCCACGCGTCGCCATCGCTGCTCTGATGCAGACTATAGAGGAAGAGGATGCAGACTGCAGAGGAAGAAGCAATGCAGAGCTGAAGAGGAGGAAGAGAGCGAGATGTACCCGCCACGAGCGATAGATGCCTCGGTCCGCTCTGGGATGTAGGGCAATCAATAGAGGAGGCCACATGGGTAGGGGTGCAATTGGAACGGATACGGATGAATATCGTTTATGCTGTATCTTATTGCATATTTTTTTTTTCGAAATTGAAGTCGGACACAGATAATACTAGATATCCATTTCTTCATCCCGTATCCGTTCTATAATCTTTCGGACGGTCGGTCGGACAGAAATTATATGCTTCTTTGCATAGAACATTGGACAGTATGGTACAATCAAAGTAAATATAGAGAGACTAATTACTGAGATGTTGAAGGAAGAACACTCAGTACTCTCGTCTGTTTAAATGTGTCAATCTGCCTATATGTTATCTTATTCCTAGGTGAAGTCACAACAGACTTCCTCATATTACTTGACGTACGGATATATGCATACAGATATTATTTATCCTGTATTCTATTTTATTTTTTTTCTCGAAGTTGGAGTCGGACATAGATAGTGCCAGATACCCATCTACCCTTTCCATATTCGTTCCGCAAGTCTCCGGTCGGATGGACGGATAGAAATTATCCGCTCCATTTGCACCCCTACACATGGGTCAGGTTTCAATTCAAATTGGGCTGTTTTTTTCCCAGTATGGATTTTTACCAAAGGTCACCGGTAAAACCGATTTTCGGCAAAAATTGTCCGGTAAGTTGAACCCTTTCAACACGAAGTCACCACTCACCAACAAAGGAAAACTCAAACCTTTACATACCAGCTTAACTTGTAATCGGTATTTCTTATTACTATTCAGTAGACACTGTAAAAAATTTGTTTATGTAACAGCAGAAATGATACGGGGTCGCCCGATCTTCTCGACGTAGGATCAAGATACTCACGTGGAATTGATGAATCGTAGTGATCCCCCGTTGCCAATGCAAGAGTTAGCACTCTATAATTCGCCCAATCACACGTGTTGAACTTCACGACCACGGATGAAGTTCTATCGCTCCCAATTCCCAGCGAAAAGGTTGAACGATCTTGATTTTTGACTAACTCCCAATTCCTTCAATGTTGGTTCAGCCAACAGAAAGAACAAGAGTATTTTTAATCAAAAGTGGTTCCCTTTACAATGGGGTCTACCCTCAATATATAGCCTCACCAAGGCTTTTCAACACTAAACTTCCCATGTGGTACTATTCACGCGCCTGTAGCACGTGCATCGTTCATGGGCCGTCACGATTCTTGTTCATGGGCCTTGTATCTGTTTATGGTGCTGTTCACACTGCTTCACGATCTTGTTCATGGGCTGAATTCTGTAGCTCATATCCTTGATCTCCATCCATCGCGACTCTTCAAACCTGAGTACAAGTAAAATATTGTTTTTAGGTAGTATGAAATTCTCATTAAAATTAATGACATATTCATTAAGGAGCGGGTTCACACGAGATTGTAGTTTCTTGGCTCGTGCTCTTGTTATTGGTCCTGTTATTGAAGTCTCATTACTAGTTTTGGTATTACTAGTGATGTCCTCATCATCCTCCCTTCTTCAAGAAAAGCCGTCCTCGGCTTTTGATAGCTGAAATTGTACTAAACAAAGAATACAATGTGTATGCATGGTATATGTATTGGTCAATTACACCCTTCCGTCTTTCAGATTATTATTACGGAGGTGCAGAAGCAAAAGAAGAACACATATGCGTGGTATATGTATGAATCAATTGTTGTGTCATTCTCTTTCTCACTTGTTTTTGCACAAACCATTTGATACTACAACAACTATCAAATGCATACATTGCAATGTTTTCATTAACATCATTCTCCCTCCCATAAGAAAAAGTCGTCCTCGACTTTGTGAAGTACGTGGACAAGTCATTAATGAGCAAAACCAGATCAAACGGTTCAATTATGGAATAGAAAATTTTAAGGGCCTTCATTGCTTCAACTGCGCTACTCTAATTATTTGTACATGATTGTTCATCGAAAGAGGACCAAGTAGGCACAAGAAATCTTTGTAAACAGCAAGCACTATTGTTAAACCTCATCTCATTGTGATCATGATGTGGTATAAAAGATTGTTTGTCCAAAATATGCAATTTCAACTCAACAAGCTTATCACATGTAATGCATATTCGATAAACATAAAAGTTGTCATCTACACCATAATCTCCGATCAAATTGAACTTATAGGTGTAGGCATAAACACTAACTAGTGAATTTAAACATGAAATTTTAGCAAGATTCTCAAGCACACTAGATAGCTCTCTAGGATCATCAAACATGATATAGTACAAAGAATCACTAGGAGATATTCGAGTAAGAACTTCCTTATGAGTAATCAATTCCACATTTTGTAAATTGAGCAAAGAAATTTCAGAACATGGAATTTTCATTCGCACATATGAGTTTTCACAAGTACTCACCGTTTCACAATTAATTTCAGCACCAATATTGTTACCTTTGTTGTTCTCCTTAGTTGATGTAGGTGTTGTAGGTATTAAATCATCATGATGTAACAACGGGACAGCAAGTACTTCATCTTCAACCGTGGTTATCTCCTCATCTTTAACTTCCAATGATACTGGTTGTTGAATGTTTAATTCCTCATCTTCAATTTCAACTGCACAATGTGAGAAACAACACTAGAAGTAGATATTAATGTGTTAGTTTCAAAATCAACCTCACTTTGTTTATCTTCTACTTCTCTCTTTTCTTTTGGTGTATCTCGCACACTCTCAATTTGGATGCTCTCAAACTGACATATGGTGGAATCACACAGCTCACCCTTTTCAACTCTCTCACTCAATTTGGCTATGTAGCTCTCATTCTCACATGGGTTTTGATGCATCTCAAGTGTTGTTTGCAGCAATGGGGCATCGTACATGTCTTCTTGACCGAAGGAAAGTCTTATGCTCGGTCATCTTCTCATGTGTCACAATAGTAGAGGCATAAGAACTGAAGTATGGATATGGATAGAACTGTGGTATATGCCTCTCCAAAAGTCTGTTCTCCAGCTCAATAGCGCAATTCACAAGGTCATGCATGCTACTAAAATATTTATCTTGAAGTGCAGTGGCGATCTCAGAATTCAAGCCTTCTTTGAAATAGGCCTTCTCCCTTAACGCACTTGTGACACCGGCACGACACAATGCATGCTTCAACTCATAATAGTAATCTTGAACAGTGTTACTCCCTTGTGTGATGCTCTCTACATGGTGAAGCAATTCCCGCTCATAATAGGTTGGCACAAATTCAGTTCTCATGATCACCTTCAAATTTGATCAAGATCTAATGAATCGTTTTCCAGATAATTGTTGCCACCAACTATAAGCATAGTCTCTAAACTGCATAGTGGCTCGCATCACTTCTTGGTCTTTAGGAAGCTTCTCAAATCTAAACTCTTTCTCCAATCGTCATTCCCACTCAAGATACTCCTCTGGATCTTCACTTCCACAGAACGGAAGAGACAAATTGTTGGGATTGGAATCACACCATGAGGAACGAATCTCAAGATTCATTCCTATTTTGTTCACACCAAGAGGAACGAATTGTTGAATATCTGTCATGGTTAGTTATGCAACATATACATATATATGTGGAAATCACTCAATCTCACTATTTTCTCTCCCAAGTAAAGTTCTTACCCTTCCAAGTGAATTAAAGCCAATAAAAACTTACACTGGTAGAAGTGACAACAGACAGTTGATGATCAAGCGAATTTAAGAGTGTTCACTACTTGCACAACAACGGTTATATGGTGGAGCTTGGCATGGGAGTGTTTATCCTAGCAATCTGAAATTCTTGATGTTGTAAAGTTAAGTAATAATCCAAGCTAGAATACTTTGCCTAAGTGCTGATCCAAAAGATTTAAGTGTAGTATATGAGCACACGCAAAGATTAATGTGACTCGATGCAAACAAAGGAATGAGCTAACTAGAGGCAATCTGAAATTAAATATTAGATAGCTCGTTTTGCACCAAGTACTAGGAGAGACGCTAGCCAATTGCAATGATATGAATGTAAGGGCACGAGATTGCTCAAGAGATTAAATTACACAATCTGAATTTATGGATTAAGAACTCACCCAAATTCGGCCAATGCTTTTTCTTTCTTTCTTCTTTCTTTCCTCCACTTTTTTTTTTGCTCAACTTCCTTTTTTCTTCTTTCAAAGGCCAAACTAGGTTGAATTGTTCTTTTGGTTTTGCACAGTTACAAATATTCAGCAAGGTGTAAAGTACTCAAGAGTAGCCCTAGATGCAATATTCAACGACTAGTCTCAATTGATGAAAAGAATATCAGCAGATTTTTTTTTGGATTTTTTTGGATTGGACACAAAGATTAGGCTACGCAAATAAACACGAATGATCAGCACCTAAATAAAAATTCTAATGGATCAAAACCTAACAAAACTCACAAAATTAACAGATGCAAAAACTAGGGTTTGGTTAATTTTTGTTGCAATTTTCAGTTTAATGGACTATAGGACAACAATAAATCAATCTAAAAGTAAGGGTAAATAATCCTACCGAGTAAACCGCGCTCTGATACCAAGATGATACGGGGTCGCCCGATCTTCTCGACGTAGGATCAAGATACTCACGTGGAATTGATGAATCGTAGTGATCCCTCGTTGCCAATGCAAGAGTTAGCACTCTATAATTCGCCCAATCACACGTGTTGAACTTCACGACCACGGATGAAGTTCTATCGCGCTCCCAATTCCCAGCGGAAAGGTTGAACGATCTTGATTTTTGACTAACTCCCAATTCCTTCAATGTTGGTTCAGCCAACGAAAGAATAAGAGTATTTTTAATCAAAAGTGGTTCCCTTTACAATGGGGTCTACCCTCAATATATAGCCTCAGCCCAAGGCTATTCAACACTAAACTTCCCATGTGGTACTATTCACGCACACCGTAGCACGGTGCTGTTCATGGGCCGTCACGGTTCTTGTTCATGGGCCTTGTACTGTTTATGGTGCTGTTCACGACTGTTCACGTCTGTTCATGGGCTGAATTCTGTAGCTCATATCCTTGATCTCCATCCATCGCTGACTCTTCAAACCTGAGTACAAGTAAAATATTGTTTTTAGGTAGTATGAAATTCTCATTAAAATTAATGACATATTCATTAAGGAGCGGGTTCACCTGAGATTGTAGTTTCTTGGCTCGTGCTCTTGTTATTGGTCCTGTTATTGAAGTCTCATTACTAGTTTTGGTATTACTAGTGATGTCCTCATCAAGAAACATCCCGTTTCTCCTATACCAACAATGTGCATTGCGACTGACAGTACTGAATGGGTTCAGGGTGTCTGTGTAAAAATGATTGCTGCTGGTGCCGAGCATACTGCCGCTGTAACAGAAGATGGTGATCTCTACGGATGGGGCTGGGGTCGATATGGTAACTTAGGTCTCGGTGATCGCAATGACCGCTTAGTCCCGGAAAAAGTTTCTTCTGTGGAGGTGAATAATCTTACTTTTGTGTGCCTTTCCAGCTTCATCTATGTTCTTATCATCTCATTTCTGAACTTTGTAGGGAGAAAAGATGGTGCTTGTTGCATGTGGATGGCGCCATACCATCACTGTGTCCTCCTCTGGTAGCCTGTACACATACGGCTGGAGCAAGTATGGCCAACTAGGGCATGGTGACTTTGAAGATCATCTAGTTCCACACAAATTGGAAGCCCTAAAAGATAGCTCCATATCTCAGGTACTACTACTGCGTAATAATAGCCTTCCATTATGTTAATATACAATCTACTTAATGGAACTTTGAAGTCCAAAGAATTAATATAGGTAATTTTGTGAGGAAGATTTACAGAACAGATGCTTTGGTGGTGTAGATTTCAGGTGGGTGGAGGCATACAATGGCACTTGCAGAAGATGGGAAACTTTACGGATGGGGGTGGAATAAGGTGATTTACCTACTCGCCTTTACTTTTATCTCTGCCCTTTGTTTGGTGCACTGATTCAACCATGGCACCAATCTAGCTTTTATCACATAATTTTATTGATAAACATTAATACTGAAAATTCTTTAGTTTCTAATTTGGTATTAATCATTCTTAATGTGCACATGCATGTTACTCACGTATGTTGAGATTCATGGTCATGACTGGAAGCTCCTTCGCAACAAAAGAGAAAAATGGATGTAGGACAGTCGGAGATTTACTCTCTTGATCATTAACAACAAACAACAACAACAATAAAGTCTTTTGTCTTAAACAAGTTGGAGTAGGCTAAGAATGAAACATTTTCAAGATCAAAGAAATGAGAGGCTTAAAATAAAATCTACAATGCTAAAACTCTAAACCGTACAATCTGCTATCCGAGCCGAGAGCCTAAAAACACTGTCCCTTACTTTCTTATTGTTCCGATACGTGGATCGGTAACTTTCACGTGTTGCTATCCAAAATTAATTCTTTAAATATATTCTAATCTCTCAAGTCTTTTAACTACTTCCTCCTACGTTAGTCTTGATCAACCTTGACCTCTTCTTACGTTTTCAGTACTTCTTAAAATTCCACTACATACCCGTGCCTTAGGAGGTTTTCGTTGGAGATATCCAAACCATCTCAAGCGATATTTAACAAGCTTCTCTTCAATTGATGCTACCCGCACCCTATCACGTATATCATCATTGTGGATGCGATTCCGTCTTGTGTGACCACAGATCCACCACAACATTCTCATCTCTGCTACACTCATTTTCTGTATATGTTATTTTTTAGTCGCCCAACATTCTGCTCCATATACTATCACGGGTCTGATCGTCGTCCTATAAAACTTATCCTTTAACTTACTCTCTTGATCATTCATCTATAAAAATTCTCACCACTGTAGTACTGTACCATAGAGCTTCTCTTAGGTTTTTCATTTGCTGTTTTTCTTCTTTTTATTCTACCTCTTCTTGTGCCTCTAGTGCACCTATCACTACCATTCGCGGTACTTGCCTCCACCATCAGAGTGCCCTACCCACCACTTCAGCATGCTACCAAACACCACTACCAACACCTGGATCTTGTGGGCTTTGAAGCGTGAGTGTTATTTGCCAGTGTTTAGGGTAATAAAATGAAGTAGGGGCCTATGTCATTACTTTGAATTTGAGTTTTGAGCAAGTTGTGATACATGAGAATCAGTTGGACTTCTGTTCCTGGCATGCTTAAACCATTGTGCACCAATTACCTCCCTGATGGTTATATCTTATCGCCACTTCTGCTGATCCTGCCTTGTATGTTGAATATTTAGTTTGGACAGGTTGGTGTTGCCGATAATGTAGATCACTGTTCCCCCGTACAGGTCAATTTTCCGGATGAACAGGTGAGTGATATTATACCTTAGAGTACTAGTGCTCAAACTTTTGCTCAGATAAATTACTTCCATGATGTAGTTTTCGACCACAATGTTTATGATTAAAGCTGTTTCATTGATTCATGTGGACAAGGATTCAGTCAATTGACGTTATGAGTTTCCCATCTTCAGTCGCTCATTTATTTACGGGCACAATTGCAGAAAGTTGCTCAAGTTGCTTGTGGATGGAGGCACACTCTTGCTTTTACAGAAAATAAGAACGTCTTCTCATGGGGAAGGGGTACCAGTGGACAGCTTGGTCATGGTGAAATAGTTGACAGGTAATTCACGTAAGGTTTTTAAACATTTCTGAAGGGCCAGCTTGCTTTCCTAATGTATAATGACTGAATTGAGAAAATATCATGGTTCATGAAGGAACACACCCAAGATGATAGATGCCTTGAGCTCGGACGGATCTGCTTGCAAGCAGCTCGAGTCATCAAAAGCAGTTCCAATGGCAGGTTTGCATATTCATGATTACATCTGTTACACAGACAGACAACTTACAAGCATATCTTTGATGTTTTCAGCTAAAGTTTGGGTCTCGCCTACCGAGCGATACGCCATTGTCCCTAATGAGAATGTGAGCTCATTGTCTTATTTTAAAAGAATATGTTCCCATCGAACCATTTCAATCAAGAACATGCGGATCATTTGGTAGGACTGTCACTGATGGATCACTCCACATTTCCTGTTTGTAGGTTCGTAAACCAGGCGAAGGTGTTCCCAGTGGCAATGGAACCGACACACATGTGCCGCGGAACGATGCGAAGAGAATGCACGTCTGAGCATATGTTCTTCCACCCTCCTTAACCCTAGCAGTATACAATAACCTTGGGCAACCTTTCTCCTTCGCTTCGCCATCTTGTATATGTTGCTCAATCTTAGTTCATGGCTTTCTGCCTTAAAGTAACTACTACCACTGAGGCCATATAATGAACTGTAGTGCCTTGCCTTGAGCTGATATGATGTTTGCCTGCAAGTAATGCAACTACTACTAGTACTACCATGGATAAAATAATCAGTTTAGCCATAGCTGAACCATTGCAGGGTATTGCAAGCTAAGCATCAATTAAGATGCATTGGTTTTGTTGACCTGTTGAAGGCTAGTACATCATATATGGATAGGGATGAAAACGGAACGGAAATATCCCGTACCGAACCGCATCGTTTTCTACATTTGACCCGATCGAATTCGTATTTTCGGACAAATTCGAATTCGGTTTGAAATACGGAATACCAAATTCGAAAACGGAGCGGAAACGATTTAGACGTTTTCCGACCGTTTTCTACTTTTCTACATTTTATTCGGAATATACCGTATTGTAAATACGGTTTAAACCGAATTTAGGGAGCGAGGAGAGCTCCGCCACGGCCCACGGCGCCACGCCTGGCAGCGGCCGCCCGAATTTGGGGGGGGACCGAGGGAGGACCGGAAGAGAGCTCCGCCACGACGCCACGCCCGGCAGCGGCCGCCTCGCCTGAGCGCCAGATCTGAAGCCTGAAGGAGAGTGTCGGATCTGGAGGCCGAGCCGCCCACTGACGGACCGAGCAGCTGACGCCCGGCAGCGGCCGCCTACGCCTAGCGCCAGATCTGGAGCGGGAGCCTGGAGGAGAGTTGACGAGCCGCGGGCCTCCAGCTGCGAGCAGGAGAGGAGAGGGACTGAGGGAGTAGGCTCCAAGGGACGAGGGCTGATCGGCCGAGGCTGGGAGCCAGACTACCGGAGCCCGGAGGGGAGGACCTGCGAAGGGCGGGCTGCCGAAGAGGCAAGAGCGGAGGCTACGGAGCTGCGGAAGAGGCAAAGAGGGCAAGAGGCAGAGGCCTGAGGGCGATGTCGGCGGGGAGGCGGCGGCCGGCGGGGATGGGGGCCATGGGGCGGGGGGGAGGCGGCGGGAGGGGCCCGGGTCCCGGGATGGGGCGGCGCCGCGGCGGTGGGGCCGGGGTCCCGGGGATGGGCGGCGCCGCGGTGGTGGGGAGGCCGAGGAGGGAGGGCGCCGGGCGGGGGGCCGGCCGGCGCGTGGGAGGGAGGGGGCTGGCGGGGAGATTGGGAGGAGGGATCGGGGGAGGAAGCAGGTGAGAAGAATCGGGCGGCGGTGAGATTGGGAGGAGGGATCGGGGGATTAGGGATTTAGGGTTTTGTATATTTTTTTCAATTTAGTCCTTCAGATTTCTAAAATCTATAAATAGATTTTTATCTATTTTGATTTGTTCTATTCTAGTCCTCATAAATTCTGATTTTATCGCGGAAAGATCCTATACATCTGTTGTGACATGTACATCTGTACGGAACAGTCCTTAGAATGCCAAATCTGTACGGTGGGCTTTGGGCCGTGCTTGGGCCTGGCCGGAGGTGAGGTGGGCCGGCACGGCACGACTGGATGACTGGGCCGAACCGGTCACTTGTTAATTGTTATGCACTTGGTCCTACAGGTCGGTATTCCATATTGAATTTTCGTATACCGACCGTGTTCGACATAATTCCGCTCGAATTGGTTCGTTTTCGAAATTCTCGATATTCCGTAAGTTCGCGTTCGTTTTCGTGTCCGGCTTTACCGCTTTCGCTTTCGTTTTCGTATTCAAATATAGAAGTAGAAAACGGTTGAGGAGTTTTCCGACCGTTTCCGACCGTTTTCATCCCTATATATGGATGCTTGTGTGACTGTGACGTTTTAGCTTAATTTATATAACATTTGTTCAGTTACTGGAAAGATCATGATGACTGTGACATGTACAGGGTGAAATTTCTGTTGTTGAACTTAAATTGTTTGGTTTTGAATTTTCTTTTCTGAATTTCTGGTAAGAAAAGGAAGTAGAAAACCTGTAGAGTTCCGCCATACACAAAGATAGTATCATAATGGGACTTGGCCAAAGATGTGCAAAAGTTTGCGGTTAATAGATACGAAGTCTGGCAATACATACAAATAGAAGTCCATGTATTATCTGATCACCTGGAGTTAAACTTTCTTGGAAAATTAACATACCTTCTACCAAACAACTTCTCCAGAAAATACACATGAACTTGCTAACAGAAAGCAAACATCAGGAAGTCAAAAACGCAGGACACCCGATTGGAATGTAGGATTCTCGTAGAAAACCCCAAATCCGGTAAAAGTGGATTTTCCTTTCATGCGAAATTCCTATGTTACAAACGAGCCATTACGCTCTTATGCAGCTACTGCAGGGTGCAGCTTATGAACCATAGGAGGAAAAGGCAATCCAACGGTCTCAAAACTGGATGATAGTTAGAAAGAAAACATCCGGATGATGTTTATCAACACCAAAAAAAACTCAGAGAAAAATAAAAAAAGCTGTCGATATAAATGAAACACATTTGTATGAATGATCCCTTGATCAACTGGACTTGTCTTTCTTGGAGAAGATGCCTCCAACCATTGAGATCCCATTCTTCTTCTGCTTCTTGTGCTGCTGCTTCTTTGCCTTCTTGCCCCCCTTCCTCTCCTTCCTTCCTCCCAAGTCATCCTCAATCATCTTGATGGTCAGTGCCTCTGACAGGCTGGGCAGATACTCCAGGCTCGCCATCCACTCCTCGGCCCGGCTTTCGTCCCACCGGTCGCTGCGAACCCGGCCATCCTCTTCTTCCTCTCCTATTGCCGCGCCGGCGAGGGCTAGCTCCTTGCCTTTCTTGAGGTCGGAGAAGATGGCCAGGCCATTGCTGAACTGCACGCTGATGCTGGAGACGGCCATCTCCATCTGTGACTGCCTCTGCTTGAGCTGCACTAGCTCAGTCTTGGCCTCTGCCAGGTCTGCCTCCAGCTTCTTCAGGCAGTGCAGAGCTATGGATGATGAGGAAGAAGCTGGAGGCACACTGAACTTGAAGCTGGATTCACTGCTTGCGTGGGGGCTGCCGCCGGCGACGCACCGCTCGCCAAAGACCTCGACGGCCTCCCTGACCGACTGGAACGGCCGGGAGGTGTCGATCTCGGCGCGGCCCGCGGGGGCGGTGATCTCCATGAAAGAGGTTGCTGGCAATGCTGGTGAGGAGATGGACTGATGGGAATGCAACAACGTGAGGGATGAAGTAGACATATGTGCGCTCTTGTTTTGTCTTTGCTTCTACTTCAAACACCAACCGGAGTAGCGGCAGGATAAATATACAGGCCTTGTGTCAAGTAAAACCGGTAGAGGGGAAAGAAGGGGACTTGTCACCAAAGGCAGGAAAGGCTTTATAAGTGGAGCGTGGGCAAATGCTGGAGCAGACAGAAGCACATTTTTTTTTTGGAAGACTAATGCACAGGTGCACAGTTGACAAGGCACAGCAAAAGTGCAATACCATACATACCTTTGCAGTCGCATGTATGAATAAGCCAACTGCCATACACAACCAGAGAGTCAGATGGAAAATATCCTTTGCAAGATTATTTCACAATGTACACAGCGTTGCTGCACAGACGAAATAAATGTAATTGCACCAGGGCCGCTTACTAATGGTACCAAAAAAATATCGCGCAAGACAATCTAACAGACGCGCAATTCATTAACTGTTCCAAAATGTACCTGACGGCAGAACTGAATAGCTCTGGATAAACAGGATTTTGCAACTTGGGCATAACACGAAAGGAGCGAAAATCAGCTCTGTCTGGATATTGAAATTGATTGTAGCAAGTAGCAACTTCTGTTTACTGACCAACAATCCATTCTGAACTTGAAGGAATCAGAATACAGAGCACGATTTTCTCATGAGAAAAGGATGGGAAATACAACCATTCCTGGTGGAATCATCAGGTATATCAAATGATAATACATCACTAAACCGCTACAACACTTGTCAGATTCACCAAAAAGGCAAAACAAAGAGAAGAAAAACTGACCATGATGCCCAAAACACCGTTGTAACACTCCAGCTCCTCGCTGAGTCCAAAGTGCTACCACCTATTCTATAATGTTACCAACTCCAACTTTTGCCGCAGGTTTTGCGAATCAATTCTTTTATTTAAATATCCACCAAACGACAAAAACCGGTACACTTGACACTAAGAGCAGCAGAGGTATAAATTTGCTAATTACCAGAAAGGTACTTAACCATTCAAGGCTAAGTATATCAACTGTAGATGATATGTGGATTACTGATGCACGTGGAACAACATAACTGTGCTACTCCCGCCCACACATGCCGCCTACAACAGATCCCTAAAAAACAATGATAAAGTAAGGGTGAGTCCAAAGACTCAACAAGCGCACGATAAAACAGTAACATCACTTTAGTACTCAATCGATTTCATGAACCGTAAGCTGTAAATCAACTCTATAACTATAAACTGTAAATCAACTCTGTAATTGTAATCTGTAACTAAATTCTATACTGTAAACTGTATCACTTTCTCTGTTACTTTCATACAATGTAATGCTATGCAATGCATCTGTAACTGTAAACTATAAATTCAATCCGTAATTGTAAACTGTAAATCAATTCTATGTCATTGGTACAGTAATCACCAAATCACATTTATGAACTGTAACCCAGAATCTCTAGGTTTCCTGCCTGTCACCTGTTCATTTCCCACAAATGCAATGCGATATAATGCATCTCTGTATGCAGGTACCGGTATAGTGGAGTTGCTTCACCCGTCGATGAAACCCCTCTGCCTCTATCCCTAAAGGTGCCTACCGAAGTAGGTCTCGATTTCCTCACCATCGTGGGAGGTCTACCGTCGTAGGTCCATGAATGCAATGCATAATGTGCCACTGTATGCTGCTTATACAGGTATAGTGGAGTTGCTTAACCCGTCGGTAAAGCCCCTCTGCCTCCATCCCTGGAGGTGCCTATCGAAGTAGGTCCTGTTATTCCCACCGCGTGGGATACCTACCGTCATAGGGCTTTCATGATGCTCATGGTGCAATGTAAATGCAACATTCTTCAAATGTTGATACTCAATCATAAGCATCACTCATCGCAATACAATCAACAGATAAGCTAGGATATCATTTCATAACACAGCATAAATCATGGCATAAAACAAACACCAAGCATTCATCACAGTCCACTATTCTACCATGCACTTGCCTGGTTATCCCTGTGGACGATGTGTGAGGAGCATCAAACCAAACCTCCACCTGGAAGCATCACCCGAACACTCAATTCAATATTGTAATTCACCCAACATGCAAACAACATCGATTCTATGCATATAGACAATCAAGAGCTCTTCTCTTTTACAAGAGAAGTATCACATAACACTTATAAACTCGACTCGCTTTTACAAAGCAAAGTCTTTCATAAAGGTAATTCAATCATAGGATCAATCCATTCATCCACAAATAACAATATTTCTTCTAAAATAGTTGGGAATTCACCTCCCCACAAGATATCACTTCGTCACAACCAATCCTCTCAGGAGAGAGAAAACTGGACAGGAAATCAATCCTCGTCCTAACAAACAATATGCCGCATATATCATGCGAAAAAGTTTCTATTCTTGAAATTAGCCCCCTTTTTTCAAGAAAAGGAAGCACACCCTTTAAGGCGAACAAATAACGCCTTAGCGAAAAATCATATCAATCACATAAGAAATGCAGAAACCTCGCAACTTCCCACTTAAATCCACTTTGCCCTCAAAGTGGAACTTGAATAAATTCCCAAATCAAGGGAACCCAAAATAATCCTTTAAACATCGTTCAATCATTTCAAATACTCATCAGATTGCCATACGACAATTCGTCCTTCCAACACCAATCTATGAGTTACAAAACCAATTCAATCCTAGGGCAATGTTCACATGAATCTGGGGATGCTTTAGTACATGTTGTGGTTACAGACCAAACAGAGAGAGAGAGAGTATGGTAGTGGAGAGTTAGGTGAGCAATGGCTTAGGGTTTCTCCCCATGGTCTGTGTTGTATATATATATATATCCATATGGGGAGTGATTTTACAATTATACCCTTACATCTGAGTATCCCCCTCAGGGGCACTTATGCCATTACACATGTCCCATTCTGGGCCTTACAATCCTCTAACAGGCCTGCTGGGCTTAGGTGGGGGCCACCCCTACAACAGGAGCCTCTCATGGTGAAGGACTTCATGGGCCGAAGCCATGTCGCCGAGCCCTTTGGCCCCCTCCGTCCCTGCGGCCTGTGAACTTTCCCAACGTTCGGCGGAGCCTTATTGCCTGGTGTAGTGTTCGCCCCGCCGCGAAGATATGATGCAGGGCGGGTTGACGAAGTAATGGGAGAGTCAGATGTGTCAGCAGGGGCAGGCGAAGCGGGCCCCTAAGTCGTCATGTGGGCGCGTGACAGCGGACATCGACATCGAGCGCCCTTAATGATAAATGACTGTCGGTCTGCCTTGCGAGGCCTCGTGCTGCAACACTCCTTCTTGTGGCAATCCTAATGGCGAAATATGCTTGGTACGGCACAGGGCTTGAAGCGTCGTGGCCATATGACGCTTGCGACGCTCCTCCGCCCGTTGAGCTTTCTTCTCGTCGTTGCACTCCTACCGATTGGGCTTCTGCCTTCGCGTTTCCCGAACTACGGGGAGCCCAAGCAGCTAGATCTCAGCCGACTTTGGCTGTGACGTTGTTGTGTGGACTCTGATTCACTCGCCTACACCTCCTACTACGCCCGGGACGTCCTGCGATGCCGAAGCAAGGTACTTCGCTGCGAAGGTGGGGCCGGGAGCGACGCCAGAGTCTTTCTGACGGGGACGGGACATGGGACCGAGTCGAGGTGGGGGGCGGGGTTTCCCCGCTAAAACGGAGACTCGCCCGTGTTAGGCTGCCGAAGTCGGAGCGGCGTGGTTATGGCTCTGCGGTCCGGTAGTGCGCTTTAATGGCTGTTGGAATCGCGCCGACCCCTGGGATGGCAGAAGCAGGCTGCCGCAGCCGTACGTGCTTTTCCACTCGGGGTGTACACGCGGTGGGCCATGACTGGCGCGTCGTGGGCTGTCAATGGTCGCATGACCGCGGCCGTTCGCCCCTTCCCTAGAAGGGCGGGACACGTGGCTGGGTGCCAAGGGCGCGTCGTGCGCCGTCCGCCCACCTACTAGCGCGCGCAGTTGCTAGTGGTTTGTGCTTCCCGATTGTGGGCAGCCGAACCGCTGGGCTTCCGCCGGTCGCGCTTCCAATGTACGGTCACCAGTTGAGGTTCCCGCCGGCTCCGGGGCGCAACAAGGATATATATATATGCCGTCGCCCTGCGCCACCCTTCATAGGGCCACGCCCAGGTACGTCTGGAATGATCTTGGTCTCGAAAATAGGTTGCCTCTGTTCATCTGCATTCTTTGAGGGGACTGTTCTACGACGGGGTTAGCGTGGCTGGGCATTGTCATAGAATGTTGATGAACAGAAGGATGCCTATTTTCGAGTTTCAGAAGAAAAAAACTTGTCTTCGTCCTAGCGCCGGGTGCTGTGGTCCGCCGGCCGCGCTGTGCTGCTAGGATGATCGTGCCCTCATAGATAGGTCTTCCTCAGTCCATGCGCACTCTTTGATGCCAAAGGATGGCGACGGACTGATGGAGGCCTATTTATGAGAGTTCGGTCAGAGCCTACTGACGGTGGCCGGTCTCGCTTCTCGAGTGAGTGCGCGGTTTATTTGGGCCTTCGGCTTCCTGGGGCTTAGTTTACTTGGCGGGGCCGCTAGTTGCCCTGGCCACCCTCCACCGATCATGAGGGGGCGGGGGTAGGCCCTTCGCTGGCGGAGGCCGAAGGGTTGCGTGGACCTCGGAATCGCAGTGACTTCCGACTTCTTCGTGGCATCCCAGTGAGATGTCCCTTCGCGGGGGACGGAGCTGAAGTTGAAGTCAAGGCCTCGCTGCTGGGACGAAGACGTCGCCGAAGTTGTTGCGGTTGATTGGTCTCAAAAACCGTGCCGACACGTGCCGGGGGCTGCCGGGACACTGTTGGCACGTCGTGCGTGGACAGATCATTGTACGACCGCAGTTATGACCGACACGCGTGGGTAGTCACGGCGCCGGCCGGTCGCGATGCCGGCCGGTCATCGCAACGCCGGCCACGCGTGGGGAGGCGAGCGGTTCGTCGTCCGCTGGTTACGTTCACCCGCAGCACTGGAGATGAGGGGTCTTTAAATACCCCCGTGGCATTGCATCTGCGCCTCCTCCACGCGCTTTCTGATCACCCGTCTTTGGTTTCCTTGCCATCGCATTTCCTTTCCGTCATCGTCTAGCTCCCGGATAGCGATGGCGCCTGGCGGCGAGCATGCTCAACCGGTCGGGAAGTGCGCCATCCGCCGACGGTTCTCGCCGCTTGAGGTGGAGTACGCGCTCGAGGGGCGCGACGCGACGGTGGCAGACAAATGGTGGGTGGCAACGGAGAGAAAGGAGGGCCCTTACTCCAGCGCCTTGGGCCCGACGCTCGTAACGGAGGAGACGATCCACACCCTGCTGCGTGAAGGGAAGCTATCGGATCGCTAGGCGGTGCAGCTGCCCACCATAGACGAGGCGGACCCGCATCCAGAGGAGTCGGAGGCGATTGTTTTCGTGGCCTACTTCGAAGCTAGGCTTCGCATCCCGGCGGCGATGGTCGTTGGCGATGTGCTGCAAACCTTCAGGCTGGAGCTGGCGCAACTGACCCCGAACACACTGGCTCGCCTTGCCGTGTACAGCTGGGCCTTGCACTCGGAGGCGTGCTGGCCCAGTGCCTCGATGTTCGCCTATCTGCACGATGCACGGTGCCAGCCGAAGGAGCGGAAGGACGGGACGCTGTCGAACTTTGGCAGCGTCAACTTCATACTGCGATCATCGTGCGGGATCTCTTCCTCGCGAACTCCACTCAAGCGAAGTGGGAGCCTAACTGGACAAGACGGTGGTTCTACCACCGTGTGGGGAGCGGTAGCGGCCTCGAGTGTACGGGCCAGCCGATGGCGTTCAACACCACGCCCAGTATAACGCTCAACCTCGAGGACAGGCGAAGGGCGCGAAGACTCGTGGGGTCACCGCTCGCTTCAACATGTGCGACCTCGCCGAAGAGTATATCATGTATGGCGTGGCGCCGCTCGCTCATGAGTGGCGCCTCCCCGTCGGGAAACTCCGGGACGACAACGTTCGCCCATCCGTTTGCTCGCTACCGGCGCCCCCAGACTTCATAAGCTTCGGCCATGTCCTCCTTTACATTCATCCTCGCTGCATTGCGTTTGACCATGCTTGTCTCGCCTAGGAATGCACTTGGAAGACGCGGAACGTGCGGTGAACATGTTCCTCGGGCCGTATACAGCCAGGGAGCACGAGCAGTGCACGGCTGCGACCGCGGAGGCGGGGCTAGGGCTGATAAACCGCATATGCGAGGCCCCGGGCGTTCGCGTGCCGGAGCGCACCCCTCCGGCCCCGAGCCAGCCGCGACAGCCAGATGACAGCGCCCAAGGAAAGAAGGCACCGCCCCGTGGGAGGACTCAGGCTACCGCAGCCACGCCCAGCACGGCGACCGCTGTTGCCTCCACTGCTGCAGCCAGCGCTGAGTCTGATTCGGTGAAGTACGCCAATTCAGACCTGGAGACAGGCGCAAATGACGGGGGCGAAAGGTTTCCGGGTGGTGGCGGGGGTCGAGGTTGCGCCATGGGCGTGCAGGAGGGCTAGCAGCTCGCTGACTCCTTTATCATGTAGACCCTCGTCTTGGGCCAAGCGTTGCAAGCTACTCACGCCCGCGAGAAGGGGGCGCTAGAAGACCGATTGCGGGCCGCCGAAGAAGCCCTGCACATAGCCAGGGGGCGCACTCCGCCAAGGACGATCGCATCTGTTACTTGGAGGCAGAGTGCGCGAAGACGAAGTCATACGCTGAGGCACTCATGGCAGCAGCGCGGTCATCAGCCATAGAGGCGGCGCGACGAGAGGTCGCAGAGGATCGAGATGGCCTACTCCAGCAAATCTCTGCGCTAGAGAAGGAGAGGGGCGAGCTTGCAAAATCTCTAGCAGAGCAGGACCAGACCCTGGGCGACGCTTCGGTGGTTGCGTGGGATGCCATGCTGGCCCTGGAGGTTACCCTTGAAGGTCTTATCACCGAGGTACCGCCCCGCTCCTTCGGGCCCGAGGATCTGTCGCGGACGCTTCGGCGGACCAGGGATGTGACCAACATTGCCCGAAGCTCCGCGACGACCTTCCGTGACCACTGCTCCTATGTGACCTCATGCCTGGTATGCGCGCTCCTGTGGCACTGGGGTTGCCAGCACATCAGCGAGCTAGCTGATCCTCGTTTGGAGTTGCCAACCGGGGCCGGGGTGATGTCCGATGCCGTGCATGCTGTTCGCCGCCCCGTGCGATATTTCCATGAGAGGATCTGGGAGTACACCGGGGAGGCTGCGGCGAGGGTGGAGTTGCAGAACAGCCTGTACAACGAAGGGAACCTTGGCATGTGGCTGGATGAAGTCCCACGCCGCGACGAGGGCGGCCCCGCGAATTCGGGGGGCGACGCAAACCCTTAGGTGTGACGCCATGGTCTCCACGCGTTGGTGTGCATTGTAAAACAAGCCCTTCGTCTTATGAATAAAGTGCTAGTTGCCTCACTAGTGCTGACTTGTGTGCCCTCATGTCTCGAGCAGCTACCCGATCCAGGCCGACTACTAGTTTCTGACCGTGTGATCCGACGACATCTTCGGTGGTGGTGGAGGGCCGAGGAGTCGCTGGACTTCTGGGCAAGCCGAGCTTCTTCGCGTGAAGCTTTAACGCGGACACACGTTAAGGAGGAGCTGACCGAGTAGCGAGCTCAAGCCCCCGAGGCTATTTGTACATTTGTATGGCCTGCCTTTGTAAACATCTTCCGATGAATATAACAGGGGGAAAGGGGTTTTGTTGAAAAAATCTCGCCCGTCCCCATCCTTGTTTGCGACGTCGAGGTGTACGCATGAGCGCTTCGTCCCCTGCCCCTTGAGGTGGTGGCAGCGGAGTTGGCGCCTTAGTCGAGGTAGACGCGCGAGCGCTCCGTCCCCTACCCTTCGAGGTGGTCGCAGCGGAGCTAGCGCCTTAGTCGAGGTAGACACGCGAGCACTCCTTCCCCTACCCTTCGAGGTGGTCGCAGCGGAGCTGGCGCCTTAGTCGAGGTAGACACGCGAGCGCTCCGTCCCCTACCCGTCGAGGTGGTGGCAGCGGAGCTGGCGCCTTAGTCAAGGTAGACGCGCGAGCGCTCCGTCCCCTACCCCTCAAGGTCTGCTGGCGCCTCAGTCGAGGTAGACGCGCGAGCACTCCGTCCCCTACCCCTCGAGGTGGTGGCAGCGGAGCTGGCGCCTTAGTCGAGGTAGACGCGCGAGCGCTCCGTCCCCTACCCTTTGAGGTGGTGGTAGCGGAGCTGACGCCTTAGTCGAGGTAGATGCGCGAATGCTCCGTCCCCTACCCCTCGAGGTGGTGGCAGCGAAGCTGGCGCCTTAGTCGTGGTAGACGCGTGAGCACTCTGTCCCCTACCCCTAGAGGTGGTGGCAGTGGAGCTGGCGCCTTAGTCGAGGTAGACGCGCGAGTGCTCCGTCCCCTACCCCTCGAGGTGGTGGCAGCGGAGCTGATGCCTTAGTCGAGGTAGACGCGCAAGCGCTCCGTGGTTAGCCTCTGTTAAGGCTTGTCGGTGCTCCACGTGATACCCCGCGGGTGCAAGCTGCCGCCACGTCTCGTGCCGACTCTACAGGGAGCGTGCGGAGGCGAGCCTTAACTGCCTTTTGCTCGATCGCTGCGAAGTGCTGGCGGAGGCCAGCCTCTAGTGCGTCTTATCAACTCATGGCGTAGGAATCGTAGACCGCGCACTGTTTATACTCCGAGGGGTACGCATAGAATACCTATGCATGCACGGGAGTATCTGCATCCTATTTATACTCCATAGAGTGCGTGGGACAATCAACCACGTTTTGTTTATACTCCATAGAGTACGCATAGGGATAATACCCATGCGTGCGTGGGAGCATCCGCGTCTTATTTTATACTCCGTAGAGTACGTGCGGAGGTGGACCTCGGCGCTACGTCTTCTTTAGAGTCCGTGGACTGCGCGCGGAGGCAAGCCTCCGCGCGTTGCGGATGGTGAAGTTGCGTGCGGAGGCGGACCTCGACGCTACGTCTTATTTATACTCCGTAGAGTGCGTGCGGAGGAGGACCTCGGCGCTACGTCTTCTTTAGAGTCCGTGCACTGCACGCGGAGGCAAGCCTCCGCATTGCGGGCGGTGAGGTTGCGTGCGGAGGCGGACCTCGACGCTACGTCTTCTTTAGAGTCCGTGGACTGCGCGCGGAGGCAAGCCTCCGCGCGTTGCGGGCGGTGAGGATGCGTGCGGAGCAGGACCTCGATGCTACATCTTATTTATACTCTATAGAGTGCGCGCTGAGGCGGGCCTCGACGTTACGTCTTATTTATACTCTGTAGAGTGCGCGCGGAGGCGTCCCCGCAGGGAACAAGGAAATTTTTTCCCGTTTGCGCGGGTGAGCGATTACAAAAGGTGTGATATTAGCCATTGAACGCTTTAAGGACGGGAACAGCCGTAGCTATCATCGCTTGGTGATGAGGCGGGGCACGGTGTGAGCCTCTGCTGCTAAGCCTCTGCTGCTTGGGTAATTCACGCGGGGGGCCCGGCGGGGTGCTTTTTGGAGCCGCCAAGGATCTTCGTGCTTGCACACCCGGCCTAGGCGCTTCACCGAGCCTCGTAATGCAAGCCCCTGGTGCCGAGCTCTATACGCCGAGCCATATCTTGGTCGTCGTGGACGGTGATGATGGCCCGCGGTCCGGGGAGCTTCATACATAGGAAGCCGTGGTGCGGGACTGCCCCGGGAGAGTTTAAGGTTGGCCGCCCCAATATAGCGTTGTAGGGGTACGAGATGTCGACGACGTCGAAGGTGGCGTCCTCGCTCCTCACATTGTCGTCTCGGCCGAAAGAGACTTGGAGGCATATCTGACCTAATGCCCGCAAGGGTTGCCCCCTGAAGCCTTGCAACGGGATGCCCGAAGGGCCCAAACGACTTCGGGGGATCCCCATCCGGTCGAAGGCCGCTGCGAACAAGATGTTCACGGAACTTCCTCCGTCGACCAGGACACGCCTGACCTCGCATCCTGCGATGAGGACCTGGACGACCAGGGGGTCTTGGTGGGGGAACTCCAAGCCTTCGGCGTCTGCGGGCGTGAAGGTGATCTCATGTTGTGCCCACTCCGGCGGCGCCTGTGCTGGTATGCCGCAACGTGGTGCAGCCTCCTCGCGTAGACCTTCCGCTGCCGCACCGAGGCGAACCCCAACGAGGAGCCCCCGGAAATGACGTTTATGACCCTGCGTTGGGCTCCTTCCGGGGCTTGCAACTGCAGGAGGCCCTCCCGAGGTTGCTGCACATGGTCCTAAATTCGCAGGGGGCCTTCCTGGGGTTGTATTCCTTGGTCCTGGGGGTGTTGGACGTGAGCCACGACAGGCGCGCGTGTCTTAGGGTTTTTGTCTCTGGCCCGCGATAGTGGTGCACGCACGCGTGTCGTGGCTGCCTCGACCGTGGACTTCGCACCACAGCCCATTGTGCTGGTCGTTGTACTCTTCACGGGCTCTGTCGTCGTGACCCCGCCCGCGCCCCCGTCCCCGACCACGGCGCCCTCTGCTGCCACGACCCGTAGGGGCGTTATCTTCGGAGCCACCCTCGATGTCAAAGACGTAGCGAGGTTTCCGAGATTTGCGTTGGTCACGTTTGGACCTGTCGGCTGACGAGTCCTTGTGCTGGGGATCCTTGCACTCGGAGGCGTCCTTCGACTGTTCCTGCTTGCGCTTGCCTTTCGAGGAGCCCTCCTTCGGCGAGCCATCGTTTTTTGCCGACCCTTCCTCCTGATTGGTGTCGGAATCGTCGCCGTGTCACCGCCGCGCATCCTCCTCTGCTCTGGCATACTCTTCCATCTTGTCGAAGAGCTTCGCCACCGTCTTGATTGGTTTGCGCACGTTGTATTCGGCCAACGGTCCTGGGCGGAGGTCTTGTATCGCTGCATTGATGATGGTTGTTTCATTGACGTCCTTGACCTGGCAACATACCTTCGCGAAGCGCTTAAAGTAATCCCGGAGCCTCTCCGCAGGCTTTTGCTTGACTGCGAATAGTTGGTCCGCATCGACGCGCTCGATGTAGTTTCCCTGAAAGTTGTTGTAGAGTCGGTCGCGGATCTGCTCCCACACGTAGATGGAGTGCGGCTCGATGGTGAAGAACCAAGAGAACGCCACCCCTTGCAATGCGAGGGGAGTTCCTTTGCCTTCGTGGTGTCGTCTCCGCCAGCGGCTTCGATGGTGGTCTCGTACACGCGCACGAATTCTCGCGGGTCTGTGTCACCTTTGTACGCCTCGATGACACTCGGAAACTTGAAGTCCTCAGGCCATGCCGCCTGCTGCAAGCCCGCTGAGAGGGGGGACTCTCGGTCCACACGTCGCAGTGCGACGCGGCTGGACGTGAGGGCGTCACGGCTATCCGCCCTCTCCAGAGTGGGCTCCGATGCGACCACCGGTGGCCGGTGGGGCTTGTTGGCTCCAAGCCTCTTGTATGTCTCGCACGGCCCCACGGAGATCCGTTAGCTCCCGCTGAAATGCGGTGAGGGCCGCCAGCAGGGCGTTCTCCACCGTGGACGTGGTTGGGGCTGTCGGCGCGACCGGAGCAGCGGCGACCACGGCCTGCGCTCCCGGGCTGCCCGCAGCGCTGTCGTGAAGGACCCTGGGGCCGACGACGAAGCCCACGTTGCCGCCGGAACCGCTCACCGTTCCTGCGCCGGGCGGGAGAGCAGACGCACCTGTGTTGCCGCCTCCGACCACCCGGGGGGCGCTGCTGGCGATTGTTGCGGTACCTACTGTGGGGTTACCTGCTACGCGTGGGGCGGTTTCGACTGTCGTAGCGACGGTGTCGGGATCGGTCGTCGTGGCGGCGGTGGCGGGGTTGGTCGTCGCGGTGGTGGTGGCTGGATCGGACGTCGCGTCGTGAACGTCGGCGTTTACGACCGTCACGCCCGCATCGCCACCTGCACCTGCAGCTACCAACGTCGAAGCCCTGGTGTTGACGCGAGATTCCGCCGCCCCCACCTTCTTCTTCCTCGCCGCCGATGATGAAGTTTTCTTTGGTGCCATCCTCCTTCAAATCTGGAGGCTTGCTCTTGTCCTCCCCACGGACGGCGCCAACTGTTGTGGTTACAGACCAAACAGAGAGAGAGTATGGTAGTGGAGAGTTAGGTGAGCAATGGCTTAGGGTTTCTCCTCATGGCCTGTGTTGTATATATATATATATATCCATATGGGGAGTGCTTTTACAATTATACCCTTACATCTGAGTATCCCCCTCAGGGGCACTTATATCATTACACATGTCCCATTCTGGGCCTTACAATCCTCTAACAGGCCTGCTGGGCTTAGGTGGGGACCACCCCTACAACAGTACACAACTTGCAAAGTACTCAAGCAAACCTTCTTCACCAGTGACATATTGTCGACAGGTAACCCCATATGCCCCATCGAATTTGTATTGGATCCTATTAATTCAATCCCTCCAATACCCTTATTCTCGAGGGTTTCAACTTATGCTCTATTTGCATCATGATGAACTCCACCAATGGTCGATTTCAACTCATGAAATAAATCACTACTCTCGCCATTTCCTCAGTTAATGATCATCGAACGCGGTGAATATAAAAATCACCCATCTGTATTCAATTTCTCATATCCACAAAATGAGGTAAGCTCCATTCAAGATTTTCTTCAACATCGGATAACTAAATCCTCTAATAGCTCTACTTCAACTTTACCTCAATCTTTTAGACTCCGCTAGCTATCAACAAATCTGAGGCTCAGATATCCAAAACATAATTCGGGGAAACTCTTTCACCCAAAATCTCACTCTTGATACTATCAATGGTTCACCAACTTATATGCGATATTAGTCACATCACTCCCCATAGACGCTACCAGTTGCAGCGACACAATCGGTTTTGCCCCTAAGGCCGATATTTTTCTCAATCAATTTCCCATAAAGATTATGGCATAAGATCAACACAAAACTCTATTAGCCACACAAATCTTTACCTTGCTGACTCTCATGTTGCTGTGTTTTCTGAAGGGGGTTGTGCTGTCTTTGGCTATGGCGATGGCTTAGCTTTGTTGTTTTGGCGATGACCAAATGGAACTTTGCCTCTCTTTTGATTGGTTGGCTTCAGCCTGGGCTCCACACTTTGTTATGTTGTCCTTTTACTGTAGATGTGGGCTGTATACGGATATTTGGGGACAGCGGGCTAGTTTTCCAAGGTCATTTGAATATTTTCGGTTTATCTATGCCGAGTGATGACCCTATGGTTGTGAGAGGTGCCGACTGGCCCCCGGACGGTCAGGTGTCTCTGTGAACGGACTATCCTGCCCGAAATTAACCTCTAGGGCTCTGACGGCAATTTCTTCGCTTTCCTTCCTTTTTCTTTTCTATAGGTATTACAACCGTGGGAAATCAATCTAGTTTAATGGAATTCTCCTTTCCATCTAGAAAAATAAAAAAGGAAAACTTACAAAATAAAAAGGAAACTTATTACAAAATAGGTAAGGTCATGTGCCCTGCAAAAAAATGCAATAATTAAATCTTCAAATAGAACGAGGTGTTGCCAACGTTTGATGAATGATGATCTATCAGGCAGCACACATGCAATGGTCGCTTGGCTTTTGTCAATGGCGCGACTGGTAACGAGGTCGGTTGGTGAACATCCGAACCATTGGCTCTGACAAAGTGTGTGATGCCAATGCAAAGACCAGCCCATAGATGTGACAGCAATAAATGGCGAACACCATTCTGGGCTGCAAAGACATTTCAGTATAGTTGTATACATTTTGCACGAATCAATGTAAAAATATGACTCCACAGAGCCTGGAGCAGTTGATAGTTTGATAAACAATTGACACATGGATCAATCTCAATTTTACAAACTATTATTTTTTGTGTGAAAGTGGTGGTCATTAGGTGAGGTGGGGTTTGGTGTTCTTTCCCTCGGTGTGTCCTGGGACGGGTGATTGTGTCTGTAATTCTCTCTTTTCCTCTCTAAAATGAATGGGTAGAGCTCCTGCCATCCGTTAGAAAACGAACTATTGAGTATTGTGTTCTCTTCACTAGTCAAATCAAGAATGGATGTAATACATATCTAAAACATTTCAAAACTCTTAGGAAAAGTTATTGGCAACTGGTACAGTTGAAGGTATGCTCTTGAACCCTGTGAGATCAACCATACAGGTTTGCAGTGAAAGCATAACACTGAAACATGAAAAGGGATTGGACAGAACCTGTCCATAAGTGGATTTCGGCTCTTTGATTGTATTTCAAATGAATATTAATGCATACTCCTTTTACTAGTGCAAACAAAATAGCTAGATACCAAATTGAGCGGTAAAGCCACTTTGCAAAAGGACGAGCCACTTTGCAAAAGGACGAGCCACTTTGCAGAAGGACGAGCCTAAAGCGACCAAAGTTTGTATGGTACCTTTCTAAAAATTAAAGTACATATTAATACACACAATGGACATCGAATGCTCCTGTTGCTCAATGGAAATAAACCTTAGGAGACCACTAATCAGTATAAATTTATTAAAAACATCCAACTATGTTTCAGCAAAATTAGAAACCTTACCTTGTCTTAGTGACATCATCATGATATAAGAGCTCCCAAAACCAATGCAAAAGAAAGGTGGAAGGACTGTAAAAGGGAAACTGCACAAGTAAGAGTTTCATTCTGTTGGGAAAAGATATGAAGCAAATTTTCATAATTGATCCAGCTATTTCCCAAACTGAGTGAGTATGTATGCATGTGTCCCTTGTCACAACACACTTTGTTATGGCTGTTGGTTGGGTACGGGTCCGAGAACCAAGGGTAAAACACTTGCCCTTATCTAACCACTGACAGAGCACTTCCAGTCTTCCCTAACGTGGTAGAGACTCTGAGGCTTAGATGAAAAAGAGGGATGACTAGACTTAACACTTACGAAACATATCTCTACATTAATACAACCAAGGATCGAAAAACCGGAACCAGGGTAAATCCCGGCCGCCGGGCGGTACCGGTAACCGGCCGGTTACCGGAATCCCGGATAAAGACCGGATGAATTTTGTCAAATGAAAATTTTGGGCGGGAGGGGACCGGTAACTAGTCGGTTACCAAAAATACCGGTGGAAAACCGGATAAAACCGGTGAAATGCTTGCTGCTGCTTGCTACTTGATAACGTTGAATGCTTTGCGAATAGATTACTTATGAATGAAGTTACATCTTACAAGTATATATAGCACTAGCTACACACATATATGAGTGTGAATACAAAGAGAGAAATGAAGAGACTAGAAGCTGAACCAAGGAGGCATGCTGTGCATGCATTCATGCATGCGTGGGAAGATGGAGAGGCAGCCATGTGAACAGGCATGCATTCATGCATGCGTGGGAAGATGGAGAGGCATGCATTCATGCATGCGTGGGAAGATGGAGAGGCAGCCATGTGAACAGGCGTTTGCTATTAATGCATGCGTGGGAAGATGGAGAGCCATGCATTCATGCATGCATGGGAACATGGAGAGGCATTCATGCATGCTTTTATATCTCCTGCAGCCTCACTTTCGTCTCCCCACATGCAGAAAACATCAAGAGTTCACAAGCAAAAGCAAAAGCCCCATAGACCCTACATGCTTCCAATCTGATTAGTAAGCATCCAATGCAAGCTACAGTGCATCTACAAATTCAAATTTTCGCATTTCATATTTCGGGCGGTATTTTTATTCCCAGTCCCCGGCGGTAATTCCGGTTACCGGCGGTTACCGGCCGGTAACCGCCGGTAAACCGAACCCTGAATACAACTAATCCCTAATACATGGGAAACTTATCCCTAATAATATAAAAGGAGACTGGTGTGAATGAAAACATTGCAATGTATGCATTTGATAGCTGTTGTAGTATTAATTGGTTTGTGCAAAACAGTAAGAATGAGAATGACACAATAATTGATTCATACATATACCACGCATATGTGTTGTTCTTTTTGCTTACTACACCTCCAGGTAATAATAATGTGAAAGACGGAAGGGGTGTAACTGACCAATACATATACCATGCATACACATTGTATTCTTTGTTTAGTACAATTTCAGGCTATCAAAAGCCGAGGACGACTTTTCTTGAAGAAGGGGACGATGATGTGGATACAGACATGATTAGTACTTTTCAATCAAATACATTATTTCACTGGAAATAAGTATTGAGCCGCATTAAATATTGTCAGATGAATTTGTTTCTTAATGACTTTCTTTCTATTCGTGGGAACGATATACTATCTTATGCCAAATTCTTGTTTATTATTAGGTTTGAATATTATGATGATTCCGGGGCCAAAGCAATGGAGAAGCACAAGGAGGTTAATCATATTTACTACCAAGGACAAAAAACTCAAAGCCCGTGGGAATGGAAAGGAGAAAGCCAAGCAGTCCATGCAGTTGATCAAGGAGGAAAGAAGCACATGCAGTGGGAGAGCAAAAGGGAGGAGCCCAAGGACTTAAACCACAAGTTTTGGATAAGATTTTCAAGCCAAATTTAGACTTCCCACGTGCTCAACCCAATTCAAACTCGGATTCAACTCAGGATTCAACTCGGATTCGGTTCGGGACAGCCTGACAGGCAGTTACTAAAAAGGCCATAACTTTCACAAACGGAGTCCGATTCAGGTGTTCTTGTACTCGTTGGAAAGATAATTTCAAGGGCTACGCAATGGATCTAGTCCCACCTTCAAATTCGCCACAAATAAAAAGTTATGACCGAAAAAATATGACGGGTGTAAAATATAGTTTTCTTTTTGTTAGAGTTTGTATCTAAAACCATATAGGGTTGAGTTGTACTTGGTTTGGGGACCATATGGACGTCCCAAGGGGCTATATAAGCCTTGTATTGGCAGCCTTTTGGGCTCAGACCACGTTTGAGAAAAATCAATCTACTAAAGTTTTCGAGTTTAGCATTGCTGCCGAAATTCCTTATGGAATTGGGAGTATCTTCTTCAATCAGGATCGTTCAGCCTTTCCGCTAGGAATTGGGTGCGTGATAGATCTTCGCTTGGTGGTCGGCGAAATCAACACGAGTGTGTTTTGGCGAATTAAAGAGTGTTCGTCCCATGCACTGGCATTGGAGGATCATTACGATTCATCAAGACTCCCGTGAGTATCCATCCTACGTCGAGAAGATCGGGCGACCCCGTATCATCTTGGTATCAGATCGCGGTTTACTCGGTAGGATCTTATCCCTTTAAATTTCAGTTTATTACTTGCTGTCCTATAGTCCATAAACCGAAAACACAAAAAAAAAATCCAAACCCTAATTTCTCATCTGCTATTTTCGTGAGTTTTATTAAGTCTTGATCCATTAGAAACTTTGTTTACGTGCTGATCTTTGTGTTCCTTTGCGTAACTTGATCTTGTGTCCCCATAAAACAAAAAAAGGTAGATTCAATTTACTCTTGAAGTTGAGTCTGTGTCCATAACTCCTCCTAGATCAATCCGAGTGCAATCCTAGAATCCTAGTCGGTTTTGGCTAGCTGTCCACTTCTAAATCCGTGTGGAAGTTGCCATCCGAAACCAACTCTAGGGAGGTGTTAGTGTTCGCGTTGGCTTCCTTGAACACCATACGGCCGAACACCACACATACGAGCTTCACTTATATCCTTTGAATACTTGAGACTAGTCATTGATATTGCATTGATGGCTGCTCCTGAATACTTATAACTTAATATTGGGCTTGTGCATCACCACTTCGGCCGATCAAAAAAATTCAAAGTTTAGAGAAAGAGATATCCCTACCTTCCACAAAAGTTTGTGACCCATATACCTTAATAGACTCAGAACAGTGAGTTGAACATATTTGAGTGATTGGCAAGGTAGCAAAAAAAAGAGGCAAGCAAAAAAAAAAGAGAGCGAAAAAAAGGTGAGGAGGCTGATTTGGTGAGTGGTTCTAGCTCCTATTTGGGTGAATGATTTGAGCAATCTTGTGCCCTCTATTCTTGTTATTGCAATTGGCTAGCGTCTCTCCTAGTACTTGATGCAAACGAGCTATTGTTCCTATTTGTTCTCATCTAGCTCATTCCTTTGTTGCATTGAGTCACATTGATCTTTGCGTGTGTGTTCATACACTTCACTTATATCTGTTGGATCAGCACATAGGCAATATTTTCTAGCTTGGATTATTACTTAATTTTACAACATCGTGAAATTCAGATCGTGTAGGATAAATACTTCCTAACCAAGCTCCACAAAATATCCTTTGCCGTGCAATTGTGAGTCACTTTTAAATCCGCTTGATCATCACTTGTTATTGTAAGCCACCACCAAGTGTAAGTTTCTTTTAGCCTAAATTCACATCGGAAAGGTAAGAACTTTACTTGAGAGAAGAAAAGTGAGATTGAGTGAACTCCATATATTACCTATATATTTGTGGCTTTTTGTGTCTTCTTGTGCTACTAACCATGTCAGGTGGAGACGACAACATAGGAGAGGAAGTTAATCTTAATACCCCGGTGACTCGCTTTCAACATCAGGCATCAAAAAATACATTGCAACAAGAGCTCCAATCAGGCACCACTGCTAAACATGTACTACTTAAGGCGGATATGCAGGATTTCCGTAATGAGCTCAATCAACAAATGAAGGTGTTACACAAAAACATCGTGAATGATATTGTGCAAGCACTTCATCCAAAACAAGAAGAAAATAGCTTTGTTCCTTTCTATGGCAGTGATGATCCAGAGGAGTATCTTGAATGGGAATGACGAATGGAGAAAATGTTTAGATTTCAGAAACTTTCCAAAGACCAGTGTATGTCACGCATACGGATCTAGAAAAGCTCACAAATGATTTCAATGAACAATTGAATGAAAACATGAGCATACTCCGAAAAGAAATCATTTCGGATGTCGGTTCAGAATTGCGAAAGCAATTGGCCGACCTTCATCATGGCACACAAAGTGATCCTAGTGTGCATGAGGAAATTGACGAGACCGATGAGGAGGCCGCTGCACGGTTAGCACGGGAGGCTCAATCTCGAAGAAACCGTGCTGCTGCAGCTGCAGTATGACCACCACAACCCGGTCACGGAGGAGACGGCCTTGGAAGAGGTCGCGGGCGAGCAAAAGGCACACCACAAGGAGGCAGCTATGTTGCTCCCTTTCACCTACACCGTGATGACGCCTATCGTCGAGGGCGCCATGACGATGACCACCCTCGAGAGGAGAAATTCGGAAAACTCAAGTTCACCATTCCCAAATTTGAAGGTAATTCTAATCCTGATGAATATTTAACATGGGAATTGAAGGTTGAGAAGATATTTAGGATACACAACTATTCGGAGGAGAAGAAGCTTGCGATGGCGGCCTTGGAGTTTGATGGCTATGCTCTCATTTGGTGGGAGCAAGTGCAAAATCAACGAGAAGAACATGGCGAACCACCAATTGCAACATGGGCCGCGATGAAGAGAGAAATGAGAGCAAGGAACATGGTGGAGTTGGTGCATCAAGCACAAAAGGCAGAGAAACAACTACTGGAGGATGCCAAGGCCACAAAACCACCATCTTTCAACTTGCGAACCCCATCAAATGCTCCTAAAGCTCGGTTTAGCTTGGGAAGAGGTACATCTTCATCTAGTGATTCCTTTACTACCAATGCGCCTTCCTCCTCCAATGCCAAAATAGCCCCTTCATCAAGTGCGAAAAAGCCCATAGCATCATCAACGTCCTCAGTGGGCTCCACATCCAAAAGCAGCGCCATCCAATGCTTCAAATGCTTGGGTCGTGGACACATCTCTAGGGAATGTCCAAACAACCGAGCAATGATTGTCAGAGAAGATGGTGGATACGACTCTGCTAGTGAAGAAGAAGTTCAAGAGATTAGTGAAGATCCAACAAAAAATGGAGATGCCCTTCAAGATGAGGAAGAATATGACGGATGCACATATGAAACCGGGACCGCACTTGTTGTCACTAAAGTTCTTAGTGTGCAAGTCAAGGAAGATGAGCATCCACAGAGATTCAACCTTTTTCAAACACAAGCCAAGGTAAATGACAAGGTAATCAAACTAATCATTGATGGTGGTAGTTGTCATAATCTTGCTAGCATGGAATTGTGTGACAAGCTAGGTTTGAAATTCCTAAAACACCCTCATCCATATCATGTCCAATGGTTCAGTGATTGTGGAAGTGTCAAGGTACAGCATATGGTTAATGTTACATTCAAAATTCATGATTACGTTGATACTATTTCTTGTGATGTTGTACCTATGACTGTATGCCATTTACTTTTAGGACGACCTTGGCAATATGATCGTAGTGTCATGCATGATGGACGCACTAATACCTACACATTTAAAATTGAAGGTCGATCTAAGAAATTATTTCCCATGACACCTAATCAAATACTAGCTCAGAACATGCAAAAGAAGGTGGAAGTTAAGGTAGAAAGTTAAAAGCTAAAATTGAAAGGGAAAAATGAAGAAAAGAAGTTAGTCATGATCACAAACAAAATTGATAAAAAAGAAATGGGACAAAATCTTGAGTTGATGCATATTGTTCTCATTTACAAGGATACTTTGATTTCAACTAAAGACATAACATCCCTTCCTAGTGCCATTTCTAAAGTTTTGCAGGTATTTAAAGACGTGTTTCCTGAAGAAATCCCTGCAGGATTGCCTCTCATAAGAGGTATTGAGCACCAAATTGATCTCATTCCTGGTGCATCATTACCCAACCGTCCACCTTACCGTACCAATCCAGAAGAAATAAAGGAGATTCAACGCCAAGTACAAGGACTTCTTGAGAAAGGGTATGTACGTGAAAGCCTTAGTCCTTGTGCTGTTTCTGTCATTTTAGTTCCTAAAAAAGATGGATCATGGAGAATGTGTGTTGATTGTCGTGCCATTAATAATATAACTATTAGATATCGTCATCCCATCCCTAGGCTTGATGATATGTTAGATGAACTTAGTGGCTCTACTATATTCTCTAAAATTGATTTGAAAAGTGGATATCATCAAATAAGAGTAAAACTTGGAGATGAATGGAAAATTGCATTTAAAACAAAATTTGGCTTGTATGAATGGTTGGTTATGCCATTTGGTTTGACTAATGCCCCTAGTACATTTATGAGATTAATGAATCATGTCTTGAGAGCATTCATTGGAAAATTTGTTGTTGTATATTTTGATGACATCCTCATATATAGCAAATCCATGGAAGAACATGTTGAACATCTAAGGCAAGTCTTAGAAGTGCTAAGAAAGGAACAACTTTATGCTAACATTGAGAAGTGCACTTTTTGTACCAACAAGGTTATATTTCTAGGCTTTGTAATTTCCAGTCAAGGAGTTGAGGTAGATGAATCAAAAATTGAAGCAATTAAAAATTGGCCTACTCCTCTAAATGTTAGCCAAGTTAGGAGTTTTCATGGATTAGCTGGATTCTATCGTCGCTTTGTCAAGGACTTTAGCACCATTGCTGCCCCACTTAATGAATTAACTAAGAAAGGCGCTCGTTTTCAATGGGGTGAATCACAAGAAAAATCATTTGAAGAATTAAAGAAACGTTTGACTGAAGCACCATTACTTGCATTACCTGATTTTACTAAAACTTTTGAAATTGAATGTGATGCTAGTGGAGTTGGTATTGGTGGTGTATTAATGCAAGAAGGAAAACCAATTGCATACTTTAGCGAGAAATTAGGACATGCACAATTGAACTATCCTGTTTATGACAAAGAATTATATGCTTTGGTTCGTGTACTTGAAACATGGCAACATTATCTTTGGCCCAAAGAATTTGTTATACATTCTGATCATGAGGCATTAAAATACTTGAAAGGGCAATCAAAATTGAATCGTAGGCATGCTAGATGGGTAGAGTTCGTAGAAACCTTTCCATATGTAATTAAACATAAGAAAGGAAAAGACAACGTTGTTGCTGATGCTTTGTCACGCAAACATGCAATGTTAACTCAATTAGAAGTAAATGTCCCTGGGTTAGAAAGTTTAAAAGAAATGTATGCCAAAGATAGAGATTTTTCAGAACCATACTCGCTTTGTAATGATGGAAAAGGATGGGATAAATACCATGTGCATGATGGATTCTTATTTTATACAAACAAACTCGTGTTCGGATTCGTCTGTCCGTTTGTTGTTGTTGCAGGAGTCTCATGCAGGAGGATTAATGGGACACTTTGGTAGGGAGAAGACATATACCCTACTCGCTGACCATTTTTATTGGCCCAAAATGAGAAGAGACGTCGCACGATTCGTGCAACGATGCATCACATGCCACAAAGCTAAGTCCAAATTAAACCCTCATGGATTATATACTCCTCTTCCAATACCTAATGCACCTTGGGAAGACAATAGTATGGATTTTGTTCTAGGATTACCAAGAACTAAGACGGGGAGGGGATTCGGTATTTGTGGTAGTTGATAGATTTTCAAAGATGGCACATTTTATACCATGTCATAAAAGCGATGATGCTTCCCACGTAGCTGATTTGTTTTTCAAGGAAATCGTGAGGCTTCATGGAGTGCCAAGGACAGTTGTTTCTGACCGTGATGTCAAGTTCATGAGTTATTTTTGGAAAACATTGTGGGCTAAACTTGGGACAAAATTGTTATTCTCTACAACTTGTCACCCACAAACCGATGGCCAGACAGAGGTGGTGAACCGCACCTTATCCACCTTACTACGGACAATGATAAAGAAGAATATCAAAGAGTGGGAAGAGTGTTTACCGCATGTGGAGTTTGCATATAACAGGGCGGTACATTCTACTACACAACTCAGTCCATTTGAAGTGGTGTATGGATTCAAACCCATCACTCCACTTGATTTGCTGCCTTTACCACATCAAGAACGTGCTAATATGGAAGCATCCAAGCGTGCTGAATATGTCAAGAAAATCCATGCCAAAACCAAGGAAGAAATAGATAAGAAAGCACAATACTATGCAGCAAAGGCCAATAAACTCAAGAAAAAAATGTTGTTTGAACCTGGTGACTTAGTTTGGTTACATCTTCGCAAGGAGCGGTTTCCAGAAAAACGTAAATCCAAACTGTTCCCTAGAGGAGATGGTCCATTTAAGGTGCTTGAAAAGATCAATGACAATGCCTACAAAATTGAACTCCCAGGAGATGACTACGGGGTAAGCAATACTTTTAATGTTTCAGACTTATCTCCTTTCTTTAGTTTTCAAGAAGCAGAGTCAAGGATGACTCCTTCTTGATGAGGCGATGCAGTCCCGATCTTCCGATAGGATGATAACTATCGATTTTGGCGGAGGCGACCCTTGCGATCTGACTACAACCGAACGACGTCGCTTGCGCCTTAGCAATCGCTGAACCACACTCCAAGTTGTTATCAACCGTGCCAAGAACGCGGTTGACCTGACCACGAAGGTCTATTCCTGCATGCAACCGAAGAACACGCAAGAACAAGATAACAAGCAATCTGAAATTGCAAATATTGATATGAAGATCAAAAGGTGGGATTCCGAAGGCTGTCTTGACAGGTGGTCGTCCGACACAACTGAAGAACAGAAGTTTGCATAATAGCTAAACCTAAACTCAACAAAATCCTCGTCCTAACAAGGGAGGCGGCGGCTCCTTTATAGGGAGAACAACCAGGAGGGGCGTCCAAAGTGCATGCTCTAGGGTTACAAGGCCCATGGGCCCAATTGGTGGTGGCGCAGCACCCTTTTGACTCGGACTCAAAAACCAACATGGATTATTTTGATGATTGCAGCCGGCTCGGATGGAATTTGAAGATGAGGTTGGATCCGTTGGAAAGTAGACTTCATAAGCTTTCCATGAAGTACAAGAACGTCCCAAACGGAGTCCGTATAAGAAAGTTATGTTCGTTTCAACTTGCACCATTGCAGCAGTCCGAATCTGATTCCAGTACGTGACCAACACGGACTCTTTTGATGATTGCAGCTGTCTCGGATTGAATCCTTTAGAAAGTAGACTTGATAAGCTTTTCATCAAGTCCAAGAACTTCTCAAATGGAGTTCGTATGAGAAAGTTACGTCCGTTTAAACTTGCACCATTGCAGCAGTCCGAGTCTGATTCCAAAATGTGTCCAACTCGAATTCGTGCTTGACTTGGTCTCAAAGTGACGTGGTGACCTCCATTATTCCTTCCATGCATGTCCAGGACTCCATGTCCCTTTCCTTCATCCTTTCCCAAATTCCTAAGCACAATTAAATCACTTGCATTAGGTAGCGGTCTATTCTCAGTAACATATGAAGGCTGAAGAAACGAATTCACCTTTAGTTCAACCTTGATATTGGGCGCGATTGTCGTATGTGTTTGTGGCGTGGTCACATCACTTGTCAAGAGGGCCAGGATGATGAGGACATCACTAGCAAACACACTACATCATCTACTTCAAGTGTTGAACCCATTGGACCAATGACAAGAGCTAGAGCAAAACAAATGCAACAAGAGGTGAATCTTTTCCTTAGTAATTACTCTTGCACTAATGAGAATTTGTTGCTACCTAGTGCTTCTATTTTATGTGTTCTTAGATTTGAGGAAAATTTAACGAATGGAAAAGAAGCTTTAGAGACACAGGAAGCATAGCCACAGAAGATCGCATGGCCACAGAAGATCATTATGAATATGATCACGCAACCACGAGAAGATCGTGTAGACACAGAAGATCAACACAAGATGAGGACATCCATACATCCACAAGGAGAAAACCAATTTGCATTTCTCTTCTTGCAAGAGGACAAATCATATTAGAAAATATCCAAGTGACTTATGGCTTAAGCAAACATTCATGAGGAGAAAATATCTAAGTGACTTATTGCTTAAGCAAACCAAGTAGTATTTTTATTTGGGTATCTGTAGCACTTGGCGTCTCAGTAGCAGATCTGTAGCACCGACCTCCAATGTCTGTATAAGGAGGGTGCACTCTTTTGTAACACAAGTCATGCTTGGAAAATAGTTGAACACTTGTTCCTTTTTGTGTGTGAGCCATTTCCACCACCAATTGGGATTGGGTGTTATTTCTGAGTTGCCACTCCGTTGTTCTTGTGATACGTTGGGATTGCTTGAACTTGTCTGCTCCACGATAGCGAGTAGACAAAGGCCGTAGCGTGTGGTTGAGTAATTTGAGTGCTGCAGGTTGCTGTATAGAGACAGTGGTTGGCTGCATCAATTGCTAGGTTGCACGGGCTAGTTATCCATAATCCTACGTCGTGAAGATCAGGCACCCCATCTCCCCGCATCACGTATGATATGTACTTTGATATTCAGAACTGTAATCTGTGAGCACTATCTACTGATCCAGGGAATAGTGCGGTGGAATCACAGAGGATTCCGGATGGTAAAATCTGGGTCCTGACAACACCCGTGCCAATGCATGGACTCACAGCTCTTTGGAAATTCGCCAAGATACACCAAGCTTTCTCCACAAGACCACGAGTGGAGAAACGCCGTGCCCTCAATTCCCAATAGAAAAGCAAACACGGCCTTGATTCGAGAACGATCGCCAAACCATAGCTAACTCTCGGTTTTGAAGGAGGTGGATACTATCACAAACTCTCCCCAAAGAGAATTCGTGGATGGATCTCTTCAGTGCAATTTGGACTGCAAGGAGTTTAGGATTGAAAAGTAAATGCAATGTACTCTTTTTGGATGCTAATTGACGGATTCAATCAACAATTTTCTAGGGTTTATGTGGACACAAAGATCAAGCTAAGCAAAGGAGCATAAAGATCAACACGTAAACAAAATTTCTCACAGACGAAAACTTAACAAAACTCACAAGAAATAACAGATTGTACTAGGGTTTGGAATTGATTTTTTTGTGCAATTTTCGTTTTTCTTTGGACTATAGGACAGAATATATCAATCTAAAAACAAGATAAAAGATCCTACCGAGTCAATCGCGCTCTGATACCAGGATGATACAGGCAGCCCTGATCTTCTCGACGTAGGATCACGACAACTAGTGCCTCTCAACCAATCTCTCTAGCTGCACCAATATGGTTACCTTTATCTTCTCTTCAGTTGATGTAGGTGCTGTAGGTATCAAATCGTCATGATGGAACAACGGAGCAACAAGTAGTTCATCTTCAACTGTGGTTATCTTCTCATCTTTGACTTCCAATGGTACCGGTTGTGGAACATTCGACTCCTCATCTTTAATGTCAACCTGCATAATATAAGAAGCAACACTAGAAGTAGAGAGTAAGTCGTTAGTACAAAAAGTAATCTCATTTTTTCTATCATCTCTTTCTCTCTTTTCTTTTTGTGTGTTTCTCTCACTCTCAATTTGGATGCTTTCAATCTCATGTTTGGTGGAATCACACAACTCACTGTTTTTATCACTCTCACTCAATTTGGCTATGTGGCACTCATCCTTACATGGGTTTTGATACATCTCAAGTGGTGTTTGTAGCAATGGGGTAACACTACATGTCTTCTTGACCGAAGGGAAAGTCCCACGCTCGGTCAACTTCCCATGTATCACACTTGTTGAGGCGTAAGAATTGAAGTATAGGCTTGGATGAAACTGTGGTGTACGCATATCCATATGTCTCTTTTCCTCCACAAAATGTGCTCCCTGCTTCATATTCTGCAATTTATCAAATAGATCACGCTTGTAATGACGAGGAACAAAACGGGCTCTCATTTCTCGCTTCATCTCTTGCCATGATGCAACAGGGTCTTCTCCATGCTTAGCTCTTTGAGTAATGACTTGTTCCCACCAATCCAAAGCATAACCTTCAAACTCAAGTGATGCCAACTGTATCTCTCTCTCATCCGTTAGTGATGCATACAGAATATTTTGTCAACCTTTAATTCCCAAGTGAGATACTCCTCGGGATCAGTTCCACCGACAAACTTGGGCATGGAAAACCTAAGCTTGCCCAATCCATCATCTTCATTGCGTGGACGATGATAATGGTCATTGTAATGCAAAGCAAATCACCATCCCATTCCATCGCATGTGCAGCACCACCATGGCCACCACGGCCTCCACCTAGGCCTTGGCCACGCCCTCCATGGCCTCCTCCTCGTCCTCCGAGCTGTGGTGGACGCACCACGTTGGCCGCCACTCGGTGTTGCGGTGCAAGAGGTACATGTGCAGCAGCTTCTCCTCCTTGAACACTTGCTTCATTGCCACCATTGCGAGCTTGTATGAGCCTAGTGAGGGCTCCAATGTCCTCCCGCAATTGGCGCACATTTTCATCAGCTTGTATCTCCATATTTTCCATCTCCCTTGCAATTTGATCAGCAAAAGCATCATGCTTCTCATGGAGTTGATCGAGCCCTTGGCGTAGCTCACGTTGAAAGTGATAGGACTAGGGGTCCCGATCTTTCGATGAGAGTGGTAGATTCGATTGGGGACGGAGATGACGTTGACGACCCGACTACAACCATCCAAGGACGCTGCGCCTTAGCGATCGATACACCAACTCCAGAGATTGTTCGTGACCTTATCGGCGCACGATCAACCTAACCACGAGGGTTCTTGTTCCTGCAAGCAATCGAAGAACAAGCAAGAACAAGATGAACAGCAACTCAATTGCAAATAACGATGTAAGATTCAATCGAAAAACAGAAAACGGTGGGGTTCCGAAGACAAGTATTCGGGCGGTCTAGCCGATACGCGCGAGTAAGGCAAAGCAGCAAAAGCTAACTTAGTCTAAACAAAACCCAAACCCTAGAAGAGGGTGCGGCTGCCTATTTAAGGGTCACGGAAGGTGGAGGGTCGGCCAAAACACAAGGAAGCCAAATAGGACTCGAATTACAAGGCCCAAGGCCCACTTTGACTCGGACCGAAAAAGCGATGTGAATTGTTTTGCAGTTTATGGTCGACTCGTATGGAATTTGGAGGTGAGGCCAGATCCATCTGAAAGTAGACTTCAAGAGCTTTCCAACGAGTACTCACGGGCCCCGAGAAACCTTCTGGATCAAAAGTTACGGCCATTTGAAGTAGGCGCTGTCAACAAGGCCGAATCCGAGTCAAACTCGTGAACAGGACTTGGTTTGCGCTTGACGGTTCCACTTCTATACTTGAGCTCATGTGGTTCTTCCCCATGGTTCCTAAGGACAATTAAATCATCACAAGAATTAAGTAGTATTCCATTCTTTGAAATATTTGTATGCAAACTTAGGAACGCATTCACCTGATGGTTAAGTTGACGTGCTCGCGTTCTAGTCATTGGTCCTTGTATCATAGTTTCAGTTTGATATGGAGTCGGCATGGTTGTATGCATGGAAAGGATGTCCTCATCATCCTCCCCTTCTTGCATTTGAGTCGTCTGCGACTCAAGCTCATCTTCTTCTCCCAAGTATGGCTTCAAATCTGCAATGTTAAAGGTGGGACTAACCCCAAATTCTGCAGGCAACTCCAGTTTATATGCATTGTCATTAATCTTTTCCAACACTTTGAAAGGACCATCAGCTCTAGGCATCAACTTAGACCTCCTCAATTCAGGAAATCTTTCTTTTCTCAAATGCAACCAAACTAAATCACCCGGTTGAAAAGTTAAATGCCTCCTTCCTTTACTACCAGCAAGTTTATATTTAGCATTCATGCGTTCAATATTTTCTTTGGTTGTCTCATGCAATTTCAACATCAAGTCAGCACGCTGTTTAGCATCAAAATTTAACTTCTCCGAAGATGGAAGTGGTAGCAAATCAATAGGAGCACGAGGCACAAAGCCATAGACAATCTCAAAAGGGCACAACTTTGTAGTAGAATGCAGCGAACGATTATAAGCAAATTCAATATGAGGCAAGCATTCTTCCCACATTTTAATGTTCTTTTCAAAATAGCCCTAAGCATGGTAGATAAAGTTCTATTCACAACTTCAGTTTGCCCATCAGTTTGGGGATGACACGTAGTCGAAAATAACAGCTTAGTCCCCAATTTAGCCCATAAAGTTCTCCAAAATGGCTAAGGAATTTAGTGTCACGATCGGAAACTATTGTATTTGGCACACCATGCAAACGAACAACTTCACGAAAGAACAAATCAGCAATATTGGTAGCATCATCACTTTTATGACATGGTATGAAGTGTGCCATCTTAGAAAATCTATCCACAACAACAAATATGCTATCCCTCCCCTTCTTTGTCCTAGGCAGTCCTAAAACAAAGTCCATAGAAATATCTTCCCAAGGCACAGTAGGAACAGGTAGAGGCATATACAAACCGTGAGGATTAAGTCGTGACTTAGCCTTTTGACACGTTGTGCAGCGAGCAACAAAACGCTCCACATCACGTCTCATCTTTGGCCAAAAGAAATGACTAGCAAGTATGTCTTCCGTCTTCTTCGCTCCAAATGCCCCATCAGCCCACCTCCATGCGCTTCCGTAACAACAACAAACGAACGGAGCTAGCTGGAATGCATAGTTTGTTAGCTCTAAACACAAATCCATCATTTAGAACAAATTTATTCCACGTTTTCCCTCTTTGCAATTCAGCAACACGTCTTTAAAATCATCATCATGAACATAATGCTCCTTAATTGTTTCCAATCCAAAATTTTTGAAGTCAAGTTGTGAGAGCATGGTATATCTCCTAGACAATGCATCAGCAATAACATTCTCCTTTCCTTTTGTGTTTTATGACATAAGGAAAAGACTCTATGAATTCAACCCACTTTGCATGCCTACGGTTCAATTTTGCTTGACTTCTAATATGCTTTAATGACTCATGATCAGAATGAATGACAAATTCTTTGGGCCATAAATAATGTTGCCATGTCTCTAAAGTTCGAACTAGTGCATATAATTCCTTATCATAAGTAGAATAGTTCAAACTAGGCCCACTCAATTTTTCACTAAAGTATGCCACAGGTTTACCTTCTTGCAACCGCACACCACCCAATCCAATTCCACTAGCATCACATTCTAGCTCAAAAGTCTTACTAAAATCTGGAAGTTGGAGTAATGGTGCATGTGTTAACTTATCTTTCAATGTGTTGAAGGCGTCTTCCTGTGCATTCCCCCAAGTAAACGGCACCCCCTTTTTAGTGAGCTCATTCAATGGTGCAGCGATGGTGCTAAAATCCTTCACAAAACGATGATAGAATCCAGCAAGTCCTAGAAAACTTCGCACCTGCGTGACCGTTTTAGGAGTCGGCCAACTCTGGATTGCCTCAACCTTGGCTTGATCAACTTCAATGCCCTGTGGAGTAACAACATAGCCAAGAAAAGAGACTCGATCCGTGCAAAATGTGCACTTCTCAACGTTACCAAATAAACGTGCATTACGTAAAGCATCAAAAACAGCACGTAAATGGCAAAGGTGTTCCTCTAGTGATCTGCTATATATCAATATATCATCAAAATAGACCACTACAAATTTTCCAATGAAAGCACGCAAAACCTCGTTTATTAATCTCATGAATGTGCTAGGTGCATTAGTTAAACCAAATGACATCACTAACCATTCATACAAACCGAACTTAGTTTTAAATGCTGTTTTCCATTCATCTCCCAATTTCATGCGAATTTGGTGGTACCCACTACGCAAATCAACTTTAGAGAAAACAATAGAGCCACTTAATTCATCAAGCATATCATCTAACCTAGGAATAGGGTGACGATATCTAATGGTAATGTTATTGATCGCTCTACAGTCCACACACATACGCCATGATCCATCTTTCTTAGGCACTAAAATTACCGGAACAGCACAAGGACTAAGAGACTCACGCACATAACCTTTATCAAGCAATTCTTGAACTTGACGCTGAATCTCCTTAGTTTCTTCCGGATTGGTCCTGTATGGCGCACGATTAGGCAAAGATGCCCCGGGAATCAAATCAATCTGTGCTCAATCCTCGTGACCGGTGGTAGCCCTGGTGGCACGTCCTTTGGAAAGACATCCATGTACTCCTGCAAAGATTAGTGACAGCAGGAGGCACGAAAAGAGGTACCTCCTCGAATGAAAATAAGGTTTGTTTGCAAAGTAAGGCATAGCAAACAGAAGTACTATCATCCAGCTCATTCATATCAGACTTAGTAGCAAGAAAACATGTACCCTTCAATTTAATCTCATTTTTCGTCTCATGAACAGATTTAGAGTTTTTCTTCTTATGTTGCTCAAGTTCGCTTGCAACAATCTGATTTTCACTCCTATTATGCTCATGATTTCTCTCTATTAGCTCTAGCAATCTCATTTTTGAAAATAGCTTCAGGAGACATAGGATGTAACATAATTTTCTTGTCATGATGCACAAAAGAATATTGGTTTGTCTTACCATGATGTAGTGAATCTTTATCATATTGCCACGGTCTACCTAACAGCATAGAGCATGCTTGCATAGGAACAACATCGCATTCTACAACATCATGATAAGAATCAATAGCAAAATTTACTCCCACCATTCGTGTTACCTTCACCTTGCCGCTGTTATTGAACCATTGAATGTAGTAAGGTTGTGGGTGAGGTTTGGTGTTCAACGCAAGCTTCTCCACCATATCGGAGCTCACCAAGTTGTTGCAGCTCCCTCAATCAATTATCACTCGGCATGAGCGTTCCTTCACGACGCACTTTGTTTGGAAAAGGATGTGCCTCTGATTTTGCTCCGCCCTCTCCATTTGTGCACTCAACACACGCTGCACAATGAGGCTCTCATAGCGCTCCGCATCTTCAGCACCAATGTGCTCTTCTTCTTGCTCCTTCCCACTACCTGCATGGTCAGCTGCAAGCATAGCATATGTATCCTCATCCAAATCACTAGCGAAGAATACTCACCATCATCTCTCACAATCGAACACGCTTGGTTGGGCACTCACTCCTCACATGGCCATACCCCTTGCATTGATGACATTGGATATCCGTCGTTCGTCCCGTAGATGCAACGGACGAAGAGCTCTTTGCATGTGCTTGGGCTGCCCCCTTTGTTGCTTCGGATGCCCGAGATGCCGAATTTGATGATGAAAACCGTGGCTTGCTGTTGGAGGAAGAAGGTGCAGGGGGTTGGCTTGATGGTGCGGCAGATGCACGTTGAGACCAAATGTTTCCATGACCTGCAGAAACGTTAGTCCTAGTGCTCGCGCGTCGTCCATGTACTTCTCTTTCAGCTTTACAAGCAAGATGAAATAAACGAGTGATAGAATTATATTCCTTGTAAGCTAAGATATCCTGAATTTCCCGATTCAAACCACCCATAAACCTAGCCATAGCGGCTTCATCAGTTTCCTCTAAGTCACAACGCAACATGCCTGTTTGCAATTCTTGAAAATATTCCTCTACGCTTTTACTACCTTGCCTCAATTGTTGCAACTTATGTAACAAATCACGTGCATAATATGAGGGAACAAATCTAGCTCGCATGATTCTTTTTAATGCATCCCAAGTTTGTGGTATGGTGAAAGGATTTTTCTTACAATATTCACTCCACCAAACAGACGCAAAATCAGTAAACTCACTAGTAGCAGCCCTAACCCTTTTGTTTTCAGGGAATGCATGACAAGCAAATTTCTGATCAACAGCCAATTCCCAAGTGATATAAGCATCAGGGTTATATTTTCCATCAAAAAGTGGCATAGTGGACTTAATCTTACCAAGCGATTCATCATTCTCACGTACCTCAGTCCGCGCGTGGTTGACGTTGACGGTGAGCGTCGTCATCATCATCAATCTCAGTGTCAGCCGCATATTCGTCTCCACCATTTTCGTCCACCCTGCTGCCCAAGACACCAATGTTGGCACGAGTACGCTGAGTCGGTGCAGCGGGAGATGCACGGCCCCTCTCATCAAGACGTCTCAAAATCTCAGCAAGTGAGGTGTTGACGGTGCCAACGGAAGCCTCCAATATTGCAAGCGTAGTGTTGGTGTCGATTTGCGCTGCCTCCAATTGGCCAAGGCGTTCGTTGGTGACCCGTACATCCTCATCAAGTCCTTCAGTGTGCAGCTTCATTTGGCGCTGAAAGTGTTGTATGATGCCCCTAGTCCGAGGGGAATGTGGCGCTGCCCGCAGGTCCTCCGGTTCTCCTGACATTGTTAGAAGAACACAAGAAACAAACTAAGAAGATAAAAATAATAAAACTGCAGGTTATGCCCTCACAACTACTGGGATGTGGTGAAATCAAGTCGCACACTCTCAACCTGTTCTGTCAAGCTCTTACAAGTTCTTACCACAGCGAGCAGGAGGTGATGGCAGCCGACAAGTCAAGACAATATCTCCTGGAAATTGGGTGTATCGCTGCCTTGGTCGCTTGTCCCTGTGAGGTGGTAGCCAAATCTGTGGAGCTATAGGTGGGCTGAGAGTGAACAAAGGATAACTAGAACCACATTAGTCAAAGCAAGTTGAATAATCGCTCAACGACGGTACCGGGCTGGTCCTAGGCTAGACCGTACTAGAGACGCGAGCCTAGAACACAAACGAAATCACACCGTGCAGAAATAAACTAGATGACATTGCACACGGAGTTTCGGAGCTCGAAAAAGGATGCCGTCTTCACAGGGAACCTTAGAAACACGTGCAGAAGGGCTCTGTCAATTTTGAGCGAATTCTGAGAAACTTGAATTTTCCTCGGTTTGCGGGTTTTGAGGCCCTAAACGATGTTTTTTGGGGTCAAAGCTGCCGCGTATGTGCCTGATGGCTTACGCGGATCTGAAATCTCCAGTTTTTTGAGACTTTTTTTCAGTCTATCTTCCGATTTCCTTTCCAACGGATCAAGAATCGCCTCAATCGGAGGTCGTATGCAAAAGTTAGCTGTTTCTCTCTCCTCTGTTTTTTTTTTTTTTCCTTTTTTTATGCCGCGGCTCTTTCTAAATGCGGCTGCCTGTTCCTTCTTTTCTCTCTCTTTTTTTCTTTCTTTTTTTTTACACACACGACGCGGCTGAATCCGACTTTGTGTCCTACTCCGAGACCAACTAGGGCAAAGCCTCCCTAGAAACCGAGTTCGGATCTAACTGCAACGGTGATACCAAGACGTGAACAGAACTCGAAACTCTAAAGGAACTAGACACTAAGACCAGCAAAGGACACGACGATGCAACCGAAGACTCAACAAACAAAGACTATGCAGCAATAGATAAAGGCTCAAATTGTTTCGGATTTTGGGGAATAGATCTACTATTTTTTTTGGTTTTCTGGACTGTAGGTAAAAAAAATGCAAAAACTAGATAAGATCTCTCACCGATCAACCTTGAGCTCTGATACCAACTGATAGGACTAGGGGTCCCGATCTTTCGATGAGAGTGGTAGATTCGATTGGGGACGGAGATGACGTTGACGACCCGACTACAACCATCCAAGGACGCTGCGCCTTAGCGATCGATACACCAACTCCAGAGATTGTTCGTGACCTTGTCGGCGCACGATCAACCTAACCACGAGGGTTCTTGTTCCTGCAAGCAATCGAAGAACAAGCAAGAACAAGATGAACAGCAACTCAATTACAAATAACGATGTAAGATTCAATCGAAAAACAGAAAACGGTGGGGTTCCGAAGACAAGTATTCGGGCGGTCTAGCCGACACGCGCGAGTACAAGGCAAAGCGGCAAAAGCTAACTTAGTCTAAACAAAACCCAAACCCTAGAAGAGGGTGCGGCTGCCTATTTAAGGGTCACGGAAGGTGGAGGGTCGGCCAAAACACAAGGAAGCCAAATAGGACTCGAATTACAAGGCCCAAGGCCCACTTTGACTCGGACTGGAAAAGCAATGTGAATTGTTTTGCAGTTTCTGGTCGACTCGGATGGAATTTGGAGGTGAGGCCGGATCCATCTGAAAGTAGACTTCAAGAGCTTTCCAACAAGTACTCACGGGCCCCGAGAAACCTTCTGGATCAAAAGTTACGGCCATTTGAAGTAGGCGCTGTCAACAAGGCCGAATCCGAGTCAAACTCGTGAACAGGACTTGGTTTGCGCTTGACGGTTCCACTTCTATACTTGAGCTCATGTGGTTCTTCCCCATGGTTCCTGAGGACAATTAAATCATCACAAGAATTAAGTAGTATTCCATTCTTTGAAACATTTGTATGCAAACTTAGGAACGCATTCACCTGATGGTTAAGTTGACGTGCTCGCGCTCTAGTCATTGGTCCTTGTATCATAGTTTCAGTTTGATATAGAGTCGGCATGGTTGTATGCTTGGAAAGGATGTCCTCATCAGAAAGTGTTCACGGAGTGCTCCAAATTGATATTGCTTGACGAATGCTTGAGTTTTATTTGTCTCACCACTCTCATCATGGTGTTCTCCTCCACCTGATATGGTTAGCTATGCAAGAAACAAATAGCTATGTAGAATAATGCTTTATGGAAATCACTCAATCTCACTATTTTCTCTCCCAAGTAAAGTTCTTACTCTTCCGAAGTGAATTAAGGTCAATAAAAACTTACACCTGGTGATGAGGACATCACTAGCAAACACACTACATCATCTACTTCAAGTGTTAAACCCATTGGACCAATGACAAGAGCTAGAGCAAAACAAATGCAACAAGAGGTGAATCTTTTCCTTAGTGATTACTCTTGTACTCATAAGAATTTGTTGCTACCTAGTGTTTCTATTTTATGTGTTCTTAGATTTGAGGAAAAGTTAACGAATGGAAAAGAAGCTTTAAGGACACAGGAAGCCTAGCCACAAAAGATCGCATGGCCACAGAAGATCAACATGAAGTGATATAAGCACATATGTCATCATTGCCACAATAGATCGTATAGCCACAGAAGATCAACATGAAGTGATGTAAGCACATATGTCATCATTGCCACAAAAGATCGTATAGCCACAGAAGATCGTCTTGAACGAGATGTAAGCGCATATGTCATCATAGCCATAGAAGATCGTATAGCCACAGAAGATCGTACGACATGACGTCAGCGCTTACCTCATATCTACTTAGCCCCCAAGTCATCTCACCCTATAAATAGGGGGGCACCCCCATGTATGGAAGGAGGAGTTTCATGGTTGAGTTTTTAGTAGAACACTTGTTCCTTTTGTGTGTGAGCCATTTCCACCACTAATTGGGATTGGGTGTTATTTCTGAGTTGCCACTCCGTTGTTCTTGTGATTCCTTGGGATTGCTTGAATGTGTCTGCTCCACGATAGCGAGTAGACGACGGCCGTAGCGTGTGGTTGAGTAATTTGAGTGCTGCAGGTTGCTGTATAGAGACAGTGGTTTGCCGCATCAATTGCTAGGTTGCACGGCCTAGTTATCCATAATCCTACGTCGTGAAGATCGGGCCACCCATCTCCCCGCATCAGCTGGTATCAGAGTTCAAGGTTGACACGGTAGGATTTTACCCTTAGCTACTATATATTTTTTTTCTTCCCTATCCAAAAAAAAGCCACCCAAAAATATTGTCTTTACCGTAGTTGCAATTGAAAATTTTGGTGAGTTTTGCTAGGTTTTGATCCATTAGAACCTTGCTTACTTGCTGATCCAAAATCTTTGTTTGCGTTGCTTTCTTTGAGCCAATCTGTTCGATAAAAAAAATTGTTGTTGAGTTGCGCATAAATCTGAAATTGTGCAACTTGGTCGTCAGAGATTCACTTATATTCCTTTGAGAACCCCCATCTATCCTTTGTGGAAACTTTGGTCCAATTCAATAGCTTTTGAGTATTGCTTGGGCTTTGCACACTTGTATCAGTCTTGAAGTTTGAAATTGAATTATTGGATATCTTGTGAGATCTTGATATATCTGCTGACCTTGGTGCAAAAGAAAAGCAAAGAGAAAATAGCACGAACAAAAGAAGAAAAAACAAGAAGTAAGAAAGAAAGAAAAGAAAGAAGTACCGTGGTCAGTATTTTATCAAGCATAAAATTCCATTTAAAGTTCAGTATAGTTTGTGTGCAAATCTATATAGCCTGTTTACCTCAATTGCAATCAAGCTAGCGTCTTTCCATAACTTGTGCAACACGAGCTGTTTTGTTCTTCACTTATATCTGGTGTTACAGCTCATCCCTTGGTAGCATTAAGTTCCATTATCATTGTGCGTGAGTTGCTATAATCTTCACTTTATATCTTGAGGTTGGCAACTAGGCTTTGGATTTCTAGTTTGGATTATTACTTATCATTACAATATCTAGAATTTCAATTGCATAAGATTATTCTAACTCTCCAAGCTCCACATATAGCCATTGTCTAATTATAGCACTTGGGCCTTGAATACTCAACTCATCACCTACACCCGTCTACTGCTACTAGAGTACAGGCATTTCACCAATCCATCAAGCATTCATAAGAACTTCGGTAAGCAAGGAGTGAGGGAGTGAATTACCCATAAATAATACCTATTTCTGCTGTATTTGCTTTCACTAACCATGTCAGGAATGGGAGGACAACCAGTGTATGTCACGCATACGGATCTAGAAAAGCTCACAAATGATTTCAATGAACAATTGAATGAAAATATGAGCATACTCCGAAAAGAAATCATTTCGGAGGTAGGTTCAGAATTGCGAAAGCAATTGGCCGCCTTCATCATGGCACACAAAGTGATCCTAGTGTGCATGGTGGTGAGGAAATTGACGAGACCGATGAGGAGGCTGCTGCACGGTTAGCACGGGAGGCTCAATCTCGATGAAACCATGCTGCTGCAGCTGCAGTAAGACCACCACAACCCGGTCACGGAGGAGACGGCCTTGGAAGAGGTCGCGGGCAAGCTGAAGGCACACCACAAGGAGGCAGCTATGTTGCTCCCTTTCACCTACACCGTGAGGACGCCTATCGTCGAGGGCGCCATGATGATGACCACCCTCGAGAGGAGAAATTCGGAAAACTAAAGTTCACCATTCCCAAATTTGAAGGTAATTCTAATCCTGATGAATATTTAACATGGGAATTGAAGGTTGAGAAGATATTTAGGATACACAACTATTCGGAGGAGAAGAAGCTCGCGATGGCCGCCTTGGAGTTTGATGTCTATGCTCTCATTTGGTGGGAGCAAGTGCAAAATCAACGAGAAGAACATGGCGAACCACCAATTGCAACATGGGCCGCGATGAAGAGAGAAATGAGAGCAAGGTTTGTACCTAGTCATTATAAACGTGAATTATTCGATAAATTGCAAAGTTTAAGACAGGGTACAAGCACTGTGGAGGAATACTACAAAGAGATGGAGAAAGCCATGATTCGGGCACGTGTTCATGAAGATGAAGAGCAAACCATAGCACGCTTTTTCATTGGCCTAAACAAAAACATCTAGCGTATTGTGGTTTACCAATCATATAGGAACATGGTGGAATTGGTGCATCAAGCACAAAGGGCAGAGAAACAACTACTAGAGGATGCCAAGGCCACAAAACCACCATCTTTCAACTTGCGAACCCCATCAAATGCTCCTAAAGCTCGATTTAGCTTGGGAAGAGGTACATCTTCATCTAGTGATTCCTTTACTACTAATGCGCCTTCCTCCTCCAATGCCAAAACAGCCCCTTCATCAAGTGCGAAAAAGCCCATAGCATCATCAACATCTTCAATGGGCTCCACATCCAAAAAGCAGTGCCATCCAACGCTTCAAATGCTTGGGTCGTGGACACATCTCTAGGGAATGTCCAAACAACCGAGCAATGATTGTCACAGAAGATGGTGGATACGACTCTGCTAGTAAAGAAGAAGTTCAAGAGATTAGTGAACATCCAACAAAAAATGGAGATGCCCTTCAAGATGAGGAAGAATATGACGGATGCCATATGAAACTGGAACTGCACTTGTTGTCACTAAAGTTCTTAGTGTGCAAGTCAAGGAAGATGAGCATCCACAGAGATTCAACCTTTTTCAAACACAAGCCAAGGTAAATGACAAGGTAATCAAATTAATCATTGATGGAGGTAGTTGTCATAATCTTGCTAGCATGGAATTGTGTGACAAGCTAGGTTTGAAATTGCTAAAACATCCTCACCCACATCATGTCCAATGGTTCAGTGATTGTGGAAATGTCAAGGTTCAGCATATGGTTAATGTTACATTCAAAATTCATGATTACATTGATACTGTTTCTTGTGATGTTGTACCTATGACTGTATGCCATTTACTTTTAGGGCGACCTTGGCAATATGATCGTAATGTTATGCATGACGGACGCACTAATACCTACACATTTAAAATTGAAGGTCGAACTAAGAAATTATTTTCCATGACACCTAATCAAATACTAGCTCAGAACATGCAAAAGAAGGTGGAAGTTAAGGTAGAAAGTGAAAAACTAAAATTGAAAGGGAAAAATGAAGAAAAGAAGTTAGTCATGATCACAAACAAAATTGATAAAAAAGAAATGGGACAAAATCTTGAGTTGATGCATATTGTCCTCATTTACAAGGATACTTTGATTTCAACTAAAGACATAACATCCCTTCCTAGTGCCATTTCCAAAGTTTTGTAGGCATTTAAAGACGTGTTTCCTGAAGAAATCCCTGCAGGATTGCCTCCCATAAGAGGTATTGAGCACCAAATTGATCTCATTCCGGGTGCATCATTACCCAACCGTCCACCTTATCACACCAATCCAAAAGAAACAAAGGAGATTCAACGCCAAGTACAAGGACTTCTTGAGAAAGGGTATGTACGTGAAAGCCTTAGTCCTTGTGCCGTTCCTGTCATTTTAGTTCCTAAAAAAGATGGATCATGGAGAATGTGTGTTGATTGTCATGCCATTAATAATATAACTGTTAGATATTGTCGTCCCATCCCTCGGCTTGATGATATGTTAGATGAACTTAGTGGCTCTACTATATTCTCTAAAATTGATTTGAAAAGTGGATATCATCTAATAAGAGTAAAACTTGGAGATGAATGGAAAACTGCATTTAAAACAAAATTTGGCTTGTATGAATGGTTGGTTATGCCATTTGGTTTGACTAATGCCCCTAGTACATTTATAAGATTAATGAATCATGTCTTGAGAGCATTTATTGGAAAATTTGTTGTTGTATATTTTGATGACATCCTCATATATAGCAAATCCATGGAAGAACATGTTGAACATATAAGGCAAGTCTTAGAAGTGCTAAGAAAGGAACAACTTTATGCTAATATTGAGAAGTGCACTTTTTGTACCAACAAGGTTATATTTCTAGGCTTTGTAATTTCCAGTCAAGGAGTTGAGGTAGATGAATCAAAAATTGAAGCAATTAAAAATTGGCCCACTCCTCTAAATGTTAGCCAAGTTAGGAGTTTTCATGGATTAGCTGGATTCTATCGTCGCTTTGTCAAGAACTTTAGCACCATTGCTGCCCCACTTAATGAGTTAACTAAGAAAGGTGCTCCTTTTCAATGGGGTGAATCACAAGAAAAATCATTTGAAAAATTAAAGAAACGTTTGACTGAAGCGCCATTACTTGCATTACCTGACTTTACTAAAACTTTTGAAATTGAATGTGATGCTAGTGGAGTTGGTATTGGTGGTGTATTAATGCAAGAAGGAAAACCAATTGCATATTTTAGCGAGAAATTAGGACATGCACAATTGAACTATCCTGTTTATGACAAAGAACTATATGCTTTGGTTCGTGTACTTGAAACATGGCAACATTATCTTTGGCCTAAAGAATTTGTTATACATTCTGATCATGAAGCATTAAAATACTTGAAAGGGCAATCAAAATTGAATCGTAGGCATGCTAGATGGGTAGAGTTCGTAGAAACCTTTCCATATGTAATTAAACATAAGAAAGGAAAAGACAACGTTGTTGCTGATGCTTTGTCACGCAAACATGCAATGTTTACTCAATTAGAAGTAAATGTCCCTGGGTTAGAAAGTTTAAAAGAAATGTATGCCAAAGATAGAGAATTTTCAGAACCATACTCGCATTGTAATGATGGAAAAGGATGGGATAAATACCATGTGCATGATGGATTCTTATTTTATACTAACAAACTCTGTGTTCCAGAGTCGTCTGTCCGTTTGTTGTTGTTGCAGGAGTCTCATGCAGGAGGATTAATAGGACACTTTGGTAGGGAGAAGACATATACCCTACTCGCTGACCATTTTTACTGGCCCAAAATGAGAAGAGACGTCGCACGATTTGTGCAACGATGCATCACATGCCACAAAGCTAAGTCCAAATTAAACCCTCATGGATTATATACTCCTCTTCCAGTACCTAATGCACCTTGGGAAGATATTAGTATGGATTTTGTTCTAGGATTACCAATAACTAAGAGGGGGAGGGATTCGGTATTTGTGGTAGTTGATAGATTTTCAAAGATGGCACATTTTATACCATGTCATAAAAGCGATGATGCTTCCCACGTAGCTGATTTGTTTTTCAGGGAAATCGTGAGGCTTCATGGAGTGCCAAGGACAGTTGTTTCTGACCGTGATGTCAAGTTCATGAGTTATTTTTGGAAAACATTGTGGGCCAAACTTGGGACAAAATTGTTATTCTCTACAACTTGTCACCCACAAACCGATGGCCAGACAAAGGTGGTGAACCGCACCTTATCCACCTTACTACGGACAATGATAAAGAAGAATATCAAAGAGTGGGAAGAGTGTTTACCGCATGTGGAGTTCGCATATAACCGGGCGGTACATTCTACTACACAACTCAGTCCATTTGAAGTGGTGTATGGATTCAAACCCATCACTCCAGTTGATTTGCTGCCTTTACCCCATCAAGAACGTGCTAATATGGAAGCATCCAAGCGTGCTGAATATGTCAAGAAAATCCATGCCAAAACCAAGGAAGAAATAGAGAAGAAAGCACAATACTACGCAGCAAAGGCCAATAAACTCAAGAAAAAAATATTGTTTGAACCTGGTGACTTAGTTTGGTTACATCTTCGCAAGGAGCGGTTTCCAGAAAAACGTAAATCCAAACTGTTCCCTAGAGGAGATGGCCCATTTAGGGTGCTTGAAAAGATCAACGACAATGCCTACAAAATTGAACTCCCAGGAGATGACTATGGGGTAAGCACTACTTTTAATGTTTCAGACTTATCTCCTTTCTTTGGTTTCCAAGAAGCAGAGTCAAGGATGACTCTTTCTCAAGAGGGGGAGGATGATGAGGACATCACTAGCAAACACACTACATCATCTACTTCAAGTGTTGAACCCATTGGACCAATGACAAGAGCTAGAGTAAAACAAATGCAACAAGAGGTGAATCTTTTCCTTAGTGATTACTCTTGTACTCATAAGAATTTGTTGCTACCTAGTGTTTCTATTTTATGTGTTCTTATATTTGAGGAAAAGTTAACGAATGGAAAGGAAGCTTTAAAGACACAGGAAGCCTAGCCACGAAAGATCGCATGGCCACAGAAGATCAACATGAAGTGATGTAAGCACATATGTCATCATTGCCACAATAGATCGTATAGCCACAGAAGATCAACATGAAGTGATGTAAGCACATATGTCATCATTGCCACAAAAGATCGTATAGCCACAGAAGATCGTCTTGAACGAGATGTAAGCGCATATGTCATCATAGCCATAGAAGATCATTAGCCACAGAAGGTCGTACGACATGACGTCAGCGCTTACCTCATATCTACTTAGCCCCCAAGTCATCTCACCCTATAAATAGGGGGCACCCCCATGTATGGAAGGAGGAGTTTCATGGTTGAGTTTTTAGTAGAACACTTGTTCCTTTTGTGTGTGAGCCATTTCCACCACTAATTGGGATTGGGTGTTATTTCTGAGTTGCCACTCCGTTGTTCTTGTGATTCCTTAGGATTGCTTGAACGTGTCTGCTCCACGATAGCGAGTAGACGACGGCCGTAGCGTGTGGTTGAGTAATTTGAGTGCTGCAGGTTGCTGTATAGAGACAGTGGTTTGCTGCATCAATTGCTAGGTTGCACGGGCTAGTTATCCATAATCCTACGTCGTGAAGATCGGGCCACCCATCTCCCCGCATCACCTGGTAGAAGTCACAACAACACAATGATGATCAAGCGAATTTAAGAGTGTTCACTAGCACAACAACGGTTATATGGTGGAGCTTGACGTTGTAAATTCTTGATGTTGTAAAGTTAAGTAATAATCCAGGCTAGAATACTTTGCCTAAGTGCTGATACAAAAGATTTAAGTGAAGTATATGAACGCACACGCAAAGATCAATGTGACTCGATACAAACCAAGGAATGAGCTAAGTAGAGGCAATGTGAAATTAAAGATTAGATAGCTCGTTTTGCACCAAATACTAGGAGAGACGCTAGCCAATTGCAATGATATGAATGTATGGGCACAAGATTGCTCAAAGATATTAAATACACAAGCTGAAATTATGGATTAAGAACTAACCCAAATTCGGCCAATGCTTTCTTTTTCTTTCTTTCTCTCTCTCTGTCTTTCTTTCTTTCTTTCTTTTTTTGCTCAACTGTCTTTTTTTTGTTCAAAGGCCAAACTAGGTTTAATTGTTATGTGATTTTTTTTGCATGTCACAAATATTTAGCAAAGTGTAAAATACTCAAGAGCAGCCCTAGATACAATATTCAACAGCTAGTCTCAGTTGATGAAAAAAATATCGGTAAGATCTTTTTTTTTATTTTGGATTTTACACAAAGATTAAGCTACGCAAGTAAACACGAACGATCAGCACCTACAAAATTCTAATGGATCAAAACCTAACAAAACTCACAAAATTAACTGATGCAAAAACTAGGGTTTGGATTTTTTTGTTACAATTTTCGGTTTTAATGGACTATAGACAGAAGTAAAAATATCTAAAACTAAGGGTAAATAATCCTACCGAGTAAACCGCGCTCTGATACCAAGATGATATGGGGTCGCCCGATCTTGTCGACGTAGGATCAAGATACTCACGTGGATTTGATGAACTGTAGTGATCTCCCGTTACCAATGCAAGAGTTAGCACTCTATAATTCGCCCAACCACACGTGCTGAACTTCACGACCACCGATGAAGTTCCATCGCGCTCCCAATTCCCAACGGAAAGGTTGAACGATCTTGATTTCAGCAAACTCCCAACTCCCTCAAGTTGGGTCGGCCATCAAAACGAACAAGAGTATTTTATTATCAAACGTGGTCTGCCCTAAAGGCTGCCAATACAAGGCTTATATAGCCCCTTGGGACATCTACATCGTCCCCAAACTATGTACAACTCAACCCTATATGGTTTTAGATACGAACTCTCACAAAAAGGAAACTATATTTTCCACTTGTCATATTGTTTCGGTCATAACTTTTTATCATTGATGAATTTGAAGGTGGGACCAGATCCATTGCGTAGCCCTTGAAATTATCTTTCCAACGAGTACAAGAACACCTGAATCGGACTTCGTTTGTGAAAGTTATGGCCTTTTTAGTAACTATCTGTCAGGCTGTCCCGAACCGAATTGAATTCTGAGTTGAATCCGAATTTGAATTGGATTGAGCACGTGGGAAGTCCGAATTTGGCTTAAAAATCTTATTCAAAACTTGTAGTTTAAGTCCTTGCGCTCCTCCTTTTTTGCTCTCCCACTGCATGGGCTTCTTTCCTCCTTGATCAGCTGCATGGGCTTCTCCATTGTTTTGGCCCCAGAATCATCACAATATTCAAACCTGACAATATTTAATGCGGCTCAATACTTCTTTCCAGTGAAATAATGTATTTGACTTAAAAGTGCTAAGCATGTGCGTATCCGCATCAACGACTATTTGAATAGTTTTGACTCTTCAGAGTTTACACACTTTACCCACAAGAGACAGCCCACTCGTTGCCCCCACACGATTCGTTAGACATGCGGTTGAGTAAGCCATCACAGTAACCGTTCACAGTACCTCGCCCCTTCCATCATCTCAGCCCTATGAGCTTGGCCCGCTGGCGGTAGGTCTCATAGGTTGTGTAGGATGTTCCCCTTCTATGCGCCTAGCAGCTGGCTACCCACACAGCTAGCACGCCGTAGAAGAACTTCACCCTATGCGGGTGCCCCATTCAAGCCATCGCACAGATTGTCACTTGCACTATCTCACCTCCTCCACTGATGTTGATGACTTTTAGGGTCCGGTAAATTTACTAGGCCAATTTGTACTTTACAGACTTGTGGTTGTACTTGTTTTACACATGAGGTCATGACAAGATTCAGTCCTTAGGGTTATCTGGGTGGTTCTACCACAAACAACACTCTTGTGCACTACTGCACCATACCCCCCGAACCATCCACCCAGATAGATAAGCAATTTGAGATTTTTGGGGAGCATAAAATAATCATACCAAAATATACCAGTCATTACCACCATAACTACCCGAACTAGTTTCTCATGATTAAAAGTGATGATGATGCCAGGAGCATTTCTGCGTCCCCCGAGTATCTAAGCAGTGCTAAGCATGGCGTATAATTACGGATTTATTTTTGAAAGGTTATCATTACAATTTTACTAGGGTGACAAGGTTCACATATTCAAATATTCCAAAGGAGGGGTAATATTAATCAAGGTTAGCAATGGGCATATAACTAGAATCTTAAAACAAATGTATGTTTGCGTATAAAATAACAGCATACAATTTGATAATTTAAACCAAAGTAATTTGCAGAAAATGTAGGCTCAACATGATCAACGTATTGACTCGCCTTGCGCGGTTTACTGCGGTCTTGAGCTCACTCAAAGCTTTCTCCTTCATTGATCTTGAGCTTCTGGTCTTCATCTTCCCCGCGATCTTGATCTCACTTGATCCATTGAATCTTCAGGACTCCAATTTCTAATTACGCGATAAACAACTGAATCCAAATAAAGGCAAACAACTCAAAAGATCCAAACAACTCCAAGTAAACTCAATTTAGCTTTATTATGAGTTAGTGGTGATTTGGGTGATTTGAGGCAAGATCAATGGGGTGCGGAGTGTTAACGGAGTCAACAGAGCTTGAGCAAAGTGAGGAAAATGATAACCAGGAAATCCGCCAAGACGGGTGTCAAGGAGGGTTCGAGATATAGGAATATTCACGGAAATATTCTTCTTTTGGTTCAAGGGTGGCTGGGTATAGCCGACAGTAGAATACCATGGATCGATCTTTTATTTAATAATTTCTTTTATTATTTTTATATTTATTTAGGGAGTTCCATGAGCCAGGTTAGACCTATGTGCTGATATATAATCTTAGCTTGTTATTTCTTGAATGGCACTAACTGTACATCGTAAGAGCATTAACCCTGAGCATTTTGAGTTAAGGGTTAGTCGATATGTTAACAATTTTTCAGCATTATGTTCCCTATTGTTATATTTATTACAGTCTTTTATACAAGCCACATACTTATAGTTTAAATATTAACAGCTAACACGTTTATTTAATGGTTGTTCGTGAAAGTATTTTCATGACTTTTTAAATATATCGGAACGACAGTCATACTTTAGATGGTTAATTTTGTATCACTTAATTATATACTGCTTTAGTTGTGCAAATAGTTTTTACAATATATTCTATAGTCATTTTATGTGGAATGTTAATCTAAATACCAACTGTCATTATTAACTAAATCTAGCATTTGAGATTTATTTATCGGCGATGTACTAATGGTGGGGTTTATATTATACATCATGACTTTCTAATTTAAATATGCATTTCATTTTAAATGGTTTTGGCATATCCTTTAATTAATTTTTTTTGATGTGGCTTGATCTTGTCATTCACCTAGTTACGTTTGAATTGAGATTGATGAGGACATGACCCCTATGGATACAATCATATTTGCTATGCTTGTTGTCCTAATTACAAGAGTTCCTACGCATCGCTTAAATTATAAGGTGAGCTCGTTTCAAAGAGGTTTCACTTTGTTTGACAAAGAACTTATGATATTGCATAATGAGAGTTTGTTGCGTTTGTTATTATGTACCGACATTTATGATGAAGATCATGCAATACGTGAGGCTACACATATGCTAAAACCGAGGACGGTTTTCTATCAAGAAGGGGAGGATGATGTGACCACGCCACAAACACATACGATAATAGCGCCCAATATCAAGATTGAACTAAAGGTGAATTCGTGTCTTCAGCCTTCATATGTTACTAAGAATAGACCGCTACCTAATGCAAGTGATTTAATTGTGCTTAGGAACTTGGGAAAGGATGAAGGAAAGAGACATGGAGTCCTGGACATGCATGGAAGGAATAAGGGAGGTCACCACGTCACTTTGGGACCAATTCAAGCACGAATTCGAGTTGGACACGTTTTGGAATCAGACTCGGACTGCTGCGATGGTACCAAGTTCAAACGGGCATAACTTCCTCATACAGACTCCGTTTGGGACGTTCTTGTACTTCATGGAAAGCTTATGAAGTCTACTTTCCAACGGATCCAACCTCATCTTCAAATTCTATCCGATCCGGGCGCAATCATTAAAAGAGTCCACGTTGGTCACGTACTGGAATCGGATTCGGACTGCTGCAATGGTGCAAGTTTAAACGGACATAACTTCCTCATACGGACTCCGTTTGGGACGTTCTTGTACTTCATGGAAAGTTTATCAAGTCTACTTTCCAATGGATCCAACCTCATCTTCAAATTCCATCCGAGCCGGCCGAAATCATCAAAACAATCCACATAGGTTTCTGAGTCCGAGTCAAAAGGGTGCTGCGCCACCTCCACTTGGGCCCATGGGCCTTGTAACCCTAGGGTGTACCCTTTGGGACGCCTCCCCTGGTTGTTTTCACTATATAGGAGCCGCCGCCTCTGTTTCTAGGACTTAGGTTTTGTTTAGATCAGTTTAGCCCCATGTGCAAACTCCACGTTGTCTCTTGTGTCGGCTAGACCAACAGATTCGTGTTACAGAACCTCAACTATCCTTGTGCGACTTTTATATCTAGCAAATTCAGGTTGCTCACTATCCTTGTTCTTGCTTGTTCTTCGATTGCATGCAGGAATAGACCTTCGTGGTCAGGTCAACCGCGTTCTTGGCACGGTTGATAACATCTTGGGGTTGGTTCAGCGATTGCTAAGGCGCAAGTGACGTCTCGTACGGTTATAGTCGGATCGCAAGAGTCATCTCCACCGAAATCGATAGTTATCATCCTATCGGAAGATCGGGACCCCGTCGCCGCATCAGGTGGTATCAGAGCTTCAGTTCACCGGTAGGAATTCTTTGTATCCCTAGTTAGTAGATTGATTTTTATTTCCCATAGTCTAGAAAAATTGCCCCACAAAAAGAGTTAATTTCCGCTGTCCAAACCCCGTCGTGCCTTTCAATCTGTTAGTTTTGGTTTGCTAAATTGAATTTGTGTCCGTTTTAGCTTTGTCTAGTTGCTGGTCATATCCTTGATTCCAAAAAAAAAATCCAAACAAAAAAAAATCTCCACCCCAAACCCTAATTCCAATTTCGGCTGATCTGTCCTTTCTCTGCAGCCGCCACCAAAAACGCCATATCTTTTGATTCCGAGATTATTGTTGAGTGAGACCACCGCCATTAGATTCAAAAATTTATCATCCATCTATCTGTAAAATTTCACGTCTTTCCAGCAAGGCAGTTAAGAGATATCTGCGGTGGAAGTTGACCCAAAATTCCAGATTGAATCTGCAACAGTCGGCACTTGTGAATTTTGTGCGAATTTTTAGGTCGGTTTCCAGACCTTGGCCCAAAAACAAAAGTTGTAGAAAAAGCCGTCAGAAAACGGAGAAAAAAAGAATCATTGAAAAAAAGGCAACTGACAAAAAGTTACAGCCGAAATACCGACGCGCTGTCCAGTGGACAGAAATCTTCAGTTTCCAAGTTTTGGAACAATCCTTGTGTTCTTCAATTCCATATTGCATTCGATCGAATTATCTTGTATTTACCACTCCCATACATTGCCATACACTTATTTTAGCCTTCTTCCATCTTTGGTTGATCAGCAACATAGGCTAAGTGCTAGATACGAACTATAATTCAATTCTGTGCAATTTCTGAAATTAATTGATTGTTTTCCTTTGCTACAAAATGCATAGCCTATCCAACTCCACTTTTCTACAACCGAACAGGTCTCGCTGTACCTTGCAATCGCTATACTCATCACTTGAGTTAAGTTATCACGAACCAGCCACCGGTTACACCACCTGTTTTGCATTGGTAAGAACTTGTAAGAGCTTGGTAAGAGTTTGAGAGATGTGTGACTTGTGAAGCTCCACCTCCTAGTAGTTTATAGGGACTTACATAATTCTAGTGTATTTCCTTGTTTTCTGCTAACCATGACAGGTTCAAGATCACATTGTAGCAATTTTTGTGAGACCAACAACTTGTTGGATCGTATTAATAAGACCCTCACCACCATCAACAACAGAATTGAGGGATCCAATGATCACGACCGTTGTCGACTTCGACAAAATCAACAAGGCACAGGTAGGTTAACAAGAGAGGTATGTGATGATGATGCCAAGTTTACAATTCCGCCATTTGCTGGTAGATATGACCCTGAAGCTTATCTTGATTGGGAAATACAATTAGATGGAAATTTTGCATGCTATGATTTTCCGATGATGAAAGAGTTAGGGCTGCTACTAGTGAATTCACTGATTTCGCATTATTTTGGTGGAGGAAACAATGTAGACTACCACATGTACCTAAAACTTGGAATGTTTTGAAACGAGTGATGAGATCTACATTTGTTCCTTCATATTATTCACGTGACTTGTTAAACAGATTGCAACGTTTAGAACAAGGTAGGAGAACTGTAAGTGAATACTATGAAGAATTGAAAGCTCTTTTGTTGCGTTGTGGCTTAGAGGAACATGCTGAAGCTACAGAGAATAGATTCTTACGTGGCCTTAATAAAGAAATTCAGGACCTTCTCATTCACAAAGAATATAATTCTCTCCTCATTTGTTTATACTTGCATGTAATGTTGAACGTCAGATTGAGAAGAAATTGAGAGTGCTTGATGATAAGAAACATGAGAGCAAACCCATGTTTGTGCCTTTTCTGTGACTAACAACTTGCAGGCAGTTGAGAACCATGTCAAAAAGGAGCATGAGTTGATTGAACCATCGATTCCATTCGTTGAGAACGAAGATGAGGAGATGGATGCACCTACATCATCTGAGGAGCCAAAAGGTAAAGATCATGGTGCTATCATCACTCACGGTGAGTATGCTTGTGAAGAACAACAATTATGCACCGTTCATGCTATTTTAGAGCAAAACTTAGTGGAAAACAATTCTGACATGCCCATATTTCAAGTAGAGAATTCACACTGCATTGATTTGAGTGTTGAGAATACGTTGAGTGCACCTTGTCAAAAAATAATTGAATTGCCTACTGTTTTGAGTGATTCATGTGATGAATTAATCACATACAATGATCATGTGGCTTTGGTTAGACATAAAGAAGTTTTAACTAGAATTTCTCCTGCCAATTCATTGTGTTACATCATGTTGGATCTTCCTATGAAATTGTCACATGCTTTGGAGAAAGTTTCTGAACTTACATGTTCAAAATTCTTGTTTAGTGCCTACACCCCTGGGTATAAGTTTAATTTGATTGGAGATTATGGTGTAGGAAATCAATTTCTTGTATATCGAATATGCATAACTTGTGACCACATGGATGAATTGCAGCTTGTTGTTTTGAACAACAACTCTTGTATGCTCAATCTTGTTCATTATGAAAGAAAAATAAATTTTAGTGATCATTCAATGCCTATGTGTTCTTCTCTTATTGAACCATCTAACATTGGCAATCTGAATAATGAAATTGATGTATGGAAGAACTTGCAAATATTTTCACCCTTACTAGATGAATTTGCTATTGTTCAATTGAAATATGATTATATGGATAAACTTTGTTTGATTCCAAAAGTTGTAGCTTTGCCTATATGTGCCACCACAACAAGTTTACAACTTCAAGGATTTAAATTGCATAAATGCTTCACTTACATTTGCAAAACAAGTTGCGATAATTACTGTGTGAGAAATTTTGATTTGTTCATTAACATATATGATTACTTTTGGGTTAATAATACAATGAGCTTTTATGATTGCTGCTGTGTTATAACATTAATTGTGCAACAACGAAGAACTGTTAAAACGGATGACATATACATATACCATGCATACACCTTGGCTTCTTTGTTACCATACTTTCAGTTTATCAAAAGCCGAGGACGGCTTTGTTTTCAAGAAGGGGAGGATGATGAGGACATGACCCCTATGGATACAACCATATTTGCTATGCTTGTTGTCCTAATTACAAGAGTTCCTATGCATCGCTTAAATTATAAGGTGAGCTCGTTTCAAAGAGGTTTCAGTTTGTTTGACAAAGAACTTATGATATTGCATAATGAGAGTTTGTTGCGTTTGTTATTATGTACCGACATTTATGATGAAGATCATGCAATACGTGAGGCTACACATATGCTAAAACCGAGGACGGTTTTTTATCAAGAAGGGGAGGATGATGTGACCACGCCACAAACACATACGATAATAGCGCCCAATATCAAGATTGAACTAAAGGTGAATTCGTGTCTTCAGTCTTCATATGTTACTAAGAATAGACCGCTACCTAATGCAAGTGATTTAATTGTGCTTAGGAACTTGGGAAAGGATGAAGGAAAGAGACATGGAGTCCTGGACATGCATGGAAGGAATAAGGGAGGTCACCACGTCACTTTGGGACCAAGTCAAGCACGAATTCGAGTTGGACACGTTTTGGAATCAGACTCGGACTTCTGCGATGGTACCAAGTTCAAACGGGCATAACTTCCTCATACAGACTCCGTTTGGGACGTTCTTGTACTTCATGGAAAGCTTATGAAGTCTACTTTCCAACGGATCCAACCTCATCTTCAAATTCTATCCGATCCGGGCGCAATCATTAAAAGAGTCCACGTTGGTCACGTACTGGAATCGGATTCGGACTGCTGCAATGGTGCAAGTTTAAACGGACATAACTTCCTCATACGGACTCCGTTTGGGACGTTCTTGTACTTCATGGAAAGTTTATCAAGTCTACTTTCCAATGGATCCAACCTCATCTTCAAATTCCATCCGAGCCGGCCGAAATCATCAAAACAATCCACATAGGTTTCTGAGTCCGAGTCAAAAGGGTGCTGCGCCACCTCCACTTGGGCCCATGGGCCTTGTAACCCTAGGGTGTACCCTTTGGGACGCCTCCCCTGGTTGTTTTCACTATATAGGAGCCGCCGCCTCTGTTTCTAGGACTTAGGTTTTGTTTAGATCAGTTTAGCCCCATGTGCAAACTCCACGTTGTCTCTTGTGTCGGCTAGACCAACAGATTCGTGTTACAGAACCTCAACTATCCTTGTGCGACTTTTATATCTAGCAAATTCAGGTTGCTCACTATCCTTGTTCTTGCTTGTTCTTCGATTGCATGCAGGAATAGACCTTCGTGGTCAGGTCAACCGCGTTCTTGGCACGGTTGATAACATCTTGGGGTTGGTTCAGCGATTGCTAAGGCGCAAGTGACGTCTCGTACGGTTGTAGTCGGATCGCAAGAGTCATCTCCACCGAAATCGATAGTTATCATCCTATCGGAAGATCGGGACCCCATCGCCTCATCAGAGATGATTAAATTTGGACATTTCATCATGGTCATATTTTATTAATGTCTTTAAATTAATAATTAGTTTTGGACTAAATAACAAGGACACATTAATCAAATGTTAAATCTTAAATAATCTTATTTACATCATAATAAAATTTGTTGGCTTCCATGGACTAATTTGTAATTTTCCTTAGTTGAAATGGATTAAAGAAATTCAAAGACAAAAAGAGAAAAAGGGCGCGGCCTGCGGCATCGAACCCGGAACCTGAGACTTGTGACTGTAACGCGCGCTTGGTCCAGCCAAATGGGCGGGACGCCTGGGCTGACTGAGAAGCCACAACAATTCATAAGAGCCAGGGAGTGGCTGAGGCCAGAACAGAAGAGGCAGCCGGCCGAAACAGAGGAAAGTGGTGGCGTCGTGGGGTGAGCTTGCCGGCGGCGATTGATGGCCGGAGAGGCGATGAAGACAGTCAAAATGGGACAAGGGGAGGATGAGCCAGCTACAGGAGGCGGCGCATTTGATACGGGGTCACCCGATCTTCTCGACGTAGGATGGATACTCACGGGAGTCTTGATGAATCGTAATGATCCTCCAATGCCAGTGCAAGGGACGAACACTATTTAATCCTACAAAACACACTCGTGTTGATTTCGCCGACCACTAAGCAAAGATCAATCGTGCACCGAATTCCCAGCGGAAAGGCTGAACGATCTTGATTGAAGAAAACACTCCTTCAGCAGCAATGCTAAACTCGAAAACTTTAGTAGATTGATTTTTCTCAAACGTGGTCTGAGCAAAACAAAGGGGATACAAGAGGGTTTTATAGTGCCTCCCCGAACTCACGCAAGGAAAGTCTTGGCCGAATCAATCCCTTATACGGTCAAGGTGTCCCATTCCAATTCCTAAAACTTAGCAATCTGTTTCCTTTATTTTCGGGCTAAGCCCCTATCCTATTATAAGACCGAGATTGAGTTGGACTCGGTCACCCTTTGGCACGCAGGGCACATCTTGTACACGCCATGAGATATATGATCACGTGGCCTTCCATTGATTAGCTCCTTGCCCGCATGGACTCTTTTTCTCATGACTCGTGGCCACTTGGTCCTTCTCCACTTGATCTTCTGTTGCTTCAAATCTGAGAACACATGACATATTTGCATTAGGTAGTATGCTATTCTCATCTAACATAATAGAAGACTCTTTAAGAAACAAAACCACCTGTTGTTGAAGTAGCTTAGCTCTTGCTCTTGTCATAGGACCTTTTGGAGCCTCATCACTAGCTTTGTCATGCACACTTGGAGTGGATGAAGAATGTGTAATAGAGATGTCCGCATCATCCTCCCCCTCTTGAAAAGGAGTCGTCCTTGACTCTGTGCCATCTTGTCCAAAGAATGGTGATAAATCAGCAACATTAAAAGTAGTACTCACCCCATAATCGTTTCCTGGAAGCTCTATCTTGTATGCGTTGTCATTGATCTTGGCAAGTACTTTAAAAGGACCATCACCACGGGGCATCAATTTTGATTTACGCTTCTCCGGAAAGCGTTCTTTGCGAAGATGCACCCATACTAAGTCACCTGGTTCAAATAGCATTTTCTTTCTAGTCTTGTTAGCTTTCGAAGCATAAGCACGTACCTTCTTTTCAATTACCTCTTTAGCCTTTTCATGGAGCTTTTTCACAAAATCAGCACGCTTAGAAGCCTCCATATTTGTACGTTCTTGTAATGGAAGTGGCATCAAATCAAGTGGTGTGATCGGTTTGAAACCATACACCACCACAAATGGACACAATTGAGTTGTAGAATGCACCGCCCGATTATATGCAAATTCAACATGCGGTAGGCAATCTTCCCACTCTTTCAAATTCTTTTGGATCATTGTCCGCAGCAGCATTGAAAGTGTACGGTTCACCTCCTCCGTCTGTCCATCTGTTTGTGGGTGACAAGTCGTTGAAAACAACAACTTTGTCCCAAGCTTGGCCCACAAAGTTTTCCAAAAGTAGCTCATGAACTTGACGTCACGAGCGGAAACAATAGTTTTTGGCATTCTGATGAGGACATCCCTTCCATGGATACAACTCAGCCACAGCAAGTGTTACAAGGACCACTCACTCGAGCTCGTGCTCGTCAACTTAATTACCAGGTGAATTCATTCCTAGGTTCATGTATTACTGAGAATAGACCGCTACCTAATGCAAGGGATTTAATTGTGCTTAGGAACCTGGGAAAGGATGAAGGAGAGGGACGTGGAGTCATGGACATGCATGGAAGGAATAATGGAGTTCACGACGTCACTTTGGGGCCAAGCCAAACAAGAATTCGAGTTGTACACGTTCTGGAATCAGATTCGGACTGCTGCGAGGGAGCCAAGTTCAAACGGGCATAACTTTCTCATACGGACTCCGTTTGGGATGTTCTTGGACTTCATGGAAAGCTTAAGAAGTCTACTTTCCAACGGATAAAACCTCATCTTCAAATTCCATCTGAGTCGGCCGTAATCATCAAAAGACTCCACATTGGTTTCTGAGTCCGAGTCAAAAAGGGTGCTGCGCCACCACCACTTGGGCCCATGGGCCTTGTAACCCTAGGGCGTGCCCTTGGACGCCCCCCTGGTCGTTCCCCCTATAAAGGAGCCGCCGCCTCCATTGCTAAGACTTGGATTTCGTTAAGTTTAGGTTTAGCCATTGTGCAAACTTTTGTTCTTCAGTTGTGTCGGTCGACCACCTGTCAAGACATCTTCGGAATCCCAACTTTGTTACCCGCCATACACTTTGTGCTTTATTCATATCTGCAATATCAGATTGCCTACATCTTATTCTTGCTAGTTCTTTGATTGCTCGTAGGGATTGAACTTCGTGTTCAGGTTGATCGTGCTTCCAGCGAGATCAATAACATCTCGGAGTTGGTTCAGCGATTGATAAGGCGCAAGCGTCGTCGTACGGTTGTAGTCGGATCGTGAGGGTCATCTCCACCGAAATCGATAGTTATCAATCTCATCGAAAGATCGGGCACCTCGTCTCCATCACATTCCATGCAACCTCACAATCTCCCTGAAAAACAAGTCAGCTACATGCGACGCATCGTCGCTCTTATGACAGGGAATAAAATGTGCCATTTTAGAAAACCGATCCACAACAACAAAGACTGAATCCCTCACCCTCTTGGTCCTAGGTAATCCTTACCCTCTTGGTCCTAGATAATCCCAACACAAAATCCATGCTAATATCTTCCCAAGGAACATTAGGAACTGGAAGTGGAGTGTACAAACCATGTGGATTGAGTTTTGACTTTGCTTTATGGCATGTGATGCATCTTTGAACAAATCTCTCGACGTCGCGCCTCATCCTTGGCCAATAGAAGTGATCAGCCAACATCAAGTATGTCTTCTCTCTTTCAAAGTGACCCATCAATCGTCCTACATGAGACTCCTGCAAAAGTAGCAAACGCACAGAAGAATCTGGAACACATAGTTTGTTCATGCGAAAGAGAAATCCATCATGAACATAAAACTTATCCCACCCTTTCCCATCTTTGCAATTAGAATATGGTGCTGAAAAGTCATGATCAGAAGCATACAAATCTTTCAAACTCTCTAGCCCTGGAACCTTTACTTCCAATTGAGTGAAAAGCACATGTTTTCTAGACAATACATCAGCTACCACATTTTCCTTGCCTTTCTTGTATTTAACAACATATGGAAAAGTTTCAATGAATTCAACCCACTTAGCATGTCTACGGTTCAGTTTAGCTTGTCCTTTCAAATATTTCAATGCTTCATGATCAGAATGAATGACAAATTCTTTAGGCCAAAGATAATGTTGCTAAGTCTCTAATACGCGCACAAAAGCATACAATTCTTTGTCATAAACAGGATAATTCAATTGTGCACCATGAAGTTTCTCACTGAAATATGCAACAGGTTTTCTATCTTGCATCAAAACACCACCAATACCTATTCCACTAGGATCACATTCAATCTCAAAAGTTTTAGTGAAATCAGGTAAACACAAGCAATGGTGCTTCAGTCAAGCGCTTCTTCAATTCAGCAAAAGCTTTGTCTTGTTTTTCCCCTAGTCAAAAGTGATTCCCTTTTTAGTTAATTCATTTAATGGGGCAGCAATGGTGCTAAAGTCTTTCACAAATCACCTATAAAAACTAGCAAGACCATGGAAGCTATGAATTTGACTAACATTCATAGGAGTAGGCCAATTGCGAATAGCTTCAATTTTAGATTCATCAACTTCAATTCAATGGGCTGAAACAACATAGCCTAAGAACACCACTTTGTTTGTGCAAAAGGTACACTTCTCAAGATTAGCATACAATTTTTCAGCTCTTAGCACTTCTAGCACTTGTCTAATGTGTTCAACATGTTCTTGCAATGAGCGGCTATATATCAGAATGTCATCAAAATTTTCCAGTGAAGTGAAGTGTCTCAAAACATGGTTCATTAATTGATGAGGCGACGGGGTCCCGATCTTCTGATAGGATGATAACTTCGATTTGGAGGAGAACGACTTTGACGATGCGGCTACTAACCGGTCACGACCAGAACGCCAAGCAATCGCTAAACCACACTCCAAGTCGTTATCAACCGTGCCAAGAACGCGGTTGACCTGACCACGAAGGTCTATTCCTGCATGCAACCGAAGAACACGCAAGAACAAGATAACAAGCAATCTGAAATTGCAAATATTTATATTAAGCTCAAAAGGTGGGATTCCACAGAAGGTTCTTTACGGTTGGTCTAGCCGACACAAGCGAAGAACAAAAGTTTTCACCATGGAAAAACTAATCAAACGAAATCCAAGAAAACTACAGGGGTGCGGCCTCCTTAAATAGGGGAGTGGAAGCCACACAAAACTAAGAAACAAAGGGGTGATACTATTTTACTGTTCACGTGAACAGTACTCGGCCATGAATAGTGGGGTTAGCACCTTCCTCTTAGACCCATGTATTACAAGGCCCAATTTGGCCCAGACAGGTGGTGTAGCAACTTCTTTTGATGATTGCGGGCTGTACAGAAGGAATTTGCAAGCATGGCTGGATCCATTGGAAAGAGGACGTGAAAAGCTTTCCATCAAGTACTCATGGACCTCGAACGGACTCCGTATGTGAATGTTATGCTCGTTTGAAGTTGGACCTGTCAAGCTGAATCCGAACTGATCTGGAGGCCGAATTGGATTCCAAAACGTGTCCCACTTGAACTCTTGCTTGAATTGATCCAAAAGTGACGTGGTGACCTTGAGCAAGAGTTTGGAAAGGCGTTGACTTGGTCTTGATATATTATTTGGCTTCCCTTTAGGTGGACCCCAGCCACGAGCGCGTAGCGTTAATGCAATCCTCCTTATATAGCTAGACAAATATACATTTTCATCTTTAGTTAGCATCATATTCTTATTTAAAATAAATTGAAACCGAAGAAACGAATTCACCTTTTGTTTATTCTTGGGAACTTCGGTCGTATATGTGGCGTGGTCACATCATTAATCGCATGAATGTACTAGGAGCATTAGATAAACCAAAAGGCATCACTAACCATTCATACAATCCAAATTTTGTTTTAAAAGCTGTCTTCCACTCATCACCATGTTTCATTCTAATTTGATGATATCCGCTACGCAAATCAATCTTAGAAAAGATAGTAGAGCCACTCAATTCATCAAGCATATCATCTAACCTAGGAATAGGATGACGATATCGAATGGTAATATTGTTGATTCTACGCACATTCTCCATGTACCATCTTTTTTAGGAACAAGAATGACAGGAACGGCACAAGAACTAAGACTTTCGCATGCGTACCCTTTTTCCATGAGCGCTTGGACTTGCCGCTGAATTTCTTTTGTCTCCTCCGGGTTTGTGCAGTACGGCGGCCGGTTGGGAAGTGGAGCTCCCGGTACCAAGTCAATTTGATGTTCGATGCCTCGAATGGGTGGTAAACCAGCGGGTACCTCCTCCGGAAAGACATCTTCATAAGCCTGTAACACTTGAGAAACCACACTAGGAAGAGAGGTTAAGTCATTAGTAGAAAGCAAAACATCTTTATACAGCAAATACCAAATGCTCCAAAGTGGAATCATCTCTCATTTCTCTCAGATTAGATTTGGTGGCTATCATAACTAACTTTTTCTCTCCCTCATCCTTTCTTTTTCCACTCAATTTTAGCTTGTGGCTCTCTCTCACCTTTTGTGGAATCACATTCTTTTGCTCCTTCCCTTTCTCACTCCCTACTTTCACCTCAACTTTTTGCATGTTATCATGTATGATTTGAGAAGGAGTTAATGGCTGTAGCGTTATTTCCTTATTGTTCCACATGAATTTGTACCGATTAGTTCTACCGTCATGAATAACAGAACGATCATATTGCCATGGCCTACCTAATAACAAGTGACATACTTCCATGGACACAACATCACATTCTACAGTATCACGATAAGAACCAATCTGAAAGCTAACATCAACAGTGTACCCAACATTCATGGAACCATTATTATTCAACCACTGAATTTGATATGGATGTGGGTGTTTCTTGTATTTTAATCCAAGTTTAGTGCAAAGTTCTTTGCTAGCTAGGTTATGACAACTACCTCCATCAATAATAACTTTGCAACACTTACCATCTTTACTTACCTGAGCTCTTGTTTGGAAAAGGTTGCAGCGCTATTCATGGTTGGGTTTTGCTTGAAAGCTCAATACCGAAGGGGTGCACACAAGGATAGGACCGGACTCGGGGTCACAATACCCATCCCTATGTGTTTCTTCTTCTCTTTCTTCCTCATGACAGTCCTCAAACGCCTCAAAATCAGCAAGGTGCTTTCCATCTTCTTCAGCAGAATCATATTCTCCATTCTCAGTTACCAACATTACCTTGCTATTAGGACAATCCTTTTGCATATGTCCGCGACCAAGACACTTGAAGCATTGGATGGAGCTACTCTTGGCCGTAGACCCAACAGAAGATGATGAAGATGGGACTGGTCCTCTTTTTGGAAAGGAAGGAGTGGCGTTCTTGGCACTCAGGGCATTCTTCGCGTTGTCTACCTTGAGCTCCCAAGTGAGGTATTCTTCGCGTTCATGTGTACGTGAAAATGAAAGCATTGTAAATTTGAGCATACCAAATTTCTCCTCGTGTGGTCGTTCTTCGCCGTAACGATTACGGCGATGGTAGCCGTCATCGTAGTGTAGAAAGTCAAAGTGAAGTGCTCCCCCACCACGGCCTCCATGTCCATGGCCCCTCCCTGGACCATGGAAGCCGCCCCCTACACCTCTCCCAGGCGGGGGTGGACGGCTGACGTTTGCCACCATGCGGTCTCGCCATTGTGGTGCATCCTGGCCACCTCGAGCAACACCTGCTTCTTCATCTCGTGGAGGTAGGCCACCCCCACGATGAACAATGCCTTCCTCTTGTGGTGGTCGAAGTGCGTGCACCACATCGTTCACAATGTTGGTACGTAGCACAATCATTTCTTGGTTCATCTCAATGCGCATGTCTTTTGTGGAATTATTGATCTCTGCCTTGAGTTGCTCCTCCAGGGCAGAAGTAGTGGCGGCGAACTCATTGCGCAAAGTTCCCCTCAAAGCTTGGAATTGAAAACGAGTCACCGGGGAATTCATACCATGCTCCTCTCCCATGTTGTCGTCTCCACCTGACATGGTTAGTAGCATAAAGAAGACACAAAAGCCACAAATATATGGGTGATATGTGGAGTCACTCAATCTCACTTTTCCTCAACCAAGTAAAGTTTTTACCTTTCCGAAGTGAATTGAGGCCAAAAGAAACTTACACTTGGTGGTGGCTACAATAACAAGTGATGATCAAGCGGATTTAAAAGTGACTCACAATTGCACGGCAAAGGATATTATGTGGAGCTTGGTTAGGAAGTTTTTATCCTACACGATCTGAGTTTCACGATGTTGTAAAATTAAGTAATAATCCAAGCTAGAAATTATTGCTTATGTGCTGATCCAAAAGATATAAGTGAAGTGTATGAACGCACACATAAAGATCAATGTGACTCAATGCAACAAAGGAATGAGCTAAATAGAAACAATTAGGAACAATAGCTCGTTTGCATCAAGTACTAGAAGAGACACTAGCCAATTGCAATAACAAGAATAGAGGGCACAGGATTGCTCAAGAATTTTAGTCACTCAAACTGAAAGTATGAACTAGAACCAATCACCCAAATCAGCCTCCTCACCTTTTTTTCACTCTTTTTTTTCTCACCTCTTTTTTTTTGCTACCTTGCCAATCACCCAAAACTCACTATTCTGAGTCTATTGAGGTATGTGGGTCACAAACTTTTTGTGGATGGTAGGGGTATAAAGGTAATTAAAGGGGTCACAAACTCACTATTCTCTCTCTCTAAACTCTCTATCTTGATTGAAGAAGATACTCCTAACTCCATAAGGAATTTGAAGGTGGAACCAGATCCATTGTGTAGCTCTTGAAATTTTCTTTCCAACGAGTCCAAGAACACCTGAATCGGACTCCGTTTGTGAAAGTTATGGCCTTTTTAGTAACTGCCTGTCAGGCTGTCCAAAACTGAATCCGAATTGAATCCTGAGTTGAATCCGAGTTTGAATTGGGTTGAGCACGTGGAAAATCTGAATTCGGCTTGAAAATCTTATCCAAAACTTGTAGTTTAAGTCTTTGAGCTCCTCCCTTTTTGCTCTCCCATTGCATGGACTTCTTTCCTCCTTGATCAGCTGCATGGGCTGCTTGGCTTTCTCCTTTCCATTCCCATGGGCTTTGAGCTTTTTGTTCTTGGTAGCAAATAGGATTACCCTCCTTGTACTTCTCCATTGCTTTGGCCCCGAAATCATCATAATATTCAAACTTAATAATAAACAAGAATTTGGCATAAGGTAGTATATCATTCCCACGAATAGAAGGAAATTCATTAAGAAACAAATTCACCTGACAATATTTAATGCGGCTCAATATTTCTTTCCAGTGAAATAATGCATTTGATTGAAAAGTGCTAAGCATGTGCGTATCCGCATCATCCTCCCCTTCTTCAAGAATAGCCGTCCTCGGCTTTTGATAGCCTGAAATTGTACTAAACAAAGAATACAATGTGTATGCATGGTATATGTATTGGTCAGTTACACTAGTAAGCAAAAAGAACAACACATACGCGTGGTATATGTATTAATCAATTATTGTGTCATTCTCATTCTCACTGTTTTGCACAAACCAATTGATAATAAAACAGCTATCAAATGCATACATTGCAATGTTTTCATTCACACCATTCTCCCTCCCACAAGAAAAAGTCATCCTCGACTTTGCGAAGTACGTGGACAAGTCGTTAATGGGCAAAATCAGATCAAACAGTTCAAATATGGAAGAGAAGATTTTAAGTTCCTTCCGTGCTTCAACTGCGCTACTCTGATTATTTGTACATGATTGTACATTAAAGGATGAATAAGTAGGTTTAAGAAATCTTTTAAAACATGAAGCACTATTGTTGAAACTCATCTCATTGTGATCATGATATGGCACAAAAGATTGTTTATCCAAAATATCCGATTTCAATTCAGCAAGCTTATCACATGTAATGCATATTCGATAAATATAAAACTTGTCATCTACACCATAATCTCCGATCAAATTAAACTTATACGTGTAGGCATAAACACTAACTAGTGATTTTAAACATGAAATTTCAGCAAGATTCCCAACCACACTAGATAGCTCTCTAGGATCATCATACATGATATAGCATAAAGAATCACTAGGAGATATTCGAGTAAGAACTTCCTTATGGGTAATCAATTCCACATTATGTAAATTGAGCAAATAAATTTCAGAACATGGAATTTTCATTCACACATATGAGTTCTCACAAGTACTCACCGTTTCACAATTAATTTCAGCGCCAATATTATTACCTTTATTGTTCTCCTCAGTTGATATAGGTGTTGTAGGTATTAAATCATCATGATGTAACAACGGAACAGCAAGTACTTCATCTTCAACGGTGGTTATCTCCTCATCTTTGACTTCCAATTATGCCGGTTGTTGAATGTTTAGCTCCTCATCTTCATTTTCAACCTGCACAATGTGAGAAACAACACTAGAAGTAGACATTAATGTGTTAGTTTCAAAATCAACCTCACTTTGTCCATCATCTACCTCTTTCTTCTCTTTTGATGTTCCTCTCACATTCTCAATTTGGATGCCCTCAAACTCACATATGGTGGGATCACACATCTCACTCTTTTTATCACTCTCACTCAATTTGGCTATATGGCTCTCATTCTCACATGGGTTTTGACGCATCTCAAATATTGTATGTGTCATTGGGGCGGCACAAGATGTCTCCTTGACCGAAGGGAAAGTCCCATGCTCGGTCATCTTCTCCTCCTCAATAGCACAATTCACAAGATCATGCACGCTACTAAAATATTTATGTTGAAGTGCAGCGGCGATCTTAGAATTTAAGCCACCCCTGAAGTATGCCTTCTCCCTTGATGGACTTGTGACACCAGCACGACGCATCGCATCTTGCAGTTCAAAATAGTAATCTTGGACAGTATTACTCCCTTGTGTGATATTCTCCAGATGGTGAAGCAATTCCTGCACATAATAGGATGGCACAAACTCGCTTCTTATGAACGCCTTCAAATCTGACCAAGATTTAATGAATTATTTTCCAATTAGTTGTTGCCACCAACTATAAGCATAGTGTTCAAACTCCCTCGTGGCACGCATCACCTCTTGGTCTTTGGAAAGTTTCTAAAATCTAAACACTTTCTCCATTCGCCATTCCCACTCAAGATACTCCTCTGGATCATCACTGCCATAGAAAGGAACAAAGCTATCTTCTTCTTGTTGGGGACGAAGTGCTTGCACAATATCATTCACGATGTTTTTGTTTAACACCTTCATTTGTTGATTGAGCTCAATACGGAAATCCTGCATATCCGCCTTAAGTTGTACATGCTTAGCAGTGGTGCCTGATTGGAGCTCTTGTTGCAATGTACTTTTTGATGCCTGATGTTGAAAGCGAGTCACCGGGGAATTCAGACCATGCACCTCTCCCATGTTGTCGTCTCCACCTGACATGATGAGTAGCACAAAGGAGACACAAAAGCCACAATATATGGGTAAATATGTGGAGTCACTAAATCTCACTTTTCCTCTCCCAAGTAAAGTTCTTACTTTCCGAAGTGAATTGAGGCCAAAAGAAACTTACACTTGGAGGTGGTTTCAACAACAAGTGATGATCAAGCGGATTTAAAAGTGACTCACAATTGCACGGCAAAGGATATTTTGTGAAGCTTGGTTAGGAAGTTTTTATCCTACACAATCTGAATTTCACGATGTTGTAAAATTAAGTAATAATCCAAGCTAGAAAATATTGCCTATGTGCTGATCCAATATATATAAGTGATGTGTATGAACGCACACGCAACGATCAATGTGACTCAATGCAACAAAGGAATAAGCTAAATAGAAACAATTAGGAACAATAGCTCGTTTGCATCAAGTATTAGGAGAGACGCTAGCCAATTGCAAACTAAGAATAGAGGGCACATGATTGCTCAAGAATTTTAGTTACTCAAACTGAAAATATGAAATAGAACTACTCACCCAATTAGCCTTCCCTCTCTCTCTCTTTTTCCTTTTTTTTGCTCACCTCTTTTTTTTTTTGCTACCTTGCCAATCACCCAAATATGTTCAACTCACTGTTCTGAATCTATTGAGATATATGGGTCACAAACTTTGAATTTTTTTAATTGGCCGGGATGAGTGATGCACAAGCCCTAATGTTCAGCTAGGAGTATTCAGGAGCAGCCCTCAATGCAATATCAATGACTAGTCTCAAGTATTCAAAGGATATAAGTGAAGCTCGTATGTATGGTGTTCGGCCGTATGGTGTTCAAGGAAGCCAACACGAACACTAACACCTCCCTAGAGTTGGTTTCGAATGTCAACTTCCAAACGGATTCGGTTGTACTCGGATGGATCAGGGAGGAGTTGTGGATACGGACTCAACTTCAAGAGTAAATTGAATCTACTTTTTTTTTGTTTTATGGGGACACAAGATCAAGTTATGCGAAGGAACACAAAGATCAGCACGTAAACAAAATTTCTAATGGATGAAGACTTCATAAAACTCACAAAAAATAGCAGATGCGAAACTAGGGTTTGGATTTTTTTTTGTGTGTTTTCGGTTTATGGACTAGGACAGCAAGTAATAAACTGAAATTTAGAGGGATAAGATCCTACCGAGTAAACTGCGCTCTGATACCAAGATGATACGGGGTCGCCCGATCTTCTCGACGTAGGATGGATACTCACGGGAGTCTTGATAAATCGTAATGATCCTCCAATGCCAATGCAAGGGACGAACACTCTTTAATCCGCCAAAACACACTCGTGTTGATTTCGCCGACCACCAAGCGAATATCTATCGTGCACCCAATTCCCAGCGGAAAGGCTGAACGATCTTGATTGAAGAAGATACTCCTAATTCCATAAGGAATTTCGGTAGCAATGCTAAACTCGAAAACTTTAGTGGATTGATTTTTCTCAAACGTGGTCTGAGCCCTAAAGGCTGCCAATACAAGGCTTATATAGCCCCTTGGGACGTCCATATTGTCCCCAAACCAAGTACAACTCAACCCTATATGGTTTTAGATACGAACTCTCACAAAAGGAAATAATATTTTTCACCCGTCATATTTTTTCGGTCATAACTTTTTATCCGTGATGAATTTGAAGGTGGAACCAGATCCATTGCGTAGCCCTTGAAATTATCTTTCCAACGAGTACAAGAACACCTGAATCGGGCTCCGTTTGTAAAAGTTATGGCCTTTTTAGTAACTGCCTGTCAGGCTGTCCCGAACCGAATCCGAATTGAATCCTGAGTTGAATTGGGTTGAGCACGTGGAAAGTCCGAATTTGGCTTGAAAATCTTATCCAAAACTTGTAGTTTAAGTCCTTGGGCTCCTCCCTTTTTGCTCTCCCATTGCATGACCTTCTTTCCTCCTTGATCAGCTGCATGGGCTGCTTGGCTTTCTCCTTTCTATTCCCATGAGTTTTGAGCTTTTTGTTCTTGGTAGCAAATATGATTACCCTCCTTGTACTTCTCCATTGCTTTGGCCCCGGAATCATCATAATATTCAAACCTAATAATAAACAAGAGTTTGGCATAAGGCAGTATATCATTCCCACGAATAGAAGGAAATTCATTAAGAAACAAATTCACCTGACAATATTTAATGCGGCTCAATATTTCTTTCCAGTGAAATAATGTATTTTGATTGAAAAGTGCTAAGCATGTGCGTATCCGCATCACTTAGAGAGGCAGTAATTTCATGTGGCCTCGCGCTATAGTTATTGTCCCGGACAGCTAGTCTTGAAACTTGCATATCTTTTGACTCAAGCCTCCAATGATGCACCGTTTGTTGTGCTGGAAAGAGGACTTAATTTCCTATCCATTCCTGCTCTCCATGCATGCTGGACACGCCCATATTTATGTGGGATTAGGTAGAAAGTTGGCAGTCAAATTCTGAGGCTGCGCATGCAACGCTTGATGGCCTGAACAGCTTGCTAGTATTCTTGATGTCCAGCTCAGCCTTCTTCACGTCCAACTGGTTATAGGTGGATGTTGTTAAACAATGTACTCCAGTAGTTAAGTCTTGATCCTTGCAATGTGCTCCTTCTGCTTGAATTATCTCCGTAGGTGCAAACCTATGTAAAATAAGCATACGAGACTTAGGCCGCATATAATTCTTATCTTCAAAAATATTAGATTTAGCTAGGCACGCATTCACCTCTTGTTGTATTTGCTTAGTACGGTTCCTAGTCATAGGACCCAAATAAGCCTCTTTTGTAGAAGTTTCAACTTGCAGTTGTGTACAATCTTGTGGAGTAGATGATGAATGAGGTGAGCCAGGGATGTCCTCATCAACCTTCCCCTCTTCAAAAGGAGTCATCCTTGACTCTGACTCTTCTTGACCAACACATGGTGAAAGATCAGCTACATTGAATGTTGGACTCGCAACATAATCCTCTGGGAGCTCGATCTTGTAAGCATTGTCATTTATCTTGGCCAACACATTGAATGGCCCATCTCCACGAGGCATTAGCTTGGACTTGCGCTTGTCTGGAAAGCAATCTTTGCGCAGATGTACCCAAACCAGATCACCTGGTTCAAAAGTCACCTTCTTGCGGTTCTTGTTGGCCTTTGCTGCATAGGACTTGTTCTTCTTTTCAATCCTTCTCTTGTCTTCTCATGAATTTTCTTCACATAAGCAGCACGTTCGGAAGCCTTCACATTACTTCTTTCTTGCATTGGAAGTGGCAGCATGTCGATTGGTGCAATTGGTTTGAATCCATAGACCACCTCAAATGGACACATGCTGGTAGTAGAGTGAACAACCCTATTGTAAGCAAACTCAACGTGTGGTAAACACTCTTCCCATTCCTTTAAATTCTTCTTGATCATTGTTCGCAGCAACGCTGAAAGTGTGCGGTTTACTACCTCTGTCTGGCCATCAGTTTGTGGGTGACATGTTGTTGAAAACAATAACTTGGTTCCTAGCTTTGACCACAACGTCTTCCAAAAGTAGCTCATGAATTTCACATCATGATCTGAGACTATTGTCCTTGGCATTCCATGCAGACGCACAACCTCCCTGAAAAACAACCCAGCAATGTGTGAAGCATCATCGTTCTTATGCATGGAATGAAATGTGCCATTTTTGAGAACCTATCAACAACTACAAACACTGAATCCCTCCCCCTCTTAGTCCTAGGTAGTCCTAAAACAAAATTATGCTAATATCTTCCCAAGGAGCATTTGGAACAGGTAGGGGAGTATATAAACCATGGGGGTTCTGTTTTGACTTAGCTTTGTGACATGTGACGCATCGCTGCACAAATCTCTCAATGTCCTTCCTCATCTTTGGCCAATAGAAATGTTCGGCCAACATTTCAAAAGTCTTCTCACGGCCAAAGCGACCGATCAAGCCTCCTGCATGTGATTCCTGCAACAACAAGGGCCTAACCGAAGAATCTGGAACACATAGTTTGTTAGCCCTAAAAAGAAAACCATCATGCACATGACATTTCTCCCATCCTTTCCCACTGCGACATTTTTCATATGGTTCTGAAAAGTTATGATCAACACCATACAAATATTTTAAACTCTCAAGTCCTGGCACTTTTACTTCTAATTGATACAATAAAGCATGTCTATGGGATAAAGCATCAGCAACTATATTTTCTTTGCCTTTCTTATATTTCACAATATATGGAAATGTTTCAATGAATTCTACCCATTTAGCATGCCTTCTTGATGGAGACGAGGTGCCCGATCTTTCGATGAGATTGATAACTATCGATTTTGGTGGAGGCGACACTCACGATCCGACTACAACCGTACGACGACGCTTGCGCCTTAGCAATCGCTGAACCAACTCCAAAGTGTTATTGACCACGCAGGAGGCACGATCAACCTGAACACGAAGTTCAATCCCTGCGAGCAATCGAAGAACTAGCAGAATAAGACGAAGACAATCTGATATTGCAAATATGAATGAAGCATAAATTGTATTGCGAATAACAAAGATGGGATCTCGAAGCTGCCTTGACAGGTGGTCGTCGGACACAACTGAAGAACAAAGTTTGCACAATGGCTAAACCTAAACTCAACGGAGGCGGCGGCTCCTTTATAGGGAGAACGACCAGGGGGGCGTCCAAGGGCACGCCCTAGGGTTACAAGGCCCATGGGCCCAAGTAGTGGTGGCGCAGCACCCTTTTTGACTCGGACTTAGAAACCAATGTGGAGTCTTTTGATGATTGCGGCCGGCTCAGATGGAATTTGAAGATGAGGTTGGATCCGTTGGAAAATAGACTTCATAAGCTTTCCATGAAGTACACGGACGTCCCAAATGGAGTCCGTATGCGAAAGTTATGCCCGTTTGAACTTGGTTCCATCGCAGCAGTCTGAATCTAATTCCAGAACGTGTCCAACTCAAATTCTCGTTTGGCTTGGCCCCAAAGTGACGTGATGAACTCCATTATTCCTTCCATGCATGTCCATGCCTCCACGTCCCTCTCCTTCATCCTTTCCCAGGTTCCTAAGCACAATTAAATCACTTGCATTAGGTAGCGGTCTATTCTCAGTAATATATGAACCTCGGAATGAATTCACCTGGTAATTAAGTTGACGAGCACGAGCTCGAGTAAGTGGTCCTTGTAACACTTGCTGTGGACGAGTTGTATCCATGGAAGGGATGTCCTCATCATCCTCCCCTTCTTGCATTTGAGTCGTCCTCGACTCAAACTCGTCCTCTTCTCCCAAGTAGGGCTTTAAATCTGCAGTGTTAAAAGTGGGACTCACAGCAAAATCTGCAGGCAGTTCAAGCTTGTATGCATTATCATTAATCTTTTCTAACACCTTGAAAGGACCATCAGCTCTTGGCATCAATTTCGATTTTCTCAATTCAGGGAACCTATCTTTTCTTAAATGCAGCCAAACAAGATCCCCAGGTTCAAAACTTAAATGTTTCCTCCCCTGACTACCAGCAAGTTTATATTTAGTATTCATGCGCTCTATGTTCTCTTTAGTTGTCTCATGCATTTTTAAAATCAATTCAGCATGTTGTTTAGCATCAGGGTTCAATTTCTCCGAAGATGGAATGAGCATTAAATCAATAGGAGCACGAGGCACAAAACCATAAACAACTTCAAAAGGGCACATCTTTGTAGTAGAATGCAATGAACGCTTGTAAGCAAACTCAACATGAGGCAAGCATTCTTCCCACATTTTTAAATTCTTTTTCAACACAGCCCTAAGCATGGTAGACAAAGTTCTATTCACAACCTCAGTTTGTCCATCAGTTTGGGGATGACAAGTAGTAGAAAATAACAGCTTAGTTCCCAATTTAGCCCATAAAGTTCTCCAAAAATGGCTAAGGAATTTAGTATCACGATCTGAAACTATAGTATTGGCACACCATGCAAGCGAATAACTTCACGAAAGAATAAATCAGCAATATGGGTAGCATCATCGCTTTTATGACATGGTATAAAATGGGCCATCTTAGAAAATCTATCAACAACCACAAATATACTATCCCTCCCCTTCTTTGTCCTAGGCAATCCTAAAACAAAGTCCATCGAAATATCTTCCCACGGAACGCTAGGAACGGGTAAAGGCATATATAAACCATGAGGATTAAGTCGTGACTTAGCTCTTTGACATGTAGTGCAGCGAGCAACGTAGCGCTCGACGTCCCGTCCCATCTTTGGCCAAAAGAAATGATCGGCAAGTATGTCCTCAGTTTTCTTCACACCAAAATGTCCCATCAACCCGCCTCCATGTGCCTCCTGTAACAATAGACGAACAGAACTAGCAGGAATGCACAACTTGTTGGCTCTAAACACAAACCCATCATTAATGATAAATTTATTCCACATTTATCCTTCTTTACAATTCAACAGTATGTCCGCAAAATCAGCATCGTGCACATATTGCTCTTTAATAGTCAAGTTGTGATAGCATGGAATATCTCCTAGACAAAGCCTCAGCAATAACATTCTCCTTTCCCTTCTTGTGTTTTATGACATAGGGAAAAGACTCAATAAATTCAACCCACTTTGCATGTCTACGGTTCAGATGACCTTGACTTCGAATATGCTTTAAAGATTCATGATCAGAATGTATAACAAATTCTTTGGGCCATAAATAATGTTGCCAAGTTTCTAAGGTTCGAAAGAGGGCATATAACTCCTTATCATAAGTAGAATAGTTCAAACTAGGCCCACTCAATTTCTCACTGAAGTATGCTAACAACACACCACCTAAACCAATTCCGCTTGCATCACATTCTAGTTCGAAAGTCTTATTGAAATCAGGGAGTTGGAGTAAAGGTGCATGTGTTAACTTATCTTTCAATGTGGTGAAGGCGTTCTCCTGTGCGGCACCCCAAACAAATGGCACGCCCTTCTTGGTAAGCTCATTCAATGGTGCGGCGATGGTGCTGAAATCCTTCACAAAGCGGCGGTAGAACCCGGCAAGTCCTAAAAAGCTCCGCACCCGTGTGACCGTGTTAGGAGTCGGCCAACTCTGTATTGCTTCAACCTTGATCAACTTCAATTCCCTGTGGAGTAACAACATAGCCAAGAAATGCGACTCGATCGGTGCAAAAGGTGCACTTCTCAAGGTTACCAAATAGGCGTGCATCACGTAAAGAATTGAAAACAGCACGTAAATGGTCAAGATGTTCTTCAAATGATTTGCTATATATCAATATATCATCAAAATAAACCACCACAAATCTACCAATGAAAGCACGCAAAACCTCGTTCATTAATCTCATGAAGGTACTAGGTGCATTAGTTAAACCAAAAGGCATTACTAACCACTCATATAACCCAAACTTAGTTTTAAATGCCGTTTTCCATTCATCGCCTAATTTCATGCGGATTTGATGATAGCCACTACGCAAATCAACCTTGGAAAAGACAACAGAGCCACTCAATTCATCAAGCATATCATCTAACCTAGGAATAGGATGACGATACCTTATGGTGATATTATTGATTGCTCTACAATCCACACACATGCGCCATGACCCATCTTTCTTTGGTACCAAAATGACCGGAACAGCACAAGGGCTAAGGGATTCGCGCACATACCCTTTATCAAGCAACTCTTGAACTTGGCGCTGAATTTCTTTAGTTTCTTCTGGATTGGTCCTGTATGGTGCGCGGTTGGGCAAAGATGCACCGGGAATTAAATCAATTTGATGCTCAATCCCACGAAGTGGTGGCAGCCCCGGTGGTATGTCCTTTGGAAAGACATCTTGGTACTCCTGCAAAATGTTAGTGACAGCAGGTGGCAAAGAAGGAGGGATATCCTCAAAGGAAAACAAAGCTTCTTTGCAAACTAATGCATAGCAAACAGAATCACTAGCATTCAGCTCAGTCATGTCAGATTTGGTAGCAAGGAAACAAGCACCTTTCAATTTAATTTCTTTATTCTTCGCATGAACAGATTTAGGTTCTTTCTTTTTATGTTGCTCTTTTTCTACAATCTGATTTTCACTCTCAGCATTCTCTCGGCTTTTCACTCTACTAGCTCTAGCAAGATCATCTTTAACAATTTGTTCCTAAGTCATAGGATGCAGCACAATTTTCTTTCCATTAAACATGAGAGAATATTGATTATTCCTACCATGATGCACACAATCAGTATCGTATTGCCAAGGTCTTCCTAATAACAATGAACAAGCTTGCATAGGAACAACATCGCAATCAACATAATCATGGTATGAACCCATAGAAAAGTGTACTCTCACCATCCGTGTTACCACTGTTGTTGAACCACTGAATATGGTATGGGTGGGTATGAGGTTTGGTTGGCAAAGCAAGCTTCTCCACCATATCCATCCTCGCCAAGTTGTTGCAACTTCCACCATCAATAATTATTCGTATCGAGCGTTCCTTGACAACACCCTTGATTTGGAACAAATTATGGCGCTGATTTTGCTCGGCACGAGACACTTGAGCACTTAGTACGCGTTGCACTATAATGCTCAAATACTTGTCGGCATCTTCGGCGCCAACATGTTCCTCCTCATGGTCAGACTCATCATCATGTCCTGCAGGGTCATTTGCAAGCATGACATATGTTTCATCATCAAGATCACTAGCAGAAGAATACCCACCATCATCGCGTATAATCAATACACGCTTGCTTGGACAGTCCCGCATCATGTGTCCAAAGCCTTTGCATCGATAGCATTGAACGTCCCTCGTCCGTCCTGTCGAAGCAACCGAAGAGGAAGTTTTTGCAGAAAGTTGTGGTGCTGACTTGGGTGCTTCGGAAACTCGTGGCGCTGAATTTGACGTAGTAGGGCGCTGCTTGCTGTTGGAGGCTAATGGTGGGGGCGCCAAAGTGGATGAGGAAGAAAGTCCATGAATTTGTGCGACCTGCAGAAAAGTTAGATCGCGTTCTCGTCTGGCATCCCTACAATTCTCGTTCAGCTTTGCAAGCAAGATGAAACAATCTAGTCATGGAGTTGTAATCTTTGTAATCAAGAATGTCCTGAATTTCACGATTCAACCCTCCCAAAAACCTAGCCATTGATGCCTCCTCATTCTCAACTAACCCACAGCGCAACATACCAATTTGTAATTCCTAATAGTATTCTTCCACAGACTTTGCACCTTGTTGTAAACGTTGCAGTTTATTTAACAAATCACGAGCATAATATGAGGAAACAAATCGATGGCGCATAAGCAATTTTAAAGCCTCCCAAGTGTTTGGTATGTTATTGGGATGTTGACGGCAATGTTCTTTCCACCAAATAGAAGCAAAATCGATAAATTCACTAGTAGCAGCCCTAACTCATCTATTCTCAGGAAAATCATGGCAAATAAATTTTTGATCAACAGCTAGTTCCCAATCAAGATAACCATCAGGATCATATTTACCATTAAAAGAGGGCATAGTGAATTTAACCTTAGCAAAAGCATCATCGTGGTCACGTACCTCACGTCGTGGGGGATCTCTTCGCATACCTTGTCGGTTTAAACGCACATTGTCAACTTCATCTTGTCCCTCTACCGTCACAGCAGGGGGAACAACAGCCGAAGCTTGGGCAATCTCCTCAAGGCGCGCCATAATATCTGCCAAAGATTTGTTAGTGATACCTTGTGCTTTCTCCATCGCAGCAAGCGTTGCGTTTGTCTCAATCTGGGCGCCCTCGAGTTGAGCAAGTCGTTCATTTGTGACTCTGACATCCTCCTCAAGACCCTCCGCATGACGATTCATTTCGCGTGTGAAATGTTGTATGATTCCCTTCGTACGAGGACTATGAGATGAGTTCTGATCTGAAAACTCTCTAGAACCTACCATTGTTAGCAAAAACACAAGAATATGTCCCTAACAAGTACTAGGGTGTGGTGCTCGCACTCAAACCTTCTATCGAATTCTTACCAATTCTTACCAAGCACACAGGGCGATCGGCAACCAGCGATGATAATATATCTGCGAAGATTGGATGGAGCAATTGCCAGGTGAAGCTCAGCCTGTACGGTGTAGAAAAGGTGTAGCTGGGAAGGCTCAAGTTTGGTAGCAAGGAGTAGCAATAATCAATTCAGAAAATGCAAGCTGAAAAATCGTTCAACGCCGGTTGGTGCTGGCCCTAGGCTAGACCATACTAGAGACGCGAGCCTAGAACACAAACGAGTACACCGCGCAGAAAGACAACTAGATGACACTGCACACGGAGTTCCGGAGCTCGAAAAAGGATGCCGTCTGCACGGGGAACCTTAGAATCACTTGTACAAGGGCTCTGTCAATTTTGAGCGAATTCTGAGAAACTTGAGTTTTTCTCGGTTTGCGGGCCCGTTTTGAGGGCCTAAACGACGTTTTTTGGGGTCAAAGCTGCCGCGTATGTGCCTGGTGGCTTACGCGGATCTAAAATCTCTAGTTTTTCAGACTTCTTTTTTTTCGCTCTATGTTCTGATTTCCTTTCCAACGGTTCAAGAATCGCCTCAATTGGAGGTCGTATGCAAAAGTTAGGTGTTTCTCTTTCCTCTTTTTTTCTTCTTTTTTTTAATGCCGCGGCTCTTTTAAATGCGGCTGCCTGTTCCTTCTTTTCTTTTTTTTTCTTTTATTTTTTTTCACACACGACGCGGTTGAAACCTACTCCGAAACCAACTAGGGCAAAGTCTCCCTAGAAACCGAGTCCTCTTCCTTTCCTTCCCTCACCGTGGCAGTTCGGATCTAACTGCAGCGGTGAGACCAAAACGAGAACAGAACTCGAAACTCTAGAGGAACTAGACACTAAGACCAGCAAAGGACACGACGATGCAACCGAAAGTTCAACAATACAATGTACTGAAAAGAAAAATTGCGAGGCTAAGACTGGTTTGGACAGATTGATCTACTGCTAATTTTTTTGTTTTTTTTGTATACTCTAGGTAAGGAATAGCAATCTAATCTATGGTAAACTGGAAATTCTCACCGAGCAACCTGGCGCTCTGATACCACTTGATGGAGATGAGGTGCCCGATCTTTCGATGAGATTGATAACTATCGATTTTGGTGGAGGGGACTCTCACGATCCGACTACAACCGTACGACAACGCTTGCACCTTAGCAATCGCTGAACCAACTCCAAAGTGTTATTGACCACGCTGGAGGCACGATCAACCTGAACACGAAGTTCAATCCCTTTTCACTTCTATTCAGTTCACAAAGGGATGTCCTCATCACTTCTGTTCAGTTTAGCTTGGCCTTCGGATGTTTCAAAGCTTCATGATCAGAATGTACAACAAATTCTTTGGGCCATAAGTAATGTTGCCATGTTGAAGCACTCTAACTAAAGCATACAACTCTTTATCGTAAACAGAATAATTCAATTGTGCACCACTCAATTTTTCACTGAAATATGCTACTAGTTTAGTTTCTTGCATTAAGACACCACCAATGCCAATTCCACTAGCATCACATTCTATCTCAAAAGTTTTGGTAAAATTAGGTAAGACCAACAAAGGGGCTTCAGTTAACCGTTTCTTAAGCTCAAGGAAAGCTTTTTCTTGTGGCTCATCCCATTTAAAAACAACTCCTTTCTTTGTCAATTCATTAATGGGGCAGCAATGGTACTAAAATCCTTTACAAATCTTCTGTAGAAACCAGCAAGGCCATGAAGCTTCTTACCTGACTTACATTGATAGGAGTGGGCCATTTCTTGATTGCTTCCACCTTTGATTCATCAACTTCAATGCCTTGCCCTGAAACAACATAACCAAGAAAAACAACCTTGTTTGTGCAAAATGAGCAATTTTCAATGTTAGCATATAACTTTTCCTTTCTAAGAATATTCAGCACTTGTTTGATATGATCAGGATGCTCTCCTATGGATCTGCTATAGATTAGGATGTCATCAAAATATACAACAACAAATTTGCCGATGTATGCTCTTAAAACATGGTTCATTAATCTCATGAAAGTACTAGGCGCGTTAGTTAACCCAAAAGGTATGACTAACCACTCATACAACCCAAATTTTTTTTCGAATGCAGTTTTCCATTCATCACCTTCTTTCATTTTAATCTGATGACACCCACTTCTCAAATAATTTTAGAGAAAACAATAGAGCCACTTAATTCATTTAGCATATCATCTAACCTAGGAATAGGATGACGATACCTAATAGTTATATTATTAATGGCTCTACAATCAACACACATTCGCCAAGTTCCATCTTTCTTAGGCACTAAAATCACAGGTACTGCACAAGGATTTAAGCTTTCACGAACATAACCTTTTTCTAAAAGCTCTTGTACCTGCCTTTGTATCTCTTTTGTTTCTTCAGGGTTGGTGCGGTAGGGTGGCCAATTTGGAAGTGAAGCTCCTGGAATGAAGTCAATTTGCTGTTCAATGCCACGCAACGGAGGTAGACCAGCTGGAACCTCCTCCAAAAAGACATCCTTGTAATCCTGCAGGATATGTGAAATAGCATTTGGAAGATAAGTTAAGTTGTTAGTTGAAACCATAACATCCTTATACATGAGCACAAAGATCACTTGATCTGGGTTTTGTCTCACTTCTCTCACTTCTGATTTTGTAGCAAACATAACTAAGTTCTCTCCCTCTCTTTTCTTTTTATCTCTCATGTTTGGTTGGTGACGCTCATTTACCGATTTGTGGATGTCACTCAATTTTTTTCTCTCTCTCTCTTTCTCACTTCCTATTTTTACTTCAGAAGCATGTGCTCAGCCATGATTTGTTGTGGTGTCATGGGTCTAAGCACCAAATCTCCCTTTCCATTTGATGGTGTATTGATTGGTTCTGCCACAATGTTGAGCTGAAAGATCATATTGCCATGGTCTTCCTAACAGCAAGTGACACACCTTCATGGGCACAACATCACACTCAACTGTGTCGATGTAATCACCAATTTTGAACTGGACCTTCACCATGTGTGTAATCTTCATTTCACCACAATCACTCAACCATTGCACGTGATATGGGTGGGGATGTTCAGCAGCTTGAGCCCAAGTTTTTCACACATCTCTCTACTTGCAAGATTATGGTAGCTTCCTCCATCAACTATGACTTTGCATACCTTCTCTTGGACTCTAGCTCTTGTTTGGAAAAGATTGTGCCGCTCACTATTCCCAACTTCCCTGATTTGTACGCTTAGTACTTTGGTGATAACAAGTGAAACACCTTGTTCAAAGTCGCAATAGGTTTGCTCATCTCATTTCGAAGCATTATCTTCTGCATCTTCTAGATCACTAGCTGATTCGTACTCTCATTCTTCTGTGACCAGCATGGTGCGGTTGTTGGGGGCACTCCTTCATCATGTCACCACGTCCCTTACACTTAAAGCACACAATATCACTACTCTTGCCTGTAGATCCAATGGAAGAAGTGGCAGATGCTGCAGGTTTGCTCTTCTCTTTAAAAGCTGAAATCTCATTTCCACTTGTGGCTGCACGAGCATTGGAATGGCTGCTACCACTAGAATTGGTTGTGATGCCTCGGCCAACATTGAATTGTGGGACAAACTTGCCTCCACTTGCTGTAGCTCGAGCACTGAAAGTGGTAGACCTATTGATGAGGACATCCCTTCCATGGATACAACTCATCCACAGCAACTATTACAAGGACCACTTACTCGAGCTCGTGCTCGTCAACTTAATTGCCAGGTGAATTCCTTCCTAGGTTCATATATTACTGAGAATAGACCGCTACCTAATGCAAGTGATTTAATTGTGCTTAGGAACCTGGGAAGGATGAAGGACAGGGACGTGGAGTCATGGACATGCATGGAAGGAATAATGGAGTTCATCACGTCACTTTGGGGCCAAGCCAAACGAGAATTCGAGTTGAACACGTTCTGGAATTAGATTCGGACTACTGCGATGGAACCAAGTTCAAACGGGCATAACTTTCTCATACGGACTCCGTTTGGGACATTCTTGTACTTCATCGAAAGCTTATGAAGTCTATTTTCCAACGGATCCAACCTCATCTTCAAATTCCATCTGAGCCGGCCGCAATCATCAAAAGACTCCACATTAGTTTCTGAGTCCGAGTCAAAAAGGGTGCTGCGCCACCACTACTTGGGCCCATGGGCCTTGTAACCCTAGGGCGTGCCCTTGGACGGCCCCCCTGGTCGTTCTCCCTATAAAGGAGCCGCCGCCTCCGTTGCTAAGACTTGGATTTCGTTAAGTTTAGGCTTAGCCATTGTGCAAACTTTTGTTCTTCAATTGTGTCGGATGACCACCTGTCAAGATATCTTCGGAATCCCAACTTTGTTATTCGCAATACAATTTGTGCTTCATTCATATCTGCAATATCAGATTGCCTACATCTTCTTGCTAGTTCTTCGATTGCTCGCAGGGATTGAACTTCGTGTTCAGGTTGATCGCACTTCAAGCGAGATCAATAACATCTCGGAGTTGGTTCAGCGATTGCTAAGGCGCAAGCGTCGTCGTACAGTTGTAGTCGGATCGTGAGGGTCATCTCCACCAAAATCGATAGTTATCAATCTCATCGAAAGATCGGGCACCTCGACTCCATCACCTATTTTGCTTGGAGTCTTCTTGCACTTGGCGTTCAGCCTTGAATATAAATGCACCAACTCTACAACATTACAGTAAGGCTGCAAATCAACAATTCACTTTACATTATTAGGATTTAATCCATACAAAAATCGTGCCATGGATTGCTCCTCATCTTCATGTATGTTGGCTCTGATCATTGCCTTTTCCATCTCCTTATGATACTCCTCAACGGACTGCTTTCCTTGTCTCACATTCTGGAGCTTATCAAAGAGGTCTCTTTTATAATGCTTTGGGATGAATCTTGCTCTCATCTCTCTTTTCATTTCAGCCCAAGTAGCAATAACAGGTTCTCTTTCTTCTTCTCGCTGTTTCTGAACTTGTTCCCACCAGATTAGAGCATAATCTTCAAACTCAAGAGAGGGCATTGCCAACTTCTTTTCTTTGGAGTAGTTGTGTAGGCGAAATACCTTGTCAACCTTTAACTCCCACATAAGATAAGTTTCTGGATCAGATCCACCATCAAACTTTGGCATGGTAAATTTTAGCCTACCAAACCTCTCCTCCTCGTGCCGTTCATGACCATAGTTCTGTCGTCGATGAAACCCATCATTCCAGTGTAGCCCCATGTTCTTCTCCATTATATCCTTCATTAATATCAGCATGGTTGATATTTCCTCTTCCACGGCCTCTTCCCTGACCACGACCAGCAGCGGTGCTAACATAATTCCGACGACCGGCAGCAGCACCTCCATTCCCATGACCAGGAGCGGAAGGTCGAGCGTCATAGGCAGCAGCTCGGTTTCTTTGTTCTTGAGTCAAACGAGCAGCAACTTCCTCATCTGTTTCATCAAGCTCTTCTTGCATCTCCGAGGGCTTGACGTAGCTCTTGGACAATTTTAGCAACAAGATTAGTTCGCATTATCGTGAGGTTTTGGATCAGTTGCTGATTGACATTGTCCATAAGTTGCTGGAGGTCTTCGGACAGCTTGTCTTGCTTTTCTTCAACTGGTTTAAGGCTTGCTCTGAATTCTCGGCGAAGATGATCACGCCAGGCGCGAGGTGGAACCTTGTGATGGGTTGATTGGGTTGCCCAACACACTCAACATCATAGTCTGCTCCGTTTCCTGCCATGATTAGTTTTACAAATCCCTATATTATAGATATATGTATGTGGATGACTCGATTTTCACCTTCTCTTACCAACCAAAGATCATGTAATTTCCAAGTGAGTGCATGAGAAATTTCGATATTTGACACTGAATACGTGCGCCTCTCAACTTTTAACCCCCAATTCGCGTGCCTTTGGAAATTTAACCCTGTCACTGCGAATTCTTTTGATTCAAGGTATTCTCTTCATTTTCGCAGTGACAAGTGTCAAAATAGGAAAGGAGAGAAAATGAGGGAAAATGAGGAGAATCCCTTGAATCAAAAGAATTCGCAGTGACAGGGTTAAATTTTCAAAGGCGTGCGAATTGGGGGTTAAAAGTTGAGAGGCACACATATTCAGTGTCAAATATCGAAATTTCTCTGCATAGTTGTGCTCTACTGTGGTGTCGGTGGTTGGTTTATAATAGGGTGATAATCAGGCGAATTTGTGGAGCCTGGTCAGAATATATTTATAGCAAGGGAATAACTAAACTGCAATTCAATTATGGTTAAACCAAGTAATCATCCGTACAAGATTTAAATGCCTTAGTTGCTGAATTGGATATAAGTGAGGAACAAGCAAAAACTCACATGAAGGGATCAGATTTGCTGCAAGCAAAGATTTTGGAAATGGCACAACTTTGAGGAATGTTTCAGCTTAGAACATACCAAATGAGGATTTCTTAAAACGTAAGTGAAGAACAGTCCGAATATTTTTTTTGTTCAGCTCCTTCCTTTTTTCTTTTTTTTTTAAACTGAACAAGGGACCAAGATTTGGAAATCACACATTGTTCTAGTAAAGATATATGGATAATCCTCAATAGATTTTTCCAATAAGCATAAGAACATCAAAGACGAACTCCAGATGTGAAAGATATGCACGATTTTGTAGATGGTGTGCAATCTGAATAATGTGTACGAAAATGGAAAGAAAGGAAGCATAAAGGTCAGAGAACATTCAGCAACGTAAGACAATCGATCTTAGGGATTAAAACTTGATAAAACTCACCAATTGACAGATTAGAAACTGCAAATGGCCAGGTAAATGTCAATATTTTTGTGGGGAAATTTTTTTTAGACTATAGGAATAAGAGCAAGAACTATTCTAGGGGTAAAAACAAAAACTCCTACCGTGTCAACCATTGCTCTGATACCAAGATGATGCGGGGGGGGGGGGGGATGCCCGATCTTCATGGAGGAGAATATGCTAGGTGAAGATAACTAGCTGCGAGCAGCCAAGATAGTAGTGTAACATGACAATTCTTAAGGCCAACCATTGCCTATGCAATGACGTGCAACAAGTATTCGCCCAACCACACTCTAAGTTCCCAATCCACACAACCACGCACGAAGTTGGGAGCACAGAAAGGTTGCCGTTGAACGACCGCTTTTGCAATCTCACTGGGAAAATTAAAAGAGCATAGGAAGAGAGAATTCTCAAGTTTCTTTGGTAGCACTTGGCTAAGCTATTCTGAAATCATATGGCTAAACAAGAATTTCGAACATGCAAGTTCAGAAACTTTCTCCATAGCACAATCCAAACTAACGGCCTCATTAAGCATGATATAGCACAATGCATCAGCAGGGGATATTCTATTAAATACTTCCTTATGTGTAATTAATTTGACATGTGCAAAATTATGAGAATTTAGATCAGCACATGGTTCGTTCAAGTCAACACAAGGAATATCAAAAGATTGCACTACAGCAGGTATAACTCACAAGGTTGCTCTATGTCTTGTTGTAACACCAAATCAGTACCCTTGTCATTATCGTCCTCATCAGACACTGTAGGTACCTCAAACTTCTCCTCTAATGGCATAAGATGCACCAGATCATCCTTCACCTCCTTCAAGTATCTCGGTGGTATCTGTAGATGGAGTAGGAGCCAAAACAATATCAACATTTTTAGTTACCTCAGATTGCACCTCGCTTGTTAGGGTGCTGGAGGTACAAAACGATGTCGCAATTTCTTTTTCATCTCCTCCCATGTGTATATATAATGGAACTCGAGATTCGACCACCAATGTTGAACATCACCAATCAGTGCTGTCCTTGCCATGCTCATCTTCTCATAAGGCTCAAGATCTTGTCTTTCAAAGTAGCTATCCATCATAGTAACCCACAAGAAGTAGTCGGACGACGTACTCTCAGCGGTGAGTGGCAGGATATATGCCGGTAATTGTTTCCCTTCGAGTTCAAATCTGCCCGCGATGACATCATAATCTACCAATTTTCTCAAGCCTGTCATTTTTAGTAGAAAACAAGGAAACAAATCATAAGTAAATGTTCCTATCAACTACTAGGATATGGAGGCTCAAATCAAGTCACGCATCTCTCAAGCTCTTACCAAATTCTTACATGTTCTTACCAAAGCAAACAGGTGGTGCAACCGGTGGCTGGTTCGTGATAACTCTGACTTAGGTGACTGGTATAGCGATTGCCGGTACAGCGAAACATGTTCGGTTAGTAGAAAAGTGGAGCTTGGATAGGCTATGTATTTTGTAGCAAAAGAAAACAATCAATTAATTTCAGAAATCGCACAAAATTGAATTATAGTTCGTATCTAGCACTTTGCCTATGTTGTTGATCAACCAAGGATGGAAGAAGGCTAAAATATGTGTATGGTAATGTATAGGAGTGGTAAATACAAGATAATTCAGTTGAATGCAATCTAGAATTGAAGAGCCCAAGGATTGACCCAAAACATGAAAACTGGAGATTTCTGTCCACTGGATATCACGTTGGTATTTTGGCCATAACTTTTTGTCAGTTGTTTTTTTTTCAATGATTCATTTTTTCTCTGTTTTCTGACGGCTTTTGCTACAACTTTTGTTTTGGGGCCAAGTTCTGGAAACCGACTGAAAAATGCGCACAAAATTCAGAAGTTCCGACTGTTGCAGATTCAATCTGGAATTTTAGGTCAAGTTGCACCGCAGATATCTTTTTCGTTCCACACTGGATTGAAGCGACATTTTGTAGGAAGATAGATAATGAAGTTATGAATCTAATGGCAGTGGTCTCACTCAAAAAGGATCACGGAATCAAAAGTTATGGCTTTTTTGGTGGCGGCTGCAGAGAAAGGAGAATTCAGCCGAATTGGAATTAGGGTTTGTGGTGGGGGAATTTTTTTTTGTTTGGATTTTTATAGGAACAAAGACATGACCAGGAACAAGACAATGCTAAGACGGACACAAATTCAATTTAACAAAACAAAACTAATAGATTGAAAGGCACAACGGAGTTTGGACAGCGGAAATTAACTCTTTTTGTGGGGTAATTTTTCTGGACTACGGGAAAACCAAAAATTGCCACAAAAAAATCCAAACCTTTAGATTAATCTGTTATTTCGTGAGTTTTGTTAAGTTCTCATCCATTAGAATTTTGTTTAGGTGCTGATCGTCGTGTTCCTTTGCGTCGCTTGATCATTGTGTTATTTCCTTTGTTTCGCCTAAATCATAAAAAATATTGCATACAAGCTTGAGCTGCCTGCAGATTTTGGGGTTAGTCCCACATTTAATATTGCAGATTTGAAGCCCTATTTGGGAGAAGAGGATGAACTTGAGTCGAGGACGACTCAAATGCAAGAAGGGGAGGATGATAAGGACATCCCTACCATTGATATAACCATGCCTAGTACACAGCAAGGACCTTTGACTCGAGCTCGCGCACGACAACTTAATTATCAGGTAAAGTCGTTCCTTGCTGTCCCAACAAGTTCTCTGAATTGGGTGCTACTAACGTCTTGTGATGATTTCCTTATGCTTAGGAACTTGGGGTTTGAGCCGGCTAAATGTAGAAGCAATCAAGACAACAATCAGATGGATGTTGGAGCACGCAAGAAGAAGATCGGACCAAACGTTCGGACCTACAGGAAGCGCCATCTTGATTGGGCCATAACTTTTTGATTCCGGAGTGTGTTGGAGGCTTGTGAGTACTTGTTGGAAAGATCTCGATGTCTACTGTCTAATGGGTCCAAAATCACCATCAGATTCCAGTGGAGCTGCCGAGAAATTACAGAAGAACGTTTGGACTTCCAACCGGAGTTCTGGGCCTTATTTCCAGTAGAGCCTATTATGGGAGCATCCAAGTTAGGGTTTCCCACGTCCCTGGCTGTTTTTCCCCTATTTAAACCAGCAATAGCCACCAGGGAGGGGGTGGGTTTTGATTAGATGCAAGTTTAGCTTTTGCTACTTCCTTGTAAATGCGTTTGTTGGCTAGACCACCCGATTTACTTGTTTCAGAACCTCACCTTTGTATTTCAGTCTCATCTTTTGAGTAGAATCCGTGAGTTTTGCTTGTTCGTCTTGTTCTTGCTTGTTCTCGATTGCTAGCAGGTTCAAGGTCGTTCTTAGCACGGCAAGAACAGCAACAATTTGGTTTCGGTGTAACTGTCGCTAAGGCGCAGCAACCCTGTGGTCATTGTAGTCGGGCAGCACAACGTCGAACTTCCACCAAATTGAGTTATCTCCACTCTCATTGAAAGATCGGGAACCATTCCTTCGCTGGAACTCCATCAGGGAATGCTCGATCTTCACGGAGGAGAAATATGCTAGGTGAAGATAACTAGCTGCGAGCAGCCAAGATAGTAGTGTAACCTGACAATTCTTGAGGCCAACCCTGCCTATGCAATGACCTGCAACAAATATTCGCCCAACCACACCCTAAGTTCCAATCCACACAACCACGCACGAAGTTGGAAGCACAGAAAGGTTGCCGTCAAACAACCGCTTTTGCAATCTCACTGGGAAAATTAAAAGAGCAAAGAAGAGAGAATTCTCAAGTTTCTTTGGTAGCACTTGGCTAAGCTATTCTGAAATCATATAGCTGAAAGTTGTCCCCTTAGAAGAAAGGAGTATTTATACTAGGAACAACCTCCTAGCTAGGTGTGAACATACTCCAAAATGGAATCCATTTTCGTGTGCCCTTTGGGTTCCCTTAGGCTTAGAGAGGCAATAATTTCATGTGGCCTCGCGCTATAGTTGTTGTCCCGGACAGCTAGTCTGGAAACTTGCATATCTTTTGAGTTAAACCTCCAATGATGCACCGTTTGTTGTGCTGGAAAGAGGACTTAATTTCCTATCCATTCCTGCTCTCCATGCATGCTGGACATGCCCATATTTATGTGGGATTAGGTAGAAAGTTGGCAGTCAAATTCTGAGGCTGCGCATGCAACGCTTGATGGCCTGAACAGCTTGCTAGTATTCTTGATGTCCAGCTCAGCTTTCTTCACGTCTAACTGGTTATAGGTGGATGTTGTTAAACAATGTACTCCGGTAGTTAAGTCTTGATCCTTGCAATGTGCTCCTTCTGCTTGAATTATCTCCGTAGGTGCAAACCTAAGTAAAATAAGCATACGAGACTTAGGTAGTATATAATTCTTATCTTCAACAATATTAGATTCAGCTAGGCAGGCATTCACCTTTTGTTGTATTTGCTTAGTACGGTTCCTAGTCATGGGACCCAAATAAGCCTCTTTTGTAGAAGCTTCAACTTGCAGTTGTGTAGAATCTTGTGGAGTAGATGATGAATGAGGTGAGCCAGGGATGTCCTCATCAACCTTCCCCTCTTCAAAAGGAGTCATCCTCGACTCTGACTCTTCTTGACCAACGCATGGTGAAAGATCAGCTACATTGAATGTTGGACTCGCAACATAATCCTCTGGGAGCTCGATCTTGTAAGCATTGTCATTTATCTTGGTCAACACATTGAATGGCCCATCTCCACGAGGCATTAGCTTGGACTTGCGCTTGTCTGGAAAGCGATCTTTGCGCAGATGTACCCAAACCAGATCACCTGGTTCAAAAGTCACCTTCTTGCGGTTCTTGTTGGCCTTTGCTGCATAGGACTTGTTCTTCTTTTCAATCTCTTCTCTTGTCTTCTCATGAATTTTCTTCACATAAGCAGCATGTTCGGAAGCCTTCACATTACTTCTTTCTTGCATTGGAAGTGGCAGCATGTCGATTGGTGCAATTGGTTTGAATCCATAGACCACCTCAAATGGACACATGCTGGTAGTAGAGTGAACAGCCCTATTGTAAGCAAACTCAACGTGTGGTAAACACTCTTCCCATTCCTTTAAATTCTTCTTGATCATTGTTCGCAGCAACGCTGAAAGTGTGCGGTTTACTACCTCTGTCTGGCCATCAGTTTGTGGGTGACATGTTGTTGAAAACAATAACTTGGTTCCTAGCTTTGACCACAACGTCTTCCAAAAGTAGCTCATGAATTTCACATCACGATCTGAGACTATTGTCCTTGGCATTCCATGCAGACGCACAACCTCCCTGAAAAACAACCCAGCAATGTGTGAAGCATCATCGTTCTTATGGCATGGAATGAAATGTGCCATTTTTGAGAACCTATCAACAACTACAAACACTGAATCCCTCCCCCTCTTAGTCCTAGGTAGTCCTAAAACAAAATCTATGCTAATATCTTCCCAAGGAGCACTTGGAACAGGTAGGGGAGTATATAAACCATGGGGGTTCAGTTTTGACTTAGCTTTGTGACATGTGATGCATCACTGCACAAATCTCTCAACGTACTTCCTCATCTTTGGCCAATAGAAATGTTCGGCCAACATTTCAAAAGTCTTCTCACGGCCAAAGTGACCCATCAAGCCTCCTGCATGTGATTCCTGCAACAACAAGGGCCTAACCGAAGAATCTGGAACACATAGTTTGTTAGCCCTAAAAAGAAAACCATCATGCACATGATATTTCTCCCATCCTTTCCCATTGCGACATTTTTCATATGGTTCTGAAAAGTTATGATCAGCACCACACATATATTTTAAACTATCAAGTCCTGGCACTTTTACTTCTAATTGATTCAATAAAGCATGTCTACAGGATAAAGCATCAGCAACCATATTTTCTTTGTCTTTCTTATATTTCACAATATATGGAAAAGTTTCAATGAATTCTACCCATTTAGCATGCCTTCTATTCAATTTAGCTTGGCCTTTCAGATGTTTCAAAGCTTCATGATCAGAATGTGCAACAAATTCTTTGGGCCATAAGTAACGTTGCCATGTTTGAAGCACTCTAACTAAAGCATACAACTCTTTATCGTAAACAGAATAATTCAATTGTGCACCACTCAATTTTTCACTGAAATATGCTACTGGTTTAGTTTCGTGCATTAAGACACCACCAATGCCAATTCCACTAGCATCACATTCTATCTCAAAAGTTTTGGTAAAATCAGGTAAGACCAACAAAGGGGCTTCAGTTAATCGTTTCTTGAGCTCAAGGAAAGCATTTTCTTGTGGCTCAACCCATTTAAAAACAACTCCTTTCTTTGTCAATTCATTTAATGGGGCAGCAATGGTACTAAAATCCTTTACAAATCTTCTGTAGAAACCAGCAAGACCATGAAAGCTTCTTACCTGACTTACATTGATAGGAGTGGGTCATTTCTTGATTGCTTCCACCTTTGATTCATCAACTTCAATGCCTTACCCTGAAACAACATAACCAAGAAAAACAACCTTGTTTGTGCAAAATGAGCACTTTTCAATGTTAGCATATAGTTTTTCCTTTCTAAGAATATTCAGCACTTGTTTGATATGATCAGGATGCTCTGCTATGGATCTGCTATAGATTAGGATGTCATCAAAATATACAACAACGAATTTGCCGATGTATGCTCTTAAAACATGGTTCATTAATCTCATGAAAGTACTAGGCGCGTTAGTTAACCCAAATGGCATGACTAACCACTCATACAACCCAAATTTTTTTAGAATGCAGTTTTCCATTCATCACCTTCTTTCATTCTAATCTGATGATTCCCACTTCTCAAATAATTTTAGAGAAAACAACAGAGCCACTTAGTTCATCTAGCATATCATCTAACCTAGGAATAGGATGACGATACCTAATAATAATTAATGGCTCTACAATCAACACACATTCACCAAGTTCCATCTTTCTTAGGCACTAAAATCACGGGTATTGCACAAGGACTTAAGCTTTCACGAACATAACCTTTTTCTAAAAGCTCTTGTACCTGCCTTTGTATCTCTTTTGTTTCTTCAGGGTTGGTGCAGTAGGGCGGCCGATTTGGAAGTGAACCTCCTGGAATGAAGTCAATTTGATGTTCAATGCCACGCAACGGAGGTAGACCAGCTGGAACCTCCTCCAAAAAGACATCCTTGTAATCCTGCAGGATATGTGAAATACCATTCGGAAGACAAGTTAAGTTGTTAGTTGAAACCATAACATCCTTATATATGAGCACAAAGATCACTTGATCTGGGTTTTGTCTCACTTCTCTCAATTCTGATTTTGTAGCAAACATAACTAAGTTCTCTCCCTCTCTTTTCTTTTTATCTCTCATGTTTGGTTGGTGACGCTCATTTACCGATTTGTGGATGTCACTCAATTTTCTCTCTCTCTCTCTCTCTCTCTCTCTCTCTTCTCACTTCCTATTTTTACTTCAGAAGCATGTGCTCAGCCATGATTTGTTGTGGTGTCATGGGTCTAAGCACCAAATCCTTCCCTTTCCATTTGATGGTGTATTGATTGGTTCTGCCACAATGTTGAGCTGAAAGATCATATTGCCATGGTCTTCCTAACAGCAAGTGACACACCTTCATGGGCACAACATCACACTCAACCGTGTCGATGTAGTCACCAATTTTGAACTGGACCTTCACCACGTGTGTAATCTTCATTTCACCACAATCACTCAAACATTGCATGTGATATGGGTGGGGATGTTGTAGCAGCTTGAGCCCAAGTTTTTCACACATCTCTCTACTTGCAAGATTATGGTAGCTTCCTCCATCAACAATGACTTTGCATACCTTGTCTTGGACTCTAGCTCTTGTTTGGAAACGATTGTGCTGCTGACTATTCCCAGCTTCCATGATTTGTACGCTTAGTACCTTGGTGATAACAAGTGAAACACCTTGTTCAAAGTCGCAATAGGTTTGCTCGTCTCGTTTCGAAGCATTATCTTCTGCATCTTCTTCTATATCACCAGCTGATTCGTACTCTCATTCTTTCGTGACCAGCATGGTGCGGTTGTTGGGGCACTCCTTGATGAGGCGATGGGGTCCCGATCTTCCGATAGGATGATAACTTCGATTTTGGCGGAGGTGACTCTTGCGACCCGACTACAACCGTACGACGTCGCTTGCGCCTTAGCAATCGCTGAACCACACTCTAAGTCGCTATCAACCGTTCCAAGAACGCGGTTGACCTGACCACGAAGGTCTATTCCTGCATGCAACCGAAGAACACGCACGAACAAGATAACAAGCAATCTGAAATTGCAAATATTTATATTAAGCTCAAAAGGTGGGATTCCGCAAAAGGTTCTTTACGGTTGGTCTAGCCGACACAAGCGAAGAACAAAAGTTTTCACAATGGAAAAACTAATCAAACGAAATCCAAGAAAACTAGAAGGGTGCAGCCTCCTTAAATAGGGATGGGGAAGCCACACAAAACTAAGAAAAAGGGGGTGGTACTATTCATGGTACTGTTTATGTGAATAGTAACCCGTGAACAGTATGGGCCTAGGTGGGGGAGCACCTCCCCTTTGGGCCCAAACATTACAATGCCCAATTTGACCCAAATAGGTGATGTAGCACCTTCTTCGAGTGATTGTGGCAAGCACAGGAGGAATTTGGAGATGGGGCTGGATCCGTTGGAAAGAGGACGAGAAAAGCTTTCCACCGAGTACTCGTGGACCTCAAACGGACTCCGTATGTGAAAGTTATGCACATTTGAAGTTGGGCCGTCGTGCTGAATCCGAACTGATCTGGAGGCCGAATTGGATTCCAAAACGTGTCCAAGTTGAACTCTTGCTTGAATTGGTGCAATCATGATGTGGTGCTACAAAAATATATTTTTTTCATCATTAGGTAGCATCATATTCTTATTTAAAATATGTTGAAACTGAAGAAACAAATTCACCTTTAGTTCAATCTTGATGTTGGGCGTTATTGTCGTATGTGTTTGTGGCATGGTCACATCATCCTCCCCTTCTTGATAGAAAACCGTCCTCGGTTTTAGCATATGTGTAGCCTCACGTATTGCATGATCTTGATCATAAATCTCGGTACATGATAACAAACGCAACAAACTCTCATTATGTAATACCATAAAGTCTTTATGAAACAAAGTAAAACCTCTTTGAAACGAGCTCACCTGATAATTTAAGCGATGCGTAGGAGCTCTTGTAATTGGGACAACAAGCGTAGGAAATATGGTTGTATCCATAGGGGTCATGTCCTCATCATCCTCCCCTTTTTCAAAACAAAGCCGTCCTCGGCTTTTGATAAACTGAAAGTATGGTAACAAAGAAGCCAAGGTGTATGCATGGTATATGTCATCCGTTTTAACAGTTTTTTGTTGTTGCACAATTAATGTTATAACACAGCAGCAATCATAAAAGCTCATTGTATTATTAACCCAAAAGTAATCATATATGTTAATGAAAAAAAATCAAAATTTCTCACACAGTAATTATTGCAACTTGTTTTGCAAATGTAAGTGAAGCATTTATGCAATTCAAATCTTTGAAGTTGTATACTTGCAGTGCTGGCACATATGGGCAAAGCTACAACTTTTGGAGTCAAGCAAAGTTCATCTATATAATCATATCTCAATTGAGCAATAGCAAATTTATCTAGCAAGGGTGAAAAGATTTGTAAGTTTTTCCATAATTCATCATCTTTATTCAGAATGTCTATATTAGATGGTGCAAAACGAGATGAACACATAGGCATTGGATGAGTACTAAATTTTACTTCCCTTTCATATTGAACAAGATTCAACACACAAGAATTGTTGTCCAAAACAGTAAGCTTCAATTCATCCATGTGATCACAAGTTATGCATATTCGATATACAAAAAATTGATTTTCTACACCATAATCTCCAATCAAATTAAACTTATACCCAAGGGTGTATGCACTAAACAAGAATTTCGAACATGCAAGTTCAGAAACTTTCTCCATAGCACAATCCAAACTAACGGCCTCATTAAGCATGATATAGCATAATGCATCAGCAGGGGATATTCTATCAAATACTTCCTTATGTGTAATTAATTCGACATGTGCAAAATTATGAGAATTTAGATCAACACATGGTTCGTTCAAGTCAACACAAGGAATATCAAAAGATTGCACTACAGCAGGTATATACTCACAAGGTTGCTCTATGCCTTGTTGTAGCACCAAATCAGTACCTTTGTCATTATCGTCCTCATCGACATCAGAGGTACCTCAAACTTCTCCACTAATGGCATAAGATGCACCAGATCATCCTTCACCTCTTCAAGTTTCTCGGTGGTATCTGTAGATGGAGTAGGGACCAAAATAATATCAACATTTTCAGTTACCTCAGGTTGCACCTCGCTTGTGACCGTAGGTGCTGAAGGTACAAAACGATGTCGCAATTTCTTTTTCATCTGCTCCCATGTGTATATATATAGTGGTACTCGAGATTTGACCACCAATGTTGAACATCACCAATCAGCGCCGTCCTTGCCATGCTCATCTTCTCAACAGGATCAAGATCCTGTCTTTCAAAGTAGCTATCCAACATAGTAACCCACAAGAAGTAGTCCGATGACGTACTCTCAGCGGTAAGTGGCAAGATATATACCGGTAATTGTTTCCCTTCGAGTTCAAATCTGCCCACGAAGACATCATAATCTACCCATTTTCTCAAGCCTATCATTGTTAGTAGAAAACAAGGAAACAAATCTTCCTATCAAATACTAGGATATAGAGGCTCAAATCAAGTCACGCATCTCTCAAGCTCTTACCAAATTCTTACGAGTTCTTACCAAAGCAAACTGGTGGTGCAACCGGTGGCTGGTTCGTGATAAATCTAACTCAAGTGATGAGTAAAGCAATTGCAAGGTACAGCGAGACCTGTTCGGTTAGTAGAAAAGTGGAGCTTGGATAGGCTATGTATTTTGTAGTAAAGGAAAACAATCAATTAATTTTAGAAATTGCACAGAATTGAATTATAGTTCGTATCTAGCACTTAACCTATGTTGCTGACCAACCAAAGATGGAAGAAGGCTAAAAAAGTGTATGGCAATGTATGGGAGTGGTAAATACAAGATAATTCAATTGAATGCAATCTGGAATTGAAGAACACAAGGATTGACCCAAAACTTGGAAACTGAAGATTTCTGTCCACTGGACAGCACGTCAGTATTTCAGTCGTAACTTTTTGTCAGTTGCCTTTTTTTCAATGTTTCTTTTTTTTCAGTTTCCTGACGGCGTTTTCTACAACTTTTGTTTTGGGGCCAAGTTCTGGAAACTGACCGAAAAATTCGCACAAAATTCACAAATGCCAGTTGTTGCAGATTCAATCTGGAATTTTAGGTCAACTTGCACCGCAGATATCTCTTAACTGCCCGCTAGAATGACGTGAAATTTTACAGATAGATGGAAAATGAAGTTTTGAATCTAATGGCGGTGGTCTCACTCAAAAATAATCTCGGAATAAAAAGTTATGACATTTTTGGTGGCGGCTACAGAGGAAGGAAAAATCAGCCGAATTGGAATTAGGGTTTGGGTGGGGAATTTTTTTTGTTTGGATTTTTGATGGAACAAAGATATACCAGCAAACTAGGCAATGCTAAGACGGACACAAATTTAATTTAGCAAACCAAAACTAACAGATTGAAAGGCACAACGGGGTTTGGACAGCGAAAATTAACTCTTTTTGTGGGGCAATTTTTTTCTGGACTATAGGAAATAAAAACCAATCTACTAACTAGGGATAGAAGAAATTCCTACCGGTCAACTGAAGCTCTGATACCGACTGATGAGGCGATGGGGTCCTGATCTTCCGATAGGATGATAACTTCGATTTTGGCGGAGGTGACTCTTGCGACCCAACTACAACCATACGACGTCGCTTGTGCCTTAGCAATCGCTGAACCACACTCCAAGTCGTTCTCAACCGTGCCAAGAACGCGGTTGACCTGACCACGAAGGTCTATTCCTGCATGCAACCGAAGAACACGCAAGAACAAGATAACAAGCAATCTGAAATTGCAAATATTTATATTAAGCTCAAAAGGTGGGATTCCGCAGAAGGTTCTTTACGGTTGGTCTAGCCGACACAAGCGAAGAACAAAAGTTTTCACAATGGAAAAACTAATCAAATGAAATCCAAGAAAACTAGAAGGGTGCAGCCTCCTTAAATAGGGATGGGGAAGCCACACAAAACTAAGAAAAAGGGGGTCGTACTATTCATGGTACTGTTCACATGAATAGTAACCTGTGAACAGTATGGGCCTAGGTGGGGGAGCATCTCCCCTTTGGGCCCAAACATTACAAGGCACAATTTGACCCAAATAGGTGATGCAGCACCTTCTTCAAGTGATTGTGGCAAGCACAGGAGGAATTTGGAGATGAGGCTGGATCCGTTGGAAAGAGGACGAGAAAAGCTTTCCACCGAGTACTCGTGGACCTCAAACGGACTCCGTATGTGAAAGTTATGCACATTTGAAGTTGGGCCGTCGTGCTGAATCCGAACTGATCTAGAGGCCGAATTGGATTCCAAAACGTGTCCAAGTTGAACTCTTGCTTGAATTGGTGCAATCATGATGTGGTGCTACAAAAATATATTTTTTTCATCATTAGGTAGCATCATATTCTTATTTAAAATATGTTGAAACTGAAGAAAATCATGATGTTGGGCGTTATTGTCGTATGTGTTTGTGGCGTGGTCACATCACTCCTTCATGATGTCACCACGTCCCTTACACTTAAAGCACACAATATCACTACTCTTGCCTGTAGATCCAATGGAAGAAGTGGCAAATGCTGCAGGTTTGCTCTTCTCTTTAAAAGCTGAAATCTCATTTCCACTTGTGGCTGCACGAGCATTGGAACGGCTACTACCACTAGAATTGGTTGTGATGCCTCGACCAACATTGAATTGTGGGACAAACTTGCCTCCACTTGCTGTAGCTCGAGCACTGAAAGTGGTAGACCTATTTTGCTTGGAGTCTTCTTGCACTTGGCGTTCAGCCTTGGAATATAACTGCACCAACTCTACAACATTACGGTAAGGCTACAAATCAACAATTCGCTTTACATTAGGTTTTAATCCATACAAAAATCGTGCCATGGATTGCTCCTCATCTTCATGTATGTTGGCTCTGATCATTGCCTTTTCCATCTCCTTATGATACTCCTCAACGGACTGCTTTCCTTGTCTCACATTCTGGAGCTTATCAAAGAGGTCTCTTTTATAATGCTTTGGGATGAATCTTGCTCTCATCTCTCTTTTCATTTCAGCCCAAGTAGCAATAACAGGTTCTCTTTCTTCTTCTCGCTGTTTCTGAACTTGTTCCCACCAGATTAGAGCATAATCTTCAAACTCAAGAGAGGCCATTGCCAACTTCTTTTCTTTGGAGTAGTTGTGTAGGCGAAATATCTTGTCAACCTTTAACTCCCACATGAGATAAGCTTCTGGATCAGATTCACCATCAAACTTTGGCATGGTAAATTTTAGCCTACCAAACCTCTCCTCCTCGTGCCGTTCATGACCATAGTTCTGTCGTCGATGAAACCCATCATTCCAGTGTAGCCCATGTTCTTCTCCATTATATCCTTCATTAATACCAGCATGGTTGATATTTCCTCTTCCACGGCCTCTTCCCTGACCACGACCAGCAGCGGTGCTAACATAATTTCGACGACCGGCAGCAGCACCTCCATTCCCATGACTAGGAGCGGAAGGTCGAGCGCCACAGGCATCAGCTCGGTTTCTTTGTTCTTGAGCCAAACGAGCAGCAGCTTCCGCATCTGTTTCATCAAGCTCTTCGTCTTGTACACTTGCATCTCCGGGGGCTTGACGTAGCTCTTGGACAATTTCAGCAACAATATTAGTTCGCATTACTGTGAGGTTTTGGATCAGTTGCTGATTGACATTGTCCATAAGTTGCTGGAGATCTTCGGACAGCTTTTCTTGCTTTTCTTCAACTGGTTCAAGGCTTGCTCTGAATTCTCGGCGAAGATGATCACGCCAGGCGTTGAGGTGGAACCTTGTGATGGGTTGATTGGGTTGCCCAACACCCTCAACATCATAGTCTTCTCCGTTTCCTGCCATGATTAGTTGTACAAATCCCTATATTATAGATATATGTATGTGGATGACTCGATTTTCACCTTCTCTTACCAACCAGAGCTCATGTAATTTCCAAGTGAGTGTAGAGTTGTGCTCTACTGTGGTGTCGGTGGTTGGTTTACAATTGGGTGATAATCAGGCGAATACAAGTTGAGAATTGCACAACTAGTGGCTATTTGTGGAGCTTGGTCAGAATATATTTATAGCAAGGGAATAACTAAGCTGCAATTCAGTTATTGTTAAACCAAGTAATCATCCGTACAAGATTTAACTGCCTTAGTTGCTGAATTGGATATATGTGAGGAACAAACAAAAACTCACATGAAGGGATCAGATTTGCTGCAAGCAAAGATTTTGGAAATGGCACAACTTTGAGGAATGTTTCAGCTTAGAACATACCAAATGAGGATTTCTTAAAACGTAAGTGAAGAACAGTCTGAATATTTTCTTTGTTCAGCTTCTTCTTCCTTTTTTTCTTTTTTTTAAAAACTAAACAAGGGACCAAGATTTGGAAATCACACATTGTTCTAGTAAAGATATATGGATAATCCTTAATAGATTTTTTGAATAAGCTTGAACATCAAAGACGAACTCCAGATGTGAAAGATATGCACGATTTTGTAGATGGTGTGCAAATCTGAATAATGTGTACGAAAATGGAAAGAAAGGAAGCATAAAGGTCAGAGAACATTCAGCAACCTAAGACAATCGATCTTAGGGATTAAAACTAGATAAAACTCACCAATCGACAGATTAGAAACTGCAAATGGCTAGGTAAATGTCAATATTTTTGTGGGGAAATTTTTTTAGACTATAGGAATAAGAGCAAGAACTATTCTAGGGGTAAAAACAAAAACTCCTACTGTGCCAACCATTGCTCTGATACCAAGATGATGCGCGCGGGGGGGGGGTGCCCGATCTTCACGGAGGAGAAATATGCTAGGTGAAGATAACTAGCTGCGAGCAGCCAAGATAGTAGTGTAACATGACAATTCATGAGGCCAACCACTGCCTATGCAATGACCTGCAACAAGTATTCGCCCAACCACACTCTAAGTTCCCAATCCACACAACCACGCACGAAGTTGGAAGCACAGAAAGGTTGCTGTCAAACGACCGCTTTTACAATCTCACTGGGAAAATTAAAAGAGCAAAGGAAGAGAGAATTCTCAAGTTTCTTTGGTAGCACTTGGCTAAGCTATTCTGAAATCATATGGCTGAAAGTTGTCCCCTTAGAAGAAAGGAGTATTTATACTAGGAACAACCCTCCTAGCTAGGTGTGAACATACTCCAAAATGGAATCCATTTTCGTGTGCCCTTTGGGTTCCCTTAGGCTTAAGGGGCAGTAATTTCATGTGGCCTCGTGCTATAGTTTTTGTCCTGGACAGCTAGTCTTGAAACTTGCATATCTTTTGACTCAAGCCTCCAAATGATGCACCGTTTGTTGTGCTGGAAAGAGGACTTAATTTCCTATCCATTCTTGCTCCCCATGCATGCTGGACACGCCCATATTTATGTGGGATTAGGTAGAAAGTTGCCAGTCAAATTCTGAGGCTACGCATGCAACGCTTGATGGCCTGAACAGCTTGCTAGTATTCTTGATGTCTAGCTCAGCCTTCTTCACGTCCAACTGGTTATAGGTGGACTTTGTTAAACAATGTACTCCAGTAGGTAAGTCTTGATCCTTGCAATGTGCTCCTTCTGCTTGAATTATCTCCGTAGGTGCAAACCTAAGTAAAATAAGTATATGAGACTTAGGCAGTATATAATTCTTATCTTCAACAATATTAGATTTAGCTAGGCACGCAATCACCTCTTTGGACTGCTGCAATGGTGCAAGTTTAAACGGACGTAACTTTCTCATATGGACTCCGTTTGGGACGTTCTTGGACTGATGGAAAGCTTATCAAGTCTGCTTTCTAAAGGATTCAACCCCATCTTCAAATTCTATCCGAGCCAGCTGCAATCATCAAAAGAGTCCGCGTTGGTTTCTGAGTCCGAGTCAAAAGGGTGCTGCGGCACCTCCACTTGGGCCTTTCGGTCTTGTAACCCTAGGGGCGTGCACTTGGGCGTCACCCCTGGTCGTTCTCTCTATATAAGAGCCGCCGTCTCCTCAGCTTGGACTTGGATTTTGTTGAGTTTAGGTTTAGCCATTATGCAAACTTCTGTTCTTCAGTTGTGTCGGACAACCACCTGTCAAGACAGCCTTCGGAATCCCACCTTTTGAATTCAACAGAAATATTTGCAATTTCAGATTGCTTGTTATCTTGTTCTTGCGTGTTCTTCGGTTGCATGCAGGAATAGGCCTTTGTGGTCAGGTCAACCGCGTTCTTGGCACGGTTGATAACATCTTGGGGTTAGTTCAGCGATTGCTAAGGCGCAAGCGATGTCGTATGGTTGTAGTCGGATCGCAAGAGTCACCTCCACCAAAATCGAAGTTATCATCCTATCGGAAGATCGGGACCCCGTCGCCTCATCAGTTGGTATCAGAGCTTCAGTTGACCGGTAGGAATTTTTTTTGTATCCCTAGTTAGTAGATTGGTTTTTATTTCCCATAGTCCAGAAAAATTGCCCCACAAAAAGAGTCAATTCCCGCTGTCCAAACCCAGTTGTGCTTTTCAATCTGTTAGTTTTGGTTTGCTAAATTGAATTTATGTCCGTCTTAGCCTTGTCTAGTTGCTGGCCATATCATTGTTCTAAAAAATCCAAACAAAAAAAATTCCCCCACCACAAACCCTAATTCCAAATCGATTGATTTTGCCTTTCTCTGTAGCTACCACCAAAAAAGCCATAAAGTTTTGATTCCGTGATCGTTTTTGAGTGAAACCACTGCCATTAGATTCATAACTTCATTATCTATCTTCCTGTAAAATTTTACATAATTCAAGTAAGGCAGTTAAGAGATATCTGCGGTGAAAGTTGACCCAAATTTCTGAATTGAATCTGCAACAATTGGCACTTGTGAATTTTATTCGAATTTTTCAGTCAGTTTCCAGAACTTGGCCCCAAAACAAAAGTTGTAGAAAGAGCCATCAGGAAACGGAGAAAAAAAGAATCATTGAAAAAAAGGCAACTGACAAAAATTTACGGTCGAAATACCGATGTGTTGTCCAGTGGACAGAAATCTGCAGTTTTCATGTTTTGGGTCAATCCATGTGTTCTTCAATTCAGATTGCATTCGATTGAATTATCTTGTATTTACCACTCCTATACATTGCCATACACTTATTTTAGCCTTCTTCCATCCTTGGTTGATCAGCAACATAGGCTAAGTGCTAGATACGAACTATAATTCAATTATGTGAAATTTCTGAAATTAATTGACTATTTTCTTTTGCTACAAAATACATAGCCTATCCAAGCTCCACTTTTCTACTAACCGAACAGGTCTCGCTGTACCTTGCAATCGCTTTACTTATCACCTAAGTTTATCACAAACCAGCCACCGGTTCCACCACCTGTTTGCTTTGGTAAGAACTTGTAAGAATTTGGTAAGAGCTTGAGAGATATATTACTTGAATTGAGTCTCCACATTCTAGTAGTTGACAGGAACATATACTTGTGATTTGTTTCCTTGTTTGCTACTAACCATGGCAGGTTCACGGGATGATTACGAGATAGATCCAAATCTTCTTCGTGCCATTGACCGGGAGCACAAAGAAATTCGCGAGGAAGATGCACGCTTGAGACAAGCTTCTTCACCATGGGAGATATATGATCGTGATAGTGCGTCCGGTAAAACTAAAATCACTTTGCCATCCTTTGCTGGTGAATTTGATCCTGATGCCTATATTGACTGGGAGATAGCGCTAGATAAAGAATTTGAATATTATGATTGGTCTGATAGGCAAAAGATTAGAGCTGCCACTAGTGTTTTTATTGATGATGCAATACTTTGGTGGAAGTACTTAAGTAGACTTGGAAGAGTGCCTCAAACGTGGCATGCATTAAAGAAACTTTTGAGAGATCATTATGTTCCTAAATAGCATGCTGATTATTTGCTAGCCAGATTGCAACGTTTAAAACAACGAAGTAGAACTGTAAGGGAATATTATCATGAATTAAAAATTCGTTTATTGCGTTATGGCTTAGAGGAACATGCTGAAGCTACAGAGAATAGATTCTTACGTGAGCTTAACAAAGAAATTCAGGACCTTCTCATTCACAAAGAATATAATTCTCTCCCTCATTTGTTTATACTTGCTTGTAATGTTGAACGTCAGATTGAGGAGAAATTGAGAGTGCTTGATGATAAGAAACATGAGAACAAACCCGTGTTTGTGCCTTTTTCTGTAACTAACAACTTGCAGGTAGTTGAGAACCATGTCAAAGAGGAGCATGAGCTAATTGAACCATCGACTCCATTGGTTGAAAACGAAGATGAGGAGATGGATGCACCTACATCGTCTGAGGGGAGCCAAAATGGTAAAGGTCATGGTGCTATCATCACTCACGGTGAGTATGCTTGTGAAGAACTACAATTATGCACTGTTCATGCAATTTTAGAGCAAAACTTAGTGGAAAACAATTCTGACACGCCCATATTTCAAGTAGAGAATTCACACTGCATTGATTTGAATGTTGAGAATGTGTTGAGCGCACCTTGTCAAAGAATAATTGAATTGCCTGCTGTTTTGAGTGATTCATGTTATGAGTTAATCACATACAATGATCATGTGGCTTTGGTTAGATATAATGAAGTTTTAACTCGTATTTCTCCTGATAATTCATTGTGTTACATCATGTTGGATCTACCTATGAAATTGTCACATGCTATGGAGAAAGTTTCTGAACTTGCATGTTCGAAATTCTTGTTTAGTGCTTACACACCTGGGTATAAGTTTAATTTAATTGGAGATTATGGTGTAGAAAATCAATTTCTTGTATATCAAATATGCATAACTTGTGATCACATGGATGAATTGAAGCTTACGGTTTTGGAGAACAATTCTTGTGTGCTGAATCTTGTTCAATATGAGAGGGAAGTAAAATTTAGTACACATGCAATGCCTATTTGTTCACCTCTTTTTGCACCATCTAGTATGGACAATCTGAATAAAGATGATGAATTATGGAAGAACTTACAAATCTTTTCACCCTTGCTAGATAAATTTGTTGTTGCTCACTTGAGATATAATTATATGGAAGAACTTTTCTTGATTCCAAAAGTTGTAGCTTTGCCCATATGTGACACCACTGCAAGTTTACAAACTTCAGAGATTTGAATTGCATAAATGCTTCACTTACATTTGCAAAACTAGTTGCAATAATTGTTGTGTGAGAAATTTTGATTTGCTCATTAACATATATGGTTACTCTTGGGTTAATAATACAATGAGCTTTTATGATCGCTGCTGTTTTATAACACTAATTGTCAACAACGAAGAACTACTAAAACGGATGACATATACATATACTATGCATACACCTTGGCTACCTTGTTACACTATTTTCAGTTTATCAAAAGCCGAGGATGGCTTGGTTTGCAAGAAGGGGAGGATGATAAGCACATGTACCCTACGGAAACAACCATACTTGCTATGCTTGTTGTTCCAATTACAAGAGCTTCTACGCATCACTTAAATTATTAGGTGAGCTCATTTCAAGGTGGTTTTACTTTGTTTCATAAAGACCTTATGATATTATATAATAAGAGTTTGTTGCGTTTGTTATCATCTACTGAGATTTATGGTCAAGATCATGCAATACGTGAGGCTACACATATGTTAAAACCGAGGACGGTTTTCTATCAAGAAGGGGAGGATGATGTGACCACGCCACAAACACAGACGACAATAGCGCCCAACATCAAGATTGAACTAAAGGTGAATTTGTTTCTTCAGCCTCAAGATATTTTAAATGACAATATGATGCTACCTAATGATGAAAATATATATTTTTGCAGCACCACGTCACTTTTACACCAGTTCAAGCAAGTGTTCAACCCCATCTTCAAATTCTATCCGAGCTGGCCGCAATCATCAAAAGAGTCCGTGTTGGGTACGTACTGGAATTGGATTTGGACTGCTGCAATGGTGCAAGTTTAAACGGACGTAACTTTCTCATACGGACTCCGTTTGGGACGTTCTTAGACTTGATGAAAAGCTTATCAAGTCTACTTTCTAAAGGATTCAACCCCATTTTCAAATTCTATCCGAGCCGGCCGCAATCATCAAAAGAGCCCACGTTGGTTTCTGAGTCCGAGTCAAAAGGGTGCTACGGCACCTTCACTTGGGCCTTTCGGTCTTGTAACCCTAGGTGCGTGCACCTTGGCCACCACCCCTGGTCGTTCTCTCCATATAAGAGCTGTCGTCTCCTCAGCTAGGACTTTGATTTCGTTGAGTTTAGGTTTAGCCATTATGCAAGCTTCTGTTTTTCAGTTGTGTCGGATGACCACCTGTCAAGACAGCCTTCGGAATCCCACCTTTTGAATTCAATAGAAATATTTGCAATTTCAGATTGCTTGTTATCTTGTTCTTGCGTGTTCTTCGGTTGCATGCAGGAATAGACCTTCGTGGTCAGGTCAACCGCGTTCTTGGCACGGTTGATAACATCTTGGGGTTGGTTTAGTGATTGCTAAGGCGCAGCGACGTTGTACGGTTGTAGTCGGATCACAAGAGTCACCTCCATCAAAATCGAAGTTATCATCCTATTGGAAGATCGGGACTCCATCGCCTCATCACGTATGATCCGAGCAGCTCAACCGAGGGCTAAACTCCGCAAATGCACCTCTTGTGTGCCATTGCTTCCTAGGGAAGCCATATGGAATCTGTACGAGTCTGGTAAGTCAACAAAGTGCCAAATGTCGTAGCGCACTTCTTTCATCCCATTCCTTAGTAAAGAAGCCATATGGAATTCGTATGAGTCGGAACACTCAACGAAGTGCCAAACAGCGCAGTGCACTTCTGTTGAACCCTTGCTTAATGGAGAAGACAGTTGCAACCCATCTAATTTGAGTGACTCAACCAAGTGCCAAACACGTTAAATGCACCTCTTGCATCCCTTTCATTAATACAGAAGCCATATGGAATCTGCACAAGTTGAGTGACTGAACCGATTGCCAAACACCACATATACACCTCTTGTTTGCCAATCCTGAATAGAGAAGGCGTATGGAATCCGTCTGAGTCGAGCAACTCCACTAAGTGCTAATCACCGCAGTGCACTTCTTTTGTACCCTTGCTTAAGGAAGAAGCTATTCGGAATCTATCCGAGTCAAGCACCTCAACTGAGTGCCAAACACTGCAAATGTACCTATTGTGTTCCACTCGTTAATACAGAAGCCATATGGAATCTGTGCAAGTTGGGTTACTCAACAAAGTCCCCAACACCACAGTGCACTTCCTTTGGACCATTGCTTAGTGAAGGAGTCAGTTGGAATCCGTCTGAGTCGAGTGACTCAACCGAGTGCCAAATATCTCAAATGCACCTCTTGTATTCCATTGCTTATTAGGGAAGCCATATGGAGTCCGTACGAGTCTGGTAACTCAATGAAGTGCCAAACACTGCAGCGCACTTCTTTTGAACCCTTGCAGTTGTAATCCATCAGTCGAGTGACTCAACCGAGTGCCAAACTGATACGGAACAACTAAGGATTAGTTGATGCGCAGGGATGGCCCAATCTTTCCTGGTACGTTCAGCAAGGTTCCTTCTCCTTGTCTTGACGCAGCCAACAATCTTGATAAAAGCAATCTGCACAAGTATGAAGGTGCACACTAAAAGCAATCCACCGAACTCCCCAAACCGTGAATTCAGCAAGAAGACACGAATTAGAAGAAATGAACCTTGTAGATTCGATGGGCAATCTCAACAATCTCCTATTCTTACCTTGCACCAACTCAGCAAACTCCAAACGAGGAAACCTTGCAATCACGCAATCTGGCTGCCAACAACCGTCATGGAGATTTCTCCTTTATTTCACAAGCATAAAAACTTGTCATATCATAGCCTCAGTTACAATGGGGCTAAGGCCCTGGCCTTATATTGGTGCACAATGCACGACCTTGACTAAAACTCATGCACAACCTGACCTAAGGCCGAAACAAACTCCAATACGAACTAAAAAAAATACCTAAACTGCTACATCTGGATTCTCTCTCAATTTGCGACGTGACAATGAGGACTCCTGATACGGGGTCGCGTGATCTTCTCGACGTAAGATCTGGATACTCACGAGGATTCGACGAACCGTAGTGATCTCCCGTTGCCAATGCAAGAGTTAGCACTCTATAATTCGCCCAACCTCACGTGTTGAACTTCACGACCACCGATGAAGTTCCATCGCGCTCTCAATTCCTAGCGGAAAGGTTGAACGATCTTGATTTCAGTGAACTCCCGATTCCCTCAAGTTGGTTCGGCCAATAGAAAGAACAAGAGTATTCTATTATCAAAAGTGGTCTGAATTTTACAGGGGTGGCGGCTGTCTTTTAAAGAGATACAAGGGGTGAAGAGTCGGCCAAACACTTGGAAACTGAATAGGACTCGATTACAAAACCCTAGGCCCTACTTTGACTCGGACTGAAAAAGTGACGTGATTTGTTTTACAGTTTTTGATCGAGTCGTAGGGAATTTGGAGGTGATGCCAGATCCATCTGAAAGTAGACTTCAAGAGCATTCCATAGAGTACAAGAACACCTCAATCGGACTCCGTTTATAAAAGTTATGGCCATTTTAGTAGGTGCCTGTTGGGCTATCCCGAACCGAATCCGAAATGAGTTCTGAGTTGAATCCGAGTTTGAATTCGGTTGTACATGTGGGAGGTCCGAATTGGGCTTTAAAATCTTGTCCAAACTTGGGCTTTATGTTCTTTGGGCTTCTCCCCTTTTGCACTCCCACTGCATGGGCTTCTTTTCTTTGGGCAGCTTGGCTTTCTCCTTTCTATCCCCATGGGCTTTGAGCTTTTTGTTCTTGGTAGCAAATATTGCTTTGGCCCCGGAATCATCATAATATTCAAAACTAATAATAAACAAGAATTTGGTGGATGAATTTATTTTGGGCTCGTGGTTCATTGCAGTTGAGGGTTTTCAATTGGTTTCTACCTGTTCTTTGAAGCAATTATTGTTTTTGGACTATTGAGACACTTTTGCTACCTGTGAGCACTGTGGATTTGCACGGTTGGTCCCTTTTCGGGAGTTTTGCCTTGTTGTGAAACATATCTCATTTGTTCGCTTGGTATTCTTGTTAATGAAAGTTTTATGTTGCAAATTCCTTAACATGTGAAAGCTTTGGCTTTATGTAATTCTTTTGGATTATTCTAAGTGTTGAAGTTTAATACCTCTCTTTTCTGGAGGGAGGTGTTAAAATCCTTTTGTGATGTCTTGGGTTATGGTTAAGTCAGAGATTGTAATCAAATAAATTGTTATGGTATGAGTATCCTTGGAAGTGAAACCGAATAAGTTGATGTTATCTTCTTGTAGTTGTTCATGAACTATGTTTATGAATAGGGCTATTCCTAATGGAATCAATAGAGTTACTAAGAGGCGTGGAACTTTGATGAACTGGTTGATCAATAAGAGAGACAAAATTAGTAAATTTTTTTGGAATAAATTGGATCAACAGGTCTCAATGGATTAATCGAACTGTTTAGGATAGTTAAATTCAGAAGGTGTTGGATTACTGTATTAGTGGATATTAGTCTTAGAGTTGTCTTTGTGGATACTTAGTGTTCGTATATAATTGCTAAGTGCAATTGTTGTGTAAAGTTTGCTGTTGCGCATCAATAAGAGAGCAATGGATGGGGTTTAAATGTGATCTATATTTACATGATGGTGGGATTGTCAGATGATAATATGTCTTTGATGGAAGAGTTTTGGTAGAATCATTAAAATTGTGTAGTAGATCTCCTCTAATTTAAAGCAGTTGTTGTAGTGAGGTCGTAAGGTTTTGAAATACTTTCAATTTGAGGATGGGATGATAAAGTAGCATGGAACTATTTGATGAGATTTTGGAGGGCTTTATAATGGAAGGGTAGACGATAACGATTCTTGTTAAGAGTGTATTATTCTTGATGTTAGTAAGATTGTTGCAATCTTGTTGGGAAAAAAAGACACTTTGAAATAAGTTATTGTGTGCTTTTGGAAAGATTTATGATGCGCTGGTAGGATATGATGATTCATGCTAAGAATATATAATGATGAGGTTAGTAAAACTGAGTATGAGATGATGAGGGTAATGTTGATTCTTTTAGATGTAAAGGAATTTGTTCGTCTTCCGTGATGTCAGTTAAATGAAATGTTTGGAGTTGTGCATTCATAATCCTATGGGAGTTCATGAATTATTGTGGTATCTGAAATTAGTTGCGCAGAGTGACGTATTGGGAGGTTCAACCGGTTCTTAAGGGTGTGTTTGATTGCCTGAATCTCCTTCGTCCTGGCTGGGTGGATCCGTATAATCTGAGAAAGAGCCTGTTTGGTTGCCTGTATGAGTGGATGCAGCCTGCATGAGCGGATGCAAAAATACGCCCTCATCCTGGATGGGTGGATACGCTCAAAATGAGCTTCACCGCCATCCCGGATGGGTTGATGTAGTGTATCTTATGCGGTCCCATGTGTCACCTCTCGGGTTTGGTAGATCGATCCGCCCATACAGCAACCAAACAAAGATCTCGCTTTTTGCATCCGCTCATGCAACCTCACCAAACATCTTCTTTTTCTGAAATACGATTCCACTCAGCCTGCATCCACTCAGTCAGGATATACGATACAACCTCCATCCACGAACCAAACACACCTTAAGTGATTCATGTGATTGAGCTTAAAGGATCGTTTGCTTGAAGTTGGTAAAGTGATGTTTCCATTAAAGAAAATTATGTCCTTCGTTAAATTGAAGGGTGTAGTAGAGGTATTTGCGGTTGGATTCAAGTTTTGTACCTTGCAGCTTATTGAAGCATGCTTAACCTTGCTGGTTTGCCACAAAGGAATCCCTCAAGTTTCCAAAAGCAGTGCTTTATTTATTTATTTATTTTCGGCTGAAGTTTGATACTCTCTTCTTGTGGGACTTGTGCACTGAACTATGGTCTCGTCTTCTATTTTCCAAGATCTTGGCTATTTGATTTTTTTTCCTTGGTCTCGTGTCTACGGTGAGTGGTAAATGTTTTTCTATGTGCAGAAAATTGTTTCTATCTATATCTTCTGAGGAAGGATTAACCAATCCGTGTTGCAAAGCCTTTTAGGTTGTATAATGGCAACGTGATAATGGTGGTCAAGTAGATGATTTTGGTGAGATTGTAGGTGTCAAGTTGTTTGAGAGTCATTGAGTGATAAATTGATTTCTTGGAATAATTCTCAGTGAGAATTTGATTTAAATAGAATGCTTGCCTTTGGAGCTAACTGATTTCATGGTTGCAATTAGTAGAACATATAGTAGATTGTGGTTCAAGAATGTTTCGATCATTTAGATGGAACATTAGAATTATCAAAAGTATGAGAATCTTGATCAATCTTATTAGAGTATCATGATTGGGCACTTTGCAAGGTTTAGTAGGAGGATTATGGTGGTGTAGTTAATGAGATTATAATTGTGAAGTCTAACCGTTATGGGAATCAATGGGATAGTAGGGATTGTTGAATTATTGTCATGCATGACTTGGCTTCAGTGAGTAACCCTCCAGGAGTTAGAATCTTCCTAAAGATAATTAGGTTGAGAATATGTTTTTATGAGGTTGTTAATGATTGAGTATGTACGATTATGGGAATTTTAGTCACCGAATTCGAGAGTCTTCGTATCAATTATATCGAAGTACATATATAGGAGCCCTGGAGATGGAAAATTTTGGTTTGGTGTTTTATGCTAGAACCTTGGAGGTAATGATGTTGTGTGGGAATATTGGAACAAGAGGATTCTAAATAGTGTGATATTCCTTGATAGTATCCTTTGGGTGTAGTGAATAAGTGTGTGCTGAGAATTTCAAGTTGATTATCCTTAAAGAATTGTGGTGAAGTGATTGTGGGTGAAAATAATGATGAGGTGCATTGGAAATTATTCATTAAAGTAACCTGTTGGTAGCAGAGTTGACTAGAGTATGTTATTGAGAGAACAGTAGAGTACCTCTACAAGGGTGTGGTGGATGCACTCGGTTTGAGCATAGAGTTGATGTTGCCAATTTAAGAGAAATGAGTTAGGGTGGTGTGTGATGGTTTGGAATCTTGCGAATCAAGAGAAAGTTATTCCTAGAAGAAAAAAAATAGTTTCTCGGGTAGTAAAATGCTCTTCGATTCTTGTTTGAGCTATGTGATGATAGAAAAAGCCTTTTGGGGTTTGAGTTGGCTTTATGTTGGCATGTGTGGTTTTTTCCAGTTTAGAAAAAATAATGGACGGGTTTGACATTTGAGTGATTCTCCTTTGACTTGTGTGTTGTTTATTTGCAAACTACCTACTCAGAATGTGGAAATGTTCTCGTGTTGAATCCTCCTTTTTTTCTCTTTTGATTTGACCCTTCTGATGGGGAGTTGGTGATGTGTGGTTGCGATGAGAATCCCTTATTTTCAGTTGAATTCTATTTGTTACAAGAACACCTGAATCGGACTCCGTTTGTGAAAGTTATGGCCTTTTTAGTAACTGTCTGTCAGGCCATCCCGAACTGAATCCGAATTGAATTCTGAGTTGAATCCGAGTTTGAATTGGATTGAGCACGTGGGAAGTCCGAATTTGGCTTGAAAATCTTATCCAAAACTTGTAGTTTAAGTTCTTGGGCTCCTCCCTTTTTGCTCTCCCACTGTATGGGCTTCTTTCCTCCTTGATCAGCTGCATGGGCTTCTCCATTGCTTTGGCCCCGGAATCATCACAATATTCAAACCTAATAATAAACAAGAATTTCGCATAAGGTAGTATATCGTTCCCACGAATAGAAGGAAATTCATTAAGAAACAAATTCACCTGACAATATTTAATGCGGCTCAATACTTCTTTCCAGTGAAATAATGTATTTGACTTAAAAGTGCTAAGCATGACTGAAATAATGTGAGCACACAAACCACCGTACTCCGCAAGCCAATACACAGAATGCCAATAAATAGTATGCATGGCTTATCAAAGGGGAGGCTCAGGTTATTTTAGTTGCCAAAAATGGCTTTTAGCAGCATTATTATTATTTAGTCATAGTATTATTGTTGCTACCTAGACTCCACACAATGATTGCCATAATTGATTTGATCCACCGAAAACACACTTTCTTTATTGACTGCTGTCTAAGACTCCGCACAGCGAGCGACATATTTAATTAATCCACCGAACATACGCTTACTATATTGAGTGTTGTCTAAAACTCCAAACAGCGGATAACATCAATTATACAATCCACTAATCAATTGCTTCCTAAATCCCCAAACAGCGAGTATCATAATTTATATAGTCCACCGATCAATTGCTGCCTAAAACTCCAAACAACTAGTGACATCATTTATCTAATATCATTTAATTAATCCACCGAACACACACTTTCTATATTGAGTGCTGTCTAAAACTCCAAACAGCGAATATCATCAATATACAATCCACCAATATCTTTTGTATTCCAAATTCCTAACAATCTAATCCTTTTGTTATTGAACCACAACCATAATTTGCTCTTCTAATAATCAACCTTATTTTCCATTATCTATCTCTAACTAATTCACTATTATACCTCCACCAAAAATATCATTGATCAAGTCTACGATTTACTAGTATTCATCCACCAAGAATATCATTGATCAAATTTATACTCCAATAATTGGTATCATACCTCCAAGTTCCCAAAAATTCAATTCATCCATCCAGTAATTGATCAAAGCCTATTAATCCCATTATCACCAACAACTCCCAAGAATTAATCCAGCAATTACCTATGCACTCCCTAAATCTCCAAAAATCATTTAAATCATCTATCTAGTCTATATAGTCATTTAGGCTCCACTAATTTATTTCTCCCAAAATTCACACTATCGTGTCCTTTTTATGATCAACATGAATCCACCAATATCTTTATGTGTTCATCACAAACATCCATCTCCTTTACTCTCGACTCTATTATTCCCCCGGGTATTTTATTTTGCAAGATAAAAGAGCCATTATTTGAAATATAATACATAGAAATTTCCTGAGACCTAGCAATTTTGACCAAGACATAATGTGTAACACCCCAGCCAATCAATGACCTAGAATGCTACCAAACTAATAACATAATAAGGAAAAACTAATATTCACCTTACAAAATTTCGGCAGAACCTCATTTCTTTATTGAGTAAATCAGAGGTTTCAACAGGCATAATCAAATGATATGGATAACAGTAAGCAATATAGTCATTTATAAGCAAAACTGGATTATGTTCATCATCGCACTCATAACAATACTACTTAGATAAAGAACGGAATCAATGTAAAAGAGTTCTAATCTTTTATTACATTTTGAACCTGATACACATTAATCAAATACCACTTGCATTATTCAGCAAATAGTGTTTAATGTTCTTTATTTCTTCCATAGTGAATAGACCGTGCAAGTGCAACAAAACTAATCCTTCTTTATCCCCATGCATGCCGATTTCATGTAGATACCTAAAACAAACAGCAACCACAACAACAACAACAACAAGAGTGAGTTCAACGACTCAGCAAATATAATAAGTGCTAACAAGAATAAAAGTGAACATCATTTCACAAGTTCATCCATCAATCATATAAATAAACCATGCTATGCAATATGATCAAAAATCTCTTTATCTCTTCTCTTTCGTATTTTACCGGTAATGCGGAGTGTGCATCCGTCAATGCACACCCATGCCTGTACCATCTGGTACAGGGACCAATTGCCCATACTCCACAAGTATGGGGACCTTTAGCCCGTCATGTCATCAACATGACGGGGACCTCGGCGCTTGGTCATCTCGTGACCAAGACTTCAATAAATCAGCATGATGCACAAACGTGAATATCTCAACAAATAAAGCTTGCATTCACAATAGCTATGCATCAGAAATTCTCCTGAACACTTTCATTTGCAATCGACCATAAACAGTACCAACATATCATTAACATTGTGTCATTCTCGTTGTTCCACACAAACCAGTTAATATAACGACAACCATAAGATGTATACATTGCAATATTGTCTTTCATATCATTCTCCCTCCCATGAGAAAAAGTCGTCCTCGACTTTGCTAAGCACATGGACAAGTCATTAATGGGCCAAACCAAATTAAGTTGTTCTAATATGGGGGAGAAAATGTTTAGTTCCTTCCATGCTTCAACTGCGCTACTCTAATTATTTGTACATGATTGTACATTAAAGGATGAATAAGTAGGCTTAAGAAATCTTTTAAAACATGAAGCATTATTGTTGAAACTCATCTCATTGTGATCATGATATGGCACAAAGTTTGTTTATCCAAAATATGCACAGAAGTTTGTTTACCCAAAATATGCAATTTTAATTCAGCAAGTTATCACATGTAATGCATATTCGGTAAACATAAAACTTATCATCTATACCATAATTTCCAATCAAATTGAACTTATATGTATATGCATAGGTACTAACTAGTGATTTTAAACACGAAATTTCAGCAAGATTCTCAATCACACTAGATAGCTCTCTAGGATCATCAAACATGATATAGCACAAAGAATCACTAGGAGATATTCGAGTAAGAACTTCCTTATGAGTAATCAATTCCACATTATGTAAATTGAGCAAAGAAATTTCAGAACATGGAATTTTTATTCGCACATATGAGTTCTCACAAGTACTCACCGTTCCACAATTAATTCCAGCGCCAATATTGTTACCTTTATTGTTCTCCTCAGTTGATATAGTTGTTGTAGGTATTAAATCATCATGATGTAACAACGGGACAGCAAGTACTTCATCTTCAACCATGGTTATCTCTGCATCTTTGACTTCCAATGATGCCGGTTGTTGAATGTTAAATTCCTCATCTTCAATTTCAACCTGCACAATGTGAGAAACAACACTAGAAGTAGACATTAATGTGTTAGTTTCAAAATCAACCTCACTTTGTCCATGAGCTACCTCTTTCTTCTCTTTTGGTGTTTCTCTCACGCTCTCAATTGGGATGCTCTCAAATTCATATATGGTGGAATCACACAACTCACTCTTTTTAATACTCTCTTTCCCTTTGGCTATGTGGCTCTCACTCTCACATGGGTTTTGATGCATCTCAAGTGTTGTTTGTTGCAATGGGGCAGCATGTGCATTTGGAGTAAAACTTCCAATAGATGGATTAGTTTTAAACGAATTGAAACGAGATGTGGTTTTACCTCCTGTAGGTGCTATACGGGGAATGTAGGAAAATGATTTTGAAACCCTCATGTCCTCCTTGGTCTCATTGTGCATAACGACCAGAGGGCCGTGCACACTTGTGTCATCAGCTGGTGCACCCCCACGTAGATTGTGGTGTGCGAACATGGCACGCAGCTCCCGAAAGTTATTGTTGATGGTCGTACGCAATTGTGTGACCTCCACCCCGAGAGTGTTCAGTCCAGTCTGAACTTCCCTGAGCTCATCGCGCACGCCATTGTCACCATCATGGCGTTGTTTTTGTCGCATCTCGCGCAACCGAGTGTACTCGGTCCAAGTAACCGGCGCCTCCGGATTAGATGGATCCTCCTCGTGACCTGACATGGAAACGACTCACAAGCAAAAAAATGAGGTTATATCCAGGTTAGTAAAACAAAAGCTCTCTCTATGCTTGCAACCCACTGCCCTGAAAACAAGACAAGCTTACCGTTCCAAAGTGAATCAAGGACAGCAAATCGACAATTGTGACAGCGAACTGTAATATCCCAGAAAGGATTCGAGAGATAATCGATTTAAATGAAAGGGAGGGACCTTATAGAAAAGAATCAAGTAAAGATTTTTTAGAGGGGAATTTCTGAAAAAAAAAAAGGGCAACCTGGGCCTGGGCTTTGGCCCAAGGGAGGCCGGCCAAAAGGGGGGGCGCCCCACCCCCTCAACCCTAGCCGCCATCTTCCCTCTCTCCCCTCCTCTCCCCTTTACGCTGCCCCTCCCCCTGCCCCTTGCGCCTCCAGCAGCACCTCTTCCTCCATTGCCGGTGATCAAGACTTCCATTCGTTGCCGATCGAGCGGGGGAAAGAAATAAATCGTAGCTAGGCGATTGGATTCGGAGGAAGGGAAGAAGAAGAAGGGAAAAAGAGGAAAAGAAGGAGAGGAGGAATTCATGGGGTGTTCGTGGTATTTTACAGCGATTCGCCAAGGGTAATCTCTGTTCTTCCCCTAGTAGATGTATATTCTAATGGCGTTATCAATGTCGGTATTCTGGACTGCTAGAACAGATCGGGTTAGTCGGCTGTTTTGGGGAATATTCGTGGGGATTTAGGTCTGGACTATGCCTAGAGAGTTGTAGAGGATGTCATTATCTTTCCATGAAGTGCTAGAACGCGTCATTCGAACCTCTGTAGCAGAAGTTATGATTTTATTAGCGGGACTGTTCTGCAGATCGGAGGGTTTTCCGTCAGGTTTTGGGAGATCGAGTTTTGCGATTATATATTGGGAGAATCAGAGAACCTCAGTATAATGCAAGTTGTAGGTACTTGTCTTAGCTTTCCAGAAAGTCCAAGAACTCGTGATTCGGACACTCGTACAGGAAGTTATGGTGTTTTTAGTGCTCTGTCCAGAGAGCCTGACGAGAATTTGATGTTTTAAGAAAACTGGATGGTGCGGGTAGATTATGGCCGAATCAGGAGGGCTCACCAACTAGGTTTAGTTAGATAACTTAATTATATTTCCAGGAAGCCTGAGAACACCCTATTTAGACTTCTGTACCAATAGATATGAATTTTTGAAGTTGACTGTCCGTAGAGGGAGACAGGATGCCGAAAGGTTTGGGGTTTTGACTCAGGCTAATCATGTTGGGTTAGTTTGGGGGTGTTTTATTTAATTTAAAGACTCGCCACTGTTGTCTTAGCAATCATTATAATTATTATTCAGGAGGAGGACAGATTCCAGGACCGCACCTTCTTCTCATTCCCGTTTTCTCGTGGTTAAGGCAAGTATAATGATGGTTTAAACTTTATAGTGTGGATTGTTGATGATTGTTGGTGTGTAGATGTTTGATCCATGTTATGAGTAAAAGTGACCTTGATTATGTTAATGGTATGTTGATATTGTTTATGGTCAAATGCATTTGAAAGTGTTCAGAGAATTTCGATGCATAGATGTTGTGAATGCAAGTTTTATTTGTTGAGACATTCACATTGTGCATCATGCTGATTTATTGAAGTCTTGGTCACGAGATGACCAAGTTGCCGAGATCCCCGTCGTGTTGATGACATGACGGGCTAAAGGTCCCCATACTTGAGGAGTATGGGCACTGGTCCCCGTACTGTGGTACAGGCATGGGTGTGCATTGACGGATGCACACCCGCATTACCGGTAAAATGCGAAAGAGAAGAGATAAAGGAATTTTTGATCATAATGCATAGCATGGTTTATTTATATGATTGATGGATGAATTTGTGAAGTGAGGTTCACTTTTATTCTTGCTGCCATTTATTATATTTGCTAAGTCGTTGAACTCACTCTTGTTGTTGTTGTTGTTGTGGTTGCTGTTTGTTTTAGGTATCTTCATGAGATCGGCATGCATGGGAATAAAGAAGGATTAGTTGGTTGCACTTGCACGGTCTAATCACCATGGAAGAAAGAAAGAACATTAAACACTATTCGCTGATTAATTCAAGTGGTATTTGATTAATGTCTAATAGGTTCAACATGTAATAAAAGATTAGAATTCTTTTACATTGATTCCGTTCTTTATCTAAGTAGTATTATTATGAATGCGATGGTGAACATAATCCAGTTTTGCTTATAAGAGAATTTTGCTTACTGTTATTCATATCAAATGATTATGCATGTTGGAACCTTTGATTTACTCAATAAACAAAGGAGGTTCTGCCGAAATTTTGTAAGATGAATATTAGTTTTTCCTTATTATGGTATTAGTTTGGTAGCATTCCAGGTCATTGATTGGCTGGGGTGTTACAGTTGGTATCAGAGCGGGCTGTAGGTCCGTGGTTAATGAAATAATAATTTTGACACACTAAGCACTGTAGGTGGGAATGGGGTTTGCATTGCATCTGCGTTTCCGTCGATTGTGCCTAATGTATGACTTTGTACTTGTTATGAGATGATCTTTTGGTGCCCATGATTTGACTATATGACTGTTATGTGTGGTGGTAGTTGATGTCGAGAGATAGAGATCGTGGGGTGGCCATGGCGTGGCTAGGTTATGGCACTATTCGTGGTATTGAATTGGTGAGGGATCTTTCCTTGGGCAACTTAATTTCAGAAGTTAGGAATGAGTGCTTTAGAAAAGTTTCTCTCTTCCTCAAGCCGAATTTGGTCAATTCTTATCCTGTGGTGGAAGATGAATTTATCTTGGTATCACGGTTCATTGCAATTGAGGGTTTTCAATTGGTTTCTACCTGTTCTTTGAAGCAATTATTGTTTTTCGGACTATTGAAACACTTTTGCTACCTGTTAGCATTGTGGATTTGCATGGTTGGTCCCGTTGCGGGAGTTTTGTCTTGTTGTGAAACATGTCTCATTTGTTCGCTTGGTATTCTTGTTAATGAAAGTTTTATGTTGCAAATTCTTTAACATGTGAAAGCTTTGACTTTATGTAATTCTTTTGGATTATTCTAAGTGTTGAAGTTTAATACCTCTCTTTTCTGAAGGGAGGTGTTAAAATCCTTTTGTGATGTCTTGGGTTATGGATAAGTCAAATATTGTAATCAAATAAATTGATATGGTATGAGTATCCTTGGAAGTGAAACCGAATAAGTTGACGTTGTCTTCTTGTGGTTGTTCGTGAACTATGTTTATGAATAGGGCTATTCCTAATGGAATCAATAGAGTTACTAAGAGGCGAGGAACTTTGATGAACTGGTTGATCAATAAGAGAGACAAAATTAGTAAAGTTTTGGAATAAATTGGATCAACAGGTCTCAATGGATTAATCTAGCCGTTTAGGATAGTTAAATTCAGAAGGTGTTGGATTACTGTATTAGTGGATATTAGTCTTGGAGTTATCTTTATGGATACTTAGTATTCGTATGTAATTGCTAAGTTCAACTGTTGTGTAATGAGGTTTGGTGTTGCGCATCAATAAGAGAGCAACGGATGGGGTTTAAAATGTGATCTATATTTACATGATGGTGGGATTGGCAGATGATATTATGTCTTTGATGGAAGAGTTTTGGTAGAATCATTAAAATTGTGTAGTAGATCTCCTCTAATTTAAAGCGGTTGTTGTAGTGAGGTTGTAAGGTTTTGAAACACTTTCAATTTGAGGATGGGATGATAAAGTAGCATGGAACTATTTGATGAGATTTTGGAGGGCTTTATAATGGAAGGGTAGACGATAATGATTCTTATTAAGAGTGTATTATTCTTGATGTTAATAAGATTGTTGCAAACTTATTGGAAAAAGAAACATTTTTAAATAAGTTATTGTGTTCTTTTGGAAAGGTTTATGATGCGCTGGTAGGCTATGATGATTCATGCTAAGAATATACAATGATGAGGTTAGTAAAACTGAGTATGTGATGATGAGGGTAGTGTTGATTCTTTTAGAAGTAAAGGAATTTGTTCATCTTCCGATGTCAGTTAAATGAGATGTTTGGAGTTTTGCATTCGTGATCATATGGGAGTTCATGAATTATTGTGGTATCTAAAATCAGTTTACGCAGAGTGACGTATAGAAAGGTTCTATCGGTTCTTAAGTGATTCATGTGATTTGAGCTTAAAGGATCGTTTGCTTGAAGTTGGTAAAGTGATGTTTCCATTAAAGAAAATTATGTCCTTTGTTATGTTGAAGGGTGTAGTAGAGGTATTCGCGGTTGGGTTCAAGTTTTGTACCTTGCAGCTTATTGAAGCGTGTTTAACCTTGTTGGTTTGCAACAAAGGAATTCCTCAAGTTTCCAAAAGCAATGCTTTATTTATTTATTTATTGTCAGCTGAAGTTTGATATTCTCTTCTTGTGGGACTTGTGCTCTCATGTGTGGTCTCGTCTTCTTTTTTTCAAGATATTGCCTGTTTGACTTTTTCCTTGGTCTCGTGTCTTCGGCGAGTGGTAAACGTTTTTCTATGTGCTGAAAATTATTTCTATCTATATCTTCTTCTGAGGAAGGATTAACCAATCCATGTTGCAAAGCCTTTTAGATTGTATAATGTCATCTTGATAGTGGTGGTCCAGTAAATGATTTTGGTGAGATTGTAGGTGTTGAGTGACAAATTGATTGCTTGGAATAATTCTCGGTGGGGATTTGATTTAAATAGACGTTATCCTTGGAGTTAACTGGTTACATGGTTGCAACTAGAGGAACTTATAACAAATTGTGGTTCAGGAATGTTTTGTTCATTTTGATGGAACACTAGAAGTATCGAATGTATGAGAATCTTGTTCAATTTTATTAGAGTATCATGATTGGGTACCTTACAAGGTTAGTAGGAGAATTATAGTGGTGTAGTTAATAAGATTATAATTGTGCAGAAGTCTAACCGTTATGGGAACTATTGGGATAGTAGGGATTGTTGAATTATTGCTATGTTTGACTTGGCTTCAGTGAGTAACCCTCCGAGAGTTAGAATCTTCCTAAATATAATTAGGTTGAGAATATGTTTTCAGGTTGTTGTTAATGATTGGACATGTCTGATTGTGGAAATTTTAGTCACCGAATTCGAGGGTCTCTGTATCAATCATATCGAAGTACATATATAGGAGCCCTGGAGATGGAAAACTTTGGTTTGGTGTTCTATGCTAGAACCGTGGAGGCTAATAATGTTGTGTGGGAATAGTGGAACAAATGGATTCTATATAGTGAGATGGACCTTGATAGTATCCTTTGGGTGTAGTGAATGAGTGTGTGCTAAGAACTTCAAGATGATTATCCTTAAAGGATTGTGGAGAAATGATTGTGGGTGAAAACAATGATGTGGTGCATTGAGAATTTTTCATCAAAGTAACCCTGTTGGTAGAAAATTTGGCTAGATTGTGTTATTGTGAGGGCAGTAGAGTCTCTCTACCAAGGTGGGGTAGATGCACTCGGTTTGAGTATATAGTTGATGTTGCCAATTTAAGATAAATGAGTCAGTGTGGTGTGCAATGATTTGGCATCTTGTGAATCAAGAGAAAGTTTATTCCTAGAAGAGAAAAAAAACAACAATATTTTCTCGGGCAGTAAAATGCTCTTTGATTCTTGTTTGAGCTATGTGATGATAACATAAGTCTTTTGTGGTTTGAGTTGACTTTATGTTGGCATGCGTGGTGTTTTCCGGTTTAGGAGAAAAAAAATCAATGTAAAGGTTTGATATTTGAGTAATTCTCCTTGGACTTATGTGTTGTTTAATTGCAAACTACCTACTTGGAATGTGGAGAGTTTCTCGTGTTGAATCCTCGTTTCCTCTTCTTGTATGATTTGTCTCCTTGGTGGGGAGTGGATGATTTCTGGTTGCGATTAGAATCCTTTATTTTCAGTTGGATTCTATTAGTAAAAGAGTTTGTTTGCAATGAGCACTATTGTGCGTCAGTGGTTGAAGGAGGTGCTCCTTGTTAAGGTAAAGATATCGATTGAGAGTTGAAACACGAGATACTTGTGTCGTGCAGGTTGTGTGGATTGGTACTAAAGGGAATCATAACCCGAGGTATATTTAATCTCTTCTATTAGTTGCGAGGATTTGGAGGTTGACCGCCTTGGGACCAAAAGACAACTGAACAGGTGGCCTTGGTGAGGCAGAATCTGTTGGCTGCCCAGAGTAGGTAGAAAAGCTATGCGGATATGAGAAGAAGGGATCTGGAATTTGAGGTGGGGGAATTAGGTGCTCTTGAGAGTATCCCCCACCAAGGGTGTGGTGAGGTTCGGTACCAAAGGGAAGCTTAGTCCGAGGTATGTTGGGCCCTTCACTATCCTAACTCGAATCGGGAAGTTGGTGTACCGTTTGGATCTTCCCGAGTCTATGCGCGGGGTACATAACGTGTTCCACGTGTCTATGTTGAGGAAATACCTGAGAGATCCGGAGCTTCATATTACATTGGAACCATTAATACTTGAACAAGATCTGTCCTTTGAGTCCAAACCATGAGTCTGGAAAGATCAGAGAAGGCGCTGAGGAATAAAACTTTAAATTATGTCAAGGTGCTCTGGTCGCAGCAGACCGAAAGGGAGACTACATGGGAATTGGAATCTCGCATGTGTGAACAGTATCCAAAGTTATTCACATCAGGTGCGTGTTTTATGATTGAGTTTAATTGTAATTAATCCTTAGTGAGAGTACGGTTAGAATTCGGGGTCGAATTCTGTTTAAGGGGGGTAGAATGTAATATCCCAGAAAGGATTCGAGAGATAATCGATTTAAATGAAAGGGAGGGACCTTATAGAAAAGAATCAAGTAAAGATTTTTTAGAGGGGAATTTCTGAAAAAAAAGGGCAACCTGGGCCTGGGCTTTGGCCCAAGGGAGGCCGGTCAAAAGGGGGGGCGCCCCACCCCCTCAACCCTAGCCGCCATCTTCCCTCTCTCCCCTCCTCTCCCCTTTACGCTGCCCCTCCCCCTGCCCCTTGCGCCTCCAGCAGCACCTCTTCCTCCCTTCTCCTCCATTGCCGGTGATCAAGACTTCCATTCGTTGCCGATCGAGCGGGGGGAAAGAAATAAATCGTAGCTAGGCGATTGGATTCGGAGGAAGGGAAGAAGAAGAAGGGAAAAAGAGGAAAAGAAGGAGAGGAGGAATTCGTGGGGTGTTCGTGGTATTTTACAGCGATTCGCCAAGGGTAATCTCTGTTCTTCCCCTAGTAGATGTATATTCTAATGGCGTTATCAATGTCGGTATTCTGGACTGCTAGAACAGATCGGGTTAGTCGGCTGTTTTGGGGAATATTCGTGGGGATTTAGGTCTGGACTATGCCTAGAGAGTTGTAGAGGATGTCATTATCTTTCCATGAAGTGCTAGAACGCGTCATTCGAACCTCTGTAGCAGAAGTTATGATTTTATTAGCGGGACTGTTCTGCAGATCGGAGGGTTTTCCGTCAAGTTTTGGGAGATCGAGTTTTACGATTATATATTGGGAGAATCAGAGAACCTCAGTATAATGCAAGTTGTAGGTACTTGTCTTATCTTTCCAGAAAGTCCAAGAACTCATGATTCGGACACTCGTACAGGAAGTTATGGTGTTTTTAGTGCTCTGTCCAGAGAGCCTGACGAGAATTTGATGTTTTAAGAAAACTGGATGGTGCGGGTAGATTATGGCCGAATCAGGAGGGCTCACCAACTAGGTTTAGTTAGATAACTTAATTATATTTCCAGGAAGCCTGAGAACACCCTATTTAGACTTCTGTACCAATAGATATGAATTTTTGAAGTTGACTGTCCGTAGAGGGAGACAGGATGCCGAAAGGTTTGGGGTTTTGACTCAGGCTAATCATGTTGGGTTAGTTTGGGGGTGTTTTATTTAATTTAAAGACTCGCCACTGTTGTCTTAGCAATCATTATAATTATTATTCAGGAGGAGGACAGATTCCAGGGACCGCACCTTCTTCTCATTCCCCGTTTTCTCGTGGTTAAGGCAAGTATAATGATGGTTTAAACTTTATAGTGTGGATTGTTGATGATTGTTGGTGTGTAGATGTTTGATCCATGTTATGAGTAAAAGTGACCTTGATTATGTTAATGGTATGTTGATATTGTTTATGGTCAAATGCATTTGAAAGTGTTCAGGAGAATTTCTGATGCATAGATGTTGTGAATGCAAGTTTTATTTGTTGAGACATTCACATTGTGCATCATGCTGATTTATTGAAGTCTTGGTCACGAGATGACCAAGCGTCGAGGTCCCCGTCGTGTTGATGACATGACGGGCTAAAGGTCCCCATACTTGAGGAGTATGGGCACTGGTCCTGTACTGGGTACAGGCATGGGTGTGCATTGACGGATGCACACTCCGCATTACCGGTAAAATGCGAAAGAGAAGAGATAAAGGAATTTTTGATCATAATGCATAGCATGGTTTATTTATATGATTGATGGATGAATTTGTGAAGTGAGGTTCACTTTTATTCTTGCTGCCATTTATTATATTTGCTAAGTCGTTGAACTCACTCTTGTTGTTGTTGTTGTGGTTGCTGTTTGTTTTAGGTATCTTCATGAGATCGGCATGCATGGGAATAAAGAAGGATTAGTTGGTTGCACTTGCACGGTCTAATCACCATGGAAGAAAGAAAGAACATTAAACACTATTCGCTGATTAATTCAAGTGGTATTTGATTAATGTCTAATAGGTTCAACATGTAATAAAAGATTAGAATTCTTTTACATTGATTCCGTTCTTTATCTAAGTAGTATTATTATGAATGCGATGGTGAACATAATCCAGTTTTGCTTATAAGAGAATTTTGCTTACTGTTATTCATATCAAATGATTATGCATGTTGGAACCTTTGATTTACTCAATAAACAAAGGAGGTTCTGCCGAAATTTTATAAGATGAATATTAGTTTTTCCTTATTATGGTATTAGTTTGGTAGCATTCCAGGTCATTGATTGGCTGGGGTGTTACACGAACGACCTCAACCCGGTAATGTATGAGCGTAACCAAGAGCAAGGGAGTACACAAACAGGTGTCGGTGGAACATGGACAGTTATGTATTTTGTAGCAAGGGAAAACAATCAATTAATTTCAGAAATTGCACATAATTGAATTATAGTTCGTATCTAGCACTTAGCCTATGTTGCTGATCAACCAAGGATGGAAGAAGGCTAAAATAAGTGTATGACAATGTATGGGAGTGGCAAATACAAGATAATTCAATCGAATGCAATCTGGAATTGAAGAACACAAGGGTTGACCCAAAACTTGAAAACTGAGGATTTCTGTCTACTGCACAACACGTCGGTATTTTGACCGTAACTTTTTTTTAAGTTGCCTTTTTTTCATTGATTCTTTTTTTCTCAGTTTCCTGACGGCTTTTTCACCAACGTTTGTTTTGGGGCCAAGTTCTGAAAACCGACCTAAAAATTCGCACAAAATTCACAAGTACCGACTATTGCAGATTCAATTCAGAAATTTGGGTCAACTTTCACCGCATATATCTCTTAACTGCCTTGCTGAAATGGCGTAAAATTTTATAGATAGATGGACAATGAAGTTTTGAATCTAATGGCGGTGGTATCACTCAGAAATAATCTCGGAATCAAAAGTTATGGCACTTGTGGTGGCGGCTGCAGAGAAAGGAAAAAATCAACCGAATTGGAATTAGGGTTTGGGGTGGGGAATTTTTTTTGTTTCGATTTTTAATGGCACAAAGATATGACCAGCAACTAGACAATGCTAAGACGGACACAAATTCAATTTAGCAAACCAAAACTAATAGATTGAAAGGCACAACGGGGTTTGGACAGCGGAAATTAACTCTTTTTGTGGGGCAAATTTTTTTGGACTGTAGGAAATAAAAACCAATCTACTAACTACGGGTAAAGAAGTTCTCACCGAGTAAACCTAGAATCTGATACCACATGATACGGGGAGGGGTCTCGATCTTCTCAGTGAGGAACCGAGGATAGTTGATGCGAAGCAGACGATGTCGCTAGTTGAACACTCGCGCCAATGCACGAACCCTCAACTCTTCGGAATATGACCAAAACACACCGGATAGTTGTTCATCGCGAGACCACAAACGACGAACGCCAAGTCCCCAATTCCCAATGGAATGATGGCTTGACCTTGAATTGCAAAACGAACAATGGATCACCTAGTTCTCTCTCATAGTCCTCGCATGAACTCTGGTGTTGAAAGAATAAGCAATAGCTATGTTTCAATCTTATGCATAAAGTTGGTCTCCTTCTAAAGGCTACCAATACAAAGCTTATATAGCCCCTTGGGACGTCCATATGGTCCCCAAACCAATTACAACTCAACCCTATATGGTTTTGGATACAAACTCTCACAAAAAGAAAACTATATTTTTCACCTGTCATATTGTTTTGGTTATAACTTTTTATCCGTGATTAATTTGAAGATGGGACCAGATCCATTGCGTAGCCCTTGAAATTATCTTTCTAACGAGTACAAGAACACCTGAATCGGACTCCGTTTGTGAAAGTTATGGCCTTTTTAGTAACTGCCTGCCAGGCTGTCCCGAACTGAATCCGAATTAAATTCTGAGTTGAATCCGAGTTTGAATTGGGTTGAGCACGTGGGAAGTCCGAATTTGGCTTGAAAATCTTAGCCAAAACTTGTAGTTTAAGTCCTTGGCCTTCTCCCCTTTTGCTCTCCCACTGCATGGGCTTCTTTCCTCCTTGATCAGCTGCATGGGTTGCTTGGCTTTCTTCTTTCCATTCCCATGGGCTTTGAGCTTTTTGTCCTTGGTAGCAAATATGATTAACCTCCTTGTGCTTCTCCATTGCTTTGGCCCCGGACTCATCATAATATTCAAATTAATCATGTGCATATCCACATCAATTGACCTTCTTGAATGAGCTCCTCTTCATACCTAAGTACGCACAGCACACTAGAATTAGGTAGTAGCAAATTCTCATCAAAATTATATTCTTTAAAGAACAAAATCACCTGTTGTTGGAGCTTCTTGGCTCGTGCTCGTGTAATTGGTTCTGTTGGTTCAATTGGAGGAGTTAGGGCAAGGGTGGCCTCATCAGTCACCTCCCCCAAAATTGATAGTTATCATCCTATCGGAAGATCGGGACCCCATCGCCTTATCATCCCACATGTACGACCGAATTCAAACTCAGATTCAACTCAGAACTCAATTCGGATTCGGTTTGGGATAGCCAACAAGTACCTACTAAAACGGCCATAAGTTTTACAAACGGAGTCCGATTGAGGAGTTCTTGTACTCTATGGAAATCTCTTGAAGTCGACTTTCAGACCTGGTCTCACCTCCAAATTCTCTATGAATCAATCAAAAACTATGAAACAAATCACGTCACTTTTTCAGTCCGAGTCGAAGCAGGGCCTAGGGTTTTGTAATCGAGTCCTGTTCAGTTTCGAAGTGTTTGGCTGACTCTCCACCCCTTGTATCACTTTAAAAGACAGCCGCCACCCCTGTCAAACTGAGACCACATTTGAGAAAAATCAATCTACTAAAGTTTTCAAGTTCAACATTGCTGCCGAAGTTCCTAAGGGAATTAGGACTGTCTTCTTCAATCAAGATCGTTCAGCCTTTCCGCTCGGAATTGGGTGCACGATTGATCTTCGCTTGGTGGTCGGCAAAATCAACACGAGTGTGTTTTGGCGGATTAAAGAGTGTTCGTCCCTTGCATTGGCATTGGAGGATCATTACGATTCATCAAGACTCCCGTGAGTATAAATCCTACGTCGAGAAGATCGGGCGACCCCGTATCATCTTGGTATCAGAGTACGGTTTACTCGGTAGGATTATTTATCCTTACTTTTAGATTGATTTACTTCTGTTCCTATAGTCTATTAAAACCGTAAATTGCCACAAAAAAATCCGAACCTTTAGATTAATCTGTTATTTCGTGAGTTTTGTTAAGTTCTCATCCATTAGAATTTTGTTTAGGTGCTGATCATCGTGTTTCTTTGCGTCGCTTGATCATTGTAATATTTCCTTTGTTTCGCCTAAACCAAAAAAAATCTGATCGCTACAGTGCATGAACAGTGCTGCTACAGTACCACAAAAAAATTTTGTTCATCTTTGAGACTAGTCTTTGATAATTGCATTAAGAGCTGCTCTTGGTATTAATCTATATTTGTGAAATTTTTGGTAATTGTGCAAAGAAACACTAAATGCAAAACCACAAGTACAATAAAAAGAAAGAAAAAGAAGAGCCTCCACAAAAAAGTGAGTGTTGGCCAAATTGGGGTTAGGTAATTCTACTATATAATTTCAGCTTGTGTATTTAATTTCTTTGAGCAATCTTGTGCCCTTACATTCATATTATTGCAATTGGCTAGCATCTCTCATAGTACTTGATGCAAAACGAGCTATTTCATTATTACTTTCATATTGCTTCTAGCTAGCTCATTCCTTTGTTTGTATTAAGTCACATTTATCTTTACGTGTGCGTTCATATACTTCACTTAAACCTTTTGGATCAGCACTTAGGCAAAATATTCTAGCTTGGATTATTACTTAACTTTACAATATCAAGAATTTCATATTGCTAGAATATACACTTCCATACCAAGCTCCACCATATAACCGTTGTTGTGCAAGTAGTGAACACTCTTCAATTCGCTTAATCATCACGTTGCTGTTGTCACTTCTACCAGGTGTAAGTTTTTATTGGGCTTAATTCACTTTGGAAGGGTAAGAACTCTACTTGAGAGAGAAAATAGTGAGATTGAGTGATTTCCACAAATATATATGTTGCATAACTAACCATGACAGGATATTCAACAATTTGTTTCTCTTGGCCTCAATTCATTCCTATTTGCACGTTTTGCACCAAGTACTAGGAGAGACGCTAGCCATTTGCAATGATATGAATATAAGGGTACGAGATTGCTCAAGAAATTAAATTACACAATCTGAATTTATGGATTAAGAACTCACCCAAATTCAGCCAAAGCTTTCTTTTTCTTTCTTTCTTTCTTTCTTGCTCAACTGTCTTTTTTTTTATTCAAAGGCCAAACTAGGTTTAATTGCTCTTTTGATTTTGCGCAGGTCACAAATTTTCAGCAAGGTGTAAAGTACTCAAGAACAGCCCTAGATGCAATATTCAACAGCTAGTCTCAATTGATGAAAAAAAAATCAGCGAGGGGAAAAAAATTTTTGTGCACTGTAGCAACAAACTACTGTAGCGGACGCGCACTGTAGCAAGTCGATACAGTAGCAATTGTGTACTGTAGCAGCGTGCTACTGTAGCAATCACGTACTGTAGCTGCACGTACTGTAGCAGATCGATTTTTTTCTGAATTTTGGATTGGGCACAAAGATTAAGCTATGCAAATAAACATGAACAATCAGCACCTAAACAAAATTCTAATGGATCAAAACCTAATAAAACTCACAAAATTAACAGATGCAAAAACTAGGGTTTGGATTTTTTTTGTGGCAATTTTCGGTTTAATGGACATAGGAATAGACGTAAATCAAACTAAAAGTAAGGGTAAATAGTCCTACCGAGTAAACCGCGCTCTGATACCAAGATGATACGGGGTCATCCGATCTTCTCGACGTAGGATCAAGATACTCACATGGATTTGATGAACCGTAGTGATCCCCCGTTGCCACACCAAATCACCTGTTCAAAAATCATTTTCTTTCTAGACTTGTTAGCTTTGGAAGCATAAGCATATACATTCTTTTCAATTACCTCTTTGGTTGTGGCATTGTGGCATGGAGCTTTTTCACAAAATCAGCACGTTTAGAAGCCTCTATATTAGCGCGTTCTTGTAGTGGGAGTGGAAGCAAATCAAGTGGCGTGATTGGTTTGAAACCATACACCACCTCGAATGGACACAATTGAGTTATAGAATGTATCGCCCTGTTATATGCAAACTCCACACGCGGTAGACAATCTTCCCACTCTTTCAAGTTGTTCTTTATCATGGTACGTAGCAATGTTGAAAGTGTGCGGTTCACCACCTCCGTTTGCCCATCTATTTGTGGGCGACAAGTCGTTGAAAACAACAATTTTGTCCCAAGCTTGGCCCACAAAGTCTTCCAAAAGTAGCTCATGAACTTGACGTCACGATCTGAAACAATGGAGGCATTCGATGCAATCTCACAATCTCCCTGAAAAACAAATCAGTTACATGCGACGCATCATCGCTCTTATGACAGGGAATAAAATGTGCCATTTTAGAGAACATATCCACAACAACAAAGACTGAATCCCTTCCCCTCTTGGTCCTAGGCAATCTAACACAAAATCCATGCTAATATCTTCCCAAGGAGCACTAGGAACAAGAAGTGGAGTACACAAACCATGTGGATTGAGTTTGACTTCGCCTTATGACATGTGATGCATCTTTGAACAAACCTCTCGATGACTCGCCCCATCTTTGGCCAATAGAAGTGATCAACCAACATCATACAAGTCTTCTGTCTCCCAAAATGCCCCATCAATCCTCCTGCATGAGATTCCTACAACAATAACAAACGCACTGAGGACTCCGGAACATAGCTTATTCATGTGAAAGAGAAAACCATCATTAATATGAAACTTATCCCACCCTTTTCCATCTTTGCAATTAGAATATGGAGCTGCAAATTCATGATTGGAAGCATATAAATCTTTCAAACTTTTCAACCGCGGTACCTTTACCTCCAACTGAGTCAAAAGCACATGTTTTCTAGACAATGCATTAGTTACCACATTCTCTTTGCCGTTCTTATATTTGAGAACGTATGGAAAGGTCTCAATGAATTCTACCCACTTAGCATGTCTATGATTCAATTTTGCTTGGCCCTTTAAGTATTTCAATGATTCATGATCAAAATGTATTATGAATTCCTTAGGCCAAAGATAATGTTGCCAAGTTTCCAACACATGCATAAGAGCATATAATTCTTTATCATAAACAGGATAATTCAATTGTGCACCATGAAGTTTCTCACTGAAATATGCAACATGTTTTCTTTCTTGCATCAAAACAACATCAATACCTATTCTACTAGCATCACATTCAATCTCAAAAGTTTTTGTGAAATCAGGTAAAGCAAACAATGGTGCTTCAGTCAAACACTTCTTTAATTCAGCAAAAGCTTTGTCTTGTTTTTCTCCCCACTCAAAAATCACCCCCTTTTTAGTTAATTCATTTAATGGGGCAGCAATGGTGCTAAAGTCTTTCACAAATCACCGATAAAAGCTAGCAAGCCCATGGAAGCTACGAATTTGACTAACACTCACAGGAATTGGCCAATTTCTAATAGCTTCAATTTTAGATTCATCCACTTCAATTCCATGAGTTGAAATAACATAACCTAGAAACACAACCTTACTAGTGCAAAAAGTACACTTCTCAAGATTGGCATACAAGCGTTTTTTTCTAAGCACTTCTAGCACTTGTTTGATGTGTTCAACATGATCATCCAAACAACGGCTATATATCAGAATATCATCAAAGTAAACTACCATAAATTTTCCAATTAAGTGTCTCAAAACATGATTCATTAAGCGCATGAATGTACTAGGAGCATTGGACAAACCAAAAGGCATCACTAACCACTCATACACGCCAAATTTTGTTTTAAAAGCAGTTTTCCATTCATCACCATGTTTCATTCTTATTTGATGGTAGCCACTACGCAAGTCAATCTTAGAAAAGATAGTAGAACCACTTAACTCATCAAGCATATCATCTAACCTAGAAATAGGATGACGATAGCGAACAGTTATGTTGTTAATAGCTCTACAGTCTACGCACATTCTCCAAGTACCATTTTTCTTAGGAACAAGAATAACAGGAACAGTACAAGGACTAAGACTCTTGCGTACGTACCCTTTGTCCAAAAGTGCTTGCATTGGCGCTGAATCTCCTTTGTTTCTTCTGGATTTGTGCGGTACGGCGGCCGGTTGGGAAGAGAGGCTCCCGGGACTAAGTCAATTTGATGCTCAATACCTCGAATAGGTGGTAGACCAGCGGGCACCTCCTCCGGAAGCACGTCGTCGCAAGCCTGCAAAACTTGAGAAACAGCACTAGGAAGAGATGTTAAATCATTACTAGAAAGCAATGCATCCTTGTACAACAATACAAGGTGCATCAAAGCGGGATCATCCTTCATCTCTCTCAGATCAGATTTGGTAGCTATCATGACTAAGTTTTTCTCTCCCTCACTCTTGCTTTTACCTCTCAGTTTTGGTTTGTGACTCTCACTCATCTTTTGTGGAATCACACTCTTTTGTTACTCATAAAGTTCGTGTGCCGTTTTCAATTGATGGTTATGAAGACAAGGTGGAGTGTAACGTCGTGACTATGCACATGTGTCACATCATGTTGGGGCGTCCGTGGCAGTTTGATCGCAATGTTACACACCAAGGGAGAGCCAATCGCTTCACTTTTATGTATAAAGGTGTATTTCAATCTTTGCTGCCCAAGAGAGATGAGGAGATTATTTCTGATATTGCCATCAAGAGCAAGGAGATCGTGAAGATTACCACGAAACCGAGGACGGTTTCTCTTGAAGAGGGAGGGGATGATGTGGCCAAGAGTGTGAATACTACATTGATTTGTGCTTCACCCACGCAATCTGAAGTTACAAGGCTTAGTAGCTCTGAATTGCGCGAGAAAGAAGCAATCGGTTATGGGAGAAAGAAGAATATCCTAGTTCGTGCGGATGCTTATGTGATTTCTCCTTTGCGTAATGTAAACAAGCCAATAATGCATGGAATTAGAGGTGTGGATGGTAAAGAAAGAAGGCTAGTTTGGGTAAAGAGGAAGACACAAGATCAATCAAGTTCCTGTGATTATAGTTCTGTCCGTCATGAAGATTGCAATGCCAATTCTGAGGTTTCTAATGCACACAAAATACATATTTGGAAATCTAATGAAGTCTACTTTCCAACGAATCAAACGGCGCATGATTTGGAGCTTCCTACACAAAGTTATGGCAACTTCATTGATTGCTGCACGGGCTGTCTGGAGAGACGCGCGAGACTTGCCAAATATAGAGAGTCCGAGTTATGCAATACAAGGGTAAAATCCGACCATTCCATGGCTTTCCAAAGGATGAGAAGGACTCCTTTTCAGGTTCCAAACGGATTTGGATGCCCCTTGAACAAGAAAAGGAAACCTATAAAGATTTGAATTCAATTCGGATTCGGTTTGGGTCAGACAGGAAGTCCAACTTTAAAACGCCCATAACTTTCACAAACGGAGTCCGATTTGGGCGTTCTTAGACTCGCTGGAAAGCTATTTTGAAGTCCCATACAATGGATGAGGTGCCAGCCATGGAATCCTCATGGTCACATCGCAAATTGAGAGAGAATCCAGAGGTAGCAGTTTAGGTATTTCCTTTTTAGTTCGTATTTGAGTTGTTTCAACCTTAGGCCAGGATGTGCGTGAGTTTTAGTCAAGGCCATGCATTGTGCACCAATATAAGGCCAGGGTCTTAGCCCCATTGTAACTTAGGCTATGATATGATAAGTTTTTATGCTTGTGAAATAAAGGAGAAAATCGCCATGATGGTTGTTGGCGGCCAGATTGCGTGATTGCAATGTTTTCTCGGTTGGAGTTTACTGAGTTGGTGCAAGGCAAGAATAGGAGATTCTTGAGATTGCCCATCGAATCTACAAGGTTCATCTCTTCTAATTCGTGTCTTCTTGCTGAATTCACGGTTTGGAGAGTTCGGTGGATTGCTTCTAGTGTGCACCTTGCATACTAGTGCAAATTGTCCATATCAAGATTGTTGGCTACATCAAGACAAGGAGAAGGAACCTCACTGAACGTACCAGGAATGATCGGGTCATCCCTACGCATCAACTAATCCTTAGTTGGTCCGTATCACTTTGTAGCTTGATGCACTAACTCATAAAGATTGTTATAAGGCTGAAAATTGACAATTCTTTTGACTTGATGGTTCAAACCTGAGAGGAAGCGTGCCATGGTTTCTTCTTCTTGTTCTTGAACCTTGGCTCGAATCATGGCTAGCTCCATCTCCTTGTAGTACTCCACAGAAAGTGCTCCCTACTTCATATTCTGCAATTTATCAAATAGATCACGCTTGTAATGACGAGGGACAAAACGGGCTCTCATTTCTCGCTTCATCTCTTGCCATGATGCAACAGGGTCTTCTCCATTCTTAGCTCTTTGAGTAATGACTTGTTCTCACCAATCCAAAGCATAACCTTCAAACTCAAGTGATGCCAATTGTATCTTTCTCTCATCCGTATAGTGATGCATACGGAATATTTTGTCAATCTTCAATTCCCAAGTGAGATACTCCTCGGGATTAGTCCCACCTACAAACTTGGGCATGGAAAACTTGAGCATACCCAATCCATCATCTTCATTGCGTGGACGACGATAACGGTCATTGTAATGCAAAGCAAAATCACCATCCCATTCCATCGCATGTGCAGCACCACCACGGCCACCACGGCCTCCACCTACACCTTGGCCATGCCCTCCTCCTGTCCTTCGAGCTGTGGTGGACGCACCACGTTGGCCGCCACTCGGTGTTGCGGTGCAAGAGATACATGTGCAGCAGCTTCTCCTCCTTGAACACTTGCTTCATCACCACCATTGCGAGCTTGTATGAGCCTAGTGAGGGCTCCAATGTCCTCCCGCAATTGGCGCACATTTTCATCAGCTTGTATCTCCATATTTTGCATCTCCCTTGCAATTTGATCAGCAAAACCATCATGCTTCTCATGGAGTTGACCGAGCCCTTGGTGTAGCTCACGTTGAAAGTGTTCACGGAGTGCCCCAAATTGGTATTGCTTGATGAATGCTTGAGTTTCATTTGTCTCACCACTCTCATCATGGTGTTCTCCTCCACCTAACATGGTTAGCTATGCAAAAAACAAATAGCTATGTAGAATAATGCTTTATGGAAATCACTCAATCTCACTGTTTTCTCTCCCAAGTAAAGTTCTTACCCTTCCGAAGTGAATTAAAGCCAATAAAAACTTACACCTGGTAGAAGTGACAACAGCACAGTGATGATCAAGCGAATTTAAGAGTGTTTCACTACTTGCACAACAACGGTTATATGGTGGAGCTTGGTATGAAAGTGTTTATCCTACATAATCTGAATTTCACGATATTGTAAGATTAAGTAATAATCCAAGCTAGAAACTTTTCCCAAGTGCTGATCCAATAGGTTTAAGTGAAGTATATTGTTGTGGGGGTGGCCCAACCCCCCGTGACTGGGCCGTGCAACTAGTCCAGCTTGTAATAGGCCCAATAGTGTAGAGGAATATACCAGTGTAAATATACCAATGTACCCTCATCCTTTGTAAGTACTAACGGGTAGAATGGGGATTTCCCATTCTACCCCACTCATGTATATAAACCCCCAAGAGGGGTAGGAGGAGGGACATCCTCTCATCCTTACCAACTCTCCTACAGATCTAGCTCCCCTCTTCTGCTTCTACTAGTCCCCTTCTTCACTGTTTGGCTTGTAGCCACAACAGATGGCGCCGTCCGTGGGGACTGGATGAAAGGTCGCTTAAGGAGCTGGAAGCCATCATCAGCGACAGACAAGTAGTTTGCTCGCTAAAAATTTAACTATCTCGTCTGTAGAAGTGTGTAGGCCTTCTCTGTATCCTCCGCCATGCTCTTTAGATGGTATATTGAGTAGATCTAGTCGAATCGCTCATCCCTATATCATTGTTACCTCTGCTCTGTTGGGGGTGTTCGTGCAGGGAAGTGATATCTTGAATGACTTGGGGGCACGATCCTTCTAGCCAGGGGGTGGTACGCTATTGAGCTCAACTCCACTGTGATTCGCCACCACCGGCCAGCACGCACGTCGCTACCGGCCTTTAGCCTCCGCGCAGTCAACCTGTGCGCCTTCGGCTCGCCCACTCTGGACTCCGCGTGGGGTACACCCCGCCAGGCACATCTTCACGTCGCACCAGCGCGTTTCCGCTATGAACCATTCACGCATGAAATAATCCATCCAAGCAGTCATGTGAAGCACTCATCTATGCATGCATGTGAAGCATCCATCCATGCAGTGCATGCAGCTTCTCCAGGAGTATCCGCGCAGCCTCCGCTTCAGGGTCCCCGCGTCAGGCCTCCGCGAAGCTTCACTAGATCTTCGGCTGCCCGTGCATCGAGCGAGGACTCGCCTACGCGCCTTCACATCGGCGCTGCCCATTCAAGCCGTACTACGCCGAGCCGCGCCGAAGCCTCCGCATCATGGTCTTCGCGTCGAAGCCGAAGTCTTCCCTGCCTTCGCTCCAGACTACGCGACCGCGCGGCGGCCTCCGCGACGGTGAGGTCGCCTCCACATCAGGACGGCGGGGTCACCTCCACGTCGCGGCTTCCGCTGCATCTCGCCGCGTTGGGCCTCTAGGCGTCGCCCATCTCAGTCTTCATGTGTGCAGGCAAGTATCGATCCATTCGTGCATGCACCCAACATCCATCCGCGCATGTACGAAGTCTCCATTCATGCATTCTACGCGAGCTCACAAACACATGCATGCATTCTTCATCAACTCTGCATGCCTTCGTACTGCATGCATGCACCCATCTAGTACGCACGCATCCTTAGCACACTCGCCGGCCTCCGTTCTGGTCTCGATTCTCTTCGGACGACGCACGCGTTGGCTCCGCTCCATCGAGGACCTCGGCCACGGGCCTGTGTAGATGAAGTCCCGTGCCGGCGAAGTCCATCCAGGCGGAGGCCACCGCGCCGTCGACCCCTCAGACTCCAACTCCTTCGCTCGGACCTCGCATGCACGATGGTGAACTACGCAAGCGAAGCGGCAACCTCTGCTCAGCGCTGTGCGTAGGCCTCGCCCCCGGCCGCGGCGTCCGTGCCGCGTGGGACGTTGACGCCGCACTTGGTGAGAATGCCGGCGATGAGGTCAAGCTTGACGCCAGCCGTGCCGCTCGTCTGCCGCTGCCATCTTCGAGCCAAGCACGCGTCGGTGAGCCTCCTGCGCCACAGCTCTGCGGCGCCGATCTCGTCTTCGCGCCACGCGTCTTCGAGCCAAGTACGCGTCAGCGAAGTCCTCCCCGAGCGGGAGCCCCCTGCGCCACAGCTCCGCGGCGACGATCTCGTCTTCGCGCTGCACGTCTTCGAGCAAATCTATGGAGTATCCGCCGCGTTCACGTGCTCCCACCGCGCCGAAAGCAGGCACAGCCCGAACGCTAGTCGTCTCCGCCTATTGAGCGCGTCGCACTTGCTGTGGTAGAAGCTACACCCGGCGAGGTACTCGCCGCACGGTGAGAGCTGCCGGAGCGTGTAGCAGCTGCGCGCGCTATTGGGCAAATACCGGACGGTGAAGTAGTGGGCGGCCGTGTTCCGGTCACCGTACGGAGGGTTGATGCCAGCGTTGATCCCCTCCCTGGCGTCAGTGAAGCCGACGTCGAAGCTGTACCTCAGGCCACGGGAGGAGTCATCGGACTAGCTCGCGCCCTCCACGATGCCGCAGTCGATGCTGATGAAACCGGGAATGTCGAACTGGCCACGGACGCGGGCGAGGAGCTTAGATGACACGAAGCACAGGAGGAGGAGCAACAACCTGCGTGCACACGGCCAGCCGGGTGGTTCGGAGTCTCCGCTCCGGGCCGGCTCGACGAAGGCTGCCTCCGCTCCGGGCTAGCTAAGGCTCCCCATCGGGGTCTTCCCAGAACTCGACGGTTCCTGGAGTCGTCACCACGTGACGTCGAGCCAGCTTCCGTCAACGAAGCGTGAACGTCGCACGGACGATGTCTCAGTCGACGCTTCGTCGGAGTCCGAGCAGGCTGTGGCGACCACGCCTCCAAACGTTCGCCCCCGCCCGTCAGCTCTGCGGTAACTCCGCCGGCCTGTCAGCGACACCTCGCCGGCTCCGGGAAGCCTTCACCGACTTTCGCCTCGGCCCCGCGACAGCCTCGCCAGCCTCCACCCGGCCCATGGTGACTTCGCTGGCGTTTGCTCCGTGTGTCCCTCCGCATGCCGCCAGGCTCTGTGCGTTGGCAGCAAGGCTCTCCCTCTGCAATGTCGACGTTCGCCTCATGAAGGACTCCGTAGCACGTGACTTCGCTCCGAACTCCGCAACGTCCGTATCTGCCTCTGCTTGTGGGTACGCACTGCAATTAATTACGTGCAAGGCTCTACTAATTCCCGCTGCATGTCTTGCGTGTGTGGCTTTAAGGAAGCGGTTATACAGCATGTTGTTTGTTGCGTCTGTAGCTCCAGTGTAAGAGCATTTGATTTGGCTGTGTTTGCGTCTCCGGTTTTGGCTTGTTCTGGGCTCCCATAGCATCTAATGCTTTCCTAGTACTGCATTCTGGAGCGTTTTGTTGTCGTAAGTCTTCGGCCATTTCTTTGATGCCTCTGTTTTGGTCCTCGTTTTTGATTTAAATCGCACGATTGCCTCGAGCGTCGGCGTACTCTACGGAGTATAAATAAGACGTAGCGTCGAGGTCCGCCTCCGCACGCACCCTCACCGCCCGCAACGCGTGGAGGCTTGCCCCCGCGCGTAGTCTACGGACTCTAAATAAGACGTAGCGTCGAGGTCCGCCTCCGCACGCACTCTACGGAGTATAAATAAGATGTAGCATCGAGGTCCGCCTCCGCACGCACCCTCACCGCCCACAACGCGCGGAGGCTTGCCCCTGTGCGCAGTCTAAGGAATCTAAATAAGACGTAGCGTCGAGGTCCGCCTCCGCACGCACTCTACGGAGCATAAATAAGACGCAGCGGGGGACACCTCCGCGCGCACTCTACGAAGTATAAATAAGACGTAGCGTCGAGGTCCGCCTCCGCACGCACTCTACGGAGTATAAATAAGACGTAGCGTCGAGGTCCGCCTCCGCACGCACTCTACTGAGTATAAATAATACGCGGATGTTGTCCCTGCGCACTCTACTGAGTATATACAAGACGCGGATCCCGAGCACGCATGGATGTTGTCCATATGTGTACTCTCCAGAACATAAATAAGGCATGGATGATTGATCCCATGCACTCTACGGAGTATAAATAAGATGCGGATGTTGTCCCTGCGCACTTTACTAAGTATAAACAAGACGCGGATCCCGCGCACGCATGGATGTTGTCCATATGTGTACTCTCCGGAGTATAAATAAGACGTGGATGATTGATCCCACGCACTCTACAGAGTATAAAAATTGCGACATGGCCGAGACACCAGGGAGTGCCTCGCTTTAAGCGGCGCACCACTTGGATATCGCGCCCTCTCGCACGTTGCACCAGGGAGTGCATCGCCAAGTTTTTTGAAGGTAGGGGAACGGTGGTATCGCCTCCCTGCCTCCGCGTGCGTAGTGTCCTTGGCCTACGCCGTAAGCGCCCGCTCTCCGCGGGCACTGTTTTTGAAGGTAGGGGAACGGCGGCTCCGCCTCCCTACCTCGGCGTGCGTAGTGCCCTCGGCCTACGCCGCAAGCGCCCGCTCACCGCGCACACTGTTTTTTGAAGTTAGGGGAATGGCGGCTCTGCTCCTACCTAGGCGTGCGTAGTGCCCTCGGCCTACGCCGCAAGCGCCCGCTCTCCGCGGGCACTGTTTTTTGAAGGTAGGGGAACTTCGGCTCCGCCTCCCTACCTCGGCGTGCGTAGTGCCCTCGGCGTACGCCGCAAGCGCCCGCTCTCTGCGGGCACTGTTTTTTGAAGGTAGGGGAACTTCAGCTCCGCCTCCCTGCCTCGGCGTGCATAGTGCCCTCGGCCTACGCCGCAAGCGCCGGCTCTCCGTGGGCACTGTTTTTGAAGGTATCGCCTCCCTGCCTCGGCGTGCGTAGTGCCCTCGGCCTACGCCGCAAGCGCCCGCTCTCCGCGGGCACTATTTTTGAAGGTAGGGGAACGGCGGTATCGTCTCCCTGCCTCGGTGTGCGTAGCGCCCTCGGCCTACACCGCAAGCGCCCGCTCTCCGCGAGCACTGCTTTTGAAGGAAGGGGAACGGCGGCTCCGCCTCCTAGCCTCTGTGCGTCGTGCCCCCGGCCTACGTATCTCGCGCCCGCTCTCCGCGACTTCGCCGTCTGCCTTGTATGTATCGCCTCGACGCGACGGCACGTCCTCAGCGCTCGACTCCGCCGTCCACCCTGTAGGCATCGCCACGGCGGGACGGCACGTCTTCTTTGCTTGACTTCGCCATCCACCGGGGAGGCATCGCCTCAGCGGGACGGCACGGCTCCGGCACATGATTTCGTCGTCCGCCTTGTAGGCATTGCCTCGGCGGGACGGCACGCCTTCGACGCTTCACTTCGACGTCTGCCTGGGAGGCCTCGCCTCAACGGGACGGTCCGGCCCTAGCGCAGGACTTCGCTGTCTGCCTTGTAGGCATTGCCTCGGCGGGACGCCACGTCCTCGACGCTCGATTCGCCGTCCACCCCGTAGGCATCGCCTTGGCGGGACGGCACGTCTTCGGCGCTCGACTCCGCCATTCACCCTGTAGGCATCGCCTCGGCGGGACAGCATGGCTCTTGCCCAGGACTTCACCGTCCGCCTCGTAGGCATCGCCTCGGCGGGATGGCACATCTTCAGCGCTCGACTTAGCCGTACGCCTTGTAGGCATCACCTCGGCGCGACGGCACATCCTCGGCGCTTGACTTCGCCGTCTGCCTTGTAGGCATCGCCTCGGCGCGACGGCACGTCCTCAGCGCTGAACTCCGCTGTCCACCCTGTAGGCATCGCCTCGGCGGGACGGCACGTCTTCGGCAATTGACTTCGCCGTCCGCACTGGGGGTTTTCTTTTGTTTAAGTTTAGCCATTGTGCAAACACTGATCTCCAGTTGTGTCTAACGACCACCTGCTAGACAGCAATTGCGAACCCCACATTTGAGTGATTTCAGTTTGCCTACATCTTGTTCTTGCTTGTTCTTCGATTGCTTGCAGGAATTGAACCTCGTGTTCAGGTTGATCTCGTTGTTCCAGCACGGTCAATAACCATTTGGAGTTGGTACTGCAATTGCTAAGGCGCCCACGATCTGTTCGTTCATAGTCGGATCGCGAGAGTCATCTCCTTCAAATCGATATTTATCCTCTCACCGAAAGATCGGGCACTCCAGTCCTATCAAGTGGTATCAGATTTCAGGTTGCTCGGTGAGATCTTCCCTCGTTTTACAGTTCGTTCTCATTCCTATTGTCCACATAAAAGCCAAACAAAAATATATCTAGGTTAGTTCCTGCTGTCCTATACCTTTTTAGCCTTGCATTTTCTTTCAGTGATTTTGCATTGTTGAGTTTGTGTTGCTTTGTCGTTTCAAGTTGCTGATCCCGCAGCCGCCGTGTATTAGCTTGTTGGCACCGCATACCCTCCTTGTGGCCTCCCAACACCTTGCAATTCCGAGACAGACACCACCTTTTGTGCCCTTTCTATCGACACTCAGATCCTTCTGTTCGAACAGGCAGCCAATCCTTTTAAAAGTAGAACAAATCGCTTTCCCATCTTTCAGTTTGCATCCAAAGGACACCAGCGGCATTAAAAAAAAGAAGAAAGAAATAAATAAACAAAGAAAGAGCCGCACCTAATCTTCTAAGAAAGGAAAGCATCAATTCCTTATTGCGCTTGCTGTATTTTCCTTTTTGTGTCGCCACCAAAGGAGGCAAGCGTTTATTTCCAATCCTGCCACGCCACAAAGTAGGAAGGAAAGGACCCAGCTTGATTCGTGCTCTGAATTACCGTTTTACCCCTGGTCAGCAAAAACACCCAAAATTTTGTTGTGACCAGTACCCTATCTAGACCTTACGAAGGCTAGACACGAGATTTCAGGTAACCATTTTCATAAAAAAAATAAATCCTTTCATCTTTTGAGACTAGCTGTTGCATACTACTCCAGCTAGGGGCTGTTTGCATTGCACTTCGTTTGTCTTTACGTGTGCTCCACGTCGTGTGAACAATCTGTGCCCTAACATTGGCTTCGAGTAGTCAGCTAGCGTCTCTCCTAGTACTTGTTGTGAGATTTCTCCTTGCTTGCATCAGTCACATTATTCTTTGCGTGCAAACCTCATCAAACTTTTCTCACCTTGTTTATATCAGCAACTTGTGGCCGTGCTTTGAACACTTATTCAACTTGCATTTGCTGAATTGATCATGCTAACCCTTGCTACAGAGTGAGACATTCCTATAGCTCCACAGATTTCTACAGTAAACAGATTTCGTGTCCCTGGCAATCGCTCAATCCAATCTCCGCTGGTTGACACCGCTGGTCGCAGGTCACCCCTGTTGGCTTGGTAAGAATTGGTAAGAACTTGATAACGGTTTTAGCCGAGTGATCTGAACAGCACTACTCCCTATTAGTTGTTGGGCACATTTGTTTTCCTTTCTCTATTGCATCCTTGCGCTAACAATGACAGGACCTTCGGAGGAACCGGGAGACACCATCCAACATTCTCCTCGAACAAAGGGCATCATTCAGCATTTTGAGCGGCAAGTGGGGCTGCAAGTAGATGCACTTGCAGAGGATGTTTAGGTCACAAACGAGCGCCTTGGCCAGCTTGAAACCACTCAACTTGGTACAGGTGTAACGCTCAAGGAAATGCAGACAGCCCACGCCACCACCAACACCAATCTAGCCACCATCATGACACGGCTTGAGGAGTTGTCCCAGCAGCTTGCAGATGTTGCCCAACGCCAAGCTGCCCACAGTGAGGTTGACGAACAGAGCGAAACTGATTATGGTGGTGACACCGAGCATGCAGACCTTTCCAATAATAACAACGATCGGGAACATCGTCGCCAGCGTGCAAATTAGCAAGGTATGCCCCACCACCACCACCGACGTGCGGTACGTAATCAGGATGATCCCTTTGCTAAGGTTAAATTCACTATACCCGCGTTTAATGGCAAATATGATCCTGATGCTTATCTTGATTGGGAACTTGCTGTTGATCAAAAATTTGCATGCCATGCTTTTTCCGCACATAATCAAGTTAGGGCTGCTACTAGTGAGTTTACAGATTTTGCGTCTATTTGGTGGCGAGAACATTGCAGCAAACATCCTAATAACATCCCCACCACTTGGGAAGCATTAAAAGTGCTCATGCGACATAGATTTGTCCCCTCATACTATGCTCGTGATATGCTTAATAAATTGCAGCGATTGCGTCAAGGTACAAATCCGTTGAAGAGTACTTTCAGGAGCTGCAAATTGGTATGCTTCGTTGTGGTTTAGTTGAGAATGACGATGCAGCTATGGCACGATTTTTGGGTGGCCTGAACCGTGAAATTCAGGATGTGCTTGATTATAAGGAGTACAATAATATTATTCGTTTGCTCCATCTTGCTTGTAAAGCTGAACGTGAAGTGCAGGGACATCACACGAGGACACGAGCTAACTCTTTTGCAGGTCGAACCACCTCGTTCAAACCAGCCACTACACCTGCGTCCACTTCACAGCCGGCTGCACCGTCTCCATCCAGCAGCAAACCACGAGCTTCGGCACCAAATATGTCCACCTCGGCAACGACCAAAGCTCCACCAAGTGCATCTGTTGCTTCCACCGGACGCACAAAGGATATCCAATGCCATCGCTGCAAAGGCTATGGACATGTCATACGTGACTGCCCAAACAAGCGTGTGCTGATTATACGTGATGATGGGGAGTATTCTTCAGCTAGTGAGTTGGATGAAGCCACATATGCTATGCTTGCCACTGACGTTTCAGGACACGATGAAGAACATGTTGCCGCTAATGATGCCGACAAGTATTTGAGCCTTGTCGTGCAACGTGTACTCAGTACACAGGTTACACCACAGGAACACAACCAACGGCACAATCTTTTCCACACCAAAGGCGTTGTTCAAGAGCGGTCAATTCGCATCATCATCGATGGGGGGAGCTGCAACAACTTGGCAAGCACCGATCTGGTGGAGAAGCTTGCTCTCCAAACTCGCCCACATCCCCATCCCTACCACATCCAATGGCTCAACCAAGGTGGTAAGATGAAGGTAACACGCTCAGTACATGTACATTTTGCTATGGGTTTGTATCATGATTATGCTGATTGTGATGTTGTTCCGATGCAAGCATGCTCTTTGCTGCTAGGTAGACCTTGGCAATATGATACGGATTGTGTGCACAATGGTCGAACAAACCAATACTCACTCATCTTTAAGGGCAAGAAAATTATTTTGCATCCAATGTCCCCTGAACAGATAGTGAAAGATGAACTTGCTAGGGCAAATAGCGAGCAAAAACAAAGTGAGAGTAAGATTTTACAAAAAGAGATCAAACTAAAAGCTCCTGTTTTACTAGCTACACAAGCTGATCTTGATGAGTGGGATGCTTCTAGTTTTCCTTGCTATGCTCTCATGTGCACTCATGTGCTGTTCTCACTTGATGATGCACCATCTTTTGTTATGCCTCCTGCTGTCCCTAAGCTTTTGCAGGACTACTCCGATGTTTTCCCAAAGGATGTTCCTGCAGGCCTTCCTCCCCTCCGTGGAATTGAACACCAGATTGATCTCATTCCGAGAGCGTCATTGCCCAACCGTGCACCATATCGCACCAACCCAGACGAGACAAAAGAAATTCAGCGACAAGTACAAGAATTGCTTAATAAGGGCTACATTCGTGAGTCTCTTAGCCCTTGTACTGTTCCTGTTTTGCTAGTACCCAAAAAGGATGGCTCATGGCGCATGTGTGTTGATTGTCGCGCCATTAATAATATAACAATTCGCTATCGTCATCCTATACCTAGGTTGGATGATATGCTTGATGAGCTAAGTGGCGCTGTTGTGTTCTCTAAGGTTGATTTGCGTAGTGGGTACCATCAAATTCGCATGCAATTGGGGGATGAATGGAAAACAGCTTTCAAAACAAAGTTTGGTTTATACGAATGGTTAGTCATGCCTTTTGGATTGACTAATGCTCCCAGCACTTTCATGAGATTAATGAACGAAGTTTTGCGGGCTTTCATAGGCCAATTTGTGGTTGTCAATTTTGATGATATACTAATTTACAGCAAATCTTTGGAGGAACATTTAGATCATTTACGTGCTGTTTTTTATGCTTTGCGAACTGCACGTCTTTTTGGGAACTTGGATAAGTGTAGTTTTTGCACGGACCGTGTGTCTTTTCTTGGCTATGTTGTTACAGCACAGGGTATTGAAGTGGATAGCGCCAAAATCGAAGCAATACAAAGCTGGCCAATTCCTACCACGGTGACGCAGATTCGGAGTTTTCTCGGGCTTGCTGGTTTCTATCGCCGCTTCGTTCGTGATTTCAGCACCATCGCTACCCCGCTGCATGAACTCACAAAAAAAGGTGTTCCTTTCTCTTGGGGTCCAGCACAAGATGAGGCCTTCATGATTTGGAAAGATAAGTTGTCCCATGCACCTTTACTTCAGCTACCTGATTTCACCAAAATGTTTGAACTAGAATGTGATGCTAGTGGAATTGGGTTAGGTGGTGTGTTGCTGCAAGAAGGTAAACCGGTAGCTTATTTCAGTGAGAAACTAAGTGGTGCTAGCTTGAACTACTCCACTTATGACAAAGAACTTTTTGCGTTGGTTAGAACTCTTCAGACATGGCAGCATTACTTATGGCCTAGAGAATTCATTATTCATTCTGACCATGAATCTTTGAAACATATTCGTAACCAATCAAATCTGAATCGTAGGCATGCTAAATGGGTGGAATTCATTGAGTCTTTTCCTTATGTCATCAAACACAAGAAAGGGAAAGAAAATGTAATTGCTGATGCTTTGTCTCATCGATACACTATGCTTTCACAACTTGATTTTAAAATTTTTGGGCTACACACAGTGAAGGAGCAGTATGTTCTTGATCCTGATTTCAAGGACGTGATGCTGAATTGTAAAGATGGCAGAACATGGGGAAAGTTATTTATGGATGACGGATTCTTGTTCCGTGCTAACAAGCTGTGCATCCCAGCTAGTTCGATTCGCTGTTGTTGTTACAGGAAGCACATGGAGGTGGACTCATGGGACATTTTGGCGTTAAGAAGACGGAGGACATCCTTGCAGATCATTTCTTTTGGCCCAAGATGCGACGCGATGTGGAGAGATTTGTCGCTCGCTGCACTACATGTCAAAAAGCTAAGTCACGACTCAATCCCCATGGTTTGTACATGCCTCTCTCTGTCCCTACTATTCCTTGGGAGGACGTTTCGATGGATTTTGTTTTAGGATTGCCTAGAACCAAGAAGGGGAGGGACAGCATATTTGTCGTTGTTGACAGATTTTCAAAAATGGCTCACTTCATACCCTGTCACAAGAGTGATGATGCTACTAATGTTGCTGATTTATTCTTTCGTGAAGTTATTCGCTTACATGGTGTGCCAAACACAATAGTTTTTCGATCGTGATGCAAAATTTCTTAGCCATTTTTGGAGAACATTATGGAACAAATTGGGGACCAAGTTACTTTTCAGCACTACATGTCATCCCCAAACTGATGGTCAAACTGAGGTCGTTAATAGAACTTTGTCTACCATGCTTAGGGCTATTTTAAACACGAATCTGAAACTTTGGGAAGACTGTTTACCTCATGTTGAGTTTGCTTACAATCGTTCTATACATTCTACCACAAAGATGTGCCCTTTTCAAATAGTATATGGTTTCATTCCTCGGGCACCAATTGATTTAATCTCTGTTGCATTTTCTGATAACATTAATTTTGATGCTGATGAACGCGCTGACCTGATGCTGAAAATACATGAGCAAACGAAACAGAACATTGCATGCACGAATGCAAAGAATCAAAGTTCTTGGTAGTAAAGGAAGGAAGCTAATTACTTTTGAACTGGTGATTTGGTTTGGTTACATTTGAGAAAGGATCGTTTTCTGCTTTGCGCAGTCCAAATTGATGCCTCGTCTTGATGCACCATTCAAGGTTTTGCAAAAAATTAATGAGAATGCCTACATACTTGACCTGCCTACAGAATATGGTGTTTCTTCTAGTTTCAATGTTGCAGATTTGAAGCCATATGTACGTGAGGAAGAGCAGTTTCTGTCGAGGACGACTCCAATTCAAGAAGGGGAGGATGATGAGGAAATCACCTCTTCGGTTCCAACCACACCTCCTCCTACTGCTACAACTCCAGAAGCAATTCAAGGACCCATCACTCGAGCTCGTGCACGTGAACTCAATTATGTGATCCTTCTAAGGAATGAAGGTCAAGACGATGGCAACGGATGAGAGACAAATAAAAGGTGCTGCGCCACCTATCTTTGGGGCAGGGCCCATGTAATAAAGTCATGTTTAGGCAGTTTAGGAAAGGTTAGGAGGGGATTTCGCCCTGCCCTACTTGCTGGCCAAATTCCCCCTCCCCCTCTCCTATTTAGTTCAGGCCGAGCTCTCCTTGTGACTGGGGGTTTTCTTTTGTTTAAGTTTAGCCATTGTGCAAACACTGATCTCCAGTTGTGTCTAACGACCACCTGCTAGACAGCAATTGCGAACCCCACATTTGAGTGATTTCAGTTTGCCTACATCTTGTTCTTGCTTGTTCTTCGATTGCTTGCATGAATTGAACCTCGTGTTCAGGTTGATCTCGTTGTTCCAGCACGGTCAATAACCATTTGGAGTTGGTACTGCAATTGCTAAGGCGCCCACGATCTGTTTGTTCGTAGTCGGATCGCGAGAGTCATCTCCTTCAAATCGATATTTATCCTCTCACCGAAAGATCGAGCACTCCAGTCCTGTCAATGGCTCTAGCGCAGTACTTCACCGTTCGCCTTGTAGGCATCGCCTCGGCGTGACGGCACATCCTTCGCTCGACTCCGCCATTCGCCCTGTAGGCTTCGCCTCGACGGGACGGGATGGCTCCGGCGCAGGACTTCGCCGTCCGCCTCATAGGCATCGCCTCAGCGGGATGGCACGTCTTCAGCGCTCAACTTCGCCGTACGCCTTGTAGGCATCGCCTCGGCGCGATGGCACGTCCTCAGCGCAGGACCTCGCCGTCCGCCTCGTAGGCATCGCCTCGGTGGGACGGCACGTCTTCAGCGCTTGACTCCACCGTCCGCCCTGTAGGCATCGCGTCGGCGGGACGGCATGGCTCCGACGCAGGACTTCGCCGTCCGCCTTGTAGGCATCGCCTCGGCGGGACGACACTTCTTCAGCGCTCGACTTTGCCGTCTGCCTTGTAGGCATCGCCTCGGCGAGACGACATGTCCTCGGCACTCGACTCCGCCGTCCGCCTCGTAGGCATCGCCTCGGCAGGACGGCATGTCCTCGGCGCTCGACTCCGCCGTCCGCCTCGTAGGCATCGCCTCGGTGGGACGGCACGTCTTCGGCGCTCGACTCCGCCGTCCGCCTCGTAGGCATCGCCTCGATGGGACGGCGCTGTATTCAGCATAGGAGTTCACTGATTTCTTTGTAGGCATTGCCTCTGGGGTCTGCAAGCTACCAGTTGCATCGGCACACCACTCGGCACCCTCGCGCTTGCTGTCGGGGAACGGGGGGGCTGGGGTGGTTGATCACGTCAGCTCGCCCATCGGGACATCAGCACTTGCTGTCGAGGGAGTACTGTTGTGGGGGTGGCCCAACCCCCCGTGATTGGGCCATGCAACTAGTCCAGCTCATAATAGGCCCAATAGTGTAGAGGAATATACTTGTGTAAATATACCAATGTACCCTCATCCTTTGTAAGTACTAAGGGGTAGAATGGGGATTTCCCATTCTACCCCACTCATGTATATAAACCCCCAGGAGGGGCAGGAGGAGGGACATCCTCTCATTCTTACCAACTCTCCCACAGATCTAGCTCTCCTCTTCTCCTATTCACTGTTTGGCTTGTAGCCACAACATATATGAACACACACGCAAAGATAAATGTGACTTAATGCAAACAAAGGAATAAGCTAGCTGGAAGCAATCTGAAAGTAATAATGAAATAGCTCGTTTTGCATCAAGTACTAGGAGAGATGCTAGCCAATTGCAATAAGGAGAATATAGAGCACAAGATTGCTCAAGAATTTTAGAGACTCAAACTGAAACTATGAACTTGACCCACTCACCCAAATCAGCCTTCTCTCAATTTTTTTTGGTTTTTTTTGCTCGCCTCTTTTTTTTGCTACCGAGCCACTGACCCAAATATGTTCAAATCACTGTTCTAAGTCTATTGAGGTATATGGGTCACAAACTTTTGTGGAAGGTAGGGGTATAAAGGTAATTAAAAGATCGGCTGGATTGGGTGACGCACAAGCCCAATGTTCTGTTATAAGTATTCACGAGTAGCCCTCAATGCAATATCAATGGCTAGTCTCAAGTATTCAAAAGATATAAGTGAAGCTTGTATGTATGTGTTCGGTTATTGCATACGGCAAGGCAACCCACGAAGCACCTCCCTAGAGTTGGCTTCGGATGGCAGAATTCCAAACGGTTTCGAAAGTGGACAGCTAGCCAAAACTGACATGGATTCTACTCAGATTGCTCTTGGAGAGGTTGTAGACTCAGATTCGACTCTAAGAGTAAATTGAATCTACTTTTTGCGGACGCTAATTGAGGGATTCAACCAGCGGATTTTTTTATAGGTTTCACGTGGACACAAGATCAAGTTACGCAAAGGAATACAAAGATCAGCACCTAAACAAAAATTCTAATGGACTAAAACCTAATAAAACTCACACGAAATAACATATTAATCTAAAGGTTCGGATTTTTTTGTGGCAATTTTCGGTTTTAATGGACTATAGAGACAGAAGTAAAGCAATCTAAAAGTAAGGATAAATAATCCTACCGAGTAAACCGCGCTCTGATACCAAGATGATACGGGGTCGCCTGATCTTCTCGACGTAGGATCAAGATACTCACGTGGATTTGATGAACCTAGTGATCCCCTGTTGCCAACGCAAGAGTTAGCTTTCTATAATTCGCCAACCTCGCGTGCTAAACTTCACGACTACCGATGAAGTTCTATCGCGCTCCCAATTCCCAGCGGAAAGTTTGAACGATCTTGATTTCAGTGAACTCCCAATTCCCTCAAGTTGGTTCGGCCAACAGAAAGAACAAGAGTATTCTATTATCAAAAGTGGTCTAAAGAACAATAGGGGGGCGGCTGCTACTTAAAGCCAACCCTAACCTCCGCACGCTGAAGCCGCCGACGCCCATCGATGGCGCCCCCCACTGGAGAAGGTGGATCTGGTCCTGCAGCAATGAGGAAGGGCAAGACCAAGACCAAATCCGTGCGCCACCTTCTAGCGCCGCCCGAAGCATCGGCAGCGGCAGCAACGGCTTCTCCAGCAGCAGGTAACTAACAGCTGAAGAAAGGATTCACAGCACTAATTGGGCCCTTTTTCGTTAATTTTTGTTAATGGTGATGGGTGAATGAGTGGATCCTCCCTAACGCATACGCATACGAATGAAAGTGCGATTATCTGCAATTATACACACACCTTTTCAACTTGAAAACCGCCGATGATTTGCACTGAAGGTTTTGCCTAGACTTGACGTCTTGAACTTTAATATGTTTTGTTATACATACAAAGAACTGAAGCTATATACAAAGTTTTCCTCACTGGCATGCGCTTGAGTATCTTTTGTTGCTTGTTTATTGTTTCCCGATAGTTGAATACTTGTTTTCTAAGTGAATGGTATGATTGGACAGCTCAACGGCATGATGGAAGTAGGGCTCTAAGCTGACTCAATAGAGTGATATATGAACTATCATTGTATATAATTAAACTGAATACTGGAAGTACATGAATCATCCGAGCCTTCTCTTTTGCATCCATGGTTACCATTGATTTCATATTAACATTGTTCATGCTAGCTACCTGTGCAACAAAAATCATGATTATGTTAGAAGATAACCTATGCAATGTTAATTATTATTCGTTAATTCAGTCTCATTTTTATTCGTTAATGATAACCTATGCTAGCTATCTATAATTCAGTCTCATTTTTATTCGTTAATTATTACTGCCACTTGGCTCTTGGCAGGATCAAGGAGTAAAAGGCCTTCATCTCAAAGTGTTAACTCTATGCAACTTGTGAAAGTCCAGCTACAGCAGCATCAGTGATGGCTTCTTCTGTTGCAAGTCAAGCTCCAAATGTTGACACCAGTGGCAGTGGAGATGGCGCTGTAATACCCTGATCGTCGATTCGGCGTAAGTTTTAAAATAATCGCGGAGTCACCGGTTTTTCGGTAAATCGCGGGAAGGAAAAAATAAAAATTATAGAACAGTGTAAAATGAATAAAATAAATTAAAAATTATAATAATAAACTCGGATGGGCTATCGGGAGAGTGGGCCGACCACCTTGGGTCGGAGGCCCAAGGGGTGGCCGCACCTCCCCCTCTCCCTCCCCTAAAACCCTAAGCCACTCTCCCCTTTCCCCACAGCCGCCACCCCCCTTTCCCACCCTCTTGGGCGCAGCCCCCCTCCCTGGTCGGTGCCCCCCCCCCCACAAGTGCTGCTGCCATTGGAGCCAAGGAGAGGAAGGAGAAGGAGAAGAAGGAGGGAGAAGGAAGAAGAAGAAGAGGAGGAAAAAAAGGGGTGATCCATCATCTAGGTAATTTTTCCTCATCCCAAACCCTCTGTTCTATGAAATAATTAGGGTTCTTGGCACGGATTTTGAAGGTAGTTAATAGATTAATTGCCCGATTAGAGATTAGCTGATGTCTGCCTGTAGATTGATTCGCGCAGCGTGTCTGTTCGCAAAGTTTTGACCTAGTAAACGAATTTTCCTGTGGACCTTCCCAAAAGGAAAGTTGTAGAGGACTTCCAGACGCATCTCCTGTATTTGTTTCGGAATTTTATACCTTGTTATCTGGGAGTTACAGGGTCGGGAATACTGCTGTTCGTCAGGCGAGCAGATTGGTACAGACCGACGGTAATCTGGGAATTAGAGGTCGTAAATGATTTTTATGACTATGTCCGTAATTGAGAAAGTTGTAGATAATTTAGAGATATAGCTTCTGTATAAAATTCAGAATTTTTAGACCCTTTTACTGATGTTGGGACGCATTTGTTTATTGCTGTCCAATCTGCCAGAACAGAGTTCTTCCTCTGTTTTGAGCATTAAATTACACCTAGCTGTGATCAAAATAAAAATAGGTGTTCTACATGAAAAATGTAGGCTTTTAAGCGATGAATCCAGAGAGATATAGTTTGCTGTAAATGGATCAATATTTTTAAAGTTACGAAAATGTTAAGCAGCACTGCTGCAGAGGGTAATTTGCTGAATTGTTGAGCGGAGAGGAGTTTGTGCGGGTTCGGGGTTCTAGCGACGTTTTTAATTATTAATGTCATGTTTGTATGCTGTAGCTGTGTGCTGAGAGTTGCCTTTTGGACAGGTGGTCTTGTCCCTGAGCGCTCTTGATTTTACTTCGCTTCGTCGGTTTGAGGCAAGTAAACGTAGCGGTGGTTGCTACCGTTTAACTTGTTATTCCTTCTACTTGCAGTTTACATTATTATCATAATTCGATACATTATGCCATGATTGCATGATAATTTAATTGTGGAGATGGTAGCAAGTACTTATCCATTGATATGTTGATAATCTGCTAGTAGCCATGTGGAAATCTTGCTTAATGTTATAATGTGGAACATGAAAATAACATGTGGTGGATGTGGATATGTCGTGAGCATGTTGATGCTCCTTTGAGGATGGATTAATGTGATTTGTGATTATCATATCATATCATATCATGTCATATGCATATGTGGATGTCGCCAAGACATAGCCGCGATCGTGACCGTACAGCATCGTATATTGCCGTAATACGATGCACCTCTTATCCCGCGGAAGCATCGTATATTGCCGTAATACGATGCACCTCAAATCCTGCCCTGAAAGAGTGATGTGGAGCATAGCATTCATATGCATTGCATTGTGGAAAGATTCATTTGCATACATATGCAATATGTTGTGGTGAAGTTATTTTGTGGAATATTCAACTCATAGTTGTAATGTGGATTATACAACTTCATAGTTGTAATGTGGAATTGGCTCATGTGAGCTATTTGTGGTATGAGGATTATGGTTGTGGACGTGGAATGGGGTTCATCCCTTGTGTACGGTAAGGTTTGTGATTGTGGCATGAGATTCTTTTCTCTTGTATTAATTGTTGATAACAATTGTGGATGTGAGAAATAATAAAGTGTTGAAGTAAAACATACATATGTTTTATTGCTTTTGCTAGTTGTAGTGGTTGAGAATTTAAAGTAGTCAAACAAGATTTTATTTGTTAATGCTTTAACATCATTGATGGTGATTTGAGGTTGAGGATAATAACATTGTAATTGTGGAAGAATGTTGATGATTAACCTATTGTGGTTTGTGGAAGATTAAATGTTTCATTTGCATTTAATTGTGGATAAAATGACTGCATTCATATGCCAATAAAATCTGAAATTGAAGAGGTATGATTCATGGAAGTTTGTGGTGGTTTAATAATTGTGGACATGAATTGTGGTTATAGTTGTATGGAATTATAAATGATGATGTATAATTGTTTGTAGTTTGAATAGCTGTTAAACAGTTTGCTTGCTGAGATTTTTATCTCACCCTTATTTCCCCTCCCTACAGGTGGACTTTGAGCATGCATGGGAAGGGTAGAACGGCACCACACTGATGCACGTGAATCATATTTTTATGCTGTAATAAAGTTGAAAGGATTCTAGACCTTGCATAGCTTTGTTTACATTATCTTAATAATGTTAAATTTGTGAACTATGTTTTAGATTAAAATGTTGGAGGATGTTTTAAATAGTGAATTGCTATCACTATCCTGTTATTCCTTAGTTGTTTATGCTTCCGCTTATACTATCTTGTTTAGTAATTGTTGCCAGTTTATTTTATCTTGTAAATTGGCTCGTTGTAGAGCAGTTTTAGTAGCATTCCAGGGTAATGTGGGTCCTGGGGTGTTACAGGCGCACCAGCAACAACCACAACATCAGCCCCGCAGATTAATATCGAGGATGATGACCAAGAGGATGACGAGGATGAAGAGCAGGCTCACCTTTCTGGCAAGAGGTTTAAGAAATGCACATCGATTGTCTGGAATTATTTCAGCAAGAAATTGGAGATTTTAGAGGTGAATGGAAAGCAGTTTGAGCAGCTGTGGGGATATTGCAATTTCCCCAATTGCAAGCAGAGGTACAGAGTGAGGCGCTTGTGGGACAACTGCATTCAAGAACCATTTGAAGTCAAAGCACAGTGTTGTGGAGGGACAACAACAGCTTAATGTTGGTAAGAACCCTGGTACTGAAATTGCTCATGTTCAGCCTTACAAATATGACCAAGAAGCTAGCTTGAAGAAATTGAATTTGGCAATAACCATGCATGAGTATCCTTTCAATATAGTTGAGCATGAATATCTTGTTGATTTCGTAAAATCTCTCCGTCCTAGCTTTCCGATAAAGTCCCGTGTCACTGTTAGGAAAGAAATAATGGACAAATATCTTGAAGAAAAGGAAACTTTGTATGCACACTTGAAAACTTTCCAGTGCCGCTTTAGTGCAACAATGGATATGTGGACCTCATGCCAAAATAAAGGATACATGTGTGTTACTATTCATTGGATAGATGATAATTGGCGTATGCAAAAGAGAATTATTGGTTTTTTCAATGTAAAAGGAAGGCATACTGGTGCAAAGTTGTCTGAGACATTCACTGAAGTTATGGTTAAATGGTACATTGAAAATAGACTGTTTGCTTTGACTTTGGATAATGCTAGTTCAAATGAAGTGACTGTCAATGATATAATTTCAGATCTGAAAGAGAATGGTAATGGTTCCCTAGTTTGTGATGGGATGTTTTTTCATGTTAGATGTGCCTACCATATTCTCAATTTGGTTGCTAGAGATGGGTTGAAAGTCATTTCAGGAACAATCAGCAAGGTCAAATCACTTGTACTAGCTGTGAAAGGGTCTCCATTGCAGTGGGAAGAGCTTATGAAGTGTGCCACCGGTGGGTTGGATACAAAGAGGGTATCTCGATGGATGTTTCAACCGGTGGAATTCTACCTACTTAATGCTTGAGAGATGCCTTGTACTACAAGGATGCATTTATTAGGCTGAAGTCTTCAAATCGTAAAAGGTATGCCAAGATTTCTCCATCTTCTCTGAATGGGACAATGCATTGACAATTTATGGCTGCTTGAAGAAATTTTATGATCTCACTGAAATTCTCTCGGCACTTCATATCCTCTGCAAACTTATTTTATAGAGGTTTCGTGATATAAAGCTCTTGCTTGATGATTGGTGCTTTAGTGGAGATGGTACAATTAGAGATATGGCAATTGCTATCAATGAGAAATTTGAGAAATATTGGCAGATTCCAACATTGCTCTAGTCTGTAGCTTTGCTTTTCTTGATCCTAGGTATAAGAAAAGGCTGCTAGAGTACTATATGAAGAAGTTCTATGGTGATCATTATCAATTTGAACTTGATGAGTTTGTTAGTGTGGTAAAGAAACTGTACAACTTTTATGTTAGTTCTGCTCCTGCATCATCAAAGAAAAATAGTCAAGGGGCTGCACCTGGACCTAGTAACACAGCTGATATATTAATGGGAAATGTAGACCATGACCTAGAAGAATTCTTATATGATGCAAGTGAACTTGCTATGGTTGAGTCAAATGAGTTGGAGAGGTATATTGCAGAACCACTTCTAAAAATTGTTGGTGAGTTTGATATCTTAGCATGGTGGAAAAACAAGAGAGAAGACTATCCTATCCTTTCGCAAATTGTTCGGGATGTAATGGCCATACAGGTATCAACAGTAGCATCCGAGTCTGCTTTTAGTGCTGCTGGTCGTGTTGTTGATCCCTATCGTAGTCGTCTTGATCCCGAGATGGTACAGGTATTAATTTGCACAAAGGATTGGGTTGCTGCAGCAAGAAAAGGTGCTCATTTTATCTTTTTTTTTCAGTTAGACACTTATAATTGCAGCAGAATAATGCATTGATTATTTTCCTTTCTTTCTCATTTTTTGTTCAGATTCTAAAATGGTTGGATCAATTGTGAGTGATCTTGAAGTTGAGGCTTTGGCTAATGTTGTGGCTAAACTGAAAATTGAGGTATGTGTATGTTTATTGACTGCTTGCTCTGAAATATGCTATTGCTATATCTAATTTTAATTCACTTTGCAAACTTGTAGGAAAAGGACAAGGAGGGGGATGAGGACTCTGAGGAGGACAATGAGGAAGCAAAAGATATGGAAAGCGATCCTGACCTCATGGATGATGCTGATGAACTGTAGATGTTTTGCTAGCTATTAATTGCTTGTTTTAGACTTGTATTGTATTTGTGTCAGCTATTGTGTTAAACTGTTAATACTTAAGACCAAGGGTCATGCACTTGTTAATTATTATATGCACTTTAACTTGATCATGCACTTGGTAATTGTTATGTACTTGGTCACTTGTTAATTGTTATGCACTTGGTCCTACAGGTCGGTATTCCGTATTGAATTTTCGTATACCGACCGTGTTCGACATAATTCCGCTCGAATTGGTTCGTTTTCGAAATTCTCGATATTCCGTAAGTTCGCGTTCGTTTTCGTGTCCGGCTTTACCGCTTTCGTTTTCGTTTTCGTATTCAAATGTAGAAGTAGAAAACGATTGAGGAGTTTTCCGACAGTTTTCGACCGTTTTCATCCCTACTTGAGAATCACCTGGAAGGGGGGAACAAGAGTGAGATAAAAATCTCAACAAGCAAACTCTTTAACAGGCTAGTAAAACTACAACAGTTTAATCATCAACATTTATTTTCCACAATGACCACGTTTATATCCTCAACCTCAATCACCACCAACAATGGTAAAACAATAGCAAATAAATCTTGTTTGACTACTTTAAAACCTCAACCACTTCCACTACCAAAGCCAATAAAGCATTGTCATGTTTTACCTCACTACTTTATTATTTCTCACATCCACAACTGCTATCAACAGTTACTACAAGAGAAAAGAGTCTCATGCCACAATCACAACCCCTACCATACCACAAGGGACGAACCCCATTCCACGACCACAAGTAACTCACATGAGCCAATTCCACATTACAACTATGAAGTTATATTTGACTGCAAAATAACTTCACCACAATACATTGCACAGGTATTTGTCAACAACCTAATCATCATGAATACTTCTTCATAACCCACCTGTGTCTCATTAAGCACAATACCAATGTTTCATAAGATCATTACCATATAACCCACGTTCGGTTCACCAAGATCATAATCCATTGATCTATAGGGAATTCTACCACATAGACCACAACATAATCATCAAGAATGCTACCACCACAACCACAAATATTCACTAAGAATACTACCACCTAGACCACAATATGCTCGTAAAGTATTCTACCCCACAACTATATTGTTTCATCAAGAACAATTCCACATATCCACAATTAAACAATCAAGATCATAAACAATTGAATCCTTAAAATACTACCACATGGACCTCATTAAGGAAGCATGTAACAATGACATAGCACCTCAAATTAAGAGAATTAATTAATATGAATGTAGAATAATTAACGAGTTAAATAGTAAGCACAACCGCTACGTTTACTTGCCTCTACCGTTGAAGCAAAGCAATCACGTGCTTTCAAGAGCAAAACCACCTGTCCAAAACTACCTCTCGGCACAATACAACAGCAATGAAAATGCGTCTTAAGAAGTAAAGATATCGCTAAGCCCCAATCCCCACAACATCCCTCTCCACTTAACGGTTCTACACTCTGCCCGCTGCAGCAGCACTGCTTAATTTTTTTGTATCTTTAAGCTTATTAAACCATTTACAAAGACATATATATTTGGATTCCTCACTTAAATACCTTCACTTTTCATGTAGATCACTTCTTTTTATTTTGTTACTATCAAGGTTTAACTTAACACGCAAAACAGAGGACGTTCTCTGTTCTGGCAATCTAGGCAGCCAGATTGTAACGCATCCCAACCACAGTGTAAGGCTCTAAAAATTATGATTTTTATATAGTACATAGATTACTGAATTACCTACATTTTGCTCAATTGTGACCAAAAACATAAAAATCATCTACTACTCCTAAATCACATCTGAACAGCAATATGCCCCAGTCTGCACCCCTGACAGACAGCGAGGTTCCCGACCCTGCTACGCCCAAATCCCGTGGCCAAAACTTCTGAAAAAATACAGTAGGTAGTTCTCGTCGTCCTCTACAATTTTCCTTTGGAGCAGACCTGTAGGAAAAATAGTTTTGTGGTTCTAAACTATGCAAATAGTCACGCTGCATGGATTGATCTACAGATGGACAGTAGGAATTCCCTAATCGGAGAATCTAATTGCTAATCCCCACCAATTCTTAGGCTAAGAACCCTAATTACAGCAAAATCAGGGGGAATTGGGATGAGGGAGAGTTACCTAGGGGATCCCCTTGAGATCACCCGTCTTCTTCTTCCTTCCTTTCTTCTCCTTCCATCCCTTCTTCTTCCTTCTTTCTCGCTTTCTCCCTTTGTGCTGGCTGGCCCAAAGTGGCTGGCCCACCCCTCCGGACAGCCCAAAATATCCAAATTAATTGTTTTAATTTATTTTTAAATTTTGGACAATTCTGCAATTTAATTTTCACCTCCGACGATTTACCCAAAAAAAGGGGAAACTCCGCTATTATTTTAGAAACCTACGCCGAATCGACGTTCAGGATATTACACAAATTATTCTAGTTTGGATTATTACTTAACATTACAACATTGAGAATTTCAGATTGCTAGGATATACACTTCCATACCAAGCTCCAATAAATAACTGTTGTTGTACTATTGTGAACACTATTAGATTCGCTTGATCATCACGTTGGCATTGTAGCTTCTACCAAGTGTAGGTTTTTATTGGCCTTAACTCACTTCGGAAAGTTGAGAACTTTACTTGTGAGAGAAAAGAGTGAGATCGAATGATTTATACTAATCATCCATATACATTTTTATTGTTCTCTTGTGTTTCTTTTGCACAATCTAACTATGTCAAGTGGAAAAGATAACTATGGAGAGAAACATAACGTTGATCTTAATGCCCCAGTGACTCGTCTCCAACATCAGGCATTGGGAAGAACATTGCAACAAGAGCTCCAATCAGGCACCACTGCTAAGCATGTACAACTCAACGCGGATATGCAAGATTTCTACGTTGAGCTCAATCAATAATGAAGGTGTTACATAAAAACATCATGAATGATATTGTGTGAGCACTTCGTCCACAACAAGAAGAAAATAGCTTTGTTCTTTTCTATGGCAGTGATATCCAGAGAAGTATCTTGAGTGGAAATGGCGAATGGAGAAAATGTTTAGATTTCATAAACTTCCCAAAAACCAAGAGGTGATGTGTGCCACGAGAGAGCTTGAAGACTATGCTTATAGTTGGCAACAACTAATTAGAAACCAATTCATTAAATCTTGGTCAGATTTGAAGGCATTCATGAGGAGTGAGTTTGTGCCATCCTATTATGTGCAGAAATTGCTTCACCATCTGGAGAATATCACACAAGGGAGTGATACTGTTCAAGATTACTATTTTGAACTGCAAGATGCGATGTGTCATGCCAGTGTCACTAGTCCATCAAGGGAGAAGGCAGTTTCTCATGATTGAAAGTAATGTTTTGGGGCATTTTTGGTGCCCCCGAATATTTAAGCAATACTAAGCATGGCGCATAGCTGTAGACCTATTTTTGAAAGTTCTAACATTATAGTTTCCGCTAAGGTGACAAGGCTTAGATATTCAAAGGTTTCAAATGAGAGTGATACTAACAAGTTCATTAATGGGTATATAACTAGCAGCTTGAACTCGAACATAAATTTGCACATAAAATAACAGCATGCAATTTGATAATTTTAAATGGAATTAATTTTGCAGAAATGTAGGTTCAACATGATCAAAGTATTTGACTTGCCTTGGTCGCAGTTGCCTTGGTCTTGTTCTTCGAGCATTGCTTCGGCTTCTTCCTCTTGGGCCTCGTTGACTATTTTTATGTTGCGCGAAAATTTGGATAAAAATTAGCAAACCAAACAAATTTTCACAAAAATTCAAATGAGCTTCAAAATTATGGTTTTGGTTTCATTGGATAGAGGTTGAATTTAGATGAATTTAAAATTTTGTTTCACTCAATTTGGAGTTAAAATGAATAAGTTATGCCCTTTAAAGTTCTCAGTTAAATTAAATCCGAAAAATAAATAAAATCTGACAGGTGGGACCCACAGTAGGTTTTTAAATTTTTCTTTTTATTTTTATTATCTTTCCTCTGTGTCTATGATAGGTGGGTCCGGTCGTTGTTTTAATTAAAGGGGCATGGCTCACATGTCAATGAGTGTTTGGACTAACTAACCAGCATTAGCATTAATTACTCATCATTAATTATAATCCAACCGTTTTAACTGTCTGCTACTATTCGTCTCCTTCCTCCGGTCGACGCTCGGCGAGCTCGCCGCCAACAGAGGAAAGCTGTGGCCGGGCATGAGCATCCCCAAAATGGGTTGTTCGTGCTCGCGCCTACCCGTAAGCGAGGTTTCGCCGGCCAATTTGGCCGGAGCGTTGGCTGACGATGATCGGGGGCGGCAGCGGAATAGGGGAAAAGCGGGCGCGACAGCACACAGTGTTAAAGTCTGATTGCGGGCTGGGGAAACATCTCGGCGGAGTTAGGAGGCTACCTCGGGGGTCAGAGAAGCCTAGGGAAGGCGGTGGCGTGAGACGGTGAAGGGCGGAGGAGGCGCACGTTTCGGGCGAAGTGATATGGGGTCGCCCGATCTTCTCGACGTAGAATCAAGATACTCACATGGATTTGAAGAACAGTAGTGATCCCCTGATGCCAATGCAAGGGTTAGCACTCTATAATTCGCCCAACCACACGTGCTGAACTTCACAACCACAAGATGAAGTCCTATCGTGCTGCCAATTCCCAGCGGAAAGGTTGAACGATCTTGATTTCGACGAACTCCCAATTCTTCCCTCAAGTTTCCAACACACGCATAAGAATTTCTTGGGCCAAAGATAATGTTGCCAAGTTTCCAACATACGCACAAGAGCATATTGTTCTTTATCATAAACAGGATAATTCAATTATGCACCATGAAGTTTCTCACTAAAATATGCAACATGTTTTGTTGTTAATAGCTCTACAGAGAGGCCATGTGGAGGTCATCCCATGTGTGTGATGAGTAATTGACATCGGTTTAGGGAAGTCGAGTTTATTTTGGTTGGTTCGGACCTCGACGTTGCGTGGTGCAATCAGGCTCGGTCGGACTTGGTCAAACCTGGTCAAGGTGCTTAGGTTGCATATTCTGCTGTTTTGACAGGTTTGGACTTTATTATGTGTAAGTATGATTTATTGATGCTATTATGCTTACATGTGTCGAGCGGTGCTATTTGATGTGTTTCTTGTTTGTGATGACTGCAGGACGTCGAGGCGGAGTCGTGGCGAGACACGAGGTGACCGGACTAGACACGGGCGGTGTCAAGGTCAGAACGGTCGAGATATGTCGAAGGTGGTGGAGACTCGAGGTGGTTGCGAGTCGTGGATGACAAGGAACGCAGAAGCTTCCCGGAAGGTGCAGGAGGGGCGAATTAGTAATTTCGCGAGGCTGCACAAGCGGGAGCGGGTTCCGTTGGATTTAGCGGGCGTAACGGGGTGGAGACCCGTTAGCCAAAGGCTATAAATAGGAGGGAGTGGCTGCATGCCCCCTCATGGCTTTGGGAGAGAGTTAGGGTTTGCCTTGGTCAAAAGAGTCTTTAGGAGGTGGTTTTGCCTTTGCTCTTTAGTGGTTGGAGAGTAGTTGAGGGCAGCAGAGTGTGTTCCCTTCGTAGTATCCCCTCTCTGTGTTGTGTTCCTCCCAGGAACATGCATGTAGAGCTCTTGGTGTTCTTGAGGATTGAGAGGGAGAGGATGGATTGAAACTCCTGTAATCATTCCTCTTGTTCTAATGTCCATGCGTATGGGGACTCCTCTGTAATCCTTGTTATTTGGAAATGAAATTTCTGAAGTTTTCTCCTGTGCTGGCCCTCTGTTCTTCGTTCCTCCCTTTTGAGTGATTTCTTGATTTTTTGAGATTTGAGTTGTTTCTTGTTGGAAAGGCCCAAAATGGGTTGCTCTGTGATGGAGTTAAGATTCTAGACCATTTGGTCAGCTAAAATCCTAGAGCCAAGTGTTTGATTTCAGTTTTTGCTCTTGGGTTTTCTCTGTTCTTATTTTGCCCTTCTAGGGTTTTGGTGAAAATTTTGATTCCCTTCATGAGATGGCAGGAAACTTGACATGTTCAGTCCAGAGTCTATAAGTAGCTATCCTCAAAGTTTCGTGGCCAAAGGATCAGAGATGAAATGCGAATTTGAAGTTTTCTGTTGTGGCTCTTTGTAGAACTCAATTTCTAGGGTTTTAGTGAGTTTCTTGATTCCCTTGAGGAGACAGCATGAAACTGAAGGACTACGGGTAGGCTACGCTAGCGCAAATTAATAAAAATTATGCCCGTAAACCAAGATCACTGCAGTTATAGATCACGGAATTACCACTAGACGCGCAGGTGCGGAATTGATGCAGCACGTCGGGGCAGAGTAGTCGTACTACGCCGATGCAGCGACGTCGGGCGAGTAGTCGTACTACTTCCTCGTCCTCGTCGCGGCGTCCAGCGTACAACTCCTCTCTTGCGGTTCGTCCAAACGCTACGGATGCAGCGCCGCCAAAAGTTGTCCACACGCGGGAGGAAGCGACGCACGCCGGATTACTAGATCCGTGCGAGCGCCAGGCGTGGGAGGGTGGCGCCGGGGTTTGAGGAGGTCACGAATTCTCTCTCTACCACGTGCGCCTAGCCCTCCTTTTATAGACGTCCTTATAATGGGCTTCAGCGAATGGAGGCCCATTAGGACTCAATACCACCCAACCGGATCCAATCCGAATTAGGCTTCACCCTTAAGTGTGTGACCCTATGGGTTCACGTATGTTTAGACATGACACGAGTTTACCTACTCGGTCAATAGTTGGTAGCGGCCTCTAGCAAGACGTGCCAACTCCTAAACATACATAAAGATCATATCGAACGAACCATCACAACTTTATGTACATGCCAATCCCTTTGCCTCACGATATTTGGTCGAGCTCCAAGCTGACCACTCTTTCTCGATCCTCGTGATCCGAATCCCTTACTAGGTTAACTCTTAACCTTAAGTAGCATGGCCATGCATTTCGATCCGATCACTTGAGGGCCCCGAGATATCTCTCTCGATAGAGAGGGCAAATCCCATCTCGACCGACCATGCCTCGCAGCATGCTTCATGACAAACCCGAAAGCTACCTTTATAACTACCCGATTCACGAGTAGCGTTTGATAGCCCCTAAGTAGGTCGATTCACATCTCAAGTACATGCGACAATCTCAGGTCTAAGGACAAGGCGTACACATTGTGTAGAGAGAGAATCATAAGTATAATTGTTATGTCTCATGTTGGGTCGGTCCAACCCCATGTTCTAAACATGTGTCCACATTATTGGTTTGACATCTCCATGTCTATGACCTGTGAAACATGGTCATCAACCGATACATGTGCTAATCCATTATTCACGTGTGTCCTCACATGAACTCCGACTAGGGACAACTTTAGAATAACCATATAAGTAAAGAGTTTCACAAACAAGTCACATACTTGTTAATCAACACAAAGGCAATATTCAAGGAACATTTATTAAATCATGGATACAACGAAATATCATCATCTCTATGATTGCCTCTAGGGCATATTTCCAACAGAAACTTGGTATTTAAAGACCTGAAGCTATCATTTAGCTCATCTCAAAGTTTCATGGGCACAAATTCACAGATTGAATGGGAATTAGAATTTTTGGTCAGCTCTCTGTAATTCTTCAAGCTCTTAGCAAAAAACAGAAATTCATGAGTTTTTGTTGATTTCTTTTGATGTTTGGGGTCTCTATGATGTTTAGATTAAGTCTTTAGTGGCTTGGTCTGAAAAGAAAAAGAGCTTCTCCTTCATCTTTTTGATTTCGACAAAACCTGAATTTTTAGGGTCTTTAGTCGGGCTCTGCAGCTGCCTATGCAGAGGAACCGGTCAGACTGGTTCACTGCCGGCGGTCTGACCAGCCCTGCTCAACCGGTCTGACCGGCAGCAATTCGGTGATCTGACCGCCCAGACCACTACGGTCATACCGCCCGGGGGTTTTTAGCTGCGGTGGTTTCTCTGGTTCGTTAATGGTTCTTATTGTTTCTTTCTCTTTCGCTCGCCATGTTTTCTCTCTTGGTATGTCTGTGTCTCGAGTAAGCTTTTTCTTCATAGCATTGTTGCTATAGGAGAAGAACCTTCTTAGAGTACCTTTTTGGGGGCAAGTTTTAAAAGTCGACATTCACCCCCCCTCTGTCGCCAACTCCGATCCAACATCTACAGTCTGTGCACATTCTCTAAGTATCATCTTTCTTAGGAACAAGAATAATAGGAACGACACAATGACTAAGACTCTCGCGTACGTACCCTTTGTCCAAAAGTGCTTGCACTTGGCGTTGAATCCCCTTTGTTTCTTTTGGATTTGTGCGGTACAGCGGCCGGTTGGGAAGAGGGGCTCCCGGAACCAAGTCAATTTGATGCTCAATACCTCGAATAGGTGGTAGACCAGCGGGCATCTCCTCCGAAAACACGTCGTCGTAAGCCTGCAAAACTTGTGAGACAGAACTAGGAAGAGATGTTAATTCATTAGTAGCAAACAATGCATCCTTGTACAACAATACAAGGTACATCAAAGTGGGATCATCTTTCATCTCTCTCAAATCGAATTTGGTGGCTATCATGACTAAGTTTTTCTCTCCCTCACTCTGGCTTTTACCTCTCGGTTTTGGTTTGTGGCTCTCACTCACCTTTTGTGGAAACACGCTCTTTTGTTCTTTCCCTTTCTCACTCTCAACTTGCACTTCAATCTTTCGTACATTATCATTTACAACTTGAGAAGGAGTCAACGGTCATAGCACACTTGTTTGTTGTTCCACAAAAACTTGTATTGATTATTAGTTCTTCCATCATGAAGCACAGCACGATCATATTGCCATAGCCTTCCTAGCAGCAAATGACAACATCCATAGGCACTACATCACACTCCACCATATCACGATAAGCGCCAATTTCAAATTCAACATTCACGGTGTACCCCACATTCAACGAGCCTCTCTCATGCAACCACTGGATGTGATATAGATGTGGGTATTTCTTGTACTTCAACCCAAGTTTATTACAAAGCTCCTTGCTAGTCAAATTATGACAACTCCCACCATAAATGATTATCTTGCAAAATTTGCCATCTTTGCTAACTTGAGCTCTTGTGTGGAATAAATTGCATCACTATTCGTGGGAAGCTTTTGGTTGCTCACTCAACACTGTCAACGCACACACAAGTATAGGACCAACACCGGGATCACAATACTCTATGTCTTGCTCTTCCTCATGTTCATCGTCATGTGTCCCTATATTAGCATGGTGATCATCCTCTTCTTCACTTCTAGAATCATATTCCGCATTCTCTAACATCAACATCACCTTGTTATTTGAGCAATCCTTTTGTATATGACCATGACTAAGGCATTTGAAGGATTGTATGCCACTATTTGCCGTGGAACCCACAGAAGAGGCACCACTAGCTGCTGGATTTGATGACTTCCTTACACTTAGAGTGGCTTCTTCCTTCTTGCTAGATGATGGTCGAAAACTTGAACCACTACTTGGAGCTATTCTCTGGCTCATTTGTGATTTGGAAACATATCTCCCTCCGCTGGACGGTACACGGGCAGCAAAGGACGTAGATCTTGCAAACCTAGCATTCTCTTGCAATTGTCGTTCTGCCTTGGGTCACCATACACGACCGCCAACAGCCTCTACGCCCGCGTCGGCCACCTCGACCTCCATATCTGCTCCTGCCTCTTCCTCCCGTGACATCCCCACACACGCCCAAACCTTAACCTAGCAACCATCCCCATCCACATCACAGATGGTGGTTTCACGTGATCTAGATATGGTGCTACCGCCTTTCCCTCCCCCATTATTGGCGTCGCGTGCGCTGCCATTGAACCAAGCACAATGGATCGGACGTGCTGCCGTCCTTCCCCTTCCCCATCGGACAAGCTGTGGCAAGATCTGGGGAGCCAGCTCCACAGTTGAACGCCTTCCCTGCGCACCACACAGTTCCATTTTTTTGAATCCATTTTTTTTTCTCATTTTTTCTTTTTTGCCTAAATCGATTTTCCGGATAATTTTTCTCACTTTTTTCCTTATTTCCATGAATATTTTTTATTTTTCCTCTAAATTGAGTCTTTGTTTACTTTTTTGTTTTTCCCTTAATTGATTTTCTCTATTTTTTTTAATTTTTATTGTCTGAAACCATGTGCCTTGAGGCTGTTGACACCCTCCTTAGCTATTTTTTTTTCATTTTTTGCAATTGGTTTTATAAACAAAAAAGCTCAAATGAAAAACATAAGATTTTATCACAGACGCCCTTAAAACCAAAAAGACCCTTTGCGGATATTGATATACTAGAAAATTCACTATCTGATATACAAGGGATTCTATATATGAAAAATGTGTCACATGCAATTCACCATTTACTTTGGCCAAACACATGTAGCAGAATTTTTATCATTTCATCCTTTTTAACAGTATTTAAAAAAATCCTCTAACTTATTTTAAAAATAATCCCTTTTTGCCACCGGGTATTTTTGGAAATAACTAGGTGTGAGGTTATTTCTAAAATATATTATTAAAGAAAAGGATTTTTATTAAAAATTATTCTGACATGTATAGATATAGTGGTATATCAATCACATGTAAATCACAATTTACTTTGGCCAAACACCCACAACGCATACCAATAACGTGTAAATCACCATTTACTTTGGCCAAACAGCCACAACCAACCCACCTGCACACATGGAAACAAGAAAATGGCAAGTTTTTCCTTTTTTGGACAGTGGGAAATGAGGGATAAGATTGAATGACCAAGAATAGATTTATTTGATGGAATGACCAAGAATAGATTTATCCCACCTTGCATTCACATTAGAAACCAATGTGAACCACCTCCACTTTTACTCACCATGCACATTCTCTTCAAGATCTGTATATTATTGTTTTTTTCTCCCTCTTAACTCTGGACAAATTATAGAGGGTATCCAAATGTGATGGGCACAGAGGAATGTCACTCTCACACCACCAATTCACAAAGCAAAATCTTTACTCCTTAAAAGCACGAGTTGTTGATCGTCGGTGCATTCTCCTTCGACTCTCCGTAGCCATCCATTCTCACTCGAATCTTTGTAACCGTCCGATCTCACGATCTCCCCTCCCACGCGCCCAACCCCCCACCCCCGACTAGAAGATCGCCCCTCTCCCACCCTCTCACCCACTTCCTCCTGCTGACCCCAACGCACGGATCACCGTGGCGACAATGGCGTACTTCGACGACATGGACTAGGACAAGGCTACAACACCACACTCGGAGGGGGAGAAGAAGAAGCCAAAGGTGAAGAGGCCCAAGAAGCCCAAGGTGGTTATGGCTGAGGCAGTCGCCATTATCGATGCTGAGAACCTCGAGGCGCATCTCGTTGAGATATCAGTAAGTGCCATCTCATTTTGCAAAATTTCTATTTAAAAATCAAAACTTGGGAGGCTGTCTGGATCAAGAATTTATCTGATTGTTAAGCATCAGATCTAATAAGGGTTTAGTATTGGATCTTGCAGACCTCATAGAAATTGTGATGAAATGTTAGATTCTTAGGAGGTTCGGATTCAGATTGAAAATTCTAGCGTAGTACTATAGTCTTACTAGAAAGTTGGGATCTTAGGATGTAAAACGAGAACGTGAATGTGGGTCGAAGCGGCCATGGTCGAAGTGAACGTGGTCGTAGCGTTTGTGGTCATATCGGCCGTGGTTGTGACAGCCATGGTTGAAGTCATAGTGGTCGTGGTCGATGTTCCTAACACTTTCGCGGCCTCGTCACCGACATCATAGTCCGCATACCCACTGTCATCGGTGTTGGCTACGGCCTCACACATGACACCATCCTCATATGGGCCTTTCTGGGTACCTCTACATGAGTGAGGTGGACGCAGACATTTTCATCGACTTCTTCAGTGAGCTGCTCCGGCATCGTTGGTGGCGGTGGCAGAGGCAGACTGGGTCAGCCATGGTCGGAGCAAGAAGAAAGAAGGAAAGAAGAGGAGGGAGGAGGAAGATAAGGGCAAAATTGTCAAAAAGCGTAAATGATCAATGGTTTAGTGAAAGATAGGGAAAATCATCAATTAAAACCAATTATGGGGCAAATGAGCCATTGGCAAACAAATATGGGGCAAATAATCAAATCTCTCTTGTTTTTCTATGCGCAGGGATCATACGAGAACTAGAAGGATATCTAGCTCATGTGGTTTGCTGACTACTTTGGCTGAGCATTTGCACGTGTGAGCACATCGTAGTTCCTGTGGGCAAAGATGTTCAAGGAATCACCTGTGTCCAAGATGGTTGACGTGAGTTATTATTTCACTGGAGACCCCCTAATGCATTTTACGCATATATAAGCATTGCATTCGGAGGTGAATTTAGGGATGAATCGTTGAGCTTGGCCTGGATTCATACTGAATTTTGGGATCATTTCGTTGTTGGAGGGATTGACCATAAGGCATATGTAGAATTCATCGTAAAGTTGTTACTCTTCCATCCTTCTATATCCACAATAGAATATCTGGTGAGATAAATTGTTTCTCAGACTTGGACTAGGTGTACATTGTTCGTAGCTTGTGAGAATTCTGGATTTTTTTTGTCAAAGTTGTTATTTTTCCTAATGGTGGATGGGTGAAAACTTGTGTTTTGTTCTTGCAATTTGTCCTATTTTACTCATATTACATCAAATTGTGGAGAAACTGGGATCACTTTATCAGTGGTGGAATTGGTTGAAATTACACTGAAGTTTTCCATTGTGACAAGTGGAGCTTGTAAACTTTCTTTCTTTTTCTCAATCCTACTAGCCTGCTATTATTTTGTCACGCAGCACAAGCTTTAACTACATACCTACTGAGTCAGCTTTTATTTTATCTATCTGAAACTCCTCATGGTACTTTGCATATGTAAGGAGAGTTCTATTTGATGAGTTTTTGTACAAATATACTAAGTCAAAGCAAATTTGTGAAGAAAACTGTGATATGTGTACGTGCGATACCCAGGCTCTCACCGTACTCGAGCATCGTCGACCACCTTTGATATTCAGACTTCTACAACCGCCTTCGAACAAAGGCGCTTTTGATCGCCTGCGATAGTCAGGCGCTCACGATCGCTCACCATACTCGATCGTCATTGACTGCCTTTGATATTCAAACTTCATTGACTGCCTTTGGAACACAGGCGCTTTTGGCCAGTTGTGATATTCAGGTACTTTTTACTCCCTGCCATACTCGGGCACTTTCGACCACCTGCGATACTCAAGCACTCACAACCACTTGTTGTACTCGAATGTCATCGACCGCCATTGATATTCGATCACTCATGACCGCTTGTCGTACTTGAGCATGGTCGACTACCTTTGGTACTCGGATGCCTCTAATTGCTTATCATACCCAAGTGCCTCCGACCGCTTCACAAAGATGGGCGTATTTGACTACTTGTCATCGACATCTCTGACCGCTTCTTGAAGACAGATGTCTCTAACCGCTTCTTACAGATGTAAGCGACCACTCGTGATGATTGAACGTCTGCAACTTTTGATGCTCAGATGTCCATGATTGATCGCTGGTCAAAGTCGAGTGCCTCCGACCACTTCACAAAGATGGGCATCTTCGACCACTTATCATCGACATCTCTGACTACTTCTTGAAGATGGATGCTTCCAATTGCTTCATACACAAGTGCCTCTGACCACTTCACAAAGATGGGTGCCTCTGACCGCTTCTTGAAGGTAGATGTTTCACACCGCTAGTCAAAGTCGAGTGCCTTCGATCGCTTCTTGAAGACAGGCGTCTCCGATCGTATATTGAACTAGGGCACCTCCGACTACTTGTCAAAGTTGGTTGCCTCAGACTGCTCATCGTATTCGAACGTTGCTAACCGTCCTCAATGCCCGGTTGGTCATGACCGCTCGTCGTGCTTAAGCATCATCAACCACCTGCTGGATTCGGATGGCGCTAATCATTGTTCATACTCCGAAGTCTGCAACCTTGAGGCTATAGTAATCTATGAGTATGGCCCCCGACCATATGCTAGAGTACTCCTTTCAGTGCTCTCTTTGACTATGAAGCACACTACTCTACAAGTGTGGCCACCAACCATTAGGCTACAGTACTCTATTAGCATGTCCTCCGATCGTGGTGCTAAAACACTCTACAACTATGGCCTCTAACCTATGATGACTTGTGATCGATGGCTTCCGACTTATGACTATGAGCGATAGTCAATGGCTTTTGAGTTATGACCATGAGCGATGGATGATGGCTTTCAACTTATGACCACGAGCGATGATCGATGGCTACCCAAGTACGACTAGGAGCGATGGTTGAGGGCTTCTAATATATGACCACGAGCGATGGTCGAGGGCTTCCGACCTACGACCACGAGCGATGGTCGAGCTTTCGACCTATGACCATGAGCGATGGTCGATGGCTTCTGACTTACGATCATGAGCGATGGTTGAGGGCTTCCGACCTACGACCACGAGTGATGGTCGATAGCTTCCGACTTCTGACCACGACTGATGGTTGATGGCTTCTGACTAACAAGAACGAGCCATGCTCGATGGCTTCCTACATACAACCATAAGCGATGGTCGATGGCTTTTGACTTACAACAACAAGCCATGGTCAAAGGCTCCTGATTTAGGACCATGATCGATAGTCAACGGCTGCCTACTTACGACCATGAGTGATGGTTGATGGCTTCTGACTTATGACCATGAGTGATGGTCGATGGTTTTTGACTTATGACCACAAGCGATGGTCAATGGATTCTGAGTTACGACTACAAGCGATGATCAATGGCTTCTGACTTACGACCAGGACTGATGGTCAATGGCTACCCATGTACGATCAGGAGCGATGGTCGAGGGCTTCCGACCTGCGACCACGAGCGATGGTCAACAACTTTTGACGTACGACCATGAGAGTTGGTGGAGGGCTTCCGACTTACGACCATGAGCAATGGTCAATGGCTTTTGATGTACAACTAGGACCAATGGTCGATGGCTACCCATGTACGACCAAGAGCAATGGTCGAGGGCTTTCGACCTATGACCACGAGCGACGGTCGACGGCTTCTGACTTAAGACCACGAGCGATGGTCAATGTCTTCCGACTCACGACCAGGACCGATGGTCGATGGCTACCCACATATGACTATGATCGGTGGTCGAGGGCTTCGACCTACAACCACCAGTGATGGTCGACAGCTTCTGACTTATGACCACGAGCGATAGTAGAGGGCCTCCGACCTATGACCAGGAGTGATGGTCGACAGCTTCTAACCTACGACAACGAGCGATGGTCGACGGCTTCCGACATACAACCATGAGCCATGGTCGAAGGCTTCTGATTTATGACAACGATCGATGGTTGACGACTACCCACTTACAACTACTAGCGATGGTCAATCGCTCCTGACGTATGACTATGAGTGATGGACAATTTCCGATGGGTTTCGACCACATACTGCCACCGATGGGTTTTGACCACAGACATGTTCCAATGGCTTTCACTATGATGGCTTTCGACTACGGACATCTTCCAATGGGTTTCAACCATGATGGCATTCGACCATGGACACCTTCCAATGGTTTTTGACCACAGCTGCTTTGACCAACAACTACGTTCGATTGTCAATGGCTTCCAGCTTTCGACCATCAACTACGTTCAATTGCTGATGGCTTCTGACTTTCGATTACTAACTACATCTGATTGCTAATGGTTTCTAGCTACCACCAATTACGTACGATTGTCGATGGTTTCTGGCATTCGTCCTTTGGCTGTTTTCGATTGCCGATGGCTTCCGGCTTTTGACCGCTGACTACATTTGATTGCTGAGGGTTTCCAGCTTTAGTAGACCTTCGACTACTTCCAATTGCCGATGGCTTTTGACTTTCGATCTTCAACTATGTTTGACTGCTAAGGGCTTCCGGCTTTCAATCTTCGACTATTTTCGATTGCTAATGGCTTCCAGTTTTCAACCACCAACTACATTTGATTGCAAATGGCTTTCTGCTTTCGGCCAACAACTACGTTTGATTGCTGATGGCTTTCGGCTTTTGACTATCAACTACATCCGATAGCTGATGGTTTCTGCCAATGGTTCCCAGCTTTTGACTATCAGTCACTCCCGAATGCCGATGGCTTCCAACTTTCGAGGAGTCCTTCCCAGTGATCACTGTCGACCACATCGATACTTGACCCCAGTGTCCTACTCTGCTAATCTCACCAGTCATTGCCATTACCGTCAGATCAGTCACGTTGAAGTGACTCCTGCACGCGCTTAATCATCTCGTTCTCTTGTGTTGCTCGATACCGATAACGTCGAGTGGCATAGGCAGGCGTGGCTAATGCAAGGGCTACATTTTGAACGGCCCCATAGACCGATGAGGCTATGAACAATGCCAACGCCACACTTACATCAACCATCATCACATGCATGGAGAGCATGAAGCGAAGACTAAAGACGACGACCAATGCACAGCTTAATCGAAGCTATTCTGTGTGTTTACTGCACGGGTGCAATTAACCGAAAGCCTTTCGAGGCCTCAGGAACCAGGAGACCACATCACCTATGTTAGATTTGCTATGCAAAGCAGGCTACGAAGTGCATATATATAAAGGGAACTTGTAATTTTGTTATTCTCAAATAAATGAATAGAATACATGTTTTTCCTACTTTTGTTGTGTTTATCTATTTTTGTGTACTTTAGTACACTGACATGCTCACACCTTATACCCCGAGGCAAGAAACCCGTGAGCGATTTCTCATGTCAAATAAGTTCATTAAAATGAATGTACTAGTCTTCAACTAGAAGTATGCAGACTAACTTGTTACAATGTTTATTTTGCATCTGCAAAATCCTGCTACCATTAGTAGAATTGGAGAAGTTAAAATTGCTTTGATAGCTATGACCTATTTTACTTTTTTAGTTGGGGAAGAAATTAAAGAGTATCTCGTTGTATCTTATTTCTTAATATAATTTAATTTCCTTTCTTTTGTGAGAAAATTTTTATTATTTCCGCTCAAGCCTAGTTAATGATAGCTAGAAGATGCTAAAGCCTGGTTAAAGATAGCCAGAAGAAAGATCTTCTGTTTCCTCTCCTATATGAGGAAAGAGGAAAAAAATGCTTACGACGTAGGGCTTAGTGAATACAGTTATAGCAAGCTATCAAGGGAATAGGTCTTTGCACAAGATGTCTACTTTAGTTATCATTTGTATATATTTATTTGTCATTTCCTTACATGTATAATGTCTGTTGCTCCACTCTAGTAGTATGTTGATGTACAACATAGATAGTTTCTTATCTAAATTTCATGGCTTAATGCAAACAAAGGAATGAGCTAGCTGGAAGCAATCTGAAAGTAATAATGAAATAGCTCGTTTTGCATCAAGTACTAGGAGAGACGCTAGCCAATTGCAATACCAAGAATAGAGAGCACAAGTGTAACATCCTGATTTTCAGAGCCTTTTTGAAGCTTTTAAAATAAAATTCACCATTTGGATTTTTCTGGAATTAATTAAAGCTTAAATGGAATTTTTATAAATTAAAAAGGATTTAATATAATTAAGTTAAACATTAACATTTGCCAAAGTTATTTTATTTGAGTTCCTTGTGTCTCAAGGAATTTATTGGAATTTTTTTTCTGGATTTTTCTGGATTTATTTGCTATTTTCTAGAGCTCAAAAGAATTTATTTGAATTTCTGGAAAAGAAAAAAAAAGAAAAAGAAAAGAAAATCCCAACCGCCATGGGGCGAACCCACCAATGCCCACCCAAAGAGCCGCCACCGCACTTCTTCGCTCGCGCCACGCGTCGGGCATCCGCCCGCACCGCGTCGCCTTGACCGTCGGATGGACGACACGCGTCGCCATCCTAGCCGCCCGCCTTGCAACCGCGCGCCATCCGGCCCTCCGTCCGCCGTGCGCCGCCGAGTGGGGCCCACTGTCAGCGCGTCGTTTGGGCGGAGTCCGCTCGAGTCCGTTCGCCGCCGCCGCCGTCTCGTTCGGGACACCGCCGCCGTGATCGACTCGACGCCGGCCACGACGTCCGGTATTTAAGCCGCGCGCCCGTCGTCTTCGCCCCGAAGCCGCCGCTCGCTGCCGCTCATCGCCGCCGACGCTGTGCCGCTGCTGCCGTCGTCGTGATGGCCGCGCCGTCGTCGTCGCCGCCGCCGTTCGCGCCGCCGGTGAGCCGTCCCGCCGTCGAACCTCGCCGCCGGTTGAACCCCGCCCGCCGTCGTCGGCGGACCGCCTCGCCGCGCCGCGCCGCTGTCCCTTCGCCTCCCGTGAACCCGGTTCCCGTCGCGCTGCTCACTGCCGTGTGGGGCCACACGATCGGCCGTGAACCCGTGGACCCATGAGCGGCCGCGCCGAGTCGGCACCCATGTCATCGCCACGCCGGACGCCACGCAAGCCCTAGGGCCCGGTCCAAGAGATCGTCGGCGAGCCCATCAGCCCGTCTTGTGCGGTGTGCGCGTCCACCGTGACCCGTTCTCCGTGCGCCGGTCCACAAAGACAAAGCAATTTCTTATTTTCCCCGATTTTCTTTAGATCCAATTTTTCCAAGAGCCCGTTCTTCCTCGTCCTAACTCCGATTGACCCCGTTCTTTTTTCTAAATTCATCTAAAATTGAGCTCTACCTTTTGGTTCAGGTTTGAAAGTTTTTGGAGTTCATTTGAATTTTATTTGAATTTATTTTCTCTTTTCGTCTCGTTTTCTCTCTCGTTAGATCGCGTGTTCGAGGGAGCGGAAGTTGGATTTGAAGACCAAGAGACCTCAACTGAGCAAGGCCAAGGCAAGTCGTGTCCTTTGATCATGTTGAACCCAGTTTTCAAAGCTATTATGTATTATGTTGCTTTAAATTATCATGCATTGCTACTTTATTATAAAACCATTGTATTGGTAGTTAATGACCTAATTGATTATCTCCTCCTTGATAATTTGAATACCATGATTCTATTGTCACCATAGGATGGGTAATTATTTAGTGATACAATATTAGTGTCACATGGGTTGTACGCTTATTTTGCTTAGCCATGCTTATCACTAGTACGTTGGGTTTATCATCACATGTGGTTAATTAATCTTGACTTAATGATATACTTGAACGTGGTGGTTAACCACAGTTATAAAACTTGTTGCCATGGCATGGGTAGTGTCATCGGTGTTGGTTATACAAAATTGGTTTTCACTTGGGCGAATGATCGTGCAGTAAAGGGGGTGCAGGATGCACATTGGGATGTGGAGGCTTCGCCTGGGTAATACCTAAGGACTTAACTTTGTGCGCCATTGATCTGAGCTTAATCGTGCAAACCACATGTCTAGTATGGGATAGACCTGGCACAATAATTTGTGAAGTCTCAACTTTGGTTTCATTACTGATGTTGTTGTGGCGCAAGGGGGGGCAATTATCGACTAGAGGGTTACTCTACTCGACGGCGAAACCTTAGCGAGTGGGATCAGGTTGAGATGGATCATTGTAAAAGCCTTGTTGTGATTTTCTTTAACGTGAGGATGATCACATCGTGTGGGTACAGTTGTGCAACCTCTGCAGAGTGTAAAACTATTCGAATAGCCGTGTCCTCGGTCATGGACAATGCTCGGTGATTTCACACGAGGGGTAGAGTTTTCATAAAAACCTGGTTGGGTTAAGTTGGGAAGTGAATGGGTAGTTCACGGGTGTTCATTTCATGGATCTTGGTTCATGGTGGATTCCTTGGGTGAATGGTCAGTTCACTTGTGGTTGGTCTCAATTCCTTTGGTTACTTACTTATTATCATTTACAAAGCTTGCTTTTCAATCTACTTATTGTATTTACTTTAAATTGTTGCTTTCTGCAAAATTAACTTTTCAGCCATCCATTGGTAAGCCTTGCATACTATATTGCATCTTTGTTACAAACGACTTGCTGAGTACTCTATGTACTCACGGCTTTATGCCCCTGTTGCTCAGTTGAGGAGGAGGAGAATCACCAGCAGAAGGCGCGGAAGGAGAGTACTTGACGTCTTCGCGGATTAGGCTTCGTTCTCCACTCGATAGCTTTGTGGGCGTGTCGATTGGTCGCGCGCTTTGTTTTGGATTTCCGCTAGTTTTGTTAAGCCCTTCGGCTAGTCTATTGTAAGCTTGGCCATAAGGTCGCACTCGATGATTATCAATATAATTTGGTTTTTCCTTAGAATATCGTGATATAGATGATATTTATCTTTGTTCACACTGTGTGCACTAGCGTGATCTGGACTAGTGCGTAATACACAGAGAGTCCGATTTGCATATTCGGTCTCTACAGAGATGGTATCGAGCTATATCGATCAGAGGACGAAGCCTTGGTTAGAATGGTCGTTTTAGCCAATTTCAAAATCTACTTTCTAAATCAAATCAACAAAATGAATATCTAGTGATCCTCTATCCTTATCTTATTCTTAGGATGCTTAATCCTCGCCTTTTCGGAATATTATTTTTGAAAATCAAGTTAACTTCTTATCTCTACAATATCCATAGATGTCTCGAGTGTCCCAAGATCAAAAGGAGGTCGACCTGAATTCTTCAAGCGTTCTTTGTGAAGATTGGATCAAGGAAGCACTCAAGATGTTCCAAGACAAGATCGAAGATCGCCGTGAAGATCGAGCCATTAGATTAAAACCCCGCCATAGTTTTAGCATCGTAGATCGTCTTGCTTCTTATTTGCCGTTGGGTGTGATGTGAGCTGCAAATTTTGCCCTTAAAAGCATTATATTGCAATCACGTCAATCTTTTATTGGTGTTATTTCCCCGGTTTTGCTGTTAGCCTTTTTCGGCTAAGTGTTTGTTTAGTTTAGGTTGCCATTAGAAATTCCCCTTAGACGAGTTTACCTCTCATCTATGCTTTTCCCACTTATCTTTAAAACCCGGTCAGAGTTTTGGAAGTGTCAGAGCAACTAACCCGGAATAAAGTTGTCCAAATCTTACCTATGCTTTTCCCCCTTACCTTTTCGCCTAGAGCAGTCAGTAGTGTTTCTCTTCAGAGCAGCAGCAAGATGGTTGGACCCAGGAACCCCGCAGAAGCATCGAGCAATCTCGCCCATTCCTTTCAAACTTGGGAGTGCACCTGCCAAGTCCTTTTCTCCAGGAGCGAGCCGTGGAACATCGTCAAGTCAAGGAAGCCAAATACCTCAGAGCGTTACAAGGGGAAGCCTCAACAACGTTGTCTCCGAAGTCGCACCTGGTAACCTATTCTTTTAGTGAGCCTGAATCTCGGGGTCGAGATTCCGTTTAAGGGGTGAGGTTTGTAACATCCTGATTTTCAGAGCCTTTTTGAAGCTTTTAAAATAAAATTCACCATTTGGATTTTTCTGGAATTAATTAAAGCTTAAATGGAATTTTTATAAATTAAAAAGGATTTAATATAATTAAGTTAAACATTAACATTTGCCAAAGTTATTTTATTTGAGTTCCTTGTGTCTCAAGGAATTTATTGGAATTTTTGTTTCTGGATTTTTCTGGATTTATTTGCTATTTTCTAGAGCTCAAAAGAATTTATTTGAATTTCTGGAAAAGAAAAAAAAAGAAAAAGAAAAGAAAATCCCAACCGCCGATGGGCGAAACCCACCACCGCCCACCCAAGAAAGCCGCCACCGCACCTTCGCCGCGCGCCACGCGTCGCATCCGCCCGCACCGCGCCGCCTTGACCGTCGGATGGACGACACGCGCCGCCATCCTAGCCGTCCGCCTTGCAACCGCGCGCCATCCGGCCCTCCGTCGCGCGTGCGGCCGAGCAGTGGGGCCCACTGTCGCGCGCGTCGTTTGGCGGAGTCCGTCTCGAGTCCGGTCCGTCGCCGCCGCCGTCTCCGCTCGGGACACCGCCGCGTGGCGACACGACGCCGCCGACGTCCGGTATTTAAGCCGCGCTCTCGTCTTCCTCGCCCCGAAGCCGCGCTCGCTGCGCTCACGCCACCGCTGCCGACGCTCGTGTGCCGCCGTCGTCCCGTGATGGCCGCGCGCCGTCGTCCGTCGCCGCCGCCGCTCGCCGCCGCCGGTGAGCCGTCCCGCCGTCGAACCTCGCCGCGGTAAGACGTCGTCGCCGCCGGTTGAACCCGCCGCCGCCGTCGCCGGCGGACCCGCCGCCGCGCCTCGCCGCTCGGTCGCGCCCGCGCCGCCTGTCCCTTCGCCTCCCCGTGAACCCGGTTCCCCGTGCGCCGTTCCGCTGCCGTGTGGGGCCACACAGTCAGCCGTGAACCCGTGGACCCATGAGCCAGCACGCCGAGTCAGCACCCACGTCATCAGCCACGTCAGCACGCCACGCAAGCCCTAGGGCCCAGTCAGCAGATGCGTCAGCGAGCCCAGTCAGCCCGTACTGTGCGGTGTGCCGCGTCCACCGTAGACCTGTTCTCCCATGCGCCCGGTCCACAGCACAGTGCAATTTCTTATTTTCCCCGATTTTCTTTAGATCCAATTTTTCCAAGAGCCCGTTCTTCCTCGTCCTAGCTCCGATTGACCCCGTTCTTTTTTCTAAATTCATCTAAAATTGAGCTCTACCTTTTGGTTCAGGTTTGAAAGTTTTTGGAGTTCATTTGAATTTTATTTGAATTTATTTTCTCTTTTCGTCTCGTTTTCTCTCTCGTTAGATCGCGTGTTCGAGGGAGCGGAAGTTGGATTTGAAGACCAAGAGACCTCAACTGAGCAAGGCCAAGGCAAGTTGTGTCCTTTGATCATGTTGAACCCAGTTTTCAAAGCTATTATGTATTATGTTGCTTTAAATTATCATGCATTGCTACTTTATTATAAAACCATTGTATTGGTAGTTAATGACCTAATTGATTATCTCCTCCTTGATAATTTGAATACCATGATTCTATTGTCACCATAGGATGGGTAATTATTTAGTGATACAATATTAGTGTCACATGGGTTGTACGCTTATTTTGCTTAGCCATGCTTATCACTAGTACGTTGGGTTTATCATCACATGTGGTTAATTAATCTTGACTTAATGATATACTTGAACGTGGTGGTTAACCACAGTTATAAAACTTGTTGCCATGGCATGGGTAGTGTCATCGGTGTTGGTTATACAAAATTGGTTTTCACTTGGGCGAATGATCGTGCAGTAAAGGGGGTGCAGGATGCACATTGGGATGTGGAGGCTTCACTGGTAATACCTAAGGACTTAACTTTGTGCGCCATTGATCTGAGCTTAATCGTGCAAACCACATGTCTAGTATGGGATAGACCTGGCACAATAATTTGTGAAGTCTCAACTTTGGTTTCATTACTGATGTTGTTGTGGCGCAAGGGGGGGCAATTATCGACTAGAGGGTTACTCTACTCGACGGCGAAACCTTAGCGAGTGGGATCAGGTTGAGATGGATCATTGTAAAAGCCTTGTTGTGATTTTCTTTAACGTGAGGATGATCACATCGTGTGGGTACAGTTGTGCAACCTCTGCAGAGTGTAAAACTATTCGAATAGCCGTGTCCTCGGTCATGGACAATGCTCGGTGATTTCACACGAGGGGTAGAGTTTTCATAAAAACCTGGTTGGGTTAAGTTGGGAAGTGAATGGGTAGTTCACGGGTGTTCATTTCATGGATCTTGGTTCATGGTGGATTCCTTGGGTGAATGGTCAGTTCACTTGTGGTTGGTCTCAATTCCTTTGGTTACTTACTTATTATCATTTACAAAGCTTGCTTTTCAATCTACTTATTGTATTTACTTTAAATTGTTGCTTTCTGCAAAATTAACTTTTCAGCCATCCATTGGTAAGCCTTGCATACTATATTGCATCTTTGTTACAAACGACTTGCTGAGTACTCTATGTACTCACGGCTTTATGCCCCTGTTGCTCAGTTGAGGAGGAGGAGAATCACCAGCAGAAGGTGCCAGAAGGAGAGTACTTCGACGTCTTCGCGGATTAGGCTTCGTTCTCCACTCGATAGCCTGTGGGCGTGTCGATTGGCTGCTGCGCTTTGTTTTGGATTTCCGCTGCTAGTTTTTGTTAAGCCCTTCGGGCTAGTCTATTGTAAGCTTGGCCATAAGGTCGTACTCTGATGATTATCAATATAATTTGGTTTTTCCTTAGAATATCGTGATATAGATGATATTTATCTTTGTTCACACTGTGTGCACTAGCGTGATCCTGGACTAGTGCAGAATACACAGGAGAGTCCGGATTTGCATATTCGGGTCTCTACAACAAGATTGCTCAAGAATTTTAGTGACTTAAGCTGAAACTATGAACTAGAATCACTCACCCAAATCAGCCTTCTCACACTTCTTTTTTTCCCTTTTTTTGCTCGCCTCTTTTTTTTGCTACCGTGCCACTGACCCAAATATGTTCAACTCACTGTTCTGAGTCTATTGAGGTATATGGGTCACAAACTTTTTGTGGAAGGTAGGGGTATAAAGGTAATTAAAAAATATTCTCTCTCTCTCTCTAAACTTTGAAATTTTTTTTGATCGGCTGGGGTGGCTGATGCACAAGCCCAATGTTCAGTTATAAGTAGTCAGGAGCAGCCCTCAAATGCAATATCAATGACTAGTCTCAAGTATTCAAAGGATATAAGTGAAGCTTGTATGTATGGTGTTCAGTTATTGCACACGGCAAAGCAACCAATAAAGCACTTCCCTAGAGTTGGTTTCGGATGGCAGAATTCCAAACGGTTTTGGAAGTGGACAGCTAACAAAAACAGACTTGGATTCTAGGGTGGTACTCGGATTGCCCTTGGAGAGGTTGTAGACTCGGATTCGACTCTAAGAGTAAATTGAATCTACTTTTTGCGGACGCTAATTGAGGGATTCGCCCGATCTTCTCAACGTAGGATCAAGGTACTCATGAAGATTCAACGAACTGTAGTGATCTCCCGTTGCCAATGCAAGAGTTAGCACTCTATAATTCGCCCAACCTCACGTGCTGAACTTCACGACCACCGATGAAGTTTTATCGCGCTCCCAATTGCCAGCGGAAAGGTTGAACGATCTTGATTTCAGTGAACTCCCAATTCCCTCAAGTTGGTTCGGCCAACAGAAAGAACAAGAGTATTCTATTATCAAAAGTGGTCTCAAAAAACAATAAGGGGGTGGCTGCTACTTAAAGCCAACCCTAACCTCCACACGCACGCACTTGGGCCTAAGGCCGAATTCAATTTGGTTTACAAATCCTAAAACAATTCGGAATTAAACACTAACTAATTACATGGCTGAATTATGCAATCTCAGCCCACTATTGGCACGCAGGCCCACAAACTTCTCAATTGGCACATGGGCATCTTCCTCAAGTCTTGGCTGCATGGGGCTTCCCTCCTTTTGACATGTGACCGCATGGGCCTCCTCCCTTGTAGTCGCATTGCTCTCTTTCTCCATGGGGCTGGCCCATTGGTCCTTCCATCCTTTTCTTCCATTGCTTCAAATCTGAGAACGCACAATGTATTTGCATTAGGTAGTATACCATTCTCATATAAAGCAATAGGAAATTCTTTAAGAAACAAAAGCACCTGTTGTTGTAGTAGCTTAGCTCTTGCTCTTGTCATAGGGCCTGTTAGAATCTCATCACTAGCTTTATCATACACTTTTGGAGTGGCAGGTGAATGCGTAGTAGAGATGTCCTCATCAAAGATGGTATTACTAAAAGTAAGGAGTCAGAAATTCGGCTTTTATATTGTTCATTTATTCGGGTTGTTGGGATTAGACTGAAACTATATGTAATTTATTTATTTTTGAAGTTTGCTAAGCTTGCCTGTCTATTTTAATATTCTTCTTTCTTTTAGACCTCAGATGACAATAGCTACAACAATAATGTTTTGTCATCACTTCTATCTACATCAAGCCTTTGCCAAAAATGGTGGCAAGTGAGGAATTCTGTATTGTAGTGGTGGGTTGGTGGTATCCATAAAAATTGATTGGGGTGCAGCTTTTTTACAAGCATTTATTACAACAGATGTTTAAGGCAACACAAAACCCTCGCATATTTTCAATTTTATTAGTTCGAATACTCTTGGCAATTTGTTCTTCATTGGCTCCACTTTCTAAAATATCCAAGTATTGCTGGCTTCGCGTGGTATTTTGTTTGAGAGTTTAGAATTTGCGTTATCAATTGTTTGAGATCCGTTGCAACGCACGGGCACTTGGCTAGTTTAGACTTTGTTTGGAAGTCTAAAATTTCTGGCTCATCTCCATAGATAGACTGGGATTTTAATGGACCAGAAATTTTAGGCTTCCAAACAAGACATAAAGGTTTTTTATCCACTACTTCCCTCACAAGAATCATTCCCCTCTCCTATGAGGCTAGCACACTCTCTCCTATCCCGGCCTCTTCTATATATGCATTCATATCCTTCCAAATAATCCTTCGCCGTTGTTGGTTGGTTATTAATAGCCTGCACTGGCAGCCCTCTGTTAATTTGTTGTCAAGACAGCACCTTCCTTTTGCTTCATCCTTATCTCCTTGGAGTTGGAGGGGGTACTAATAGACCAACCAGTAGGAGTGTGTACGTGCATTGCAAGGGTCAGCATGCAGCACCACTCGCCGCCGGCGCAGAGGGCATTCGGCCACGGCTCCACTCCTGTGAAAGGTGATCTCTGTCTGTACCATGCCTTTGTTTGTGCTAGTTTGTTTTGTTTGATAAAACGCTCCTATATATGCTATGTATATATATATCCAATGGGAATTCCAGACTCTAAAAAATGCATTTGTCATTTTTTATCACCCGTAAATCTTTTGCCCCCTGACAGAGCATGGGTGCTATTCTCGTACCGTCGAATATCAAGTTAGCAACTGCTTCTTGTCTGCCATCACCCGCAGATTGAGATGGTTACTGCAGTTTGAGCCTCTCTCTCACTCTATGTGCCATGGTGAAACCGACTGAGAAGGAACTTGTGCTGTGTGCATTTTGGATCGTGTTTAATCTCACGTTCTTCTTCTTATCTGTCCTGTGCCTTTGATGAACTTGCTTGTCGTGAGGTTGGCTCTCACTCTCTTTTGCGGTTCAACAATCAGGTCCATGGCGTTTCCGCCGCAAAGAGGCTCCCGCTGCTGGGGTGGGGGTCGGTTCCACCGGCACGCGCGTCGCGGGGTGGAGTGCTCACAACACAAACGTATCCAGTCCTAAAGGTATTGGCTTCACTTGTGCTGGGGCCCGGTGATCTTGCGGCCGGCTTTGTGCCGCTTTTGTCGCTTTAGCGTTACCAGTACTTTGCACACTTGCTAACCCCCCCATCTTCCTCTTTGGCTATTATCTTTCCTTTTATTTTCTGCGTACCTGCTAATTGGGACTATTTTTCTTTCTTTCGCTAATCCCCCATCTGGGACTGTTGCTAAATAATATTGTTTTATTATGGTGTGCTTAGAACGCAGGAATTCAGATGGTTTGAGTTTTGACTACTAATATACAAAAAATATTTATATTGGAGACATGAAATTGATTCTATATTTTTGCTAAAAGTGCTTACCGTTTTTACAATATTGGACAATGTATGAGTAGAAAAATTGACGGTCAAGGATGTATTATGGAGATGATATCAAGTGTAAATGACATCTATTTGATTAAATATATATAGGCGGGGTCTAATTTGCACAAAAAGATGGGTCTTCTCAAGTAAGCATGTCATGGGCTTCTTGTTTTGCCATAGCATAAGCTAATACTTTATTGTGTAAAATTTTCAAATAGATTTTCTTTGCTTACGACGGTACAACGTTTGCTGGGGTTTAGTTTATGAGCAAATAAAAAAAAAAGGTCCACTTGTTCTCCAACAAACATTCATGAAATTTACATTTCATACTGGAACAAGGATTTACCTTTTATAACGATCTTGTTCTTTTTAGATTATGGCTTATGGTTTTATGGCTTTTTCTAAATAAATGAACAACGCGGCTTCTTCACCGCCATTTTGAAGTAGGTTATCTAGACAGCCTTTTCGAAGTGACTTATCAGCTTATTAATATTTAAGTGACTTATCAGCTTATCAATATTTAGTTTGTCCATACAAACGCTCATGCTGAAATCAAAAGTTATTAGGTACAGCCAAAAAACACACCCTATAAATCCAAAAGGACGAAAACAAAACTGGTAGTTTAAAGTCAAATCTGATTCAGAAACGGGCTTTAACACCCAAAAAAAATGTACGCTCCTTCACAGTCCAACAGTGGCTACTCCACTGTTGACTGGGAAAGACTGTCCATGTATTATTGATGCTGTTCCTATTAGTATCACCACCATTATTCAGTGCGAAGTATAACCACCATCATTTTGTGTTCAGTTCTTTTTAACTTATAGTTTATGACCTATGACTTCTTCTAAACAAATAAACGGAATAATTTTTCCACTTCATTTCAAAACGACTTATCAGTTTATTTGCATTAAGTTGGCTCGCATAAGTGCTCGTGCTAGAGCTAAAACCCATCAATCGCAGCCATCAGTTGTCGAAAAGTACAGGGCAAAAACCCTTGGTGAACCTTACCCATTCTCAAGCTATATAGGTATGGATGTTTGCCTGGGAATTTGATCTCTTTGTATGGCATGTTCTTTTTTTTTCGCCAATATCCAGTGGATCAATTTGGTTGCCGAATAAAATGGTCAAAGATTCGACTACGACTGGTACGTGACGTGTGTCGTAGATTTGGCACCTGTACTCCAAAGTCAGGATTTGATTGGACAGTAGAGGTCTCTGTATGCCAAGATTACATAACCACAAATTAAATAGAGAATCTTGTAAATAATATTTATATTTTGAGGGAAAAAGCATACGAACGTTGGCATAAGTTGGAACAGGTAAGTTTGGTTTGATTTCTCGGGCAAAGGTACCTGTACACATGTTGCCTGTCCGAGAATTCATGGCAAAAACAAAATTCACTGTCTCAGTGGAAAAACATGTTTTTTTCTCCTTCTTGTCACTGGGTTAGCAGCATATCCAGTGCACAATAATTGCACCACGTGAAAATTGTGTCGAGTAATTTTTTGCACGATTGTCTATGTAATATGAAATTGATAAAGAAAATTGCGTAGAGTATTTCCGATTACAGGCCGAAAATCAGTCGGTAATGAGAACCATGATATGATGATGCTGTGATGTTTGTTGCTACTACTGAATTTCAAGGTGACTAAATTTAGCTGTACCTGCAGGGCTGCAAACCAAACACATCGAAAATGAGACTCAGATCACAAAACGGCCCGAGGAGCCACATGACCTTGATGACTACCATGTGATCTCCGAGGTAAACTTCAATTCTACAGTGATTAAATTTTCTTTTTGACGAAGATTTTCTTACAGTTATCATGAACAATTGTTAATTTGTCACTGACCATGCGCTTGTATCTTTCACATTTCCAACAGGTTCGTGGGTCAGACTTGCAGCCACTGATCGATCAAGTCAGGGCGATGTTAAGGTCAATGAACGACGGGGAGATCAGCATCTCAGCTTACGACACTGCCTGGGTAGCCCTGGTGCCACGGTTGGACGGCGGAGAGGGCCCCCAGTTCCCATCCACCGTCCTGTGGATCGTCAACAACCAGCTGCCTAACGGCTCCTGGGGCGATGCAGGCTTGTTCTCAGCCTACGACCGGATGACAAACACCCTTGCCTGTGTTATAGCACTGACAAAATGGTCTGTTGAACCTGACAAATGCAAGAGAGGTAGTGCAAAGCAACATGCACACAGTTAGTTCAAAATGAATCTACATATAGCTGATCTTTGCTGAATACATGCTGCTTCGTTGCTGAGCGTTTGCTTTTTAGGACTCTCTTTTCTCCAGCAGAACATGTGGAGGTTAGCAGAAGAAGATCCAGAATCAATGCCCATAGGTTTTGAGATTGCATTCCCTTCTCTCATTGAGGCAGCTAGGAGCTTGGGCATTGATTTGCCGTACGATCACCATGCTTTACAGGGCATATATGCTAATAGAGAAATGAAGCTTAAAAGGTTTATATCCTATATATAGAATATGTGCATCACTTTTGCCTCATGTATTCATTCGGAAATTTTACTTACTTTCCTTTTTAATTTCTTTTGGTGCCATGACGTAGGATTCCAAAGGACATGATGCATAGAATTCCGACATCAATTCTGCATAGCCTTGAAGGAATGCCTGGGCTGGACTGGCAAAAGCTTCTAAAGCTACAATCAAGTGATGGATCCTTCTTGTATTCTCCTTCAGCTACTGCTTATGCTCTTATGCAAACTGGTGACCAGAGATGCTTCGAATATATCGATAGGATAGTCAATAAATTCGACGGAGGCGGTAAGAGATTCATGAAATTGCACTGATGGCTGATTTTTTTAAACGGGCACTAATGACCGTTTGTGATGTACATTTTGTGCCTCCTAATCTCAGATTGCCGTCTTGACCATTTCAGTTCCCAATGTTTACCCTGTCGATCTTTTTGAGCACCTTTGGGTCGTTGATCGATTGGAGCGTCTCGGGATCTCTCGGTACTTCCAACCAGAGATTGAACATTGCATGGACTATGTGAACAGGTTTTCTTTTACAAATTCTGGTTTTTAACACAATTGTTTTTCTTCGTCATTGCATGGTAATGCCTAATTTTTGGCACTTTATGAGGATTTTTTTTTACCTTTTTTCTCATTCTGTAGGCACTGGACTGAAGAAGGGATTTGCTGGGCTAGGGACTCCAATGTAAAAGATGTGGATGACACTGCTATGGCTTTCCGACTACTGCGGCTGCATGGATATAATGTCTCCCCAAGTACAACACCATTTTTTTCCTTTTGAATTAACATAGAAAATCTTATATCCTCGTATTATTGCGTTGTGCATGCTCTTTAGATTGTAATAATTTGTTGCATCACAAACTGCTGTTGCTTGCAGGTGTGTTTAAGAATTTCGAGAAGGATGGGGAGTTCTTTTGTTTTGTAGGACAATCAACTCAAGCAGTCACTGGGATGTATAACCTCAATAGGGCCTCTCAGATAAGTTTTCCTGGAGAGGATGTCTTGCGACGTGCTAGGATTTTCTCATACGAATTCCTTAGAGAAAGAGAAGCCCAGGGCATGCTTCGTGATAAATGGATCATTTCTAAGGATCTACCAGGCGAGGTAATCCAGTCCATTCTAGCACTTGATGACATAGATGGAATGAAAAGTGGACAGAATTGTTAGTTGAATTCTTTATTGTTTGTTTCTTGAGATTTCATGCCTTCTTTATCTTTGTTGTAATGATATATGCACTAGCTAGCATGGCAGTATTATTCATATTATAGGAATTGAAATTAAATATTAGAAAGTTCCCAAAAAAACAATAAATAAAAGGAACTGCTATAATACAAGCATATTAGGAATGTCCATCCTATCCAATTTGGAACAGGATTAGTGGGTTACAAGGAATCCAAATTGATAATGGTTGGCGTATGAATATTGCGTTCTTTGATTTACATAAGGAATACGTACATCTTCTTTCCCCCCAAAAAAAGTATATCTGCATATATAAATGCAGTGGTTGTGGCCTAAATTAGAGGTCATTACATCCAGAGTTAGGACTTAGGCCGTGCATGCTTCAGGCCACGTCAGGGCTGTGTCGCCCAACCTCATCTCTAGTGAGGTCTAGGCACAGCCCAAAGTATGACGGGCCAATACTATGTTGTTCAGGCCCTAACCCAACCTTACATAACTGTAGACGGCGGAGGTGACAGCGAAGATGGTGGTTGCGGCCACCATCTTCATTCCTCTCGTGCTAGCTCATTGAAATCCATGTTCAAATTGAATACATCCTCTACAAAACTGGCAACATCTTTCTCCCCTAATACCACACTTGCCTTCCACTAGCCTAGCCTCAATCATCTTTGACATTTTTCCTATTTCTTAATTGTGTAGTTCCAAACTAGTAATGGAACGGATGATCCTTGACGGATTGCACAGTAAAGCTCTTATCATAATGAGTAAAACAGCTATAAAGTAAAGGTTGGGCAGATATATGATACCACACTTGCCTTCCACTAGACTAGCCTCAAGCATCTTTGATATTTTTTCCTATTTCTTAATTGTGTAGTTCCAAACTAGTAATGGAACGGATGATCCTTGATGGATTGCATAGTAAAGCTCTTATCATAATGAGTAAAATAGCTATAAAGTAAAGGTTGAGCAGATATATTCACAACCCACCCGTATAACTCTGCAGCAAGAGATTAGGCAAAGTAAAGAAGGTTAGTCAACTAGACCTGTTTGCTTTTAGATGCAAAGAGGGATAGTAGCGCATGAGCCATGCACTCTTGTTTCTAGATCTCATCCTGTCGGGTCACTCAGATTCTCAAAAGCCAGAACTCAAAAGAATAGTTGACACCGCGTAAGTGCCAGAGCTCATAATGTTCGCGGAAGACAGCATTCATAATTGAGTTCTATTGTATTGTCAGTCAAGCAATGTACCCAAGACCATGTAAATTGCAAACTGAGTCAGGAAGCTTGGTATATACGGGGCAGAGGGCCTGGACACCCCCATGGATCAAAGATTATGTTTATCATACCTACGTAATGAAACTACTAATATCTACACTAGGGGTGAATAACTACGTATGACAATAGAAGGGGTGAATGGTACCTTCAAATTCCCCTCTCTCAAGCATTCTCTTAATCTTTACTGTAACAGCTATAAAATAGTTAGGAAGATCAAGAAGCCAAAAATCCAAAAATTTTCGGAGCTATTGTGAAAACAACACTATTTCAAATACGAAAAAATATGACACTTTTGATCCATTGATCCAAAAGACTTGAAACTTGAAACAAATCTAGTTCATGACCTTAAGAACTTATTGCAACCAAAAAACCTAAAAGAACTTGAGAGAATTAGGATATTTTCGTTAGTGAAGCTTTGCTGCACTAAAACCAGGCAAAAACTTAAAAATGAGCTAACTCTCAAACCAAAACTTTAAATCACTTGAGATTTGGTATGCACCTTTTGTAGGATGTCCGCAACCATTCAAATCAATGATCAAGAAAATTGTTGCCAAATTTTTACCTTTTCCCTTGGAAGGCAGATTACACAAAAAAACAAGTCAAAAACCACAAATGGTGAATATGACTTGCTCGTGAGTTAATGACAGCTAAGATGGCTCTAAATGTGTTCCCGCATATCCCAGTAACTAAGAACACCAAAGAAATCAAGGTGAAAACAGCTAAAGACCAAAATAAGCAAAAATCGAGTTTCTTCATGAATGTACCAAGAAAGTGCCTAAATGGGTAGAGATTGATTTTTAGATGTTATTGCAGCATCCCAAAAATTCAGATGCTCAAAAATGAGAAAAAATTTAAAAACGTTTTATTGCACAGTGTTGTCATTCGAATTTCTTTTGGAATTTTAATTGGATTTTCTAAATTTCGTGCTATGTAAATAAATAACGAGGATAATTCCCATATACAAGTGACAACCATAAAAATAATAATAAATAATAAAGTAATAGGTGTGGAAAATCTAAAAAAATGAAATGAGAATTCAGGATCCAAAAACTTAATTCATTAAGTCGAAACTCGATTTAAAGATTCGAGAGGAGAAAATATTTGAACTGAGAAATTTACTTTGAAACTAAAATCCAAAAATGTTGAACTCTCCAAAATATCGATAAGAGGAATTTTAAACTCAAGTTGATTTCCAAAAATCTAAACTATAAATTTCCCATTCGGGCTCACTCATTTAGCCTTTCAACTTAAACTCCTAAGCCATTTTCCTTCCCCTCAGCGCACCAACCAGTCTCCTCCCCTCCCCTCTGTTCTCCTGACTCGGTTGTGTGCCACAGCAACGCCTGTCACCTCTGCTCGCACAACTTGCTCCTGTCACCCTCCCCACGCCATGCCCGTCCTCATCCACGTCTACCACTACCCCTGCTTGCCTTGCCTCGGCATGCATGTGTCCTCCCTTTCCCTCCACTGGCCTCTTCCTCTCCCCTCCCCTTTTCACGGCCACGCGCAGCACCAGCGTGCCATTCCCCATCGTGCTATGGTTGCACTGCTCCCCTCACCGATTGACACCACAACGCCACTCCCTACTTCCGCCTGTGCGCCGCTTGCGCCATCATCCATGTCTGCCGTGGTTTGGCCCTACACCCCGCCTGCACGCCGTGTGAATCCTGGTTGTGCCCACACCCTACGGGAGCCGTCACATCGCCATCGCTTCACCCTGCGCACGCACAGCCCTGTCGCTGCATGTCGGCGCCATGCCCTATGACAGTGGTCATCTCGACACCAGAGCGGCCATGCCTTGCCCTGTGCTTCGGTCAACCCCAGCAGCACAACACAACTCCTCTCCTCTGCACTATAAAGGCTGCTATGATATCTACCTCCCCTTGTAGCCCCCTCCTCCATTTCTCCCTCAAGCCCAACTCGACTTCGCCTGTGCTCTAGCCGTCGTCTCCCCTCTAGCATTTCGGCCACCATGGCCTTTTGGTTCCAAGTACGACCACATCATAGTGAGTTCCCAAAGATCTTCTACCTCCCCTCGGGCTTAATTGGAAAACCCTGCATCGAGCTAGCTGGAGCGGAATTTCTTCTCCACCGCTAGCCAATGGTGCCTCCACCTTAGCCATTGCTTCTCCGATGCCTCTCGGTCCAATTCCCCGCTGTGGGAGCATCTCCTCGGCGCCCCGGAGCTCCCCCAACCATTGGCCTAGACCTTTGACCACCCAAGGCCGTTGGTGGCGTGAAGCTCCTCGCGCCACCCATGGCGACCGCCGCTAGCCTGCTCCAGCCGAAACCCAACCACATCACCACAGGTAAGTTCCCTTGTGTCCCCTCCCGCTCATGCTTACCCTATTTTCTTTCTCTTCCCCTCCGGCCGCCGCCGCCCTCACAGCCCCGTGCATCAGCCACTCCAAGCACTGTTGACCCATCGTGGCCACCATGTCAGGGCGGCGCAAGCATGGCACTGTAGCCCGGGGCATGCTGTGCCACCCGATGGGCCGGTTTTCTATGCCCGATTGGCCCCTTGTCCATACCATGCCAGTCTGGCCCACCACGTGGTGGGCCTATCCCGTGCTTGGGCCATGCTAGGCCGGTTGGGCCTCATGTTGGCATGGGAAAGCTATCCCTGACTCTCACCTCTAATCACATCCAAGTTAAGCAAATTAATCAAGTCATGCCCAGGTAGAAACAATTAGGATATACAAAGGGTGAATATTAGGGTTTTTAACTATAAAAGTTTGAGTTTTCTTGAGCACCATATTCTTTTATGAAGTGAGAGTACGAGGTTTTTGTTAGACCTGATATAGCAATCAGAGGGATGTGGATGATGCATTCAACTTCAACCTTTGAAAAGATATTTCAAAACTTTCACTCTACTAGTGACTGGAAGCTTGGTAGATCAGATTTACTCACCAACAAAGAACTCACAAAAGTAGGGAACCGAATGGAGTTCACTCCTCTAGCCTGGTCGGACTGCTATGAGGGAGCGATTGGACTGGTTGAGTGGTCTTATTGTCGAAGATGACCAGTAAGACTGGCCTCCAAACGGACCATTGACCTATGGGCAGTCAGACCACACCCATGTTTTCAGAATTAGAAATCAGCTTGAACCGAAACAAAAAAATGATGCAATATCAAAAAAATACATATCCAAATTATTTGAAACTTTGAACACACCTTACTGAGGATCTCAAAAACCTACCAAGGATAGTATGAATATTGGCTAATGTTCCAGCATTTCCCCAAGCAAGCAAGGTTACACTCAAATCGGGCAAAACTTAAGAACTTTATATATGACTGCTCGTAGGTTGAAGATTATCAAGGTGGCTCTAGATGAGTTCCCACATGTCACAGCAAGCAAGAGCACCCAAAGAGTCAAGGCCAAAACCCTATGAATAAGATACACTAGAAGGACTCCAAAATGAACAAAATCAGGCAACCTTCAAGATCGCTATAACTGGTCCCTAGATAGATGGAACATGATTCTCATTAGGCATCTCCATTACTTACACATCCTTGGTACTCAGCAAGACCAAAAATGAAGGAGATAGGCAAAACACCAACCAAACATAAATGCAAAATCATCTAGAGCAAAAACACACCAGGTAAGATGAACAACATTGATTTATTGTAATTTGTAGATGAAAATTTTATAGCCATTTCACCATGGAGGATAGAGCTCTCACAAGAGCACTCATCCAAAGCTTCCACCGTAGGTCCGTATAGGGAAGTGTCTCCCTCAAACCCTAATGAAATGGATGGCTGAGATCCCTTTCCTTGGCCACATACCTCCAATCCATCGCACTCATATAGATGGATCAACTAGTCCACATATAACCCTAATAGACATTATCCATTAGCACAACTACAGAAACTTGTTAACCCCATGCACGTCGGATTTTACACTCATACATGATTTATGCATACTTCGCAAAGTGCATAAGCCCAAACCCGCTGAGGAGTAAGCTTCCTATCTACTTATCCTCCTTACCATCTCTTTGACCTAAACTGCTCTCCCAATACCCTCTAAGCGCTATGGTTTTTGTCCTATCACTATTGCTAGTATTTTGGCTTCCCTGCCAAAACACCCTTGCTTTTACCGTGGACCTCACCTCTTCCCTGAGCCTAGTCTGTAGTCATCTCCTCCTTTGCAAGAAATCTCCATGCTTACAATATGTAGGTTCACTAATGGCTTATGCATCAGCAAGTCTCTGTGGGACGGTTCCCCTTGACCACACTTCATTGCACAGCTGCATCATTTGATAAACCATTGGTCAAATCTTCCTTTCAACATCTCTAGTCTTCTTTATACCTTGCTTGAGCTCAGCTATCTCACCAAACTTACTTGAGCATACCTTAGCTCATTCTTGAGCATAGTCCTGATGCACACCATCGACCATAGTTGCCTCCAAACTTCTTACACATCAAAAACCAAGAAATCATTTTCAGACGCACGCTCTTCATAACTTGACCTACATTAGTCCAACATATATCATGTACTATGAATGCAATGACATAGGACTCCAAAACTCATCCCATGATCATTTTTCATAAATATCCAAAACCTCTCAGATACCTTCGGACAAAACCGGTTTGACCATTATTGAGCAGTCGGTCAGACTACTGACCCTGGTCAGACCGCCCCAACCAAAATACGGTCATATCAGATCTGCAGCTATACCCCTCCCACCCTCCCTCCCCTAGCTAGCTAGACCACCCTTGATTGGTAGCAACTCTGAAAACTTAAAAACTCTGCAAATTCAAACTCTAACTCGATACAATTGCCAATTATTCAACATAAATGAACCATGGACATTCTCAACATGTTTGTACAGTTTTAAAAGATTGTGGGAACTGTGAGGTTATAAATGGGTTAACATGATTACTAGATTATTTAGTATTGATCTGAACATTAATAACTACAAAATAACTACTTAGGATCTATCTTGCAATTGTACACTAGAGACAACCTTGCGCTTCTCTTTCTGCTACCTCCCATCACCTTGCAATTGTACACTAGAGACAACCTTGCGCTTCTCTTTCTACTACCTCCCATCACCTCACCGCTCATGGCTTTCGTCGCCGCTGCTAGCACCTTCATTGCCGTCTATGCCTCCTACGGTTAGCTCTTGAATTGTTGTCAACCACCTTACCTTCTGTCCAGCACCCATCGGTAAACTAGCAGCTGGAGGAGATGTCGTCACCCTACCACCCACTGCTGGGCCACTGGCCACTTGGATGCTATGGTTAAGGTGCCCGGTGAGCCCCATGAAGCTGCTGCCACAAAACCTCAAGCCCCGCTTCAAACCCTGCAAAATAATTTTCTAAAGCAACTAAATCTAAAAACTTCTTATTCTTAACGAAAATGAATACATGTGTTCAAGCAATTAACATGGTAGGTTATGTTTGGTTTTACTTGTTTAAACCCTTTAGGTGAGGCACAAGTGCACAACATGAATCCGGTTGAGCATGACCCATTGAAAGCTTGGATTTAACAACATTTGAGACCATTCGTAATTCTTGGAAAGCTGATTCTAGAGGCATGATGTGGATAGTTTCTTCGTGTAATTTGAACCAAGATGAATTTTATGAGTTGATCCAAATATGGTTTGCTTGTTGTACAAGCCATCTTGATAACGACACCAAATCAAAGTTGAGTGGGGTCTTTGATGGATTATAGTTTTACACAATATATTGACATGTTAGTACAATTGGAAAGCCTGTGTGTCATTTGCCCTATACTGTGTCAAAATTTTTCCAGAAATATCCTAGCATATTGTCTTGTTTTTTTTGCAAATTTTTAGCCTTCACAAGATAACAACAAGAATATTGCGATGCATCAATAGGTACAGTATACACTAGACTTTCCTTGGTATGCAAGCTTGCCACGTGTAGAGGCAAGAACCTATCTAGATCAATATGGCGGTGATGATGATGTTTGGATTGGAAAGACACTCTACAGGTAATGTTTCACTACTGTATTTTGAATTCCAAAATTGTTCCGTAGTTATATTCAACAAAGTAAGTACATTTTATCCATATCTGATGGTTGGCTGTTGGCAGGATGCCACTTGTGAATAACAATGCATATCATAAGTTGGCAAAACAAGATTTCAACTGTTGCCAAGTTCTACATCAGCTTGAGTGGCATGGTCTACAAAAGTATATATTAATTCAATAATTTTTACTTTATTTATCTCATTTTCCTTGATGAACTTAGTTTAAACATGATGATATTCTTTGGCACCATATATATTAAGGTGGTTCATTGAGAATGGCCTCGAGGCTTTTGGGGTGACACCAGAAGATGTTTTGAGAGCTTATTTTCTAGCTGCTGCTTGCATTTTTGAACCAAACCGTGCCACTGAGCGACTTGCATGGGCTAGAGTGTCAGTGCTTGCCAACACTATTTCTACACACCTTCGTAGCGATACGTCTGCCAAAAAAAGGATGGAACGTTTTATGTGCAGCAGTCTATATGAAGAAAATGATTATGTATCATGGTAAGTACTGTAGCTGAACATGATTGAACATTCTAAATCCGGTTGTGAATGATCATGTGACATGATACTTGTTTCCATGGATTGCTTTTATGTTTATTGTCTTATTACGCAAAATGGAAGCGATTCGATTAATTAAATAAATGATTTCTACTAACAGTCAGAAAACAATGCATATATTAAAGCCAATTATTGTAAAATCCTATATTCTGATATTTATGTAGTCATTAGTTTACTTCGCATGAGGTCACAGAATATCTTTATACTCTTTAGAAAAAAGGCTGCAACTAGTGTATTATTGGAAAGTATGGAATGTATTACTTACAAGGGAGTAGGTTGCATTTGATATTGCAAATCTATACAAAAAACATGCATTATATTTATTTGTCTTATGTTGTACCAGACTTGCTTCTTATAACAATTTTTCCTAGAACTAAATATCAGATATTGCTGCAGCACAAAGTAGGGAACAAGTTTGTGCAAAAAAAAATAAGAAATATGCTTTCACTTATTTTGTTTCATGTATTCACCTGACTAATCAATTCATTATATCGAGCAGTGCTTCAATACTTTCCTCTGTAATAAGAGTAGCATTAATCTCAAAGCAAACTAAGATACAAGTAACATCTATCAACCATTCATTATGCTTTAAAAATTATGCAAATCATAATTAAGGAAAGTATAGAAGCACCTCCCGTCTTTTAAATTTTCATAGGTCAACATTTACAACTCAATAGATTCAATACAAAAATTGAAAGAGAGAATCCAGCTTTGAGTTTGGTTGGTTTGTTCTTGCCAATCACGTGAGCAATGTGTTAGGGAAAACTCGGTAATGTAGCTTATTATAATATAGTATAGCAAGAGTGAAAAATCTATTTCAAAAGAAAGCTCTTTCTCGAAATAGCCTTTGCAGTGTAAAGAGAAAAGATCAAAGTACACTGTCAAACCAAAAGCAATTTCCCTACCCATGCTATAGTACCGGTGTCAGTCAAGGCCCCATAGCACCATACCGCTGTTTGATAAATATAACTTGGATTGTGCATTTTTATTTTTATGTGGGTTATTTATAAGAAAAACTATGACCATCAAACTTTTTTGGAGCTTCATATTCATTCTGGCCAACAAAATATTTTGGAAGTGTCAAAAGAAACTAGGTCCATTTTCAATGTATAAAATGTTGCATGGATGGTTCAGATCAAAGTATCAAACACTAAGGACCACTGTATTATTCTAATTGTACTCTCGTACTCTTCCACCTTATAGTGTGAACTGAAATCCCTCTTAATATATGCCATCAAAATATGATCTTATGAGTAAGATTGGAGTTCTCAAATCCCATTTTATAGTAATTCCTCGTAGATCCATTTATCTATGTCTATCAAGCATAACTTATTAGTCAAATATTCATTGTTAGAATGAAGCATTCATACACTTGTGATCCAGACATATTATAAGTTTTCATTTTTCACCAAATTTAATTATGAGGAAAAATATTTTGTACGGTGAACATTCTATTAATTTTGGATTTTTATATGTAAATATTTCAGCAAGATGGAATTGCATTCTTGGTACCTGAAAATTGGACCATTCTCGTTAAACTTGAAATTAACACATTTTTTTATTATTATATAATTGGCTCTATCATTCATTAGTTACTTAGATGTTATATAATACAAAAGCATTTAAGATGGCATGGCGTGCATTGAGTTACACCTCGTAAAGTTCATAGCAGATATGACTGCACAATTTGTTTACCACCTACTATATATGAAATTCAATAAAGATGTTTCTCAGTGCTGTAACATAAATTGTTCATTCAGGCTTAAAGGAGATGCAAAAGAAGAAATACTTGTGAGGGCTCTTCATCAACTTATTCATTTATTGGCAGAAGAGACACTACCTATTCGTGAAGGACCAAAGTACATCAAAAATCTCTTAAGACACGTTGTAAGTTAAACAAAAGAATCCACCAATTTCCATGTAATTACAATATTTTATTCAATAACCATTCTAATGTCATTCTTTGCACTTCTAGTGGGGTGAATGGATGATGCAACAGATGAATATACAGGGTGACAGATATAGTAACTCTAGTTTTATGCAACCAGGGTCGTGCATAGTTCATGACAAACAAACATGTTTGCTTCTAGTTCAAATTATTGAGATTTGTGCTGGACGACTTGGTGAGGCTGCATCGTTGATAAACAACAAGGATGGTGCTTGGTTTATTCAAATTGCATCCTCTATTTGTGATTGTCTTCACAGCAAGATGTTACTTTCTCAGGTAACCTCTATGTTTCAATAGTATTATTCCCATCTTTTGCATCTAGCAATATGATTCCATGATTATTGTGTTTTTTGCCCTTGAAGAAATGAAAATCATTGAGATCGTTGAACTAGTTTCACCTTTTTGGGTGGCTTACATGGAATGAATACTCCTTGATGTGTAAACTCAAGCGGACTTTTTTTTATAAAACAAATCCTGATTATTTGAAGTAACTGTATTATTTAAGGTATCTTATGTTACCCTGAAAATTTTCGTAATAAAATTTGATTGCATTTGAGAGAAATAGAAAATTACATGAAATAGTGATCACAATAGAAATTTATCTCTTTTTGGTTTGTTGGCTTAATTGAGATGCTCATGGAACTTTGTTGAGTCATAATACTTCCATTACGAAACACTGAGTAGCTTTCTTTAAGTATTTATGTCATATGAAATTATATACAAAGTTAACATGAGTTTAGACCAATATAGGATATTGGTTTATATCCCAAATTTTAGTATGTTACTACAAATTTTAAATTTCTTATCTACAGTTTTATTTGGGAAATTCGTCAGTGCCCACTGGTTCCCATGGCCCCATTTGGAAAAAGTGTTTGATGCACTATTCCATAAATAACAAAAAATCATGGATGTAGTACACATCAAGTTGTGTAGACATACAAAATTTTTGTATAAAATTCATCTCTGATATAGAGTACCAAAAAAAGTGCATCATGTACTTGTCGCAAATGGAGGCGCGGGAACCTTGCACACCAAAATCACATTCTTTTACTTGGCATATAAAATATACATTTCACTTTGTTTCATATTTGTTGTATTATAATATCAATATAACGAAATATTCTTATACTAATTTCATAAAAAATCTCCCATTTCATAATTAAATATGCCTAACTTCATATTAATCATTGAACTGAATATGTAACTATGTAACTTACATTCAATTTATAGATTCATAAACTACTAATAAAAAAGAAATTAACCTTTATATGTCTATTTTTCTACATTGTCCATCTCAAATTGTCATATACATAGCAAGCAATAAAAACAATTTTAATGAGAAAGAAATCAAGCAGTTAGCTTTTATTATGATATGCTACCATTCTATGTGTTTGTTCTGCAGAAGTAAATTCAATAACAATTTTTACAACGTGATCCACATATTTCATACTTTAAAAACATCTACGTGCAGTTCGACTTAAAGAGCTAAGGGGATAGTTTCTGTTTGTTATACTTCAATGTTCTTAACCTTTCAATTAATGATGGAATTTATAGGATACCGAGAAGAACAAGGCAATAATAAACCGCATTGACAAGGAAATTGAGTTGGATATGCAAGAGCTTGCTCAATATGTTCTTCAAAGTTCAGATGATGGAACATGTAACAACAAGACCAAGCATACCCTCTTGAATGTTGTGAAATGTTGTTACTATGCTATTAATTGCCCACCATATATGGTTGACAGACATGTTTGCAAAGTTATTTTCGAGCGTGTAATTTGAAATAAAGTGTTATTTGTAGGGATATATTTCTACCATAATAAAGTGTTTTTTGTTATATTTCTATTGTTTCTAGCTATATGTGGAATATATGTTTTGGATAAATAATTTGATTGAAAAAATTAAAATTTGATGGGAAAAATGCTCACTAGAGTGAGCACAAGAAGGTTTGATGGAACATATGCTTGCTGATGCTGAGAAGATAGTACTGCTTTGCTCCAAAGGCTTGCCCAAATGGTGTCTCCAAGTTGCCTTGCTAGCCTAAAATGAACATAAACAAGGACAAAATATTCAAGTTTCTGATGTTAAACATCAGATGGACAAAACATGGAAGGGGCGTGTTCATATTATGTACCAATAAGTTGAAGCCAGAGACACTAGTGAAGGAAGTGCCAGCGAGGGACTAAAGAGGTTTAACACGCTGTTGGGATATGGATAGGCTACATTAGCGTAGATTAAAATTTTCTACCATTTAACCAAGAAGTCATGCAAGTAAGAGATCATATATCATTATAACTAGACGCGCAGTGCAACGAAAGTAGAATTGAAGCAGCCGATTCAATGCAGAGTGTGTCGGTGTAGTAGAAGTATGTAACACCCCAGAAACTAGATTACCCGGGGATGCTATTAAACTACACTTACGATCAGTTGGATTATAAAGAAAACCCGGTAGCACCTCCCTAGATAAAAAAAATTATGTGGAAGAATGACAACATAACATATAATAAGGAATAGCAAAACAGCATAAAAATATAAAACTATGCAATAATATCCTTTATCAACCTAGCTTTGAGTACTCAAACCCCACTAAAACTAATCACGATATAGCATTATTAAGTTACAGTGCTCAATGACTAAGAGAAAGAAATGATTAAAAATCCTCTAACTTATTACAGTAAAACTCATGAAGACTTGTGTAATGGTGTTGTGTTGCTCTACCCTTTCCAAGCATGCTCAAGGATCTCCTGGAACGAGAATACATGGGTGAGATGAAATCTCAGCAAGCAATCTATTTAACAAGTTAAATAAACTACGGATGATTAAGCATCAAATTAGCGACTCGCAATACAATGATAAAGCATTAACAATTAATTCTCTTCATCCACACTGTAGCCTCATTCATATCCAAAACCATAACTAATACCAACAACAACCATAAGAAAAAATACACCATACCACAGCCGATACCTTTTAAAACTTATAACAAGGCTTATTCTCATGAAATGCATATGCATGCAAATAATCCACTGAACTCTTACCTGGCAACATAAGATTGTGCATCATACTACGGCAATGTACGATGCTATACCGGTACTATCATGGCTAGGTGTGGCGACATACCTTCAATGCAAATGACATGCTATGACATGCATGATATGGCATTACTACAGAAAACCGTATTACAGATGGTTCAAAAACGTCATCACAGACGGTTTTCTGAACCGTTTGAATTTATGGGTCAGTGATAATCGAAGGTTATCACAGACGGTTTTCGAACCGTGTGGTGTAAATATCACAGACGGTTTGTAACTAGAAACTGTCTGTGGTGTAAATATCACAGACGGTTTGTAACTAAAAACCGTCTGTGATAGCTGACAATCACAGACAGTTTTTAACTAAAAACCATCTGTGATATATCAATATCACAGACGGTTTTTAATTAAAAACCGTCTGTGATATGAGCTATCATAGACGATTTTTAGTTAAAAACCATCTGTGATATTCTTTTCTACCCCTAAATTTATTCATGTTTATTGGCTAGCCTCAGGAAATGTTGGCCATGCCCTCTGAAACAAGCAGATAAAGATGTACATGTATACATACAATTCACATCTCAATTCATTTCACAAACACAAACATCCAATTCACATCTCAATTCATTTCACAAACATAAAACATCCAATTCACATCGCACTTCATTTCACAAACATAAAGCATCCATTTCGCAAATCAATTAATTGAAATGAAATAAAATATCCATTAACAAATACAGAATTACAAAAGATCTACATTGCATTTGCACTTAGATGGTAACATTGCGTTTTTTATTGCTCTATCACTCCGGAATCGAGGTCTCGCGAAAGGAACAGATCCATAATCAACGAACTTGTCAGATTACACAAGCTATACTTGGATGGTGCATGATTGTCATTCAAGTATTGCTTGTGCAGCCGACAAGTTCGTTGATTATGGATCTGTTCTTTTCGCGAGACCTCGATTCCGGAGTGATAAGAGCAATAAAAAATCATTGTGCGCAGTGGAACTCTCCATCTGATCTTATGACTTCAGACCACAAAAACCAAGCGAACTCTCCTTGAATTCGTGCAAAGTTCGGCTGTTTCAATGCAGTTGTAGAGATGGTCGCAGCTTGTCGATAGGAATATCAATGTGCATACATATATAACCTGACAAGTATGAAATAAATATGGGAAGATTGACAAACCTTAGAATTGGTGATATTCGAGGAATCGAGGAGTAGTCTCATATGGTGGCACACGTAGAATCCACACGTGTTGCCGGACTGCTGCTGGTGGCACTGCAAAAAATAGAATGTGTTAAATCAAGAGGCATTACTACTAAGTGTAGTATAGGATATACATATACATATACATATACAATGCTCCATTTTAACAGTAATAAAAATCAGTGCTTCAACCGAGGCTCCATTTTAACACTAATAAAAAATCAGTGCTAAGTGCAATGGTAGCCTAGGGTTACCTCGGGGGGATGGCGGCGGCGACGGGCTCGAGGGAGGGGGACGGCGGCGGGCTCGAGGGAGGGGGACGGCGACGGCCTCGGTGGCTCGACGGAGGCGGCCGGCGACGGGCTCGGGGGACGGAGGCAGTGACGGGCTCGATCGGGATCTAGCTAGAGCGACTAAACTGCAGTACGTACAAAACCCTAGCGGGGGGTTTTATATAAAGACTTATTACAGACGGTTCTAAACTTAAAACCGTCTGTGATAGTTGTACTATCACAGATGGTTCTAAACTTAGAACAACTATCACAGACGGTTCTAAGTTTAGAACCATCTGTGATATTAATATCACAGACGGTTCTAAGTTTAGAAGCCTTCACCCACCAACCAGCATTCTATAATACCAACTAGCATTTATTCAATAAGATAACAGCAGCATTCAATAAGACAACAGCTGGGTGTGTTTCTTTACAACTGCCCAATGAACATAGAGATACACATTTGTATGACTCATTCTCAAAATTCACAAATACATCATATGTACACATGCATTGTTGTATACATAAATACATCATATATATGTCACACATTCTCATTTCACTTGCTTATAGACAACTAAGGAGGAAGGTTATAGATGAAGAGAATCACGGGCCATGTGCTATGTTGGCTGCTCATGCTACTGAAAGGATTCATTCCATCTATACTCAGTCCAACCTTATATTCCTTGGTTCTGCACTGAAGTCTACAAAATTCCTATCGATGTTTCTCCACTGGGCGGAATCAGCAAGGTGTCTTAGCATTCCATCCTTCTTACGCTCCTCCGAGTGCCAACGCAGCAGTTTTGCCTCATTTGGATTTGCAAAAAACCTTTTCAAACGGGGAATTATAGGAAAATACCATGCCACCTTAGCAGGAGGTCCTTTCTTCACCTCTGTTCCCTTGCCGTCATCTGATTGATTGTTACGTTTGTATCGGTGGGCATTGCACACCGGACATACATGCATGTTTGCATACTCTTTACGGTACAGGATACAGTCGTTCGGACATGCATGTATTCTTTCTACTCCCATTCCCAACGGACAAAGAACCTTCTTGGCTTTATACGTGGTTTTAGGCAACTCATTTCCCTCCGGAAGCATGTCCGCTAAAAGAGCTAGCAGCGCCGTGAAATTCTTGTCGGACCAACTGTTGCTTGTCTTCAATTTCAACAGTTCAAGCACGGCCGACAACCTCGTGTACTTTGACCTGCAGCACGTGAACAAAGGTTTCTCCGAGTCCTCCATCAAGCCCAGAATTTAACATACTCTCTCTCATCATAGTTCTCTTCTACATCGCAAAGCATCTGATCTAGATTGTCATCGTGCAACCTATCCGAATCCGAACCACAATCGATATCATCCGGCGGCATGTCATTCACTTCACCGGCGATGTCATCTGACGGCATATCATTCACTTCACCGGCAATGTCATCCAGCGGCATGTCATTCACTTCACCAGCGATGTCATCTGGCGGCATATCATTCACTTCGCCGGTAATGTCATCCGGCGGCAAATGACATTGACTTCGCCATGACTGGTCCAACACGTATAACCCTTTTCAAAACCCCTCCGAATCAAGTGCGCTTCAATTTGTCCTCGGTTCTTAAACATCTTTAAATTCTCGCAGTCAGTGCATGGACAGTACATATATTCCACCCCCTTATCAGCATATCCTCCTCGGCAGCTCTTGCAAAAGCAGACATGCCATTAATATACTCTTCACTCACATGGCTCGCGGCATACGTCCAGCTTCGGTCCTACGTTATGTATATATATAACAACTTAGTATTAAAAATTAAATTATTTAATTATTACTACATATATATAAACCACATGCATTCAGGCTTTGCTAGCTTAATTCATATTATAAACACAACAACTATTATATAACCAACAATTTTGCAAACCATCTTCAATAACACTCACCAATTACCTACATCTAAATTGTAATGCAAAGAAATATAAATTTCATTACTAACCATATCTAGAGCAACCAGGAAAGTATGAATCTTCAAAGCTCAATCTCTGCTTGAAAGCTCAATCTCTGCCTTCTCCCACCAAATTAATTGGTCTGAAATCACCTAGCTTGCCTCCTGAGCGAAAGAGTGAAGCACCGGCTAGATCTGGATCGAAATGAAGACAGATGCGGCTCTGAGCAGCGCAATAAATGCCTAGCGTCATTATCACAGACGGTTTTTATTAAAAAAACTGTCTGTGATAATGCCAGATTATCACAGACGGTTTTTAACACAAACCGTCCATGATACTAAAGTATCACAGACGGTTCATCGGTAAGAACCGCCTGTGATACTCCTTTTCTCCGATGCCACCAACCAAGACGGTGTCCAAATTAAAACCGTCTATGTTAGTGTCGATCACAGACGGTTTTGTCAAACCGTCTGTGATTGGCCGTCTAGTATTAGGCTTTCTGTAGTAGTGTGGCCACGATCGATTCATTAGGAATATAACCACATGGACAACAATATGTAAAATAAGAGATATAGCATAGCAGGGTATCTTTATTTAAAGGTGGATTAATTACTAAACCTCAACAATTATGGTGAAGGCAGTTAATTTAGTAAGTTAAACTGTAGAAACAACCGCTACGTTTACTTACCTCTACCAAATGGGCGAAGAGCTCAAGCATGGTCAAGAGCGAAGCCACCTGATCATAAGTCACCGCTCAGTACAAAACCTCAATATAACATTTATAACTGAAAGGTAAAGCACCACTATGCCCAATCCCAACAACTCCCTCTCAAACTGCCATTTCGACACTTAGCTCATTGCAGCAGCGCTGTCTATCTTTTTCGTATCTTTTTGTCCACTAAATAGAACATAGAATTAAATAGCATTTTTAAAATCTACAGAACAAAAGCTACAACTTTCACGAAGACACTATAATTTTATTCTATCGTTAAAATGGTGTAATTCACAATAGAAAACAGAGGATAGAAATAGCCTATGAGTCCTGACCAGTGAGCTTCTACAGACCACCAACAGTACACTACTCTAAAAATTATAAAATTTGACCAAAATCTATATTACAACATTTTCTACAACTTATGTTATTATTATAAAATTCATAAAAATCATTGGGGCATCTGAACCTGCCCACGAACAGAAACTAAATCCTGAAACCAACTCTTCTACATAGCTGAATTCCAACCTCTATGGTGCCCAATCCACTCATCCAAAAATTATGAAAAAAAACTACAAACATGGTCTCTGAGTCCTCTACAACTTTCCTACTAATGGGTTCTACATAAAAAATCATCTTCTATTTTTAATATTTTAATTCCCACCAACTGCCCAAAATTGAATGACAGACTACACAGCAACACAATAATGCTCATAACTCCTAAACTGTTCATCGGAATGATGTGAATGACAACTTTACAGAAATATAATGATGTCCTCTACAAATTTCTTGGAGGTGAAATCCCCAGATTAAATCATAATTATCACACATATTGATATAAGATCAAGGATAATTTAGAATAACATCAAAACATGAATAAAGAGTTCCATGAACAAGTGATATACTTGTTGATCAATATGAAAGACATTTATTCAAGGGACAAACTAACATATTTTTTAAAATATTATAAACATAGAAGTGATACAATCATCCCAATGATTAACTCTAGGGCATACACTAACACAAGCATTGTTGGGATCATCTGGAAAAGATTCGGAAGGAACTAGCCATGATGCAATCAGGGGACCAGCAAGGTAAAGCAGCTTCTTCACCTCACTTTAACACTTCAGCTTAACAAAACCACAAGATATCATTTATAACTATTGTCACTACCAATTTTAACCAATAAGCAAGCATTACGAACAACTGTATTTTAAGAATAAACATTCAACAAAACGTTAAACATAAATTTCAGCAATGTTGTAAACCATAAGCTGAAGTTAATATAAATCAATAATAACCAAGATGATTCATAAACCAGTCTAAATTAAGTAAAGCACCAAGTAGATGATGTGACCACGTCACAAACACACACGACAATAGCGTCCAATATCAAGATTGAACTAAAGGTGAATTCGTTTCTTCAGCTTAAACATATTTTAAATGAGAATATGATGCTACCTAATGATGAAAATATATATTTTGATAGCACCACGTTATTTTTACATCAATTCAAGCAAGAGTTCAAGATGGACACGTTGTGGAATCCAATTCGGCCTCCAGATCAATTCGGATTCAGCCTGACAGGCCTAACTTCAAATGTGCATAACTTTCACATACGAAGTCCGTTTGAGGTCCATGAGTACTTGTTGGAAAGATTTGCTTGTCCTCTTTCTAATGGATCTAGTATCACCTCTAAATTCCTTCTGTGCGCATCGCAATCATCAAAAGAGTCCGTGTTGGGCACGTACTGGAATCGGATTCGGACTGCTGCAATGGTGCAAGTTTAAACGGTCATAACTTCTTCATATGGACTCCGTTTGGGATGTTCTTGTACTTCATGGAAAGCTTATCAAGTCTACTTTCCAATGGACCTAACCTCATCTTCAAATTCGATCCGAGCCGGCCGGAATCATCAAAATAATCCACATAGGTTTCTGAATCCGAGTCAAAAGGGTGCTGCGCCACCACCACTTGGGCCCATGGGCCTTCTAACCCTAGGGACATACACCTTGGCCGCCCCCTGGTTGTTCTCCCTATATAGGAGCCACCGCCTCCTTTGTTAGGACTGAGGTTTTGTTTAGATCAGTTTAGCCCCATGTGCAAACTCCACGTTGTCTCTTGTGTCGGCTACACCAACAGATTCATGTTACAAAACCTCAACTATCCTTGTGCGACTTTTATATCTAGCAAATTTCAGGTTGCTCACTATCCTTGTTCTTGCGTGTTCTTCGGTTGCATACAGGAATAAACCTTCGTGGTCAGGTCAACCGCGTTCTTGGCACAGTTGATAACGACTTGGAGTGTGGTTCAGCGAATGCTAAGGCGCAAGCGACGTCGTACGGTTGTAGTCGGATCGCAAGAGTCACCTCCACCAAAATCGATAGTTATCATCCTATCGGAAGATCGGGACCCCAGCGCCTCATCAGTTGGTATCAGAGCTTCAGTTGACCGGTAGGAATTTCTTGTATCCCTAGTTAGTAGATTGGTTTTTATTTCCTATAGTCCAGAAAATTGCCCCACAAAAAGAGTTAATTCCCGCTGTCCAAACCCCGTTGTGCCTTTCAATCTATTAGTTTTGGTTTGCTAAATTGAATTTGTGTCCGTTTTAGCTTTGTCTAGTTGCTGGTCATATCTTTGTTCCTATAAAAATCCAAAAAAAAAAAATTCCCCCACCCCAAACCCTAATTCCAATTTCGGCTGATTTTTCCTTTCTCTGCAGCCGCCACCAAAAAAGCCATAACTTTTGATGCCGAGATTATTTTTGAGTGAGACCACCGCCATTGGATTCCAAACTTCATTGTCCATCTATCTGTAAAATTTCACATCATTCCAGCGAGACAGTTAAGAGATATCTTTGGTGGAAGTTGACCTAAATTTCCAGATTGAATCTGCAACAGTCGGCACTTGTGAATTTTGTGAGAATTGTTAGGTCGGTTTCCAGAACTTGGCCCCAAAACAAAAAGTTGTAGAAAAAGCCGTCAGAAAATGGAGAAAAAAATAATCATTGAAAAAAAGGCAACTGACAAAAAGTTACGGCCGAAATACCGACGTGCTGTCCAGTGGACAGAAATCTTCAGTTTCCAAGTTTTGGGTCAATCTTTGTGCTCTTCAATTCCAGATTGCATTCGATTGAATTATCTTATATTTACCACTCCTATACATTGCCATACCCTTGTTTTTGCCTTCTTCCATTCTTGGTTGATCAGCAACATAGGGTAAGTGCTAGATACGAACTATAATTTAATTCTGTGCAATTTCTGAAATTAATTGATTGTTTTCCTTTGCTACAAAATACATAGCCTATCCAAGCTCCACTTTTCGACTAACCAAACAGATCTTGCTGCACCTTGCAATCGCTTTACTCATCACTTGAGTTAGATTTATCACGAACCAGCCACCGGTTGCACCACCTGTTTGCTTTGGTAAGAACTTGTAAGAATTTGGTAAGAGCTTGAGAGATGCGTGACTTGATTTGAGCCTCCATATCCTAGTAGTTGATAGGAACTTTTACTTGTGATTTGTTTCCTTGTTTTCTACTAACAATGACAGGCTTGAGAAAATTGGTAGATTATGATGTCATCGCGGGCAGACTCACCGCTGAGAGTACGTCGTCGGACTACTTCTTGTGGGTTACTATGATGGATAGCTACTTTGAAAGACAAGATCTTGATCCTTATGAGAAGATGAGCATGGCAAGGACGGCGCTGATTGGTGATGTTCAACATTGGTGGTCGAATCTCGAGTTCCACTATATATACACATGGGAGGAGATGAAAAAGAAATTGCGACATCATTTTGTACCTCTAGCACCCACGGTCACAAGCGAGGTGGAACCTGAGGTAATTGAAAATGTTGACATTGTTTTGGTTCCTACTCCATCTACAGATACCACCGAGATACTTGAAAAGGTGAAGGATGATCTGGTGCATCTTATGCCATTAGAGGAGAAGTTTGAGGTACCTACAGTATCTGATGAGGACGATAATGACCAAGGTACTGATTTGGTGCTACAACAAGACATAGATCAACCTTGTGAGTATATACCTGCTGTAGTGCAATCTTTTGATATTCCTTGTGTTGACTTGAACGAACCATGTGCTGATCTAAATTCTCATAATTTTGCACATGTCAAATTAATTACACATAAGGAAGTATTTGGTAGAATATCCCCTGCTAATGCATTGTGCTATATCATGCTTAATGAGGCCGTTAGTTTGGATTGTGCTATGGAGAAAGTTTCTGAACTTGCATGTTCGAAATTTTGTTTAGTGCCTACACCCCTGGGTATAAGTTTAATTTGATTGGAGATTATGGTGTAGAAAATCAATTTCTTGTATATCGAATATGCATAACTTGTGATCACATGGATGAATTGAAGCTTGCTGTTTTGAACAACAACTCTTGTATGCTCAATCTTGTTCATTATGAAAGAAAAATTAAATTTAGTGATCATTCAATGCCTATGTGTTCTTCTCTTGTTGAACCATCTAACATTGACAATCTGAATAATGAAATTAATGTATGGAAGAACATGCAAATCTTTTCACCCTTACTAGATGAATTTGCTATTGCTCAATTGAAATCTGATTATATGGATAAACTTTGTTTGATTCCAAAAGTTGTAGCTTTGCCCATATGTGCCACTACTACAAGTTTACAACTTCGAAGATTTAAATTGCATAAATACTTCACTTACATTTGCAAAACAAGTTGCAATAATTCCTGTGTGAGAAATTCTGATTTGTTCATTAACATATACGATTACTTTTGGGTTAATAATACAATGAGATTTTATGATTGCTGCTGTGTTATAACATTAATTGTGCAACAACGAAGAACTATTAAAACGGATGACATATACATATACCATGCATACACCTTGGCTTCTTTGTTACCATACTTTCAGCTCATCAAAAGCCGAGGACGGCTTTGTTTTCAAGAAGGGGAGGATGATAAGAACATGTACCCTATGGATACAATCATATTTGCTATGCTTGTTGTTCTAATTACAAGAGCTCCTACGCATCACTTAAATTATTAGGTAAGTTCGTTTCAAACAGGTTTCATTTTGTTTGACAAAGAACTTATGATATAACATAATGAGAGTTTGTTGCGTTTGTTATCATGTACCGAGATTTATGATCAAGATCATACAATACGTGAGGCTACACATATGTTAGAACCGAGGACGGTTTTCTGTCAAGAAGGGGAGGATGATGTGACCACATCACAAATACACACGACAATAGCGTCCAATATCAAGATTGAACTAAAGGTGAATTCGTTTCTTCAGCTTAAACATATTTTAAATGCGAATATGATACTACCTAATGACGAAAAAATATATTTTGACAGCACCACATTATTTTTACATCAATTCAAGCAAGAGTTCAAGTTGGACACGTTTTGTAATCCAATTCGGCCTCCAGATCAATTCGGATTCAGCCTGACAGGCCCAACTTCAAATGTGCATAACTTTCACATACGAAGTCCGTTTGAGGTCCATGAGTACTTGTGAGAAAGCTTTGCTTGTCCTCTTTCTAATGGATCTAGTATCACCTCTAAATTCCTTCTGTGCGCACCGCAATCATCAAAAGAGTCCGTGTTGGGCACGTACTGGAATCGGATTCGGACTGCTGCAATGGTGCAAGTTTAAACGGGCATAACTTCTTCATATGGACTCCGTTTGGGATGTTCTTGTACTTCATGGAAAGCTTATCAAGTCTACTTTCCAATGGATCCAACCTCATCTTCAAATTCCATCCGAGCCGGCCGGAATCATCAAAACAATCGACGTAGGTTTCTGAATCCGAGTCAAAAGGGTGCTACGCCACCACCACTTGGGCCCATAGGCCTTGTAACCCTAGGGGCATACTCCTTGGCCGCCCCCCTGGTTGTTCTATCTATATAGGAGCCACCGCCTCCTTTGTTAGGACTGAGGTTTTGTTTAGATCAGTTTAGCCCCATGTGCAAACTCCACGTTGTCTCTTGTGTCGGCTAGACCAACATATTCGTGTTACAGAACCTCAACTATCCTTGTGCGACTTTTATATCTAGCAAATTTCAGGTTGCTCACTATCCTTGTTCTTGCGTGTTCTTCGGTTGCATGCAGGAATAGACCTTCGTGGTCAGGTCAACCGTGTTCTTGGCATGGTTGATAACGACTTGGAGTGTGGTTCAGCGAATGCTAAGGCGCAAGCGATGTCGTACGGTTGTAGTCGAATCGTAAGAGTCACCTCCACCAAAATCGATAGTTATCATCCTATCGGAAGATCGGGACCCCAGCGCCTCATCAGTAGAAATATTATGAACTATGAAGACTAAGGGAATCCATAAATTATCTAATTGATGATATAGAACAACTAAATTTTCATGTCGAAGTGGTAAGTTTCTAGGAGTGAAGATACATGTGTGCAATAATCCATGTTCTACATCCACCCATGTATGTCACCTTCAACATTCATCTAAAAACAACAACATAGTACGAGTGAGTCCACGACTTAGCAAGTACACAATAATACAATAGCAACAACATATTCAATTCATTTTTCTCAAATTTTCCACCATTCTGTTTTCTCATCTAAATTTCTCATAGTGCAATACAATGCTCATGATCAAGTCTCATTCTCCTTCTGTAGCTCATACATGTATAGCGGAGAGCACACTCGTCGATGTCAACCTCTACCTCCATACCGTGGAGGGGCCGACCAAGTAGGTCTTCCCTCAATGCTGTGGAGGTGATACGGGGTCGCCCGATCTTCTCGACGTAGGATGGATACTCACGGGAGTCTTGATGAATCGTAATGATCCTCCAATGCCAATGCAAGGGACGAACACTCTTTAATCCGCCAAAACACACTCGTGTTGATTTCGCCGACCACCAAGCGAAGATCAATCGTGCACCCAATTCCCAACGGAAAGGCTGAACGATCTTGATTGAAGAGAACGCTCCTAATTCCCTATGGAACTTCGGCAGCAATGCTAAACTCGAACAAACTTTAGTAGATTGATTTTTCTCAAATGTGGTCTGAGCCCTAAAGGCTGCCATTACAAGGCTTATATAGCCCCTTGGGACGTCCATATGGTCCCCAAACCAATTACAACTCAACCCTATATGGTTTTAGATACGAACTCTCACAAAAAGGAAACTATAGTTTTCACCCGTCATATTGTTTCGGTCATAACTTTTTATCCGTGACGAATTTGAAGGTGGTACTAGATCCATTGCGTATCCCTTGAAATTATCTTTCCAACGAGTACAAGAACACCTGAATCGGACTCCGTTTGTGAAAGTTATGACCTTTTTAGTAACTGCCTGTCAGGCTGTCCCGAACCGAATCCGAGTTGAATCCTGAGTTGAATCCGAGTTTGAATTGGTTTGAGTACGTGGGAAGTCTGAATTTGGCTTGAAAAGCTTATCCAAAACTTGTGGTTTAAGTCCTTGGGCTCCTCCCTTTTGCTCTCCCACTGCATGGGCTTCTTTCCTCCTTGATAAGCTACATGGGCTGCTTGGTTTCCTCCTTTCCATTCCCATAGGCTTTGAGCTTTTCGTTTTTGGTAGCAAATATGATCACCCTCCTTGTGCTTCTCCATTGCTTTGGCCCCGGAATCATCATAATATTCAAACCTAATAATAAACAAGAATTTGACATAAGGTAGTATATTGTTCCTACGAATAGAAGGAAATTCATTAAGAAACAAATTCACCTGACAATATTTAATGCGGCTCAATACTTCTTTCCAGTGAAATAATGTATTTGATTGAAAAGTGCTAATCATATGCGTATCCGCATCAGGAGGTCCCTACCAAAGTAGGTTTTTCCCTCCATTATGTGGAAGTAAGTGCCTACTACTGTAGGTCTTACTCAAGAGCATTCCAGAATAGTCAAATAGCTTTACTTATAGCTACTGACTTTCTCATTGTCCTGGCTTGTAATGAATATGTCATGTCATGGATACCATTTTCCAACAAATTAATGTCATACTGAATAGAATATGATCAAATATTGCATGATATAAACAAATCATCAACAAAATAACAGTTATCAACCATGAATTGTCATTTTACTATGCACTTGCCTCTCTAGTTATGATGACCAGTATGATTAGGAGGTGACAACACAACCGATGTTAATCCTCCTACAGTAATTAGTCATTCTAAATATAGGCCATAACGTTACAAGGTAACAAATAAATGACAACACTCCTACACGCTCGCCAAACCCACAGATTTTCCCTCAACCGGATAGTGTACCCAACTATCCTGCTACTAAAATTATCATAACTTTCAATTCCCATATTGAAATATAGCAAACCATGCAAGTTTTGGAATTAATACAAAATTTCCTACAACTTCCTAGTTGATCACATGTCTAGATTAAATTATTTGAGACTATGTGGAGGTCACCCCATGGTTGTAATGAGTAATTGACCTTTGCTTTAGAGTTGTGTAAAGGCTGAGTTTGGTTTTTGGGGTCTGTAAAGAAGGTTGTTGGCTTTACGACCTCTGTGCTCGCCTTTGTGTTTGGCAGCCTGAGTTACGACTTGGTGGTCGTAGGTGCTATTACAACTTGTGGTCGTAGGTGCTGTTACGACTTGATGGTCATAAGTGCTTTTACCACTTGCTCTTTACGACCACATTGTGTCTCTGTGATTGGCAGCAGTCTTTACGACCATTTGGTCGATAGTAAATTTTACAACTTTGTGGTCAGTAGCCAGTTTTACGACTATGTGGTCGATAGTCGTAGATTTGTCTGGCTTTGTCGATAGTTGTAGATCTGGCTGGCCGTGGTCGATAGTCGTAGAACTGACTAGTTGTGGTCGATAGTCATAGATCTGACTGGCCATGGTCGATGGTCGTAGATCTGACTGGCCGTGGTCGACAGTCGTAGATCTGACTAGCCGTGGTCAATAGTCGTAGATCTGACTGGCCGTGGTCGATGGCCGTAGATCTGACTGGCTGTGGTCGATGGTCGTAGATTCTACTAGTTGTGGTCGGTGGTCGTAGACTCTACTAGCTGTGAGCGATGGTCGAAGCACTCTATCTGTGTGATCGTAAGTCATAGCGACCAGCTGCTTGTGTTCGATAGTCGTAAGTGTGTTATGACTAGATGGTCGTAAGTGCTTTTACCACTTGCTCTTTATGACCACATTGTGTGTCTCTGTGATCGGCAGCAGTCTTTAACGACCATGTGGTCGATAGTAGATTTTACGACTTAGTGGTTGACAGTAGGTTTTACGACTTTGCGGCTAGCAGCCAGATTACGACTTTGTGGTCGGCAACTAGTTTTATGACTATGTGGTGATAGTCGTAGATCTGACTAGCCGTTGTCGATAGTCATAGATCTGACTGGCCGTGGTCGATAGTCATAGATCTGATTGGCCATGCTCGATGGTCCTAGATCTAACTGGCCGTGGTCGATAGCCATAGATCTGACTGGCTATGGTCAATAGTTGTAGATCTGACTGGCCGTGGTCGATGGTCGTAGATCTGACTGGCTATGGGCGATGGTCGTTGATTCAACTGGTCGTGGTCGATAGTCGTAAGTTGTAGTGACTGATGCATGGTTGTAGATCTGCCTGATTGAGAGCGATGGTCGTAGCGATTGTTACGTGGTCGTAACATCTGTCTTCATGGTCGTAGCAGTCTGTGTGATGGTCGTAATGACCTACTGAATGGTCATAAACTACTGGGAAGACTTCAAGGGCTACAAGTACCTCTGTTTTGTGCATCAGAGTAGTCGTAAGTTTTGTTAAGACCAGTGGTTTGCTGAGATTGCTCTCTAGAATTCATTCTGATATATGCAAATTGATGAATCTTGTTTATAGTGCGGTGCTATGTGATGCTTTGCTTGTTTGTGATGGTTGTAGGACTTTGGAGCTAGGTTATGGTGAGGCATGGAAGAACTGGGATTAGGCACAGGGTGGTGTTGAGGTCCAGAATGGTTGGGGAGACACCAAAGATGACTAAGACTTGCAAGGTAGCTGCAAGGATTGGGCTGCAAGAAAACAAGAAGATTCCAGGAAGGTGGTAGAGGGGCATTTTGCAGAAATGCTCAAAGATCTGAAAAGGAGGCTGTTCTGTTAAAGCATTCCTGTCTTGTCTATGTTAACGGGTGGTTGTAAGAAGCCTACGTGAAAACCCAATGGTAGGTAAGGGGTTAACGGGTCATCCCTGGTATCAAGAGACTATAAATAGGGATGGAGGGCTACCCATCCAAAGGAGTCTCTAGGGTTTTTGTTCTTCTTGCGTGCGTTCTTGTTTTTGGTGAAGGAGCACTCGTGCTCTTGGTCCTCCGGAATGGAGTGGCTATAGAATCAACTCTCAGAGCAATATATCATCATTCTGATCTAATTTTGTGTTTGCTCATTTGCATGGAGTTATGTTGGATTTTGCGTAATACCCTGAACGTCGATTCGGTGTAGGTTTCTAAATTAATCGCGGAGTCGCCGGTTTTTCGGTAAATCGCGGGAAGGGAAAAATAAAAATTGTGGAATAGTGTAAAATGAATAAAATAAATAAATAAATAAAACCTCTAAGTGGGCTGCCTGGAGAGTGGGCCGACCACCTTGGGCCCTCCGGCCCAAGGGGTGGCCGCACCCCCTCCTCCCCCTCCCCCTAAAAACCCTAGCCGCTTCCCCTCTCCCCCCTTGGCCGCCACCCCCTCTTCTCCCACCCCCTGGCCGCACCCCCCTCCCAGGTTGCGCCTCCAACACCCCTCCACAGCTGCTGTCCATTGGAGCAAAAGAGGAAGAGAAGGAAGAAGAAGAAAGGGAAGAGAAGGAAGAAGAAGAGGAGGAAAGAAGAGGGGTGATCCCAAGGGATCCTCTAGGTAATTTTTCCTAATCCCAAACCCTTCTATTTTTAGAGTAATTAGGGTTCATGGCACGGGATTAGAAGGGGATTAGCAGATTGATTACCCGATTAGAGATTTCCTGCTGTCCGCCGGTAGATCAATCTGCGCAGCGCGTCTGTTTGTGCAGTTTTGACCTACGAAACGAGTTTTCCTGCGGATCTTCCCAAAAGGAAAAATGTAGAGGACGACGAATCCCACATACTGTAATTATTTTAGAATTTTTGGCCACAGGATTTGGGCGTAGCAGGGTCAGAAACTTCGCTGTCCGACAGGGGTACAGATTGGGCAGATTGCTGTTCAAGGGTGATTTAGGGGTAGAAGATGATTTTTATCGAAATTGAGAAAAATATAGGGAATTCAGTAATCTAACTTCTATATAAAAATTATAATTTTTAGAGCCTTACACTGTGGTTGGGACGTGTTAGAATCTGGCTGCCCAGATTGCCAGAACAGAGAACGTCCTCTGCTTTGCGCATTAAGTTACACCTTACTGGAATCGAAATAAAAATATGTGATCTACATGAAAAGTGAAGGTATTTAAGTGAGGAATCCAGAAATATAACATTTGCTGTAAATGACTTATTATTGTTAAAGATACAAAAATATTAAGCAGCGCTGCTGCAGTGGGTAGATTGAAGAATCGTTAAGCGGAGAGGATTATGTGTGGGTTCAGGGTTCTAGCGACGTCTTTACTTCTTAAAGACGCATTTTCATTGCTGTTGTATTGTGCTGAGAAGTACTTTTGGACAGGTGGTTTTGCTCCTGAACGCACGTGATTTGCTTCGCTTCGTCAGTAGAGGCAAGTAAACGTAGCGGATGTGCTATCGTTTAACTCGTTATTCTTACTACTTGCAATTTACATGATTCTCGTAACTTGATATGTTATTACATAGTTGTATGATTTCTAAATGAGGTTGTGGTAGCAATTATTGATCAATTGACATGCTTTGGATGAATTGCTCGTAGTCTTGTGGTAATTTGTTTAATGTGCTAAATGCGGAATATGAAAAATAAGTACATGGTGGATATGTGGTTGTGAATATGTTGATGAGCATGTTGATGCTCCTTTGAGGTCAGAATTCATGTGGTTTATGATTATAATATCATTCATATCATGTCATGACATTTGCATATGTGGATGTTGTCGCACTTAGCCGCGACCGTACCGGTACAACATCGTATATTGCCGTAATACGATGCACACTCTTATCCTGTTGGGGAAAGAGTGCTGTGGAGCATAGCATGATAGCATTCATATGCATTCATTTGTGGGTGGAATGACTGCATTCAAATGCCAATTAATTATGAAATTTATGAGGTATGATTCATGGAAGTCTGTGGTGGTTTAAATAATTGTGGTCATGATTTGTGGTTGTATGGAAATATAAAGGATGATGTATAATTGTTTGTAGTTTGAATAGCCTGTTAAACAGTTTGCTTGCTGAGATTTTTATCTCACCCTTGTTCCTACAGGTGATCAATGAGCATGCATGGGAAGGGTAGAGTGGCACCACAATAATGCACTTAGATCATAGATTTATGCTGTAATAAAGACGAAGTGATCCTAGTCTTTCGCCTAGCTATCTCGTCAATGTTTACTTTATCTTAATAGTGTTAAACTTGTGAACTATTCTTTGGTTAAATTGTTGGAGGTCGATTTTAATTATTGAATTGTTATCACTATCCTATTTCGCTTAGTTGATTGTGCTTTCGCTTATCTTATATTGTTTTTAGGAATTGTTGCCAGTTTAATTTATCTTGAACTTAGCTTGTTGTGGAGTGGTTTTAGTGGCATCCCAGGGTAATGTGGGTCTTGGGGCGTTACATTTTGGTTCTTCCCGGATGTTCTCTCTCTGTTCTTCAATTTGCTATTTTTGTTCTTATCTGAGACTTTGTGTTTGGTTGGTTGATTGATGATCTGACTTGCTTGGTGTTGGGAAATCTCACTCGATGCCATCTTAGCTATTTTATTCCCACTTGCAAAGTCTGATCATCTTCTTTTCTTCTTAGCTTCGGTTTTGAGCGTTCTCAAATATATCCCAGAAAGATCTTATCTGTCGAACCTGGATTTTTCAATCCAGAATCCCCTGTGAAACACCGCACTATTCCCTGGATCAATAGATAGTGCCCACAGGTACATTGTTGCATCAACTCATACATCGCATGAACCACAATATTATAGATCAGAGTTTAAAATACACCACGTCAGGCGACAGTTTACATAAGGGCCGAACAGGCCAAATGTCTACATCACAAATATAACAGCAGAAGCAAAAGCAAAAGTAAGACCATAGCCCACAGGCAAGCGACTGAGGGGTAAATGTGTGCAACATATACTATCTAGTCCTAGGTAATATCTGTGCACACAATCTCCATTAAGTCTACTTGTTTAGGACCTGAAATCAAGATAGCTGCCCTAGTTTCCTTTGTTGTTTCCTTCATTCGCTGCAGGGGCATCTTCATAAGCGTAGTGGTCTTGAGTTCCTGTTTCTAGTTTTGGTAATGCGAGTGTGAGCACAATCCACCGAGCTCCGCGAGCTAATACACAGGATGCAATAATTAACATGCATGGCTTATCTAGGAAAGGTTTGGGTTATTTTATTTGCTATAAATTGCTTTTAAATATACAACAAAGAAATTCCCTAAGACCTAGCAGGTTGACTTAAAACATAGTGTATCAAATAAGGCAACAATAATAGCGATCCAGATACCATCCACCGTTACATGGTTTTTGCACCATATGCTAACATTTTAGCGTTATAGCCACTTACATTATCACTGGGACGACACCCAGGGCAACACAAATCAGGGTTTCCACTACCCTCTACTTTTCCAATTCCACCCACCAAGTTTATTGAAATAGAACTATATCTAGTTAAGTTCCCATGTCCGCCCTTGACCATGGGCTCGGCTATCCGAATAGTTGACTCTGCAGAGTTTGCACACTTTACCCACAAGAGACAATCCACTTGTTACCCCACATTCCTTAGTCATGTGGTTGAGTAGATCATCACAATAACTGTTCAAAATACCTCGCCCCTTCTATCATCTCACCCATATGGGCTTATCCCACTTGCGGCGGGTCCCATAAGTTGTGCGGGATGTTCTTCCCCTATGCGGCTAGCAGCTGGACTACCCACACCGACTAGCACGCCGTGGAAAACTACACCCTCTGCGAGTGTCCCATTCAAGTCGTCACATGGACAACCACTTGCACTACCTCACCTCCTCACCAATGAGATGGCTTTCAGGGTCTAGTAAACTTACTAAGCCAAGCTGTACTTTACAGACTTGTGGTTGCACTTGTATTACATAGGAGGTCATGACAAGATTTGGTCCTTAGGGTTATCTGGGCGGTTCTATCACTAACCACACTCTCGTGCACCACTGCACCATACCCCCGAACCATACGCCCAGATAGCTAAGCAATTTGAGGTTTTTGGGAGCACAAAATAATCATACCAAACTATACCAGTCATTACCACCATGACTTCCCAAACCAGTTTCTTATAATTTAAAGTGATGTTTTGGGGCATTTTTGGTGCCCCTGAATATCTAAGCAATGCTAAGCATGGCGAATAGCTGTAGACTTATTTTCGAAAATTTTGACATTATAGTTTTCGCTAAGGTGATAAGGCTTAGACATTCAATGGTTTCAAATGAAAGTAATACTAACAAGTTCATTATTGGGTATATAACTAGTAGCTTGAAATCAAACATAAATTTGCACATAAAATAACAGCATGTAATTTGGTAATTTAAAACAGAATTAATTTGCAGAAATGTAGATTTAACATGATCAAAGTATTGACACGCCTTGGTCACAGTTGAATTGGTCTTGTTTGTCGACCATTGCTTCGGCGTCGGCTTCTTCCTCCTGGGCCTCATATGCTATTTTTGCGTTGTGCGAAAATTTCGATAAAAATTAGCAAACCAATCAAATTCTCACAAAAATTCAAATGAGCTTCAACAATTATGGTTTCGGTTTCATTGATAGAGGTTGAATTTAGATGAATGTAGAAATTTATTTCACTCAATTTGGAGTTAAAATGAATAAGGTATGCCCTTTTAAAGTTATCAGTTAAATTAAATGCAAAAATAAATAAAATCTGACAGGTGGGACCCACAGCAGGTGACCCACAGTCCGGTCACTGTTTTAATTAAAGGGGCATGGCCCACATGTTAGTGAGTGTTTGAATTAACAAACCAGCAATAACATTAATGACTCATCATTAACTATAATCCAACAGTTTTAACCGGGGGCTACTGTTCATCTCCTTCCTCCGGCCGACGCTCGGTGAGCTCGCCACCGGCGAAGGAATTGGTGGGCAGGCATGAGCATCCCCAAATGGGTTGCTCATGCCCGTGCCTACCCGTAAGCGAGTCTTGCCGGTCAGTATGTCCGGCACGTTGGCCGACGATGACTAGAAATAGGGAAAAAGCGAGCGCGACAGCACACAGTGTTAAAGTCTGATTGCGGGCTGGGGAAGCATCTCGGCAGAGTTAGGTAGCGACCTCGGGGGTCAGAGAAGCTTGGGGAAGGCGGTGGTGGGCTGGCGGCGTGCGACGGCGAAGGGCAGAGGAGGCGCACGTTGCGGGTGAAGCAGAGGCGACAGGAGGTCCTGCAGAGGTGGGGAATGGCGTCGCGGTGCTCCGGGGGGTGCTTCGGTGAGAAGGAATTGGGCCAAGGCAGTGTCTGGTAGCGAATTACTCTCCGGCCAGATTTGGGGAAGAAGGTGACGCCAGCGAGCTACGGTGGATGGGAGCTGATTACTCAGGGTGGGGGACAGAGCGAAGTGTGGCGGTGCGAATGAAGGTCCGTATGGGGTTTTATAGCTAGCGGGGAAGGGCTAGCGATAGACAGTGGCCGTCCAGTCGTGTCCGGCGGTGGCGACGCTGCAGCGCCTGCAATGGGATTGAGGGTGGATATGGGTGTGACAGCATGGCGCAGAGGTAGCAGGCTTTGCACCGCACAGACTAGGGCAGATGCGACAGGGCAGGGAACTGTGGGCGGCAACAGAAGAACTATGGGCGATAGTGGTTTTTCTCAAAGCACTGACCGAGGCAACGTGACAGGGTAGTAAGCTGCGGTTGAGGGCGGTGGAGTTTGTGGGCGACGGTGAGCAGGGATTCACGGGGCGCGGTGAGGAGGCGAGCGGCGACGACGAGGCTTTGGCATCACCAAAGCAAAAAGGAGGGAGAAGAGAGGTGAGGTGGGCTGGGCCGGCTCGGCCAGGCCGAATAGTTTTCTTCTTTCTTTCTTTTTTCTTTTTATTTATTTTTATACATATACTCATATCTATATATCTATTTTTCATGTTTTTGCTCATTTGCTCATTTACTTATTTTTATTTCTTTATTGCTCATCTCATCTTTGTATTTATTTAGTATGGTGCATGTGTGTGTGTATATATATATTTCATTCAATTACCTTTTCTTGATATTATTATTGTTAAACCCAAAGTGAAATTTTAAAATTTTTCTTCAAGTTACACCTCTCGCTTTTGATAGATCATCTTTTCAGATTCGATTTTTAAAATATAAATTTATATTTTTTTTTTCATATTTCCTTCTTGGATTTCTATTTGTTTTATTTTCCATAAATTTCTTCAATTATTGGAACCTTAACCAAAATTCAAAGGGAAACCATTAAAATCCAAAAATCAAGAAAATATATTCAAAATAATTCAAGGACTACATGATTCCGAATTCAAATTTTTTGGGATGTTACATTATCCTTGCTGTGTTCAAGGTTCATGACCAGTTGATCCTTCAATCAAAAAGTTATTTAGAATTTGGATCTTGCGGTCGTGCGCCTCCCTGCCTTTCCTCTTTTTTTGGGAAATCTTCGACCATGTTAATTTCTTTGACCATGGTCAGGTGCTCTCTGCAGAGTTCATTTTTTGGACCACGGTTAGATCGGTGTCTTATCTTCTTTTTGTTGATTTTAGTCTGAAGTAGTCTTAGTCGGTGCAAGCCCTGTTCTGGAATGTTGATTGGATTTATGAGTACGTTGGTTTTGACCAAGATTGAGTTTCCGGATCACACCGCACTGATTTGGACCACGGTGAACTTTTGAGTTGCAGACTAATTTCGACCACGTTGGTTGTTTGACCACTTGGTGGCTTACGAAAATATCGGTTTCGACGGCAATCATTTCTAGTCACTGGTTCTAGTCTCTGTGGTTATCGACTAGGTCGATTTTCGACCACGTAGTTGGTTATCGACCGCATAGTCGGGTTTACGACCACACTGTCTGCTCTTGACCTTGTTACCAGAGTTTGACCACGTTGAACAGTTTTCGGCCAGCTAGCCTTTCTTGCTCTGTTCGATCTGTCTACTCGGTTTCTAGTGAGCTTTCAACCCTAGCCTTCATAGCTCAGTAGCTATTGGAGAAAAGGGTTAAGTGGATACTTGGGGAGATTTTGAAGGCACCATTCACCCCCTCTGTTGTCTTTCTGGTCCTACAAGTGGTATCAGAGCCCGGTTAGCTCTTTTCAAGTAGATCTTAACCAGTCTTTGGACAAGTATTCCATCGAGCCCCCTATCTTTGATGGGGTCGATTATCCCTTTTGGAAGAGTTGGATGGAGTCTTACATTCAGGCTCAAGGCTATGCAATTTGGAGAAAAGTTAAGACTCAATTTGTTGTTCCTGCTAATGAGCACATCACAGCGATGAATATGCCAGATGTGGACGCAAATGTTAAGGCAAGGACCATTACCATTCAAGGTCTTAGCAGAAATGAGTTTGATCAAATTTCTCATCTTTCGTTGGCATATGACATTTGGGTGACCCTCGATGCATACCATGAGGGCACTACCCAAATCAAAACTGTCCGACAGGACCAAACAAGCAAGAGTACAACAAGTTTGAGATACTCGCTGGTGAGTCCTTGGATGAGTGCTTTGCCAGATTTCACAATATTTTGAGCAACCTCCGAGCTGTTGGTCTTACATACCCAGACTCGGATAATGCTCGCCAAATGCTTTCTACTTGGACCTGAGAGTGTGGGAGATGAAAGTGACCACCATTAAGGACACAACTGACCTATCGACTTTGACTCTTGATGTGTTGTACTCACGCCTCAAGTCTCACGAGATTGACATAGTCGATGGCTTTGGTCACTTATCCCGGCTCTGGAGCATCTTCTGATGGTGCTACTAGTTTCTCTTTGGCTGCTTTGTGTGAGATGAGTGATGAACAATTTGAGCAGTTTCCAGAGAGTGAGCTAGTCCTTTTAGCCACAAAATTCTCACATGCTTACAATAGGGTTAGAGAGAGAAAGGGAGGAGGTCCGGTGATCTACTTTGAGTGTGGTGGCCCCAACCACATTCGAGCAAATTACCCCAAGCTGGAGAAGGACAAGAACGACTACGACGGTGTGAGCAAGAATGACTACATCAACAAGAATCGCAATAAGAAGCTTCAAGCTCATGGCAAAGAGAAGATGTACCACAACCTTGGCAAAACCAAGAAGCTCTTCCATCGCGTCCTCACTGCCTTCGATAACCTTGACTTCAGCGACATGGAAGACTGGAGTGATGACAATGGCAAGGATGAACCAGACAAGGATACCAAAGACGGCGATGACTTCATCGGCATGTGATTCATGGCTAAAGAGAATGACATCAGCGATGACGATCTCTACAGCGACTCTGATGAGGTAGGCCTTCCTATAACCAGCTCAATGATGCTTTTCTCAAGTTAAAAAAATTTTATGCTAGATCTAGAGCTAGGTGTAGTGAGTTAGAGAAGGAAGTAGAGAACTTGTCACGGGAGCTTACTTCACTTAAATCTGTTTCCTCCCGTGATGATTGTGATGTATGTACTTCTTTGCTAGAGGATATGGAGAAGCTAAGGACCTCTCATGATAGTGTGATCTCTGAGCTTGTTGTTGAAAGTTTGTGTGATTTTGTACCACCCCAACTCCCTGTGAGCGCTCTTTTAAAATTACAATGGGCTAGATCGCCTTATCCCCACAACTCGAACCTCACCTCATGCTATTTCCTCCCGCCCTGTTGCTGCAAACCCGTCATATCTACCAAAGCAAAGTGATAGACAGCTAAAGACCGAGACTCGAGACTTTGTCTTACCAACCTTCTCTCCTTACCTACCTGGAATACCCATAGATCAAATCGGTGCCAATGAAACACAATGGCAAGGAGCACATCGACATTGTGAAGAGAAAAGACATTGCACATACTAATGCTCCGTGAACTACTCCAATTGCGAAGAGGACCACCAACCTGGTAAATATCCCGTGAGCGATGGCACATGTTTTCTTGGCAAAGGGCAAGGCTATTACCCCAAAGTTTGCCCCTGAACCTATCACTAACCAAGGCAGCCGTAGTACCACGGATGAGTCATCAAAATGCCATAGGACCCATCATGCCTGGAACTAGAAGAAATGAATAACAACTAGTGATACCCATTTTAAGGGGGTAGCAAGGATAAACAAGAATGCTGGAAACTGTCATGAAGAATAATTATTTTTGTGCAAAAGATCATCATAAGCCCAACAGACAATGCAACCACTCCACTCTACGAAGGTGAGGAGACGACGAAGTCAACAAGCAGGCCTCTGGAAGTCTACAGCCTATCTAGAAAAATAAAGATCTCTCCCTTTCCTTTCGGCCTTCTCTAAGTACAGATTCTCCGCCTTCTGTCTCCCGGCCGCCGGTGCCTCGTTTCCCCTCACCGCCGGCCACCTAGCTCCACCGCCCACCCACCTCGCCGTCGCTCCGGCCAATGCGCCGCCACCTATAGCTCCCTTACACCCTAAGGAACCCATTTCAGTAGTCACCCGCGCCTTCCCCGCCGCACCTCACCGGCGACGCTGCCCGGCCCTTGCGCCGCCAGGGTGCTCTATTTTGGAGCCCCGCCACTATGCTAGCTCTTCTAATTTGTTCCCCCATCTGTGTCACGAAAGTACAGCTGCCCGGATGGTTAGCCGAGTCGTCGTAGCGCACAGGCCCTCTGTTAGGTCCTGAGTTCGAATCCCCCGCCCCGCACGTTTCATTTTTGTTTTTATTTCTGTTTTAATTATTCCATTTCAGTGAAGAAAAATCAAGGAAAGCTAGGAAATAATCCATAGAAACTAATAAATTTAATTAGGGTATAAAATAAGGTTACTTAAGATTTAATGTTTGATTATTTATTATATGAGCAACTAATATAGCTTAAATATTTATTTGAGGCCTAATTATCAATTAGAGGCATTAGTAAAATATGGTTTTGTTTAAGGTCCAAGTGTAATAAGGATCCTAATTAAAAATATATGCCATAACATTTGACATGCAGCCATAAAATAAATCTTAAGGGTAGATTCAATTAAATGATAACTCAAGCAGCTTCATAAAATTAAACGATATGCCAAAACCATTTAAAATGAAATATATATTTAAATTAGAAAGTCATGATTTATAATATAAACCCCACCATTAGTACATCGATAAATAAACCTCAAATGCTAGATTTAGTTAATAATGACAGTTGGTATTTAGATTAACATTCCACATAAAATGACTATAGAATATATTGTAAAAACTATTGGCACAACAAAAGCAGTATATAATTATGTGATACAAAATTAACGATCTACATATGTATGGAAAGCTGAGAAGACTACCTTTCCAATGGATCTGGTCCCATGTCAAAATTCCTTCTGAGTCGACGGGAATCGTCGAAACAAGTGAGCGTTCAGAATGCTGCGGTGCTTGCGCCACCGTCTTTTGGGCCTTTTGGCTTTGTATCGTGTTGGAGCCCATTAGGGGCGCGTCCAGGGGTTTTGCACGCCCCTCAATCCTTTATATCCAGCCGCCACCCCCACCATTAGGGTTGGGTTTTGCTTAGATTAATTCTGTATTTGAACAGTTTCGCCGTTCATCGGTTTGTGAGACCCCAACTTTCGAGTGCTAAATCAATACATCTGCAATTCAGTTGTGTTCTTCCTTGTTCTTGCTTGTGTTCTTCGATTCGCAGCAAGGATTAGCCTTCTTGGCGAGGTCAACCGCCGCGCACGGTTGATAACCCGAGGAGACGTGGTGCTGCGATTGCGGGGTTCGGAACGTGTCGTTCGGAAGCCGGATCGAATTGTGTCGTGCCTCCACCAAATCGAACATATCCAGAACCTGTTGGAAGATCGGGACCCCGTTCCCATCACGTAGCGTCGAGGTCTGCCTCCGCGCGCACTCCACGTAGTATATATAAAACGCAGCGCCGAGGTCCGCCTCCGCGCTCACGCTACGGAGTACAAATAAGACTCAACATCGAGGTTCGCCTCCGCGCGCACTCTACGGAGTATATATAAGACGCAGCGTCGAGGTCCGCCTCCGCGCGCACTCTACGGAGTATAAATAAGATGCAGCGTTGACGTTCGCCTCTGCGCGCACTCTACGGAGTATAAATAAGACGCAGCGTCGAGGTACGCCTCCGCGCGCACCCTACAGAGTATAAATAAGACGCAGCGTCGTGGTCCGCCACCACGCGCACTCTACGTAGTATAAATAGGACGCAGCGTCGAGGTCGGCCTCCGCGCGCACTGTATGGAGTATAAATAAGACGCAGCGTCGAGGTCCGCCTCCACGTGCACTCTATGGAGTACAAAAATTGCGCAATGGTCGAGACACCAGGGAGTGCCACGCTTTAGCGGCGGAGCACCTGGACATCGCGCCTTTGTGTGTGTTGCGCTAGGCAGTGCATCGCTTTAGCGCCCCTGGGCTACGCCGCTCACGCCCGCCCTCCACGGGCACGGTTTTTGAAGGTAGGGGAACGGCGGCTCCGCCTCCCTACCTCCGCGTGCGTAGCTCCCTCGCCTATGGCCTACGCCGCTCGTGACCGCCCTCTGCGAGCATAGTTTTTGAAGGTAGGGGAATGACGGCTCCTCCTCCCTGCCCCCGCGCGAGTACCGCCCTTGGCGGGACGGCACGTCTTCGACGCTCGACTTCGCCGTCTGCCTTGCAGGCATCGCCTCGGCGGGACGGCACGTCTTCAGTGCAGGACTTCATTGTCCGCCTCATAGGCATCGCCTCGGCGGGACGACACATCTTCGGCGCTCGATTTCACTGTCCGCCTCGTAGGCATCGCCTCAGCGGGACAACACGTCTTCAGCGCAGGGCTTCCCTGTCCGCCTCGTAGGCATCGCCTCGGCGGGACGGCACGTCTTCAACGCAGGACTTCACCGTCCACCTCGTAGGCATCGCCTCAGTGGGACGACATGTCTTTAGCGCAGGACTTCATCGTTCACCTCGTAGGCATCGCCTAGGCGGGATGGCATGTCTTCAGCGCAAGACTTTGCCGTTCGCCTTGTAGGCATCGCCTCGGCGGGACGGCACGTCTTCGGCGCTCGACTTCATCGTCCGCCTCGTAGGCATCGCCTCGGTAGGACAGCAGGTCTTCAGTGCAAGGCTTCGCCATCTGCCTTGTAGGCATCGCCTCGACAGGATGGCACGTCTTCGGCGCTCGACTTTGCCGTCCACCTTGTAGGCATCGCCTCAGTGGGACGACACGTCTTGGGTGCTCAACTTCACCGTTCGCCTTGTAGGCATCGTCTCGGAGAGATGGCACGTCTTCAGCGCAGGACTTCACCGTCCACCTCGTAGGCATCGCCTCGGCGGGACGGCTTGGGCTTCAACGTACAATCTCACTGACCTCTTCGCTGGCATTGCCTTTAGGGTCTGCAAGCTACTAGTTGCATCGGCTCACCAGTCGGCACCCTCGCGCTTGCTATCGGGGAATGGGGGCTAGGATAGTTGATAACGTCAGCTCGCCCATCGAGACCTCAGCGCTTGCTGTCGAGGGTGTACTGTTGTGGGGGTGGTCCAACCCCCCGTGACTGGGCCTTGCAACTAGTCTAATGTGTAATAGGCCCAATAGTATAGAGGAATATACCAATGTAAATATACCAACGTACCCTCATCCTTTGTAAGTACTAAGGGGTAGAATGGGGATTTCCCATTCTACCCACTCATGTATATAAACCCCCAGGAGAGGCAGGAGGAGGGGCATCCTCTCATTCTTACCAACTCTCCCACAGATCTGGCTCTCCTCTTCCTCTTCTACGAGTCCCCTTTTTATTGTTTGGCCAGTAGCCACAACACCTATGATTCGATTATATGATTGTTATGTATGGTGATAGTTGATGTTGAGAGATAGAGATCGTGGTGCGGCCATGGGTGTGGCCAGGTTATATCACTATTTGTGGTATTGAAATGGTGAAAGATTTTTCCTTGGGCAACTTAGTTTCGGAGTTTAGGAATGAGTTCTTTAGAAAAGTTTCTCTCTCCTTGAGTTGAATTTGGTCAATTCTTATCCTGGGGTGGTGGATGAATTTATCTTGGGTTTGTGGTTCATTGCAGTTGAAGGTTTGCAATTGGTCTCTACCTATTCTTTGAAGCAATTATTGTTTTTCGGACTATTGAGACACTTTTGCTACTTGTGAACATTGTTGATTTGCAAGGTTGGTCCCTTCGTGGGAGTTTTATCTTGTTGTGAAACATGTCTCATTTGTTTGCTTGGTATTTTTTATTAATGAAAGTTTGATGTTGCAAATTCGTTAACATGTGGAAGCCTTGGGTCTATGTATTTCTTTTGGATTATTTCGAGTGTTGAAGTTTAATTCCTCTCCTTTCTGAAAGAGAGTGTTAAAACCCTTTGCGGTGTTTTCTTGTGCTTAAGTGGGAGGTGGTAATCATATAAATCAATTCATAAGGTATGAATTATCAAGTTGAGATGTTGGCGTGGTGCATAATTAATTTTAGCTAGCATCCTTGGAAGTGTAGTCAATTAATTTGATATTAACTTGTAATAGTTTCTTGAAGAATTGCGTTTAAGAATTTGTCTATACATGATTGGAACTCATGGTGTTATTGAGGAGTGTGCAAAAAGAATTGGTATGATTATTATGATTGTTTAAATTTCTATCCTGTTGGATAAATTGAATTATTTTTGTCTTCAGTAATTAATCTGACCATTCGGGATGATTAAATAAGGAGGTGTTGGAATATTGCCTTTGTAATGTTAACCTTTAATCTGTCCTTTATTTACATACTTTATGAGCATGTACAACTGCTAGGTTCATCTATCTTCCACCATGCTAAATTGTTGAAATATGTAAAAAGAAATAGAGGAGGGTTGATGTATTGACTTGTGAAATCTTGTCTTATAGAGGTTATATTATTGAAGTTTGAAGATATTTTGTTCTAATTGTTGAACATAAAGTTGGAATATTGAATCTATGCTCATAACGGTTTTTGAGATTGCCATGTTCTAGTACCAGCTTGTTAAAAGAGTGTTGTTTTGATATTGTCGCTTGTGCACTATGCTTTCCCTAGATCAAGTAGTTGCAATCTTATTTAGATAATAGAAACATGATGAAGCAATTTATTGTGTTTCTTTTGGAAAAATTTATGAAGGGATATGAGGATATGATAATTCTTGTTAAGGGTGTATTATTTTGATGTTAGTATGATTGTCACTATGTGGTTGTGATGATAATGTTGAATGTTCTATAAATAAAAGAATTTGATAACTTCCATGATACTTTTTAAATCAAAAGTTTTGATATTTGCGGACGCGATCTTTTGGACCTCATGACTTATGTGGTGGCTGAAATTGTTTTGAGCAAAGTGATGCGTTGAGAGGTTTTATTAGTTCTTAAGGGATTAATGTGTTGTGGTCTTCAAATCTCTTTTGTTGGAATGGTCCAGGTAATACCGTAATAAAAAAAAGTTGTCCTCTTTGTTAAAGGAAAGAGTGTGGTAAAAGTATTTGAGGTTGGAGTCAAGTTGTGTAACTTTTAGAGGTGTGCTTGACTGCTTATGTTTTGCCACATAAGAGTTTCTTGAGTTTAAATGGCAATATTGTATTCTTATTGGTTGAGATTTATTTTCTTCTTGAGGGGCATGTGCCTTCAACTATGATCTTATCTTTTGTTTTCTAAAATCATTGCTATTTCCATTGGTCTGGTGTCTATTGCGAATGGTAACATCTTCCCATGTGCTGAAATTTACTTCTTTTTGCCTGTTCTAAGAAAGGGGTAACCGATTTGGGTTGCAAAGTCCTTTATATATTTATAGCAACTGGTTGGTGTGGTCATGTGATTGATTTTGGTGAGATTGTGGGTGTCAAGTTGTTTGATATTCATGGAGTGATAAATTGATTCCTTGGAATAATTCTCAGTGAGGATTTGATTTAAAGAAGATGTTTGTCTTTGGAGCTAACTGGTTACATTGTAGCAACTATAAGAACCTATAATAAATTATGGTTCAAGAATATTTCATTCATTTTGATGGAACATTAGAATTATCGAATGTATGAGAATCTTGATAAATTTTATTAGAGTATCATGATTGGGTACTTTGCAAGGTTGAGTAGGAGGATTATGACGGGGTAGTTAATGAGATTATAATTGTGAAGAAGTCTAACCATCTTGGGAATTATTGGAATAGTAGGGATTGTTGAATATCGCCATGTATGACTTGGCTTCAGTGAGGAACCCTCCAGGAGTTAGAATCTTCCCAAAAATAATTAGGTTGAGAATATGTTTTCATGTGGTTGTTAAGGATTGAGCATGTTTAGATTGTGGGAATTTTAGTCATCGAATTCGAGAGTCTTCGTATCAATTATATCGAAGTACATATATAGGAGCCCTGGAGATGGAAAATTTTGGTTTGGTGTTCTATGCTAGAACCTTAAAGGCTAATGATGTTATGTGGGAATAGTGGAACAAGTGGATTCTAATTAGTGTGATGCTCCTTGATAGTATCCTTTGGGTGTAGTAAATGAGTGTGTGTGCTGAGAATTTCAAGTTGATTATCCTTAAAGGATTGTAGTGAAGTGATTGTGGGTGAACACAATGATGAGGTGCATTGGAAATTATTTATCAAAGTAACCCTATTGATAGGGGAGTTGGCTAGAGTATGTTATTGTGAGGTCAGTAGAGTCTCTCTACAAAGGTGTGGTTCATGCACTGGGTTTGAGCGTAGTGTTGATATTGCCAATTTAAGAGAAATGAGTTAGTGCGGTATGCGATGATTTGGAATCTCATGATTCGAGAGAGTTTATTCCTAAAAGCAAAAAAATGAGGAAAGAACATTTTTGTCGGGTAGTAAAATGCCCTCTTGATTCTTGTTTGAGCTATGTGATTATAGGAAAAGTCTTTTGCGATGTGAGTTGACTTTATGTTGGCATGTGTGGTTTTTTCGGTTCAGGAAAACAAAGGAAGGGTTTGACATTTGGGTGATTCTCCTTTGACTTATGTGTTGTTTATTTGCAAACTACCCACTTAGAATGTGGAGAGGTTCTCGTGTTCAATCCTCGATTTTTTTATTTGACTCTTTTGGTGGGAGCTGCTAATGTGTGGTTTGTGATGAGAATCCTTTATTTTTCAGTTGGATTCTATTTGTAAAGGAGTTGGTTTACAATGAGCACTGTTGTGCATCCGTGGTTAAAGGAGGTGATCGATTGAGAGTTGGAACAAGAGTTACATGTGTTGTGTAGGTTGTGTGGGTTGGTACTAAAGGGAATGATAACCCGAGGTATATTTAATTGCTTCTGTTAGTTGCGAGGTTTTGGAGGTTGACCGCCTTGGGTCCTAGAGTGGGGTACACAATGTTTTGTATAACCTAGTGTCGAGGGAGTGCTTGAAAGATCTGGAGTGTGGGGTTTCATTAAAGCTGTTGACCAACGAGTAAGACCATATTTTTTGTGTCCTGACCAGTGAGGATTCTGGAGGAGTTAGAGCGGATTATGAGGAACAAGGCACTAAAGGGTGTCAAGATGCTTTAGTCACATTAGTCCGAGCAGGAGGCGATGTGGGAGCTTGAGGATCAGATGAGGAAGAAGTACCCCGAGCTCTTTGAGGCTAGTGAGTACTCATGGTGCTTGCTTATCTTTGATGCTCTCTCCTTTGTCGTACTCCTTTTTTCGTGGCTCTGAGGGCTAGATTCAGGGATGAATCCTTTTAAGGAGGGGAGAATGTAATGCCCTAGACATCGATTCAGTGGGTTCGGAAGTATTTAGCGGATTCGCGGAGATTTCTTTTTCATCCATCGAATTGGGAAGGCAGGTTTGGGCTGTGGATTTATTTAAAAAGAAAAATAAATTTTTGGTGGGCTGTCTAGAGAGGGAGGCCAGGCCTTTCTCCCTCCCACCTTGGGCCTAGGTCAGCGCCCAGGCCTCAACCGCCCCCCTTGGGCCAGCCGCCCCTCTTTCCCCCTACCCTAGGCGCCCCCACCCCTTGTGGGGCGCCCCCTTGTTCCCCCTAACCGCCCCTCCCTGCCCTACTTTTCCCCTTGCTGCCCTGCTGAAGAGAGAAAGGGATAGAAGGGAAGAAGAAGGAGAAGGGAGGAGAACGAGGAAGGAGGAAAGGATCTCTTGCGTGCATAACCTAGGTTTGTGATCTTCACCATTCCCCTCTGTTTTAGGGAGATTGTAGGTTTTTGGTTCGTCGTTAGAGGTGGTTGATCTAGGGGAAACCGTCGATTAGCGATTAATCAGTGTTCTTCGTGTAGTCAAATCGGGCAGTCAGTCTGTACGGGTGGTTTAGGCAGTCAATATGATTTTTCCCGAGGAACCCATGCACACAAAAGTTGTAGACGATGGAGGGATCTAGGATCTATATTTTTTTCAGAATTTTTCGATACAGGGTTTGGGCGCAACAGAGGATTGAAGTCGACTGTGCAGTAGAGTTGGATTCATAATCCAGTTTCTGATCATGGATTGATTCAGAGGCCCTAATGAATTTTATAAATTAACTCATAATAATGAAAGTGGTAAATAATATCTAGAACTAGCTTCTGGTACAATTTTATAATTTTTGGAGCAGTGGGTTGTCGGTGGTGGTCTGTGGAAGTTGCTAGACAGAACTCGAAGGCAGAGTATGTTCTCTGTTTTCTAGTGAGAATTATGTCCTTTAAATGACATAATAAAATTATGGTGTCTTCATGAAATATTTAGTTTTTGTTATGAAGATTTCAAATGTGTTAGTTTTGTTGTTGTTTGATTAGTATATTAAAAGATACGAAAAAGTCAAGTAGCGCTGCTGCAGAGAACAGAGGGTGGGAGCAGCTATTTGAGAGGGAGTTGCGGGTTTTGGGCGTAGAGGCATGTACTTCTCAGTTGTGAATGTTGTATTATGGTTTTGTGCTGAGTGGTGCCTTGTGAACAGGTGGCTTTAGTCCTGACCGTGCTTGAGCCCTTCGCCCCTTCAGTAGAGGCAAGTAAACGTAGCGGTTGTTGCAACAGTTTAACTTATTAATTTTATTGCCTTCACCGTAATTGCTGAGGTTTGGTAAATAATCTAGTTTTAAACAAAGATGCCATGATGCACTTTATGCCTTGTTATATTCCTAAGGAATCAATTGTGGTCATATCATGAATGTCATAGCATGTCATTTGCATTGTGGATGTCACCGCACTCAGCCGCGACCGTATCGGTACCGCATCGTACATTGCGTAGTACAATGCACACTCTTACGTTGCCAGGTAAGGGTGCAGTGGATCATTTGCATACATGTGCATTTCATGATGATGAGTCTTATTATGAGATCTTAAGAGGAATTGGCTTGTGAGAGTTATTTGTGGTGGGATATTTTTTCTTGTGGTACAGTGCAGATAAAGAGAATCATATTTATGCATCCCATGAGGATAAATCTTAATCTAGGGTTTTAAGAGGTTTGGGCTCATTAGAGTCACTTGTGGAATGTGGTATTATCTGATAGCGGAAACCATTCGCGGTTTGTGGTAGTGCCTTGTGGTTTGTGGTATTATCTTTTGGTGAAAATCATTTGTGGTTTGTGGTATTGCCTTGTGGTATGTGGTATTATCCTATGGTAAAAAACATTTGTGGTTTGTGGTATTGACTCGTGGTATGTGGTATTATCTTATGGTGGAAATCATTCGTGGTTAGTGGTATTGCTTTGTGGTTGTGGTTTTGGATATGAATGAGGTTACAGTGTGGTTGAGAAGAGCTATTTGATATTGTTTTATCCATGTACTACGTGATGTCAAATGGATGCTTAACCATCCGCAGTTTAATTAATTTGTTAAACAGTTTGCTTACTGAGATTTTATCTCACCCTTGTTTTCCCTCTTTCAGGTGAACCTTGAGCATGTGTGGGAAGGGTAGAGCAGCACGGCACCATTAATCAAGTCTCCATGAATTTTGTTGTATATGTTAGAGGTTTAAATTCTTAAATTATTTCTTCCATCTAGTCGTTGAACACTATAACGTAGTAATGCCTTTCGTATTAGATTTTAGTGAGGTTGAACATTTCAAAATTTGGCTGATAATTGCTGTTTTATCATTCCCATTATTTGTTATGTTGTCATGCTTCCGCGTAGTTTTAGTATTTATTGGAAAGGTGCCGCCGAATTTTCTTTTAATCTAGGTTGTGTTATGTGTGGTTTAGTAGCATCCCAGGGTAATGTGGACCTGGGGTGTTACAGCTAGGTTGAGTTCGCTCACTTCTTATAGGTCTAGCAAGGGTTGGCCCCCCTTGGGTTGATAAGGAACGTGTTTACTCCTTAGGGCCTGTTTGGGACTGCTCTGCTCCAGTTTTTCCAGCTCTGCTCCACCAACTCCACCATGGAGCAGCTCCACTGTGGAGTTCCTGGAGCAGGTGGTCCTGTTTGGCATGCAGCTAGCTCCAACTACAGGAATGTGAGGTTTCCCTGAGAAAGGTCCAATGTGCCCCTGAATGATGTTTGGTGTATGTTTTGATGTCATGAGCATATGTAATCAATCTTTTGTTGCCAATTGAAATATGATGTAAAATATTATAATCGCAATTAATTTATTCGAGAAAACCAAAAAACAAATATTTTGATCAAATAATTCCATCCTTTTGTCCCATAAATTGCAACATGCATGATAGATAATTACCAAAGTTCGTCATTCGAATACAAAACAAGATGCTGTTATTTACCCCGAGTTACATTCTTGCAATGGATTCCAATTCGCAACACATGAATGATGATGCACCATGATAGCAACTAGTCAAATTAGAACAACTCACATCAACAAACAAGGCTTGCATTTGCAACAACGAGAAAGTGCTGCATCATATAACGCATCGATGTAACAGCAAAAACAACGAGTTCGACCACGGTTTCAGTACTCATCGATGAGGTCACGAACGCAGAAACACGTGCTACGGCAAACGCAAGAGCGACCAAGTAAACATAATCCTCTCAGCTGATGGCGGCAGCCTGCGGCGGCGCCGGTCGGTAGCGTCGATGTCGGCGCTGCCGCAGCGCATCCTCGAGGTTGCCGATCGTGGCGGGCGCCGACGCCGATGTGGCCGCCCACGCCAGAACTCGAGATGGCCCAGCGCCGCGTGGCGGCCCCTGTGGCCGCGGCATCTCTCGATGGCGTCGACGCGCCCCGCGCGCGCTTTGGCTGCGCGCAGAGTTGGTCGAGCGCGCCGCCTCCGTCTTTATCGCCGCCCGGAGGCGGCGGTTGCGAGCGCCGCTCCATCTGATAAGTCCGCCGCGTAGAACGCGATGAGCTCGACCGCCCCATGGAGGACAAGGCGAGGCCGAGGGTCCCGGACGCGATGTCGAGCTTGTCCTCCGCAGTTTGATCCGCGCGCCGCCCTCGCTTGGCGTGCGCACCGGCGACGCGAGCGCTGCGCGCGCGGCGAGCGATCGCGGATGACACAGAGGTTGCGGGTGGGGCGAGGAGAGGGCCGCGCGGGGGGCGAAGGAGAGGCGGCGCGTGGGGGCGAGGAGAGGGGCGCGCGGGTGGGGCGGAGCGAGAGTCGCGCGGTGGGGGGGCGGAGAGAGGCGCGCAGGGGGGGGCGGAGGAGAGGCGCGCGGGGTGGGGGCGGAGGAGAGGCGCGCGGGGGGGCGGAGGAGAGGCGGCGCGGGTGGGGCGGAGGAGGCGGCGCGGGTGGGGGGCGGAGGAGGGGCGGCGCGGTCCGGGTGGGGAGGAGGGAGCCGCGCGGGTGGGTGGGGAGGAGAGGAAAAGAAATCTAATCGGTACGGAGGAAAAGTAATGGCAGTGGTGGGTAATTTTCTCCCAACTCCATGAGGAGATACACAATTTCAGTTTCTGGAGTACCCCTTGAGGAGCTCCAGAAAAAATGTGGAGTAGGCCTTCAACTCCACCTTTTTCTTGGAGCAGAGTTCTTGGAGTTGGACCCGTTTGGCTAGACAAGTTTGGAGCAGAGTTGAAAAAGCTGGAGCGGAGCAGTCCCAAACAGGCCCTTAGTGTGTTAGATAACTAGCAGATAGTTCTAGAGTCATATGGGGTAGATGAGAGTCAGTCTAAGCTGTGATATTCTCTGTATCTTGTCTATGTTTTAAGGACTGCTAGTTTTTTCTTTTCATCCTAGCTTCCTTTCTCTTGTTTATTGTTTTGGTTCAGGGGGAGTTCATTTGAGATTTGCTAGAATTTAAAGATAACTCAACTTGAACTAAAATTGTTTCACATACTAAGGGGAAGCTGGATTTTCTTACATATCATGGCATTTAATTTCAACATTATGCATTGTAATATAATTACATAGAGCCCTGATTATTATCCCTATGATATGATAAAATTGCATTACATATTGCCATGAGTTGTGCTACGATGCTAGATTTATCATGACCTTCTATGTGTGGCCTAGTCTTTGCCATATTAGCTTGAGTCAATGTGCACAACTTCCATTAAATCATGTCTTGTTAGACCATGTGACTAGTCTTGTTTTAGTTATTCTTTTATGATTCATGCCATGTCAAGTAGGCTGAGTTGGGTCTTGAATCTACATTGAGCTTTAGATTGAGCTATGCTAGTTCCATAATGAAGCATGAGTTACTATTAACTCTCTGTTCTTGAAGTAAATCTAGAAAATGCAAAAAGATCTCTTTTGTGCGAAAAAACTAATCTCACCAATTCTTTCTCATGAGTCGGCTTGCCATTGCACAAGGCATGAACTCAGAGGGAGCTTTGGTGTAATACCTCAAAAGTGATTTGAGAGTTAATCGATTAATTGGAGAGAAGGACCATATAGAAAATAATTAAACAAGAATTTTTAGAGGGGTTTTCTGAAAAATCCCGGCAACCTGGGCCTGGGCCTCGGCCCAAGTGGAGGCCGGCCCAGGAGGGGGGAGGTGCCTTCCCCCAACCCTAGCCGCCACCCCCTTTGCCCCCTCCTCTCTCCCCCTTGGCCGCACCCCTCCCTGCCCCTGCACCTCCACCATGTCCAGCACACCTCTCCCCCCATTGTTGTCCCTTGGTGCTATGAGATGATCTTTTGGTGCCCATGATTTGACTATATGACTGTGATGTGTGGTGGTAGTTGATGTCGAGAGATAGAGATCGTGGTGCGGCCATAGGCGTGGCCAAGTTATGGCACTATTCGTGGTATTGAATTGGTGAGGGATCTTTCCTTGGGCAACTTAATTTCAGAAGTTAGGAATGAGTGCTTTAGAAAAGTTTTTCTCTTCCTTAAGCTGAATTTGGTCAATTCTTATCCTGTGGTGGAAGATGAATTTATCTTGGTATCATGGTTCATTGCAGTTGAGGGTTTTCATTTGGTCTCTACCTGTTCTTTGAAGCAATTATTGTTTTTCAGACTATTGAGATGCTTTGCTACTGGGGAACATTGTTGATTTGCAAGGTTGGTCCCTTCGTGGGAGTTTTGTCTTGTTGTGAAACATGTCTCATTTGTTCGCTTGGTATTTTTTTATTAATGAAAGTTTTATGTTGCAAATTCGTTAACATGGGAAAGCCTTGGATCTTTGCGTTTATTTGGATTATTTCACGTGTTGAAATTTAATTCCTCACCTTTCTGAAAGAGAATGTTAAAATCCTTGGTGGAGTTTTACTATGCTTAAGTGGGAGGTGGTAATCATATAAATTAAATCATAGGGTATGAGATTAACAAGTTGAGATGTTAGCGTGGTGCATAATTAATTTCAATTAGCAACCTTAGAAGTGTAGTTGATTAATTTGATGTCGCCTTGTAATAGTTTCCTGAAGAATTGTGATTAAGAATTTGTCTATACATGATTGGAACTCATGGAGTTTTGAGGAGTGTGCAAGGAGAATTAGAACGATTATTATGATTGTTTAAATTTCTATCCTGTTGGGTAAATTGAATTATTTTTGTCTTCGGTAATTAATCCGATCATTCGAGATGATTAATTAAGGAGGTGTTGGAATATTGCCTTAGTAATGTTAACCTTTAATATGTCCTTTATTTACAAATTTATGAGCATGTATAACTGCTAGGTTCATCTACCTTTCACTATGCAAAATTGTTGAAGTACGTATAAAGAAATAGAGGAAGGATGAAGTATAACCTGTAAAACCTTGTCTTATAGAACTTATATTATTTAAGTTTGAAGAATTTCGTTTTAAATTGCTGAACATAAGGTGGAATGTTGAAACTATGCTCATAACGGTTTTTGAGGTTGCCATGTTCTAGTACTAGCTTGTTAGAAGAGTTTTGTTTCAATATTGTGGATTGTGCACTAGTCTCTTCCTAGATCAAGTAGTTGCAATCTTGTTTAGATAATAGAAACATGATGAAGTGAATTATTGCGTTCCTTTTGGGAAACGTTTATCAAGGAATATGAGGATATGATGGTTCTTGTTAAGAGTGTATTATTTTGAAGCTAGTATGATTGTTAGTACGTGGTTGAGATGATAATGTTGAATGTTCTATAAATAAAAGAATTTGATAACTTCCATGATAGTATTTAAATCAAAAGTTTTGGGATTTTCGTACGCGATCTTTTGGACCTCATGACTTAGGTGGTAGGTGAAATTGTTTTGAGGCTTGAGCAAACTGACGCGTTGAGAAGTTTTATTAGTTCTTAAAAGATTAATGAGTGTAGTCTTCAAATCTCTTTTGTTGGAAATGTCAAGGTAATACTGTAATCGAAGAAAGTTGCTCTGTTTGTTAAAGGAAAGATTGTGGTAAAAGTATTTGAGATTGGAGTCAAGTTGTGTAACTTTTAGAGATGTGCTTGACCTCTCATTTTCACTGCATAAGAGTTTCTTGAGTTTAAATGACAATACCGCATTCTTATTGGTTGAGATTTGATACTTTTTCTCTTGAGGAGCATGTGCCTTCGACTGTGAACTTATCATTTGTTTTCCAAGATCATTGCTATTTCCCTTGTCTATTGCAACTGGTACACCTGTCTATGTGCTGGAATTTACTACCTTTTGTCTCTTCTAAGAAAAGGGTAGCCGATTTGGGTTGCAACTAGAGGAACCTACAATAAATAGTGATTCAAGAGTGTTTCGTTCATTTTAATGGAACATTAGAATTATTGAAAGTATGAGAATCTTGATCAATTTCATTGGAGTATCGTGATTGGATACTTTGCAAGGGTTAGTATGAGGATTATGATGGTGTAGTTAATGAGATTATAATTGTGAAGAAGTCTAACCGTTATGGGAATTATTAGGATAGTAGGGATTGTTGAATTATTGCCATGTATGACTTGGTTTCGGTGAGTAACCCTCCAAGAGTTAGAATCTTCCTAAAGATAATTAGGTTGAGAATATGTTTTCATGTGGTTGTTAATGATTGAGCATGTTTGATTGTGGGAATTTTAGTCACCGAATTCGAGAGTCTTTGTATCAATTATATCGAAGAACATATATAGGAGCCCTGGAGATAGAAAGTTTGGTTTGATGTTCTATGCGGGAAACTTGGAGGCTAATGATGTTGTGTGGGAATAGTGGAACAAATGGATTCTAAATAGTGTGATGCACCTTGATAGTATCCTTTGGATGTGTGCTGAGAATTTCAAGTTGATTATCCTTAAAGGGTTGTGGTGAAAAGATCGTAGGTGAAAACAATGATGTGGTGCATTGGAAATTATTTATCAAAGTAACCCTGTTGGTAGAGGCGTTGGTTAGAGTATGTTATTGTGAGGTCAGTAGAGTCTCTCTACGAATGTGTGGTTGATGCACTCGGTTTGAGCGTAGTGTTGATATTGCCAACTTAAGAGAAGTGTGTTAGTGTGGTATGGGATGATTTGGAATCTCATGATTCACAAGACTTTATTCCTAAAAGAAAAAAAACATGAGGAAAGAACATTTTGTCGGGAAGTGAGATGCTCTCTTGATTATTGTTTGAGCTATGTGATGATAGCAAAAGTCTTTTGTGGTTTGAGTTGACTTTATGTTGGCATGTGTGGTCTTTCCGGTTCAGGAAAAAAATAATGGACGGGTTTGACATTTGAGTGATTCTCCTTTGACTTATGTGTTGTTTATTTGCAAACTATCTACTTGGTATGTGGAGAGGTTCTCGTGTTGAATCCTCATTTTTTTCTTTTGATTTGACCCTTTTGATGGGGAGTTGGTGATATGTGGTTGCGATGAGAATCCCTTATTTTCAGTTGAACTCTATTTGTAAAAGAGTTGGTTTACAATGAGCACCGTTGTGCGTCCGTAGTGAAAGGAGGTACTCCTTGTTAAGGTAAAAAGATCGATTGAGAGTTGGAACAAGAGTTACATGTGTTGTGCAGGTTGTGTGGGTCGATACCAAAGGGAATGATAACCCAAGGTATATTCAATCGCTTCTGTTAGTTGCAAGGATTTGGAGGTTGGTGTATCACTAGGACCACCATGGGTCCTAGAGTGGGGTACACAACGTTTTGTACGACCCGGTATCGAGGGAGTGCTTGAAAGATCTGGAGTGTGGGTTTCCATTAAAGCCGTTGACCAACGAGTAAGATCAGCTGCCTTTAGCGGAGTTCGCTTATAATAATAGCTATCATTCCAGAATTAAAGCTGCGCCATTTGAAGTGGTACGGGCGTAGATGTAGGTCACCCCCCTTTGCTGGGAAGCGGTGGGTGAAAAGGCAGTCTTGGGCCCGGATTTGGTCCAGAAGACAGTTGAACAAGTGGCCTTGGTGAGATACAATCTGTTGGCCGCCCAGAGCAGGCAGAAAAGCTATGCGAATGTGAGAAGAAGGGATCTGGAATTTGATGTGGGGGATCAGGTGCTTTTGAGAGTATCTCCCACCTAGGGTGTGGTGAGGATCGGAACCAAAGGTAAGCTTAGCCCGAGGTACGTTGGGCCTTTCATGATCATGGCTCAGATCGGGAAGCCTCTTGGATTTTCCTAAATCTATGCGCGGGGTGCAAGCATTGAGGAATAAAATTTTAAAAGTATGTCAAGGTGCTTTGGTCGCAGCAGACAGAGAGAGAGGCCACTTGGGAATTGGAGTTTCGTATGCGTGAGAATTATTCACAGCAGGAGCGTGTTAATATGGTTAAGTTTTAACCGTGATTTAAACTTGGTGTAAGTGTGGATAAAATTCGGGGTCGAATTCCGTTTGAGGGGGGTAGAATGTAATACCCCAAAAGCGATTCGAGAGTTAATTGATTAATTGGAGAGAAGGACCATATAGAAAATAATTAAACAAGAATTTTTAGAGGGGTTTTCTGAAAAATCCCAGCAACCTGGGCCTGGGCCTCGGCCCAAGTGGAGGCCAGCCAAGGAGGGGGGAGGTGCCTTCCCCCAACCCTAGCCGCCACCCCCTTTGCCCCCTCCTCTCTCCCCCTTGGCCACACCCCTCCCTGCCCCTGCACCTCCACCATGTCCAGCACACCTCTCCCCCCATTGTTGTCCCTTGGTGCTAGGAGAAAGCGAGAAGGAAGGAAGAAGAAGGGAGGGAAGGAGAAGAAAGGAAGGAGGAAGAAGAAGGGAAAGAAGATGGGTGATTCCAAGGGGATCCTCTAGGTAACTCTCCCTCATCTCAAATCCTTCTGTTTTTAGAGTAATTAGGGTTCTTGGCACGGGATTAGAAGGGGATTAGCATATTGATTACGCGATTAGAGATTTCCTGCTGTCAGCCTGTAGATCAATCCGCGCAGTGCGACTGTTTGCACAGTTTAGACCTATGAAACGATTTTTCCTGTGGGTATGACCAAAAAAATTGTAGAGGACGACGAGATCTATTTTATGCAATTGTTTCAGAATTTTAGGCTGCGGGATTTGGGCATAGCAGAGTCAGGAATATCGCTATCTATCAAGGGTGCAGATTGGGGCAGATTGTTGTTCAAGTGTGGTTTAGGGGTAGTAGATGATTTTTATATTTTTGGTCGCAATTGAGAAAAATGTAGGGAATTCAGTAATCTAACTATGGTATAAAAATAATAATTTTTAGAGCCTTACACTGTGGTTGGGACACGTTAGAATCTGGCTGCCTAGATTGCCAGAACAGAGAACGTCCTCTGTTTTGCGCATTAAGTTACACCTTACTAGAATCAAAATAAAAATATGTGATCTACATGAAAAGTGAAGGTGTTTAAGTGAGGAATCCAGAAATATATCATTTGCTGTGTTGGCTTAATATTGTTAAAGATACAAAAAAATTAAGCAGTAGCTGCTGCAATGACACAGAGTGTAGAACCGTTAAGCGGAGAGGGAGTTGCGGGTTTTGGGCATAGAGGCGTTTACTTATTAGTTGTGAATATTATATTATGGTTTTGTGCTGAGTGGTTCCCTGTGAATAGGTGGCTTCGCTCCTGATCGTGCTTGATCCCTTCGCTCCTTCGGTAAAGGCAAGTATAATGATGGTTTAAAATTGATAGTGTGGATTGTTGATGGTTGATGGACTATTGATGTTTGATCTATTTTATGAGTATATGTGTTCATGGTTGTGGTAAGGATGTACTGGTGCTATTTATGGTTGATTGCAATTTAAAGTGCTCATGAGTATTTCTGGTGCATAGATATTGTGGATGTAAGTTTTATTTATTGAGATATTCACGCATATGCATCATGCTGATTTATTGAAGTCTTGGTCATGAGATGACCAAGCGCCGAGGTCCCCGTCATGTTGATGACATGACGGGCTAAAGGTCCCCATACTTGTGGAGTATGGGCAATTGGTCCCTGTACCAGATGGTACAAGCATGGGTGTGCATCGACGGATGCACACTTTGCATTGCTGGTAAAATGCAGAAGAGAAAGTGATAAAGAGATTTTTTACCATCTTGCATAGCATGGCTTATTTATATGGTTGATGGATGAATTTGTGAAGTGATGTTCATGAATGTTCTTGTTACTATTATTTCTATGGTTGATGGATGAATTTGTGAAGTGATGTTCATGGATGTTCTTGTTACTATCTATTATATTTGCTGAGTCATTGGACTCACTCTTGCTGTTGTTGTGTTTTTTAGGTACCTTTATGAGATCGGCATGCATGGGGAAAAGGAAAGATTAGAATTATTGCACTTTGCACGATCTATCCACAATGGAAGAAAGGGAGAAAATTAAATACTATTTGCATGAATTACTTAAGTAGTAGAGGATTATTGATTGCCGGATTTAAATTGTAATAAAGGATTAGAATTCTTTTATGATGCTTTTGTTCTTTATCTAAATTTTATAACTATGAGTGTTCTAGTAATCTAAGCCAACATTGATTAGAATTGATTATATTACTTGAGGTTATTCATCCCTTTTTTTAATTATGCTTATTGAAACCTCTGATTTAGACACTAAACAAAGGAGGTTCTGCCGAAATTTTTTGTAGCATATTTAGATTATCATTGTCTTACTACTAGTTTGGTAACATTCCAGGTCATTGCCTGACTGGGGTGTTACATTTGGATGACCAAGATCACCTCTTTAAGCTTTTTGCTTGGAGTGGTCGCATAAAGCTTGAGATATAGCACAAAGCTAAGCAACAAAAATTGGTTGAAAACAACCATGAATTTTTGAAAAATGTCAAATGTGCTAAATTTGTTCAATTACAAGAAATGCTAAGTACTTAAACAATTGTTTCATTCTTGAACGTATAGCACTCTAACCTGTCTCAATCATAGCTTCTTGATTCCAATTAAAATATTGACATAGCTTGACTCATCCTTGGATTCGTTTAACTAGACTATGATCTCGAGTGACTTGACATGTTAATCAATCCATCTAATATCAGATTATGGCTTATTTGGCTTTAGCTTGTCTATACATGATTTGTCATGATCTAGATAGCACTTTCTTTTGTTATGGCTTGATGTAATACTTAGAAAGTCATTTCGGATAATCTTTATGGCTCCTAATGCTTAAAATGAATAAAATACAGTCACTCTACTTCACTCATGCTCTATTTTCTTCCTTGCATCTTGATGACTTTATTGCCAAAAGGGGGAGACTAATAGAGAAAAAGGCATAAAAGGGGGATGCTTTGGAGCTTTTGAAGAAAACTTGCTCTTTCTTGTTGATTGCTCTAAGTTCACTCTGTGTCAACATGGTCATGAGTTTCTATTTCACTTCTTTTAGACCATGTGTGGCTTGTGCAACTTCTTGCTTTTCTTTTCAAAAACAAACTCATCTTCATGCCTTTTCTGTGTTTGTCAATATACTCATCAAGAGAGAGATTGTGAGACCATGTGGAGGTCACCCCATGGTTATGATGAGTAATTGACATTTTCTTTAGAGTTTGTGTAAAGCCTAAGTTTGGTTTTTAAGGTCTGTGCAAAAGGTTGCTAGCTTTACGACCTCTCTGCTCGTCTTTGTGTTTGGCAGCCCGAGTTATGACTTGGTGGTTGTATGTGCTATTACAACTTGTGGTCATAAGTGCCGCTACGACTTGGTGGTCGTAGGTGCTGTTACGACTTGATGGTTGTAAGTGCTTTTACGACTTGCTCTTTACGACCACATTGTGTGTCTCTATGATCGGCAGCAGTCTTTACGACCATGTGGTCGATAGTAGATTTTATGACTTAGTGGTCGATAGTAGGTTTTACAACTTTGTGGTCGGCAACCAGATTAACGACTTTGTGGTCGACAGCTAGTTTTATGACTATGCGGTCGATAGTCGTAGATCTGACTGGCCGTGGTCGATGGTCATAGATCTGACTAGCCATGGTCGATAGTCGTAGATCTGACTGGCCGTTGTCAATAGTGGTAGATTTGACTGGCCGTGGTCGATGTTTGTAGATCTAACTAGCTGTGGTTGATGGTCGTAGATTCTACTGGTCGTGGTCGGTGGTCGTAGACTCTACTGGCTGTGAGCGATGGTCGAAGTGCTTTGTCTGTGTGATCGTAAGTCGTAGCAACTGACTGCTTATGTTTGACAGTCATAAGTCATAGCAACTGGTGCATGGTCGTAGATCTACTTGATTGAGAGTGATGGTCGTAGCGATTGCTACGTGGTCGTAACTTTTGTCTTCATGGTCGTAGCAGTCTGTGTGATGGTCGTAATGACCTACTGAGTGGTCATAAACTACTGGGAAGACTTCATGGGCTACGAGTACCTCTGTTTTGTGCATCAAAGTAGCCATAAGTTGTGTTAAGACCAGTGGTTTGCGGAGATTGCTCTCTGGGATTCATTCTGGTATATGCAAATGCATGAATCTTGTTTATAGTGCGATGCTATGTGATGCTTTGCTTGTTTGTGATGGTTGCAGGACTTTGGAGCTAGGTCATGGTGAGGCATGGAAGAACTGGGACTAGGCACAGGGAGGTGTTGAGGTCCAGAACGGTTGGGGAGATGCCAAAGATGACTGAGGCTTGCAAGGTGGCTGCAAGGATTGGACAACAAGAAAATAGGAAGCTTTCAGGAAGGTAGTAGAGGGGTATTTTGGAGAAATGCTCAAAGATCTGAAAAGGAGGCTGTTCTGTTAAAAGCATTCTTGTCCTGTCTGTGTTAACGGGTGGTTGTAAGTAGCATGCGTGAAAACCCGGTGGTAGGTAGGGGGTTAACAGGTCATCCCCGGTATCAAGAGACTATAAATAGGGATGGAGGGCTACCCATCCAAAGGAGTCTCTAGGGTTTTCTGTTCGTCTTGTGCGCGTTCTTGTTTTTTGTGAAGTAGCACTCGTGCTCTTGGTCCTCCGGGATGGAGTGGCTGTAGAATCAACTCTCAGAGCAATATATCATCATTTTGATCTATGTTTGTGTTTGCTCGTTTGCGTGGAGTTGTGTTGGATTTTGGTTCGTCCCGGATGTTCTCTCTCTATTCTTCAATTTGCTATTTCTATTCTTATCTAAGACTTTGTTTTTGGTTGGTTGATTGATGATCTGACTTGCCTGATGTTGGGAAATCTCACTTGATGCCATCTTAGCTATTTTATTCCCACTTGCAAGGTCCGGTCATCTTCTTTTTTCTCAGTTTCGGTTTTGAGTGTTCTCAAATATATCCCAATCTATTTTATTGATAAGTTTTCAATTAAAGCTCAAAGCAGCCTCTTGAGATCTTATCCTTACTGTGCTCAAAGGTTCATGACCAGTTGATCCTTGAATCAAAAGTTATTCGGAATTTGGATCTTGCGGTCGTGCACCTCCCTGCTTTTCCTCTATTTTTTGTTTCAGGAAATCTTGGACCATGTTCATTTGTTTGACCACGGTCAAGGTGCTCTCTGTAGAGTTCATCTTTTCGACCACGGTCAGATCTATCGGTGTCTTATCTTGTTTTTGTTGATTCTGGCCTGAAGCAGTCTTGTCGGTGCAAGCCCCAGTCTAGAACATTGATTGGATTTACGAGTATGTTGGTTTTGACCAAGATCAAGTCCCAGATCATACCGCACTGAATTAGACCACAGTGATCTTTTGAGTTGCAGATTGACTTCGACCACGTTGGATTACGACAACGTCAGTTTCGACGTCAATCATTTGTAGTCACTGGTTCTGGTTTCTGTGGTTATCGACTAGGTCGATTTCTGACCACGTAGTCGGTTATCGACCACATAGTCGGGTTTATGACCACACTATCTGCTCTTGACCTTGTTACCAAAGTTTGACCATGTTGTTGAGACTTTCGACCACGTTGTAAGATTCAACCACGTTGAACAGTTTTCGACCATCTTACTTTTCTTCACTACTACAGAAAGCCTAATACTAGACGGCCAATCACAGATGGTTTGACAAAACTGTCTCTGACCAAAACTAACACAGACGGTTTTAATTTGGACACCGTCTGTGTTGGTTGCGTCGGAGAAAACGAGTATCACAGACGGTTCTTACCGATGAACCGTCGGTGATACTTTCCTATCACAGACGGTTTTTATTAACAACCGTCTGTGATAATCTGGAATTATCACAGATAGTTTTTTTTATTAAAAACCATGTGTGATAAGTATTTATCACAGATGGTTTTTAATAATCAACCGTCTACGATAATATCAGGATTTGCACATACGGTTTTTAATACAAAACTGTCTGTGATAATGGCGTTGCGCATTTATTGCGCTACTCAGACCGCATCGATCTTCATTTCGATCCAGATCTAGCCAGTGCTGCGCACTCTTTCGCTCAGGAGGCAAGCTAGGCGATTTCAGGCCAGTTAATTTGGTGGGAGGAGGCAGAGATTGAGCTTTGAAGATTCATACTTTCCTAGTTGCTCAAGATATGGTTAGTAATGAAATTTATTTTTCTTTGCATTACAATTTAGATCTAAGTAATTGGTGAGTGTTATTGATGATGGTTTGCAAAATTGTTGGTTATATAATAACTGTTGTGTTTATAATATGAATTGAGCTAGCAAATTAAGCCTCAATGCATGTGGCCGGTATATATTTAGTAATAATTAATTAATTTAATTTTTAATACTAAGTTGTTATATATATACATAACGTAGGACCGAAGCTGGATATATGCCGCGAGCCGTGTGAGTGAAGAGTACATTAATGGCGTGTCTGCTTTTACAAGAGCTACCGAGCAGGATATGCTGAATAAGGGGGTGGAATATATGTACTGTCCATGCACTGACTGCGAGAATTTAAAGATGTTTAAGAACCGAGGGCAAATTGAAGCGCACTTGATTCGGAGGGGTTTCAAAAAGGGTTATACGTGTTGGACCAGTCATAGCGAAGTGAATGATCATATGCCACCGGATAACATCGCCGGTGAAGTGAATGATGATGCGGATACGCACATGCTTAGTCAGGTGAATTTGATTCTTAATGAATTTCCTTCTATTCATGGGAACGATATACTACCTTATGCCAAATTCTTGTTTATTATTAGGTTTGAATATTATGATGATTCCAGAGCCAAAGCAATGGATAAGCACAAGGAGAGTAATCATATTTTCTACCAAGAACAAAAAGCTCAAAGCCCATGGAGATGGAAAGGAGAAAGCCAAGCAGCCCATGCAGCGGATCAAGGAGGAAAGAAGCCCATGCAGTGGGAGAGCAAAAAGGGAGGAGCCCAAGGACTTAAACTACAAGTTTTGGATAAGATTTTTAAGCCAAATTCAGTCCTTTAACGTGCTCAACCCAATTCAAACTCGGATTCAACTCAGAATTCAATTCGGATTCGGTTCGGGACAGCCTGACATGCAGTTACTAAAAATGTCATAACTTTCACAAACGGAGTCCGATTCAGGTGTTCTTATACTCGTTGAAAGATAATTTCAAGGGCTACGTAATGGATCTAGTCCCACATTCAAATTCATCACGGATAAAAAGTTATGACCCAAACAATATGATGGGTGAAAATATAGTTTCCTTTTTGTGAGAGTTCATATCTAAAACCATATAGGGTTGAGTTGTACTTGGTTTGGGGACCATATGGACGTCCCAAGGGGCTATATAAGTCTTGTATTGGCAGCCTTTAGGGCTCAGACCACGTTTGAGAAAAATCAATCTACTAAAGTTATCGAGTTTGGCATTGCTCCCGAAATTCCTTATGGAATTAGGAGTATCTTCTTCAATCAAGATCGTTCAGCCTTTCCGCTGGGAATTGGGTGCACAATAGATCTTTGCTTGGTGGTTGGCAAAATCAACACGAGTGTGTTTTGGCGGATTAAAGAGTGTTCGTCCCTTGCACTGGCATTGGAGGATCATTACGATTCATCAAGACTCCCGTGAGTATCCATCCTACGTCGAGAAGATCGGACAACCCCGTATCAAATGACATGCCGCCGAATGATGTCGATTGTGGTTCGGATTCGGATAGGTTGCACGATGACAATCTGGATCAGATGCTTCACGATGTAGAAGAGAACTATGATGACAGAGAGTGTGTTAAATTCCGGGGCTTGATGGAGGACTCGAAGAAACCTTTGTTCACATGCTGCAGGTCAAAGTACACGAGGTTGTCGGCCATGCTTGAACTGTTGAAATTGAAGGCAAGCAACGGTTGGTCCGATAAGAGTTTCATGGCGCTGCTAGGTCTTTTAGCGGACATGCTTCCGGAGGGAAATGAGTTACCTAAAACCACGTATAAAGCCAAGAAGGTTCTTTGTCCGTTGGGAATGGAAGTAGAAAGAATACATGCATGTCCGAACGACTGTATCCTCTACTGTAAAGAGTATGCCAACATGCATGTATGTCCGGTGTGCAATCAATCAGATGATGGCGAGGGAACGGAGGCGAAGAAAAGACCTCCTGCTAAGGTGGCATGGTATTTTCCTATAATTCCCCGTTTGAAAATGTTTTTTGCAAATCCAAAGGAGGCAAAACTGTTGCGTTGGCATTCGGAGGAGCGCAAGAAGGATGGAATGCTAAGACACCTTGCTGATTCCGCCCAGTGGAGAAACATCGATAGGAGTTTTCCAGACTTTGGTGCAAAACCAAGGAATATAAGGTTTGAACTGAGTACAGATGGAATGAATCCTTTCAGTACAATGAGTAGCCGACATAGCACATGGCCCGTGACTCTCTGCATCTATAACCTTCCTTCTTGGTTGTGTATGAAACGAAAGTATATTTTGCTATAGATACTTATCCAAGGGCCAAAGCAACCTGGGAATGATATTGATGTGTTCCTAGCACTGTTGGTGGAAGATCTAAAAGTACTGTGGAACAAAGGGGTACAGGTTTGGGATGCATACAAACGAGAGAATTTCACTTTGCGCTCCTTATTGTTCTGCACCATAAATGATTATCCTGCCCTTGGTAACCCATCGGGCCATAGTACAAAAGGTGCCAAAGCTTGTACTCACTGTTTAGATGGTACCGAGAGTGTGTGGCTGAAACACTCACGCAAAATCGTCTACATGCGTCACCGCCGGTTCCTTCGGAGGGCTCACCCATACCGCAAGATGAAGAAACAATTTGACAGAGAGAAGGAAGATGGTTCAGCTCCAAGGCATTTAAGGGGAAAAGAGGTTTATAATATGGTTAAGGATTTAGATGTTGTCCTCGGAAAGGGACATAAATTGAGGGCTCATGAGAAGAACACCTGGAAAAAGAGATCAATATTTTGGGACTTACCTTATTGGAAGTACCTAGATGTTGACATTGCATCGACGTCATGTACATAGAAAAGAATGTATGTGACAGCTTGGTTGGTCTCTTACTGAACATTCATGATAAAACAAAGGACGGCGTCAACGCACGGCTTGACTTGGCTGATATGGACATTAGGCCTGAGTTAGCACCGACATGCATTGATAATGGACGAACGTACCTTCCCCCTGCGTGTTACACTCTATCCAAGGCTGAGAAAACAGAACTGTGCCAGTGCTTGCATGGTGTGAAAGTCCCGTCTGGTTACTCCGGCAACGTGAAGAAACTTGTTTCGATGCAAGATTTGAAGTTAAATGGCATGAAGTCTCATGATTGTCATGTGCTGATGACACAGATGCTCCCTATTGCAATTAGAAATATTTTGCCGATCAAAGTCCGAGAGACAATAATGAGGCTATGTTATTTCTTCAACACAATTGCTCAGAATGTCATCGATCCCGAAGGACTAGATGCTCTGTAGGACGAGGTGGTGATGACTCTATGTCATCTTGAAATGTATTTCCCTCCTTCGTTTTTCGATATCATGGTCCATCTCATTGTTCACGTTGTGTGGGAGATAAAAATGTGCGGGCCCGTATTCCTACGTAGCATGTACCCATTTGAGAGGTTCATGGGAATTCTCAAGTCCTATGTACGGAATCGATCACGGCCGGAGGGCAGCATCGTCTAAGGTTATGCAAGCGAAGAGGTCATTGAGTTTTGTGTTGATTGTATGGCTCAGATTCAACCAATAGGTGTGCCTCAATCTCGTCATGAGGGGAGGCTGAAGAGTATCAGAACTATCAGAAGGAAAGCAATCACTCCAGATATGGACACGTACACTCAAGCCCATTTCACGGTCTTGCAACACATGACTAAAGTGGCGCCTTATGTCAACCAGCACAAGGATGTGCTTCAGCAACAGAATCCGGAGCGGCCGGATGTTTGGATTATGAGGTAACACAACAGTCGGTTCAACCAATGGTTGAAGGAGCAAATCGCTAAGAGCTCGCCAAGTGAGATGCTGACATGGTTGGCAAAAGGGCCAACATTTACAGTTGTGATATGGCAAGAATATGACATAAATGGGTACACATTCTATACATAATCTCAGGATGTAAAGAGCACTAACCAGAACAGCAGTGTCCGCATAGATGCGTTCAGTACCGATGGGTCGAGAAACTCATACTATGGGTTCATAGAAGAGATTTGGGAGCTCGACTACGTGGTTTTCAAAATCCCCTTATTTCGTTGTCGTTGGGTGCATCTCCCACAAGTGAAGGTTGACAAGTACAGTGTCACTACCGTTGACCTCCAACGTGTCGGGTACAAAGACGAACCATTCGTACTCGCCAACCAAGTTGTTCAAGTTTTCTATGTAACCGACCTGACAAATAAGAAACGCCATGTAGTTCTTCATGGAAAAAGGAGAATTGTCGGAGTAGAGAATGTAGTGGACGAGGAAGAATACAATCAATTTGATGAGTTACCTCCTTTTGGAAATGGCATAAGGGTCGACGACGAACAACATGATGAAACTAGTTATGTACGTATTGATCATCATGAAGGACTAATTTTTAAAGGACATAAGCAAGTAGAATGAGAAAGTGCGACATATATGTATACAACAATGCATATGTGTGATGTATTTGTGAATTTACATTTATGTATATGTGAAAATGTGTGAATAAATACATTGTGTATATGTGAATTTGCATTTATGCTGGTTGGTGTTGTATATGAATGCAGCTGGTTGGTGTTTGTCTTAATTACTACAGTCGGGGGCAGAGGCTTATCACAGATGGTTCTAACTTTAGAACCGTCTGTGAAAGTTATACTATCACAGACGGTTCTAAACTTAAAATTGTCTGTGATATTTACATCACAGACGCTTCTAACTTTAGAACCGTCTGTAATAAACCTCCTTATATATACCCTCTGGCTAGGGTTTTCCGCGTATGCTGCAGTTATAGATCTAAATCTCGCCGCTGCCTCCTCGCTCCTCCGTCGCCGCTGCCTCCTCGCTCCTCCATCGCCGCAGTCGCCTCCCCCGAGCCCGTCGCGCCTCCCCGAGCCGCCTCCCCGAGCCCTTCGCCGCCTCCCCGAGCGCCTCGTCGGCCACCTCCGCTGCTAGGGTTTTCGTGAGTACATTGTTTTTCCCTAAGAATTTTCTACGTTAAATCATTGTCTCCTGTTCTTTTGATCATCTACCTTTGTTGTGCATATAGTACATTGTCAACTTGTACATTGTAGCGATAACTGACAACCAATTGTACAGAGTTATATGTTGTTAATTTCCTAGCTTTAAACATAAAGTTTGTCTGCACATTGTGTTAACATTTGGAATATATTTTGTAGCAGTACTTATAAGAATTGACTACGATAACTGACAACCAATTGTACAGAGTTATGTGTTGTTAATTTCCTAGCTTTAAACATAAAGTTTGTCTGCACATTGTGTTAACATTTGGAATATATTTTGTAGCAGTACTTATAAGAATTGACTGCCATAACTGACAACCAATTGTACAGAGTTATGTGTTGTTAATTTCCTAGCTTTAAACATAAAGTTGTTAAAAGTGTGTTGTGAATAGAGATCTTGTTTAGTACAGTAGCATAGTTTGCTATTTGGTTTATTTTGTAATGTTTATTTCTTGTAGTAAATTGTCTTTTGCTTGTTGTGAGTGTTAGTATATAGTATTAGCAACTAAAGTAGGTGCTAAGATAGGCACATCACCGGCCCCCTCTCTCTGTCCACATCACCCCTCCCTTCTCCCCCTCCCCTCTACTCCTCTCCTCTCTTCCTAACATTGAGCATCATGTTTCACTTTTTTTGCTTCCTCACCTTCCAATTCAATATGATCACTTTCTTATCTTATCCTAATAGACCCACAAAATGAGCAACATGTCACCCGCGCATTCTTCAACATCATCGCTGGATGCGTCCGCTCCAAAATCACAATGCCGAGGAAGAGGGCTATCGAAGAAGCCTGAGGGCCAATTTACCATCACAGAGGTCGATGGATCTGGGACCCCTCTCCTTCCTCCCAAAGCAGTAAGCGCATTTCGAAGAATGGTCAGAATAGTTTCACGAGAACGAATTGAGATCACATTCAATTCGTGGAAGAGCGTGCCTGACACTCAGAAATGTGAGCTACTGAGCGAAATTTTGGCATCGTTCAAGATCCCAGAAGAACACCAAGACGCCGTGCAACGACAAACCTTGCTAGCGGTGTGCAAAGCATGGAAGAACTTCAAGAGCATGCTTGTCAAGAAATACGTGGAGACGGACGAAACACCCTTTCATAAATACCCTTTCCTGGAACCACAATGGGAACAGTTCAAAGTGATGAAGACGACCGAAGATTTCAAAAGTACAAGTGCGGCGCACAAGGCCCTCCAGGCAAAAAACACACACCCTCTCAGACTTGGCACAGCTGGGTATGCGGGTAAAATCCCGCAGTGGAGGAGGAAGGATGAACTGCAGCCCAGCAGGACATAGCCCCGCCATTTGCCAATATCCCAGATGACCGCGCTCGAAATTGGATTAGAAGGTCATCTACAATGACATCGGGGGACGTCTCCTTTCCAAACCCTGCAAACCAGCAAGTGTCCTAACGCCTGGTAAGATATTGATCGAACTATGTAGCTTGTAATTACTCCACAACTTCGTATGAAGTGAAATGACATATCGTGCTCTTGCAGGAAGAGCTGAGTTTTGAATCTACCATAGGATCATTCCAGGGAATAAGGGAGAATGATATGCTCTCCGCGGCCCTGGGAAACAAGGAGCACCCAGGTCGTACGAGATGCCTTGGGTTTTACGTTCCTTGGAAACATGGTTTCCAAGATGACTCCGAAATGTATCGGCGTAGGAAGAGAACCAAAGTCGAGCGTGAGGCACAACTACGATAAGAGATCAAGGCATCTCTTAGAGAGGAGCTAAGAGATGAGCTGGCTGATTATGTTAGAGATGAGGTGCGGAAACATACAGAAAATCAGCAGGCCGCCGCCGTCGCTCTTGTGTTAGCTAGCCTGCACAACCGTCCGAGTAGTTGCGCATCCAATCTGACAGAAAGCGAGGTCAGATTTCCTGTGGATGACATCCTGATAATAATTATTATCTCTCGAATGCTTGCTCCATTGATAGGCCTATTAATTGGAGTAGCTAATTTTGTATCGTTATGTAGGAGCCTACGAAGTGCAAGCTCCAAGTGAGATATGCCTCCGTTGCCTTGTGCACTGCTTGGGACATGGCATATCCGTCTGCTCAAGGGGTCATGCTACATCATCAAGCTTTAGCGACAGGCTTTGGAAAAGTGTCAGGAGATGGTGTACACGCCAATTTTCAGGTCGTCCCGCTACCGAAGCCCACCAACGACGAGCTCATGACTCTAGGGCAAGCCATTGGATCCTTCATCCAGTGGCCCAAAAGCGATATCTGCCTGGAGGCTTCTTCACCGGTGGTAGATCAGCTACGTGCACTGGTGCCATCTCTAGAAGGGCAACCTGAACAAGATCATCTACCTGCACTAGTTTCATGTTCACGGGCGCTATTCCCGGTGCAGCAACTTCCACCAGTGCAACTTCCACCATCGGTGCTACCTTTAAAGTCGACCTACAGCTGAGGCAGCAAGGGCAGCAAGGGCAAAGCAAAGAAGACCAATGATGATATCCCGTACCTCCCATTGACCCGCAAATTCGTGCTTGGCGAGCCGTTGCTCGACAAAAAGGGCCTCCAACCCCTAGCAATTAGTTGCCAGCAATTGCACAAGTGGTATATGGAACAGTCCAATAAGCCAGAGAGAGAACGGAGCTCAGGTATCACTATCAAATTCGCGCCGGATCATTTACATCATAGTCTTCAAGAGTGTGTCTTCGTGGTCGCCTTTGAGGATTTATTCGATCTTTTCACGCTCAACACTCTCGACATCTCACTCATACGATGCTGGACGCTGTAAGTGTATACAATCACAGTCTCCGTTCATGTCATACCGATAAATGTCATATATAATTTGTTGCTTTCGTGTGTATATATATAGACACATGCTGACTAAAGCTAGATCATCCAAATCATCATCGGTTGGTTTCTTGGACCCACACTTGGTCGCCAAGTATACCATCGACGAGAATACACCCATCGTCGAGAGGTACATTGCAGTAGGACTGCTGGCTCAACGCAATAAGGAATATGTACTTATGCCCTACAATCAGAACTATCATTGGATTTTAATAGTAATTGTACCAAAATGGAACAAGGTATATTACCTTGATTCCCTTAGTAAGAATAAAATGGACTTCACAGTTGTCAGCCAAGTAATCGATAGGTAAGTACATTTTCTCCATACATACCTATATTGTATTCTTTCTTTTCTTCCGAATGATAAGTTTAACTTTTTCGAATCATGTAGGGCGTTTGCGCTGTACATTGCAAAGGGAGGTGACTCGGTGCCAGGGGCCAAAGGCCTGACACACGCTCGAGATTTTAAGGTATTCGCTATTACACAGTAATTAATCCTATGCAACAGTTGGTAGTAATGCCTCTTGAATTAACACATTCCACTTTTTGCAGTGCCACCAGCAGCCGTTGGGCAACACATGTGGATTCTACGTTTGCCACCATATGGAACTACTCCTCGATTCCTCAAGGATCACTAATTCCAAGGTTTGTCAATCTTCCCATAATTACTTCGTACTTATCACGTTATATATATACGCACATTGATATTCCTATCGACAGGCTGCGTTCATCCCGTTAACTGCATTGAAACAGTGCGACCTTTCACGAATTCGAGGAGAGTTGGCGTACTTTTTGGTGGCTTGTAACACCCCAGCCAAACAATGACCTGGAATACTACGCAACTAGAAGTAAAGCAATGTTAACTAATTGCGTTATACAAAATTTCAGCAGAGCCTCCTTTGTTTATCTTTCTAAATCAGAGATTTCACAAGCAGTATCGATTATAATAGACAATCCTCAAGTAATGAGTTCAATGCTAAGCAAATAGATTAAAGATTACTAAACCATTTATGGATATAATACCTAGAGAAAGACCATGAGCATCATAAATATTCTAAATCTTATTACAATTAAAATCCAAGGGTAATAATTAAATGGTACTTAAATAGTCCTTGCGTCTTATATTTAATTTTTCTTCCTTTATTTCCATTATGGGTGGAACGTGCAAGTGCAACAAGACTAATCCTTCTTTTTCCCCATGCATGTTGACCTCATAACGGTACCTAAAAAAAACAACAACAAGAGTGAGTACAACGACTCAGCAAATATAATAGATAGCAACAAGAACATTCATGAATATCACTTCACACATTCATCCATCAACCATATAAATAAGCCATGTTATGCAAGATGATCAAAAATCTCTTTCTCTTTTGCATTTTACCGGTAATGCAAAGTGTGCATCCGTCGATGCACACCCATGCTTGTACCATCTGGTACAGGAACCAATTGCCCATACTCCACAAGTATAGGGACCTTTAGCCCGTCATGTCGGCGCTTAGACATCTTGTGACCAAGACTTCAATAGATCAACATGATGCATATGCGTGAATGTTTTAATAACATAAATCTTGCATGCACATTATCCATACACCAGAAATACTCATGAACACGCTAAATTGCAATCACCCATAAACAGCACCAATATATCCTTACCATAACCATGAACACATATATTCATATTATAGATCAAACATCGACATTTCACACTATCAATTTTTTAAACCATCACTATACGTGCCTTAAACGCGAGAAAACAGGGGACGTGCAGAAGGTGCCGCCTCTGGGATCCGTCCTCCACCTGAATAATAATTATAATATTTGCTAAGATAACAGTAGTGGACCTTTGCACAAATAAAAATAATCACAAACTAATAAATTCGTCTAACTTGATTCCAATTCCCAAATCCTACAGGTCATCCCACCTACCTCTGTGGACAGTCAACTTCAAAAGTTCATATCTATTGGTACAGGAGTTCGAATAGGGTGTTCTTAGACTTGCTAGAAAGACAATTAAATTATCTAACTAAACCTAGTTGGCGAGCCTCCCTGATTCGGCCATCTTCCACCCGCACCATCCAATTTTCTAAAACATCAATTTCACGTCGGGTCCCCTGGACAGAGCACTAAAAATGCCATAACTTCCAGCCCAAGTCTCCGAATCATGATTTCTTGAGCTTCCTGGAAATATAAGACAATTATCTACAACTTTAATAATATGGAGATCCTCTGATTCTCCCATTTTCTAATCGCCCAATCCAATCTAGCATAATCTGACAGAAATCTCCCGATCTGCAGAACAGTCTTACAAGAAAAATCATAACTTCTGCTACAAAGGTCCGATCGACACGTTCTAGCACTTCATGGAAAGATAAAGACGTCCTCTACAACTCTCTGGGAGAAGTCCAGATCTGATTTCCCATGAAACTACCCCAAAACAGCCGTCCAACAAAATCTGTCCTAGCAGTCCAGAATACCGACATTGAAACAACTAGTAAAAAAATGCATCTAATTGGGGAACAACGGGGATTACCCTTGACGAACTATTGTAGATTACGATGAACGCCCTACGAACTCCTCCTCTTCTCCTTTTCCCCTTTTTCCCTTCCTCTTCCCTTCCTCCGGATCCAATCGCCTCGCTGCACTTGATCTCCCTTCTCCGTTCGACCAGCAGCCAAAGGAAGATTTTTCCCACAGGTAGAAGAGCTTCAATGGGGGAGGGAGAGGGGGAGGAACTGCTGGAGGGGGCGCACAAGGGGCAGGGAGGGGCGGCGCAATGGGGGCAAGGGAGGGGCGGCTAGGGTTGGAGGGGGTGGGCGCCTCTTCCCCGCTCTTTGGCTGGTTTCCCCCTGGGCCTTGGCCCCGGCCCAGGTTGCCCGGAAAATTCAGAAAACCCCCCGAAACATTATTTTATTCTTTCCTTTAAGGTCCCCCCTCTGCAATTAAACAATTATTTCCCGAAAGACTTTTGGGATATTACATTTACGCCCCTTAAACAGAATTCGACCCCGAATTCTTACCACACTTACAACAAGTTTAAATCTCAGCTAAAAACTTAACCATATTAACACGCTCCTGTTGTGAATAATTCCGGATATTGATCACGCATGCGAGACTCTAATTCCCCTGTGGTCCCTCTCTCTGTCCGCTGCGACCAAAGCACCTTGACATACTTTAAAATTTTTATTCCTCCAAGCTTGCACCTCGCACACAGCCGCTGGAAGATCCGAGCAGTATGCCAACTTCCTGATCTAAGCCATGATCGTGAAAGGCCCGACATACCTCGGGCTAAGCTTCCCTTTGGTACCGAACCTCACCACACCCTTGGTGGGAGATACTCTCAAGAGCACCTAATTCCCCCACCTCAAATTCCAGATCCCTTCTTCTCACGTTTGCATACCAGGGCCACTCGTTCAACTGTCTTCTGGACCAATTCCGGCCCAAGACGCCTTTTCACCCACCGCTTCCCAAAGAAAGGGGTGACTGCATCTACGCCATACAACACTTCGAATGGTGCAGCTTTAATTTCTGGAATGGTAGCTGTTATTATAAGTGAACTCCGCTAAAGGTAGCTAATCCTACTCATTGGTCAACGGCTTTAATGGAAACCCACACTCCAGATCTTTCAAGCAATCCCTCGATATCGGGTCGTACCAAACGTGTGTACCCCACTCTAGGACCCAAGGTGGTCCTAGTGATACACCAACCTCCGAATCCTTGCAACTAATAGAAGCGACTGAATATACCTTGGGTTATCATTCCCTTTGGTATCAACCCACACAACCTGCACAACACATGTAACTCTTGTTCCAACTCTCAATCGATCTTTTTACCTTAACAAGGAGTACCTCCTTTAACTACGGACGCACAACAGTGCTCATTGTAAACCAACTCCTTTACAAATTGAATTCAACTGAAAATAAGGGATCCTCATCGCAACCACACATCACCAACTCCCCATCAGAAGGGTCAAATCAAAAGAGAAAAAAAATGAGGATTCAACACGAGAACCTTTCCACATTCTAAGTAGGTAGTTTGCAAATAAACAACACACAAGTCAAAGGAGAATCACTCAAATATCAAACCCGTCCATTATTTTTCCTAAACCGGAAAAAACCACACATGCCAACATAAAGCCAACTCAAACCACAAAAGACTTTTTCTATCATCACATAGCTCAAACAAGAATCAAAGAGCATTTTACTACCCGAGAAACTATTGTTTTTTTCTTCTTCTAGGAATAACTTTCTCTTGATTCACAAGATTCCAAATCATCACACACCACACTAACTCATTTCTCTTAAATTGGCAACACCAACTCTATGCTCAAACCGAGTGCATCCACCACACCCTTGTAGAGGGACTCTACTGTTCTCTCAATAACATACTCTAGTCAACTCCGCTACCAATAGGTTACATTAATGAATAATTTCCAATACACCTCATCATTATTTTCACCCACAATCACTTCACCACAATTCTTTAAGGATAATCAACTTGAAATTATCAGCACACACACTCATTCACTACACCCAAAGGATACTATCAAGGAACATCACACTATTTACAATCCACTCCCACTATTCTCACACAACATCATTAGCCTCCAAGGTCTTAGCATGGAACACCAAACCCAAAATTTCCATCTCTAGGGCTCCCATATATGTACTTCGATATAATTGATACAAAGACTCTCGAATTCGGTGACTAAAATTCCCATAATCGTACATGCTCAATCATTAACAACCACATAAAAACATATCTCAACCTAATTATCTTTAGGAAGATTCTAACTCCTGGAGGGTTACTCACTGAAGCCAAGTCATGCATGGCAATAATTCAACAATCCCTACTATCCCAATGATTCCCATAACGATTAGACTTCTTCACAATTATAATCTCATTAACTACACCACCATAATCCTCCTACTAAACCTTGCAAAGTGCCCAATCACGATACTCTAATAAGATTGATCAAGATTATCATACTCTTGATAATTCTAATGTTCCATCAAAATGATCGAAACAATCTTGAACCACAATCTACTATAGGTTCTACTAATTGCAACCATGAAATCAGTTAACTCCAAAGACAAACATTCTATTTAAATCAAATCTCATCAAATTATTCCAAGAAATCAATTTATCACTCAATGAATCTCAAACAACTTGACACATACAATCTCACCAAAATCATCTACTTGACCACAACTATCAAGTTGCCATTATACAACCTAAAAGGCTTTGCAACACGGATTGGTTAATCCTTCCTCAGAAGAAGATATAGATAGAAACAATTTTCAGTACATAGAAAAACGTTTACCACTCACCGTAGACACGAGCCCAAGGAAAAAAGGTCAAATAGCCAAGATCTTGGAAAATAGAAGACGAGACCACAGTTTTGTGCACAAGTCCCATAAGAAGAGAGTATCAAACTTCAGCCGAAAATAAATAAATAAATAAAGCACTGCTTTTGGAAACTTGAGGGATTCCTTTGTGGCAAACCAACAAGGTTAAGCATGCTTCAATAAGCTGCAAGGTACAAAACTTGAATCCAACCGCGAATACCTCTACTACACCCTTTAATTTAACAAAGGACAGAATTTTCTTTAATGGAAACATCACTTTACCAACTTCAAGCAAACGATCCTTTAAGCTCAAATCACATGAATCACTTAAGAACCGATTGAACCTTCCAATACGTCACTCTGCGCAACTAATTTCAGATACCACAATAATTCATGAACTCCCATAGGATTATGAATGCACAACTCCAAACATTTCATTTAACTGACATCACGGAAGACGAACAAATTCCTTTACTTCTAAAAGAATCAACACTACCCTCATCATCTCATACTCAATTTTACTAACCTCATCATTATATATTCTTAGCATGAATCATCATAGCCTACCAGCGCATCATAAACCTTTCCAAAAGAACACAATAACTTATTTCAAAGTGTTTTTTCCAATAAGATTGCAACAATCTTACTAACATCAAGAATAATACACTCTTAACAAGAATCGTTATCGTCTACCCTTCCATTATAAAGCCCTCCAAAATCTCATCAAATAGTTCTATGCTACTTTATCATCCCATCCTCAAATTGAAAGTATTTCAAAACCTTACAACCTCACTACAACAACCGCTTTAAATTAGAGGAGATCTACTACACAATTATAATGATTCTACCAAAACTCTTCCATCAAAGACATAATATCATCTGACAATCCCACCATCATATAAATATAGATCACATTTTAAACCCCATCCATTGCTCTCTTATTGATGTGCAACACCAAGCCTCATTACACAACAATTGCACTTAGCAATTACATACGAACACTAAGTATCCACAAAGATAACTCCAAGACTAATATCCACTAATACAGTAATCCAACACCTTCTGAATTTAACTATCCTAAACGGTTAGATTAATCCATTGAGACCTGTTGATCCAATTTATCCCAAAAGTTTACTAATTTTGTCTCTCTTATTGATCAACCAGTTCATCAAAGTTCCACACCTCTTAGTAACTCTATTGATTCCATTAGGAATAGCCCTATTCATAAACATAGTTCATAAACAACTACAAGAAGACAACATCAACTTGTTCGGTTTCACTTCCAAGGATACTCATACCATATCAATTTATTTGATTACAATCTCTGACTTAACCATAACCCAAGACATTACAAAAGGATTTTAACACCTCCCTTCAGAAAAGAGAGGCATTAAACTTCAACACTTAGAATAATCCAAAAGAATTACATAAAGTCAAAGCTTTCACATGTTAAAGAATTTGCAACATAAAACTTTCATTAACAAGAATACCAAGCAAACAAATGAGACATGTTTCACAACAAGACAAAACTCCCGCAAAGGGACCAACCATGCAAATCCACAATGCTCACAGGTAGCAAAAGTGTTTCAATAGTCCGAAAAACAATAATTGCTTCAAAGAACAGGTAGAAACCAATTGAAAACCCTCAACTGCAATAAACCACGAGCCCAAGATAAATTCATCCACCACCACAGGATAAGATTTGACCAAATTCAACTCAAGGAAAAGAGAAACTTTTCTAAAGGACTCATTCCTAACCTCTGAAACTAAGTTGCTCAAGGAAAAATCCTTCACCATTTCATTACCACGAATAGTGATATAACCTGGCCATGCCAATGGCCACACCGCGATCTCTATCTCTCGACATCAACTATCACCACACATAACAATCATATAATCAAATCGTAGGCACAAAAGATCATCTCAAAACACGTACAAAGTCAAACATTAAGCACACATTCAACTATGATAACCGACAGAAACGTAGATGCAATGCAAACCCCATTCCCACCTACAGTGCTTAGTGTGTCAAAATTAATATTTCGTTAACCACGGACCTATAGCCTGCTCTGATACCAACTTTAACACCCCAGCCAAACAATGACCTGGAATACTACCCAACTAGAAGTAAAGCAATGTTAACTAATTGCGTTATACAAAATTTCGGCAGAGCCTCCTTTGTTTATCTTTCTAAATCAGAGATTTCACACGCAGTATCGATTATAATAGACAATCCTCAAGTAATGAGTTCAATGCTAAGCAAATAGATTAAAGATTACTAAACCATTCATGGATATAATACCTAGAGAAAGACCATGAGCATCATAAATATTCTAAACTCTTATTACAATTAAAATCCAAGGGTAATAATCAAATGGTACTTAAATAGTCCTTGCGTCTTATGTTTAATTTTTCTTCCTTTATTTCCATTATGGGTGGAACGTGCAAGTGCAACAAGACTAATCCTTCTTTTTCCCCATGCATGCCAACCTCATAACGGTATCTAAAAAAACAACAACAACAAGAGTGAGTCCATCGACTCAGCAAATATAATAGATAGTAACAAGAACATTCATGAACATCACTTCACACATTCATCCATCAACCATATAAATAAGCCATGCTATACAAGATGATAAAAAATCTCTTTATCTCTTTCTCTTTTGCATTTTACAGGTAATGCAAAGTTTGCATCCATCGATGCACACCCATGCCTGTACCATCTGGTACAGGAACCAATTGCCCATACTCCACAAGTATGTGGACCTTTAGCCCGTCATGTCTTCAACATGACGGGGACCTCGGCGCTTAGTCATCTCGTGACCAAGACTTCAATAGATTAACATGATGCATATGCATGAATGTCTTAATAACATAAATCTTTCATTCACATTATCCATGCACCAGAAATACACATGAACACGGTAAATGGCAATCACCCATAAACAACACCAATACATCCTTACCATAACCATGAACACATATATTCATATTATAGATCAAACATCGACATTCCACACTATCAATTTTTTAAACCATCATTATACTTGCCTTAACTGCGAGAAAACGAGGGACATGCAGAAGGTGCCGCCTCTGGGATCCGTCCTCCACCTGAATAATAACTATAATATTTGCTAAGATAACAGTAGCGGACCTTTTCCCAAATAAGAACAATCACGAACTAATAAATTCGTCTAACTTGATTCCAATTCCCAAATCCTACAGGTCATCCCGCCTACCTCTATGGGCAGTCAACTTCAAAAATTCATATCTATTGGTACAGGAGTCTGAATAGGGTTTTCTTAGAATTGCTGGAAAGATAATTAAATTATCTAACTAAACCTAGTTGGTGAGGCTCCCTGATTCGGCCATCTTCCACCCGCACCATCCAATTTTCTAAAACATCAATTTCACATCGGGTCCTCTGGACAGAGCACTAAAAATGCCATAACTTCCAGCCCGAGTGTCCGAATCATGATTTCTTGACCTTCCTAAAAATAGAAGACAGTTATCTACAACTTTAATAATATGGAGATCCTCTGATTCTCCCATTTTCTAATCGCCCAGTCCAATCTAGCATAATCTGACAGAAATCTCCCAATCTGCAGAACAGTCTTACAAGAAAAATCATACCTTCTGCTAAAAAGGTCCTATCGATGCGTTCTAGCACTTCATGGAAAGATAAAGATGTCCTCTACAACTCTCTAGGAGAAGTCCAGATCTTATTTGATACGGGGTCGCCCGATCTTCTCGACGTAGGATCAAGATACTCACGTGGAATTTATGAATCGTAGTGATCCCCCGTTGCCAATGCAAGAGTTAGCACTCTATAATTCGCCCAATCACACGTGTTGAACTTCACGACCACCAGATGAAGTTCTATCGCGCTCCCAATTCCTAGCGGAAAGGTTGAACGATCTTGATTTTTGACTAACTCCCAATTCCTTCAATGTTGGTTCAGCCAACAGAAAGAACAAGAGTATTTTTTTAATCAAAAGTGGTTCCCTTTACAATGGGGGTCTACCCCTCAATATATAGTCTCAGCCCAAGGCTATCCAACACTAAACTTCCCATGTGGTACTATTCACGCGCACTGTAGCACGATTACTGTTCATGGGTTGTACGGTTACTGTTCATGGGCCTTGTACTGTTCACGATACTGTTCACGTCCTGTTCACGGTACTGTTCATGGCCTGTTCATGGGCTGAATTCTGTAGCTCATATCCTTGATCTCCATCCATCGCTGACTCTTCAAACCTGAGCACAAGTAAAATATTGTTTTTAGGTAGTATGAAATTCTCATTTAAAATTAATGACATATTCATTAAGGAGCAAGTTCACCTGAGATTGTAGTTTCTTGGCTCGTGCTCTTGTTATTGGTCCTGTTATTGAAGTCTCATTACTAGCTTTGGTATTTCTATCGATGTCCTCATCATCCTCCCCTTCTTCAAGAAAAGTCGTCCTCGGTTTTTGATAGCCTGAAATTGTACTAAGCAAAGAATACAACGTATATGCATGGTATATATATTTGTCATCAACACTTCTTTTGCTTAGCATATCAAGAATATCTGAAGGCTTAGTAAATAAAAGGAACAACACATATGCATGGTATATGTATGAATCAATTATTGTGTCATTCTCACAATTTTGCACAAACCAATTGATAATACAACAGCTATCAAATGCATACATTGCAATGTTTTCATTCACACAATTCTCCCTCCCATAAGAAAAAGTCGTCCTCGACTTTGCGAAGTACGTGGACAAGTCATTAATGGGCAAAACCAGATCAAACGGTTCAAATATGGAAGAGAAAATTTTAAGTGCCTTCCTTGCTTCAATCAAGCTTACTCGATTATTTGTACATGATGGCTCATCGAAAAAAGAACAAGTAGGCACAAGAAATCTTATTAAACAGCAAGCACTATTGTTAAACCTCATCTCATTGTGATCAAGACATGGTATAAAAGATTGTTTGTCCAAAATATGCAATTTCAACTCAGCAAGCTTATCACATGTAATGCATATTCGATAAACATAAAAGTTGTCATCTACACCATAATCTCCTATCAAATTGAACTTGTATGTGTAGGCATAGGCACTAACTAGTGATTTTAAACATGAAATTTCAGCAAGATTCTCAACCACACTAGATAGCTCTCTAGGATCAACAAACATGATATAGTACAAAGAATCACTAGGAGATATTCGAGTAAGAACTTCCTTATGAGTAATCAATTCCACATTATGTAAATTGAGCAAAGAAATTTCAGAATATGGAATTTTCATTCGCACATATGAGTTCTCACAAGTACTCACCGTTTCACAATTAATTTCAGCACCAATATTGTTACCTTTGTTGTTCTCCTCAGTTGATGTTGGTGTTGTAGGTATTAAATCATCATGATGTAACAACGGGATAGCAAGTACTTTATCTTCAATCGTGGTTATCTCCTCATCTTTGACTTCCAATGATGCCGGTTGTTGAATGTTTAATTCCTCATCTTCAATTTCAACCTGCACAATGTGAGAAACAACACTAGAAGTAGATATTAATGTGTTAGTTCCAAAATCAACCTCACTTTGTCTATCTTCTACTTCCATCTTTTCTTTTGGTGTATCTCTCACACTCTCAATTTGGATGCTCTCAAACTCATATATGGTGGAATCACACAACTCACTCTTTTTAACACTCTCACTCAATTTGGCTATGTGGCTCTCATTCTCACATGGGTTTTGATGCATCTCAAGTGTTGTTTGTAGCAATGGGCCAGCAGTACATGTCTTCTTGACCGAAGGAAAGTCCCATGCTCGGTCATCTTCTCATGTGTCACACTTGTTGAGGCATAAGAATTGAAGTATGGACTTGGATGAAACTGTGGTGTACGCATATCCATAAGTCTCTTCTCCTCCTCAATAGCACAATTCACAAGATCATGCGTGCTACTAAAATATTTATATTGAAGTGTAGTAGCGATCTTATAATTCAAGCCTCCTTTGAAGTATACCTGTTCTTTTATTGCACTAGTGACACCGACACGTCGCAATGCACGCTTTAGCTCATTATAGTAATCTTGAACAGTGTTACTCCCTTGTGTGATGCTCTCCACATGGTGAAGCAATTCCCGCTCATAATAGGTTGGCACAAATTCGGTTCTCATGATCACCTTCAAATCTGACCAAGATCTAATGAATCGTTTTCCAGATAATTGTTGCCACCAACTATAAGCATAGTCTCTAAACTGCATAGTGGCTTGCATCACTTCTTGGTCTTTGGGAAGCTTCAAATCTAAACTCTTTCTCCAACCGCCATTCCCACTCAAGATACTTCTCTGGATCTTCACTTCCATAGAACGGAAGAAACAAATTGTTGGGATTGGAATCGCACCATGAGGTACGAAATACTTTAGATTCATTCCTCTTTGTTCACACCAAGAGGATCGAATTGTTGAATATCCTGTCATGGTTAGTTATGCAACATGTATATATGTGGAAATCACTCAATCTCACTATTTTCTCTCCCAAGTAAAGTTCTTACCCTTCCAAGTGAATGAAAGCCAATAAAAACTTACACTTGGTGGAAGTGACAACAACACAGTGATGATCAAGCGAATTTAAGAGTGTTCACTACTTGCATAACAACGGTTATATGGTGGAGCTTGGCATGGGAGTGTATATCCTAGCAATCTGAAATTCTTGATGTTGTAAAGTTAAGTAATAATCCAAGCTAGAATACTTTGCCTAAGTGCTGATCCAAAAGATTTAAGTGAAGTATATGAACGCACACGCAAAGATTAATGTGACTCGATGCAAACAAAGGAATGAGCTAACTAGAGGCAATCTGAAATTAAAGATTAGATAGCTCGTTTTGCACCAAGTACTAGGAGAGACGCTAGCCAATTGCAATGATATGAATGTAAGGGCATGAGATTGCTCAAGAGATTAAATTACACAATCTGAATTTATGGATTAAGAACTCACCCAAATTCGGCCAATGCTTTTTCTTTCTTTCTTTCTTTCTTTCTTTCTTTCCTCCACTGTTTTTTTTGCTCAACTTCCTTTTTTTTCTTTCAAAGGCCAAACTAGGTTGAATTGTTCTTTTGGTTTTGCACAGGTCACAAATATTCAGCAAGGTGTAAAGTACTAAAGAGCAGCCCTAGATGCAATATTCAACAGCTAGTCTCAATTGATGAAAAGAATATTAGTAAGATTTTTTTTTTGGATTTTGGATTGGACACAAAAATTTGGCTACGCAAATAAACACGAACGATCAGCACCTAAACAAAATTTCTAATGGATCAAAACCTAACAAAACTCACAAAATTAACAGATGCAAAAACTAGGGTTTGGTTAATTTTTGTTGCAATTTTCAGTTTAATGGACTATAGGACAAAAATAAATCAATCTAAAAGTAAGGGTAAATAATCCTACCGAGTAAACCGCGCTCTGATACCAAGATGATACGGGGTCGCCCGATCTTCTCGACGTAGGATCAAGATACTCACGTGGAATTGATTAATCGTAGTGATCCCCCGTTGCCAATGCAAGAGTTAGCACTCTATAATTCGCCCAATCACACGTGTTGAACTTCACGACCACCAGATGAAGTTCTATCGCGCTCCCAATTCCTAGCGGAAAGGTTGAACGATCTTGATTTTTGACTAACTCCCAATTCCTTCAATGTTGGTTCAGCCAACAGAAAGAACAAGAGTATTTTTTTAATCAAAAGTGGTTCCCTTTACAATGGGGGTCTACCCCTCAATATATAGTCTCAGCCCAAGGCTATCCAACACTAAACTTCCCATGTGGTACTATTCACGCGCACTGTAGCACGATTACTGTTCATGGGTTGTACGGTTCTCGTTCATGGTCTTGTATCGTTCACGATCATCGCTTCACGCCCCGCTCACGGTACTGTTCATGGCCTGTTCATGGGCTGAATTCTGTAGCTCATATCCTTGATCTCCATCCATCGCTGACTCTTCAAACCTGAGCACAAGTAAAATATTGTTTTTAGGTAGTATGAAATTCTCATTTAAAATTAATGACATATTCATTAAGGAGCAAGTTCACCTGAGATTGTAGTTTTTGGCTCGTGCTCTTGTTATTGGTCCTGTTATTGAAGTCTCATTACTAGCTTTGGTATTTCTATCGATGTCCTCATCATTATTTCCCACGAAACTACCCCAAAACAGCCGTCCAACGAAATCTGTCCTAGCAGTCCAGAATACCGACATTGAAACAACTAGTAAAAAAATGCATCTAATTGGGGAACAACGGGGATTACCCTTGACGAACCGCTGTAGATTACGATGAACACCCTACGAACTCCTCCTCTTCTCCTTTTCCCCTTTTCCCCTTCCTCTTTCCTTCCTCCGGATCCAATCGCCTCGCTGCACTTGATCTCCCTTCTTCGTTCGACCGGCAGCCAAAGGAAGATTTTTCCCACCGGTAGAAGAGCTTAAATGGGGGAGGGAGAGGGGGAGGAACTGTTGGAGAGGGCGCACAAGGGGCTGGGAGGGGCAGCGCAATGGGGGCAGGGGAGGGGCGGCTAGGGTTGGAGGGGGGTGGGCGCCTCTCCCCCCTCTTTGGCTGGTTTCCCTTTGGGCCAGGCCCAGGTTGCCCGGAAAATTCGGAAAACCCCCCAAAAAATTATTTCATTCTTTCCTTTAAGGTCCCCCCTCTCCAATTAAACAATTATTTCCCGAAAGACTTTTGGGATATTACATGGCTGTAGTCATAAACCCAAATGGAGAGTTCCACTGCGGACAATGATTTTTTATTTCTCTTATCACTTCGGAATTGAGGTCTCGCGAAAGGAACGGATCCATAATCAACGAACTTGTCAGCTGCACAAGCAATACTTGAATGGCAATCGTGCACCATCCAAGTATAGCTTGTGCAGCCTGATAAGTTCATTGATTATGGATCTGTTCCATTTACGAGACCTCGATTCCGGAGTGATAGAGCAATAAAAAATGCAATGTTACCATTTAAGTCCAAATGCAATGTAGATCTTTTGTAATTGTGTATTTGTTAATGGATATTTTATTTCATTTCAATTAATTGATTTGTGAAATGGATGCTTTATGTTTGTGAAATGAAGTGCGATGTGAATTGGATGTTTTATGTTTGTGAAATGAATTGAGATGTGAATTGTATGTATACATGTACATGTTTATCTGCTTGTTTCAGAGGGCATGACTAGCATTTCCTGAGGCTAGCCAATAAACAGGAATAGATTTAGGGGTACAAAAGAATATTATAGACGGTTTTTAGCTAAAAACCTATAATATATCTATATCACAGACGGTTTTTATCTGTGATATTTACACCACAGACGGTTCAAAAACCGTCTGTGATAACCTTCGATTATCACTGACCCATAAATTTAGACGGTTCAGAAAACCGTCTGTGATGACGTTTTTGAACCATCTGTAATTAGGCTTTCTGTAGTAGTGCTTGCTCTGTTCGGTTTGTCTGCTCAGTTTTCCAGTGAGCTTTCAACCTGTCGGATCCCGGAGCAACAACTCCAGAACCCTCTGTGTAAATCGCACTAGTCTAGGATCAGCTAGTGCACACAGTGATAACAAAGACAAATATCATGCATAATGACAAACTTTATTTAACTAAATATGGGCCTGATGGCCAAAGTTTACATCCATGGCACATAAGCCGAAATTAAATATAAGCAACGGAAGGAAAAATCGAAGCGGAAGAAGCCCACTGAGCCTGCCCATAGGCAAACGACAGTAAAACGTGGCCTATACGTTCTGATCCTCACCGAAGTCGAAGCTGTCCTCTGAAAAATGATGAATTGAGCAACATGAGCATATAAAGTACTCCACAAGTTACAACGGAATGTTTAACAGAGTTAATGCATGCATATGGATTGACAAAGGAAGGCATAGTAAGGTTAGTTGAGCATAAAGCGAAATTGAAGTAAATATTGTAAGTAGATTCAAAAGCTGAATTTGATTCAATAGATAGAAACAAGATTTTAACAAAATAAAATCGTTAGTGCAGGCTCCGAACAAACACCAACCTATCCACGGGCATCCCACATGGATCATCTTTTCCAAAAAGATCTCATATGGATTCCATGCATCCATGAAAAAACTTTACTCAGCTTGCCCATGACCGTGGGCATGACTATCGAGGATAGATTATATACTCTGCAGAGGTTGTCAGCTTTACCCATAAGACATGATCATCCCATATTGCCACCGGATAAACACACTTCCTTAGGTGTGCGGCGAGGAGATCATGACAAGGCCTTTACAATGCAAAGCCTTTAACCTGGCAAACCCAACACTGAGGTTTCACCACAACTTGAATCCACAAGTTGGAGCCCCCTCTTGAGCCGAGTGAGACTTCTCATGGCCTACGCCACGCTCGCTTTCAACCTACAGCGAGACTCAGGTTGGGACCTGCAAATTAACCAGCCAGGGCTGTCCCATACCAGCCTTGTGGTAGTACGATAGGATTTTACAATAGTTGCTCACAGACTGGTCCTTAACTGACTTAGGCTCAAACCACATACCCCTTGTGCTTGGCAATCAACATTGTGTCACCAAACAACAATGCATCCCAGCAAGTACCCACCACCTAACCATTTGTCTAAGTCTAAACCAAGTTTTTATATTTTGTTTGAAAACATTTCGTAATCATTCCTGACTCACCAAAGTCAAGAATACATTTGAAAAACTTATCATTTTATGTGAAACAAATCTTCCCACCCAAATTATTCTAAGCATGGCTAAGCAATTCTATAAAATGTCCAGTTAATACTAATGTATCAACTAGTTTTCCATCTAGGGTGACAAGGCATAGAAAGTTCAATGTCAAATTTGGCCATAACAAAGGAATTGGGTATAACTAAAATTTAAATCGAATTTAATCTAGGTTTGAATAAAAGTACGCATGCATAATAATTTAAAAACAACATAAATAATTTAAATTACTGGGAGAAACATGATCAAAGGTGTAATTTGACTTGCTTGAAGACATGGTGCTGCGAATCATCGAAATCGAACTCTTCGGAATAGTCGTAGTCTACACGCGAAGAACCAAACAAAATAAATTCAAATAAAATCCAAAAATTATAAAATATATACTGCCAGATAGATTATGATTTTAGATGAATTTAGGAGAAAGAATCAATGGATTCAGAGGTCGTATGAGGGAGAACCAATATTTGGAAGTTTTGGACATGACATGAAATGATAACAACATCCGAGAATTACTTTTTGAAAAGTATTATGTCGGTAGGCTGCGAGGTGGCTGGCAAACAGGCAAAATAGAATCCTGGAAATGAGGTGAACGTGGTGACACGGGTACGGAGGAGAGGAACGGCAGCAATCACCGGCGGTGAGGGAAAAACGGTAGTGATGGCGTGGTTGCGACAACAACAGGTTGGAGAGAGATAGTGCCGGTTATGTAATGTGGAGATGTAGGGTCAGCACGGAGTAGAACACGGTATGGTGAAGCTAGCAAAATTATCGACTAAGCTGAAAGTTCGTCGGACACGATACAATCGACGTTTGAACAACGCCGGTAGAAAAACAGGAAAAACTTGATATCTTGGTGCTCGGTGAAGCGAATCTAAAACCACTTGGAAGGTAGCTACCTGGGATAGTTTGGCACGATATGACGTGAATGGATTAGGGAAAAACACCACCAGATAGATGGGGCACGAGATGCCATTGGCATACATGGCGAGATGTGGAATTTGTGTGGCTTTTCGGGGAAAAGGAAGAAAGCATGGCGTAGAATGCGGCGAGACAAGTCTACGAAAAATTATGACATGGGCTAAAGCTTACCGGAGGCGACGAATCGACGTCGGGAGTCAAAAATGGCTGTTTTCACGAAAAGCTCAATTTCTGGCAATAGGCTCCACGAAAAATTGAATAAAAATAGATAATTTTCTTAGAGGCTAGTACACGATATGACGTGAACAAAAATCAAAGTGCTCACCGAAAAAGGGGTGTACGCGCGAAGGCACGGTTTTAGTGTCTGGCTCGATAAGGTCGACGAGGACTTGGGGAATCTTTAGGTGATAACAACGGAAGCATGACGTAGAATGCATCGAGGTGAACTCAACGGTACAAACGGCTCGGCGAAAGGACATCGGATGGTGGCGAAACTCAGTGGAGAAGACATTCGGCGACTGGCAGATTGATATCAGCGTTCCGGGAAAATGGAGAGGAGTTAGCGGGTGAGGTTTGTAGCGAAATGTATAGGAGAACACAGGGGACGCAATGCTCACCTCGGTTGTAGCATGGTTGTCCTGCAGCGAGGAGAGAAGCGATGACGCAGTTTCGCCACGGTGCTCCAGCGATGCTCCAGCGAAGGCGAGGGAAGCACCATGTAGAACACGCGAAGGCGAAGTTGGTGGTTTGGTCAAAACTAGCGGAACTCCACTATAGGTGGCACAAACGGCTGAGCAACGCTTCTCAGTTGACAAAAGAAAAACGACGATTGTGGAGAGGAGGAAGGGAGAGAGGATTTTAGATTTTTGGGGATGACTAAGGATGAGGAGGGGCACCTGTTGCTCCCTTTTATAGGGGCGGAGGTGGACGGGAGAGGGAGATCAAACGACGATGTCAATTAGAGCAATGGTTTCATTTTCGTGTAAATGAGCATAAAGAAGGAGGGAAACAGTTGGGAATGGAGGAGGCTTGAAGAGAGGAAGTGAATGTAGTTGATTGCACAAAACATCGTGATGGATTTCATGAGGAATGAAAGCTTCAAAGAAATGGCCATGGTGGCATTGCTCTGAACGTAACTCTTCATGAAGAAGACGAAGCGAGGAGAGAGAAAATAGAAATAAAATAATATATATTTTTCCCAAAAAATAAAATAAAATAAATTCGAAAAGAAATTCAAGAAAATTCTACAAACATCCTTGGAACCCGAAAAGATTAAATAAAATAATTTCAAATTTATTTGAAGTTTATTTTAACCATTTAAAATATTTTTATTTTCTAAGATTTAATTTATTCCAAATAAATTTAAACAAACTCAAAATTTGAAAAGAGGATAGAAATGGATAGATTGGAAATTTTTATAATTTAGAAATTTTAATGGGTTCATTCGGAGTTAAAATGAAGAAATACGGGCTTTTGGAAGTTTGAAACTAAAGAAAAAGGAAAAAGGAGATTTTTTGAATTATTTTTGAACTAAAAAAATCAGATTATGATGTCATCAGGGGAAATGATTTTTAAAGGAATTATTTTTTGTGGAAAAAGGAATTTATGATGTTAGGGTGACATTAGTAAGGATTTTGATTTCCTGGCCGAATTAGTTTTCAACAGAAAAGGGGTTTTATTCACTGACAGGTGGGACCGGCTTTTGTGGACTGGATCCATGGACTGGGGAGAAGGCTGAGGTGGCACGCGGCTGACGTAGCACTTACGTGTTCAGTGTACCTTGGCGCGACGCTTGGGAATGCTCGGTGGTGGCCGGTGACGAGGATGCAGGGGCAGCGGAGTGATGGCATTGGGGGCGGGGCTCTTCGGCAGTGGATTCGCTTGGCGAAGGGGCGGGGGATGCGCGCACGGGCCTAGCGAAGGTGGAGGTGACGAACAGCTGTCGGTTACACCGAAGTTAAGGTCGGCGCAAAGGCGAGTAAAGAGGGAGGTAAGTGGGGATTAAAGTGGGGAAATAGTGGAGGTTGAATGCGGGAGTGAAGAGGGCACTCAAATGTGCATTAGCTCAGGACTTAAATGAAGAACAAAGACCGAATTAAAAACTCGGGTGGGACATCAATAGCAATGGTGGAAGGTTGAAGAAGGCAAGGAGCAAGAAGAGGCTGACAGCCGGGGTTGGGCTGTCGAAAGAGAGAAAAGAGAGGAGAATGCACGGATGGTCGGATGAGCGACATGGCGCATGGAGAAGATCAAGGTCATCGGATTGAAACGAAGTGGGTAGCTGAGATTAAACCGGGCGAGGATGGATTGAATCAGGGAGCGACACGTGTTGGCCGAGGAGAGAGGCTGAGGATTAAATTTGATTTATATTTTCAGAAACATTAGGAAGGTTTAAAAATACTTAGAAAACAGGAAATAAAGTCTAAAAGTTTCGAAAAAATTCACATAAATTCTTGGGAATATTTTAGACTTAGGAAAAATATTTTCAACTTAAAGTTGGTCTTTTAATTTTTATAAAAATACTTTTTAGCTTTGAAATTGATTTTTTTAAAGCCAGAAAAGCACAGAAAATATAGATAAAAGCCAAATGTTTTTAAAATAGTTAATTTTAAATAATATTTTTATTTAAATCCAAAATATCTTTTACTTAATAATATTTTTAAGTTTTCAATTAAATTACTTTTAAGAAAAGCCTTTTGAAAAGCTAAAAATAGGTAGATAAAATCTCCAAAATTTAGGCAACCCAAGAACACTTGATTTTATTTTAAATTAAAATAATTTTTAAATTTTTTTACTGAAAATTTTAAAATAAACAGTTAGGCTATTACACAACCTTAGTCTTCATAGCTCAGTAGCTCTTGGAGAAAAAGGGTTAAGTGGATACTTGGGGAGATTTTCAAGGCACCATTCACCCCCCCTCTATTGCATGTCCGGTCCTACAAATTACTTAAACTCCCATTTTAAACCAGAAGACAGATCTTTCATCGTCTGGTTAATAGATTTAATAATTTAATATCTTTTAATCTACACATGCAATTATACTAAGCTATGGTATTTTTAGAATCTACAGGAAATTATGTACCACTTTCTAGTTATACCTAAAATTCAATTCTACTATTAAATTAGTCAAATTAATAATTTACCATGACTGCACCCAGCAACAACTCGGTACTGGATAGCAACCTTCCAAAATTCATAACTTCTATTGTAATTATCTAAAAACTGTACTCTTGCCTTTCTAGAAACCATACGAAACTACGTACATTGTTCATGTAGACCAAATTCCAAATTAGATAATTTACTATTTTTAATTAATAGATTAATATGAGTCACCAAAACATTATAAATTTACCAGACAGAAGAATTACAAACTCATAACTCAAAATCTATCCATTCGATTGACATGAATAAAATTTCTATAGAAAGTTATCAAAATTCTCTAAACCTTTCTAGTAGATGAAATTCCCAAATTATGCCCTGAGATTACCCTTCAACATATTACAACCATAGAAGAAATTAAACTAATATACTAATAAATCCCCCTGATGAACACTCGCTATCCCTCTCGAATCTAGATCGTAATCTCTAATTAAAATAATTGAAAAAATAGAGGGAAAATATCTAGGTCAATATCCAAATGACAAACATCCAAAACCACAATCTCTTCCTCATGATCACACGAACCTCCTTGCACTGCTTGTCGTTGATCATCCTACAAACATCCCATGAACAGCTTGTCATCATGTCTCCTCCACATGGTCATATGAACCTCCTTGCACCACTCATGGATCATTTTTTATCAGCACCACCATCGTAGCAATGCTTATACCAGTATCCACACATCCTAGGGTGGAACACTTTGTGCCGATGTGCTAGCATTAGTGCACATAGCTAGCATTTCTTAGGGTAGCTGCTAGGGTTTTGATGTGTTGTGATGCATGCCCAAAAGCTAGCACACCTCACCTTATATAGAGCATGCTTATTGGATGCCTAACTAGGGTCCCATTAAGGTACTAAGCCCCACGGATCATATCCGTATCGAGTTACAAACAGATCGTATTTGAGCTAGTGTGTTCCAGTCCATTAAGTGTGTGACCATGTAGGTTCATATACATCGGTCATCACTTGGAATCTCCTTTCCAATCTGCAAGTTAGCAGCGGTCCCTTGCAATACATAGTGACCCTGAAAAACACATAAAGATCATATCAAATGAATGTATTCATTGTGACACCACACCATAATAGTGTCATCCTATAATAGTGTAACACCATGGCCCAACATTGTGCCTAGAATGCTACTACTATCATACTTGTAAATTCCATTTCGAAGGCCATTCCAATTTGTCTCTTGGTATGGAATGCACCGGTACCAGTCCATTCCGGTGTACCATTTTGGATTTTAAAATTTAATAATAATAATATATATTTGTTCATAAGTATATATAAGTAATTATATGCACAAATAATTTTACATAGAATCTCACTTTAAATACATAACCATACCATAAAAATGAGGGGTCACTTGATGCCATGCCACCAATGCGCAGTTAATGCACTTGTGCTCCAGCTAGGAATCCCTACTAGTAGGAGGCAGTAGCTGCCCTACTCCTCACTATCTTGGAGTCTTTCAGTGTGCTTCCAAAGGTTTTTATGTCCATCCCACAAACAATACACAAGAAAAAAATCCAACAAAATAAAAACTTTAGCAAAAGCAACTTCCAAATAAGGCAAAGCAACTATGTTATTAATAATATGAAGATTAACTTGTGGCTGTTGATAAAGGGATAGCATTTTACAAGCAATGCTATTTATTCACCTAAGATTTAAGACTCATGGTACCCTAAGGGGCTAGTTTAAACTAGGCTAGATACTTCCTCTTGTCTCCCACGAGGTGCTTCTTGGGTGGTGGCTCAATGTCATTCTCTCCCTACACTGAGGAGCTGTCATTTCTAGTGTGGATCTCTGCTAACTCCTCCTCTACCCTATGGAGCTGATAGGTGATAAAGCTAAGCTTGTTTAAGGTGGACTGATACAGATAGTCCAAGGACTTGGTGAGTTGCACCTAATGAACAAGTTGGGGTCATCCTCATCCTTCATGGTCATGGAGAACTTGTACAAGCTGGTGGGGTACTTGCTAGGATAGTACCAAAAAGCAGTGTCCCATAACTCCACCCCGTAGATGTCCCTTAGCTTGAGGAATGTATCGGTGAGCACCTCCCATGCAGAGCCCTCGATATCGGTGAGGAATGTATCCTAGGGCTGTGGAGCATCGAAGGTGTGGAATGTAACTTCATCTCCTATGTTTATGAAGATGAGCACCTCCACTCTCCATCATTCTTGGTTACCGTAGGACTGAACGTACCATTGGTAAATTGGTCGTGCCTTAAACTTCAGCTATTGAAGGAGCTACCATAGGTAGGTGGCTAATTGTCCACCTTGGACTCTGTGGGAAATCATGGTGGGGGTCTCGGCCATCTATGATTTTTCAGAAGAAAAGAATTAGAAAACAACTTTAATAAGAGGGCATAGTTAAGTAAAAGGAGGGAGATAAGTTTTTACAAGGTTTTTGAGATTATATTTTCTAATAAAATATGTCCCTATGGTGAACCAGTTATACTCTATCTACGATCATGCCTTAGAGTCATTACAGCTCTGATACCATCTTTGTTGGACTCAAAAACAATACCTTTGGATCCTCTATGTCAATCGCACTAGTCTAAGAAAAGCTAGTACACACAGTGGTAATAGGGATATATATCATGCATAATGACATACTTTATTAATTAAAAGAAATACGTGCCTTATAGCCAAGTTTTATGTCTTCACAGCCCATTGGCCAAATATAAAGGTAAATAGCAATGGAAACTAGGTAAATAAAGCGGTTGTCGGGACCCCGGATTTCCGAACCCAGACCCTCTGTGTATTACTGCTCTAGTCCCAGATCAAAGCTAGTGCACACAGTTAAACAGAAATGAATACATAACCAGCAATGCTTTATTACAATATTAAAGAGTACAGACCGAAAGGTCTCATTATTACAATTGAGGTTTCAAGACCTCGCACACACGAAACACAGCGGAAGCAAAAGATAAACTCGGTGAAGACCCATCAGTACACCACAGGCAATTAACTGGGGAAGCGCAACCTAGAACTCCTGGAATCCTTCGTCAAATCCACTCGCGAAGAAGTCGTAGTCGCCTTCTTGAGCTTCGTACTCCTCTGGTTATTATTTTTCAGTGTAGCATGTGAGTACATAAAGTACTCCGCAAGTCTTGGGAAAAATGCAATAGATGTAAGGCTTGACAAAGGAAGGCTATATGGTTCTTTTGCACAAAGCAACATTTTCAATCAATTACTTCTAATTATTTTCGAAGGCATCAATTTAATAAAGTAAATGTTTTAGCAGAAACTATCATCAACTTTCTAGTGAAGGTTCCATCTACCAACACTAGCCAACCAATTACAATTGGTCAAGTTTAAAACCGCGGGTTCCATCCACCGTCTCTGGCTCCAATTGCCAGGATTCCCTTCCAAGAGTTCCCTCCACTCTCGGAATACAAAAACTTTGATTTTAAAACCAAAACCAGAAATCTACCATGTGAATGCATTCCTTGCCCGCCCTTGACCGTGGGCACGGCTATTCGAATAGTTTTACACTCTGCAGAGGTTGTACAACTTTACCCACAAGAGATAAATTATCTTAAAAGTCAACACGCTTCCTTTGGCATGAGACCCAGATAAAATATCACAAAGCCTTTACCTTACTCTAATCTAGCTAGATACCACCACGAGGTTTCACCGCAGGTAGGCTAACTACCCGAACCGAAGCCCCCTCTTGCGCCATATGAGTACAGTAAATCCCTGTCCCTCACTGTGAATAATCAGTCCATCCCTGGCACCCACTTTCCACTGGTGGCACCTAAACTAGACTATCATAAGTTAGTCAGCTAGGTCGTACCCATATAGACTTGTGGTTGTACGGTTAATGCTCAGTCTGGACAAACACAAGCGTCGGTCCTTAATTGACTAGGGTGGAACATACTCTTAACAAGATCTCGTGCTTGCTGCACCAACCCAAACCAACCATCCACCCTAATCTAAACCAATTTCCACATTTTATTTTATTTTAAAAGAACAGTGGCAACTCCAATTACCACTAAATTTACAAAAACAAGGGTATTACCATAATTCATAATTTCCCAATTGCAAAATTTATGAGGTACTCAATAGCATGGCTAAGCATTGTACTACCATTCTAATAACAACAATTAAATATATTACTCTCATTAATGAGCCAAAGGAATTTCTAGGGTTTCAAAGGTACATGGCAATCAACTTCAAGTGAGGGCATAACAAGGTTGGATTTAACAATGCCCTAAGATTTGAACTAATATTTTATATAATTAGCAATGCACATAATTTGAAATAATTAAAACATTTCAAAATCATAGGTTCAAGATGATCAAAGGAGACTTGCCTTCTTGTGCACTGGTTGGTCCCTCTTGCTGCGGTTCGACAAACTCTTCGGCGACGTCGTGTTCTACGCGCGAAACGATAAAACAAACAAAATAAATTCAAGTAAAATTCAAATGAACTCCAAAAACTGTAAAACCAGAACCAAAAGATAGAGCTCAATTTTAGATGAATTTAGGAAAAAGAATCAGGTTAATCGGAGTTCAAATGAAGGAGAACGAGCGATCAAAGTTTGCTGGGCGAGAAAATGCTGGAAAATAGCAAAAGTTACTGTTCACCCGAGAGCAGCACTTTTGGAGAGAAGGCTAGCGTCGACAAGAGGAGGCATGGGTGGTGAATCTAACTAGCAAAATGGGTTGCTAGGGACCCAAGGCACACATAGGAAGCGACGGCACGCCAAACGGAGAACGATGACGGCACGAGCGGCTACAACGACATGGTTAGGAGAGAAGAATAAAACCCGGGCATGAAACATGGAGAAGTAGGATGAGCACGGGGTAGAACACGGATTGGTGAAGCTAGGAAAATTGTTGACTACCGGAGACGACGCAAACAACGTTTGAACAACGTCGGGAAGGAAAAAGCAAAATCTTGATATCTTGGTGCTCGGTGAACGAAATCTAAAATCATTTGGAGGGTAGCTACCTGGGATGGTTTGGCACAATGTGACGCGAACGGATTGGGAAAAACACCAACGGATAGATGGGGACACGAGATGCCATTGACGGCCATGGCGAGTTTCGGAGGCAAAAATTTGTGGAGGCTTTTCGGGGAAAAGGAAGTGAGCATGGCGTAGAACGCGATGAGGCAAGTCTAAGAAAAATTACGACAAGGGCTAAAGCTTACCGGAGGCGACGAATCGACGTCGGGAAGCGCTCTTGACCTAGATTGGGGAAAACTCGATTCCGGGAGATTGGCTACACCAAAACCAAATTAGCTTGGCAAGAAGGTAGATGGCATATGTTGGCACAATGTGACGCAAAAGGATCACAGAAAAACTCACCGAATAGCTCGAGACGCGACGAGCAAATTCGGGACCGAAGGGCCTCGATGCCAACGGCGTCCTGACCTTTGAGGGGACTTGCCACCACTTAGGATGGGTTTAGAGGGGTCAAGGGGTCGTATTTATAGGCTTCGAAGAGGTAGAAACCGGCTCCAATTTGCGGATTTCGGTTTAGAGTCCGTTTCAGAAAATCGGAGATAAAAGGCAAATGGATGAACGAAATGGAAAGAGGTCAATTGGGATGGATTCCTTGCGTGATTTGCCACAACTTTCCTTTTGAGAGAACATTGAAATAAGATCCGGATTGGAAGTTATGAAGAGAGAGGAAAAGGAAGGAAAATGTACACGCACAGGATCGAGCTTCTGCGCGCTCGCGGGGGAAGATGAGTGCGGCACTGTTCATTCTCTCTCCTCTCTCTTTTTTTTTGAAATTTAAAATTGAGCTCAAACAAACTCCGAAAAATCCAAGAAAATACAGAAAAATTCCTTGTGACACAAGGAAAACAAATAAAATACTTTTGGCAAATGTTAATGTTTAATTTAATCATATTAAATCTTTTTAATTAAATAAAAATTCCAATTAAGCTTTAATTAATTCCAGAAAAATCAAAATGGTGAATTTTATTTTAAAAACTTCAAAAAGGCTCTGAAAATCAGGTTGTTACAAAACTACCCCCTTAGAAAGAATCTCGCCCCCGAGATTCGGACGGACTGGGAAAAAGGGCAGGGAACTCTACTCTTAAATCCTCTTCACGCTCCCAAGTTGCTTCGGACTCAGAATGGAGCTGCAGTTGCATGGCCATCATCTGCTCCAAGTTGGGCACTTGAGCAGGAGGGGGTGGAATGTTGTTGTCTGGCTGATTGTTGACGTCACGGCCGCTACCAGGGTTGCTCCTTGTGTTCACCATCTGAAGCGGTTTCCGGGGACAACAAAAGATAAGAGGGAACTAGCACAGGTAAGAGATCAGGGGAACGACTAAACAACATCCCAAACAAACACACAAGAGAGAACAACTAGGAGAAGCTTAGCTTGAAATCAAAATAGTTTTTTTTAAGGATGGTTGTACTACAAGTATACAAAGACTTGGTACAGTCCACCTAACACACAAGTAAGTAATATATAAGCATTCTAAAATCGTAGGACTTTACTTGGATATTAAAACCAAAGAACTAGTCCTCGCTCCTTCATGATGACGCGCTTCTCCAGGTGCTTCTCAAACACAACCTCACTGAGCTGTCTATAGAAATTACAAAGGAAAGGGGGGGGGGTACAATTACCATTCCAAAAAGGAAATAAACAGATAGATAAGAGAGAATGCCATGACGAAGGTGAGGACAAAAACACGAGAACAGACAAGGGTAGCAAATTATTAAATTTTTATTTTATAAAATAAATTTTAAAGCTCTCTTTTACTAACGACCATTCTAACTAGGTCACGTCCTACAGTCAAATTGGCTCTGATACCATCTCTGTCGGGACCCGGATTTCGAACCGGACCCTCGTGTATTCTTGCACTAGTCCCGGATCAAAGCTAGTGCACAAGCTAAACAGAAATGAATACATAACCAGCAACGCTTTATTACAATATTAAAGAGTACAGGCCGAAAGGTCTCATTATTACAATTGAGGTTTCAAGACCTCGCACACACAACAACACAGCGGAAGCAAAAGATAAACTTGGTGAAGACCCATCAATACGCCACAGGCAATTGACTGGGGAAGCGCGACCTAGAACTCCTGGAATCCTTTGTCGAATCCACCCAGGAAGAAGTCGTAGTCGCCTTCTTGAGCTTCGTACTCCTCTGGTTATTATTTTTGAGTGTAGCATGTGAGTACATAAAGTACTCCGCAAGTCTTGGGAAAAATGCAATAGATGCAAGGCTTGACAAAGGAAGGCTATATGGTTCTGTTGTGGTTACAGACCAAACAGAGAGAGAGAGAGAGAGTGTAGTAGTGGAGAGTTGAGTAAATGAATGGCTTAGCCCCCTCCTCTCGTGGCCTATGCCACATATATATTCACATGGGGAGTGTTTGTACAGTTATACCCTTACACATGAGTATTCCCCTTGGGGGCTCTTATGTCATTACACATGTCCTATTTCGGACCTAACAGGCCTACTGGGCTTAGGTGGGGGCCACCCCTACAACAGGAGCCTCTCATGGTGAAGGGCTTCACGGGCCGAAGCCATGTCGCTGAGTCCTTTGGCCCCCTCCGTCCCATCGGCCTGTGATGCTTGATGATGTGGATAGTCTGCCCGTTTGCTCCTGCTTGCGCGGGGGCTGTCTTCGGGTCCCAAAGCCGGCGCAGTCTCGAGGTCAAAGGAAGCGGGGAGGCCGAAGCCATCGACGGAGACGAGGTCCGGGCGTGCTGTACTTCGCACTCCGGATATTTGCGGGCAAAGTCAAACTTGGTCGGCTGCCCCTGGCAGCCGAGCCTCGGGAAATGCTTCGCGCGATGTAGTGGCAGTTCGGGGAGATGGTTGCCAGGTCCAGGAGTGCGCTTTAACGATGCCTGGAATCGCGCCTGCCTTTACCAAGGGTAGGCTGGCATGGCTGCTCCGCCTGCCCTGCACTGGATGTGGGCACGCGTCCGGCTGCCATTGGAGCGTCATGGGATTCGGTTGAACCGCCGGGCGCCCATTGACTGCAATCCTGACAATTGGCATGCCACCGGTTGACCTTCCGCCATCCTGGCGACACCTCGCCGGATGGGCCTGGGTATAAATACGCCGGTGTCGCGGCCTGTTCCTTGCTCACCCTTGGTTACTCATCTTACACCTGCACGCGGTTATATTCTCACATGCAGGCCAACTATTGTTCATCCGCGTTTGATGGTTGCGTCTACCGATGCTAATGTCAGCGAGCGCTGATGAACAATAGACGGCCTGCTTATGGGAATACACCACAACTTGTTGTAGAAGTCTTGGACGTCCAAAGGGTCCTGCTCGTGCGCCGCATTTTCGTATGGAAATGGCAAGGTTTGACCTGCTCTCGAAGACAGAAATGCTTGAGTCTCTCTGCGCTCTCTGATTGCGCCCACCGGCGTTACCATCAGGGAATGTTGATGTACTGAAGCATTTCTGTTTATGAGAACGTGTCAAAACCTGCCACAGGGCTGGGACATCGCGTGACCTTCGACTCGTGGGGGCTATGGGCCGAAAGGCTGACCTGTACCCCACGGTTCAGAGTTTGCGGTTGAGTGCGTTGTGGGTAAGCCGGTGCCCGCTCGCCTTCGCCTTCTGCTTCGGTCAGAACGCCCTACCGGGGGGAAGCTAGGCTTCCAACGCATGGGGCTGGATCCCAGACGCTCCTTCTCCCGGCGCGGATTTTGGAGCTTCGTGACGGCACGATGCTGCAATGTTGGACCGTCGCAGACGTTTGCAGGGTGGTCCGGGGATGCTAAGCGGTGGGAGTGAAGCTGGCGCCTAGTCGGAAGTAGACGCTTGAGCGCTCCGTCCCCCATCCTTCGAAGTGGTGGCAGCGGAGATGGCGCCTAGTCAAAGTAGACGCGCGAGCGCTCCGTCCCCCATCCTTCGAAGTGGTGACAGCGGAGATGGCGCCTAGTCAAAGTAGACGCGCGAGCGCTCCGTCCCCCATCCTTCGAAGTGGTGGCAGCGGAGATGGCGCCTAGTTGAAGTAGACGCGCGAGCACTCCGTCCCCCATCCTTCAAAGTGGTGGCAACGCAGATGGCGCCTAGTCGAAGTAGATGCACGAGCGCTACGTCCCCCATCCTTCGAAGTGGTGGCAGCGGAGATGGCGCCTAGTCGAAGTAGACGCGCGAGCACTCCGTCCCCCCATCCTTCGAAGTGGTGGCGGCGGAGATGGCGCCTAGTCGAAGTAGACGCGCGAGCGCTCCGTCCCCCATCCTTCGAAGTGGTGACAGCGGAGATGGCGCCTAGTCAAAGTAGACGCGCGAGCCCTCCGTCCCCCATCCTTCGAAGTGGCGGCAGCGGAGACAGCTGTTGGGGGTGCTGCTGGTAGTACGCTTTAATGGCTCCGGGAATCGTGCCAACCCTCGGGCTGACACGGTCGGGCTGCTGTATCCGTACTGGCTTGTCCATTCGTGACGAACACGCGGCGGATAGCGATTGGCGCACCAACGGGTCGCCCGCGGTCAAGTTCCTTCCTCCAGAGGGGCGGGGCACGTGGCGCAGTATTGTAGGCGTGCCGCCTGCTGGCCGCCCCCCTCCCAACGCGCACCACCAGCTGCGAGCGGTTGCGCTGCTCGCCGATCCTCGGTTGCACCTACGGCGAGGGCCTGCGATTGTCCCTTCGGACAGGTGCGGCCAGGGTTGAGCCGAAGGTTGCGCCGGGACACACGACCTGTGTTTATTGCTTGTGCAGACCGACACGCGGCGGGACGCTAGCGACGCTTCGCGTGGTGACAGAAATCTGTGCGATCACGGTCGCATGCTGGCTACGTGGACCGCCGCGACGCTTTGACTTCACGCGTGGGGAGGCGAGCGGTTGCCGTTGGCCTTTCGCGCTTAGGGTAGGAGGCGGGGGGCCTTTAAGAACCCCCCGTAGTATTGTGCCCACGCCGCCTCGCGCTTTTTGGTTGTTCACGGTGCTTTTCGCATTTGCTTGCCCTATTCCTGCGCTCCCTTTCCGCCGCCTAGTTCCCGGTGGATGTTTATGACGACTAGCAATGAGCGGACTCAGGCGGGCGGCTACGCCATCCGCAGGCGGTCCTCGCCTTTGGAGGTGAAATACATGCTGGGGGAGCGCGATCCGCCGGCGGCAGACAAGTGGTGGGCGGCGAAGAAGAGCCAGGGTCCGTACTCCGGGGAGTTGGGCCGCACGCTCGTGACGGAGGACACCATCCAGTCGCTGCTGCGAGATGGGAAGCTATCAGATCGCCACGCTGTGCGGTTGCCCGCCGATGATGAAACGGAGCCGCGCCCTAGGAAGTCGGAGGCGATCGCCTTCGTTGCCTACTTCGAAGCCGGGCTTCGCATTCCGTCCACAGCAATTGTCGGGGTGGTGCTGTGGACCTTCAAGTTGGAGTTGTCACAATTGACTCTGAACGCGGTGGCTCGCCTCGCCGTGTACAGCTGGGCCCTGCGCGCGGAGGGGTGTTGGCCCAGCGCTTCCTTGTTCGCATATCTGCACGAGGCCCGGTGCCAACCGAAGAAGCGGAAGGACAGTACAGTGTCAAAATTTGGCAGTGTCAACTTCCTCCTGCGGGCGACACATGGGAAGCTCTTCCCTGCAAACGCGACCCAAGGGAAATGGGAGGCCAACTGGGCGAGGCGGTGGTTCTACCATCGCGTGACGAGTGGCAGCGGCCTTGAATGCAAGGGCGGGCCGATTACCTTCAAGACCGCCCCCGCCCTGGCGCTTGACCAGGAAGATGAGCTTAGAGCACGGAGGCTTGTGGGGGTCACCACTCGCTTCAATATGCGCGATCTCGCCGAGGAGTATATGATGCTTGGTGCAACGCCACTTGCCCACAGTTGGCGCTTCACAGCCGGCGAACATCGAGATGACAATGTTCGCCCATCCGTTTGCTCGTTGCCCCTGCCGATTGGCCTTCGTAAGTCTTCACCATATCTTCCTCCGCAATTGTATACATTGCGTTTACGCAAATATGCCGTCTTGGGCAGGGATTCGCCTTGAGGACGCGGAGCGCGCCGCGCGCGTGTTCCTCGGGCCATACACCAGTAGAGAGCACGGGCAACGCGCAGCTGCGACCGCGGAGGCCGGGTTGGGGCGGATAAACCGCGTGTGTGAGGCCTTAGGGCTTCCTGTGCCGGAACGCCCCCCTCCGGCCCAGCAGCACGAGGATGATGGTGCCGCGAAGACGGAGGCGCCGTCCCGCAAAAGGACCTGGAGCACCACGACCGCGGCCCGTACGGCGGCTGCCGCTGCTCCTGCTAGCGCGGCGAACCCGGGGTCAAGTTCGGCGAGGTATGCCGACTCAGATTTAGAGGGCACGGAGATTGAGGGCGGAAGCGCCGGCAGCGGAGGGCGTGCCGCGGAGGCCCCGTTGTCTGCGACCGTTGCTGAGGTGGTGGTGCCGGCTGGCGACATCGGTGCGGAGTCCTCGTCTCCGAGCGTGGCTTTGGCGGGGCTACCCATCGCGGGAGCGTGTGGAGCACCGCCCTTGCTAACCTCGGTGGCTGGGGCCGAGGTGTCGCCCGCGGAGGCGGGGGTGTCTCCCGCGAAGGTGGGGGTAACCCCCGCGGACGTCACAAGAATGAAGTCCCCGACCTCTACCGTCGTAGCTGTGGAGACCTCTTCAGCGGATGATGCTGCCGGGGGGCCCCTTCTGTGGCAGGTTCCGCGGCGATACCTTTCGCTCAAGCGAGCCTGCAGTCCTCCCTTCCACGGACTTCGCGAGGGTTCGTTGTGGCGACCGGCGTTGGGAACTTGTGGGGCCCTGCTTCAAACATCGAGGTCCCTCCGCTCCGCCCCCTCGCAGCCCCTCGGGCCACGGTGACAGCGGCGCAGGTTGGGTTGGCGCGAGGGCCTGGCTCGGTGGTCCCCCGGCCTTCCGAGACAGCGCCGTCCGTTGGGGCCGGTGTGGAAGCGTTTCCGCCCGCGGCCAGGGAGATGTCTCCGCGAAGCCTCCCGCCCGCGACCGAAGGTAGGTTATGATGGAACTCCTTCGACATATATATATATATATATTTTAACGTGTCGTGACATGCGTAATTGTCCTTCGCAGCGACACTTATCCCGGAGGAGGAACCGCTCCTTGAGCGCGGGGGTCCCGGTGCTGGCGACACAGATGCCGCGCGGCCAAGCCCGGCGGACTTCGTCCCTCCGCCGGATACTCTGAGGGCATGGCGCGGGATCGCGGAGGACGCGGCCTCCAGCATCGGACAGCAGGTGTTGCAGACCTACGGGTCGGGGCGCCTTGAAGATGCCTTGGAGGTGTCAGGGGTGCGGGTAAGCGCCTGTCTTTTAGACCCCTTTGCCGCCGCTTCGCGTTTGCTAATGCTTGCGTCACACAGACACTCGTGCTGGCCCAGGCCTTGCGAAGTGCTTACGCCTGTGAGGGAGTAGCGATACGGAGCAGGCTGCGGGCCGCCGAGGAAGAGTTGCAGGGAGCTGCGGAAAGGCGATCCGCCCAGGATGCTCGCATACGCCTCCTGGAGTCGGAATGCGCGGAGATGCAAGCGCGCACCGACGGGCTCGTTACCGCGGCCCGAACCTCGGCCGTGGAAGTGGTGCGGCAAGAGGCTGCTGCAGAGCGGGACGGCCTTGTACGACAAATCGCCGCTCTGGAGGGGAGGAACAGAGAGCTTGGTGCCGCTCTCGCGGAGCGGGATCGAGTTCTCGCCGAGCGGGATCAAGCCTTGGGCGACGCCTCGGCCGCCCCCTGGGACGCCATACTGGCCCTGGAAGACACTCTCAAGGGGCTTGTCGCCGAAGTGTCGGCGCGCTCCTTCGGGCCCGAGGACCTGTCGCGGTCACTCCGGTGGATTGGGGAGGCGGCCGGTGTTGCGCGTGGCGCCGCGGCGATCTTCGGCAGCCACTGCGCATACGTGGCATCGTGTGTGATGTGCGTGCTCTTGCGACACCGTGGTTGCGAGCATTTTGCAGAGTTAGCCGATCCCCAACTGGAGATGCCCGCGGGGAGCGGCGTAATGTCCGGCGCCGTGCGAGCTGTACGCCGCGCCGTGAAGTTCTTCCATGAGCGGATATGGGAGTACTGCGGCGAGGCCGCAGCCCTAGTCGAGCTGCGGAGGAACTTGTACGGCGAGGGGAACCTTGGCCGGTTCCTGGACGAGGTCCCTCAACGTGGTGATGATGGCGCCGCGGCTCCGGAGGACACCGTGGATCCACAGGTGTGATAGGAGGTTATCGCGTGTTGGGGTGCGTTGTAACCAAAGCCCGGGTTGTCTTCCTCGTTTTGTGTTTGCGAAAATATGGAGTTTTCCGCAATTCTGATTCCTGCCCCCTTGTGCCGAGCAGCTACCTAACCGGGGCCGGCTGCTGATCTTCGACCTCGCAATCCGGTGGCGCCTTCGGCGCTGGCAAAGAACCGAGGAGGCGTTGGATTTCTGGGCAAGTCAGGCGTCGTCGAGTGGGACCTCGGTACGGACGGTACGGGGGCCTGTCAAGGATGAGCCTGCCGAGTAACGGCACTGCGCGCCGGGTGTCAGGCGCCTTTGTAAACATCCTTAGAAAATACCAAAACAGTTTTGACCAGATCTCGCGAAGTACGTCGCCACCCTTCGGCTACATCGCCCCGCGGTAAGCTCGGAGGGTTTGCATGCGTGCCCGTACGCGATGGGTTGCGCCCTGCGGGGGCAATGTGATCGAGGCATACACGTAGTTGCAACAACCATACACGCTCAGACCGATATCTCCTCCGGCGTAGCTGGCGTCTAGTCGAAGTAGGCGTCGAAGTAGACGCGCGAGCGCTCCGTCCCCTACACTTCGAGGTGGTGGCATCGGAGCTGGCGCCTAGTCGGGGTAGACACGCGAGCGCTCCGTCCCCTACCCTTCGAGGTGGTGGCAGCGGAGCTGGCGCCTGGTCGAGGTAGACGCGCGAGCGCTCCGTCCCCTACCGTTCGAGGTGGTGGCAGCGGAGCTGGCGCCTGGTCGAGGTAGACGCGCGAGCGCTCCGTCCCCTACCCTTCGAGGTGGTGGCAGCGGAGCTGGCGCCTAGTCGAGGTAGACGCGCGAGCGCTCCGTCCCCTACCCTTCGAGGTGGCGGCAGCGGAGCTGGTGCCTAGTCGAGGTTGACGCGCGAGCGCTCCGTCCCCTACCCTTCGAGGTGGTGGTAGCGGAGCTGGCGCCTATTCGAGGTAGACGCGTGAGCCCTCCGTCCCCTACCCTTAGAGGTGGTGGCAGCGGAGCTGGCGCCTAGTCGAGGTAGACGCTTGAGCGCTCCGTCCCCTACCCTTCGGGGTGGTGGCAGCGGAGCTGGTGCCTAGTCGAGGTAGACGCGCAAGCGCTCCGTCCCCTACCCTTCGAGGTGGTGGCAGCGGAGCTGACGCCTAGTCGAGGTAGACGCTTGAGCGTTCCGTCCCCTACCCTATGGGGTGGTGACAGCGGAGCCAGCCTCTGGCGCTTCTTGCTCGCGGGTGTGCTCACGCGGGAACAATCCTCTGGTGCTTCTTGCTCGCGGGTGTACCCACGTGGGACCCAGCCTCTTTAACACGTCGTCTTGGTACTCTACAGGTGGCGCATGGGAGCGGGTCTGATGGGGACGGGGTCCCGATCTTCCAACAGGTTCTGGATATGTTCGATTTGGTGGAGGAGCGACACAAATCGATCCGGCTTCCGAACGACACGTTCCGAACCCCGCAATCGCAGCACCACGTCTCCTCAGGTTATCAACCGTGCGCGGCCCGGTTGACCTCACCAAGAAGGCTATTCCTTGCCTGCGAATCGAAGAACACAAGCAAGAAGAAGGAAGAACACAACTGAATTGCGGATGTATTGATGTAGCACTCGAAAGGTTGGGGTCTCACAAACCGATGAACGGCGAAACTGTTCAAAGACAGAATTAATCTAAGCAAAACCCAACCCTAATGGTGGGGGTGCTGGCTGGATATAAAGGAGTGAGGGGCGTGCAAAACCCCTGGACGCGCCCCTAATGGGCTCCAACATGATACAAAGCCGAACGGCCCAAAAGACGGTGGCGCAGCACCCTGACAGATTCTGAATGTCCACTTGTTTTGACGATTCCTGTTGACTCAAAAGGAATTTTGATATGGGACTAGAGCCATTGGAAAGGTCTTCTTCTTAGCTTTCCATAAATATGTAGAACGTCCAAAACGGAGTCCGGATGCGATCTGGGCATCCGTTTTAGTGCGGCTTGGTTCTGGACTCCGAATTGGATTCGAAGTCGGCTTGAGTTGGGCCTCCAACTTGATTCGACCGCCCTTGCTGGACTTGTGCGCCCCGTAGCCCTTCTCCAAGTACTTCCAGGTCCTCTCCATGGTTCCTAATCATAATTAAATCATTAGGTAGCAATCTATTCTCAAATGAACAAAAAGAAGTACTTAGGAACGAGCTCACCTGTAAATTCAATTGTCGGACGCGAGCTCTAGTGATTGGTCCTTGAATGTCAAGTGGAGGAGTGTTGTGTGTATCCAAAGAAGTGATGTCCTCATCATCCTCCCCCTCTTGAAGCGGAGTTGTCCTCAACTCAGCCTCATCTTCATCTCCCAAGTATGGCTTCAAATCTGAAATGTTAAAGGTGGGACTAACCCCAAACTCGGGAGGCAACTCAAGTTTATATGCATTATCATTTATCTTCTCAACTATCTTAAAAGGACCAGTAGCTCTAGGCATCAATTTTGATTTTCTTAACTCAGGAAATCTATCCTTTCTCAAGTGCAACCAAACAAAATCACCCGGTTCAAGTTTAACTTCCTTTCTACCTTTACTACCAGTAATCCTATATTTTTCATTCATCTTTTCAATGTTTGCCTTAGTAGTCTCATGCATTTTGACAATGAAATCAGCACGCTCCTTAGCATCATTATGAACTCTCTCACTAGTAGGCAAAGGTAAAATATCAATAGGGGCACGGGGATTGAATCCATACACTACCTGAAAAGGACTTACCTTGGTGGTGGAGTGTTCCGCTCGATTATATGCAAACTCAACATCGGCAAACACTCTTCCCACAGCTTCAAATTATTCTTCAAAACAGCTCAACATGGTAGACAATGTGCGGTTCACCACCTCGGTTTGGCCATCAGTATGTGGGTGACATGTTGTAGAGAACAACAACTTTGTACCCAACTTGTTCCATAGAGTACGCCAAAAGTGACTTAAGAACTTGGCATCACGATCTGAAACAATAGTAGACGGCATACCATGCAAACGAACTATCTCTTTGAAAAAGAGATCAGCAATATGAACGGCATCATCGGTTTTATGACATGGTATAAAGTGGGCCATCTTAGAAAAGCGATCCATAACAACAAAAATGCTATCCCTCCCCCTCTTAGTCCTGGGCAATCCTAAAACAAAGTCCATAGAAATATCTACCCACGGAATAGAAGGAACAGGAAGAGGCATATATAAACCATGTGGATTCAAGTGAGACTTAGCTTTTTGACATGTAGTGCAGCGAGCAACAAATCGCTCAACATCTCGCCGCATCTTTGGCCAAAAGAAGTGTGTGGCCAGAACGTCCTCTGTCTTCTTAGCACCAAAATGTCCCATCAAATTGCCTCCATGCGCCTCCTGCAACAACAAAAGACGAACGGATCCAACTGGAATGCATAGGCGGTTAGCTCTAAACAAGTACCCATCATTGATCACGAATTTATTCCATGCTTGTCCCTCTTTACAATGCAACAACACATCCTTAAAATCAGCATCAAGAGCATATTGTAAATTAATGGTTTCAAGACCAAAAATGCGACAATCAAGTTGAGACAACATGGTATAGCGTCGAGACAAAGCATCAGCAATCACATTATCCTTCCCTTTCTTGTGTTTAATGACATAAGGAAAAGATTCAATAAATTCAACCCACTTAGCATGTCTACGATTCAAATTGGTTTGACTACGAATATGCTTAAGTGATTCATGATCGGAATGAATGACAAATTCTTTAGGCCATAAATAGTGTTGCCACGTCTCTAAAGAACGAACAAGAGCATACAATTCTTTATCATACGTGGAATAATTAAGAGCAGGACCATTCAATTTTTCACTAAAGTAGGCAACAGGTTTGCCTTCTTGCATCAAAACACCACCAATACCAATTCCGCTAGCATCACATTCCAGTTCAAAAGTCTTACCAAAATCCGGAAGTTGGAGCAATGGTGCGTGTGTAAGCTTGTCCTTCAAAAGATTAAAGGACTCCTCTTGTGATGGCCCCCAATGGAACACGACGCCCTTCTTTGTCAACTCAATCAACGGTGTCGCAATGGTGCTGAATTCTTTGACAAAGCGGCGATAAAATCGTGCAAGGCCAAGAAAACTCCGCACTTGGGAGACTGTCGTGGGTGTGGGCCAACTCCATATCGCCTCCACCTTGGCTCTAGCAACCTCAATTCCCTGTGGAGTCACAACATAGCCAAGAAAAGAGACTCGATCCGTGCAAAAGGTGCACTTATCAAGGTTACCAAACAAACGTGCATCTCTCAAAGCATTAAGAACAGCACGTAAGTGAGTCAAATGTTCATCCATGGACTTGCTGTAAATCAAGATATCATCAAAGTAAACGACCACAAATTTGCCAATGAAAGGACGTAAAACCTCGTTCATTAATCTCATGAAAGTGCTAGGTGCATTAGTTAAACCAAAAGGCATGACTAACCACTCATACAAGCCGAACTTAGTTTTAAAAGCAGTTTTCCATTCATCGCCAAGTTTCATTCTTATTTGGTGGTATCCACTACGCAAGTCAATCTTTGTGAAAATTATATTACCACACAACTCATCAAGCATGTCGTCTAGCCTAGGAATAGGATGACGATATCGTATAGTAATGTTGTTAATGGCTCTACAATCTACACACATACGCCAAGAACCATCTTTTTTGGGAACCAAAAGAACAGGAACAGCACAAGGACTAAGGCTCTCACGGACATACCCACGGTCCAAAAGGTCTTGGACTTGTCGCTGAATCTCCTTAGTCTCTTCGGGATTGGTCCTGTACGCAGCACGGCTTGGCAAACTCGCTCTAGGAATCAAGTCAATCTGGTGCTCAATCCCTCGAATGGGTGGAAGTCCTGGAGGTATCTCATCAGGGAAAACATCTCTAAACTCCTACAAAAGGTTAGTGACAGGAGCAGGCAAAGTGCAAGGCATATTATCAAGAGAAAATAAAGCATCCTTGCACACCAAAGCATAACATGTCTCATTAACCTTATCAATTTCAGCAAGGTCTAATTTTGTGGCAAGCATAACAGAATTTTTCAAATGGATTACTTGCTGTTTTTCAGATTTATCATGTTCCTTTGGATCATTAGCAGCAGCAGCTCTCTCCCTATCGGCCTCTATAATCTCAGCTGGGGGTCAAAGGTAGTAAAGTAACTTTCTTTCCCTTATGCATAAAAGTATATTTGTTACTACTACCATGGTGTAAAGTATCATTATCAAATTCCCAAGGTCGACCCAATAAAAGAGAGCATGCTTGCATGGGAACCACATCACAATCAACATGATCAGCACAACCACCAATGGAAAAATGGACTCGGCATGTTTGTGTTACCTTAGCTTTTCCAGAGTCATTTAACCACTGAATATGGTATGGATGTGGATGCGGTCGCGTGGTCAAGCCAAGCTTCTTGACCAAATCAGAACTCACCAAGTTGTTGCAGCTTCCTCCATCAATGATGACACATGCGCGCCGGTTCTTGATTGCGAAGAAAGTCTGAAACAAATTATGGCGTTGAAGCTTATCGGGTGTTGTACTGTGTGCCGAGGACTCGCTGCACAATGATGCTGCGTAGCGTTCTTTGTGGATGCCCCACCAAGGACCAGTCGTCATCACCACCGCCATTGTCATCCGAGGCAGCAGCAACATCATCATCCTCCTCGACATCCGGTGCTGATGTAGCCTCCATCTTCGTGGCGATGTATGCTCATTGGCTAGGGCAATTCTTACGCACATGACCAAGCCCATGGCAGCGGTGGCACTGAATGTTGGAGGAGCGGCCCGTTGAAGCCACGGAAGAAGAACTCTTGGCTGGAACCTGCAAAGAATTTTTTGTAGCATCTGCAAAGCGTGTCATGGAAGGTGGCTTCGGTGGCGCTGCTGCAATCTTGTTCACAGGTGGTGGAGAAGAACGAAAACTTGAAGGAGACTTGGGCAGTCCCGTTGATGTAGTCGTGCGCGGCGTGTAGAAGGGTCGTCCGGTGCTTGCCTTCGCTGATTCGTTGCGTCCCTGCAATTCTTTTTCTGCAAGCATAGCAAGCTGGAACAACTGGCTGACAGTAGTAAATTCTTTTATAATCAACAATGTCCTGAATTTCACGCCGTAACCCCCCATAGAAACAACAAATCTTATCCTCTGTGTCTTCAACAACCCCACAACGCATCATACCCTTTTGAAGCTCAGCATAATAGTTCTGAACAGAACGATCACCTTGTTCTAAGCGCGGCAATTTTTTTTCTGAAATCAAATTTATATGTGGGAGGAACAAAACGATTACGCATATCTTCTTTTAACCGCTCTCATGTATCAGGTTGTAAGCGCATGTTACTTAGTTCATTCCACCAGATAATAGCAAAGTCCTTAAACTCACTAGTAGCTTGTCTAACTCTATGTTGTTCAGGAACCAAGTGAGAATTAAATTTCTGCTCTACCGTTATCTCCCAATCAAGATATATATCAGCATCATAAAGACCAGCAAAAGATGGAATGGTAAACTTGACTTTAGCAAAAGGGTCGTCGTTACCATGACGATTTTGGTTATTACCTCCCATACCCTGTCGGTTTTGCTGAAGACGCCGACGTAGTCGTGCATCTTGTGTCACCCGCCGATCAATGTTGCCATCCGCATCATACACTGTGTCATCATCAGGACGATGGCCATCATTGACAGGTGGCAGGCGTGCCTCCAATGTGTCCATCTGACCAGTGAGGTCAGCCAACCGCCGCTCCACCCGCTCAATGCCTTCCGTGGTGTTCAACTTGGCAATGGCGGCGACGATGGTGTCCATTCTCGCGCCGAGATAAGTGATTGAAGCATTTTGTTTGTCGAGCGCAGCTTGTAGATGGCCGCGACTAACACACTCGTTGAAATCGACCGGTGTCTCGTCTCCTTTGTCTCCTGCCATGGTTAGTGGAAACACAGGGAAAACAAAAGGAATATTCCTATCAACTACAAATGAAGGGCAAGGGGAACTCGCAAAGGAAGTGGCTTACCAAGCTCTCACAAGTGTTTTTACCAAAGCAGAAGGTGGTACAACCGGTGGCTGGTTCGTGATACCATGTCGAGCGTGGGTACGATTGCAAGGGTCAAAAACTGTGCTATCCAGAAGTAGATATATGGAGCTTGGAAGGCCAAATATATCAGTGGAACACAAATTAATAACAGATAGTAATGCTGAATAAATATCCAAAGCACTGGTCCTAGATGCTGGCCTAAATGTGTCCTATATCAGTGTTAGGATATGATGAACAAGGAATCACGGCCAGAAAGTAAGCGAAGACAGCAACAAAGATGGCCAGGGAATGAGAAATTTAATTCAGCATAAGCACAAAACAAATGAAGCTCTATCACCTAAAACTGTGCTCTGTCCGGTTTTTCTCTCTTTTTTTCCTTTTTTTGGCCACGGATAGCACTTTTCTCTCTCTTCTGTGCTAAGCCGAAATTTTTCTTTTTTGTGTCTTTTTAATTTTATTTTTTTCACAGAGCAGAGCACAGAAATAGGAACCACACAAAGTTTCAACTCAATCTGATGTAAGGTGTGGCCTACAGAAAATGATGAATGTGCTGGAAATTCGGTCATTCAATTTCGGAGCTCGAGTGCTGCACTTTCCAGGCCGAATTTGGGGAAAATAAAATCGCCGAACCCGACAAAGTTGGGGAGTATCGGATGTAAAATTTAATATCACCCAATTTCAAAAAAATCGCCTGATTTCGAGTTCGTATGTGAAAGTTATGGCCGTTTGAAGAAGGGGCTCCGAGTTATGGTTTCTATGGAGGCCGAAACGAAATCGGGTGGAGGAAATTGGTGGAAATTGGTGGCGGAAGCTCGGGAAAAGGTGGGGGATGGTGCTGTGTGATCACGAGATGTGAAGGAAGACTCAAACAGAGGGTGGGATATGGGTGGGAAAAACAAAAACAGAGGGTGGAATACGCGACGGATGACGGCTAGGGTTTGTATGAGAGGTAGCGGAAGCAAGATAACCCGAAACAAAACACGATCTAAACCAACAACACAACTCGACTAAGGACACAAACTCAACACTACGGACTCTGGAATCAAATTGTGCAAAAGGCTAAACGAGATCTAGGACAGGAAACAACCTACGACTACAATATTTTTTTGTAGGGCTTTTTCGTGGACTCTAGGATGAAACCGACAACAACAAAGGAGGGTAACGCGAACATGAAGGAACACCTGAAGCTCTGATTACCACTTGATGGGGACGGGGTCCCGATCTTCCAACAGGTTCTGGATATGTTCGATTTGGTGGAGGCGCTACACAAATCGATCCGGCTTCCGAACGACACGTTCCGAACCCCGCAATCGCAGCACCACGTCTCCTCAGGTTATCAACCGTGCACGGCCCGGTTGACCTTGCCAAGAAGGCTATTCTTTGCCTGCAAATCGAAGAACACAAGCAAGAACAAGGAAGAACACAACAGAATTGCGGATGTATTGATGTAGCACTCGAAAAGTTGGGGTCTCACAAACCGATGAACGGTGAAACTGTTCAAAGACATAATTAATCTAAGCAAAACCCAACCCTAATGGTGGGGGTGGCGGCTGGATATAAAGGAGTGAGGGGTGTGCAAAACCCCTGGATGCGCCACTAATGGGCTCCAACACGATACAAAGCCGAACGGCCCAAAAGACGGTGGCGCAGCACCCTGACAGATTCTGAATGTCCAATTGTTTCGACTATTCCTGTTGACTCAGAAGGAATTTTTACATGGGACCAGATCCATTGGAAAGCTCTTCTTCGTAGCTTTCCATACATATGTAGAACGTCCAAAACGGAGTCCGGATGCGATCTGGGCGTCCGTTTTAGTGCGGCCTGGTTCTGGACTCCGAATTGGATTCGAAGTCGGCTTGAGTTGAGCTTCCAACTTGATTCGACCGCCCTTGCTGGACTTGTGCGCCCCGTAGCCCTTCTCCAAGTACTTCCAGGTCCTCTCCATGGTTCCTAATCATAATTAAATCATTAGGTAGCAATCTATTCTCAAATGAACAAAAAGAAGTACTTAGGAACGAGCTCACCTGTAAATTCAATTGTCGGGCACGAGCTCTAGTGATTGGTCCTTGAATGTCAAGTGGAGGAGTGTTGTGTATATCCAAAGAAGTGATGTCCTCATCAGGGTCCCCGTGGTGCACTTTGCCCACCGTAGAATTAACTGGGGTAAGTTGTGTTCTGAAGTACGTGGGGGCCGATGCCCGCGCGTTGTTGATACTCCATGTAGCGCGCGGGGACAGCACCCGCGTCTTATTTATACTCCGTAGAGTGCGCAGGGACAGCATCCGCGTCTTATTTATACTCCGAAGGAGTGCGCGGGATATACATCCACGTCTTATTTATACTCCGAAGAGTACGCACTGGGGCAACGCCCATGCGTGCGCGAGGCTCGCGTCTTGTTTATACTCTGTAGAGTGCGCAGGGACAGCATCCGCGTCTTATTTATACTCCGGAGGAGTGCGTGCGGAGGCAGACCTCGCGCTACGTCTTATTTAGAGTCCGTAGATTTCGCGCGGAGGCGAACCTCCGCGCGTTGCGGGCGGTGAAATTGCGTGCGGAGGTGGACCTCGACGCTACATCTTATTTAGAGTCCGTAGACTGCGTGCAGAGGCGGACCTCGCGCTACGTCTTATTTAGAGTCTGTAGACTGCGTGTGGAGGTGGACCTCGCGCTACGTCTTATTTATACTCAGTGGAGTGCGTGCGGAGGCGGACCTCGTGCTACATCTTATTTAGAGTCCGTAGACTGCGTGCGGAGGTGGACCTCACGCTACGTCTTATTTAGAGTCTATAGACTGCGTGCGGAGGCGTCCCCCCGCTCGTCTTCGTTTATACTCATGCCCATATCTTTGATGAAGAGTGCGCGCGCGAACGCGTGTCTTTGTTTATACTCATGCCCGTATCTTTGACGGAGAGTGCGCGCGTGAATGTGTGTCTTTGTTTATACTCATGACCGTATCTTTGACGGAGAGTGCGCGTGCAAACGCGTGTCTTTGTTTATACTCATTCCCATGTCTGTGACGGAGAGTGCGCGCGCGAACGCGTGTCTTTGTTTATACTCATGCCCGTATCTTTGACGGAGAGTGCGCGCGCGAACGCGTGTCTTTGTTTATACTCAAGACCGTATCTTTGACGGAGAGTGCGCGCGCGAACGTGTATCTTTGTTTCGAAGAACATAAATTTGTACAAACGGTAAACTTTTTTAAATTCCCGTTTGCGCGGGTGAGCACTTACAAAAGAAGGGGGGAATGCCAGGCACTAACCGCTAGGAGGGTGGGGCGATCGTTGACGGGCCACCGCGACCGGGGCAATCTTACGCGTGTGGAGTGCGGGACGCTCCCCGAGGGCTCCACGTCCGCCCTCCCGGCCTAGGTGCCTTGGCGAGCTGCATGGCATGGGCCCCTAGCGCCAAGCTCTATGCGCCGGGCCATGTCCTGGCCGCCATGAATGGTGATGTTGGCCCGCGGTCCGGGAAGCTTCATGCACAGGAAACCGTGATGCGTGACTGCCCCGAGGGTGTTTAGGAGCGGCCGTCCTATTATGGCGTTGTAGGGGTATACGATGTCGACCACGTCGAATATGGCGTCCTCGCTTCTGACGTTGTCATTTTGGCCGAAGGAGGCTTGGAGGCATATCTGGCCTAAGGCGCGCAAGGGCTGCCCTCCAAACCCTTGCAGCGGGACGCCTGAGGGGCCCAAACGGCTCCGAGGGATCCCCATTTGGACGAAGGCCGCAGCGAAGATGATGTTTGCGGAGCTTCCTCCATCGACTAGGACGCGCCGGACGTCGCACCCGGCTACGAGGACCCGGACGACCAAAGGGTCTTGATGGGGGAACTCCATGCCCTCAGCGTCGGTGGGTGTGAATGTGACTTCATGTTACGCCCTTTCTGGCGACGTGGTGTAGCCTCCACGCGTAAGCCTTCCGTTGTCGTGCCGAAGCGAACCCCAGTGAGGAGCCTCCGGAGATGATGTTGATAATCCTGCGCTGGGCTCCCTCCGGAGAGCGTTGCCGTACGTGCGCCTGGATGCGCAGGAAGTCATCCTGGGCCTGTGCTCCTTGGTCCTGGGCGTGTTGGACGTGAGCCACAATGGGCGCGCGTGTATCTGGGTTTTTGTCCCTGGCAACGCTCTGCCGTAGCGCTGCGATGGTGGCACAAGCACGCGTATCATGGTTGCCCCGGTCGTGGATTTCGCACCATTGCCCATGGTGCTGGTCGCCGTACTCTTCGCGGGTCCGGTCGTCTCGACCCCGGTCCTCTGGTTATTATTTTTGAGTGTAGCATGTGAGTACATAAAGTACTCCGCAAGTCTTGGGAAAAATGCAATAATTACAATTGGTCAAGTTTAAAACAACAAGTCTTGGTCCTCTGGTTATTATTTTTTAGTGTAGCATGTGACAAAGAAAGGCTATATGGTTCTTTTGCACAAAGCAACATTTTCATTCAATTACTTCTAATTATTTTCGAAGACATCAATTTAATAAAGTAAATGTTTTAGTAGAAACTATCATCAACTTTCTAGTGAAGGTTCCATCTACCAACACTAGCCAACCAATTACAATTGGTCAAGTTTAAAACTGCGGGTTCCATCCACCCTCTCTGGCTCCAACTGCCAAGATTCCCTTCCAAGAGTTCCCTACACTCTTGGAATACAAAAACTTTGATTTTAAAACCAAAACCAGAAATCTACCATGTGAATGCATTCCTTGCCCGCCCTTGACCGTGGGCACGGCTATTCGAATAGTTTTACACTCTGCAGAGGTTGTACAACTTTACCCACAAGAGATAAATTATCCTAAAAGTCAACACGCTTCCTTTGGCATGAGACCAGATAAAATATCACAAAGCCTTTACCTTACTCTAATCTAGCTAGATACCACTCACTGAGGTTTCACCGCAGTAGGCTAACCGCCCAACCAAAGCCCCTCTTGCGCCATATGTCTGATGAAATCCACTGTCCCTCACTGTGAATAACCAGTCCATCCCTGGCACCCACTTTCCACTGGTGGCACCTAAACTAGACTATCATAAGTTAGTCAGCTAGGTCGTACCCATATAGACTTGTGGTTGTACGGTTAATGCTCAGTCTGGACAAACACAAGCGTCGGTCCTTAATTGACTAGGGTGGAACATACTCTTAACAAGATCTCGTGCTTGCTGCACCAACCCAAACCAGCCATCCACCCTAATCTAAACCAATTTCCACATTTTATTTTATTTTAAAAGAATAGTGGCAACTCCAATTACCACTAAATTTACAAAAATTTCAAGTTGGACACGTTTTGGAATCCAATTCGCCCTCCAGATCAATTCGGATTCAGCCTGACAAGCCCAACTTCAAATGTGCATAACTTTCACATACGAAGTCCGTTTGAGGTACATGAATACTTGTTGGAAAGCTTTGCTTATCCTATTTCCAATGGATCTGGTATCACCTCTAAATCCTTCTGTGCGCACCGCAATCATCAAAAGAGTTCGTGTTGGACACGTACTGGAATCGGATTCGGACTGCTGCAATGGTGCAAGTTTAAACGGGCATAACTTCTTCATACGGACTCCGTTTGGGACGTTCTTGTACTTCATGGAAAGCTTATCAAGTATACTTTCCAATGGATCCAACCTCATCTTCAAATTCCATCCGAGCCGTCCGGAATCCTCAAAACAATCCACATAGGTTTCTGAGTCCGAGTCAAAAGGGTGATGCGCCACCTCCACTTGGGCCCATGGGCCTTGTAACCCTAGGGTGTACCCTTTGGGATGCCTCCCATGGTTGTTTTCACTATATAGGAGCCGCTGCCTCCCTTTCTAGGACGGAGGTTTTGTTTAGATCAGTTTAGCCCCATGTGCAAACTCCACGTTGTCTCTTGTGTCGGCTAGACCAACAGATTCGTGTTACAGAACCTCAACTATCCTTGTGTGACTTTTATATCTAGCAAATTTCAGGTTGCTCACTATCCTTGTTCTTGCGTGTTCTTCAGTTGCATGCAGGAATAGACCTTCATGGTCAGGTCAACCGCGTTCTTGGCACGGTTGATATCAACTTGGAGTGTGGTTCAGCGATTGCTAAGGCGCAAGCGACGTCGTACGGTTGTAGTCAGATCGTGAGAGTCACCTCCACCAAAATCGATAGTTATCAATCCTATCGGAAGATCGGGACCCCATTGCCTCATCAGGTTCTACGCGCGAAACGACAAAACAAACAAAACAAATTCAAGTAAAATTCAAATGAACTCCAAAAACTGTAAAACCAGAACCAAAAGATAGAGCTCAATTTTAGATGAATTTAGGAAAAAGAATCGGGTTAATCGGAGTTCGGATGAAGGAGAACGAGCGATCCAAAGTTTGCTGGGCGAGAAAATGCTGGAAAATAGCAAAAGTTAATGTTCATCCAAGAGCAGCACTTTTGGAGAGAAGGCTAGCGTCAGCATGAGGAGGCATGGGTGGTGAATCTAACTAGCAAAATGGGTTGCTAGGGACCTAAGGCACACATAGGAAGCGACGGCACACCAAACGGAGAACGATGACGGCACGAGCGGCTACAACGACATGGTTAGGAGAGAAGAATAAAACCCGGGCATGAAACATGGAGAAGTAGGGTGAGCACAGGGTAGAACGCGGCTTGGTGAAGCTAGGAAAATTGTCGACTACCGGAGACGACGCAAACGACGTTTGAACGACGTCGGGAAGGAAAAAGCAAAATCTTGATATCTTGGTGCTCGGCGAACGAAATCTAAAACCATTTGGAGGGTAGCTACCTGGGATGGTTTGGCATAATGTGACGCGAACGGATTGGGAAAAACACCACCGGATAGATGGGGACACGAGATGCCATTGACGGCCATGGCGAGGTTCGGAGGCAAAAATTTGTGGAGGCTTTTCGGGGAAAAGGAAGTGAGCATGGCGTAGAACGCGATGAGGCAAGTCTAAGAAAAATTACAGCAAGGGCTAAAGCTTACCGGAGGCGACGAATCAACGTCGGGAAGCGCTCTTGACCTAGATTGGGGAAAACTCGATTCCGGGAGATTGGCTGCACCAAAACCAAATTAACTTGGCAAGAAGGTAGATGGCATATGATGGCACAATGTGACGCAAAAGGATCACAGAAAAACTCACCGAATACCTCGAGACGCGACGAGCAAATTCGGGACCGAAGGGCCTCGATGCCGACGGCGTCCTGACCTTTGAGGGGACTTGCCACGGCTTGGGATGGGTTTAGAGGGGTCAAGGGGTCGTATTTATAGGCTTGGAAGAGGTAGAAACCGGCTCCAATTCGCGGATTTCGGTTTAGAGTCCGTTTCAGAAAATCGGAGATAAAAGGCAAACGGATGAACGAAATGGAAAGTGGTCAATTGGGATGGATTCCTTGCGTGATTTGGCACAACTTTCTTTTTGAGAGGACATTGAAATAAGATCCGGATTGGAAGTTATGAAGAGAGATGAAAAGGAAGGAAAACATACACGCACAGGATCGAGCTTCTGCGCGTTCGCTGGGGAAGATGAGTGCGGCACTGTTCATTCTCTCTCCTCTCTCTTTTTTTTGGAAATTTAAAATTGAGCTCAAACAAACTCCGAAAAATCCAAGAAAATACAGAAAAATTCCTTGTGACACAAGGAAAACAAATAAAATACTTTTGGCAAATGTTAATGTTTAATTTAATCATATTAAATCTTTTTAATTAATAAAAATTTCAATTAAGCTTTAATTAATTCCAGAAAAATCAAAATGGTGAATTTTATTTTAAAAACTTCAAAAAGGCTCTGAAAATCAGGATGTTACAAAACTACCCCCTTACAAAGAATCTCGCCCCCGAGATTCGGACGGACTGGGAAAAGGGCACGGAACTCTGCTTTTAAATCCTCTTCACGCTCCCAAGTTGCTTCGGACTGAGAATGGAGTTGCAGTTGCTTGGCCATCATCTGCTCCAAGTTGGGCACTTGAGCAGGAGGGGGTGGAATGTTGTTGTCTGGCTGATTGTTGACGTCACGGCTGCTACCAGGGTTGCTCCTTGTGTTCACCATCTGAAGTGGTTTCCGGGGACAACAAAAGATAAGAGGGAACTAGCACAGGTAAGAGATCGGGGGAACGACTAAACAACATCCCAAACAAACACACAAGAGAGAACAACTAGGAGAAGCTTAGCTTGAAATCAAAATAGTTTTTTAAGGATGGCTGTACTACAAGTATACAAAGACTTGGTACAGTCCACCTAACACACAAGTAAGTAATATATAAGCATTCTAAAATCGTAGGACTTTACTTGGATATTACAACCAAAGAACTAGTCCTCACTCCTTCATGATGACGCGCTTCTACAGGTGCTTCTCATACACAACCTCACTGAGCTGTCTATAGAAATTACAAAGGAAAGGGGGGTACAATTACCATTCCAAAAAGGAAATAAGCAGATAGATAAGAGAGAATGCCATGACGAAGGTGAGGACAAAAAGACGAGAAAAGACAAGGGTAGCAAATTATTAAATTTTTATTTTATAAAACAAATTTTGAAGCTCTTTTACTAACGACCATTCTAACTAGGTCACGTCCTCATATCAAATTGGCTCGATACCATCTCTGCCGGGACCGGTTTACGAACTGGACCCTCTCGTGTATTCTGCACTAGTCCCGGATCAAAGCTAGTGCACACGATTAACTGAAATGAATACATAACCAGCAACGCTTTATTACAATATTAAAGAGCACAGCACCGAAAGGTCTCATTATTACAATTGAGGTTTCAAGACCTTGCACACACGAAACACAGCGGAAGCAAAGATAAACTTCGGTGCGGACCCATCAATACGCCACAGGGCAATTGGTCGGGAAGCGCGACCTAGAACTCTGGAATCCTTCGTCGAATCCACCCGCGAAGAAGTCGTAGTCGCCTTCTTGAGCTTCGTACTCCTCTGGTTATTGTTTTTGAGTGTAGCATGTGAGTACATAAAGTACTCCGCAAGTCTTGGGAAAAATGCAATAGATGCAAGGCTTGACAAAGGAAGGCTATATGGTTCTGTTGTGGTTACAGACCAAACAGAGAGAGAGAGTGTAGTAGTGGAGAGTTGAGTAAATGAATGGCTTAGCCCCCTCCTCTCGTGGCCTATGCCACATATATATTCACATGGGGAGTGTTTGTACAGTTATACCCTTACACATGAGTATTCCCCTTGGGGGCTCTTATGTCATTACACATGTCCTATTTCGGACCTAACAGGCCTACTGGGCTTAGGTGGGGGCCACCCCTACAACAGGAGCCTCTCATGGTGAAGGGCTTCACGGGCCGAAGCCATGTCGCTGAGTCCTTTAGCCCCCTCCGTCCCATCGGCCTGTGATGCTTGATGATGTGGATAGTCTGCCCGTTTGCTCCTGCTTGCGTGGGGGCTGTCTTCGGGTCCCAAAGCCGGCGCGGTCTCGAGGTCAAAGGAAGCGGGGAGGCCGAAGCCTTCGACGGAGACGAGGTCCGGGCGTGCTGTACTTCGCACTCCGGATATTTGCGGGCAAAGTCGAACTTGGTCGGCTGCCCCTGGTAGCCGAGCCTCGGGAATTGCTTTGCGCGATGTAGTGGCAGTTCGGGGAGATGGTTGCCAGGTCCAAGAGTGCGCTTTAACGATGCCTGGAATCGCGCCTGCCTTTACCAAGGGTAGGCTGGCATGGCTGCTCTGCCTGCCTTGCACTGGATGTGGGCACGCGTCCGGCAGCCATTGGAGCGTCATGGGATTCGGTTGAACCACCGGGTGCCCATTGACTGCAATCCTGACGATTGGCATGCCGCCGGTTGACCTTCCTCCATCCTGGCGACACCTCGCCGGATGGGCCTGGGTATAAATACGCCGGTGTCGTGGCCTGTTCCTTGCCCGCTCGCCATCGCCTTCTGCTTCGGCCGGAACGCCCTACCGGGGGGAAGCTAGGCTTCCGACGCATGGGGTTGGGTCAGGGGCCCCGTTGGATCCCAGACGCTCCTTCTCCCGGCGCGGATTTTGGAGCTTCGTGACGGCACGATGCTGCAACGTTGGACCATCGCAGACGTTTGCAGGGTGGTCCGGGGATGCTAAGCGGTGGGAGCGAAGCTGGTGCCTAGTCGGAAGTAGACGCTTGAGCGCTCCGTCCCCCATCCTTCGAAGTGGTGGCAGCGGAGATGGCGCCTAGTCGAAGTAAACGCGCGAGCGCTCCGTCCCCCATCCTTTGATGTGGTGACAGCGGAGATGGCGCCTAGTCGAAGTAGACGCGCGAGCGCTCCGTCCCCCATCCTTCGAAGTGGTGGCAGCGGAGATGGCGCCTAGTCGAAGTAGACGCGCGAGCGCTCCGTCCCCCATCCTTCGAAGTGGTGGCAGCGGAGATGGCGCCTAGTTGAAGTAGACGCGCGAGCCCTCCGTCCCCCATCCTTCGAAGTGGTGGCAGCAGAGATGGCGCCTAGTCGAAGTAGACGCGCGAGCGCTACGTCCCCCATCCTTCGAAGTGGTGGCAGCGGAGATGGCGCCTAGTCGAAGTAGACGCGGGAGCACTCCGTCCCCCATCCTTCGAAGTGGTGGCAGCGGAGATGGCCCCTAGTCGAAGTAGATGCGCGAGCGCACCGTCCCCCATCCTTCGAAGTGGTGACAGCGGAGATGGCGCCTAGTCGAAGTAGACGCGCGAGCCCTCCGTCCCCTATCCTTCGAAGTGGTGGCAGCGGAGACAGCTGTTGGGGGTGCCACTGGTAGTACGCTTTAATGGCTCTGGGAATCGCACCGACCCTCGGGCTGACACGGTCGGGCTGCTGTATCCGTACTGGCTTGTCCATTCGTGACGAACACGCGGCGGGTAGCGATTGGCGCACCAACTGGTCGCCCGCGGTCAAGTTCCTTCCTCCAGAGGGGCGGGGCACGTGGCGCGGCGTTGTAGGCGTGCTGCCTGCTGGCCGCCCCCCTCCCAACGTGCGCCACCGACTGCGATGGTTGCGCTGCTCGCCGATCCTCGGTTGCACCTACGGCGAGGGCCTGCGATTGTCCCTTCGGACAGGTGCGGCCAGGGTTGAGCCGAAGGCTGCACCGGGACACGCGACCTGTGTTTATTGCTTATGCGGACGGACACACGGTGGGACGCTAGCGACGCTTCGCGTGGTGACAGAAATCTGTACGATCACGGTCGCATGCTGGCTACGTGGACCGCCGGGACGCTTCGACTTCGCGCGTGGGGAGGCGAGCGGTTGCCGTTGGCCTTTCGCGCTTAGGGTAGGAGGCGGGGGGCCTTTAAGAACCCCCCGTAGTATTGTGCCCACGCCGCCTCGCGCTTTTTGGTTGTTCACGGTGCTTTTCGCATTCGCTTGCCCTGTTCCTGCGCTCCCTTTCCGCCGCCTAGTTCCCGGTGGATGTTGATGACGACTAGCGATGAGCAGACTTAGGCGTGCGGCTACACCATCCGCAGGCGCTCCTCGCCTTTGGAGGTGAAATACACGCTGGGGGAGCGCAATTGGCCGGCGGCACAAGTGGTGGGCGGCGAAGAAGAGCCAGGGTCCGTACTCTGGGGAGTTGGGCCGCACGCTCGTGATGGAGGACACAATCCAGTCGCTGCTGCGAGATGGGAAGCTATCGGATCACCACGCTGTGCGGTTGCCCGCCGATGATGAAACAGAGCCGCGCCCTAGGAAGTCGGAGGCGATCGTCTTCGTTGCCTACTTCAAAGCCGGGCTTCGCATTCCGTCCGCAGCAATTGTCGGGGTGGTGCTACGGACCTTCAAGTTGGAGTTGTCACAATTGACTCCGAACGCGGTGGCTCACCTCGCCGTGTACAGCTGGTCCCTACGCGCGGAGGGGTGTTGGCCCAGCGCTTCCTTGTTCGCGTATCTGCACGAGGCCCGGTGCCAACCGAAGGAGCGGAAGGACGGTACGGTGTCAAAATTTGGCAGCGTCAACTTCCGCTGCGGCGGCAATGGAAGCTCTTCCCTGCGAACGCGACCCGAGGGAAGTGGGAGGCCAACTGGGCGAGGCGGTGGTTCTACCATCGCGTGACGAGTGGCAGTGGCCTTGAATGCATGGGCGGGCCGATTACCTTCAAGACCGCCCCCGGCCTGGCGCTTGACCAGGAAGATGAGCTTAGAGCGCGGAGGCTTGTCGGGGTCACCGCCCACTTCAATATGCGTGATCTCGCCGAGGAGTATATGATGCTTGGTGCAACGCCACTTGCCCACAGTTGGCGCTTCACAGCCAGCGAACATCGAGATGACAATGTTCGTCCATCCGTTTGCTCGTTGCCCCTGCCGATTGGCCTTCATAAGTCTTCACCATATCTTCCTCCGCAATTGTATACATTGCGTTTACGCAAATATGCCGTCTTGGGCAGGGATTCGCCATACACCAGTAGAGAGCACGGGCAACGCGCAGCTGCGACCGCGGAGGCCGGGTTGGGGCGGATAAACCGCGTGTGTGAGGCCTTAGGGCTTCCTGTGCCGGAACGCCCCCCTTCGGCCCAGCAGCACGAGGATGATGGTGCCGCGAAGACGAAGGCGCCGTCCTGCAAAAGGACCCGGAGCACCACGACCGCGGCCCGTACGGCGGCTGCCGCTGCTCCTGCCAGCGCGGCGAACCCGGGGTCGAGTTCGGCGAGGTATGCCGACTCAGATTTAGAGGGTGCGGAGATTGAGGGCGGAAGCGCCGGCAGCGGAGGGCGTGCCGCGGAGGCCCTGTTGTCTGCGACCGTTGCTGAGGTGGTGGTGCCGGCTGGCGACATCGGTGCGGAGTCCTCGTCTCTGAGCGTGGCTTTGGCGGGGCTACCCTTCGTGGGAGTGTGTGGAGCGCCGCCCTTGCTAACCTCGGCGGCTGGGGCCGAGGTGTCGCCCGTGGAGGCGGGGGTGTCTCCCGCGAAGGTGGGGGTAACCCCCGCGGACGTCACGGGAATGAAGTCCCCGACCTCTACCGTCGTAGCTGTGGAGACCTCTTCAGCGGATGATGCTGCCGGGGGGCCCCTTCTGTGGCGGGTTCCGCGGCGGTACCTTCCGCTCAAGCGAAGCAGGCGCGCCTGCAGTCCTCCCTTCAGTGCACTTCGCGAGGGTTCGTTGTGGTGACCGGCGTTGGGAACTTGTGGGGCCCTGCTTCAAACATCGAGGTCCCTCCGCTCCGCCCCCTCGCACCCCCTCGGGCCACGGTGATAGCGGCGCAGGTTGGGTTGGCGCGAGGGCCTGGCTCGGTGGTCCCCTGGCCTTCCGAGACAGCGCCGTCCGTTGGGGCCGGCATGGAAGCGTTTCCGCCCGCGGCCAGGGAGATGTCTCCGCGAAGCCTCCCGCCCGCGACCGAAGGTAGGTTATGATGAAACTCCTTCGCCATATATATATATATATATATATATATATATATATATTATATATATATATCGTGACATGCGTAATTGTCCTTCGCAGCGACACTTATCCCGGAGGAGGAACCGCTCCTTGAGCGCGGGGGTCCCGGTGCTGGCGACACAGATGCCGCGCGGCTAAGCTCGGCGGACTTCGTCCCTCCGCCGAATACTCCAAGGGCATGGCGCGGGATTGCGGAGGACGCAACCTCCAGCATCGGACAGCAGGTGTTGCAGACCTACGGGTCGGGGTGCCTTGAAGATGCCTTGGAGGAGTCAGGGGTGCGGGTAAGCGCCTGTCTTTTAGACCCCTTTGCCGCCGCTTCGCGTTTGCTAATGCTTGCGTCGCACAGACACTCATGCTGGCCCAGGCCTTGCGAAGTGCTTACGCCTGCGAGGGAGTAGCGATACGGAGTAGGCTGCGGGCCGCCGAGGAAGAGTTGCAGGGAGCTGCGGAAAGGCGATCCGCCCAGGATGCTCGCATACGCCTCCTGGAGTCGTAATGCGCAGAGATGCAAGCGTGCACCGACGGGCTCGTTACCGCGGCCCGAACCTCGGCCGCGGAAGCGGTGCGGCAAGAGGCTACTGCAGAGCGGGACGGCCTTGTACGACAAATCGCCGCTCTGGAGGGGAGGAACAGTGAGCTTGGTGCCGCTCTCGCGGAGCGGGATCGAGTTCTCGCCGAGCGGGATCAAGCCTTGGGCGACGCCTCGGCCGCCGCCTGGGACGCCATACTGGCCCTAGAAGACACTCTCAAGGGGCTTGTCGCCGAAGTGCCGACGCGCTCCTTCGGGCCCGAGGACCTGTCGCGGTCACTCCGGTGGATTGGGGAGGCGGCCGGCGTTGTGCGTGGCGCCGCGGCGATCTTCGGCAGCCACTGCGCATACGTGGCATCGTGTGTGACGTGCGTGCTCCTGCGACACCGCGGTTGCGAGCATGTTGCGGAGTTAGCCGATCCCCAACTGGAGATGCCCGCGGGGAGCGGCGTAAAGTCCGGCCCCGTGCGAGCTGTACGCCGCGCTGTGAAGTTCTTCCATGAGCGGATATGGGAGTACTGCGGCGAGGCCGCAACCCTAGTCGAGCTGCGGAGGAACTTGTACGGCGAGGGGAACCTTGGCTGGTTCCTGGCGAGGTCCCTCGACGTGGCGATGATGGCGCCGCGGCTCCGGAGGACACCGTGGATCCACAGGTGTGATAGGAGGTTGTCGCGTGTTGGGGTGCGTTGTAACCGAAGCCCGGGTTATCTTCCTCGTTTTGTGTTTACAAAAATATGGAGTTTTCCGCTATTCTGATTCCTGCCCCCTTGTGCCGAGCAGCTACCTAACCGGGGCCGGCTGCTGATCTTCGACCTCGCAATCCGGCGGTGCCTTCGGCGCTGGCAAAGAACCGAGGAGGCGTTGGATTTCTGGGCGAGTCGGGCGTCGTCGAGTGGGACCTCGATGCGACGCGATGCGGGGGCACATCAGGATGAGCTCGCCGAGTAACGGCTTGTGCGCGGGGGTGTGCAGGCGCTTTGTAAACATCCTTAGCAAATACCAAGAACAGTTTTGACCAGATCTCGTGAAGTACGTCGCCACCCTCCGGCTACATCGCCCCGTGGTAAGCTCGGAGGGTTTGCATATGCGCCCGTACGCGATGGGTTGCGCCCTGCAGGGGCAATGTGATCGAGGCATACACGTAGTTGCGACAACCATACACGCTCAGACCGATATCTCCTCCGGCGTAGCTGGCGTCTAGTCGAAGTAGGCGTCGAAGTAGACGCGCGAGCGCTCCGTCCCCAACCCTTCGAGGTGGTGGCATCGGAGCTGGCGCCTAGTCGAGGTAGACACGCGAGCGCTCCGTCCCGTACCCTTCGAGGTGGTGGCAGCGGAGCTGGCGCCTAGTCGAGGTAGACGCGTGAGCGCTCTGTCCCCTACCCTTCGAGATGGCGGAAGCGGAGCTGGCGCCTAGTCGAGGTAGACGCGCGAGCGCTCCGTCCCCTACCCTTCGAGGCGGCGGCAGCGGAGCTGGCGCCTAGTCGAGGTAGACGCGCGAGCGCTCCATCCCCTACCCTTCGAGGTGGTGGCAGCGGAGCTGGCGTCTATTCGAGGTAGACGCGCGAGCGCTCTGTCCCCTACCCTTAGAGGTGGTGGCAGCGGAGCTGGCGCTTAGTCGAGGTAGACGCTTGAGCGCTCCGTCCCCTACCCTTCGGGGTGGTGGCAGCGGAGCTGGCGCCTAGTCGAGGTAGACGCGCAAGCGCTCCGTCCCCTACCCTTCGAGGTGGTGGCAGCGAAGCTGGCGCCTAGTCGAGGTAGACGCTTGAGCGCTCTGTCCCCTACACTTTGGGGTGGTGACAACGGAGCCAGCCTCTGGCGCTTCTTGCTCGCGGGTGTGCTCACGCGGGAACCAGCCTCTGGTGCTTCTTGCTCGCGGGTGTACCCACGCAGGACCCAGCCTCTTTAACACGTCGTCTTGGTACTCTGCAGGCGGCGCATGGGAGCGGGTCCCCGTGGTGCACTTTGCCCACCGTTGAATTAACTGGGGTAAGTTGTGTTCTGAAGTACGTGGGGGCCGATGTCCGCGCGTTGTTGATACTCCAAGTAGCGCGCGGGGACAGCACCCGCGTCTTATTTATACTCCATAGAGTGCGCAGGGACAGCATCCGCGTCTTATTTATACTCCGAAGGAGTGCGCGAGATATTCATCCGCGTCTTATTTATACTCCGAAGAGTACGCACTGGGGCAACGCCCATGCGTGTGCGAGGCTCACGTCTTGTTTATACTCTGTAGAGTGCGCAGGGACAGCATCCGCGTCTTATTTATACTCCGGAGGAGTGCGTGCGGAGGCAGACCTCGCGCTACGTCTTATTTAGAGTCCGTAGACTGCGCGCGGAGGCGAACCTCCGCGCGTTGCGGGCGGTGAAATTGCGTGCGGAGGCGAACCTCGACGCTACGTCTTATTTAGAGTCCGTAGACTGCGTGCGGAGGCGGACCTCGCGCTACGTCTTATTTAGAGTCCGTAGACTGCGTGCGGAGGCGGACCTCGCGCTACATCTTATTTATACTCCGTGGAGTGCGTGCGGAGGCGGACCTCGTGCTACGTCTTATTTAGAGTCTGTAGACTGCGTGCGGAGGCGGACCTCGCGCTACGTCTTATTTAGAGTCTGTAGACTGCGTGCGGAGGCGTCCCCCCACTCATCTTTGTTTATACTCATGCCCGTATCTTTGATGGAGAGTGCGCGCGCGAACGCGTGTCTTTGTTTATACTCATGCCCGTATCTTTGGCGGAGAGTGCGCGCGCGAACGCGTGTCTTTGTTTATACTCATGCCCGTATCTTTGACGGAGAGTGCGCGCGCGAACGCGTGTCTTTGTTTATACTCATGCCCGTATCTTTGACGGAGAGTGCGCGCGCGAACGCGTGTCTTTGTTTCGAAGAACATAAATTTGTACAAACGGTGAACTTTATTAAATTCCCGTTTGCGCGGGTGAGCACTTACAAAAGAAGGGGGGAATGCCAGGCACTAACCGCTAGGAGGTGGGGCGATCGTTGACGGGCCGCCGCGTCCGCCCTCCCGGCCTAGGTGCCTTGGCGAGCTGCATGGCATGGGCCCCTGGCGCCAAGCTCTATGCGCCGGGCCATGTCCTGGTCGCCATGAATGGTGATGTTGGCCCGCGGTCCAAGAAGCTTCATGCACAGGAAACCGTGATGCGGGACTGCCCCGAGGGTGTTTAGGAGCGGTGTCCTATTATGGCGTTGTAGGGGTATACGATGCCGACCACGTCGAAGATGGCGTCCTCGCTTCTGACATTGTCATTTTGGCCGAAGGAGGCTTGGAGGCATATCTGGCCTAAGGCGCGCAAGGGCTGCCCTCCAAACCCTTGCAGCGGGACGCCTGAGGGGCCCAAACGGCTCCGAGGGATCCCCATTTGGTCGAAGGCCGCAGCGAAGAGGATGTTTGCGGAGCTTCCTCCATCGACTAGGACGCGTCGGACGTCGCACCCGGCTACGAGGACCCGGACGACCAAAGGGTCTTGATGGGGGAACTCCATGCCCTCAGCGTCGGCGGGCGTGAATGTGACTTCATGTTGCACCCATACGCGGCGCCGCACCGGTATGCCGCGGCGTGGTGTAGCCTCGCGCGTAAGCCTTCCGTTGTCGTGCCGAAGCGAACCCCAGTGAGGAGCCTCCGGAGATGACGTTGATAATCCTGCGCTGGGCTCCCTCCGGGGCTTGTAGCTGTAGGAGGCCTTCCCGAGGTTGCCGTACGTGCGCCTGGATGCGCAGGAAGTCATCCTGGGCCTGTGCTCCTTGGTCCTGGGGGTGTTGGACATGAGCCACAACGGGCGCGCGTGTATCCGGGTTTTTGTCCCTGGCAACGCTCTGCCGTAGCGCTGCGATGGTGGCACAAGCACGCGTGTCGTGGTTGCCCCAGTCGTGGATTTCGCACCATTGCCCATGGTGCTGGTCGCCGTACTCTTCGCGGGTCCGGTCGTCTCGACCCCGGTCCTCTGGTTATTATTTTTGAGTGTAGCATGTGAGTACATAAAGTACTCTGCAAGTCTTGGGAAAAATGCAATAGATGCAAGGCTTGACAAAGGAAGGCTATATGGTTCTTTTGCACAAGCAACATTTTCATTCAATTACTTCTAATTATTTTCGAAGGCATCAATTTAATAAAGTAAATGTTTTAGCAGAAACTATCATCAACTTTCTAGTGAAGGTTCCATCTACCAACACTAGCCAACCAATTACAATTAGTCAAGTTTAAAACTGCGGGTTCCATCCACCCTCTCTGGCTCCAACTGCCAGGATTCCCTTCCAAGAGTTCCCTCCACTCTCGGAATACAAAAACTTTGATTTTAAAACCAAAACCAGAAATCTACCATGTGAATGCATTCCTTGCCCACCCCTTGACTGTGGGCACGGCTATTCGAATAGTTTTACACTCTGCAGAGGTTGTACAACTTTACCCACAAGAGATAAATTATCCTAAAAGTCAACACGCTGCCTTTGGCATGAGACCCAGATAAAATATCACAAAGCCTTTACCTTACTCTAATCTAGCTAGATACCACCCGCTGAGGTTTCACCGCAGTAGGCTAACCGCCCAACCAAGCCCCTCTTGCGCCATATGAGTACAAGAAATCCTGTCCCTCATTGTGAATAACCACCCATCCTCGGCACCCACTTTCCACTGGTGGCACCTAAATTAGACTATCATAAGTTAGTCGACTTGGTCGCACCCATATAGACTTGTGGTTGTACAGCTAATGCTCGATGCGACAAACACAAGCGTCGGTCCCAATTGACTAGGTGGAACATACTATTAACAAGATCTCGTGCTTGCTGCACCAACCCAAACCAACCATCCACCCTAATCTAAACTAATTTCCACATTTTATTTTATTTTAAAAGAAAAGTGGCAACTCCAATTACCACTAAATTTACAAAAACAAGGGTATTACCATAATTCATAATTTCCCAATTGCAAAATTTATGAGGTATTCAATAGCATGGCTAAGCATTGTACTACCATTCTAATAACAACAATTAAATATATTACTCTCATTAATGAGCCAAAGGAATTTCTAGGGTTTCAAAGGTACATGGCAATCAACTTCATGTGAGGGCATAACAAGGTTGGATTTAACAATGCCCTAAGATTTGAACTAATATTTTATATAATTAGCAATGCACATAATTTGAAATAATTAAAACATTTCAAAATCATAGGTTCAAGATGATCAAAGGAGACTTGCCTTCTTGTGCACTGGTTGGTCCCTTTTGCTGCGGTTCGACAAACTCTTCAGCGACATCGGGTTCTACGCGCGAAACGACAAAACAAACAAAACAAATTCAAGTAAAATTCAAATGAACTCCAAAAACTGTAAAAACAGAACCAAAAGATAGAGCTCAATTTTAGATGAATTTAGGAAAAATAATTGGGTTAATCGGAGTTCGGATGAAGGAGAACGAGCGATAAAAAGTTTGCTGGGCGAGAAAATGTTGGAAAATAGCAAAAGTTACTGTTCACCCGAGAGCAGCACTTTTGGAGAGAAGGCTAGCGTCGGCAAGAAGAGGCATGGGTGGTGAATCTAACTAGCAAAATGGGTTGCTAGGGACCCAAGGCACACATAGGAAGCAACGGCACGCCAAATGGGGAACGATGACGGCACGAGCGGCTACAACGACATGGTTAGGAGAGAAGAATAAAACCCGGGCATGAAACATGGAGAAGTAGGGTGAGCACGGGGTAGAACGTGGCTTGGTGAAGCTAGGAAAATTGTCGACTCAGACAGAAACCCACCGGAGACGACGCAAACGACGTTTGAACGACGTCGGGAAGGAAAAAGCAAAATCATGATATCTTGGCTCGGTGAACGAAATCTAAAACCATTTGGAGGGTAGCTACCTGGGATGGTTTGGCACATTGTGACGCGAACGGATTGGGAAAAACACCACCGGATAGATGGGGACACAAGATGCCATTGACGGCCATGGCGGGTTTCGGAGGCAAAAATTTGTGGAGGCTTTTCGGAGGGGTCAAGCGGTCGTATTTATAGGCTTGGAAGAGGTAGAAACCGGCTCCAATTCGTGAATTTCGGTTTAGAGTCCGTTTCAAAAAATCGGAGATAAAAGGCAAACGGATGAACGAAATGGAAAGAGGTCAATTGGGATGGATTCCTTTCTTGATTTGGCACAACTTTCCTTTTGGGAGGACATTGAAATAAGATCCGAATTGTCAACATGCTCTGATACCATCTCTGTCGGGACCCGGAGCAACAACTCCAGAACCCTCTGTGTTATTCGCACTATCCCAGGAAAAGCTAGTGCACACAGATTGAACAGTGATACATATCATGCATGATAACCAAACTTATTATAAAGCAAAAGTACGGGCCTTATGGCCAAGATTACAATAAGGTGGCTTCATGGCCAAACATGAAATAAACAATGGAAGGTAATAAGAGGAGCAGCCCATCCCGCCTTCCCACAAGGCGAATTGACTGTAAGACGTGGCCTATTCGTCGCGATCCTCAACATAGTTGACATCGTCGCCCTCCGCAACATTGTTTATAGCAAGGTGAGCACATAAAGTACTCCACAAGTTACACCAGAGATATAACAGATTTGATGCATGCATAAGGGGTTACAAAGAAAGGCATAATGTGGTTCATTTGCATAAACAGCATTATTGAATTAAATACAATAACGTAAGTGCAAAAGCTGAAGTTGATACAATATATAAAAACAAGATTTAACAAAATAATAACGTTAGTGCAGGCAACAACCTAACACTAACCTAACCACGGGTATCCCACCCGACCATCTTTCCAAAAGTTTCACAAATTTCCATAAACCAAATTTTATTAAAACCAAAATCTAATCCGTGAAAAACCATACTAAGCATGTCCTTGACCGTGGACACGCTATCAAGGATAGTTTGTTACTCTGCAGAGGTGTACAACTTTACCCACAAGACATGTTCTCTGTTTTGCCACCGGATTACACACTTCCTTAGGTGTGCGGCCGAGGAGATCATGATAAGGCTGTTCCAATGTTCCATTACCAAATTAGCTACGCCGCCACTAAGGTTTCACCACAACATGAATCCACATGTTGGAGCCCCTCTTGTGCCATGTGAGACTTCTCATGGCCTACGCCACGCTCACATTCAGCCTATAGCGAAACTAAATGGAACTTCACAAATTACTTAGCCGATCTGTCCCATACCGGACTTGTGGTAGTGCGGTGTGACTTTGTAATAGTAGTTCACATCCGGTCCTTAATTTGACTTAGGCCTACCCATACCCCTTGTGCCCGGCAACAACATCGAGTCAACAAACTACGACGCATGCCGCAAGCACCCACCACCATACCAATGCCTAAGTCTAAAACAGGTTTTATCCATTTTATTTTATCAAAATTTTATAGACCTTCTTGACTCACCAAAGTCAAGAATAGATTTTATAAACCAACATTTCGTGTGAAACCAATCTTCCCACCTAAATTAATCTAAGCATGGCTAAGCAATTCTATAAAATATTCTAGTTAATACTAATGTACCAACTAGGCTTTCATCTATGGTGACAAGGTATGTTCGTTCAAATTCGAGATTGGCCATACAAAGGGAATTGGGTGTAACTAAAGTTTTAAGCACATTTGAACTAATGTGAATAAAAGTATACATGCATATTAATTTAAAAACAACATAAATAATTTAAATTACTGGGATCAACATGGTCAAAGGTGTAACCTGCCTTGCTCGAAGTCTTGTTGCGATTCGTCGAAGAAATACTCTCCGGATTCGTCGTAATCTATACGCAAAGAACCAAAAGAAATTCAAAAAAAATTCAAATAAAATCCAAAAATTCAAAAAGAGTCCAGAAATGGATAGTTTAGGATTTTAGAAAAATTTAGAAATTTGAACGAGTTAAATCGGAGTTAAAATGAAGAAGTTATGGCCTTCGGAAGTTCTCACGACCATGGCAAACGTGATCGGGCGGAGCTACGACCACGGCAAATGCGATCGGGCGGAGCTACGACCACGTAATCGACTTACGACCACATGGGAGGTTTACGACCACGCAATGACATACGACCACACGGAAGGTTTCGACTACTCAGGAAAATTACGACTACGGCCACGCACGGTCTACGACTACGACTACACGAGAACCTCGACTTCGACTACCGAGAGAACTTACGACTCGACTACACGAGAGAACTTACGACTTCGACTACACGAAAACTTACGACTTGACTACACGAAAACCTCGACTTCGACTACCGAGAACTTACGACTTCGACTACGAGAGAACTTACGACTCACGACTACACGAGAACTTACGACTTGACTACACGAAAACCCACGACTTCGACTACGCAGAGAACCTACGACCCGACTACGAGAGAACTTACGACTCGACTACACGCAGAACTTACGACTTGACTACACAGAGAACTTACGACTACGACTACACGAAAACTTACGACTTCGAGGCGAATCGACCACTCAAACAGGTTAACGGCTACCTAGTCATTTACGACCACATAGTCGCCACGACTACTCGGCAGCTACGGCTACGGCTAAGACTTACGACTACGGATCTACGACACACGGAAGGGTGTTACCTTCGAAACCGGTTGGCCGCGGGTGGTCGGAGGGAATCGGCGAGTGGCGGAGACGACGGATGGTCGTAGAGGTTCGATTACGAGTGGAGACGGTCGGTCGACGAAAGAAGCGGCGCGCTCGAGTCTTCGGCAACAACGGCTCCGGTGGCGGCGTCGCTCGGCGGAGAGGGGAATGGTGGTCGCCGGCGCTGGGGATCACGGCGTCGTCGGCGAGGCGCGAAGAGACCAGGCGGCGCCAATTCCTCGCCGGAGCTCGCCGCGCGCGCGGCGAGGAAGCACGGTCGGGCCGATTCGGTTCAGGCGGAGGGAAAGAGGTGGCGGCGCACGTGAAGGCGAAGGAGGGGATAACGGGCTCGGGAAGGAGCTTTATAGGGCGGGGACGGAGGTAAAGGGCTCACCGGAGTTAAGGACTTTAGAAACGATGATAACGGCGAGAGGCTTTAAGCCGACGTAAAACGGACGGAGGTGGGCGGTTACTAGCGCGCGAGCTTAAGGGCCAATAATGGCTTCGCTGTCGGCGAGGAAGGAGTAACCAAGCTTTTATAGCTCGGATGGGGTGTTAATGGAGGCCGGCCGGTTGGAGAAGAAGGGAAGAAGGAAACTTCTAAATTTCTTTTTTTTTGCTTTAATAAAATATTTTAAATACATTTTCTTGCTTTAGATTTTTAAATAAAATCCAGATAAATCCAAATAAACTCCAGAAAATCAATAGAAGGCAAAAAAAAATTTTGGGATGTTACATGACACCACGCTCACATTCAACATGTAGATAAGTCCTTAATTGACTTAGGTAGACCTTCCACAAAACCCCTCATGCCCATCACCCACATTGGATCACTGAGCAACAACATGTGTTAGCAAGAACCCACCAACCAACCATTTACCTAAGTATAAACCAAGTTTTTAAGTTTTATTTTGAAACATTGCATATACCTTCTTGACTCACCGAAGCCATGAATATATTTTAAAATATATCATTACATGTGACAAGTTATCCCAAGCCTAAAGTTATTTCTAGCTACGCATTTGCTACAAAAGTTCTCTAACCCATACTAGTGTACTAACTAGAGTTTTGTTCTAAAATGACAAGATATCTGGGAATCAATGTCAAAAGAGGTACTAACAAGTAGGCAATAACTAAGCTTAAAACTAAATTAAAATACGTTTAAACATATACATACAGAATAATTTTAAACAACATAATTTATTTGCAAACTGGAATCAACATAGTCAAAGTGTATAACTAGTCTTGCTCCATGGATGGTGAGAATTGTCAAAGTAGAACTATTCTGAAATGTCATAGCCTACCTGTGAATAACCAAAGCAGCTAAAATCAAATAAAATTCAAAATAGACTTGAAAAATGAATAGATGACTGAAATGTGTAGAATATGATTTTAGATGAATTTAAAATTTTGAATGGGTTCATTTGGAGCTAGAACAAAGGAGAATAGGCTCTCAGAAGTTTCAAAAGCTAAGAAAATGATTAAATAGAATTTCTACAATTACTTCCCTAAAGAAAATGATAATTATGATGTCAACAAGAATTATGGTTTTTAGTTGAAATAATTTTCTATGGGAAAATCAGAATTTTTGCTCATGATGATGTCAGCAAGAATTATTGAATTTTGATCGAATTATTTTCACAAAGAAAATAGTGCCAATAGGCTGACAAGTGGTCCTGAGTCCATAGATCGTGTCCATAGAAGATGCCCAGTCCACGGTGGACCAGATTCATGGCTTGCATGGCATCGGTAATTGATCGGGTGGTCGAGTGCTAGCGTGGCACACACGTGGCCGCCACGTATGCTGCCACGCACACTATGCACTGATGTGGCACAACCAGTGATTGGTGGCACTCCAGAACTGAGGTACAAAAACATGAGGGGGACACAGGAATGTGATTTTACCTTGAGTGAAGGTCGCTGACCAATGGAGGCAGCCAACAGCGTGAAAGGGTGATTGCGGTGATGGGCTTGTGGCAGAGGGGCAGCTACGGCATGGCTGGAGCTCAGTGGAGCGGATGGGGAAGACCACGGTGAAGTTCACACGGTGAACGGCGTGACTTGGGGTGGCTCGGAACGGTGCCAATTACTCACTGGAGGTGCTCCGGTGGCTAAAGGAGAGGGAGCGTGGGGATGGGTGGTGCGCGGCTTGAAGGTGCTCAAGGGCTTTATATAGGGGAGGGATATTCAGCATGGCACTTGTTCATCGAACTAACAGTGGCACTGAAATAGGCGAGGGGTTAAGGGAGAGAGAAAACACATAGAGGGGGTTATGTTGTGGGATACTCGCAATTTGCAATTAGGTGGTGCTTATCCCTTTTTCACACACGACAAAACACGATATGAGTGACGAAATCGGAATGGACTCGGACAATGGTGGTGTGTGGAGAGGAGGAGGTGAGAGAAGGTGTCGAACGCCAGGTTAGTAAACCCAGATCCATTGTGATTCCACTGTACTATTCCCTGGATCAGTAGATAGTGCTCACAGCTATAATACTGCATATCAAAAACATATCATGCGAAAGTGTAAATAATACAATAATAACTTACTCATGGGCCGATTAGGCTGACAACAATAAAATGCAGCAGCGGAAACTCCAAGAGGTGGGACCCTCAAGACTTGCCCATAGGCAGCCAACTGGGGTTCACGACCTAGTCTATTACCTCATCGTCTTCTAGCTCGGTTGACCACTTTTTAAAGCACTGCAGGGCATGACTTCCCTTTTCTTATTGATTGAGTATTGGTAATTAAGCAAGAGTGAGTACAATGGTACTCAGCAAGCCACCACACAGGATGCAATAATAATAGATGCAAAGCCATCAAGGGAGGCTTGAGGTTCTTTTAGTTGCTAAAAGCATGGTTTGAAAGTACAATAATAAGAAACTACTGAGACTTAGCAATTTTAACTAAAGCAGATTTTATGAAATTGAATGTAAGAATGCAGTAAAAATAGTAGTGCAGGTTAAATCCACCTTTTGCAGTGCATGGCTACCTCCACCAATGCTAGTTTTCACCACTGGAGTACTTCTCTCTAGGAAAAATCAATGTCAGAGTACTTCCCTCTAATAGGTTTTTATCCCGCTCACAAAGGTTTTTGAAATAGAACTAACTCAAGGAAGTTCCCATATCTGCCCTTGACCATGGGCATGGCTATTCGAATAGTTTATACTCTGCAGAGATTGTATACTATACCCACAAGAGACAATCGACCCGATGGGCCTGCGCGATTCCTTAGTCACGCAGATCAAGAGATCGTCACGAGGCTTTTACAATACCTCACCATATCATCCTCTCACCCTTATGGGCTTATCCCTCACCAAAGGGTCCCATACGTTGTGCGAGAAGTTCACCACAATGTCTAGCGCAGCTGGATTTCTGTCTCCACAACATCTAACGCAACTGGCGAACATCACTTGAACACGATATCCCAATCAGGCCGGAGTTTTATTCCTCCTGCACAATCCCTCTTTTCCCCTACTTGTGAGATGACTTCAAGGACCTGGTAATTATTCAACCAAACCTACAGTTTGCCAGCTTGTGGTTGTACCGTTTTACACGAGGAGGTCATCACAAGATTGTGTCCTTAATTTGTCTAGGCGGTTCATACCACCAAACATAATTTCTCGTGCGACATCGGCACCATCCACTCTTACCGTCCGCCCAGACAGTTATAGCAGTTTTTAGGGTTTGGAGAAGCATAAATTAAGTTGTCACAAATGTTCAGCCACTTACCTCCCGTGACTATCCCAAAACAAGTTCTCATGATTTAAAGATTGATGATCTAGTTTATTAATTATAGACAGGGAAACCATTAATTTAAATTTCAGCATTTTATAGGTAATCATTGAGGACTTCACCAATAATTATTTTAAGCACTAATAAAAGAGAGTTGACATGATTTCGACGTCGAGCAGTTTATGGCTGTTGTTTTATGTGGCAGAAACTTGCTAAATTGATTTACTTAGTTTGCATAAATAGAGTTAGATCGATGGATGAAAGATAGGATTAAAGTTTTTGACAGGATAATTTATTATCTGGACCACTCGAGTTTTTGATAGGATTAAAATTATTATTCGAGTTTCCAGAGTAAAGTTTGAAAGCATTGAAATTATCTTTATAAGGCTTCAAACATGCATCTTTAATTATTTAGGATTAACTTCTAGTACCTTTGAGTTATAAATGAGAATCTTTTAATTAGTTTCACATATTTGATTATTAACATCAATACCCATTGAATCCATGTCGATTACTTGACATCTGGGAATAGATCATGCATAATCTTGTTTTAGTTTTACATGAGGATTAATATGTTGTTTTATTACTCATCATAGTCATGAAATTTATTAAAGATAAGTTTTTAATTGTAAGCCTCCATTATAATTTTGCAATTAATTCCTTATTTCTATCCTCATTCACAAATCATATTTTATTACCTTGTTCAAATGCGAAAATGTTAGATAGACATTTCATGATTTTAGAAGTAAAGTGGGAGGATACATTGATGCACATGAGCTTGAGGCCAAACTTCTAGTTGGGCCCACCTGTCATACAGAGACACAAAGGAGAGGGCTGCTTGGCTGGCTGAAACAGAGCAGAGAGCAGAAACGATGGAACATAGGGGAGGCGGGGTAGTGCCAGAGCCAGGCGGTGTCACTGACGGGGAACGACCGGGGCGGCGACGGCGACCAGCAAAATGGATTGCTCAGGCTGGGGAGGGGAGATAACAGCTTTGGCTGGGGTGGCACCTAGACAAGCTGGCAGTGGCTCTAGGCGGCCGGCGGTGAGGGGGAATGGGGCACTAGTGGCCAGAAGGGAGAGGGAAGAAGGTGGGGTGCGCATGTGCAAGATTGGGCCACGGGGAACTCACCCAGGGGGTCGACGGAGCCGGAGGGAGGCCGAGGAGGGCTGGCGATGGGCACGGGTGGTGGCACGGGGAGTCTCACGTGGAGGGTTCACACCAGCGGGGAAGAGCGTTAGCCGGCCGTTGGGGGAGCTCCGGGGCACCAGTGGGCTACTCTCACCGCACGGAATCGAGCTGGGGCCGACCGAGGGGGAGACGGCAGTAGAAATGGCAGTGGTTGGCCAAAAGCGAAAATAGAAAGGGCGCGGCATGCTCGGGCGACGATTCTTCGATTAACCAAGAGGATAGGCAGAGGACGTCCGGGGCACACCGTGATGTGGTAAATTCGTGGAGGGGATGGCCGGAGTGGCGGAACGACACAAAGTGGCAGCGGTCAGCACGAGCTCAGGGGCACAGCTGGAGCGAGCTCAGCTTGAAGGAGGAAGAACGGGGCAAGGGAAGGCACCGGGAGGCTCAAGCCTTCTTATAGGCGATGGGGTGGTAGTCGTCCACTGGTGCATTGAAGGCGCACGTTCAGTGGAGTAATGCCAGGCATGGGCAAGGAGTAACGCCGGGGCATGGGCAGCGGATTTGAAGCATAGCAGGCATAGGAGAATGGTGCCGGGGCTAGCTGGTGGTAGGGGAGACAGCATGGCGTATGAAGGCCGAGGCGAGGTCAGGCGGCTGTAGCCGGTGGGCGCGGCTGACACATGGGGTTGGGCTGGTGAGTCCTGATGCCAAGGATAGAGGAAGAAGAAGGAGGAGAAAGGAGAGGCGCCGGGTGGGCTGGGGCAGGATGCAGGTGTTGGTGATATGCCCTAGAGGCAACATGGAGATGTTGAATATATCACATACTATGTTTATGATACATTGCTTTGTTCCTTGAAATAGACATTATCATTATTGATCAATGAGTATGTGACTTATTCATGAGACTCTTAATGCCAAAATGTTGCTATTTCTAAATGATCCCTGATCATATATCATATGAGGAACAAATATGATTCAAAGATCAGCATATGTATTGATTGATGATCATGTCTCATGGATCATGGTATGGAGATACCAAATCAATAATATGGACATGTGTTAGTGAACATATGTTGGATAGACCCGCCATGAGACAACTGCAGAGATTCCATGTGTCATTAGTTGGTCTCAAGTAGTGTTTATGTAGAATCCTTAGACTTGAGATCATCATGGTTCCCAACATGCGTAGTAGCCTATTTTGGGACTACTAACCACTACTCCGTGGCGGGTAGTCATAAAAGTAGTCTTCGGTTTGCTATGAAACATGTAGTGGGATGTGAATGATCAAGATAGAATTTTCCCCTCCTTATGGGAGAGATATCTCTGGCCCTCGATGTAATGGATTATGAAAGTGCATGGCCATGCCAATGTGATTGAGGAGTCAATCACAAGTTTATAATCCATCACGGAATCGAGAGAGTGATTGAGCTATTAAGAGGATGACACAGTCTCGCCTTGAGCTTAATCTATATCGTGAGGCAAAGGGATTCGTACATGAGAACATTACGAGTTCAGCCGATATGATCTTTACGTATACCTTGGGGTTAATATATCTTGCTAGAGGCCGCTATTATGTGGTGACCGGAAAGGTGTTTCGGTCGCGACCAAGTATACGTGAACCTCTGGTCGCACACTTAACAGGTTGGAACACTAATTCGAATGTGATTCGGATGTGGGCTCAATTCGGATAGAGATCCGGATAGACTCCTATTGGGCCTCGGTCCACGAGGCCCAAGTGAGGAGGTCTATATATTTGGAGGCGGGGGGCTGAGGGATGTACGCATCTATTCCTCCCGAGCAAAACCCTAGCCGCCACCTCCCGAGCGAAACCCTAGCCGCTCGCGAGTGCTGGTACAATCGCGATCGGCGTTCCAGCCCTGGACGTGTGGATACCGGTAGAGGCGCTGCTCGTTGCGGCATTGATCGGCATAAACAAACTACAGATTGGAACGGACTCGTGGTGTGGTTGATCGCGTGGAGGAGACGATCTGTTCGGGACGATCGGCTACTTTCACTACTACCTCGACGCGCGTGGTTGGATCGGCTTCTCCAACTCATCTTCGCGCGCGCTGCGTCTAGTGGTAACGATCTATGATCCCTCCTTAGCATGATGTCCTGGTGTGCGTGGTAGAAATTTTTATTTTCTCGCTTTCGTAGCCTCACGCGTTCCTTCATGGTATCGAGCCATCTTGCTTAGTTTGCGATTCGGATCAGCGCATATGATGATATGCGGTTGTAGTAGATCGGATCTATTACGCTCTAGATCGATCGGTTCATGTGATGAATCGATGGTAGCACGGGTTGATGAGATCAATCGGTGAATAGGGGTTGGATGAGGCACAGATTGTATCACTACTAGTGCCCTAGAGATTGTCTCGGATCGGCATAAGGTGGTTATGTCGAATACTAGTAGGATATGAATCTGATAGCCTCGGGCCAATAAAAAAACTAGTGTCCTAGAGAATGTCTCGGATCGGCATAAGGTGGTTATGTCGAATACTAGTAGGTTACGGATCTGATGGCCTCGGCCCAGTGGAAAAACTAGCTTCCTAGAGAATGTCTCGGATCGGCATAAGGCGGTTGTGCCGAATAGTTTTTCCATTGCGATTTCATAGATTGGATCTGTAAATTTCGTAGGTGTGTTGGCGCTGCCACGAAACCCGCGGCGGCCGTGCGTACCGCCTTGTATAGCGTCATGGGTTCACATCGTTAGGTAGAATACGATTCTCGCCTAACTTGTTTTTGCAGAGAATGATGTGAATAGTATGGCCCTATATCTTATTGGAATGTATGAGATGTATGTGATGCATGTAACATTCGCTCATGGCCTGCGTGTCATGATTATTTCAGCTATTGTTAGCTGTCTATATTGTATTTAACGACTGCGTGTGACCTTAATGCTTGAATCTATCTTTGTAATCTTCAATTTCTAGCTATTATAGGTAGTAGCCTAGTTTTGAGGTTACAAGCTTTCAAGCATGGTGGCCTAAAGGAGTGATGTGGAGGATGGAGATCGTCTACACCTACATGGAGATGGAGATCACCATTTTTTGGGCCATACTACTTCACAGTTAAATGTGTTTATCTGTGATATTATCTATCTTATTCTTATGCAATGTTTTTGTGATATGTTGCTTTGGTAGGATAGAATCCCTCATAAAATTAGGTGTTCATGCCCTTCCATATGTTGCACCAAAAGATAATGATCACCGCATGGTAGGTCTACCAAAGTAGAGTGCCGTCGGTTATCATCATTATTTGGGGTAGATGTCGGACATCTACATGCGGAAGCATTTGGTTTACTTAACAAGGTTATCAAAACAGTTTTGGACCTTGGGGCATAGGTTGGGGCCGGGGCATATTGATGTCACCCAACAAGCAAGAGTCACATAGGGATGTGATTAGCAAGGTGTTGCTTACCCATGTCACTAGTTTTCTAGCCGTGATGCCAAAGCTCACTAGGAATTAGTGAAATGAGGATCTTGACCCACTATGTAACTTAGAGGGAGTTTTGTTGCAAAACACATAGTGGGAGTCTTTTGTTAAATAGTTTAATAAAAGATGAACATAAACATAGTGCTAAACTTTGCATATTCTTTGTTGTAGATCATGTCAACTAATGCCGCATCCAGTTCTTTTAATTTGCGATCTATTCTTGAGAAAGAAAACTCAATGGAACGAACTTTATGGATTGGTATCGCAACTTGAGAATTGTTCTCAAGCAAGAGTGCAAGGAGTATGTCCTTGAGTCTCCTTATCCCGATGACTTGCCGATAATGCTATCTGCGGCTGCACGGAGAGCTTATGAGAAGCAAACGAATGATTGCCTTGATGTGAGCTGTCTCATGCTTGCCACAATGTCCTCTGAGCTTGAAGCAATATGAGAACACGATGCCTACAATATCATTGTAGGGTTGCGTGGTATGTTTGAGAACCAAACAAGGGCTAAGAGGTTCAACACTTCAAAGTCCTTGTTTGCGTGCGAGCTTGCGTAGGGAATCCGTCGACCCTCATGTGATTAAGATGATTGGCTACATTGAGAGTCCGGAAAAGCTTGGTTTTCCCTTAGCCAAGAGTTGGCTACGATGTGATTCTCCGATCGCTCCCGAGCTTTGAGCCATTCATACTGAACTATCACATGAACAACATGGATAAGACCTTGGCGAGTTGCATGGGATGCTAAAAGCTGCCGAGGAAAGCATTAAGAAAAGCAGCAATCATGTGATGATGATGCAGAAAGGCAAGGGCAAGCCCAATGTCAAGAAAGGTGCGGTCAAAAGAAAGTTAGCTCCTGATGAGATCGCGAGCAGTTCTAAGGCCAATCAAGTCAAGAAGGCCGCTGCTCCTAATGCAGATTGTTACTACTGTAAGCAATCAGGTCATTGGAAAAGGAACGCCCAAAGTACTTGGAGGATCTTGAGAAGAAGAAGGAAGTACGACTTCCTCTCCGGTATAAATGTTATAGAGATCAATCTTGCTACTTCATCCACCGATTCTTGGGTATTTGATACCGGATCGGTTGCTCACCTTTGCAAATCGTTGCGGGGCTAAGAAGAAGTAGAAGTTTGAGGAGGAGCGAAGTGGATCTTCGCGTTGGCAATGGAGCAAAAGTTGCTGCGGTCGCTGTTGGCACCATGCCATTGTCTTTACCTTCAGGATTAGTTTTGGAATTGAATAATTGTTATTGTGTTCCATCTCTTTCCAAGAACATTATTTACGCTTCATGTTTGCAAGCGAAGGTTATGACTTTAGATCTGTGAACAATGGTCGTTCTCTTTATTTCAAAGATATGTTCTATTGTCATACTCCATTGGTGAATGGGTTATATGTTCTTACTCTTGAAGAGTCACCGGTCTATAACATTAATGCAAAGAGGCAACGTTCAATGATTTAAATCCCACGTTTATTTGGCATCGCCGCTTAGGTCACATAAATGAGAAACGCATGGAGAAGCTCCATAGAGATGGTATTCTGCACTCATTTGATTTTGAATCATTTGAGACATGCGAATCTTGTTTACTTGGCAAGATGACAAAGGCACCTTTCACCGGTCAAGGTGAGCGGGCAAGTGACTTATTGGCACTCGTACATTCGATGTATGTGGACCAATGAGCCCAATAGCGAGGGGGTTTTCAGTACTTCATAACTTTTATCGATGACTTTAGTAGATATGGGTATATCTACCGATGAAGCATAAGTCTGAATCCTTTGAAAAGTTCAAAGAATTCCAAAATGAAGTGCAAAATCATTTAGGCAAGACAATCAAGTTTCTACGATCTGATCGTGGAGGCGAGTATTTGAGCCATGAGTTTGGCAATCATCTCAAGGATTGTGGAATTGTTCCACAATTGACTCCGCCAGAACACCTCAATGGAATGGGGTATCGAGCGGAGAAATCGCACCTTATTAGATATGGTGCGCTCCATGATGAGCCAAAGTGATCTTCCGTTGTCTTTTTGGGGTACGCTCTTGAAACAACCGCTTTCACACTAAACAGGTTCCATCAAAATCAGTAGAAAAGACACCATATGAGATGTGGACAGACAACGTCCTAGCTTGTCTTTTCTTAAGATTTGGGGATGTGAGGCTTGTGTAAAACATTTACAATCTGATAAGCTCAGTCCTAAATCTGATAAATGCTTCTTTATCGGGTATCCTAAGGAAACAAAAGGATATTACTTCTATAATCAAGGAGAAGGCAAAGTGTTTGTCGCCTGGCATGGTGTCTTCTTAGAGAAAGAGTTTCTCTCAAGAAGGGATAGTGGGAGCACGGTGCAACTTGAAGAAATTCGAGAAACACACAAAACGTTTCAGCTCCTGAGAACCACAACAGATGAACAAACTGTTGAAGAACCTCGTTGTGGACACACCGCACCACGTAGGTCGAGAGGTCACGTCGTGCACTTGAGAGGTACATGTTCTTGACTACTCAACAACGGGACATATTGTTGTTAGACAACGATGAGCCTAAGACCTATGAAGAAGCGATGGTGGGACCAGAATCTGAGAAATGGCTTGAAGCCATGAGATCCGAAATTGAATCCATGCATAGTAATCAAGTTTGGAACTTGGTTGATCCTCCTGATGGTGTTAAAACCATTGAGTGCAAATGGATTTTCAAGAAAAAGATAGACATAGATGGAAATGTTCACATCTATAAAGCGCGATTGGTGGCCAAAGGTTTCAAACAAATTCAAGGTGTTGATTATGATGAAACTTTTTCGCCCGTCGCAATGCTAAAGTCTATTCGGATCATTCTAGCGATTGCTGCATATTTCGACTATGAAATATGGCAAATGGATGTCAAAACAGCTTTCCTTAATGGAAATCTGAGTGAGGATGTGTACATGACACAGCCCACGGGTTTTGTCGATCCGCAATCACCGAAAGATATGCAAGCTGCAAAGATCCATTTATGGATTAAAGCAGGCATCTCGGAGTTGGAACATTCATTTTGATGAAGTAATCAAAGGGTTTGGTTTCATCAAGAACGAAGAAGAGCCTTGTGTTTACAAAAAGGCTAGTGGGAGCGCACTCGTGTTTCTGGTCTTATATGTGGATGACATATTACTGATCGGAAATGACATTCCTATGCTCGAATCTGTTAAGTCTTCATTGAAAATAGTTTCTCCATGAAAGACTTAGGAGAGGCGGCATATATTCTGGGCATCAAGATCTATAGGGATAGATCAAGAAGGCTAATTGGATTAAGCCAAGATACGTACATTGACAAGGTGTTGAAAAGGTTCAACATGCAGGATTCCAAGAAAGGCTTCCTACCTATGTCACATGGTATAAATCTTAGCAAGAGTCAGTGTCCTAGTACACCTGATGAGCGGGATAAAATGAATGCGATTCCATATGCTTCGGCTATGGGATCCATTATGTATGCCATGCTTTGTACACGTCCAGATGTCTCGTATGCTTTAAGTGCTACAAGTAGATACCGATCGATCCAGTGAAAGTCACCGGATTGCCGTAAAGAACATCTTGAAGTACTTGAGAAGAACTAAAGATGTGTTCCTCGTCTATGGGGTGAGGAAGAGCTCGTTGTAAATGGTTACACCGATGCTAGCTTCCAAACCGACAAAGATGATTTTAGATCGCAACTGGATTTGTGTTCTGCTGAATGGCGGTGCGGTGAGTGGAAGAGTTCCAAGCAGAGACGGTTGCTGATTCTACAACGAAGTCGAGTACATAGCAGCTTCAAGTCGCTAAAGAGGTCGTTTGGATCAAGAAATTTGTTTCGAGCTTGGTGTGGTGGCTAGTGCCTCCAGCCCAATGGACCTCTCTTGTGACAATAGTGGGGCCATTGCGCAAGCCAAGGAGCCTAGATCGCACTAAAGTCCAAGCACATTCTACGGCGATTTCATCTCATCCGCGAGATTGTGGAGAGAGGCGATGTGAAGATATGCAAAGTACAAACGGATTTGAACATTGCAGATCCGTTGACAAAGCCGCTTCCCACCAAAGCATGAGGCTCACACTAGGGCAATGGGTATTAGATACCTTCATGGTTGACTCTAGTGCAAGTGGGAGATTGGTGATATGCCCTAGAGGCAACATGGAGATGTTGAATATATCACATACTATGTTTATGATACATTGCTTTGTTCCTTGAAATAGACATTATCATTATTGATCAATGAGTATGTGACTTATTCATGAGACTCTTAATGCCAAAATGTTGCTATTTCTAAATGATCCCGATCATATATCATATGAGGAACAAATATGATTCAAAGATCAGCATATGTATTGATTGATGATCATGTCTCATGGATCATGGTATGGAGATACCAAATCAATAATATGGACATGTGTTAGTGAACATATGTTGGATAGACCCGCCATGAGACAACTGCAGAGATTCCATGTGTCATTAGTTGGTCTCAAGTAGTGTTTATGTAGAATCCTTAGACTTGAGATCATCATGGTTCCCAATATGCGTAGTAGCCTATTTTGGGACTACTAACCACTACTCCGTGAATCGTAGTCATAAAAGTAGTCTTCGGGTTTGCTATGAAACATGTAGTGGGATGTGAATGATCAAGATAGAATTTGCCCCTCCTTATGGGAGAGATATCTCTGGGCCCCTCGATGTAATGGATTATGAAAGTGCATGGCCATGCCAATGTGATTGAGGAGTCAATCACAAGTTTATAATCCATCACGGAATCGAGAGAGTGATTGAGCTATTAAGAGGATGACACTCGCCTTGAGCTTAATCTATATCGTGAGGCAAAGGGATTCGTACATGAGAACATTACAGGTTCAGCCGATATGATCTTTACGTATACCTTGGGGTTAATATGTCTTGCTAGAGGCCGCTATTAACAGGGTGACCGGAAAGGTGTTTCCGGGTCGCGACCAAGTATACGTGAACCTACAGGGTCGCACACTTAACGGGTTGAAACACTAATTCGAATGTGATTCGGATGTGGGCTCAATTCGGATAGAGATCCGGATAGACTCCTATTGGGCCTCGGTCCACGAGGCCCAAGTGAGGAGGTCTATATATTTGGAGGCGGGGGGCTGAGGGATGTACGCATCTATTCCTCCCGAGCAAAACCCTAGCCGCCACCTCCCGAGCGAAACCCTAGCCGCTCGCGAGTGCTGGTACAATCGCGATCGGCGTTCCAGCCCCGGACGTGTGGATACCGGTAGAGGCGCTGCTCGTTGCGGCGTTGATCGGCATCAACAAACTACAGATTGGAACGGACTCGTGGTGTGGTTGATCGCGTGGAGGAGACGATCTGTTCGGGACGATCGGCTACTTTCACTACTACCTCGACGCGCGTGGTTGGATCGGCTTCTCCAACTCATCTTCCGCTGCGCTGCGCGTCTAGTGGTAACGATCTATGATCCCTCCTTAGCATGATGTCCTGGTGTGCGCGGTAGAAATTTTTATTTTCTGCTTTCGTAGCCTACGCGCGATCCTTCAGCAGGCCAGCTGAAAAAGAAGAAGAAATGTGCTGGGGGGAAAAAGAAATGGGCTGAGGCCCAGGAAGGTTTTTGGGATTTTAAGAATTCGAATTTCAAGAATTAAAATTGTATTGGTTTTAATTTTGAAAGCTTGGTTCAAATTTCTAGACTCAACATTTGAATTTTAATTTTGTCAATTTTTGAGAAATAATTCTTATTTTTTTGAATTTAAAATTTCAGATATGCAAATTGGACGGGAAAGATTTTATATTGGTTTCCAATTTCTATTCCTTGTTTTGAATCTCTAGATTTCAAAGTTTTAGATTTGAATTCAAGACTTCCAATGGAATTTGGATTTTCTCAATTTTAAATTTTGGTTCTTGATTCCAAGGTTTGGATTTTTATTAATCGAGCTTTTGGCAAGAAACCAGATTAAGAAATTTGAATAACGCCAAAAATCTTGAGATACACTGGAAAGCAATTGAAATATTTTTATAATTTTCGCAATTACAATAGTTCTCTTTTTGGGATGTCAAAGAAGGGTAGTTGGCAGGGTGGGCCCGCGGGGTAGTGGGGAAGTGCACTGACAAGTGGGGCCCACCCAACAGAGAGAGAAGAAAGAGAGAAGTGGGCGGGCTGGGGCGCACGGGATGGTCAACGCGTAGGCCAAAGAGAGAATCCAGTCCGTCGCGTGGAGTAGGGAGAAAAGGGATGCGGGCATGAGGGATGTGGCCATGTGGTGGTGAGAAACAATCCTGGTTGTCCACGTGTCACCTTGGGGAGGGAGTTGGGAATTTAAATCCCTTTTCTTTTAAATAATGGTTTGTTAAGTACGAAATGGCTTATAAAATAGTAGAAAAGCTCTCAAAAATACTAAACTCAAGAGGAACTTAGCAAAAATAAAAATAAACTTAAAAAGGCTTTTTGATAACTGGTTATGGCATTTTTCCTTCTCTAGGCTTACATAAAAAGCAAAAGAAAAATTTAAAAATTCCAAAGAAAACTTAAATAAATTGAAATAAATAGCAAATGAAATTTTGGGATGTTACAAATCTAAGCGGGGATACCTTAAGGTCAACAAAATCGCCCACTTTGAAAGTCAAGTATCAGCGATGGTTGTCTACATAGCTCTTCTATCAGGACTAGGCTATCTTCAGTCTATCTTTGATTTTCCTCACCTTCTCTTCAGAATCTTAAAGCAGACTGGGTCTGGGGGTTCTTCCGATCAATCCCACAATAGCGATGTTCTACACTTTCTTCGGTACAATGCTTCAAAAGGTGCCATCTGGAGACTGGCTTGGTAGCTGTTGTCGTAGCAAAACTCAACATAGGATAGGGTGTGATCCCAACTATATCCAAAATCCAAAGAATAAGCTCTCAACATGTCTTCTACCACTTGGTTGACTCGCTCTATCTGACAATCGGTCAAAGGGTGGTAAGCGGTACTGAAGTTGAGCTTACTCCCTAACTCCTCATGTAGCTTTAACTAGAATTGGGAGGTAAATTGACTTCCTCAATTTGACACTATCTTCCTCTGCTAATTTGCCCTCAAAGTAGGTGGTCTTGATTGGTATAAAATGGGTTACCTTTGTCAATCGATCTATCACTACCCAAATGGAGTTATAACTAGATTGAGTTCTAGGGAGTCTGTTTGACCATGTGATGGTCATGCATTTTATTGATGATGAATAATTGATATTTGGTTTTATTGCAATTTACATTTGTGAAAGTTTCGTTCGATGCATTTTTGTAAAATTGGAATTCAGGTTTAACAGTCTGACTACATTGTATTGGGCAGTCTGACCAGCTGGCTTTGGCCTTGCTCGGTGATTGGCTAGTCTGAATGGTCTTGTGATTGATAGTCTGATCGGCTGGTTCGAACAGTAAATCAACCACGGTAGGTTTCGAGCACGGCTTTACAACCACGATAAGTCGACCACTCCAAATTTTGACCATTATGGATTTCAACCACATTTGAATTCAGCCACGCCCAGCTATAACCATAGCAAATCGACCATGGTACTTCAACCACGGCAAGTAATCTTAGATTTTGACCTTGAACAGTGAACCGATCGTAAGAAACATTTAACCTATTGTAAGCGATAGTGAACTGGTCTTAGCTATAGTGAACTAGTCAGAGGTCATAAGGTCATATGCTACAGTACTTTTTCAAGGTCATAGCTATGGTACCTAGTCAATACTCGATAGTCATGGACTTTACCAGTTAGTGCTCAATAGTCAACGACTTTGTGATTGGTACTCGCAGACTTTGCAGTCTGTTGTCATTGTCTTAGACTTTTCGGTTGATTGTCGTTGACCTCGTGATCGGTAGTCAAAGGCTATTGTGATTGGTTGCCGTAGGCTTTGCAGTTAGTACTCATAGACTTCATAGTCGGTCTGAGTGCTTTAATTCATGTGATCTTTGAGTACCTCGAGTAATCATGTTGTGTCAATGGTTGACTAATCTGGTCATTGCAGTTGTCGGTGATACCCAGAACTTGGTGATCCATGATGCAGTGATTAGTTCGTAGTTGTAGTTTAGCAATCGATACTCAATAATCGGTACTCGATGGTTCCAGTCGATAGCGATGCTTGTTATGCACGAGTGTTTTGAGCGAAGCAATGGTAATTCCCATGTACTCATTGTTTTTAAGTACTCATTTAGCTAGCAGTCGTATTAAGTAATCTACATGTAAATTCTAGATAGCGATGAGATTTGTGGTCGTGATGTTCTAGTTGGTGTTGTTGGTTGGTTGAGGTTGTGGTTATATGTGCGTGTGTTGATGACAGTCAAGTTTGGAAGAACTTGTGTTGGGAAAATATTTCTTTGGTCTTTGCATGTGCAGGTGAGCGTGGAGATGATCATGGTCGGTGACGAGGAGGACTGGCACTAGGATGGAGAGATCCAAGGTCCAGACGGTTGAGGATGTCATGCGAGGTGGTCGGGCTAACATTGGAGCATGTGAGGATCAAAGAAAGGGATGCGTGAAGATGCTACGGGCAGTGTGGTCCTGAAGACTTTGACACAGATGTTGGAGAGGCATGATTAAGATATGGGAGTTTTGATCCTGGTGGCTTCATCATATATTGTGTTAGGAGTTGTGGATATAGTCCATAACTAAGAGGATTGAGAGTTTGAATAAAATCCGTGTTTGGAAGGGTTTTGGGTCCTTTGATTTGAGAAAGAGATATGATTACATGTTTGTGTTTGAGTCGAACATGGTTTAGGGCTCTAGAAAATAAAAGTAGATTGGGGCTAAGGGTTTTAGTTGTGGTTTTGAGGAAGCTTTTTGTGCTAGGGTTGTTAGGGGTGCTTGTGAGGGCGCTTTGTAAAGCCATGGAAATCCAGCAATAAAGAACATTGTTGTGGCTACAAGCCAAACAGTAGAGAAGAGGACTAGTAGAAGGAGAAGAGGAGAGCTAGATCTATAGGAGAGTTGGTGAGAATGAGAGGAGATCCCCATTCTACCCCTTAGTACTTACAAAGGATGAGGGTACATTGGTATATTTACACTGGTATATTCCTCTACACTATTGAGCCTATTACATGTTGGACTAGTTGCACGGCCCAGTCGCGGGGGGTTGGGTCACCCCCACAACAGTACTCCCTCGACAGCAAGCGCTGAGGTCCTGATGGGCGAGCTGACATGATCAACTATCCCAGCCCCCTGTTCCCCGACAGCAAGCGCGAGGGTGCCAGTTAGTCAGCCGATGCAACTAGTAGCTTGCAGACCCCACAGGGAACACCTAGGAAGAAGTCCGCAAGATGGTACGTTGAAGCCTGAGTTGTCCCGCCGAGGCGATGCCTTTAAGGCAGATGCCAAAGTCGAGCGCTGAAGACGTGTTGTCCCGCTGAGGCGATGCCTACAAGGCGGACGGCGAAGTCGGGCGCCGAAGACATGCCGTCCCGCCGAGGCGATGCCTATAAGGCGGACAGCGAATACCTGCGCCGGAGTCGTGCTGTCCCACTGAGGTGATGCCTCCCTGGCGAGCTGCGAAGTCGAGCGGCGAAGATGTGCCATCCCGCCGAGGCGATGCCTACAAGGCGGACAGCGAGGACCTGTGCCGGAGCCTAGCCGTCCCACCGAGGCGAGGCCTCCCAGGCGGACGGCGAAGTGGAGCCCCGAAGACATGCCGTCCCACCGAGGCAATGCCTACAAGGCGGACGGCGAAGTCAGGCGCCGAAGACGTGCTGTCTTGCCGAGGCGATGCCTACAAGGCAGACAACGAAGCCCTGCACTAGGGCCGGACCGTCCCGCCGAGGCGACGCCTACGAGGCGGACAGCAAAGACCCGCGCCGGGCGAGGCCCCCCAGGCGGACGGCGAAGTGGTCGTGGGTTCGCTCCCCTAGGCAGATGGCGAAGTGGAGCACCGAAGACATGCCGTCCCGCCGAGGCAACGCCTACAAGACGGACAGCGAAGCTGCAGAGAGCGGGCGCGAGATGCGTAGGCCGAGGGCACGACGCCTTTCCCCTACCTTAAAGAAAAACAGTGCCCGCGGGGAGCGGGCGCTTGCGGCGTGGGCCGAGAGCACTATGCATGCTGAGGTAGGGAGGCGGAGCCGCCGTTCCCCTACCTTCAAAAACAGTGCCCGCGGAGAGCGGATGCTTTCAGCGTAGCTCGAGGACGCTACGCATGCCGAGGTAGGGAGGCGGAACCACCGTTCCCCTACCTTCAAAAACAGTGCCCGCGAAGAGCAGGCGCTTGCGGCGTAGGCCGAGGGCGCTACGCACGCTGAGGTAGGGAGGCGGAGCCACCGTTCCCCTACCTTCAAAAACAGTGCCCGCGGAGAGCGGGTGCTTGCGGCGTAGGCCGAGGGCACTACGTACGCAGAGGCAGCGAGGCGGAGCCACCGTTCCCCTACCATCAAAAACGCTGCCTGCGGAGAGTGGGCGCTTGCAGCGTAGGCCGAGGGCGCTACGCATGCCGAGGGCGGTGAAGGTGCGTGCGGAGGCAGACCTCAACGCTACGTCTTATTTAGAGTCCGTAGACTGTGCGCGGAGGCAAGCCTCCACACGTTGCGGGTGGTGAAAGTGCGTGCGGAGGCGGACCTCAACGCTACGTCTTATTTATACTCCGTGGAGTGCGTGCGGAGGCGGAACTCGGCGCTATGTCTTATTTAGAGTCTGTAGACTGCGCACGGAGGCAAGCCTCCGCGCGTTGCCGGCGGTGAGGGTGTGTTCAGAGGCGGACCTCGACGCTACGTCTTATTTATACTCCGTAGAGTATGCCAACGCTCGAGGCAATTGTGCGATTTACATAAAAAACGAGGACCAAAACAGAGGCATCAAAGAAATGGCCGAAGACTTGCGACAACAAAACGCTCCAGAATGCAATACTGGAAAAGCATTTGATACTATGGGAGCCTAGAACAGGCCAAAACCGGAGATGCAAACATGGCCAAATCAAATGCTCTCAGAATGGAACGGTAGCCGTAATAAATGATATGATGAAAAACCATTTCCTTAGTGCCATGCACTCAAGAAATGCAGCGGGGATTATTAAAGCCTTGTGCGTAACCAACTACAGTGCGTACCGGGTGGGACTGTGGCGATGCGGAGTAGACTCCACATCTCACGACGGGGTCTCCGCTAGCTCCGCACAGCCTAGCACCTCCCCCTGGTTTCCAACGGCTTCCCATGGGCGGAGGCCTTGAACATCGTCTCCAGCCAGCTCTGCGACCTCGCCGCCAGCTGAGTGGAGGCCGGCAAAGTCATCTCGAAGCTGAGGCAAATACCGACTTCATCGTGGGTACGCGGAAGCTTGGTGAAAACCCTGGAGCAGTCTGGCAAACTCCGAGCTCGCCTATGCTTCGTCTACGCGGAGTCCTCGGCCAAGGTGGCATGAGCACGGAATCGAAGTAGTATTCGTCAGTGCGGAGCAGCATCCTGTGCGCACATCGCCGGAGCATGGACGGTCGACTGCAGCAAGGCACGGAGGCGGAGCCTCATGCCCGTGCCCGTGCCATGCGAACACTGTAGTATGCAAGCACTGATGCCCGTGCGGAGGCCCGTGCTCGACAAGCGGAGACTCAGCGAAGAATGCGGGAGCTGCGGCGAAGACCTCTGACTTCGGCGTAGACTACGGGTACCACGGCGGAGACCACTCCGACCGCGGCGAAGACACCGAAGGCACTGGCGAGGGCCGTTGATGACTCCGACGAAGCATAGGCGAAGACCGTGGCAGTGCTCAGCGGAGTGCCGTGCCGAGACGGGGCTGCACGACTGCGGAGCCAGTGGAGAGGCGGGGTGCAGAGCCTGCGGGCGCGAGGCGACGCTGCGCGACTACGGACGGAGACAGGCGCGGAGCCAGCGGAACCCCGTCTGCGGCACCAAGGCGTCGTCGTCAGCCGCTGTTGCCGCCGAGGATGGCTGCGAATGCCTGCCCGAAGTCATCGCAGCCAAGCTCGCCGACGAACTCCGCCCTGCCGCCTGGCCGCGCGACCGCGATGGTGACGTCGGTCGGCGCGGGGACTCTGTCGGCGTGGAGCAGGACGGCGGCATGCGCGGAGTAGACCTCACCGTGAAGACATCGTCGCCGAGCCACAGTGGGTGCCTGCGCGTGGACACCGTTGCCGTGGAGTAGACCTCGCTGACGCGGAGCTTAGCAGAGCCGTCAGGCGAGCCAACTTCGGGGAAGATCTCGCCGGGACCTCACGAATGGTCTGCTCGGGTGGTCGAGCTCGAGTCTGTAGCTTCCGCTGCGCACATGACTCCAAGAGCTCGCCGAAGACTCTGAGCGGCCTGGTGGGTAACCATCCGCACGCTGTATCCATGCATGCGTGCGTGCATGTACCCTGCTGCCTGTGTAGCTTCTCGTAATGTCCTCAGCAAAGTGTGCGACACTGCGCTAGAGGGCGGCAGGTCGGACACGCCGCCGCCGAAGTGGTGGTTTTAGGGTTGTGCGGGAAGCCCGGGGGATCCACGGTGGGGAACCCCGATCCTGCATTGTCGCTGGCCGCCTCGATGATCCGGTTCAAGAACGTCTGGTCCTGCCCAGCTGCCGTGGCGGCGTTGCCGAGCGTAACATCCCAGCTCTCGCTATCGACCAGCCCGGCCTCCAGGGCGCCCGGAATCGGCGTTGCCGAGGCCTCCGACAATGCGGAGCCGTAGCCTCGTCTGCGCGGAGTCCACTTCCTCATCTTCGACAGCGCGGAGACGAGCGGAGGCCAGAGGAAATCTCACGTTGGTAACGTGGGTGCAAAGATGACGCTGCTGGTGATCGGCACGGAGTGGTCGGCAGAGATCTTGAACTGCTCGAGCGCAGCGCTGCCGGCAGCCTTGGACGCCGCTGCAGAGGACTCACGATCAAGGGGCTTCGTCGTGCGTCGCGGAGTTAGCTGGCGGCCTGTTGCTTAACGTGCGGATGGAACGTGCATGCGGACTGTGCTTTCTTGCTTTGATAGATAACATGCATGGACTGTGCTTTCTTGCTTTGATAGATAACATGCATGGATATATGCATGATAGATGTTTAAGCATATGCATGGACGTATGCATGGATAGATATTTAAGCACATGTATGCATGTGTTGATATTTCATGCATGGAGGGATATACGGAGGGTGCATGCCTGGATAGAGACATGGGCGAGCTTGCCGCCATGCATGTACATACGAATACGCATGGCGGTTCATACGTACATACTCATGAAGGCGTGGAGACTTGCCGCGGAGGCTCGACGCAGAGGCGCAACTGCGCGTGGAGAATTGGGCGCTCGTATCGTGCATGGATGGAGACTCGTGCATGCATACGAGAGGTTTTCCCGTTGGCGCAGGTGGAGGCGAGGTCGACGTTGCCGACGCGAAGTCCATGCAGAGCCACACAGAGCCGGGATCGACGCCGCCGCTGCAAAGTCCGCGCGGAGACTTCGGAGGCGAGGTCGCGGCAAAGCCGGAGGCTCGACGAGGTCCTGCGCCGAGTAGCGGAGGCATGCGAAGTGCTCCACGACGCGGAGACTTCGGAGGCGAGGTCGGGCGAAGCCAGAGGCTCGACGAGGTCCTGCACGCGCACGTCGAGCCGGCGATGGGCGGCGACGCGACGCTACCATGTGGGTGTTCGCCAGTTCGAACAGCACAGACTGCAGCCACCGGCGGAGACGGCCACCGGAGACGCGCACGTGGAGGCGGCGGAGACGACTGGGCCGTGTTTGGTTGCCACTGCACGGAGGCCGGCGGAGTCCCACCAGACATTGGCGTGCTGAGTCCCGGAGCACAGCGTGGAGTTCAACGAAGGCTCGCCGGAGACGTTGACTCGCAAAGGCCCGTAAAAGGCCTCGTCGGATATGGCGTGGTGGTGGCTATGCTCGTCCACGGCCACCGCGTCGACGGTCACCAGGTCGCGCAGCCTAGAGAAGGTCTCGCCAAGCGCAGTGCATGCATGGCAATGCCCGACATGCATGTGCCATGCAGATGGATAAGCAATGCATGTGTTTGTGCATGCATGGGTGCCTATACGTAAACAACCATTTGCGTGCATGGATGGATATGCATGGATGGATATACATGGATGGCTATTTGCATGCAAATGGACAGAGCTTACGGATGGATGTATATTCCGAACGCATGCGTACGCGAAAATTGTATTTGTTGATGTTTGCGGTGCGGAGGCGAGTCACGGATGACGCGGCGGACCTGCTCGTGGAGATCGACCTCGGTGCGGTGTCTGCTCTGGGGTTCCTCGCCGCGGCTCGCCCCGCTGCCGCAGCGGGCGTCTCCCACAGCGACGCTTTTAGCGGAGTGCCAGCGGAGGCCGGAGCCCCAGCTTCGGCAGCCTGGAGGTCGGGGCGAAGGTGCGGGGTCAGAGTAGCATTTGCCGACTACGACTCGGGCTCGGCGCAGAGGCAGGACGTCCAAGCGGAGTATGGCGAGGCCATTTGCGCAAAGGTGATGAAGCCGCAACTCAACAAGCAGCGTGGCACTTTGCTACTCAAAGTCTCTAACAGTACTTAACAATAGATGAAGGATCGAAGGATCTATCGCCTTCGCCCAAAGGCTTATATGCAACAAAGCAGTACTCAACAGTGTGGACGGAGGGTCGATGGATCTATCAGACCTGCATGGAGATTTACATGCAAAATAGATGGATCTATCATATCTACCTTTTCTTACCTTTGGCGGCATTTTTTGTTCCAGCTGATCGGGATCCATCGTGCCAGGATGTATCCCAGCCCGGCCATGGAGCGCATCTTCCTAAAAATGGTGACTCTTCTATACGCGACTTCTTGCCCAGCCCCCACGGACGGCGCCATCTGTTGTGGCTACAGGCCAAACAGTAGAGAAGGGGACTAGTAGAAGGAGAAGAGGAGAGCTAGATCTGTAGGAGGGGGTTTTATACATGAGTGGGGTAGAATGGGAAATCCCCATTCTACCCCTTAGTACTTACAAAGGATGAGGGTACATTGGTATATTTACACTGCTATATTGCTCTACACTATTGGGCCTATTACATGTTGGACTAGTTGCACGGCCTAGTCGCGGGGGGTTGGGCCACCCCCACAACAAACATCTTGAATCAATCCGATTCGTGATTTCTGGTGATTGTTGTTTGGGCAAAGTGTAGACTACGAGCAAAGTTGAGCATCGAGTGTTCGTTCAAGTTGTCGAACTCTTTGTCGACCATGTAGAGATTGCAAAAGGCGAAGGCAATCATTCACCCCCCTCTGATTGTGCGAAACGATCCTAAAAGTGGTATGAGAGCGAGGTTGCAATGGCATCAGATCAAGATCAGTTTTTTGGTAACCCACCATTTTTCAATGGAACAGATTATTTCTACTAGAAAACTCACATGGTGGTCTTTCTACAAGCACAAGCTAATGCTATTTGGCAAAAAGTTGAAAGTTCATATGAAGTACCTTCTATCGTTACCATTGAAAGCACTACTAATGTAGAACCTAACGCTAAGGCTAAAAATATTTTATTGCAAAGTTCAAGTAGAAACGAGTTTGTCAGAATTGCTCGTATTTAATCTGTAAATAAAATTTGGACTACTCTAGCTGATTACCATGAAGGATCGAATTCTGTTAAAGGTGTGCATCAGAATCAATCAAAAAGGAGTATTCTAAATTTGAGATGAAACCTGGAGAATAAGTATTGCTCTTTTCGATTGCTTCAATAAGATTATTAGTAATTTGCAATCTATTGATGTCATATATACTAATTCTGATAATGCTTGACAAATTTTGAATTTTCTAGATATGTCTATTTGGAATGTTATAATCACTACCATCAATCATTATATTAGCATGGAAACACTTACCTTGAATGATCTTGTAACATCCCAAAAAAGAAACTATTGTAATTGTGATTGTTTTTCTAGTCTATCTCAAAAAATTTTGGTGTTATTCAAATTTCTTAATTTGGATTCTTGCCAAAAAATCAGTTAATAAAAAATCAAAACCTTGGAATCAAGAACCAAGATTGAAAATCAAATTATGGAAATCCAAATTTCCTTGGAATTTTCAGCCTCCCTCCGCTCCACTGACCCCCTGGGTGAGTTCCTCGTGGCCCACTATTGCTCATGCGTGCCCCACCTCCTTCCCTCTCTCTTTTGACCGCCAGCGCTCCATTTTCCCCTCACCGCCGGCCGCGTAGAGCTGCTGCCAGCTCGTCTGGGCGCCACCACGGTTGAAGCCTCTATCTCCCAGAGCCTCCTCGTCACCTGAGCAACCCGTTTTGCCGATCACCGCCACCTCCCCGGCTGTTCCCCGCTGGCGACGCCGCCCGGCCTTGGCGCCACCCAGTCTCCCCTGTTTTCGCCGCTTATTGCCCAGCTCTATTCTTAGCCAGCCGAAGAACCCCTGACTCTGTGTCTCTCTCTTCTGTCTTGTGGGCCCAACTAGAAAAATTGCATCTCTTTTCACCCTTTTGACTAAATGATGAATTCATGTGTAAGAAATATTCATGCATACAAAAAATAAATTGTGAATAATAATGAGAGTAATAATGAATTCATAATGAAAAGATTTATGCCATTGAATTAAAAACCTAGCATTATTTAATTATATGCCAATTAAGATTAATAAATTAATCCTCATGTAAAAGGTTAATTAAAGTAAGTCTGCCATGAACTCTTTTTCCTATTACCAAGAAATTAACATGAAGTTAATAAAATGATAATAATAATAATAATACTAATAATATCATGGCTAAAAGATTTAGTCATAAAGCTTCATAAAAGATTTATACCCATTTAATCTTGTCTAAGTCCATGACAACTAAGAAAATGGTAACGAAGATTACTAATATAATAATTTGAATAAATGTATCATCAATTTTAACACTTCAAATAGTGGGAGTTCAAATTACCTTGCTTAATAAAATTATCTCTCAAAAATCATTTGCATGCCACATATAATATCAAGTGTGGTTTGCTCATCTCTAAAATCATGCAAGACTATCTTTTCAAAAATGCTTAAAGTAATTGTGGTAAAGATTTCAATATTTATCTTCAAATGCTAAGATTTAAAATAACAGATGTTTATGATTAAGAATCCTTACACAAGAAAAGAGTAACCATTAATCTTTGTCTCATGCCCAAATCTCCAATCATTATCTCAGGATTTAAATTTAATGGTTGAGACTAATTAATAATGTAGGAGCAACCTTATCGAGAAAACCCTAACATTCATAACTCACCCATCCAATAAAAGGCATACCATTAATAATAAATTGGTTGATCGATAAAATAATCAACTTTGTCCATAATAATAAATGGTTAAATGATTAACTACATACTTTAATTAGGTTATTAAAAAGAATGGTTCATTAAACTAGCAGTTATAATCTGGGATAAGTTTTGTATCTTGAAATATCAAATTAAGTCAGGTAATTAAAATTATACTCATCTTAGGTAAAACCTTGTAGGACCAAGATTTTACAATTCAAAATCCTCTGTGATTCTACCGCACTATTCCCTGAATCAGTAGATAGTGCTCATAGATACAGTACTGGACATCAAAATACATATCATGTGAAAGCATAAATTTAATAGTAGACTTACTTATGGGCCGATCAGGCCGACATCATTAAATTGTAGCAGCGAAAAAACAAAGACACAGGTGGGACCCTCAAGATGTGCCCACAGGCAGCCAACTGGGGGTACGCGACCTAGTTCTTGACATCTTCATCTTCTTCACCATCTTATCCGGGTGTATTGCTAAAGCGTAACGATATGACTCCTGTTTCTGGATTAATTGTGAGAGCGAGGGTGAGCACAAACCATCGTGCTCCGCGAGCCAATACACAGGATGTAAATAGATAATATGCATGGCTTATCGAGGAGTGGCTCAGGCTATTTTATTTGCCATAAATTGCTTTTAAAATAGGATACATAAAAATTTCCTGAGGCCTAGCAGTTTGAACTAAAACATATTATGTAAAATAATGCAGTAATAATAGCGATCCAGATTCCATCCACCATTACATGGTTTCTGCACCATATACTAACTTTCAGCGTTATAACCGCTTACCATATCACTGGGACAACGCCCAGGGCAATTCAAACTAGGGCTTTCCACTGCCCTCCACTTTTCCAATTCCACCCACAAAGCATTTTGAAAATAGAACTATATCTGGTTAAGTTCCCATGCCTACCCATGACCGTGGGCACGGGTATTCGAATAGTTTTGACTCCGCAGAGTTTGCACACTTTACCCACAAGAGATGGTCTGCTCGTTGCCCCACACGATTCCTTAATCATGTGGTTGAGTAACCCATCATAGTAACTGTTCAAAGTACCTCGCCCCTTCCATCATCTCACCCCTATGGGCTTGGCCCGCTTGTGGTATGTCCCATAGGTTATGCGGGATGTTCTTGTTCTGAACAGCTAGCAGCTGGCTTCCCACACTACTAGCACGCCACAGAAAACTTCACCCTCTATGGGTGTCCCATTCAAGTCGTTACACAGACAGCCACTTGCACTACCTCACCTCCTCCACCGATGATATGATTTTCAGGGTTCGGTAAGTTTACTAAGACAAGTTGTATTTTACAGACTTGTAGTTGTACTTGTTTTACATAGGAGGTCATGACAAGATTCGGTCCTTAGAATTATCTGGGCGGTTCTACCATTAGCCACACTCTCGTGCACCGCTGCATCATACCCCCGAACCATCTGCGCAGATAGCTAAGCAAATTTTAGGGTTTTCGGAAGCATAAAATAATAATACCAAATACACCAGTCATTACTATCATGACTTCCCAAACCAGTTTCTCATAAATAAAGTGATGCTTGGGGCACTTTTGGTACCCCCAGATATCTAAGCAATACTAAGCAGGGCGATATACCGTAGACTTATTTTCGAAAGCTATAATATTATAGTTTTTACTAAGGTGACATGGCTCAGATATTTAAGGGTTTCGAATGAGAGTAATACTAACAAGTTCATTTTGGACATATAACTAGCAGCATGAAATCGAGCATAAATTTGCACATAAAATAACAGCATGCAACTTGATAATTAAAAAAGTAATTTACAGAAAATGTAGGTTCAACATGATAAAGTATTGACTTGCATTGCGTCGTTTACCATGGTCTTGAGCTCACATAAAGCGGTCTCATTCGAGGGGTTGAGCTTCTGGTCTTTATCTTCACTTCGTTCTTGATCTTGTTTGACCCTTGATTCTTCAGGACTCCAATTTCTAATTACATGCTAAATGACTGAATACAAATAAAGGAAAATAACTCAAAAGACCCACATAAATCCAAATAAACTCAATTTAGCTTCATTATGAGTTAATGGGTGATTCGGGTGATTTGAGGCAAGGTTGGTGGTAGAATACGATGACTCGATCTTTTTATTAATAACCTTTTTTATTATTTTTGTATCTGTCAAGGAAGTTCCATGAGTCAGGTTAGACCCATGATTTGACGTATGAGATTGACAGATTATTATTTTTTCGAGCGCTAATATTCAAGGCATATGCTACATGTGATGTACACAATTTTTAGCTTATTGGATTAATCTTAGAGTCTGGGTTTATAGCATTTTCTGGTACAACATTTTAGCAGGTTAGACCCATGATTTGGCGTATGAGATTGGCAGATCATTATTTTGTCAAGCACTAATATTCATGGCATATGCTACATGTGATGTACACAATTTTTAGCTTATCGGATTAATCTTAGAGTCCGGATTTATAGCATTTTGTGGTACAACATTTTATGTACCCTTAGATATTACTAGGCATTGTTTAATTTGAATTAGGATCTATTTATACGGGTCCTAGCTTGTTATATACAGTTATGCTCGATATTATTATTCATTTAAATCTAACATTAAGATTTAATTAATAGCACCATTGTTATCTTGCCTATGCTTTAGTTAATATTAGGCTTAGCTTTATTTCTAATTTAATTTATTTACCTAGGCAAAGTTTATCATGTAGGGTCATATTTCAGTACTGCTATTTAATGAAATCTACCTCTGGCATTTATTTAATGGCGGCATGTTAAATGTTAAAACATATATTTTAATTATAATTAAGGGTATCTTTATTAAAGTTGGACATCTAACCAAAGTCATTTTTCTTTATTATTGCTTTTAATTAAAAATTAGCCTTTTAGATAATTCTCAAACCATATTAATTATAAATCTTAAATAGTCTCATTACATCCTAGTTAAATTTATTAGCTTCCCTAGATTATTTTCAAATTTTTTCCTTAATTTTTCTTAATTAAAATGGGTTACAAAAGTAAAATAAAAAAAGAAATGGAAAAGTGCAACCGACGGATTTGAACGCTGGACCTAAGGCTTGTAAATTTTTAGCACGCGCTCTGTTAGCCAAATGGGCCGAAGGCCTGGGTTGACAGGGGTGGCGCAGGAAATGAGAAAAGCCGTGGGAAGGGGGGTCGAAACAAAGGAAACCCGGCGGCGCTCGGTGCTAGTGTTGCCGGCGGTGGATGGTGGTCGAGGAGGTAGCAGTAACCGGCAAAACGGGTTCCTGGGGGACGAGGAAACCAGTGAGGTGGTGGCGCGGCCCGAGATGGCGTAGGCTAGCTGGGGCGGTGGTTTGAGTGGCCGGTGGTGAGGTGGGAACGGAGCGCCGACAGCCGGGAGGATGAAGAGGGAAACTCGAGCGCGCCTGGGCAGGTAGGAGTCTAAAGGATACTTACCTTGCCGTTGGTCGAGCCGGCGAGGATCCAAGGTGAGCCAGCGGTAGAGGCAAGGGGCGGCACAGGGATGCTCACGGCGCTGGTGAGCTGGGGTGGGAGGTAGCTCCGGCCGGTGGTGGGGTTGAATTTAGGCCACCGAGTGCAGGCTCCCCGAGTGTGGAATCGAGAAGATGTTGCCTGAGGGGAAGTTGGTGGCAGAAATGGCGGCGGCGACCGGTTTCGGGGAGAGGGCTGCTCCGACGAGCACGGGGCTCTTGGGGGCGATTCACCGCAGTGGGAGGACCGGTGGGGTGCGAGGAAGGCTTTGGTGTCCTCCTATGGCTTTTATAGTAGCTGGGTGTAACATCCTGAAATTTCAAGTGTTCAAAAATGTGGAGGTTTTAAAATTTTTCTTGCATTTTGCTAGCACTCAATTTTGTTCTGAGCATTTATTTGAAATCTTTCGAGTTTTGTGCCATACAAATTAATAATCAAGAAAACTCCCAAATGCAAATAATAATCTTGTAAATCATAAAATGGAAAAATGTCACCACAAATCCAGAATTCAAAATAACGACATCTTGAATTCAAATTTAGGACAATAAAATGAGTCCAAAAGGAATATTAGAATGTACCCATAAAAATCTAAACCAAAAGTCACTTCCTTTGCTTCAATTAGTAAACCAAAAATCCAAGGCTGAATATCAAAAATATATACGTATATATATATATATATATATATATATATATATATATATATATATATATATATATATATACAATTCATAATAAAATAATGTCAAAATTGAAATCCGAGGGCAAACTGAATAAAATAGAAAATAGTGAAATAATGGATTTTGTAGATAGAAATCTGAAGCAAGATTTGAATTAAACTGAAATTAATAATCTCGAATGTAAAGTAGAAATTTAAACTTAAAATCCAAATTCTAAAAATTGTGCTTAATCCTTTCCTCATTGCCTTTTCCCTTCTTCTCTTCCTTCTCAATTACATGTGGGCCCAGCCCCTGCGCCCGCATTCTTTCTTTCTCCTCCTCCTCCCTCCTACTCACTGCTACTCCTCATGGCTACGATTGAGCCGCGTCTCCCTCTTGTCCTTCTTCCTCGCATGTTCCTGTTCATCTGTCACCGCCGCTCGCATCACGCGCGCGCCTCAGCATCATCCTTCGCCGTACCCGCACGTCGCTGCGTCAACTTGCCTCCATCGCGTCGTCGCCCCCTGCCATGCCCTGCCACCCTCGGTACCCTTCCGTGCAACCTCGCCGGCCCCTGTCACCTCGTGCCCATGCCTCGCGCATCACCATTCCAAGCCAAGCCGGCCCCCTCTCCCGTACTATAAAGCAGCCGCCCCCTCCCACTCACGCGCTCACCCATAAGACCCCGAGCCGCCATTTGCCTTTCCCCTTTGCCCCCTTCATCCTCTTCCACCATGAGCCGCCCTTGCCGCCACCGCCCTCGCGCTCAATTCAGTTACTCCGGCCACTTACTCCCCAAATCGAAAGCGTTGCGGTGAGCCCCCACTCCCCATCATCCGCTCCCTCGAACCAATTTGATTTTCACGCACCGTGGACACCGCCGCGGCTTCTTCCCCAAAACCGGCCGGCCACCACCATTCCTACCGCCGCTCCTCCCTCGGTGAATCCCCGACCGATTCCGCGCAGTGGGAGCTACTACCCGGCGTCCTGGAGCTCTTCCCACCGCCGGTCGGCACCCTCCGCTAGCCATGCTTCCCCTCCACGGCGACCCCTCTGCGCCACCGCCGATACCCGACGCCGAACAGCTATGAATTGCCGGCGGCCCCTTCAACACCTCAGTAAGCTTGCCCTCAACCCTCTACAACTCACGCTCACCCCCTTTGCTGCTCCCGTAGCTCCGACCGCCGTCGCCCCATTCAGCTCCATCTCCGGCTGCCGCAAGCCACCGTAGCTCGACCAGGGCGCCATCTCGGCCATGGCGGCTTTCCCCTCTAGTCTCCACAACTCCACAATGTCCCATTTTGCCACCGTCGGCTCTTCTCCCCCCTCTCTGGTCGCCTTGCCGTCGCTGACGCCACCCGACCAGGTGCCATGCCGTCTCCCCTGTTTCCTTTCCCCCTTTCCTCTGCGTTGGCCGAACAGAATAGCTGCCCTCTATTCTCTCCCTTCTCCATGACAAGTGGGCCCAATGCCTTTGTGGTTAATGCATACTAGAAAGTTTGTTCAATACCAACTCCAAAACAAAAATACAAAAGTATATATATGTCTCTATATACTGCACATAAGGATTTGATGACAATTCAGCGATATAGATAAAGTTTTAATTGTAAGATCAAACTAATGGATTTATGGAAAGTCGATAAAACATGTTCTTGCAAATAAGGATAAATCTAATCGTGAAATTATACTAAGATTTTAAGTGAAACAAATATGATTTCAACTTGTTTAAATACATGTTTCCACATCTTGTTGCACAAGACTAAATTGTGAGTTCGTATTCAAGAAATATTCACCGGAGCAATGCGATAGAATATGGTTTATAGGTAAAATGGGAATAAGAATTTAAAAACTTATACATGAACATGAATTGAAAATCTACCACCGATCAAGAATAATAGTTACGTTAATCATGGATCCTAACAATACCCTTACCTCCTGACCTAAGATTAATTAGTTACAAGGTAAATATAATTTGTATAACAAAATTTCACTGCATAAAATAATAAGCATTGTTTGCTTATCTCCGAATCATAAGATCCTTTCACCGAATAATGTTTGAATAAGTTCTGGTGCATCATTCTAATTGCTAAACGCCCCTAATACCTACCTGAACATGCTAAGATCTAAACAAAGAACACCTGGCATGACTAAGAAATTCTAGAATATGGTAAAGGAAGCAATAGTCTATGTCTCCAATCCCGTAGCAAATCAGTTGCCTCCCAAAAATAATTGAATGCCATTAATATGCACCCCAAGTCCAAACTTTGCAAAAGGGTGCATAAACTAATACCATTTCATGCAAAAAGCCTCTTTAATTGGCAGGTTATGCTAAAATGCAACCTCGCCGAAATACTAACCAAATGGTCCTTACCTTAGGCTTTAAATTTATGATATTTAAGAATATTTAATACACCAATGGCTCAGTTCAATCTTGAAGGAGAATCCAGATAAAGTATTAACTCCTCATCCAATAAAAATGTGGATTGTTGGTCATTTTTAATAAATTGTGAACCAAGCAGAATAATCAACTGAATTCATATTAATGAATTGGATTAAAATAACCAACCACATAGTTCAATTAAGTTATTGGGTTGATAGCTCAATTATCTAGCGAACACAACCTCAGATAATATTGCATCTCGAATTATCAAGATACCTCGACCAATTAAATTTGTACACATTCCCGTGGAGCTCGTATCCTAAAATCACTAAGCTAGTAGCGCTCGACAAATGATACTTAGTTTCCCGGATGATCTCGTCCCTCTACCTATAGGGTTAACCTGACTAGTGGAACTTCCTTGATAAATACAAAAATAATAAAAGGGATCATTAATAAAAATATCGAGTCATCGTATCCTACCCCCGACCTTGCCTTGAACCACCCAAATCTCCCATTAACTCAGAATAAAACTAAGTTGAGTTTACTTGGAGTTTTTTTTGGGTTTTTTGAGTTATTTGCTTTTATTTGAATTCAGTTGCTTTGCACGTAATTAGAAATTGGAGTCCGGAAGAGTCAAGGATCAAGCGAGGCCGAGATCGAAGTGGAGAAAAAGACCCGAACCTCAAGATCGACAAATGAGAAAGCTTTGAGTGAGCTCAAGACCATGATAAACCACAAGCAGGCGAGTCAACACTTTGATCATGTTGAACCTACATTTTCTGCAAATTATTTTTGTTTAAATTATCAAATTGCATGCTGTTATTTTATATGCAAATCCATGTTTAATTTAGAATTCTAGTTAAATGCCTATTATCTAACTTGATTAATATTGCCCCTCCTTTGGAATATTTGAACATGAGAACCTTGTCGCCCTAGCAAAATTATAATAGTAACCTTGTGAAAATAAGTCCATAATTATATGATATGCTTAGTTTTGCTTAGATACTTGTGGGAGTAAGAACGTCCATGCATCACTTTAATCATGAGAAAATGTGGTTGGGCAGTCTTGGTGGTAATGACCGGTGTGTGTTGGATATGGTTATTTTATACTCCCAAAAATCTCAAATTGCTTATTTATCTGGGCGGATGGTTCGGGGGTATGGTGCAGGTGTGCACGAGAGTGTGGTTTGTGCTAGAACCGCCCAGATACCACTAAGGACTGAATCTTGTCATGACCTCCTATGTAAAACAGTACAACCACAAGTCTGTAAAGTACAACTTGGCTAAGTAAATTTATCGAAACCCCCGGACTCATCTCACTGGTAGTGGATGGAAGTGGATACGCAAAGGGCAATGGGAGGCCTAAAGGGACACCGAGTTGGAGGGTGAGGTAACTAGCCGTACTAGCGTTGCTGGAAGTGGAGCCTGTGTCTTCGCTAGTAGACATGGTTAAATCCCGTGCATAGATGGGACCCACCGCAAGTGGGCAGGTTCCCATAAGGTGAGATGACAAAAGGGCTAGATACTTTGAAAAGTCACTGTGATGGTCTACTCAACCACGTGGCTAAGGAATCATGTGGGGCAGCGAGCAGATTGTCTCTTGTGGTGAAAGTGTACAAACTCTGCAGAGTCAAAACTATTCGAATAGCCGTGCCCACAGTCAAGGGCGGACATGTGAACTTAACTAGATATAGTTCTATTTAAAAATGTTCGGAAAATGGGAATGGAAAAGTGGAGGGCAGCGGAAAGCCCTGATTTGAGTTGTCCTGGGTGTTGTCCCAGTGGTAAGTTAAGCGGCTATAACGCTGAAAGATGTTCTACGGTGTGATACCATATGTATGGAAAAATTATGGTGATATTAGGCATATGGTGTGATGCCATATGTATGGAAAATCATATTAATATTCCTTGAACATTATGTTTTGTTCCAAATCTGCTAGGTCTCAGGAAATTTTATGTATGGTATTTCAAATAGTGGCATTTCTATTCTTACAAAATAAAATATGGGTAGAATAAAACAGGGTCGTGAGTAAAGGAGATGGATGTTTGTAGTATGCACATAAAGGTATTGGTGGATTCAGGTCGATCATGAATAGGAAATGATAGTGTGGGTTCTGGGAGAAATAAATTAGTGGGGTTCAGTTCAATAGATAGGCTAGATAAATGATCTAATTGAATCTTCGGGAATTTGGAGGAATAATACAAGTATTGGATTATAATTCTTGATTAGTGATATTCTTGGTGGATATAAAATGGTGAATCATAGAGTTGATCAATGCTATTCTTGGTGGATATATAATGGTGAATCGTAGAGTTGATCAATGCTATTCTTGGTGGATATATAATATTGAATCCTAGGCTTGATCAACGATATTCTTGGTGGAGGTATATTAGTGGGTTAGTTAGAAATAGATAATGGGAAAATAAGGTTGATTACTGTAAGAGCAAATTGTGGTTGTGGATCAATAGCAAAAGGAATGGGTTGCTATGAATTTTGGAATACAAAAGATATCGGCGGATTGTATAATTGATGGTATTCGCTTTTTGGAGTTTTAGACAGCACTTAATATAGAAAGTGTGTGTTCGGTGGATTAATCAAATGATATTAGATAGATGATGTCACTAGCTGTTTGGAGTTTTAAGCAACAATTGATCGGTGGATTATCTAAATAATGTCACATGCTGTGTCTTAAATAGCAACCAATACAGAAAGAATATGATCGGTGGATTGAAAGAGGATGACACATGCTGTTTGGATTTTAGAGAGCACTCAATAAAAGAAGTGTAATTTCGGTGGATTAAGTCAATTATGGCAATCGCTGTTGGGAGTCTTAGACAGCAGTTAATTAAGAGCGTGAGTCTTTGGTGGATTAAGTCAATGATGTCAGTTGCGGTGAGGAGTCTTTAGGTCACAAAAACAACAATACGATATAATAATAGAAATGCTACTAAACGCGTTTTATGGCAAATAAAATAACCCGAACCTCTCCTTTGATAAGCCATGCATACTATTTATTTGCATTCTGTGTATTGGCTCGCGGAGCACGGGGTTGGAGTGCTCACACTCGCTTTTGCGACAAAATTCAGAATCAGGAATCAAATCACCTCGCCTCAACAACAAGATTGGACAAGCTGGCAGAGAAGATGAAGATGTCAAGGGCTAGGTCGCGAACCTCCAGTTGGCTGCCTGCGGGCATGTCCTGAAGGTCCCACCTGTGTGCTCGTTCTTCTACTGCTGCATTTTGTTGATTTCGGCCCGTGAGTAAGTTTACTATTATATTTACGCTTCCGCATGATATGTACTTTGATATTCAGAACTGTAATCTGTGAGCACGATCTACTGATCCAGGGAATAGTGCGGTGGAATCACAGAGGATTCCAGATTATATAATCTGGGCTCCGACAGCGATGGTATCAGAGCATATCGACTGCAGGTCGTGACCTAGTTAGCCTGGCCGTTAGTTTCATGACTAGAATTATTTCTTAAGTACCTATTTCCAAAAATATAGGTTGTATTGCTAATTCTCATCTCTCTTAGACGATTCTCCCTCATCTATATGCTGCCTTAGCCATTTTTTACTTCTAAAACTCCCTTACCCCGAATTCAAGATGATAACCAGCGTGAGTGCTGATATCAATCAGATTACCTCAAAAACTTTCCTCTTCTGTCTATTGATTAAAAAGGAAAATTTTGACTCTCTTCTCGTATCCTTACTCCAAATATTTAAGGTTAGGAACGCTGAAGATATTCATGAAGATAAGGTGGTCCTGTTTTAAACGGACTATGCAGACAAACCCTGCGCCCTCTTATGTGTGCCCCCGAGTAGACGATGTATTGTTGCAAGGTTTTATTTGGACCCTGTGCACTGCCTTTTGCCCTCGGGCGCTCTATTTTGCAGTCACGGGAAATGTTTGTTTTTGAAAGTTTGTGTGATTTTGCACCACCCCAGCTCCTTGGGAGTGCTCTCTTAAAAATTTGCATGGGTTAGATCACCTTATTCCCACGACTCAACCCTTACCTCATGCTGTTCCCTCTCACCCCGTTTGCTGCAAACCCAATCAGGTCTACCGAATCAAAGTGATAAATAGCCAAAGACTAAGGCTCGAGACTCTGCCCTGCTAACATTCTCTCCTTACTTACCGGGAGGACCCATCATGCCTGGAGTTAGACGAGATGAATAATGACTAGTGATAGCCATTTTAAGGGGGTAGCACTAAGAGACAAAATGTCGAAGAACTACTATGATGTATACGTTGGGTGTGCGACAACCTAGACTCATAACTGATTGAAGCAGTACAAGAAAACTTGCAAGACCGGGAACCTTATAGTAATAAGGACAAAAGGCCACCGTATAGATAAGTCCATTGTCACATCTGTATTCGTAAGGCCCTCTACCACTAAGGGCACAAACTCTTGATACTCACCTATCAAGATGAAATTCTGCAACCGTATGTCCAATAGGTGATGCAACTACTCTGTTCTACGATAATAAGAAGACAACAACATCAAGAGCAAGTCTGGGAAGTCTACGACCTATCCAAGAGAACAAGGTTTTTCTCTTTTCTTTTGACTTCTACAAGTGCTAACCCCTATTGCGCAGATTTTCTTCCCTCTGTGGAGCTCAAGAACTATACGCCAAGCAATACCCCGAAATCCATTGCTAGCCAATATAACCCACCTCTATTCTCTCTGCTCTACTGGAATCTCGGGGTCGAGATTCATTTAAGGGGGGTAGGTTTGTAACATCCTGAAATTTCAAGTGTTCAAAAATGTGGAGGTTTTAAAATTTTTCTTGCATTTTGCTAGCACTCAATTTTGTTCTGAGCATTTATTTGAAATCTTTTGAGTTTTGTGCCATACAAATTAATAATCAAGGATACTCCCAAATGCAAATAATAATCTTGTAAATCATAAGAATGGAAAAATGTCACCACAAATCCAGAATTCAAAATAACGACATCTTGAATTCAAATTTAGGACAATAAAATGAGTCCAAAAGGAATATTAGAATGTACCCATAAAAATCTAAACCAAAAGTCACTTCCTTTGCTTCAATTAGTAAACCAAAAATCCCAGGCTGAATATCAAAAATACATACGTATATATATATATACAATTCATAATAAAATAATGTCAAAATTGAAATCCGTGGGCAAACTAAATAAAATAGAAAATAGTGAAATAATGGATTTTGTAGATAGAAATCTGAAGCAAGATTTGAATTGAACTGAAATTAATAATCTCGAATGTAAAGTAGAAATTTAAACTTAAAATCCAAATTCTAAAAATTGTGCTTAATCCTTTCCTCATTGCCTTTTCCCTTCTTCTCTTCCTTCTCAATTACATGTGGGCCCAGCCCTTGCGCCCGCATTCTTTCTTTCTCCTCCTCCTCCCTCCTACTCACTGCTTCTCCTCATGGCTACGATTGAGCCGCGTCTCCCTCCTGTCCTTCTTCCTCGCGTATTCTTGTTCATCCGTCACCGCCCTGCTCCGCATCACGTCGCGCGTCGCCTCGGCATCCCCTTCGCCTGTACCCCGCACGTAGCTGCGTCAACCTGCCTCCATCGCGTCGTCGCTCCCTGCCATGCCCTGCCACCCTCGGTACCCTTCCGCACAACCTCGCTGGCCCCCGTCACCTCATGCCCATGCCTCGCGCATCACCATTCCAAGCCAAGCCGGCCCCCTCTCCGGCACTATAAAGCAGCCGCCCCCTCCCGCTCACGCGCTCCCCCATAAGACCCCGAGCCGCCCTCTGCCTTTCCCCTTTGCCCCCTTCATCCTCTTCCACCGTGAGCCGCCCTTGCCGCCACCGCCCTCGCGCTCAATTCAGTTACTCCGCCCACTTACTCCCCAAATCGAAAGCGTTGCGGTGAGCTCCCACTCCCCATCATCCGCTCCCTCGAACCAATTTGATTTTCACGCACCGTGGACACCGCCGAGGCTTCTTCCCCAAAACCGGCGGGCCACCACCATTCCTACCGCCGCTCCTCCCTCGGTGAATCCCCGACCGATTCCGCGCAGTGGGAGCTACTACCCGGCGTCCTGGAGCTCTTCCCACCGCCGGTCGGCACCCTCCGCTAGCCATGCTTCCCCTCCACGGCGACCCCTCTGCGCCACCGCCGATACCCGACGCCGAACAGCTATGAATTGCCGGCGGCCCCTTCAACACCTCAGTAAGCTTGCCCTCAACCCTCTACAACTCACGCTCACCCCCTTTGCTGCTCCCGTAGCTCCGACCGCCGTCGCCCCATTCAGCTCCATCTCCGGCTGCCGCAAGCCACCGTAGCTCGACCAGGGCGCCATCTCGGCCATGGCGGCTTTCCCCTCTAGTCTCCACGACTCCACAATGTCCCATTTTGCCACCACCGGCTCTTCTCCCCCCCTCTCTCGTTGCCTTGCCGTCGCCGACGCCACCCGACCAGGTGCCATGCCGTCTCCCCTGTTTCTTTTCCCCCTTTCCTCTGCGTTGGTCGAATAGAATAGCTGCCCTCTATTCTCTCCCTTCTCCATGACAAGTGGGCCCAATGCCTTTGTGGTTAATGCATACTAGAAAGTTTGTTCAATACCAACTCCAAAACAAAAATACAAAAGTATATATATATCTCTATATACTGCACATAAGGATTTGATGACAATTCAGCGATATAGATAAAGTTTTAATTGTAAGATCAAATTAATGGATTTATGGAAAGTCGATAAAACATGTTCTTGCAAATAAGGATAAATCTAATCGTGAAATTATACTAAGATTTTAAGTGAAACAAATATGATTTCAACTTGTTTAAATACATGTTTCCACATCTTGTTGCACAAGACTAAATTGTGAGTTCGTATTCAAGAGATATTCACCGGAGCAATGCGATAGAATATGGTTTATAGGTAAAATGGGAATAAAAATTTAAAAACTTATATATGAACATGAATTGAAAATCTACTACCGATCAAGAAGAATAGTTACGTTAATCATGGATCCTAACAATACCCTTACCTCCTGACCTAAGATTAATTAGTTACGAGGTAAATATAATTTGTATAACAAAATTTCACTGCATAAAATAATAAGCACTGTTTTCTTATCTCCGAATCATAAGATCCTTTCACCGAATAATGTTTGAATAAGTTCTGGTGCATCATTCTAATTGCTAAACGCCCCTAATACCTACCTGAACATGCTAAGACCTAAATAAAGAACACCTGGCATGACTAAGAAATTCTACAATATGGTAAAGGAAGCAATAGTCTATGTCTCCAATCCCGTAGCAAATCAGTTGCCTCCCAAAAATAATTGAATGCCATTAATATGCACCCCAAGTCCAAACTTTGCAAAAGGGTGCATAAACTAATACCATTTCATGCAAAAAGCCTCTTTAATTGGCAGGTTATGCTAAAATGCAACCTCGCCGAAATACTAACCAAATGGTCCTTACCTTAGGCTATAAATTTATGATATTTAAGAATATTTAATACACCGATGGCTCAGTTCAATCTTGAAGGAGAATCCAGATAAAGTATTAACTCCTCATCCAATAAAAATGTGGATTGTTGGTCATTTTTAATAAATTGTGAACCAAGCAGAATAATCAACCGAATTCATATTAATGAATTGGATTAAAATAACCAACCACATAGTTCAATTAAGTTATCGGGTTGATAGCTCAATTATCTAGCGAACACAATCTCAGATAATATTGCATCTCGAATTATCAAGATACCTCGACCAATTAAATTTGTACACATTCCCGTGGAGCTCGTATCCTAAAATCACTAAGCTAGTAGCGCTCGACAAATAATACTTAGTATCCCGGATGATCTCGTCCCTCTACCTATAGGGTTAACCTGACTAGTGGAACTTCCTTGATAAATACAAAAATAATAAAAGGGATTATTAATAAAAAGATCGAGTCGTCGTATCCTACCCCCGACCTTGCCTTGAACCACCCAAATCACCCATTAACTCAGAATAAAACTAAATTGAGTTTACTTGGAGTTATTTGGGTCTTTTGCGTTATTTGCTTTTATTTGAATTCAGTTGCTTTGCATGTAATTAGAAATTGGAGTCCGGAAGAGTCAAGGATCAAGCGAGGCCGAGATCGAAGTGGAGAAAAAGACCCGAACCTCAAGATCGACAAATGAGAAAGCTTTGAGTGAGCTCAAGACCGCGGTAAACCGCGCAAGGCGAGTCAACACTTTGATCATGTTGAACCTACATTTTCTGCAAATTATTTTTGTTTAAATTATCAAATTGCATGCTGTTATTTTATATGCAAATCCATGTTTAATTTAGAATTCTAGTTAAATGCCTATTATCTAACTTGATTAATATTGCCCCTCCTTTGGAATATTTGAACATGAGAACCTTGTCGCCCTAGCAAAATTATAATAGTAACCTTGTGAAAATAAGTCCATAATTATATGATATGCTTAGTTTTGCTTAGATACTTGTGGGAGTAAGAACGTCCATGCATCACTTTAATCATGAGAAAATGTGGTTGGGCAGTCCTGGTGGTAATGACCGGTGTGTGTTGGATATGGTTATTTTATACTCCTAAAAATCTCAAATTGCTTATTTATCTGGGAGGATGGTTCGGGGGTATGGTGCAGGTGTGCACGAGAGTGTGGTTTGTGCTAGAACCGCCCAGATACCACTAAGGACTGAATCTTGCCATGACCTCCTATGTAAAACAGTACAACCACAAGTCTGTAAAGTACAACTTGGCTAAGTAAATTTATCGAAACCCCCGGACTCATCTCACTGGTAGTGGATGGAAGTGGATACGCAAAGGGCAATGGGAGGCCTAAAGGGACACCGAGTTGGAGGGTGAGGTAACTAGCCGTACTAGCCTTGCTGGAAGTGGAGCCTGTGTCTTCACTAGTAGACATGGTTAAATCCCGTGCATAGATGGGACCCACCGCAAGTGGGCAGGTTCCCATAAGGTGAGATGACAAAAGGGGCTAGATACTTTGAAAAGTCACTGTGATGGTCTACTCAACCACGTGGCTAAGGAATCATGTGGGGCAGCGAGCAGATTGTCTCTTGTGGTGAAAGTGTACAAACTCTGCAGAGTCAAAACTATTCGAATAGCCGTGCCCACGGTCAAGGGCGGACATGTGAACTTAACTAGATATAGTTCTATTTAAAAATGTTCGGAAAATGGGAATGGAAAAGTGGAGGGCAGCGGAAAGCCCTGATTTGAGTTGTCCTGGGTGTTGTCCCAGTGGTAAGTTAAGCGGCTATAACGCTGAAAGATGTTGTACGGTGTGATACCATATGTATGGAAAAATTATGGTGATATTAGGCATATGGTGTGATGCCATATGTATGGAAAATCATATTAATATTCCTTGAACATTGTGTTTTGTTCCAAAGCTGCTAGGTCTCAGGAAATTTTATGTATGGTATTTCAAATAGTGGCATTTCTATTCTTACAAAATAAAATATGGGTAGAATAAAATAGGGTCGTGAGTAAAGGAGATGGATGTTTGTAGTATGCACATAAAGGTATTGGTGGATTCAGGTCGATCATGAATAGGAAATGATAGTGTGGGTTCTGGGAGAAATAAATTAGTGGGGTTCAGTTCAATAGATAGGCTAGATAAATGATCTAATTGAATCTTCGGGAATTTGGAGGAATAATACAAGTATTGGATTATAATTCTTGATTAGTGATATTCTTGGTGGATATAAAATGGTGAATCGTAGAGTTGATCAATGCTATTCTTGGTGGATATATAATGGTGAATCGTAGAGTTGATCAATGCTATTCTTGGTGGATATATAATATTGAATCGTAGGCTTGATCAATGATATTCTTGGTGGAGGTATATTAGTGGGTTAGTTAGAAATAGATAATGGGAAAATAAGGTTGATTAGTGTAAGAGCAAATTGTGGTTGTGGATCAATAGCAAAAGGAATGGGTTGCTATGAATTTTGGAATACAAAAGATATCGGTGGATTGTATAATTGATGGTATTCGCTGTTTGGAGATTTAGACAGCACTTAATATAGAAAGTGTGTGTTCGGTGGATTAATCAAATGATATTAGATAGATGATGTCACTAGCTGTTTGGAGTTTTAAGCAACAATTGATCGGTGGATTATCTAAATAATGTCACACGCTGTGTCTTAAATAGCAACCAATACAGAAAGAATATGATCGGTGGATTGAATAGAGGATTACACATGCTGTTTGGATTTTAGAGAGCACTCAATAAAGGAAGTGTAATTTCGGTGGATTAAGTCAATTATGGCAATCGCTGTTGGGAGTCTTAGACAATAGTTAATTAGCAGTGAGTCTTTGGTGGATTAAGTCAATGATGTCAGTTGCGGTGAGGAGTCTTTAGGTCACAAAAACAACAATACGATATAATAATAGAAATGCTACTAAACGTGTTTTATGGCAAATAAAATAACCCGAGCCTCTCCTTTGATAAGCCATGCATACTATTTATTTGCATTCTGTGTATTGGCTCGCGGAGCACGGGGTTGGAGTGCTCACACTCGCTTTTGCGACAAAATTCAGAATCAGGAATCAAATCACCTCGCCTCAACAACAAGATTGGACAAGCTGGCAGAGAAGATGAAGATGTCAAGGGCTAGGTCGCGAACCTCCAGTTGGTTGCCTGCGGGCATGTCCTGAAGGTCCCACCTGTGTGCTCGTTCTTCCGCTGCTGCATTTTGTTGATTTCGGCCCAATCGGCCCGTGAGTAAGTTTACTATTATATTTACGCTTCCGCATGATATGTACTTTGATATTCAGAACTGTAATCTGTGAGCACTATCTACTGATCCAGGGAATAGTGCGGTGGAATCACAGAGGATTCCAGATTATATAATCTGGGCTCCGACAGCGATGGTATCAGAGCATATCGACTGCAGGTCGTGACCTAGTTAGCCTGGACGTTAGTTTCATGACTAGAATTATTTCTTAAGTACCTATTTCCAAAAATATAGGTTGTATTGCTAATTCTCATCTCTCTTAGATGATTCTCCCTCATCTATATGCTGCCTTAGCCATTTTTACTTCTAAAGCTCCCTTACCCCGAATTCAAGATGATAACCAGCGTGAGTGCTGCTATCAATCAGATTACCTCAAAAACTTTCCTCTTCTGTCTATTGATTAAACAGAAAAATTTTGACTCTCTTCTCGTATCCTTACTCCAAATATTTAAGGTTAGGAACGCTGAAGATATTCATGAAGATAAGGTGGTCCTGTTTTAAACGGACTATGCAGACAAACCCTGCGCCTTCTTATGTGTGCCCCCGAGTAGACAATGTATTGTTGCAAGGTTTTATTTGGACCCTGTGCACTGCCTTTTGCCCTTGGGCGCTCTATTTTGCAGTCACGGGAAATGTTTGTTTTTGAAAGTTTGTGTGATTTTGCACCACCCCAGCTCCTTGGGAGTGCTCTTTTAAAAATTTGCATGGGTTAGATCACCTTATTCCCACGACTCAACCCTTACCTCATGCTGTTCCCTCTCACCCCGTTTGCTGCAAACCCAGTTAGGTCTACCGAATCAAAGTGATAAATAGCCAAAGACTAAGGCTCGAGACTCTGCCCTGCTAACATTCTCTCCTTACTTACCGGGAGGACCAATCATGCCTGGAGTTAGACGAGATGAATAATGACTAGTGATACCCATTTTAAGTGGGGTAGCACTAAGAGACAAAATGTCGAAGAACTACTATGATGTATACGTTGGGTGTGCGACAACCTGGACTCAGAACTGATTGAAGCAGTACAAGAAAACTTGCAAGACCGGGAAGCTTACAGTAATAAGGACAAAAGGCCACCGTATAGATAAGTCCATTGTCACCTCTGTATTCGTAAGGCCCTCTACCACTAAGGGCACAAACTCTTGCTACGCACCTATCAAGATGAAATTCTGCAACCGTATGTCCAATAGGTGATGCAACTACTCCGTTCTACGATAATAAGAAGACAACAACATCAAGAGCAAGTCTGGGAAGTCTACGACCTATCCAAGAGAACAAGGTTTCTCTCTTTTCTTTTGACTTCTACAAGTGCTAACCCCTATTGCGCAGATTTTTTTCCCTCTGTGGAGCTCAAGAACTATACGCCAAGCAATACCCCGAAACCCATTGCTACCCAATATAACCCACCTCTATTCTCTCTGCTCTACTGGAATCTCGGGGTCGAGATTCATTTAAGGGGGGTAGGTTTGTAACATCCTGAAATTTCAAGTGTTAAAAAATGTGGAGGTTTTAAAATTTTTCTTGCATTTTGCTAGCACTCAATTTTGTTCTGAGCATTTATTTGAAATCTTTTGAGTTTTGTGCCATACAAATTAATAATCAAGGATACTCCCAAATGCAAATAATAATCTTGTAAATCATAAGAATGGAAAAATGTCACCACAAATCCAGAATTCAAAATAACGACATCTTGAATTCAAATTTAGGACAATAAAATGAGTCCAAAAGGAATATTAGAATGTACCCATAAAAATCTAAACCAAAAGTCACTTCCTTTGCTTCAATTAGTAAACCAAAAATCCAACGCTGAATATCAAAAATATATGCGTATATATATACAATTCATAATAAAATAATGTCAAAATTGAAATCCGAGGGCAAACTGAATAAAATAGAAAATAGTGAAATAATGGATTTTGTAGATAGAAATCTGAAGCAAGATTTGAATTAAACTGAAATTAATAATCTCGAATGTAAAGTAGAAATTTAAACTTAAAATCCAAATTCTAAAAATTGTGCTTAATCCTTTCCTCATTGCCTTTTCCCTTCTTCTCTTCCTTCTCAATTACATGTGGGCCCAGCCCCTGCGCCCGCATTCTTTCTTTCTCCTCCTCCTCCCTCCTACTCACTACTTCTCCTCATGGCTACGATTGAGCCGCGTCTCCCTCTTGTCCTTCTTCCTCGCCTGTTCTTGTTCATCCGTCACCGCCCTGCTCCGCATCACGTCGCGCGTCGCCTCAGCATCCTCTTCGGCAGTACCCCGCACGTCGCTGTGTCAACCTGCCTCCATCGCGTCGTCACTCCCTGCCATGCCCTGCCACCCTCGGCAGCCTTCCGCGCAACCTCGCTGGCCCCCGTCACCTCGTGCCCATGCCTCACGCATCACCATTCCCAGCCAAGCCAGCCCCCTCTCCCGCACTATAAAGCAGCCGCCCCCTCCCGCTCACGCGCTCACCCGTAAGACCCCGAGCCGCCCTCTTCCTGTCCGCTTTGCCCCCTTCATCCTCTTCCACCGTGAGCCGCCCTTGCCGCCACCGCGCTCGCGCTCAATTCAGTTACTCCGGCCACTTACTCCCCAAATCGAAAGCGTTGCGGTGAGCCCCCACTCCCCATCATCCGCTCCCTCGAACCAATTTGATTTTCACGCACCGTGGAGACCGCCGGGGCTTCTTCCCCAAAACCGGCCGGCCACCACCATTCCTACCGCCGCTCCTCCCTCGGTGAATCCCCGACCGATTCCGCGCAGAGGGAGCTACTACCCGGCGTCCTGGAGCTCTTCCCGCCGCCGGCCGGCACCCTCCACCAGCCATGCTTCCCCTCCACGGTGACCCCTCTGCGCCACCACCGATACCCGACGCCGCACAGCTCTGAACCGCCGGCGGCCCCGTCGACGCCTCAGTAAGCTTGCCCTCAACCCTCTACAACTCACGCTCACCCCCTTTCCTGCTCCCGTAGCTCCGACCGCCGTCGCCCCATTCAGCTCCATCTCCGGCCGCCGCAAGCCACCGTAGCTCGACCAGGGCGCCATCTCGGCCATGGCGGCTTTCCCCTCTAGTCTCCACTACTCCACAATGTCCCATTTTGCCACCGTCGGCTCTTCTCCCCCCTCTCTGGTCGCCTTGCCATCGCCGACGCCACCCGACCAGGTGCCATGCCGTCTCCCCTGTTTCTTTTCCCCCTTTCCTCTGCGTTGGCCGAACAGAATAGCTGCCCTCTATTCTCTCCCTTCTCCACGACAAGTGGGCCCAATGCCTTTGTGGTTAATGCATGCTAGAAAGTTTGTTGAATACCAACTCTGAAATGAAAATACAAAAGTATATATATCTCTATATACTGCACATAAGGATTTGATGACAATTCAGCGATATAGATAAAGTTTTAATAGTAAGATCACATTAATGGATTTATGGAAAGTCGATAAAACAAGTTCTTGCAAATAAGGATAAATCTAATCGTGAAATTATACTAAGATTTTAAGTGAAACAAATATGATTTCAACTTGTTTAAATACATGTTTCCGCATCTTGTTGCACAAGACTAAATTGTGAGTTCGTATTCAAGAAATATTCACCGGAGCAATGCGATAGAATATGGTTTATAGGTAAAATGGGAATAAGAATTTAAAAACTTATACATGAACATGAATTGAAAATCTACCACCGATCAAGAATAATAGTTACGTTAATCATGGATCCTAACAATACCCTTACCTCCTGACCTAAGATTAATTAGTTACAAGGTAAATATAATTTGTATAACAAAATTTCACTGCATAAAATAATAAGCATTGTTTGCTTATCTCCGAATCATAAGATCCTTTCACCGAATAATGTTTGAATAAGTTCTGGTGCATCATTCTAATTGCTAAACGCCCCTAATACCTACAGAACATGCTAAGATCTAAACAAAGAACACCTGGCATGACTAAGAAATTCTAGAATATGGTAAAGGAAGCAATAGTCTATGTCTCCAATCCCGTAGCAAATCAGTTGCCTCCCAAAAATAATTGAATGCCATTAATATGCACCCCAAGTCCAAACTTTGCAAAAGGGTGCATAAACTAATACCATTTCATGCAAAAGCCTCTTTAATTGGCGAGTTATGCTAAAATGCAACCTCACAAATACTAACCAAATGGTCCTTACCTTAGGCTATAAATTTATGATATTTAAGAATATTTAATACACCGATGGCTCAGTTCAATCTTGAAGGAGAATCCAGATAAAGTATTAACTCCTCATCCAATAAAAATGTGGATTGTTGGTCATTTTTAATAAATTGTGAACCAAGCAGAATAATCAACCGAATTCATATTAATGAATTGGATTAAAATAACCAACCACATAGTTCAATTAAGTTATTGGGTTGATAGCTCAATTATCTAGCGAACACAATCTCAGATAATATTGCATCTCGAATTATCAAGATACCTCGACCAATTAAATTTGTACACATTCCCGTGGAGCTCATATCCTAAAATCACTAAGCTAGTAGCGCTCGACAAATGATACTTAGTATCCCGGATGATCTCGTCCCTCTACCTATAGGGTTAACCTGACTAGTGGAACTTCCTTGATAAATACAAAAATAATAAAAGGGATTATTAATAAAAAGATCGAGTCATCGTATCCTACCCCCGACCTTGCCTGGAACCACCCAAATCACCCATTAACTTAGAATAAAACTAAGTTGAGTTTACTTGGAGTTTTTTTGGGTTTTTTGAGTTATTTGCTTTTATTTGAATTCAGTTGCTTTGCACGTAATTAGAAATTGGAGTCCGGAAGAGTCAAGGATCAAGCGAGGCCGAGATCGAAGTGGAGAAAAAGACCCGAACCTCTAGATCGACAAATGAGAAAGCTTTGAGTGAGCTCAAGACCGCGGTAAACTGCGCAAGGCGAGTCAATACTTTGATCATGTTGAATCTACATTTTCTGCAAATTATTTTTGTTTAAATTATCAAATTGCATGCTGTTATTTTATATGCAAATCCATGTTTAATTTAGAATTCTAGTTAAATGCCTCTTATCTAACTTGATTAATATTGCCCCTCCTTTGGAATATTTGAACTGAGAACCTTGTCGCCCTAGCAAAATTATAATAGTAACCTTGTGAAAATAAGTCCATAATTATATGATATGCTTAGTTTTGCTTAGATATTTGTGGGAGTTAGAATGTCCAAGCTTCACTTTAATCATGAGAAAATGTGGTTGGGCAGTCATGGTGGTAATGACTGGTGTATGTTGGATATGGTTATTTTATACTCCCAAAAATCTCAAATTGTTTATTTATCTGGGCGGATGGTTCGGGGGTATGGTGCAGGTGTGCACGAGAGTGTGGTTTGTGGTAGAACCGCCCAGATACCACTAAGAACTGAATCTTGTCATGACCTCCTATGTAAAACAGTACAACCACAAGTCTGTAAAGTACAACTTTAACACCCTGATCGTCGATACGGCGTAAGATTTTAAAGCAATCGCGGAGGTGACGTGGGAGCTTGAAGTTCAAATGTAGAAGGAGGACCCGAGATCTTCGAGGCGGGTAAGAACCTGTAGTTGTTGTTCTCGTGGGATGTTCTATCCTTAGGATGCTCTATTCTTTGGTTGTTCTTTCCTTGATTGTTCTTTTTGTCTCGTGGGTTGAGGAGCGAGATTCGAGGACGAATCCTTTTTAGGTGGGGAGAATGTAACACCCTGATCGTCGATACGGCGTAAGATTTTTAAAACAACCGCGGAATCGCCGGTTTTTCGGTAAATCGCGGGAAGTGAATAATAAAAATTGTGGAATAATGTAAAATGAATAAAATAAATTAAAAATTAAATTAAAACCTCTGAGTGGGCTGCCTGGGGAGTGGGCCGACCGCCTTGGGGGGTGGCCGCACCTCCCCTCCCCCTCCCCAAAAACCCTAGCCCTTTTTCTCCCCCCTCTCCCATCCCTTTGCAGCCGCCACCCCCCTTCCTCCACCCCCTGGGCGCAGCCCTCTTCCCCCTCCATCACCCCCCACAAGTGCTGCTGCCATTGGAGCCAAGGAGAGGAAGGAGAAGGAGAAGAAGGAAGGAGAATGAAGGAGAAGAAGAAGAGGAGGAAAAAAAGGGGTGATTCTTCATCTAGGTAATTTTTTCTCATCCCAAACCCTCTGTTTTTCAGATTAATTAGGGTTCTTGGCACGGATTTTGAAAGTAGTTAATAGATTAATTGCCCGATTAGAGATTAGTTGCTGTCTGCCTGTAGATTGATTCGCGCAGCGCGTCTGTTCGCGAGGTTTTGACCTAGTAAACGAATTTCCTGCGGACTCTCCCAAAAGGAAAGTTGTAGAGGACTTCCAGACGCATCTCCTATATTTGTTTCGGAATTTTCTACCGTGGGATCTGGGAGTTACAGGGTCGGGAATACTGCTGTTCGTCAGGCGAGCAGATTGGTACAGACCGACGGTAATATGTGAATTTGAGGTAGTAAAAGATTTTTATGGTCATGGCTGTAATTGAGAAAGTTGTAGATAATCTAGATATCTAGGTGCTGTATAAAATTCAGAATTCTTAGACCCCTGTACTGTTTCTGGGACGCAATTGTATACCGCTGTCCAATCTGCCAGAACAGAGTTCTTCCTCTGTTTTGGGCATTAAATTACACCTAGCTGTGATCAAAATAAAATATGTGTTCTACATGAAAAATGTATGTTTTTAAGTGATGAATCCAGAGAGGTATCGTTTGCTGTATTTGGATCAATATTTTTAAAGTTACAAAAATGTTAAGCAGCGCTGCTGCAGAGGGTAATTTGTTGAAGTGTTGAGCGGAGAGGAGTTAGTGCGGGTTCGGGGTTCTAACGACGTCTTTAATTAATTATGTCGTGTTTGTATGCTGTGGCTTTGTGCTGAGAGATGCCTTTTGGACAGGTGGTCTTGTCCCTGAGCGCTCTTGATTTTACTTCGCTTCGCCGGATTGAGGCAAGTAAACATAGCGGTGGTTGCTACCATTTAACTCGTTATTCCTTCTACTTTCAGTTTACATTATTATTATAATTTGATACATTATGCCATGATTGCATGAAATCTTAATTGTGGAGATGGTAGCAAGTATAATGATGGTTTAAATTTTGTAGCATGGATTGTCGATGTTTGTTGGTGTTTGATCCATGTTATGAAAATGTGTGGTCTTGATGATGTTAATGATATGTTGATATTGTTTATGGTCGATTGCAAGTGAAAGAGTTCATGAGAATTTCTGATGCATAGATGTTGTGAATGCACGTTTTATTTGTTAAGACATTCACATTTGTGCATCATGCTGATTGATTGAAGTCTTGGTCACGAGATGACCAAGCGTCGAGGTCCCCGTCATGTTGATAACGTGACGGGCTAAAGGTCCCCATACTTGAGGAGTATGGGCAATTGGTCCCTGTACCAGAGGGTACAGGCATGGGTGTGCATCGACGGATGCACACTTTGCATTACCGGTAAAATGCAGAAGAGAAAGAGATAAAGAGATTTTTGACCATCTTGCATAGCATGAAAGCATTCATATGCATTGCATTGTGGAAAGATTCATTTGCATGCATATGCAATATGTTGTGGTGAAGTTATTTTGTGGAATATTCAACTTCATAGTTGCCATGTGGAATTGGCTCATGTGAGCTAATTGTGGTATGAGGATTGTGGTTGTGGTCGTGGAATGCGATTCCTTCCTTGTGTTTGGTAAGGGTTGTGATGGTGGCATGAGATTCTTTCCTCTTGTGGTAATTGATGATATCAATTGTGGATGTGGGAAATAGTAAAGTATTGAAGTAAGACATACATATGCTTTATTGCTATTGCTAGTGGTAGTGGTCGAGGATTTAAAGTGGTCAAACAAGATTTATTTGATAAATGCTTTACGGTCATTGATGGTGATTTGAGGTTGATGATTAATCTATTGTGGATTGTAGAAGATTAAATGTTTTCTCTTGCATCTAATCGTGGATAAAATGATTGCATGCTATGCCAATTAAATCTGAAATTGAAGAGGTATGAATACGGAAGTTGTGGTGGTTTAATAATTGTAGACATGAATTGTGGTTGTAGTTGTATGGAATTATAAATGATGATGTATAATTGTTTGTAGTTTGAATAGCCTGTTAAACAGTTTGCTTGCTGAGATTTTATCTCACCCTTGTTTCCCCCTCCCTACAGGTGGACTTTGAGCATACATGGGAAGGGTAGAACGGCACCACACTGATGCACGTGAATCATATTTTTATGCTGTAATAAAGTTGAAAGGATTCTAGACCTTGCATAGCCTTGTTGACACTATCTTAATAATGTTAAATTTGTGAACTATGTTTTAGATTAAAATGTTGGAGGATGTTTTAAATAGTGAATTGCTATCATTATCCTTTCATTCCTTAGTTGTTTATGCTTCCGCTTATACTATCTTGTTTAGTAATTGTTGCCAGTTTATTTTATCTTGTAAATTGGCTAGTTGTGGAGTAGAGTAGCATTCCAGGGTAATGTGGAACCTGGGGTGTTACAACAACTTGGCTAAGTAAATTTATCGAAACCCCCGGACTCATCTCACTGGTAGTGGATGGAAGTGGATACACAATGGGCAATGGGAGGCCTAAAGGGACACCGAGTTGGAGGGTGAGGTAACTAGCTGTACTAGCGTTGCTGGAAGTGGAGCCTGTGTCTTCGCTAGTAGACGTGGTTACATCCAGTGCATAGATGGAACCCACCGCAAGTGGGCAGGTTCCCATAAGGTGAGATGACAAAAGGGGCTAGATACTTTGAAAAGTCACTGTGATGGTCTACTCAACCACGTGGCTAAGGAATCATGTGGGGTAGCGAGCAGATTGTCTCTTGTGGTGAAAGTGTACAAACTCTGCAGAGTCAAAACTATTCGAATAGTCGTGCCCACGGTCAAGGGCGGACATGGGAACTTAACTAGATATAGTTCTATTTAAAAATGTTTGGAAAATGGGAATGGAAAAGTGGAGGGCAGCGAAAAGCCCTGATTTGAGTTGTCCTGGGTGTTGTCCCAGTGGTAAGTTAAGCGGCTATAACGCTGAAAGATGTTGTACGGTGTGATGCCATATGTATGGAAAAATTATGGTGATATTAGGCATATGGTGTGATGCCATATGTATGGAAAATCATATTAATATTCCTTGAACATTATGTTTTGTTCCAAAGCTGCTAGGTCTCAGGAAATTTTATGTATGGTATTTCAAATAGTGGCATTTCTATTCTTACAAAATAAAATATGGGTAGAATAAAACAGGGTCGTGAGTAAAGGAGATGGATGTTTGTAGTATGCACATAAAGGTATTGGTGGATTCAGGTCGATCATGAATAGGAAATGATAGTGTGGGTTCTGGGAGAAATAAATTAGTGGGGTTCAGTTGAATAGATAGGCTAGATAAATGATCTAATTGAATCTTCGGGAATTTGGAGGAATAATACAAGTATTGGATTATAATTCTTGATTAGTGATATTCTTGGTGGATATATAATGGTGAATCGTAGAGTTGATCAATGCTATTCTTGGTGGATATATAATGGTGAATCGTAGAGTTGATCAATGCTATTCTTGGTGGATATATAATGGTGAATCGTAGAGTTGATCAATGCTATTCTTGGTGGATATATAATGGTGAATCGTAGAGTTGATCAATGCTATTCTTGGTGGATATATAATATTGAATCGTAGGCTTGATCAATGATATTCTTGGTGGAGGTATATTAATGGGTTAGTTAGAAATAGATAATGGGAAAATAAGGTTGATTATTGTAAGAGCAAATTGTGGTTGTGGATCAATAGCAAAAGGAATGGGTTGCTATGAATTTTGGAATACAAAAGATATCGGTGGATTGTATAATTGATGGTATTCGCTGTTTGGAGTTTTAGACAGCACTTAATATAGAAAGTGTGTGTTCGGTGGATTAATCAAATGATATTAGATAGATGATGTCACTAGCTGTATAGAGTTTTAAGCAACAATTGATCGGTGGATTATCTAAATAATGTCACACGCTGTGTCTTAAATAGCAACCAATACAGAAAGAATATGATCGGTGGATTGAATAGAGGATGACACATGCTGTTTGGATTTTAGAGAGCACTCAATAATGGAAGTGTAATTTCGGTGGATTAAGTCAATTATGGCAATCGCTGTTCGGAGTCTTAGACATCAGTTAATTAACAGTGTGAGTCTTTGGTGGATTAAGTCAATGATGTCAGTTGCGGTGAGGAGTCTTTAGGTCACAAAAACAACAATACGATATAATAATAGAAATGCTACTAAACGTGTTTTATGGCAAATAAAATAACCCGAGCCTCTCCTTTGATAAGCCATGCATACTATTTATTTGCATTCTGTGTATTGGCTCGCGGAGCACGGGGTTGGAGTGCTCACACTCGCTTTTGCGACAAAATTCAGAATCAGGAATCAAATCACCTCACCTCAACAACAAGATTGGACAACCTGGCAGAGAAGATAAGATGTCAAGGGCTAGGTCGCGAACCTCCAGTTGGCTGCTCGTTCTTCCGCTGCTGCATTTTGTTGATTTCGGCCCAATCGGCCCGTGAGTAAGTTTACTATTATATTTACGCTTCCGCATGATATGTACTTTGATATTCAGAACTGTAATCTGTGAGCACTATCTACTGATCCAGGGAATAGTGCGGTGGAATCACAGAGGATTCCAGATTATATAATCTGGGCTCCGACACTGGGGAAGGCGCGCGCCGTGGAGTTTCGAGCGCTTGAAAAAACCAGCGTGGTGCGAGGAAGGCTTTGGTGTCCTCCTATGGCTTTTATAGTAGCTGGGGAAGGCGCGCACCGTGGAGTTTCGAGCGCTTGAAAAAATCGGTGTCGCACGGCGTAAAACAGTGGGCAGTGGTAGCTGAGCTATGGGCGGTTGGGCACATCGAGGGGACATGACGAGACAGGGCAGGCATGCGGCAGTGGTGGAACTCAGGCAACACAGTGCATGGGCGCCACGGGGAGGCGAGGCAGAGAGCACCGTGCAGAACGGGGAAGAAGGAGAAAAGGAAGAGAAGGAGGAGGGAGAAGGAAAAAGAAAAGAGAGCAGCTCGCGGGAGTCAAGCCCGTTGGTCAGAGAGAGGAAGTGTGAGGGGAAAAAGAAAAAGGAGGAGAGAGGAAAAAGAGTGGGGCCCACAAGTAATAGAGAGAAGGAAAAATGAAGGGAAAGGATTAAAGATAATTTTAGAATTTGGATTCTCAATTTAAATTTCCATTTCATATTTAGGATTATTAATTTTGTTATGAATTGCATATATAAATTTTTGGATGCCCAAACTTGGGTTTTGTATGCTAATTAAATTAAAAGAAGGAATTTTTTTGGCTCAACCCTTTAGAGATATGTTTTAATATTCTTTTCGGTTTCATTTTATTAATCTTGAATTTGAACTTGAGATTTTAGTATTCGAATTAATGATCTGCAATGTTATTTTCCATTGTTATTATTTACATGATCTTATCTTTATTTGAGATTCTCCTTAATTATTAATTTGCATATTTAAAAAACTCAAAAACTCAAAAGATTTCAAATAAATATTCAAAAGAAATTTGAACACCAGCAAAATGCAAGAAAAGGTTTTAAAAATTCCATATTTTGAATATCTAAATTCAGGGATGTTACAAACATGTACCCTAAAGTCACTAAATTCTACCACTCAGCAAATAATACCCAATATCTCTGATAATGTCTCCCATCTATCCATAGGTTCTGCCTGACTCATAAAACTTCCTTGATAAATACAAATCAATAATAAAAGAAAATCATCAAGTAAAAGATCGAGCCTTGCCTTTCTCCAATTGGCTATGTTTGGCCACTTTCATTCCCAAAGTGGATAATTCCTGTATATACTTCTTCACCTCTGATCCCTCCTCCTAATTTTCCCTCATGGTAAAGCTACTCAGATACTTCATTCTTTTGCTCAATTCAGCTACCTCTAGGCTTGCTGCACTAACTCGAATCATCCTTCTGTTCTCAAACCATAATAAATATATATAATTTAAATTTAATTGGACATTTAAAGTGTTTGGATTTATTTGGTTACTTTTGTTCATTCACCACGTATTAGAATCTGAAGACTCGACGAAGCGACAAATTTGAACGGGATCAAGACTTGGGTAAAAGCGAAGACCAGGAATTTAAGATCACTGACTGAGAACGCTATGAGTTAGATCAAGGCCTTGGTAAACCAAGCAAGGCAAGTCATCACTACATTTTTTTGCAAAATTTATGTTCATTTAAATTGTCAACTTGCATCTTAATTTATTATGCAAATATATATCTAAACTTAAGGTAGTTACATGCCCACTTGATGTTGTATTAATTTTAATATGCCATTCCTTGACACTTGAATCACCCGACCATTGTCACCCTAGATGTTAATGATAACTCTACTAGTTATACGTCATATTAAAATGCCATGCTAGTCTTCTCAAGTCCAGGGCACTAGTTGCCCAGATCATCATTCTTTAAAACATAAGAACTTGTTTTGGGATAATCACGGGATGTAAGTGGCTGAATATTTGTGATAACTTAATTTATACTTCTCAAAACCCTAAGAATATGCTATACTTGTCTGGGCAGGTGCTAAGAGTGGTGGGTGCGAAGGTAGCACGAGAATCTGTGGATTGTGGATTCAGCCACCCGGACGCATTAAGGACTTAATCCTGTGATGACCTCTCCATGTAAAACAGTACTACCACAAGCTGGCAAACTGTAGTTTGGGTTGAATAATTTCCTAGACCCTCTAGTCATCTCACAGAAGACTGGTGTCAGCGGATAATGAAAATCCAGTTGGAGTGGGACACCGAATAAAGGTGACTGTTGTAGGGGTGGCCCCCACCTAAACCCAGCAGGCCTGGTAGAAGGTTATAAGGTCATGTGTAATGACATAAGTGCCCCTGAAGGGGATACTCAGATGTAAGCGTATAATTGTAAAAGCACTCCCCATGTGTGTATATATATATATATATATGGAATGCAGGCCATGGGGGGACCCGAGCCATTACTGTCACTTCTCCCAACCCTCCACTACCATCTCTCTCTGTTTGGTCTGTAACCACAACAGTTGGCGCCGTCATGGGGAGGACAGAGCAAGCTCAAGTCCGAAGAAGGATGGCACCAAAAAGCCGTCGGCGGTGGCGAAGGAAAGAAGGCGGCGGATCGGGCGTCGCATGGGTACGAGGGCTTCAGATCGGGTGTTGAGGGCACGGTGACAACGCAGCGTGGTGGTCGAGGCGCCGACGCCGCACCGCGACGATCGACCCGTCGCCGGCGCTGCGACGGCCGCCCACATCGGGCGCTGCGATTTACCAGCCCGCCATCGGCGCCGCGGCGACCAACCCGTCATCGGCGCTGCCACGATCGACCCGCCATCGCATCGCGACGATCGACCCGGCCGACGCGACAAAGAACCAACCTCGCCGCCCTCACCGCAACGCCACCGTAGCGCGACGAGCGCTTGAGGTAGCCACAACGGAGCGACCGGCAGCTTGGGGGCTCGCGAGGCGGTCGTACCCGTGCCGCCCCGTCCGCTGGGCGTGCCTGCGGCCCCGCCCGCGCAGGCGGTGGAAAGCGTCCTGCTGGCGTCCCTCAAAGCGTTCCAGCAGGAGCTAGGGGATCTTCACGGGGCTGTCCGAGACATGCAAGAGGCTCGGAGCCAGCAGGCCGCGCCGGCGGTCGCGCCAGAGCCCACGCCGGAAAGGGCGGACAGCCGCGACGCCCCCACATCCAGCCGCGTCCCGCTGCGGCGTGTCAACCCAGAGTCCCCGCTTTCGGCAAGGCTACAGCAGGCGGCGTGGCCTGAAGACTTCAAGTTCCCCAGTGTCATCGAGCCATACAAAGGTGATACGGACCCCCGCGAGTTCGTACGCGTGTACGAAACCGCAATCGAGGCCGCGGGCGGAGATGACACCACAAAGGCGAAGGGCCTCCCCCTCGCGTTGCAAGGAGTGGTGCTTTCCTGGTTTTTTACCATAGAGCCAAACTCCATCTACGCGTGGGAGCAGCTCCGCGATCGCCTTCACAACAACTTTCAAGGAAACTATGTTGAGCGAGTCGACGCAGACCAGCTCTTTGCCGTGAAGCAGAAACCTTCGAAGAAGCTCCGAGACTACTTCAGGCGCTTCGCAAAGATCCAATGCCAAGTCAAGGATGTCAACGAAACCACCGTTGTCAATGCAGCCATACAGGGCCTCCGCCCGGGCCCCATGGCCGAGTACAACGCAAGGAAGCCGATCAGGACAGTAACGAAGCTCTTCGACAAAATGGAGGAATACGCCAGGGCAGAAGAGGACACACGGCGAAGGCATGGTGATGACTCCGACACCAACCAGGCCGGTGGCTTGGCGAAAATCGAAGCCCCGCTGAAGGACGGCTCGCGAAGGAAAGCGTGGCGAGTCGCCCAGGACACCGAAGCGCAAGGATGCCTCGCACGAGCCGTCTGATAGGCCCAAGCGTGGCCAGCAGAAGTCGCGGCGAGGCCGGTACGTCCTCGACATCGAAGGCGGTTCGACGAGCGCTCCGCGGTCGGGCGGTCGGGCGCCGAGGCGGGGGCGCGACGTGGCGGGGCCGCGACGATAAAGGCCGGGGAGATTACGACGACCAACACCAGGGGCTATGGTGCGTAGTCCACAGTCGCGGCAACCATGACACGCGCGCATGCACCTCTATCGCGGCGCTCCGCGACAGCGTCACCAGGGACAGGAACCTGGAAGCACGCCCGCCCGTGGTGGCCCACGTGCAGCACCCATACGAAGCCCCCGTGCACATCCAGGCACAAGGGACGCAGCCCCACGAGGGCCCTCTGCGGATCCAGGCTCATGTGCAGCAGCCTCAGGAGGGCTTTCTGCAGCTACAGGCTCCGGAGGCCACCCACCGCAGAGTTATCAATGTCATCTCCGGAGGCTCCTCGTTGGAGTTCGCCTCGGAACAGCAGCGGAAGGCCTACGTACGGAGGCTACACCACGTGGCGGCATATCCAGCGCAGACACCGCCGGATTGGGCACAGCATGAGGTCACGTTCACCCCCGCCGATGCCCAAGGCATAGAGCTTCCTCACCAAGACCGCCTGGTCGTCCGGGTCGTAATAGCGGGATGTGACGTGGGGCATGCCCTAGTCGACGGCGGCAGCTCCGCGAACATTCTGTTCGCGGCAGCCTTCGACCAAATGGGGATCCCCCGAAGCCGCCTCAGCCCGTCGGGAGTCCTGTTGCAAGGTTTCGGCGGACGACCTCTACGGGCGCTCGGCCAAATATGCCTTCAGGTCTCCTTCGGCCAGGATGACAATGCAAGGGTCGAAGATGCCATATTCGACGTCGTCGATCTCCTGTACCCTTACAATGCCATATTGGGGAGTCCGGTCCTCAACTCCTTCGAGGCGGTACCGCATCACGGCTATTTATGCATGAAGCTCCTGGGGCGGCGGGCCATCATTACCGTTCGTGGTGACCAGGACATGGCCTGGCGCATTGAGCACAGCACCAGACATCCCCGTCGCGGCGACCACCGGCACACTTAGAATCGGCACCACAGCACGGGGACCCGCGGCGTCATCCGGGGATGGCTCGACAGGCCCTACAGCTAGCGCAACTACTAGAGGATCCGGCCGCGCCAGAGACAAGTGGTTAGTACCTCCGCCACATGTAATCACTTACCCGCGCAAACGGGAATGAAATAAAGTTCCGTTTGTCGCCACCTGTTATCATTGTGCGAAAGATACGCGGCGAGAGCGCGCGGAGGCTTCGCCTACGCGCGTACTCCCGGAGTATAAACCCAAGACGCACGTTCGCGTGTGCACTCTCCGTCAAAGACACGGGCATGAGTATAAACAAAGACGCACGTTCGCGTGTGCACTCTCTGTCGAAGATACGGGCATGAGTATAAACAAAGACGTGTGGGGGGACGCCTCTGCACGCACTCTACGGAGTATAAATAAGACGCGGATGTTCTCCCTGCGCACTCTACTGAGTATAAACAAGACGCGAACCCCGCGCACGCCAGGGACGTCGTCCCTGTGCGTACTCTCCGGAGTATAAATAAGACGCGGATGTTCTCCCTGCGCACTCTACTGAGTATAAACAAGATGCGAACCCCACGCACGCCAGGGACTTCGTCCCTGTGCATACTCTCCGGAGTATAGATAAAGCGCGGATGCTCTCAGTGCACTCCGCGGGACGCAAGGAGGGCATGGGTATCAATCGCGACAGAGCGTCGAGGCTCGTCTTTGCGCACCACGGAGGTGAACGCGAGGTGCGCCACCGAAGTCCAGTCCCAAGAGCTTCAGGAGGGTGACATAGCGAGTCAGAGGCTACCCTCGGGAAGGACGCACGTGGAGCGCGAGGTACACCAGAGGCTACCCCCGCCCTGGAGAGTAGGGGAACGGAGCGTGCGCACACTTCTGCTGCCGCACGCGCTAGTCTACGGATTCTAAACAAGTCGTAGCGTCGAGGTCCGCCTCCGCACGCGCCAGTCTACGGACTCTAAACAAGTCGTAGCGTCGAGGTCCGCCTCCGCAGGCGCCAGTCTATGGACTCTAAACAAGTCGTAGCGTCGAGGTCCGCCTCCGCACGCGCCAGTCTACGGACTCTAAACAAGTCATAGCGTCGAGGTCCGCCTCTGAACGTGCCAGTCTACGGACTCTAAACAAGTCGTAGCGTCGAGGTCTGCCTCCGCATGCGCTAGTCTACGGGCTCTAAACAAGTCGTAGCGCTGAGGTTCGCCTCCGCCAAGGAACAAGGTCCCGGGAGTGCTCGCATGCCCACTTCGGCTAGGCAGGCGGGGCCCCCGCACAACTACTATCAGATCACTCGAAGCACAGCGCGCGGTGCGTATCCTAATGGCCAGCAGATGTATACATCGGGAAAATTTTACAACTACAGAGGCCCGCCAGCGTATCTGCCGCTGTAAGCCATTATTCGGCGGGCTCGTCCTTAACGCGCGCTAAGGCCGGGAATTCGCCCAAAGAGGATCGGCTCGCCCAAAAGTTCAGTGACTCCTCGGCCCTTTGCCAGCGTCGAAGGCGCCGCCGGGTGGCAAGGTCGGACGCAAGCAGTCATCCCCAGCAAGGAAGCTACCCGGGCCACAGGTCAAATAGTCAGTTTGTAGAACAAGCGCGCCTTTTATTAACAAAAAAGGGGCGGACATCACAATGCACGCCTACATCTAGCCACCTCGGCGTCGCACCTGCGAGTCCTCGGCGCCTTCGGAGGTCCCAGCGCCGTCCTCGTCGCGTCGGGGGACCCCGTCCAGAAATTGGCCGAGGCTCCCCTCCCCGTAAAGGGACTTCCAGAGCTCGACCTGTGCGGCGGCCACTCCGGCGTAGTCCCAGATCCGCTCGTAGAAGTGCTTTATAGAGCGGCGAACGGCGCGGACGGTGCCGGACATTACGCCAGCCCCGCCGGGCATCTCCAGATGGGGGTCCTCCAGCCCGGCGATGTGCGTGCAACCGCGGTGCCGTAGAAGCGCGCACACCATACACAACGCCACGTAGGCACAGTGGTTGCCGAAGGTCATCGCGGCACCGCGCGCAGCGTCGGCGGCATCTTTGATCCAGCGAAGGGTCCGCGACAGCTCCTCCGGGCCGAAGGCGTGGTCCGGCACTTTGGCCACAAGCCCCTGGAGATGGCTTTCCAGCGTTTGCATGACACCCCATGCAACTACCGAAGCCACGCCAAGCGCCCGGTCACGCTCCGCTAGAGTTAAGGCGAGTTCGCCTTTTTCCTTCTCTAGCGAGGCGACTTGTTGCAGAAGGCCGTCCCGCTCCGCCGCGAACTCCCGCCGCACTGCCTCCGCGGTTGACTCTCGCGCCGAAGCGGCAAGTCCCTCGGCGTGCGCCTTCACCTCAGCGCACTCCGCTTCCAGCTGGCGGATGCGGGCATCTGGCGAGCGGGCCCCCGAGGCTTCGCGTAGTTGCTCCTCGGCGGCTCGCAGCCTATCCTCAAGCGCCCTATGAGCGCGAGTATAGGCCGTTTGCAAGGCCTGCCCCAGCACAAGAATCTGCAAAATAGAAAGGCTTAGCAAGCTCAGCAGGCCCAAGCGGGGTCGTATGAGTACTTACCCTTACCCCCGACACCTCGAAGGCATCCCCGAGACACTCCACCCCGTAGGTATGAAGCGCCTGCTGGCTGACGCTGGCGGCTGCGTCATCCACGATCCCATGCCATGCCCTCAGTGTCTCAGACGGGGGAACGAAGTCCGCCAGGCTGAGGCGCCCGGTGGTCGCCCCGCCGGCCTGAGGCCTCCCATGCTCCGCCAAGCGCTCCTCCTCCGGAATAAGCAACGCTGCAGACGGGGACGCAGGTGAGCCCCGCAAGGCATGACAAAGAAAACACCAGGGAAGCCAAGCCACCTTACCTTCGGTAGCGGAAGGAGGGTTTCGGAGGCCAGTGGCGGTGGCGCAAGTCCCCGCGGAAGGCGGGGTCGCGCCAAAAGCAGAAGCCTCCGTGTTCAGGGCCGGCGTCGACCGTTCCTGCGTAGCGGATGGTGTGGCTTGGGGCGCGGAGGGGGCGTGCACCGCAGGGACGTCGGCGTGCGCATCGGAGTCCCACAAGCTCTCGATGCCCATCGCCACGACGAATCCCCTCGACGTCCGGTGTTCGCAGCCGTCGCCGGAGAGGCCCCCGTGGCTGCAGCACCCGGGGGCGAAGCCCCCTCCGTGGCAACCTCTGCGGAGGGCACCTCGGTTTCGGCCGCTACCAGCGGCAAAGACCCAGTCCCGTGCGCCCCCACGGAGGGCGTTTCCAGCATTTTGGTAGCCATGGCCGAAGGCTCCACCTCAGCACTGCCGGCCCGCTCGGATCCTGCCTCGAGGACCGCCGTGGGTGACGAGACTTCCCCTATCCGGCTGCTCATGGCGAGCCCCTCGTCCAGCGCACCCGCCGAAGATCCTTCGCCCCCCACGTCCGCGCCATCCAAGCCGGAGTCGGCGTACCTCGCTGAATCCGACTCGGCGTCTGCCATGCCATCGGGAGCACTAGTAGTGGCGCTGGAAGCTGCTACACCAAGTACGGCAGACACTCCACCTCGGCCCCTCTTGCGAGACGGGGCCTTCCTCCTCGTCGCGCCGTCACAGCAAGGCCGAGGGCCTCGCATACGCGGTTTATTCGCCCCAGCCCCGCCTCAGCGATAGCAGACGCGCGCTGCTCGTGCTCCCTGCCGGTACACGGCCCCAGGAACACACGTACGGCTTGCTTTGCATCCTCCAAGCGAATCCCTACGGCAAAGCAGGAGATAAGATTAACATGTAACATATGTCGCGCAAGCAAAGGGGTGATACGGTCGATGCTTACGAAGACCGGATGGTGCCGGCAGCAAGCAGACCCGCGGCAAAACGTTGTCGTCTCGACGCTTCTCGGCGGCAAGGCACCAGTCACGGGCGAGCGGCGCCACGCCGTACATCACGTACTCTTCGGTGATGTCGCGCATATTAAAGCGGGCGGCCACGCCTACGAGCCTTCGGGCCCTCCGCCTGTCCTCATCGTCGAGCGTCTGGCCGGGCGAGGTCTTGAACGCGATCGGCCGGCCCGTGCACTCGAGGCCGCTCCCGCTCTCCACACGGTGGTACAACCACCGCTTCATCCAGTGCGACTACCACTTCCCGCGAGTGGAGTTCACAGGAAAGAGCTTGCTGCAAGTCGACCGAAGAATAAAGGTGACGCTGCCGAAGCTCGACAGCGTCCCGTCCTTTCGCTCCTTGGGTTGGCACCGTGCTTCGTGCAGGTAGGCAAACAACGAGGCACTGGGCCAACACGCTACCGAGCACAAGGCCCAACTGTACACCGCGAGCCGGGTCACGGCGTTCGGAGTCAGTTGCGCTAGCTCCAGCCCGAAGGTCCGCAGCATGTCGCCCACAATCACCGTCGCCGAGATGTGGAGCCGCGCGCCAAAAAAGGTGACGAATACGAGCGCCTCCGACCTCTCGGGGCGCAGTTCCGTCTCATCGGCGGCAGGCAATCGCTCCGCCTGGCGCTCCGACAGCTTCCCCGCGCGTAGCAGCGCTTGGATTGTCTTCTCGGTCACGAGCGAGGGGCCCAGCTCGCCGGAGAACGCGCCTTCCTTCTCCGGCGCCAGCCACCATTTGTCCGCCACTGCCGGGTCACGCTCCTTGAGCGAGTATTTCACCTCTAGCGGTGAAGACCGCCGGTGGATGCCACAGGCACCAGCCCCCTGGCCGCGCTCGTCATCAGATGCCATCGCTTCTCACGAAAGGAGTATAGCGGCGAGAATAATACGGGAGTAGGCCAGGCGATGCAAGCAAGAAGAGGACGTAGAACTGCGTGGGCGCGGTTATGAGGGCTATTTCAAGCCACCTCACCCGGTGCCATAGCCTCGCGACGGTCCGTGTACTGGACGCGACCGCAGTCGTACAAAGGCCCGTCCCGCACAATCCCCCACAACCAAAGACGGAAGGGCGTGACCGCGGTAGTAAGGACCGTCATAGCGCGACGCTCGAGTGGCCTACCGCCGCGTGCCAACCCCCGCACAAGGTAGGTGGAGCACCCAAGGCCAGGCGTCGACACGACTCCAGCCGCCATTAAAAGCGCACTAATGGACCAGGGGGTCACAAAAGCATCGAAGCTGCGCCATTCGTCGCCCGCCCCGTGTCCCCCTGCCCTAGGGAAGAGGCGAGCAGCCGCGATCACGCAACCATTCACATCCCGCTGCGCACCAGTAACAAGCCGCCACGTGCCCTACACGCGCCAAGGCGAGTCGCGCGGTACAACAACCTAGCTCTGGCAAACCGGGGACCGGCGCGGTTCTGAAAACCTTTACAGAGCACAACCGCATCGTGAGATCGCAATCACCGCACGCGTGGTGGTGTTCGTGGTACGAAGTTGCACCTCAGACCACCACTGAGCCTCTACAGCGGCAGGCTCCAGTCTTGCCCTCGGCTTAAAGGAGCGCGCGCGTGTCTACTTCGGCCGGGCGCCAGCTTTGCTGCCACCCGTTCGAGGGGTAGGGGATGGAGCACGCGCGCGTCCGCTTCAGCTGGGCGCCAGCTCCGCTACCACCCGTTCGAGGGGTAGGGGACAGAGCGCATGCGCGTCCGCTTCGGCTGGGCGTCAGCTGCGCTGCCACCCGTTCGAGGGGTGGGGGATGAAGCGCGCGCGCGTCCGCTTCGGCTGGGCGCCAGCTCCGCTGCCACCCGTTCGAGGGGTGGGGGACGGAGCGCGCGCGCGCGTCTACAACTTTGCGTCAGCTCTGCTGCGTCGACACTGGCAGCCTAGTACGGGCGAGTCTCCGCCTTAGCTGAGAAACCCTGCCACCCGCCTCAGCCCTGCGTCGGGGTATAGCGGCAAGTCGCCGCGGGCGAAGCAACCTCGGTGGTAGCCTCGACATGAGCTCTGCCTCCATGGAGGAAAGCGCAGACGACCTCTTCTGCGTCAGGGCCCGCGCGACAACCTCATGACCTAAACCGGCAATGATTCAGGCACCGGCATTTTCCGTGTTTTGGGCGCGCAACGGTGGATGTGCGACAGGTTTTGACGGGTTCTCATAGACAGATAGGCTTCAGTACATCACCGTTCCTTGATGATAGCGCCAGTTGGCACAATCAGCGGACGCAGATGAACTCAAGCATATCTGTCTACGAGAACAGGTCAAGCCTTGCCATCTTCATAACGGGAGCGCGACGCGCGCGTAGGACGCCGTCTTCTTGATCGCCACACCAACCTGGCCGCCGCCGCAGCTTCGGCCTGGACCCTGGCTTCGAGGAGCGGACCCGCGTGCGCGAACTCGCCTGTTGGCACCTCCCACACATGGCAAAAGCAAAGGTCATGTCGCGCAAGGGTTGGCTTGTTCTCCTTAACAGGCCACCTTCAGTGCATTAACATTTTTTCAAAGTAATGCAGATGGGCTCCATCAGGAACCCCGACTGAAGGTAGGTCTATTTAGGAGAACAGGGCAAACCTTGCCGCCGTATGCAGAAACACAGCGCAAGGGCAGGAAGCGCGGCTGGCTACTGATAACAGACGCTAACTAAGCTCCCCAGAAAAATGGACCTCCATCTGTACATCAACATCCCCCAAGCCGCTCAACGTCGCTGAGGAATGTCGATGCACGGAAGGGGCCCATTTTAGGGGAACAACTTCTATCCAAGGATACGGTGCAGGAACAACGCAGCACCAGCACCGTATATAACCCCATCGGTGGGAGACCCAACCGGCGGAAGTCCAACCGGCGGAAGTCCAACCACCGGAAGTCCGTCGCCACATTAAAATAGCCACGACGCCTCAAGGCCTGTACCGCGCCAAGCACACTTCGCCACGTGGACAGCCAGAAGAAGGAGCGCCGCAGCGCGCTCGCTATCCCTTGACGCATGTGCAACAACTCAGGGCCCCGCCACGCCTACCTATGCCGGTGCAACGCCTCCGACTCGGCCCGGGCAACCCCTACCCCGCCACGGTAGGGGGACGGAGCGCGCACGCGTCCACTTCGATCGGGCGCCGGCTCGGGACGGAACGCTCGCGCATCTACGGTTTCGGCTACTTCACCTAAGTCCTGTGAAGCCCTTCACCATGAGAGGCTCCTGTTGTAGGGGTGGCCCCCACCTAAATCCAGCAGGCCTGGTAGAAGGTTATAAGGTCCAGAATAGGCCATGTGTAATGACATAAGTGCCCCTGAAGGGGATACTCAGATGTAAGGGTATAATTGTAAAAGCACTCCCCATGTGTATATATATATGGAATGCGGGCCATGGGGGACCCGAGCCATTACTGTCACTTCTCCCAACTCTCCACTACCATCTCTCTCTGTTTGGTCTGTAACCACAACAGTGACATTGCCAAGACTAGTGTTTGTGGAGAGTGGAGTTCAACTGTGCTACTCTGTGGTGGACATCCCACACAACGTGTGGGCCCACTGTGTGTGGGGGCAACCCCATATAAGTGAGGTACTAAAGGGCAAGGTATTGTAAAGGTCTTGTGATGATCTCTCGATCTGCGTGACTAAGGAATCGTGTAGGCCCGTCAAGTTGATTGTCTCTTATGGGTAACTATTCGAACAGCCGTGCCCACGGTCAAGGGTGGACATGGGAACCTCCTCGAGTTAGTTCGAGTTCAAAACTTTTGGGGTGGGAAGAAAACTGTTAGGCGGATGTAAACCTTTCTTTGGAAATTTTCCTAGCGGGATGTACTCCAGCATTGTTGATAAGGTGGGAGTAAACTAATGATCAAAAGCTAAGCATAGGTGGACGGAACCATGTAATCGGTGGATGGAACCTACACCGCTATAAATACTGCACAATTTCAAATTCTTTAAAGCATGTTTGTAAAATGCCAAGTCATAGGAAATTTTATTAAGATTTTTGCAAATGTTGCATTAAGAAAATAAAAGAACCTCAAGCCTCACTTGACAGCCTTGCATCTATTATTATTGCATCTGGTGTGGTGGCTTGCTGAGTACCGTCATGCTCACTGTTGCTTAATTACCATTACTCAGTCAGAAAGAAAATAAAGTCAAGCCCTGCGGCACTTGAAAAGGGGTTGACAGAGCTAGAAGACGAAGTGGCCATGGACTAGGTCGTGAACCCCAATTGGCTGCTTGTGGGCAAGTCTTGCAGGTCCCACCTGTGTGAAGTTTTCACTGCTGCACTTTATTATTTGTGGCCTATTCGGCCCCTGAGTAAGTTATTACTGTATTATTTATGCTTCCGCACGATATGTTTTTGATATACCGTAATGTATTTGTGAGCACTATCTACTGATCTAGGGAATAGTACGGTGAAATCACGGAGGATCTAGGTTTGCTAACCCAGGGTCCGACAGATCTTTATTCCAAGATGAAAATACATGAGATTGATGTTTTGGCCGGGATAAACAAGACTAATTCTTTGGGCTTAGTAACTAACCAAGTTGATAATTCATCTAGTTCTTCTAGTGCCTGTTTGTCTGCTTTGTGCTCAATTTTAGATGAACAATTAGAAGAGATACAAGAAGAGCAGCTTGTACTTCTCTCCAATAGGGTGACAAAGGTGATCAATAACGTCAGAATGAGGCAGAGAGGAGGTCCAGTCTGATGCTATGAATGTGGTGAAAAATCACATTAAGTTTAACTGTCCCAAACTAAAGAGTAAAGAGATCGATGATGACAAGGCACCAACTCATCAACTTTGGTTCAAGACTGCCTCAAGCAAGAAACACAACTATCGCAAGGCGGTCAGCAAGGTACTTTCAGCACTTGAGGAGATTGATTTGAGCGATGTTGATTATGCAAGTGATGGGGAGGATAATGGCAAGAAGGCAAAGGAGGCGGACTTCACAGGAATGTACTTTATGGCAAATAATCAGGAATTCGACAATGATGTTCTCTACAGTGATCCTAATGAGGTAAAACCTTCTTATACTGATTTATGTCATGTTGTGCTTAGATTGAGAGAGAAGCTCAAAAAGTATAAAAAGAAAATTACAAATCATGATCTTGTTGTTGAGAACTTAAGTACTAAAATTCATAGACTTAGAGCTTCTCTTTCTGATGATGAATCATATGAGTCTTGTAAAGTTTCACATTCAGAGTTGGAGTTTGCTAGAAAAATTAATGCAACAACCCTGGTTCAATTTGGTGATGTAACTGCTAGACTTGATGAATTAAAATTGTCACACAATCCTTGTGATGAAAAAGTTAAAGCTTGCCTATAATGAAATTGAAAAGCTCAATCTGGTTCTTCTGCTTAGTTCAAATCTTGCTCGAAGTGTGATTTGCTTCAAGCTAGGCTTAATTATGAAGGAACGCGCGTAGGCTACGAAAGCAGAAAATAAAAATTTCTACCGCGCACACCAGGACATCATGCTAAGGAGGGATCATAGATCGTTACCACTAGATGCGCAGCAGCAATGAAGATGAGTTGGAGAAGCCGATCCAACCACGCGCGCCGAGGTAGTAGTGGAAGTAGCCGATCGTCCCGAACAGATCGCTCTCCACGCGATCAACCACACCACGAGTCCGCTCCAATCTGTAGTTTGTTGATGCCGATCAACGCCGCAACGAGCAGCGCCTCTACCGTATCCACACGTCCGGGTGGAACGCCGATCGCGAGTGTACCAAAGACTCGCGAGCGGCTAGGGTTTCGCTTCGGGAGGTGGCGGCTAGGGTTTTGCTCGGGAGGAACAGATGCGTACATCCTCACCCCGCCTCCAAATATATAGACCTCCTCACTTGGGCCTCGTGGACCGAGGCCCAATAGGAGTCTATCCGGATCTCTATCCGAATTGAGCCCACATCCGAATCACATTCGAATTAGTATTCCAACCCGTTAAGTGTGCGACCAGTAGGTTCACGTATACTTGGTCGCGACCGGAAACACCTTTCCGGTCACCCCGTTAATAGCGGCCTCTAGCAAGACATATTAACCCCAAGGTATACGTAAAGATCATATCGGCTGAACCTGTAATGTTCTCATGTACGAATCCCTTTGCCTCATGATATAGATTAAGCTCGAGGCGAGACCTGTGTCATCCTCTTAATAGCTCAATCACTCTCTCGATTCCGTGATGGATTATAAACTTGTGATTGACTCCTCAATCACATTGGCATGGCCATGCACTTTCATAATCCATTACATCGAGGGGCCCAGAGATATCTCTCCCATAAGGAGGGGCAAATTCTATCTTGATCATTCACATCCCACAACATGTTTCATAGCAAACCCGAAGACTACTTTTATGACTACCCAGTTACGGAGTAGTGGTTAGTAGTCCCAAAATAGGCTACTACGCATGTTGGGAACCATGATGATCTCAAGTCTAAGGATTCTACATAAACACTACTTGAGACCAACTAATGACACATGGAATCTCTGCAGTGTCTCATGGCGGGTCTATCCAACATATGTTCACTAACACATGTCCATATTATTGATTTGGTATCTCCATACCATGATCCATGCGACATGATCATCAATCAATACATATGCTGATCTTTGAATCATATTTGTTCCTCATATGATATATGATCGTGATCATTTAGAAATAGCAACATTTTGGCATTAAGAGTCTCATGAATAAGTCACATACTCATTGATCAATAATGATAATGTCTATTTCAAGGAACAAAGCAATGTATCATAAACATAGTATGTGATATATTCAACATCTCCATGTTGCCTCTAGGGCATATCACCAACATCTCCCACTTGCACTAGAGTCAACCATGAAGGTATCTAATACCCATTGCCCTAGTGTGAGCCTCATGCTTTGGCTGGGAAGCGGCTTTGTCAACGGATCTGCAATGTTCAAATCCGCTTGTACTTTGCATATCTTCACATCGCCTCTCTCCACAATCTCGCGGATGAGATGAAATCGCCGTAGAATGTGCTTGGACTTACAGTGCGATCTAGGCTCCTTGGCTTGTGCAATGGCCCCACTATTGTCACAATGAGGTCCATTGGGCTGGAGGCACTAGCCACCACACCAAGCTCGAAACAAATTTCTTGATCCAAACAGCCTCTTTAGCGCTTTCTGCTGCTATGTACTCGGCTTCGTTGTAGAATCAGCAACCGTCTCTGCTTGGAACTCTTCCACTCACCGCACCGCCATTCAGCGTAACACAAATCCAGTTGTGATCTAAAATCATCTTTGTCGCTTTGGAAGCTAGCATCGGTGTAACCATTTACAACGAGCTCTTCCTCACCCCATAGACGAGGAACACATCTTTAGTTCTTCTCAAGTACTTCAAGATGTTCTTTACGGCAATCCAGTGACTTTCACCGATCTCGATTGGTATCTACTTGTAGCACTTAAAGCATACGAGACATCCGGACGTGTACAAAGCATGGCATACATAATGGATCCCATAGCCAAGCATATGGAATCGCATTCATTTTATCCCGCTCATCGGTGTACTAGGACACCGACTCTTGCTAAGATTTATACCATGTGACATAGGTAGGAAGCCTTTCTTGGAATCCTGCATGTTGAACCTTTTCAACACCTTGTCAATGTACGTATCTTGGCTTAATCCAATTAGCCTTCTTGATCTATCCCTATAGATCTTGATGCCCAGAATATATGCCGCCTCTCTAAGTCTTTCATGGAGAAACTATTTTTCAATGAAGACTTAACAGATTCGAGCATAGGAATGTCATTTCCGATCAGTAATATGTCATCCACATATAAGACCGTAAACACGAGTGCGCTCCCACTAGCCTTTTGTAAACACAAGACTCTTCTTCGTTCTTGATGAAACCAAACCCTTTGATTACTTCATCAAAACGAATGTTCCAACTCCGAGATGCTGCTTTAATCCATAAATGGATCTTTGCAGCTTGCATATCTTTCGGTGATTGCGGATCGACAAAACCCGTGGGCTGTGTCATGTACACATCCTCACTCAGATTTCCATTAAGGAAAGCTGTTTTGACATCCATTTGCCATATTTCATAGTCGAAATATGCAGCAATCGCTAGAATGATCCGAATAGACTTTAGCATTGCGACGGGCGAAAAGTTTCATCATAATCAACACCTTGAATTTGTTTGAAACCTTTGGCCACCAATCGCGCTTTATAGATGTGAACATTTCCATCTATGTCTATCTTTTCTTGAAAATCCATTTGCACTCAATGGTTTTAACACCATCGTGGATCAACCAAGTTCCAAACTTGATTCTGTGCATGGATTCAATTTCGGATCTCATGGCTTCAAGCCATTTCTCGTAGTCCGTCCCACCATCGCTTCTTCATAGGTCTTAGGCTCATCGTTGTCTAACAACAATATGTCCCGTTGTTGAGTAGTCAAGAACATGTACCTCTCAGTGCACGACGTGACCTCTCGACCTACGTGGTGCCGGTGTGTCCACAACAGTTCTTCAACAGTTTGTTCATCCCGTTGTGGTTCTCAGAGGAGCTGAAACGTTTTGGTGTTTCTCGAATTTCTTCAAGTTGCACCGTGCTCCCACTATCCCTTCTTGAGAGAAACTCTTTCTCTAAGAAGACACCATGCCAGGCGACAAACACTTTGCCTTCTCCTTGATTATAGAAGTAATATCCTTTTGTTTCCTTAGGATACCCGATAAAGAAGCATTTATCAGATTTAGGACTGAGCTTATCAGATTGTAAACATTTTACACAAGCCTCACATCCCCAAATCTTAAGAAAAGACAAGCTAGGACGTTGTCCCGTCCACATCTCATATGGTGTCTTTTCTACTGATTTTGATGGAACCTGTTTAGTGTGAAAGCGATCGTTTCAAGAGCGCACCCCAAAAAGACAACGGAAGATCACTTTGGCTCATCATGGAGCGCACCATATCTAATAAGGTGCGATTTCTCCGTTCAGATACCCCATTCCATTGAGGTGTTCTGGCGAGTCAATTGTGGAACAATTCCACAATCCTTCGATGATTGCCAAACTCATGGCTCAAATACTCGCCTCCACGATCAGATCGTAGAAACTTGATTGTCTTGCCTAAATGATTTTGCACTTCATTTTGGAATTCTTTGAACTTTTCAAAGGATTCAGACTTATGCTTCATCGTAGATATACCCATATCTACTAAAGTCATCGATAAGCGTTATGAAGTACTGAAAACCCCTCGCTATTGAGCTCATTGGTCCACATACATCGAATGTACGAGTGCCAATAAGTCACTTGCCCGTTCACCTTGACCGGTGAAAGGTGCCTTTGTCATCTTGCCAAGTAAACAAGATTCGCATGTCTCAAATGATTCAAAATCAAATGAGTGCAGAATACCATCTCTATGGAGCTTCTCCATGCGTTTCTCATTTATGTGACCTAAGCGACAGTGCCAAATAAACGTGGGATTTAAATCATTCGAACGTTGTCTCTTTGCATTAATGTTATAGACCGGTGACTCTTCAAGAGTAAGAACATATAACCCATTCACCAATGGAGTATGACAATAGAACATATCTTTGAAATAAAGAGAACAACCATTGTTCACAGATCTAAAGTCATAACCTTCCTTGCAAACATGAAGCGAAATAATGTTCTTGGAAAGAGATGGAACACAATAACAATTATTCAATTCCAAAACTAATCCTGAAGGTAAAGACAATGGCATGGTGCCAACAGCGACCGCAGCAACTTTTGCTCCATTACCAACGCGAAGATGCACTTCGCTCCTCCTCAAACTTCTACTTCTTCTTAGCCCCGCAACGATTTGCAAAGGTGAGCAACCGATCCGGTATCAAATACCCAAGAATCGGTGGATGAAGTAGCAAGATTGATCTCTATAACATTTATACCGAGAGGAAGTCGTACTTCCTTCTTCTTCTCAAGATCCTCCAAGTACTTTGGGCGTTCCTTTTCCAATGACCTGATTACTTACAGAGTAACAATCTGCATTAGGAGCAGCGCCCTTCTTGACTTGCTTGGCCTTAGAACTGCTCGCGATCTCATCGGGAGCTAACTCTTTGACCGCACCTTTCTTGACATTGGGCTTGCCCTTGCCTTTCTGCATCATCATCACATGATTGCTGCTTTTCTTAATGCTTTCCTCGCAGCTTTTAGCATCCCATGCAACTCGCCAAGGTCTTATCCATGTTGTTCATGTGATAGTTCAGTAAGAATGGCTCAAAGCTCGGGAGCGATCGGAGAATCACATCGTAGCCAACTCTTGGCTAAGGGAAAACCAAGCTTTTCCAGACTCTCAATGTAGCCAATCATCTTAATCACATGAGGGCTGACGGATTCCTTCTGCAAGCTCTCGCACGCAAACAAGGACTTTGAAGTGTTGAACCTCTCACCCTTGCTTGGTTCTCAAACATACCACGCAACCCCACAATGATATTGTAGGCATCTGTGTTCTCATATTGCTTCAAGCTCGAGAGGACATTGTGGCAAACATGAGACACTCACATCAAGGCAATCATTCGCTTGCTTCTCATAAGCTCTCTCAATGCACCCGCAGAGCATTATCGAGCAAGTCATCGGATAAGGAAACTCAAGGACATACTCCTTGCGCTCTTGCTTGAGAACAATTCTCAAGTTGCGATACCAATCCATAAAGTTCGTTCCATTGAGTTTTTCTTTCTCAAGAATAGATCGCAAATTAAAAGAACTGGATGCGGCATTAGTTGACATGATCTACAACAAAGAATATGCAAAGTTTAGCACTATGTTTATGTTCATCTTTTATTAAACTATTTAACAAAAGACTCCCACTATGTGTTTTGCAACAAAACTCCCTCTAAGTTACATAGTGGGTCAAGATCCTCATTTCACTAATTCCTAGTGAGCTTTGGCATCACGGCTAGAAAACTAGTGACATGGGTAAGCAACACCTTGCTAATCACATCCCTATGTGACTCTTGCTTGTTGGGTGACATCAATATGCCCTGCCCCAACCTATGCCCCAAGGTCCAAAACTGTTTTGATAACCTTGTTAAGTAAACCAAATGCTTCCGCATGTAGATGTCGACATCTACCCCAAATAATGATGATAACCGACGGCACTCTACTTTGGTAGACCTACCATGCGGTGATCATTATCTTTTGGTGCAACATATGGAAGGGCATGAACACCTAATTTTATGAGGGATTCTATCCTACCAAAGCAACATATCACAAAAACATTGCATAAGAATAAGATAGATAATATCACGTATAAACACATTTAAGCGTGAAGTAGTATGGCCCAAAAATGGTGATCTCCATCTCCATGTAGGTGTAGACGATCTCCATCCTCCACATCACTCCTTTAGGCCACCATGCTTGAAAGCTTGTAACCTCAAAACTAGGCTACTACCTATAATAGCTAGAAATTGAAGATTACAAAGATAGATTCAAGCATTAAGGTCGACACGCAGGTCGTTAAATACAATATAGACAGCTAACAATAGCTGAAATAATCATGACACGCAGGCCATGAACGAATGTTACATGCATCACATACATCTCATACATTCCAATAAGATATAGGGCCATACTATTCACATCATTCTCTGCAAAAACAAGTTAGACGTAGAATCGTATTCTACCTAACGATGTGAACCCATGACGCTATACAAGGCGGGTACGCACGGCCGCCCCCCGCGGGTTTCAGGGCAGCGCCCTGAACACCCTACGAAATTTACAGATCCAATCTATGAAATCGCAATGGAAAAACTATTCGGCACAACCGCCTTATGCCGATCCGAGACATTCTCTAGGAAGCTAGTTTTCCACCGGGCCGAGGCCATCGATCCGTAACCTACTAGTATTCGACATAACCACCTTATGCCGATCCGAGACATTCTCTAGGACACTAGTTTTTATTGGCCCGAGGCTATCGATTCATATCCTACTAGTATTCGACATAACCACCTTATGCCGATCCGAGACAATCTCTAGGGCACTAGTAGTGATACAATCGTGCCTCATCCAACCCCTATTCACCGATTGATCTCATCAACCCGTGCTACCATCGATTCATCACATGAACCGACCGATCTAGACTGTAATAGATCCGATCTACTACAACCGCATATCATCATATGCGCTGATCCGATCGCAAACTAAGCAAGATGGCTCGATACCACTGAAGGAACGCGTAGGCTACGAAAGCGTAAAATAAAAATTTCTACCGCGCACACCAGACATCATGCTAAGGAGGGATCATAGATCGTTACCACTAGACGCGCCGCGGAAGATGAGTTGGAGAAGCCGATCCAACCACGCGCGTCGAGGTAGTAGTGGAAGTAGCCGATCGTCCCGAACAGATCGTCTCCTCCACGCGATCAACCACACCACGAGTCCGTTCCAATCTGTAGTTTGTTGATGCCGATCAACGCCGCAACGAGCAGCGCCTCTACCGGTATCCACACGTCCGGGGCTGGAACGCCGATCGCGAGTGTACCAGCACTCGCGAGCGGCTAGGGTTTCGCTCGGGAGGTGGCGGCTAGGGTTTTGCTCGGGAGGAACAGATGCGTGCATCCCTCAGCCCCCCCGCCTCCAAATATATAGACCTCCTCACTTGGGCCTCGTGGACCGAGGCCCAATAGGAGTCTATCCGGATCTCTATCCGAATTGAGCCCACATCCGAATCACATTCGAATTAGTGTTCCAACCCGTTAAGTGTGCGACCAGAGGTTCACGTATACTTGGTCGCGACCGAAACACCTTTCCGGTCACCCCGTTAATAGCGGCCTCTAGCAAGACATATTAACCCCAAGGTATACGTAAAGATCATATCGGCTGAACTCGTAATGTTCTCATGTACGAATCCCTTTGCCTCACGATATAGATTAAGCTCAAGGCGAGACTGTGTCATCCTCTTAATAGCTCAATCACTCTCTCGATTCCGTGATGGATTATAAACTTGTGATTGACTCCTCAATCACATTGGCATGGCCATGCACTTTCATAATCCATTACATCGAGGGCCAGAGATATCTCTCCCATAAGGAGGGGCAAATTCTATCTTGATCATTCACATCCCACTACATGTTTCATAGCAAACCCGAAGACTACTTTTATGACTACCCATTCACGGAGTAGTGGTTAGTAGTCCCAAAATAGGCTACTACGCATGTTGGGAACCATGATGATCTCAAGTCTAAGGATTCTACATAAACACTACTTGAGACCAACTAATGACACATGGAATCTCTGCGGTGTCTCATGGCGGGTCTATCCAACATATGTTCACTAACACATGTCCATATTATTGATTTGGTATCTCCATACCATGATCCATGAGACATGATCATCAATCAATACATATGCTGATCTTTGAATCATATTTGTTCCTCATATGATATATGATCAGGGATCATTTAGAAATAGCAACATTTTGGCATTAAGAGTCTCATGAATAAGTCACATACTCATTGATCAATAATGATAATGTCTATTTCAAGGAACAAAGCAATGTATCATAAACATAGTATGTGATATATTCAACATCTCCATGTTGCCTCTAGGGCATATCACCAACAAATTCATCTCAGGAGTCAATTGATCAAATGCTTTATCATGAGACTATTTCTGGCTCTAATTGTCCTAAGCTTAACACTCAAATAGAAGCTTTAACTAAATAATTAATGATTTTGTGGTAAAGGAGAAATTGGTTCAGTCTAGTGCTTCCAAGGAGATTGTAAATGAATCTATTAAGCGCATCATATTTCATACTGTCTAAAGAAAACGAGTACCTTAAAAACACTTGACAGAAGTTTTCTTTTGGCAAGAAGAATTTGAATATGATCTTAGACAAGTCGAAAACTAGTGTGAAAAATCATGGTCTAGTATTAATTTTATTGAGCATGCTAAAAATAATCCTCCTAAAGTGGTCATGGTACTCGAACCAGGAAAATTTGAAGTAGAATTGGAACCAAAGCTAGTCATTTTTAGATCTGGTGATATTGCAAAAGAATACCCTACCAAACTGAATGTTGTTAAGTCGACTGATACAAGCACGCATGAAGTCAAGTATCAATGCACTCATTGTTGTAAAGCTAGTCACATGGTTCAATTCTACTTTAGAAAAGCAAATAAATGAATCTATTATGAAGTCTTTAGAAGAAATGTAAATAAATGAATCTTTAGAAGAAAGATAGGGTAAAGAAGTATGTTCAACCAAGTACATCCTGTGGTCGAATCAGTGCAGCTAGACCAGGCCCTCGACCAGTCAGTTCTCGTGGTCGGACAAGAGTGGTTGAACAATATTTCGACCAGTTGTATCTCCTCAAGAGACTTTCGACCAAGATTTTATGCCCGTTTAGACCTATCTAGGGCCAGACTAGTCTCACGTAGTCCATGCGACCTAACCGATTAGCGGTTAGGCTAGCTCTCTGAGGAGGTCAGACCGCCCAGTGGTCGGACTAGCTGTTCATCGATTGTCTGGTCGAAACATGATAAATTCTAATGCTTCACTTAAATCTTTGTTAGTGCATGCTTTTGCTCCTGTTCATCAAGTATCTTAGTACTGGATACCAATATCTCTACTGTCTAACCTCAGTACTAAGATACCGCCGATTGTTCGTGCTCTATAGGCTCGTCGCAAGAGGAAGGAGAACATACGGCCCATTGACTTCGGTTGCTGTTGCCACATGACTGAAGATTAACGATGGTTCTACTCCCATACTCGTGCCCCCAGTGATGAGATGATCACTTTTGGGGACAACTCTCAACGACAAATTCGAGCTAAAGGCACAATGCGCGTCAACAATAAATTCATCTTAAAAGATATCGCTCTCGTCAATGTTTTGATGTCGGTGCTTCATCCTTAAATATGACAATCGTGGTAAATTTGAATCTAGATCTTTAGATGGCACATTTCTTTGGTATGCAGTTCACACTCGAGGTTATCAGGTACTCAACTTAGAAACTAATAAAATCGTTGAGACCTGCGAGGTCACTTTTGATGAGGCTAGTTTTGGTACTAGACCTGACAATGCAGATATATATTCCTCTAACGCCCTCGATGACATCTTCTATGACTTTGACAATGACAATAGGGAGTCCTCGAGCTACACTAAGACACCCATGACAACCTCTATGACTCCTACAACAACAGCTACTACGACTGCACCTTCAATAACAGTTGCTACTACCACTACTATGACTGCACCTTCAACGACAGTCACTACGACTGCTCCTACAACTACAGCTGTTGTGACTGCACCTACGTCTAGTACGATGGCTGCTACGACTACTTCAATGACCACATCTACGACCACTCTACAAGCTTCTTTGCACATTCAATGATGTCATCCCCTAGAACAAATGATTGGTAAGTTAAATGATAGAGTTCTTCACAGTAGGTATAACTCCAATGCCTCATATGCTCATTCTGCATTTGTCTGCACTGCGCATGGTGGTCTGGCGTGGGCGCACGACTGGGTTGAAGCAAAGAGTGCAGAGAGGAGGGAGGAGACGAAGTAGGATTTACTAATTTCAAGTTTTGCATGATATTCAAAATTTTGAATTCTCTGTTCAATTATTTAGATGTGAGTTTTTAATATTCCTTTAGCCATTGCTTTTCTTTGCCTAGTTAAATTGAATTTCAAACTTTTATTTCTGTTATCTAATACTTGAATTTTAGTTTGTGTGTAGATCCTCGGATTTTAAGAATTTTCTAGTTTTAAGAATTCTATATTTTTGAACATCCGAATTTTGGGATGTTACAAACCTACCCCCTTAAATGAATCTTGACCCTGAGATTCCGGTAGAGCAGAAAGAATAGAAGTGGGTTTAAATTGGCTAGCAATAGGTTCCAGAGTTTTGCTTCACGTGTCGTCCTTTAGATTATAGAGACAGGAAAGAAAAGAAACTGGATGAAAAAGGTTAACACTCGAAGAAGTCAAAAGTGAAAGAGAGAGACTTGTTCTTTCAGATAGATCGTAGACTTCCATATACTTGTTCTTTGACACCGTCATTTTCACATCTTCATAGAAGGAATGATCGCATTGTCTATTGGACTTGTGATGCTCATAGAATTCATATCGATGGGTGGATAGTCATGGCCTATATCCTAGGGAGTAGACGGCCTTAGGGATGCAGATATGATGATGGGTACATCTATATGGTAGTCTTTTGTCCATACTAGAGTCTCAATCTTTATTCTTCTTTTTGCTAAACATGGTAATTTAAACTATGGGACACTTGAAATCATCATCTCCATAAGATTCTTGGCTTTGCAAATCTGGTTGTACTGGTCTAATTAGTCTTAATACAAGTTTTTGTCTCTCCAAAAGTAGTCAGACATCATAGTAGTTCTCCAATATTCTTGTCTATTCTTGCTACCCCCATTAAAATAAATGTCACTAGTCATTATTCGTCTTTTCTAGCTCCAGGCATGACAAGTCCTGTGGTGACTTGGATATTCATCCATTGTATCTCGGCTGCCTTGGTTAGCAACAGGCTCATGGAGCAATCCTTGGGGACAGTGGTCCTGTCCTTTACAAAGAGATCGTGTGACCTTGCTCATGGGGCATTGACCAGATTAGTGGTCTTCATTGCAGTTAGGGTGTTTGTGGAACATTGACTTTCCTCATGTCCCTTTTCTCCACAACGCCTACAATCTATTAGGTTAGTAGGTAGTCTTCTGGATAATGGGGTTTCTTACAGTAGGAACAATATGGAACTGGGCACACATAACAATAGTGTCTAGTTTGTTCGCATGAGAAGCATGCTCCATGTGTGGTTTGTCATATTGAAGGACATAAATTAGTGGCACGTCCAGCTTTACCACACTCAAAACATGTAGCGAAGCTCCTGAGTCTAGTAGTAGCTCTTCAATGAGTGCAACTTGTTCCTTCTTGGAGCTGTTGGGCTCTTCTTTGTTGGGGTTGAGGCTAAGGTTGGTGGTGATGGTACCCTTTGCTTGTTCTTCTAGATTCCTTTGAAGACATCTCTTCACGTAGTGTCTTATGTTGCCACAATGGAAACAAGTAACATCTTTTAGGGGTCCGCTTGGTGCAGCACTGTTATTGTTTCCATTGCGATAGCTTTTACCCTACGATCCATGCGGATTAAGGTTAGGCGATAACTTGTATGGATGGCGATGGCTATGGAGAGCAATAACTGTTGTAGGGATGGCTCCCGCCTAAGCCCAGCCGGCCTGTTAGAAGGCTGTAAAGCCTAATATGGGACATATGTAATGACACAAATACCCTTGAGAGGATTACTCAGGTGTAAGGGCAAGGTTGTAAAAACACTTCCCATGTGGATATATATATACGATACAGGCCACGGGGGGAAACCCTAAGCATTGCTCACCTAACTCTCCACTACCATACCTCTCTCTCTGTTTGGTCTGTGGGGAGGACAAGAGCAAGCCTCAAGATCTGAAGGATGGCACCGAAGAAAGCTTCATCATCGGCGGCTAAAAAGAAGAAGGGGAGCGCGACGGAGTCTCGCGTCAACATCAGGGCTTCGGCGGCGGCAGTCACGGGCGTGGACGACGACGCGGGTGCAGCAACCATGAATGTCAGCATGGCGCGGCGGTCGACCTCACCACCATCGGCGCAATGGTCGACCCCGGTGCACGTGCGACGATCGACTCCACTGTCAGCACGATAGCCGACCCCACCCTGCGTGCGACGAGCGACCCCGCCACTGGCGTCACGGTCGACACTGGCAGCACCGATCGGGTAGTCGGAGGCGGTAGCACCGGCGCCCATGTAGGCGCGGCCGCCGTCCCTATACCCGGTACGGGGGAGCCGGGCGGTTCAGGCGGCAACACTGGCCTCGTCACCGGCACCGGAGTCTACTGCGCCGGCACATCGGGCAGCCTGGGAGCGCAAGCCGTGGTCCCCGCTGTCCCAGCAACGCGACCTGGTGCGCCAATTGCTCCGGCTACGCCAATGGTGGAGAGCACCTTGCTAACGGCCATTGGCACGCTCCAGCGGGAGTTGACGGATCTCCGGGGAGCTGTGCGAGATATGCAAGAGGCTCGGAGTCAGCATACCCCACTGGCGGTTGTGTCGGAGCCCACGCCAAAATGAGAGGATAGCCGCGATGCCCCCATGTCCAGCCGTGTCCCGCTGCGACACGTGGACCCAGAGTCCCCACTCTCTTTAGGCCTGCAGCAGTCGGCATGGCTGGTGGACTTCAAGTTTCCCAGCACCATCGAGCTGTACAAGGGCGACACGGACCCTCGGGAGTTCGTGCGCGTATACGAGATCGCCATCAAAGCTGTAGGTGGAGACGCCACAACAAAGACGAAGGGACTCCCCCTCGCGTTACAGGGAGTGGCGCTCTCTTGGTTTTTCACCATCGAGGCAAACTCCATCTACGCATGGGAGCAGATCCGCGACCACCTCTATAACAACTTCCAAGGGAACTACGTTGAGCGTGTCGACACGGATCAACTCTTCGCGATCAAGCAAAAACCCTCGGAGAAGCTCCGGGAGTACATCAAGCACTTCACGAACGTCCGCCGCCAGGTCAAAGATGTCAACGAGACAACCATCATCAACGCAGCAGTACGGGGACTCTGCCCGGGGCTGCTGGTCGAGTAGAACGCCTGCAAACCAATCAAGACGGTCGTGAAAGCTCTTCGACAAGTTGGAAGAGTATGCGTGGGCGGAGGAGGATGCGTGGAGGCGCAAAGGCTACGACCTCGATTCCATTCAGGCGGAGGGGTCGTCGCAAAAAGGAAGCGTGGGGGACGACTCCCTGAAAGGAAAGCGCAAGCCAAAGTCCATGGGAGACGCCCATGAGCACGGTGATGCCGGGCCCCACGAGAGTTCGTCAAGTGGTAGGCATAAGGCCAAGCGCAACCAGCGTCGACCCCAAAAGGCCCGTTATGTCCTCAGCATAGACGACGTTCCCCGGGACTCTCCTCCCGCGTTCCGGGGCAGGGGCCAGGGAGGCCGGGGATGGGGGCATCGGAGGGCCCACGACGAAAGACCGCGCGCAGAGCAGGAAATCCAGGACTACGACACGTGGTGCGAAGCGCATGGTTATGGTGACGACTTCACGGGAGCATGCTCTGCAGTCGTGGCACTGCGGCAGGCAACCGCTACGGCCCGGGCCCTAGAAACGTCTCTCCCCATTGTGGCCCACGTGCAGCAGCCGCTGGAAGTTGGCCCCTCAGATGGGCCCAACGCTGAATCGTCAATGTCATCTCTGGAGGATCCTCACCGGAGGTCTCCTCGGCGCAACCACTTCCGGGAATAGCACACTGCGAAATCACCTTCACGATGGTCGACGCCCAGGGCGTGGAGTTCTTGATGGGGATGGGGTCCCGATCTTCCAACAGGTTCTGGATATGTTCGATTTGGTGGAGGCACAACACAAATCGATCCGGCTTCCGAACGACACGTTCCGAACCCCGCAATCGCAGCACCACGTCTCCTCAGGTTATCAACCGTGCGCGGCCCGGTTGACCTCGCCAAGAAGGCTATTCCTTGCCTGCGAATCGAAGAACACAAGCAAGAACAAGGAAGAACACAACTGAATTGCGGATGTATTGATGTAGCACTCGAAAAGTTGGGGTCTCACAAACCAATGAACGGCAAAACTGTTCAAAGACAGAATTAATCTAAGCAAAACCCAAACCCTAATGGTGGGGGTGGTGGCTGGATATAAAGGAGTGAGGGGCATGCAAAACCCCTGGATGCGCCCCTAATGGGCTCCAACACGATACAAAGCCGATCGGCCCAAAAGACGGTGATGCAGCACCCTGACAGATTCTGAATGCCCACTTATTTCGACGATTCTCGTTGACTCAAAAGAATTTTCACATGGGACCAGAGCCATTGGAAAGGTAGTCTTCTCAGCTTTCCATACATATGTAGAACGTCCAAAACAGAGTCCGGATGCGATCTTGGCATCCATTTTAGTGCGGCCTGGTCCTGGACTCCAAATTGGATTCGAAGTCGGTTTGAGTTGGGCCTCCAACATGAATCGACCGCCCTTGCTGGACTTGTGCACCTCGTAGTCCTTCTCCAAGTACTTCTAGGTCCTCTCCATGGTTCCTAATCATAATTAAATCATTAGGTAGCAATCGATTCTCAAGTGAACAAAAAGAAGTACTTAGGAACGAGCTCACCTGTAAATTCAATTGTCGGGCGCGAGCTCTAGTGATTGGTCCTTGAATGTCAAGTGGAGGAGTGTTGTGTATATCCGAAGAAGTGATGTCCTCATCATCCTCCCCTCTTGAAGCGGAGTTGTCCTCAACTCACCTCATCTTCTTCTCCCAAGTATGGCTTCAAATCTGAAATGTTAAAGGTGGGACTAACCCCAAACTCGGGAGGCAACTCAAGTTTATATGCATTATCATTTATCTTCTCAACTATCTTAAAAGGACCAGCAGCTCTAGGCATCAATTTTGATTTTCTTAACTCAGAAATCTATCCTTTCTCAAGTGCAACCAAACCAAATCACCCGGTACAAGTTTAACTTCCCTTCTACCTTCACTACCAGCAATTCTATACTTTTCATTCATCTTTTCAATATTTGCCTTTGTGGTTTCATGCAATTTGAGAATAAATTCAGCACGCTTTTTAGCATCATTATGTGTTCTCTCAGTGGTAGGTAAAGGCAAAAGATCAATAGGAGCACGGGGGTTAAATCCATACACTACCTGGAAGGGACTTACCTTAGTGGTGGAGTGTACCGCCTTATTATATGCAAACTCCACATGCGGCAAACACTCTTCCCACATCTTCAAATTGTGCTTCAAGATCGCTCTCAACATGGTGGACAATGTTCGATTCACTACCTCTGTTTGTCCATTAGTTTGGGGATGACAAATTGTAGAAAACAGAAGCTTTGTCCCCAATTTATTCCACAAAGTGCGCCAAAAGTAACTCAAGAATTTTGCATCGCGATCTGAAACAATAGTAGAAGGCATACCATGCAAGCGAACGATTTCTTGAAAGAAAAGGTCAGCAATATGAACAACATCATCGCTTTTATGACAAGGAATAAAATGTGCCATCTTAGAAAAACGATCAACCACCACAAAAATACTATCCCTCCCCCTCTTAGTCCTTGGCAATCCCAAAACAAAGTCCATAGATATATCAGCCCAAGGAATAGAAGGAACGAGAAGAGGCATATACAAACCATGTGGGTTCAACCGCGACTTAGCTTTTTGACATGTGGCGCACCGAGCCACGAACCACTCTACATCTCATCTCATCCTTGGCCAAAAGAAATGTGTGGCCAGCACCTCCTCCGTCTTCTTGGCACCAAAATGTCCCATCAATCCTCCTCCATGCGCCTCCTGCAACAACAAAAGACGAACGGAACCAACTGGAATGCATAGGCGGTTAGCTCTAAACAAAAACCCATCATTGATCACAAATTTATTCCATGCTTGTCCCTCTTTACAATGCAACAACACATCCTTAAAATCAGCATCAAGAGCATATTGTAAATTAATGGTTTCAAGACCAAAAATGCGACAATCAAGTTGAGACAACATGGTATAGCATCGAGACAAAGCATCAGCAATCACATTATCCTTCCCTTTCTTGTGTTTAATGACATAAGGAAAAGATTCAATAAATTCAACCCACTTAGCATGTCTACGATTCAAATTGGTTTGACTACGAATATGCTTAAGTGATTCATGATCAGAATGAATGACAAATTCTTTAGGCCATAAATAGTGTTGCCACGTCTCTAAAGAACGAACAAGAGCATACAATTCTTTATCATACGTGGAATAATTAAGAGCAGGAACATTCAATTTTTCACTAAAGTAGGCAACATGTTTGCCTTCTTGCATTAAAACACCACCAATACCAATTCCGCTAGCATCACATTCCAGCTCAAAAGTCTTACCAAAATCCGGAAGTTGGAGCAATGGTGTGTGTGTAAGCTTGTCCTTCAAAAGACTAAAGGACTCTTCCTGTGATAGCCCCCAATGGAACACGACGGCCTTCTTTGTCAACTCAATCAACGGTGTAGCAATGGTGCTAAATTCCTTGACAAAGCGGCGATAAAATCCTGCAAGGCCAAGAAAACTCCGCACTTGGGAGACTGTCGTGGGTGTGGGCCAACTCCATATCGCCTCCACCTTGGCTCTATCAACCTCAATTCCCTGTGGAGTCACAACATAGCCAAGAAAAGAGACTCGATCCGTGCAAAAGGTGCACTTATCAAGGTTACCAAACAAACGTGCATCTCTCAAAGCATTAAAAACAGCACGTAAGTGAGTCAAATGTTCATCCATGGACTTGCTGTAAATCAAGATATCATCAAAGTAAACGACCACAAATTTGCCAATGAAAGGACGTAAAACCTCATTCATTAATCTCATGAAAGTGCTAGGTGCATTAGTTAAACCAAAAGGCATGACTAACCACTCATACAAGCCGAACTTAGTTTTAAAAGCGGTTTCCATTCATCGCCAAGTTTCATTCTTATTTGGTGGTATCCACTACGCAAGTCAATCTTTGTGAAAATTATAGCACCACACAACTCATCAAGCATGTCGTCTAGCCTAGGAATAGGATGACGATATCGTATAGTAATGTTGTTAATGGCTCTACAATCTACACACATACGCCAAGAACCATCTTTTTGGGAACCAAAAGAACAGGAACAACACAAGGACTAAGGCACTCACGTACATACCCACGGTCCAAAAGGTTTTGGACTTGTCGCTGAATCTCCTTAGTCTCTTCAGGATTGGTCCTGTATGCCGCACGGTTTGGCAAACTCGCTTCAGGAATCAAGTCAATCTGGTGCTCAATCCCTCGAATGGGTGGAAGTCCCGGAGGTATCTCATCGGGAAAACATCTCTAAACTCCTGCAAAGGTTAGTGACAGGAGCAGCAAAGTGCAAGGCATATGATCAAGAGAAAATAAAGCATCTTTGCACACAAAAGCATAGCATGTATCATTAACATCATCAATTTCAGCAAGGTCTGATTTTGTGGCAAGCATAACAGAATTTTTCAAATGAATTACTTGCTGTTTTTCAGATTTATCATGTTCCTTTTGATCATTAGCAGCAGCAGCTCTCGCCCTATCGGCCTCTATAATCTCAGTTGGGGTCAAAGGCAGTAAAGTAACTTTCTTTCCCTTATGCATAAAAGTGTATTTGTTACTACTACCATGGTGTAAAGCATCATTATCAAATTCCCAAGGTCGACCCAATAAAAGAGAGCATGCTTGCATGGGAACCACATCACAATCAACATGATCAGCATAACCACCAATGGAAAAATGGACTCGGCATGTTTGCGTTACCTTAGCTTTTCCAGAATCAGTTAACCACTCAATATGGTATGGATGTGGATGCGGTCGCGTGGTCAAGCCAAGCTTCTTGACCAAATTAGAACTCACCAAGTTGTTGCAGCTTCCTCCATCAATGATGACACGTGCGTGCCGGTTCTTGATTGCGAAGAAAGTCTGAAACAAATTATGGCGTTGAAGCTTATCGGGTTGTTGTACCTGTGTGCTGAGGACTCGCTGCACAATGATGCTCCGTAGCGTCGCTGTGGATGCCCCACCAAGGACCAAGTCTTCATCACCACCGCCATTGTCGTCCGAGGCAGCAGCAACATCATCATCCTCCTCGACATCTGAAGTGCTGAGGTAGCCTCCATCTTCTGTGGCGATGTATGCACGTTGGCTAGGGCAATTCTTCTGCACATGACCAAGCCCATGGCAGCGGTGGCACTGAATGTCGGAGGAGCGGCCCGTTGAAGCCACGGAAGAAGAACTCTTGGCTGGAACCTGCAAAGAATTTTTGTAGCATCCGCAGCGTGTCGTGGAAGGTGGCTTCGGTGGCGCTGCTGCAATCTTGTTCACAGGTGGTGGAGGAGAACGAAAACTCAAAGAATACTTGGGCAGTCCCGTCGATGTAGTTGTGCGCGGCGTGTAGAAGGGTCGTCCGGTGATTGCCTTCGCTGATTCCTTGCGTCCCGCAATTCTTTTCTGCAAGCATACCAAGCTGGAACAAGCTGTTGTGATAGTAAATTCTTTATAATCAACAATGTCCTGAATTTCACGCCGTAACCCCCATAGAAACGACAAATCTTATCCTCCGTGTCCTCAACAACCCCACAACGCATCATACCCTTTTGAAGCTCAGCATAATAGTCTGAATGAACGATCACCTTGTTCTAAGCGCTGTAATTTTTTCTCAAATCAAGTTTATATGTGGGAGGAACAAAGCGATTACGCATATCTTCTTTTAACCGCTCCCATGTATCAGGTTGTAGCGCATGTTACTTAGTTCATTCCACGGATAATAGCAAAGTCCTTAAACTCACTAGTAGCTTGTCTAACTCTATGTTGTTCAGAACCAAGTGAGAATTAAATTTCTGCTCTACCGTCATCTCCCAATCAAGATATATATCAGCATCATAAAGACCAGCAAAAGATGGAATGGTAAACTTGACTTTAGCAAAAGGGTCGTCGTTACCATGACGGTTCTGGTTATTACCTCCCATACCCTGTCGGTTTTGCTGAAGACGCCAATGTAGTCGTGCATCTTGTGTCGCCCGCCGATCAATGTTGCCATCCGCATCATACGCTGTGTCATCATCAGGACGATGGCCATCATTGACAGGTGGCAGGCGTGCCTCCAATGTGTCCATCCGACCAGTGAGGTCAGCCAACCATCGCTCCACCCGCTCAATGCTTTCCGTGGTGTTCAACTTGGCAATGGCGGCGACGATGGTGTCCATTCTCGCGCCGAGATCAGTGATTGAAGCATTTTGTTTGTCGAGCGCAGCTTGTAGATGGCCGCGACTAACACACTCGTTGAAATCGACCGGTGTCTCGTCTCCTTCAGTCCTTTGTCTCCTGCCATGGTTAGTTGAAACACAGGGAACAACAAAAGGATTATCCCTATCAACTACAAATGAAGGGCAGGGGGAACTCGCAAAGGAAGTGGCTTACCAAGCTCTTACAAGTGTTCTTACCAAAGCAGCAGGTGGTACAACCGGTGGCTGGTTCGTGATACCATGTCGGCGTGGATGCGATTGCAAGGGTCAAAGCGTGCTATCCGTAGTAGATATATGGAGCTTGGAAGGCCAAATATATCGATGGAACACAAATCAATAATAGTTAGTAATGCTGAATAAATGTCCAAAGCATTTGCTCTAGTTGCTGGCCTAAATGTGTCCTATATCGGTGTTAGGATATGATGAACAAGGAATCACGACCGAAAAGTAGCGAAGACAGCAACAAAGATGGCCAGGGAATGAGAAACTTAATTCAGCATAAGCACAAAACAAATGAAGCTCTGTCACCTAAAGCGTGCTCTGTCGGTTTTCTCTCTTTTTTGGCCACGGATAGCACTTTTCTCTCTCTTCTCTACTAAGCCGAAATTTTTCTTTTTTGTGTCTTTTTAATTTTATTTTTTTCACAGAGCAGAGCATAGAAATAGGAACCACACAAAGTTTCAACTCAATCTGATGTAAGGTGTGGCCTACAGAAAATAATGAATGTGCTGGAAATTCGGTGAATCAATTTCGGAGCTCGAGTACTGCACTTTCCAGGCCGAATTTGGAGAAAATAAGATTGCCGAACCCGACAAAGTTGGGCAGTATCGGATGTAAAATTTAATTTCACCGAATTTCAAAAAAAATTGCCTGATTTCGAGTCCGTATGCGAAAGTTATGGGCGTTTGAAGATGGGCCTCCGAGTTATGGTTGCTGTGGAGGCCAAAACGAAATCGGGTGGAGGGAATTGGTGGAAATTGGTGGCGGAAGCTCGGGGAAAGGTGGGGGATGAAGCTGTGTGATCACGAGACGCGAAGGATGACTCAAACAGAGGGTGGGATATGGGAGGGAAAACAAAAACAGAGGGTTGAATACGCGATGGATGACGGCTAGGGTTTGTATGGGATGAAGTAGAAGCAAGACAACCCGAAATAAAACACAATCTAAACCAGCAACACAACTCGACTAAGGACACGAACTCAACACTACGGACTCTGGAATCAAATTGTGCAAAGGCTAAACGAGATCTAGCACAGGAAACAACCTATGACTACAACTTTTTTTGTAGGGCTTTTTCATGGACACTAGGATGACACCGAAAACCACAAAGGAAGGTAAAGTGAACCTGAAGGAACACCTGAAGCTCTGATTACCACTTGATGGGGACGGGGTCCCGATCTTCCAACAGGTTCTGGATATGTTCGATTTGGTGGAGGCGCGACACAAATTGATCCGGCTTCCGAACGACACGTTCCGAACCCCGCAATCGCAGCACCACGTCTCCTCAGGTTATCAACCGTGCGTGGCCCGGTTGACCTCGCCAAGAAGGCTATTCCTTGCCTGCGAATCAAAGAACACAAGCAAGAACAAGGAAGAACACAACTGAATTGCGGATGTATTGATGTAGCACTCGAAAAGTTGGGGTCTTACAAACCGATGAACGGCGAAACTGTTCAAAGACAGAATTAATCTAAGCAAAACCCAAACCCTAATGGTGGGGGTGGTGGCTGGATATAAAGGAGTGAGGGGCGTGCAAAACCCCTGGACACGCCCCTAATGGGCTCCAACACGATACAAAGCCGATCGGCCCAAAAGACGGTGACGCAGCACCCTGACAGATTCTGAATGCCCACTTGTTTCGATGATTTCCATTGACTCAGAAGGAATTTTGACATGGGACTAGAGCCATTGGAAAGGTAGTCTTTTCAGCTTTCTATACATATGTAGAACGTCCAAAACGGAGTCCAGATGTGATCTGGGCGTCCGTTTTAGTGCGGCCTGGTCCTGGACTCCGAATTGGATTCGAAGTCGGTTTGAGTTGGGCCTCCAACATGAATCGACCGCCCTTGCTAGACTTGTGCGCCTCGTAGTCCTCCTCCAAGTACTTCTAGGTCCTCTCCATGGTTCCTAATCATAATTAAATCATTAGGTAGCAATCGATTCTCATGTAAACAAAAAGAAGTACTTAGGAACGAGCTCACCTGTAAATTCAATTGTCGGGCGCGAGCTCTAGTGATTGGTCCTTGAATGTCAAGTGGAGGAGTGTTGTGTGTATCCAAAGAAGTGATGTCCTCATCAGTTCCCCCACCAAGATCCCCTGGCCATTCAGGCTGACATTGCAGGCTGCGATGTCAAGCGCGTCCGCATCGATGGGGGCAGCTCCATGAACATTCTATTCATGGAGGCCCTCGACCGCATGGGGGTCCCTTGGAGTCATCTGGGACTAGCGAGGACCCTGCTACAAGGTTTCGGGGGCCAGCCACTGAAGGCCTTGGGGCAGATATGTCTCCGAGTCTCCTTTTGTCAGGGCGATAATGCTAGGAGCGAGGACATCGTCTTCGACGTTGTGGACATCCCACACCTGTACAACGCCATATTGGGCCGCCCTGCAGTCAACTCCTTCGGGGCGATTCCGCACCACGGTTTCTTGTGTATGAAGCTTCCGGGCCTGCAGGGTGTCATCACCATCTTTGACGACCAGGATCTCGCCCGGCGCATTGAGGCTGGTGCCAAGAGCCCGCACCGCAAGGTGCATGTTCTCACCGACAAACTAAAGGTGGACACGCCGTCCGCTCCGGGATGGATGCCTAAGCCCTGGCCGGAGGGTGGGGTCAAGAGGGTACCTCTCCAAGCTGAGGGGCGGTTCGTATCCATCGGTGAGGGCCATCCCCCTTTAGGTAGAACAAGACTTGCTCCAAGTTCTTCGGAGCAACGCGGATGTCTTCGTGTGGTCCCCGGAGGACATCAAAGGCATGGACCACACCCTCATTGAGCGCAACCTAGCGGTCCGCCCTGACGCCAAGACAGTCAAGCAGAAGCTTCGGCGCATGTCCATTGACCAGCAGCAAGCGGCCAAGGTGGAGGTGGTGAAGCTTCTCCAAGCCGAAGTCATCCACGAGGTCCAACACCCAGACTGGCTTGCCAATCCGGTGTTGGTGAAGAAGGCCAGCGGCGCCTGTCGTATGTGCATCGACTTCACGGCACACAACAAGGCATGCCCGAAGGACGACTACCCCTTACCGCGCATAGATCAACTGGTCGATGCCACCACGGGGTGTGAGCTCATGAGCTTCTTGGATGCCTACTCTGGCTACCACTAGATCTACATGGCCAAGGGCGACAAAGATAAGATCAGCTTCATCACGTCGATTGGGACATACTGCTTCGTCAGGATGCCCTTCGGTTTGAAGAATGCGGGTGCAACCTTCACCCGCCTCATTACTCTAGCGTTGGCTGCTCAGCTCGGGATGAATGTGGAGGCTTACATCGATGATGTAGTTGTCAAAACCAGACAACTCGCCTTGCACAGTCAGGATCTCCAAGAGACCTTCGACGACCTTAGGAAGGCGGGCATCAAGCTCAACCTAGACAAGTGCGTCTTCGGTGTGCAAGCAAGTAAGCTCCTGGGCATCCTTGTGTCGGGGCGCGGCATCCAGGCGAACCCTGACAAAGTCGACGCGATGCTCATCATGGAGCCACCCAAGACAACAAGGGAGGTCCAGAGGCTGGCTGGCTGCATGGCGGCATTGAGCCGCTTCTTATCTAGGGCGGTGGAGAGGGGCCTGCCATTTTTCAAGACCCTCCGCGGCTACGATGGGTTTCATTGGGATAGCGACTGCGCGAAGGCCTTTGACGACCTCAAGAGGCATCTTGCAAGTCTTCCCACTTTGGTCACTCCGGCGCCAGAGGCTCCCCTCCAGCTCTACCTCGCGGCTTCCACGACAGCGGTCAGCGCCGTCCTTATCCTTGAAGAGGGCACTCTTCAGTGCCCCGTATACTTCGTCTCTGAGGCCCTTTAGGGCGCTAAGACGCAGTATACGGAGCTTGAAAAACTGGCATATGCGCTAGTCAAGGCCTTAAGGAAGCTTCGACACTATTTCTTGGCCCATCCAATCACAGTGCTATCTTTATTCCCCCTAGCGGAGATGTTGCACAATAAGGAGTCCATGGGGCACATTGGCAAGTGGGCGACTGAGCTCGCGCCGTTCTCCTTAACGTATGCTTCACGAATAGCTATCAAGTCCCAAGTCCTCGTGGACTTCCTCGCGGAGTAGACCCCGCCGGCCCAACGCGTCCAGCAGCCAGAGGACCCGATGTGGATGCTTAACACTGATGGAGCATACGGCATTTCCGGCGTGAGCGTCGGTGCAGTGGTTACTACGCTAGATGGCCACCGCCTGCTGTACTCGGTGTGTCTTGGATTTCCCGCCACCAACAACACGGCCGAGTACGAGGCACTCCTCTTCGGCCTCGCGAAGCTTAAGGCTCTTGGCACAAGACGAGTTCTCATCCGCACGAACTCACGTCTGGTGGCGGGCCACGTGGACAAGTCATACCAGGCCAAGGACCCCGAATTGGCCAAGTACCTGGCAGCCGTAAGAGCGAAGGAGTGACACTTCCTGGGTGTCATGGTCAAGGCCATTCCTCGGGCGGATAATGAATAGGCCGACGCCCTCGCAAAGACCGCCAGCCAACAGCTCCCCAATCCCGAGGGATCATTCTATGAGGTCCTGCTAGCAGCGGCCATCACTCAGGACAACCGTGATGCGGCCCTCATCCACCAAATTACCCAGCAGAGTGACTGGCGAGAACCCATCTATGGTTTCTTGCAGGGCATCGCGGAGCCGGATGACCCCGTCGAGCTCCGGCGCCTGCAGTATCGTGCCAGGTCCTTCCAGGTGCTTGACGGGGTTCTCTACAAGAAAAGAGTTTGCGCACCGCGTCTGTGGTGCCTCTCACGCGAAGAAGGAAAACAACTGCTCGCGGAGATCCATGGGGGGCTCTGCGGCTCGCACATCGCACCAAGGTCGCTAATTGGCAAGGCGTTCAGGCACGATTTTTACTGGCCAACCGCCAGCACTGATACACAAGACCTTGTGTGCCGGTGCCAAGGGTGCCAATGGATGGGGCGGGTCATCCACAGACCGCCGGCGAGCTTGCAGCCTATCCCTCCAGTGTGGCCGCTAGCACGGTGGGGCATCGACGTCGTTGGGCCACTCCCCCAGGCCCTAGGAGACCGTCGGTTTGTGGTGGTCACCTTGGAGTACTTCTCCAGGTGGCCAGAAGCCGTCGCTCTAGCCAAGATAACCTCTGCGGCCATGCAGCATTTTCTTTGGCAGAATATCATATGCCGCTTTGGAGTACCTAGAGAGCTCACCGTCGATAATGGCCTGCAATTGAATTCAGCCCCATTCAAGGAGTTCTGCGACAGCATGGGCATCACACTCTGATTCGCTTCAGTCGGGCACATGCAGTCTAATGGGCCAGTCGAGCGGGCGAACGACGCCATCTCCGCCAGAGCCAAGAAGCGCTTTGTCGGGCTGCCGAAGGGCAAATGGCCAAATGAGCTCCACAGCATCCTCTGGTCACTCCGCACAACGGTGACACGCCCGATGGGATTTACACGTTCAAACCCTCTTCGGCGATGAGGCAGTGACGCTCGAAGAAATCAAGGCCGGCTCGAGAAGGGTCCTTGTCCAGGCGCTAGAGGAGGAGCGCCAGTTGTCCCTGGACCTCCTCGATGGGGAACGACTGAGCGCGACACAGCACGTCGTGAAGTACGCACGTCGAATAGCACACACACGCGATCGCACCGTGTAGTCGCGAGAATTCCAACCTGGAGACCTCGTCCTCAAAATGGCACTCCATGCGGAGACGGTCGGCAAGCTGGAATCCAAGTGGGAAGGTCCTTACATCATCGCAGCAGCTCTGCAGCGGGGGGCCTATCGCCTCACAATACTGGAAGGGTAGACACTCCGCCACACGTGGAATACAGACAGGCTGCGGCGGTAGTATGTTTAGGGCAGGAGGGAAGCCTGTAGAAAATTCGACACCCCGATCATTGTAAGATGCTCGCCCGCACAAACGGGAGCTTAGTAAAGTCGATCATTTGTCAAGCCCTCATCCTGCACGTAGGCGCGTGGAGGTCCACCTCCGCACGCACTCTACGGAGTATAAATAAGACGTAGCATCGAGATCCGCCTCCGCACGCACTCTACGGAGTATAAATAAGACGCAATGTAGGACCGGAAATGGCAACAGAGGGGGGGTGAATGGTGCCTTTAAAAATGCCCCCAAGTACTCACACCTTTTTCTTCTCCAATAGCTACAGAAGCTATGAAGCAAGATTAAATTTGCTCACCGAAAGTCAAAAACAAATTTGTCAAGAAATTCAAAAGACTTAAGCTACAAGAATTGGTTTGGTCTAAAACAGAAATCTCAGAAGAACAAACTGACCACAGACGACTTCGAGCACTGCCACCAATCATAGGGATGGTCTAAACCCAAGTTGGATGATGGTCTAACCGTGCACTCACTCCCGGTCGGATTAGAAGATCAATCAGCCTAACCATTGGAAGAGAAGTCTCAATTGAATACTCAAAACTGAAGGCTGTCCAAACTAAAAAGCAGACAAAAACAATAGGAGACTTGCTTCAATTGTTTTTCTGCTCACAGCTGTTCACTGAACAGAAAAGACCATCCGATTGCAGCCTGTCCATTGATGCACACCCGAACAAAATCAGCTTTGGAAAGATGTCAAGTGAACAACTGACCGAAACTACAAAAGTAGTAAGTTGACTGATCGGCAATGACAAAATCAAGATTGAGTGATTCAGTCAGAGGACCACTCCGGTAATCAAGACAGCTAAAAGAACCCACTGTTTGTGACAAAGAACTCAATCCCTAACTTGAGATTGATTGAGATGAATGGCCAAGAGCAATCTGCAAAGTGACTGACAGAGATAAACATAGTAGTTGCCCTTTTTGTCGAAAACAAAGAATGGGACAGCAGAGATATTAAATCTGCAGCTGAGAATACAACGCAGAAATGCACACCTAACAGCAAGCTGCAGCCTACTGTAAACTGCAAAGAATAGTAATTACGGTGAAGGCTCTAGCCCCACGAAGGGCGAGGCTCGAGCCCTCTTCGATTCGCTGAAGCATCTGCGCCAGATCCGCGTGGCTTTGTGTAAGTTCCAGCACATCAATGGACAGGTCCTGGAGGGCCCTCTCCAAAGATTCCATCGCCCTCCACGCCGCCAGCGACGCGTCCCCCAAGGTTCAGTTCCTCTCCTCAAGGGACTTGGCGAGCTGGGCCTTCTCCTCCTCCAGCGTGGTAATTTGCTAAAGCAAGCCAGTGCGCTCCTCCGCCGCAGTGCTTGGGCCTCCTCCATGGCATGTTGTGCCGCCGTCACCGCGTACTCCGCATTCACAGCAAGTATTTACGCGTCGGAGATCACCTTCGCTCTTTCTGCCTCCAGCATGCGAATGTGCTCATCCTTGGCGGTGTTAGCCTCATTGGCAGCACAGAGCTAGCCCTCCAGCACCCTCTGCTCGTAGGTACGAGTCTCCTCCAAGGCTCAGCTGATAGCAAGCATCTATACAAAAAAACACTACAAATGATTAGCCATGAACTCGACAAGCGGCGTAAGCCGCGGACCTAGACACTTACCCTCATCTCTGAGGCACCTAGCGCGAGCACCAGAAGATCTCCCCCGCACGATGACAGCACCTGTCAATCAAGGTTGTCGTCGGTGAACTCCACGACCTCGTGAAGGACGCGCAGCATCTCTGGTCGAGGGATGAAGTCACAAACGGCGGGCCTTGGCGCCCCCGCGCCAGCGGCTTCGGCAGCACCAGGCACCCACATCGCATCCTACGCGACAAGGCTGGAGACTTTGCGGACACCTCCGTTGCTCGATCCTTGGGCACGTCCGGGAGACCTCGTCTCGCCTGATGTCGACGATGGAATGAGCGAGCAAATCGAAGAGAGTCTCATGAAGTCACGGGGGAAAAGGAATCACGCCTACCTTCGACACCCTCCATCAAGGCACAGGGAGGTGTCCGCTCAGCCTCCATCTAGGTCGCGGGGGCTTCATCGGCTCGGGGAGCGATGACTTCCTCCTCGTCTAGAGCGGCTTCCTCGTCGGATTCCAGGTCCCCGGCGACTGCGCCCGCCACATTGAACCGCTCCTCGAGGGTAGGGGCGACCGTGTCCGGGGGCACTTCGCCCTCGGGGATTTCGGCGACTCCTCCTCGGCCGCCCTAGTGGCTGTAATGACGGGCGCAGGCGGTAGGTCCTCGGTGGCCGGTACAGGCGATGAGGCCTCGTCCTCTGGGGCGTCGGTACCGTGACCTGTCGCCTCACTGCCGCCTATGACCTCCTCGCTGGGAACAGTGTGCTCCCCCGAACCGACGCGTTCGAGCCCAGCGCCAACGTTCCCTTGGTCTCGATGGTACCGACCGGCGATACGGCAGACGGGCTGGATGAGGCAGCATCAGGTCGAGCCCTGCGCCGAGAGGGCGACACCGGCACCACGCGTACGGGTGTGGGAATCCCCAGGGCCTCGCATACCCGATTTATCCGCCCCTGCTTCGCCGAGGCGGTCGCAGCCATGCGCAGCTTATGCTCCTTGGCCGTGTATGGCCCAAGGAGTGCAACTACCGCGCACTCCGCATCCTCCAGTCGGAGACCTACACGCAAAGGCACGACATTATTCACAAGTAGCCGCATGCATACATGTGCGTGTACATAGCCTTGGGCAGGAGAACTAACATGGACCAGAGGGCTTTGCAAGGGAGGATACCGTCGAGTGAATGCCATCTCGTCGGGTGTGGCTCCGATCGTACATCCACCGGTCGGAAAGCGGCGACACTCCGCATGTAGTAAACTCCTCGGCGAGGTCGTGCATGTTGAACCGAAGGGCGACGCCGGCAAGCCTCCGTGCCTTCTGTTCGTCGCTGCCCTTCGGCCTCAACCCCGGCGAGCTGTTGAAGGATATTGGCTGTCCTTAGCACCGAAGTCCGCTGGTGCTCATCACATGGTGGTAGAACCACCATCGCATCCAGCCGAACTCCCACTTCCCTCGCGTTGATGGCGTGGGGAAGAGCTTCGTGCACTGCGACCTTAGCATGAAGTTGACACTGCCAAAGTTCGACAGCGCCCCCCTTCGACCTTCTTTGGCTGGCAGAGCGCGTCGTGCAGAAGAGCAAACAGGTTCGCGCTGGGGCGGACACCTTCTATTCGTGCTGCCCATGCATAAACAGCTAGGCGGACTATCGTGTTTGGGGTCAGTTGCGCCAACTCCAGCCCATAAGCCCGCAAGACCTCGCCGATGAAGAGTGACGATGGCATCCGAAGCCCGGCATCGAAGAACGTGATGAAGACAATCGCCTCTGTCTCCCCCGGGTGCGGCTCCATCTCGTCGTGGCGGGGCAGGCGAACCCCCGCACGCTCCTCCAGCTTTTTCTCCCGGAGGAGAGTCTCGATCAACTCCTCCGTAGCGAGACTCCGCCCTAGCACACAGGAGCAGCGGTCTCCCGACTTCTTCATGGCGTCTAACCGCTTGTTGACCTGCGGTGGATCGCGAACCACCAGAGCGTATTCCGCCGGTGGCAGTGACACGCCGCGCTGACTAGATGAAGCGCTTCCACTGAGCTAGCAAGCGGGATCTTCCTGGCAAGCCATTCCTTTCCGAAGTGGAGCACCAACAAGCAGGAGTAGAGGCGGGTTGCGCCGGCAGGAAGAGAAGCAAGAAAGCAAGGCAGGGGCAAATGAGCAATTGAGAGGAACGCTCGTACGCCAGCGGCAAACCTTTATAAAGCCCTCTCACCTCCCCCACGGTCGGAAACGCAACCGACGGGTGCCTGGCGATTCGGCCCCCCGTGATCGAGGAGCGCAACCGCTGGCAAACGAGGGAGCGCACAAGCCGCCTGATAGCGCACGACACGCTAGTGGCATCCCACCACGCATCCCACCTCTCTTGGGAAGGGACGCGTGACCGCGGTCGTGTGACCGCTGGCAACCCACGACACACCAATCACGCCCCACCGAGTGTACTCTTCCATCGGGACAATGCGTACGGTAGCGGCTGCCCGCCCCTGACATCCCAGGGGTCGGCACGATTCGCGCCGTCATTAAGACGGCGACTCCGGGCCATGAGTTGGTCGGGCCACATGTCGGCCCCACGTCTATAGCGTGACCTCAGGCAACACCCCCGCGATGAGCTCCCCTCGGACCCGTCTCGGGGCAGAGACCCGCACTCGGCTGCGGGGTCTAGCACGGGAGCTGGGCCTGCCCGACACCTCGACCTGTTCGCAACAAGAGCATCTCCGCCTCGACTCCGACTCCGCCACTGAAGGGCCCTAAGGGCGGGGACGGCTTCGACAACCCGCTCAACGCTATATCCTCGCCACGGGGCGGGGACTACACCAGGCAATAAGGCTCCATCAAGCAATACAGAAGTTCACAGGGCGTGGGATGGAGGGGGCCAAATGGCTCGACAACATGGCTTCGGCCCATGAAGCCCGTCACCATGAGAGGCTCCTGTTGTAGGGATGGCCCCCACCTAAGCCCAGCCGGCCTGTTAGAAGGCTGTAAAGCCCAATATGGGACATATGTAATGACATAAATACCCTTGAGGGGATTACTCAGGTGTAAGGGCAAGGTTGTAAAAACACTTCCCATGTGGATATATATACAATACAGGCCACGGGGGAAACCCTAAGCATTGCTCACCTAACTCTCCACTACCATACCTCTCTCTCTGTTTGGTCTGTAACCACAACAATAACTATTGGTCCTCTTTTTCTACTTCTACCAATGGTAGCTGTAGGACCCAGATTTTACAATCCGAAATCTTCTATGATTCCACCGTGCTATTCCCTGAATCAGTAGATAGTGCTCATAGATACAGTACTGAACATCAAAATACATATCCTGCGGAAGCGTAAATATAATAGTAGATTTACTCATGGGCTAAGCAAGCCGAAATCAAAAGAATGCAGCAGCAGAAATGAAGCACACTGGTGGGACCCTTAGGACGTGCCCACAAGCAGCCAACTGGGGGTACGCGACCTAGCCCTTGACCTCTTCATCTTCTTCGCCATCATGACCAAAAGTATTGCTGAAGCGTAGCGATCGGTCTCCTGATTCTGAATTAATTGTGAGAGCAAGGGTGAGCACAAACCATCATGCTCCGTGAGCCAATACACACGATGTAATTAGATAATATGCATGGCTTAATCAAGGAAAGGCCTGGGTTATTTTACTTGCCATAAATTGCTTTCAAAATGTGATACACAAAAATTTCTTGTGACCTAGCATTTTTAACTAAAACAGAATTTTATCAAGGTATCAAAGAATGCAATAATAATAGCGATCAGATTCCATCCACCGTTACATGGTTTCTGCACCATATGCTAACTTTTCAGCATTATAATCGCTTACCTTATCATTGGGGCAACACCCAGGGCAATACAAATCAGGGCTTTCCACTGCCCTCCACTTTTCCAATCCCACCCGCAAAGTTTTTTTGAAATAGAACTATATCTGGTTAAGTTCCCATGTCTGCCCTTGACTGTGGGCACGTCTATTCGAATAGTTTTGACTCTGCAAAGCTTATACACTTTCACCACAAGAGACAATCCGCTCGTTGCTCTACACGATTCCTTAGTCATGTGTTTGAGTAGACCATAACAGTAACTTTTCAAAATAACTAGCCCCTTTTGTCATCTCACCCTATGGGCTGGTCCCACTTGTGATGGGTCCCATACATTGCACGGGATGTTCACCATGGCTACCAGCGCATTCGGACTCCACTCTCCACAACGCTAGTACCACTAGGAAACTTCACCCTCCTCTCAGTGTCCCTTTAGGCCTCCCCTTGCCCTTGCAATATCCACTCCTATCCACTACGAGTGAGATGAGTCCAGGGGTTTTGATAGATTTACTTAGCCAAGTTGCAATTTGCAAACTTGTGGTTGTACTGTTTTACACAGGAGGTCATGACAAGATTCAGTCCTTAGCGGTATCTGGGCAGTTCTATCAGAATCCACACACCGTGCTTTCACTGCACCACATAATAGCCCCCATACCACCCGCCCAGATAATTTAAGCAAGTTAAGGTTTTTGGGAGCATAAAATAATCATGTCAAAATATACCAGTCATTTCCACCATGACTTCCCAAATTAGTTTCTCATGATTAAAAGTGATGCTCAGGGCATTTTGGTGCCTCCGACTATCTAAGCAGTACTAAGCATGGCGTATAGTTACAAACTTATTTTTGAAAGTTTTACCATTATAGTTTTACTAGGGTGACAAGGCTCAAGTATTCAAATGTTCCAAAGAAGATGTAATACTAACAAGTTGAATAATGGGCATATAGCTAGAATTCTTAAAACAAATATATATTTACATAAGAAATAACAGCATGCAATTTGATAATTTAAACAAAAGTAAATTTGCAAAAAATGTAGGATCAACATGATCAAAATATTGACTCGCCTTGCGCGGTTTACCGCGGTCTTGAGCTCATGCAATGCTTTCTCATTCAATGGGCTGGAGCTCCTGGTCTTTATCTTCACTTCGCTTTTGATCTCGCTTGATCCCTTGATTCTTCAGGTCTTCAATTTCTAATTACAGACTAAACCACTAAATCCAAATAAATGCAAATAACTCAAAAGGTCCAAATAAATACAATTGAACTTGGTTAATTTTTAGTATGATTAAATGGGTGATTTGAGGTTATTTGGGCACAGAGTATTTAACAGAGTCAACAGGGATGGAGCGAAGTTAGGAAATGACAACAGAGAAATCCGCTGAGACAGATGTCAAGGAGGGTTCAGGATATAGGAATATTCATAGGAATATTTCTCTTCAAACTTGAGGATGGCTAGGCATAGCCGATGGTGGAACACGATGGCTCGATCTTTTTATTAATAACTTCTTTTATTATTTTTATTAAGGAAGTTCCATGAGTCAGGTTAGACCTATGAATCGGTGTACGAGTTTATCTGAGCATTATTTGTCGAGTGTTAATATTCAGGGCATATGCTATATGCGATATATATATATAATTTTTAGCTTACCGAATTAATCTTAGAGTCTGGGTTTATAGCATTTTGTGGTACAATATTTTATGTACCCTTAGTTATTACTAGGCATATTTCAATTTGATTTAAGATCCATTTGTACGGGTCCTAGCTTGTTATATACAATTATGCTAAACATTATTATTTATTAAATCTAATGTTAAGATTTTATTAATGGCACCATTATTATCTTGTCTATACTTTAGTTATCATTAGGCTTAGCTTTATTTTTAATTTAAATTTATTTATCTATGCAAAGTTTGTTATACAGGGTCATATTTCAATATTGCTATTTAATTAAATCTATCACTTAGATTTATTTAATGGCAGCATGTTAAATGTTAGGGCATATATTTTAATTATAATTAAGGGTAATGTTTATTAAATTTGGACATCTAACCACGCCATCTTTTACTAATGCCTTTAATTAATAATTAGATTTGAAATAAATACTAAAGGCACATAATTATTCATTATGATAACTAATCCAATATTAAATCTCAAATAATCTTTATTACATCCTAATCAAATTTATTAGCTTCCATAGATTAATTTCTAATTTTCCTTTATTTTTCTTCATTGAAATGGATTAAAAATAAATAGAAATAAAAGTAAAAATGAAACGTGCTTGGAGAGAATTTGAACTTGCAACCACACGGTGAGAGCCTTCAGTGGCCAACTCTGGTGACCAACTAGGCACTTGCCCATTCGTGATTGCAAGAGGGTGGCAAATCAGAAGAGGCAGGCATGAGCCAGGGCAAAACATAGGAAGCGGCCGGCACTTGGTGCTGAGCTCGCCGGCGGCAAGCAGTGGCCAGGGAGGAAGTGGTTACCTGCAAAATGGGTTGCTTAGAGCATGGGGAAGCTAGGGTTGGCGGCGCGTTGGCCGGAGCGTCGGTGAGGTGGGCGGGCGGCAGCCCGAAGCGGCCGGTGGTGAGGTGGTCACAGGGTGACGGTGCCAGTGTGGTGGAGGGGGTAAATTGGCGAGCGCATGAGCATGAGGGAGAACAGTGGAAGGTTACCAAGAGGTTGGCTGAGCGGGAGAGGGGCTGAGGCGAGCTGGCACGGTGGCCTGCAGTGGCATGGGAGGGCTCACGTCGCCGGTGAGGTACAAGTGGTGGGAGGTTCAGTCGACGGTGGGGGTGAGTTTGCGATGCCACAGTGAAGCTTTGGTGCAGCGGAATCGGCCGGGGACAGCTCCAATCAGCCGCTACTTCTTCGGCTGGGGTTGGAGGGGATGATGTCGCTGGCGAGCTGGAGGCTTGGAGAGTTCGATTCCTTGAGGTGGGAGTAAGAGGGGGATAGCGCTAGGTTGATGGAGGCACGGGTACTCCTTTATAAGCGTGGAGCTGACCGGGTGGCGTGGGCACAAAGCGCGATGTGTGGAGCACAGGGCGAGGTGACGCAGCGGTGGAGACTGTGGGCGACGCGTGAGGACTGTGGGTGGCGTGCGCAGTGGCAGGAGGCGGCGTGGTGCATAGTTGCCACGGGGAAGAAGCGAGAAGAAAGAAGAGATAGCATGGCGCTGGCGCAGAGAGGAAAGAATTAGGAGAAGGAAGGAGAAGAAAAAGGAAAAAGGGAGGGGGCAGGGCGCTCGAGCCATGCGGCAGAGAGAGAGGAAAAAAAGAGAGGGGGGAGAGAGAAAAGAGATTGGCCCACATGTAAGTGAAGGGAAAAAGAAAGGGAAAGAAAAATGGAAAAATAAATGCTAAAGCATTATTTTGAAATTCTGATTTTTAGTTTAAATATTAATTTGCATTAGGATTTAATGATTTTTGGAGTTTTGTATGATATTCAAAATTTTCATTTCTGATTTTTATTTCTAATCAGGAAACTCAAAATTAAATCCAAATTTGAATTCTTGGGTCAATTTGATGGAAGGTGGATTTCTATTTAATTTAATTTTTGGATTTTGATTTTCAGAGTTTTAAACTCATATTTAAATTATTTTGTATCTTTTATTGTCATGATTCTTATTTGTATTTGAGAATTATTTCATGTCAATATTTTACTTAGCACAAAGCTCGGGAAAATCCAAATAAGATTTTGACAAAATTTCAAATGCTAACTGGATGCAAATAAAAAGTTTTAAATTCTTTGAAATTTTGGACATTTGAAATTTAGGATGTTATAGTAGCCATCTTGTTCCTTGCCATTGTGTCTAATTGGCGGTGATTTGATGTATGGGTCCTCCGTGTAGGTAAGGAGAGAATGTTAGCAGGACAGAGTCTCGAGTCATGGTCCTTGTTCTAGTTGAGGCTTCTAGTTTGAAAGTTGTGAAGTCTTCACTTGTCCTTGATTGCTTTAGCTATCTCTCACTTTGCTTCGGTAGATCTGATGGGATTTTAAGTAAAACGGGTGAGAGGGAATAGCATAAGGTAAGGGAAAGATTCGTGGGGGTTTTCTTCTATACCCAACTAAATTTAAAAGTCAATACCTCAGAAACTGGGGTGACACACAAACTGCATAAGTTTTTAAAATAATCTTTTCTTGTGACTGCGAAATATAACACCTGAAGGCAACAAGGCAGTGCATAGGTGTCGGAACCCGGAGTAACGACTCCTGGATCCTCTGTGTAAATCGCACTAGACCAGGATCAGCTAGTGCACACAGTACAACAAAGATAAATACCTAGCACAATTGACCAATTATATTAAATAAAAGGGTACGGCCTTATGGCCAAGTCTTACATCAACGCCCATTGGCAAAATAAATAAAGCAAAGAACTGCGGAAGCAAACTGATAAATAGCGAAGCCCAAGCCTGCCCACAGGCAAACGACAGTAAGATGCGGCCTATTCGTCCAGATCTTCACCGTAGTCGACGTCATCTTCCTCTGTATGGAGATTGCAAAGTGAGTACAAACTTGTACTCCGCAAATCACACGGAGAAATGCATCATAATGATAAAGGCTTCAATGGAAGGCTTATAGGGTTAGTTTGAATAAAACAACATTTAAAAAAATATAGTACATAGATTGAAAATGCAGAATTTAATACAGTGTAAAAACAATACTTGAAATCGAAAATAATACCGTCAGTGCAGGCTCCGACCAAACACCAACCTATCCACGGGCATCCCACCCGGACCATCTTTTTCAAAAGATCACGTATGGATTCCATCCATCCACACGTTTCCAAACACTCGTGGATTCCATCCATCCACAAGCTTCCAATCTCTCTCATGGGTTCCATCCACCCACAAGGTTTTCATTCACTCATGGATTCCATCCATCCATAAGGTTTTGAAAAACATTTTTGAAAAACAAAATCTAATCTATGAAAGCTTTTACTCAGCGTGCCCATGACCGTGGGCACGGCTATCCAAGATAGATTATACACTCTGCAGAGGTTGTACAACTTTATCCACAAGACACGGTCATCCCATATTGCCACCAGTTTACACACTTCCTTAGGTGTGCGGCGAGGAGTCGTGACAAGGCCTTTACAATGCAAAGCCTTCAACCTGGTCGAGCCAACTCTAAAATTTCACTCTAGTAAGGAATCCACCAGACCAGGACCCCCTCTTGAGCCTGAGCGATACTTCACATGGCTTAACCACGCTCGCCCAAGTGAGACTTCTCATGGCACCAACCATGCTCACTTTCAACCTACAACTTGACTCAGGTTGGGACTTCACAAATTATTCAGCCAGGGCTATCCCATACCAGCCATGTGGTAGTACGATAGAGCATGGCAATAGTAGCTCACAGATCGGTCCTTAATTGACTTAGGCCCAACCACATACCCGTGTGCACGACAGTCAACCCTGCGGCTCCGACCAACGGGGCACGTCTGCACCCACCAATCTGACCAATAGCCTAAGTCTAAATCAGTTTTGTATTTTGTTTTCAAATAGTTTTGTAGTCCTCCTTGACTCACCAAAGTCAAGAGTAGCTTTGAAAAGCTTATCATTTTATGTGAAAAGTTTATCATTTTATGTGAAAAAGTATCCCAAAATAAATATTAGGACTAAGCAGGTCTAAGCATTTGATATAAGAATTCTCTAGTCATACTAATGTACCAACTAGAGTTTGATTCTAGGGTGACAAGATATCGAGGAATTCAATATCAATGGAGGAATTAACAAGTAGGCAATAACTAAACTTAAAACTGAATTGAAATACGTTGAATAAAAATATGCATGTAGAATACTTTAAAACAACATAATTTTATTTTGAAAACTGGGATCAACATGATCAAGGAGTGTGACTTGCCTTGCTCTTCAACTTGGTTTGAATCTTCGTCTAAGAATTTTCCTAAATCGTCGAAGTCTACACGTGAAAATAAATTCAAATTGACTTCAAAATTTGAATTTAGGCCAGAAATGGGTAGAGGGTAATTTTTGACGAATTTAGATATTTGAATGGGCTCAATCGGAGTTAGGACGAAGGAGAACGGGCTCTGGGAAATTTAAATTCAAAGAAAAAGATAAAGATTATTTTTTGGAATTATCTTTGTACTGAAAAAGGGATTTATGGCGTCAGCATTGCGTCAGACTTGGAAATTTCTATTTTTGGCCGAATTATTTTCCTATTGGAAAAAAGAGGGATGGGCTGACAGTGGGCCCGGTCCATGTGAACCAAGTCCACGGGCTCAGGAGGAGGCTGAGGTGGCGAGGTGGGGTTAACTGCGCGCACGTGGCGCTGACAGGGCAGGAGCGACCGAGGTGGTGTGCCCGGCCGACCGGTGGCAGCACCCGGGGACGGCGGCTCATCGGCGCTCCGGTGACCGGCGAAGGGTGGAGGAGGGAGAGGAGAGCACGACGACCTCGAGGAAGGGCGTGGGCATTACCGGGGATGACCGAAGACAGTCGGCGGTGAGGGTGATGCGGTGACGGCTCGGGTCTCACACGGCGGCGAGGCTCCGGTGGCGCTCTGGCCGGACGGAGCGGCGGAGGATGACCGGGGCGACGCGGCGGAGCTGGAGGTGTCGTCGGCCAGGCGAGGGGAGGCGCAAGCGGCCGGCAATTGCTCGCCGTAGCTCGAGGCGGCGGCGGAGGCGATGGCGCACGGCATCGGGGCGCTAGGGCGGCGGATAGGGGAAATTGGAGGCGACAGAAGGCGGTGCGGAATGAGGCGGATCCGGGGGCGGAGGGTGTTGGGCCGTTGGCAATTCGTCGCCGGAGATGGTGTGGCGTGCGGCGGTTACGGGCGAAACGTGGGGAGGTGGGCGCGGGGGAAGCGGGCGCACGAGGGGGAGTACGTGGGTGGCGCGGGTCTTGCGGAAGTGGGGGCGTGGCTGGAGAAGGAGGGGAAGTGGTCGTGAGATGCGGGGGTGGCGCAACGGCCGGTGGCGCGCGGGAGGAAGAAGAGGGCCGTGCGGGAGGGATGACAGGTGGGCCAGGGGCGCAGAGAGAGAGGCGGGAGTGGCCAGATTGCGACCACGTGGCGGGGGGCGGATCGGGTGGTCGGTGGGGGCACGAGGTGGACGGGCAAATTGGGCCAGCTGGCGGGGTACGGGCCATTTGGGCCACACACATGTCAAGAGGAGGGGGCCAGGCAGGATCACAGGCGCAATCTGGCCGTCCACGTGGCGGCCGGAGGGGGAGGTTTTAGTGATTTTGTTTTCTGATTTAATTTGTGATTTTTATAAAACTCCAAAAATTCAACTAATGCTCAGAAAAATATGAAAATACCTCCAAATATTCCAAGAAAATTCACAGAAGCTCTTGGAGACATTTTGGACTCAATAAAAATATTTCCAACTAATGTTGGTATTTAATTTTTCATACTTAAAATACTTTCTAAGTTCAAAAATAGATTTTAAACTCCTAAAAACTCAAAAACCCAAATAAAGTCCAATAACTCCAAATATTTAATTTGACATAAGGTTTTTACAGAAAATCAAAATATCACTTTATTTAATAATATTTTTAGGTTTTACTTAAAATACTTTTCAAATTAGGCTTTTTCAAAGACAAAAATCCAGGGCAAATCCAAAATTAACAATTTAGGCACAAAAAATACTTATTTTAATTTAAAATTTTAATCTAATTGATTTTATTTATTTATTTTTATTTTAATAAAAACCTGGGCTGTTACAATCTACCCCCCTTAAAAAGAATCTCGTCCCCGAGATTCGGGTTGGCTAGCAAGAATTGGGTTGGGATCTACTCTGCATGGCTTGAGCTGATATCTGATTCAGGCGTCCTTTGTTGAACTTCTTTGGTCCTCTATTCACTGCCTGCAAGTGGTTGGCAGTCGATGCTCCTGGGTACCCTTGTTTACCACCTGCTGCTTCTTAGGGCAATTACTGGCGTAGTGTCGCATCTCATGGCTGTTGAAGCAAGTGATTCCTGCTGCAGGGTTTGAATCCTTCAAGACCTTGTTGTCCTCAGAGTTGGGGGAGGAGTCCATGGGAACTAGCTCTCCGGTTGATGACAAAGGTTGGAATCTGTTGTTCTGCGGTGGAGCTCTTCTGGCCTTGGAGAAATTACCGGTGTTCATATGCTGACCATGCATCCATCTCTTCTCGTTCTCAATCTCCAGATGCTTGGACTCCTGGTGTATCGCCTTGCTGACAAGCTGGTGGAAATCAGCATAATCGCTGGAGAGAAGTTGAACTGATATGTCCAGGAACCTTTCCTGTTTGGCTTCATTGGTAGCGACGTCATTAGGTGCATAGCATGCCAACTGGTTGAACTTCTGCAAGTACTCGTTCACAGTGCGGCTTCCTTGGCGCAGCGCTCAAAATTCCCTTTTCTTCAGAGTGACGGTGCCAGTGGGAACATGAGCTTTGCGGAAGTTCCGCATAAACTCAGTCCAAGTGATAGCTTGAGCATTGGCATGGGCGGCAGTATATGTGTCCCACCATTCTGATGCTGGTCTGTGCAGCTGATGTGAAGCAAGCAAAACTCTTTCCTGATCGGTGCATTGAATAATGTCCAGCTTCTTTTCGATGGCTCTAAGCCAATCATCTGCGCCCATGGGTTCAGTGCTGCTAGAGAAGGTCGGGGGACACAAGCACATAAACTCCGATAGCCTTGACTAAGGAGCTTGAGCTGGCGCAAGCGGAGCTGGTGGTGCATTATTGTTGATGGTCTGTGTTAACAGCTGAATGAGTTGGATCTGGTTTGCCATCATCTGAGCCCAGTCAGGTTCATTTGCTCGAGGAGAGGTTGGAGCAGACTGACTTCCTTGTGCTCCATTGATGCTATCGTTGTCGTTGTTCCTCGTGTTCACCATCTGCTGGTTGCTTTTAAGAATTAGGAGAGAGGAGATTCAAGGCAAAGGAACGATAGGGGTATTTTGCGCAACCCAAAACAAAGTTTCAACTTTATTAAAACCTTTATTAACCTAATAAGTAATAGTTAGAGGTAACAACGTTTTATTACTAGCCTAACAAATCATCCTAAAGGGGTAAGGGTCGTCTCGGGGTCATCCTTCGTGGCTCTCGAGATACAACACGAGATCCCTCAATGCGGAGGTTGAAAAGGCGGCAGAGGCGAAGAACTGCTTTACAAGAGGCTTCTTGTCTGGCTCTCTCAAACGTGTATCCATTTCCCTTGAAGCGGAGACGCAGATTTCCTTGTCCGGTTTGCTTGGTGATGAGTAAAGTGGGGTGATGTCCCATCGTCCGGTCTCCATGGCGTTCTTCTTTATGCAGGAAGAAGGCTCAGCGTCGAAAACCCAAACGACGAAGTAGTCGATGAAGGCCTCTACTCCATCCATCAGTGGGTGCAACATCGAAAGTGTCCATCTACAATTGTTTTGAAAGGAGAGGGAAGTTAGAAACGTGCTTTTGAATGATAACATTAAGGGAGAGGAAGAGTTGAGGGGATGAGATAAAGCAAAGATTGAGGGGTAAGGATAAGCATACATATGTATATAGTTATATACATACATATTTATATTTTTTAAAATATTGTTTATTAAGAATAAGTCCTTAGGGTCTGTCTGTCCATTCTATTCTACCTACGGTCGCGTCTTAGTATCGTCATGGCTCTGATACCACCTTGTCGGAACCCGGAGTAACGACTCCTGAATCCTCTGTGTAAATCGCACTAGTCCAGGATCAGCTAGTGCACACGGTACAACAAAGATAAATACCAAGCACAATTGACCAATTATATTAAATAAAAGGGTACGGCCTTATGGCCAAGTCTTGCATCAACGCCCATTGGCAAAATAAATAAAGCAAAGAACTGCGGAAGCAAACTGATAAATATCGAAGCCCAGCCTGCCCATAGGCAAACAACAGTAAGACGCGGCCTATTCGTCCAGATCTTCACCGTAGTTGACGTCATCTTCCTCTATATGGATATTGCAAGGTGAGTACAAACTTGTACTCCGCAAATCACATGGAGAAATGCATCATAATGATAAAAGGCTTCAATGGAAGGCTTATAGGGTTAGTTTGCATAAAACAGCATTTAAAGAAATATAGTACATAGATTGAAAAGGTTGAATTTAATACAGTAAGTAAAAACAATACTTGAAATCGAAAATAATACCGTCAGTGCAGGCTCCGACCAAACACCAACCTATCCACGGGCATCCCACCCGGACCATCTTTTCCAAAAGATCACGTATGGATTCTACCGTCCACACATTTCCAAACACTCGTGGATTCCATCCGTCCACAAGTTTCCATCCACCCACAAGGTTTTCATTCACTCATGGATTCCATTCATCCATAAGGTTTTCGAAAATATTTTCGAAAAAAAAATCTAATCCATAAAAAACTTTTACTCAGCATGCCCATGACCATGGGCACGGCTATCCAGGATAGATTATACACTCTACGGAGGTTGTACAGCTTTACCCACAAGACACGATCATCCCATATTGCCACCGGTTTACACACTTCCTTAGGTGTGCGGCGAGGAGTCGTGACAAGGCCTTTACAATGCAAAGCCTTCAACCTGGTCGAGCCAACTCTAAGGTTTCACCCCAGTATGGAATCCACCAGACCGGGACCCCCCCTTGAGCTTGCGAGACTTCACATGGCTTAACCACGCTCGCCCAAGTGAGACTTCTCATGGCACCAACCACGCTCACTTTCAACCTACAACTTGACTCAAGTTGGGACTTCACAAATTATTCAGCCAGGGCTATCCCATACCAGCCATGTGGTAGTACGATAGGGCTTTGCAACAATAGCTCACAGACCGGTCCTTAATTGACTTAGGCTCAGCCACATAACCCTATGCACGACAGTCAACCCTGCAGCTCCGACCAACAGGGCATGCCTGCACCCACCAATCTGACCAATAGCCTAAGTCTAAACCAGTTTTGTATTTTGTTTTCAAATAGTTTTGTAATCCTCCTTGACTCACCAAAGTCAAGAGTAGCTTCGAAAAGCTTATCATTTTATGTGAAAAGTTCATCATTTTATGTGAAAAAGTATCCCAAAATAAATATTAGGACTAAGCAGGTCTAAGCATTTGATATAAGAATTCTCTAGTCATACTAATGTACCAACTAGAGTTTGATTCTGTGGTGACAAGGTATCGACGAATCCAATATCAATGGAGGAATTATCAAGTAGGCAATAACTAAACTTAAACTGAATTGAAATACGTTGAATAAAAATATGCATGTAGAATACTTTAAAACAACATAATTTTATTTTGAAAACTGGCATCAACATGATCAAGGAGTGTGACTTGCCTTGCTCTTCAACTTGGTTTGAATCTTCGTCGAAGAATTTTCCCGAGTCGTCGAAGTCTACACGTGAAAATAACCCACCGAATTCAAATAAATTCAAAATAAATTCAAATTGACTTCAAAATTTGAATTGAGGCCAGAAATGGGTAGAGGGGAATTTTTGATGAATTTAGAAATTTGAATGGGCTCAATCGGAGTTAGGACGAAGGAGAACGGGCTCCGGGAAATTTAAATTCAGAGAAAAAGATAAAGATTATTTTCTGAAATTATCTTTCTACTGAAAAAGGGATTTATGGCGTCAGCATTACGTCAGCCCTGGGAATTTCTATTTTTGGCCGAATTATTTTCTTATTGAAAAATAGAGGGAGGGGCTGACAGTGGGCCCGGTCCATGTGGACCAAGTCCACGGGCTCAGGAGGAGGCTGAGGTGGTGGGGTGGGGTTGACTGCACGCACGTGGTGCTGACAGGGCAGGAGCGGCCAAGGTGGCGTGCCACTGGGCTGCCACGCCAGCACGGACGATGACGTGGCCGGCCGGCCGGTGGCAGCACCCGGGGACGGTGGCTCACCGACGCTCTGGTGACCGGCGTCGATGGGCGAAGGGTGGAGGAGGGAGAGGAGAGCACAGCAATCTCGGGGAAGGGCGTGGGCGTTACCGGGGATAACCGGAGACGGCCGGCGGCGAGGCTTGGGTGGCGCTTGGGCCGGACGGAGGGGCAAAGGATGACCGGGGCGACGCGGCGGAGCTGGAGGTGTCATCGGCCGGGCGAGAGGAGGTGCAAGCGGCCGGCAATTGCTCGTCGTAGCTCGAGGCGGCGGCGGAGGCGATGGCGCACGGCGTCGGTGTGCTAGGGCGGCGGAGAGGGGAAATTGGAGGCGGCGGAAGGCGGTGCGGAATGAGGCGGATCCGGGGGCGGCATTTATAGGGGGCGGATGGCGATGGGCCGATGGCAATTCGTCGCCGGAGATGGTGCGGCGTGTGGCGGTTACGGGCGGAACGTGGGGAGGTGGGCGCGGGGGAAGTGGGCACACGAGGGGGAGTACGTGGGCGGCGCGAATCTTGCGGAAGTGGGGGTGTGGCCAGAGAAGGAGGGGAAGTGGCCGGGAGATGCGGGGGTGGCACAATGGCCGGCGGCGGCGGGAGGAAGATGGGGGCCGTGCGGGAGGGATGACAGGTGGGCCAGGGGGTGCATAGAGAGAGAGGCGGGAGTGGCTGAATTGCGACCACGTGGCGGGGGGCGGATCGGGTGGTCGGTGGGGGCGCGAGGCGGACGGGCAGATTGGGCCGGCTGGCGAGGTACGGTCCATCCGGGCCGCACACGTGTCAAGAGGAGGAGGGGGCTAGGCAGGATCATAGGCGCAATCTGGCCATCCACGTGGCGGCCGGAGGGGGAGGTTTTAGTGATTTTGTTTTCTGATTTAATTTGTGATTTTTAGAAAACTCCAGAAATTAAACTAATGCTCAGAAAAATATGAAAATACCTCTAAATATTCCAAGAAAATTCACAAAAGCTCCTGGAGACATTTTGGACTCAATAAAAATATTTCCAACTAATGTTGGTATTTAATTTTTCATACTTAAAATACTTTCTAATTTCAAAAATAGATTTTAAACTCCTAAAAACTCAGAAACCCAAATAAAATCCAAATAACTCCAGATATTTAATTTGACATAAGGTCTTTATAGAAATTCAAAATATCACTTTATTTAATAATATTTTTAGGTTTTACTTAAAATACTTTTCAAATCAGGCTTTTTCAAAGACAGAAATTCAGGGCAAATCCAAAATTAAAAATTTAGGCACAAAAATACTTATTTTAATTTAAAATTTTATTCTAATTGATTTTATTTATTTATTTTTATTTTAATAAAAACCTGGGCTGTTACAACAGGGTCCAAGTAAAATCTTGTGATAGTACAACGTCTATTCGGGGGAGCACACATAAGAGGGCGTAGGGGGTTTAGCCTACATTGTCCATTTAAAATAAGATCATCTTATCTTCATGAACATCTTCAACATTCCTAACCTTAAATTTTGGAGTAAGAGAAGGGGAACAAAATTTTCCTTTTGAAATCAATAGAAGGAAGAGGAAAGTTTTCGAAGGTAATTGTATTGATATCAGTGCTCACTCTCGTGTTATCATTTTTTTGCCAGGGTATTCTAATATCTTCCAATATTCAAATATCAATCAATAAACTAATTCACTCCCATATTATTTCTATACATAGGGCTTAGAATCCAATGGCCTTGATAATTTAACTTCCTCTTTTGCAAATTGTACTTATGTTGTCTTCCTTCATTACTTAGTCATGATATTATTGTTGTCTAAAACTCCAAACAGCGAGTGTGATTACATATTTTGATCCACTGATCATACACATTCTATTGTGTCACCCACCATTTCATTAATCCAGCCATGGTTATCTAATTCTCACATAAGTCTTTACTTCCACCGCAAATTTGTGAATCAAATCTCAATTCCATTATGAATGTATAATCCCAATCTCAGATCCACTATTTGTCAACTTATCAACTCCAAAATCAAATATCTTTATTTTAGATCCACTGATATCATTTATACCAAGGTTTCCTAATAATTCAACTATTTTCACCATTTACTCATATCCACAATCTGTTCATCAGGTAATCAATCTTACTCTTCATTGTCTACTTAAAATTAATTCATTATTATAAACATCCATCGAAAATAGTATTATGAATTAAACCCATAATCCAATAGTTATTATCACATCTCCGAATTCTCAAAATTTCAATTAATCCATCTAGTAATCGATCATATTCGATTATTCCACTATTATAAACATCTCCAAGGAATTATACAATTTATCAAGGTTGTAATCCATTAATTATTTTCACACTTCCTATTTCTCCAAGAATAGATTAATTCATCTATCTAGTCAATCTAATCCTTCAAGCATCACCATTTTATTCTTTCAAAACTCACACTATTGTTTTCTTCTTCGATCGATATGAATCCACCCATTCTTGTTTACTCACCACAAATAACTTTTAGAGTTTATCTATCCTCTCTACTTACGACTATATTATTCTTTTTCATTTTTTTTGCAAGAAAAAAGTATTTTTTTCTAACCATGGGTAATAAAACCAAACATGGAAAAATATGTTTTTACCAACATAAATTTTTCAGAAGTAACACCCCAAGTTAACCTTTAGGCTTTATTTTTGAAAACAAGGTGCTTTTTAGGGAGAAGTTTTCGAGAAATAACTTTGTTTTGGACTATTTGAGAGACTAAAGTGAATTTTGAAATAAATTCTAGTAAATAGTTAAACTTATGAAAATTTCTCAGAAGATCAGATTTTTTGAAATGAGTTTGGAAATGAATTTTGTAAACAATTTGGTAATCAGTCCTCCAAGGATTTTATATATATTTTATTTATTTATTTATTTATTTGAAAATGAGCTTCCAATTTAAGCTTTGTGATTTTAGCCCCAAGTAGATTTTCAAAGAACAAGAGGAGTACTGGATTTTTATCATTTTGAATTCAGGATAAGAGAGCATTAGAGGTAAAAATGGCTAGGGTAGCATATAGATGAGAGGGAATCATCTAAGAGGGATGAGAATAAGTAATACTACTTGTATCTTTGGAAATAGATTTTGAAGAAATATTCTAGTCATGAAACTAACGGCGAAACTAACAAAGGTCACGACCTATAGTCAATATGCTCTAATACCAGCCCTGTTAGACCCGGATTTTATAATCCAGAATCATCTGTGATTCCACCGCACTATTCCCTGGATCAGTAGATAGTGCTCATAGATACAGTACTGAACAACAAAATATAAATCATGCGGAAGCGTAAATATAATAGTAGACTTACTCATGGGCCGATCAGGCTGAAATCAATGAAATGCAGCAGCGGAAATGAAGCACATAGGTGGGACCCTCAGGACGTGCCCACAGGCAACCAACTGGGGTTCGCGATCTAGTCCTTGACATCTTCATCTTCTTCACCAGCATGTCCTAATGTATTGCTGAAGCATAGCGATCTGACTCCTGACTCTGGATTAATTGAGTGAGCGAGCGTGAGCACAAACCACCATGCTCCGCAAGCCAATACACAGGATGCATTTAGATAACATGCATGGCTTACCAAGGGAAGGCTCGGGTTATTTTATTTGGCATAAATTGCTTTTAAAATACAATACATATAAATTTCCTGAGACCTAGCAGTTTTAACAAAAACACATTTTATCAATGTATGAAAGAATACAATAATAATAGCAATCCAGATTCCATCCATCGTTACATGATTTCTGCACCATACGCTAACCTTTCAGCATTATAACCGCTTACCTTATCACTGGGGCGACACCCAGGGCAACACAAATCAGGGATTTTCACTACCCACCTCTTTTCCAATTCCACCTACAAAGTTTTTGAAATAAACCTATATCTGGTTAAATTCCCATGTCCGCCCTTGAATGTGGGCATGACTGTTCGAATAGTTTTTACTCTACAGAGTTTGTATACCTTACCCACAAGAGACGATCCGATCGTTGCTCCACATGATTCCTTAGTCATACGGATGAGCAGACCATCAAGTAACTCTTCAAAATACCTTGCCCCTTCCATCATCTCACCCATATGGGCTTCTCCCACTTGCGGCGGGTCCCATAAGTTGTGCGGGATGTTCTAAACCTTGCGACTAGCAGCTGGACTACCCACACTGACTAGCTCTCCATGGAAAACGTCACCCTCAATGAGTGTCCCATTTAAGTCGTTACACAGATAGCCACTTGCACTAGCTCTCTCCCCCACCGATGAGATGAATTTCAGGGTCTAGTAAATCTACTAAGCCAAGTTATAATTTACAGACTTGTGGTTGTACTTGTCTTACACAGGAGGTCATGACAAGATTCAGTCTTTAGGGTTATCTAGGCAGTTCTAACACTAACCACACTCTCGTGCACCGCTAGACCAGCCCCCGTACCATCCGCCCTAATATTTAAGCAAGTTGGGGATTTTTGGGAGCATAAAATAATCATATAAAAATATTCCAGTCATTTCCACCCATGACTTCCCAAATCAATTTCGCATGATTAAAAGTGATGTTTGGCGCATTTTGGCGCCCCGAGTATCTAAGCAGCGCTAAGCATGGCATATAATTATGGACATATCTTTGAGAGGCTACCATTATAATTTTGCTAGGGTGACAAGGCTCAGATATTCAAATATTTCAAAAGAAGTGTAATACTAACAAGTTAAATAATGGGCATATAACTAGAATCTTAAAACACATATATTTTGCACATGAAATAACAACATGCAATTTGATAATTTAAGACGGAAATAATTTCAGAAAATGTATATTCAACATGATCAAAGTATTGACTCACCTTGCGTGGTTTACCGTGGTCTTAAGCTCACTCAAAGCTTTCTCATTTGAGGGTCCTGAGCTTCTGGTCTTCACCTTCACCTGGATCTTGGTCTCGCTTCATCCATTGATGCTTCAGGACTCCAATTCTAATTACGCACTAAACAACTGAATCCAAATAAATGCAAATAACTTAAAAGGTCCAAATAAATCTGAATAAACTCAATTTAGCTTTATTATGAGTTAATGCATGATTTGAGGTAGGATTGATTGGGTGCGAATCGTTGACGAAGTTAAAGGGGCTGGAGCGAAGTGATAAATGGCTAAGGGAAATCCATCGAGATGGATGCCAAAGAAGGTTTATGGTGAAAGAATATTCACGGGAATATTCTGCTTCGGATTTGGGAATGGCTAGGGATAGTCGATGGTAGAATACTACAATTTGATTCCTTTATTTAATACTTCTTTATTATTTTTATATTTATTAAGGAAATTCCATGAGTCAGGTTAGACCTATTAACAGGTGTAAGAGTTGTCTAGAGGTGTTGAGTATTATGTATCGAGTGTTATCTTTTAAGAATTTGGTTATGAGTTTCGCTCGTGGTGTACATCAATTTAACCTATAGAATTAATTTCAGAGTTTGTGTTTGTGGCATTTCACATTGTGATATTTTATGTGAGTTTTAACTATCAATTAATCAATTTATTACTTAAATGATTAACACCCCAATTTATTATCACATGGGACTATTTATTTAGTCACTATTATTTAAATGGTTAACACTAGCTGATTTCTATTTTTCGTTGACTCGTGACCATTGAGCTATTCTAGGGATTAAATACAACTCAAATAAAATACCACTCCTAGCTATGCCTGGTATCAATGGACTTCAAATTATATATTAGCGAGATTATTTTAATTACTGTTGACCCATGGGTTTTGGTGGTAATCGATTATATTTTAATAGATGTGCCTGGATTGTTTAAGTTTTATTTGAACAAGGGGTGCTTATGATTTTTGGGCCATAGCAATAACCTAATTATTTTTACATGGCTTAAATTGACACACTTCACCCTTTATATAATGATTAACACGCTACCCCTTTGTTGCCCTACAAATAGTTCAAGATTAAATTTCTTATATTCTCATTTTGCTTAAACATTTAACCTAAACCCCTAAGTTGATTTCTATCTTGATTCTAACTGAATCATCGTTTAATCATTAGTAATCTGTGTACTGCTAATGGAACATCTATGGCATTCTTTTCAAATTAATATCCCTAATTAATTTGTCATCACTTTACAAAGGGTTCATTCCTGGCTTTTTGGAAATATCTAGAGAAAATACATTTTTCTAACATCTTTAACTTAAAACCTCACGTTTGAGCTAGTCACCATGGGAATCTTGGTTATACCATTTACTCTTGCTATACACTCTTATTCTGGGCCCACATGTCATTGGGAGAGAGAAGCATACAGGAAACAACACAAGAACACAACACAACACAAGAAGCAAAGAGTGTCTGGCCGAATGAGGAGAAAGCAAGGGAGCAGGGTGGCGCTCGGTGGGTGGCCTCGCCGGCGGCGGGTGGCGGCTGGGAAAGGGGCAGAGAGTGGCAAAATGGAAAGATAGGGAGGAGGGGAAGCTAGTGCAGGTGGCAGCATGGGCCGGGACAGTGCCAGGAGGGGTCGGCGGTGCTGGGAGCGATCGGCGCAGGGAGCTGCGAGGGTGGCGGCGGACGCAGGGGAGGAGGAAGAAAATGGGGCAAGCATGAGCAGGAGATGGGTAGATGGATGCTTACCATGCTATCCACATTGGGGAAGATGCGCTAGAGGGGTCTGGCGATGGTGGCCTATGACAGTGCGGGCATGCTCATGGCGCCGGTGGCCAAGGGCGAGGGAGAGGGTTGAGCGGTGATTGCGGAAGATATGGGATGATGTTGTTATGCTTCAATACCAAGGAATCGAGCGGAGACTCGCTGAGGTGGGAGTGGCATCGAGGTGATGGTGGTGGCCATATCTGGGGAAACGGCCGGTGTGGCAGGCTCTAGTGGAGTGACCACCAAATTGTTTGGGGGAATACAGAAGTCGAGAGGGGAAGCACACCGTGATGCGCTAGCTCAGGGATGAAACCCGTTAGAACGGCCGGAGTGGCGAAGAGAGGGCAGCGGCTAGAGCACAGCTTTGGGGAAGAAAAGAGGGAAGGAGAGGGGAAATGGTCTAGAGGAAGCCGCATATTAGGGCTACTTATAGACACAAGGGGAAGCCCTGTGCGGATGCTGTAGTCGGTGACCTAGGAGTAGGGCTCGGCACAGTTGACGGCATGGCGCCAGTGAAGGGCACGCAGGGCCGTGCAGCTTGACATGCGGTGAGGTGATGGCGATGGCGAGGGGAAGATCGAAGTACAGTGCCAAGAGAAAGGAAGAGAGAGGGAGAAGAAAAGAGGGAGGAGGAAGACGACAGGGGAGGGAGGAAGGGCTGGCGCGGGAGTTTAGGTGGGGACATGATGGAGGCGATGGGTGAGCACACGTTGTGATGCCAACAGGATGCTGTAGGGGCGTGTGCATGTGAGCCAATGTTGATATGCGACAGCGCACTGTGGCTGACGGCAGTAGTAGGAGACCAGAGGAAAATGGCGAGGGGGCGGCGATGTGAAGGCAAAATGATGGAAGCAGGTGGCGCAGCCACATGCGGTGCGTGGGCGGCGTGGCCATGTTAGGCGGCAGGATAGCCATGGAATGACCATGAGCGCTGCGCATGATGGTCTGGGCGCGGGTGCACGGCTGGGTCAGAGTGAAGAGAGCAGAGAGGAGGGAGGACACGAAGGAAGATAGGGGAGACCAGCTGCGACAGAAGAAGAAGCCAAAGGGGAGGAGGAGAGAGAGGAAAAAATAGGACGCCGGGCCAACTGGCAGGGAGAGAAAAAGAGAGAGAGAGAGAGAAGAGAGGAAAAAGAAAGGCTTAAGCAAATTTGGAATTTGGATTTTTAGTTTATATTTTAATTTACATTAGGATTTACTAATTTTGAGTTTTACATGATATTCAAAATTTTGAATTATCTATTCAATTATTTAGATGTGTGTTTTTAATATTCCTTTAGCCATTGCTTTTCTTTACCTAGTTAAATTGAATTTCAAACTTTTATTTCTGTTATCTAATAATTGAATTTTAGTTTGTGTGTAGATCCTCGGATTGTCCATTTCTATTATTAACACAATTATTGTTTTTACTTGGATATTATTTATCAATATATTGATTTGCATACCACAAAACTAAAAAGATTTCAGATAAATATTCAGAAGAAATTCGAATGCTAGCAAAATGCAAGAAATTTTTTTAAGAATTCCATATTTTCGAACAGCTAAATTTTGGGATGTTACACGTAGGTATGCGACTAAGTAATCATAACAAGGCTATTACTATGCATCTTCCCTATGTGGTTACGCCCACTAAGGTCTTTCTTTTATAGGATATGACCATCCCTCGAGAAGATTCCCTCTTGAGCCATCACGGTAGAGGTGGGGATGAGACCATCTTCCCTTTGCACGTGTGCACACCTTCACATAACCACGCTAGGTCAATGCAAATTTGTTAGCCCTACCTACACTTTGCCAGCTTGTGGTTGTACTATTTTACACTAGAAGATCATCACAAGATTTAGTCCTTAGAGCTATCTGGGTGGTTCTACCACACTCCACACACTCTCGTGTATCCACTACACCACACCCCCAAACCATCCACCTAGATAGTTAAGCAATTTGAGGTTCTTGGCAATATAAAATATTCATATTACAATATACTAGCCAACTTCCATCAATGATTGCTCAAACCAAGTTTTCATGCTGACATAGTGCCAGGGGCCAGGTGAGAGACCATGTGGTTGTGACCCCATGTGTATGATGAATAATTGACAAAGATTTAGGAAAGTTGAGTTTGGTTTGTGTGGTTCGGTCCATGACGTTGCGTGGTGCAATCGGGCTCGGTCGGACTTGGTCAAACCTGGTCAAGGTGATTAGGATGCATATTCTGTTGATTCAACAGGTTTGGGCTTTTACTTGCTTAAAATTACTCTTAATGCTTTTGTTGATTACATGCTATCGAACGGTGCTATGTGATGTGTTTCTCGTCTGTGATGGCTGCAGGACGTCGAGGCAGAGTCGTGGCGAGACACGAGGTGACTGGACTAGACACAGGCGGTGTCGAGGTCAGAACGGTCGGATGTGTCGAAGACGACGGAGACTCGAGGTGGTTGCGAGGCTTGGACGACAAGGAACGCGGAAGCTTCCCGGAAGGTGCAGGAGGGGCGAATTGGTCATTTCACGAGGCTGTACAAGCGGAAGCGGGTTCCGTTCGGGTTTTAGCGGGCGTAACAGGTTGGAGACCCGTTAGGCAAAGGCTATAAATAGGAGAGGTGTGTGCAAGTGCATGCATATCTTGTGAGTGGGAGTGCATGGTTTTAGGATTTGCTTTAGTCAAAATGTTCTTTGGAGAGGTTGTTTTGCTTTAGGGCTTTAGTGGTTGGGAGAGGCAAAGTGTTGTTGGAGTGTGTCTCCTCTCTGTGTGTTCTCCCGTGCTCCTCTCCAAGCATGTAGAGTTCTTGGTGTTCTTGAGGCTTAAGGAGAGGGAGAGGATGAGTTGATGCCCATGTAATCTTTACCTTGAATGTACATGCGTATGGGGACGTCTCTTTGATCCTCAATATCAATCTGAGATGGCTTTATTTAAGTTTGATTGAGTTCTTGTGCTCCCTTAGTTGTTTCTGTTATTCGTTCTTCTTTTTGCTTGATTTCTCAGTTTCTTGCTTTTGAGTTGGTTCTTGCTGAGAAAGCCCAAAATGGGTTGCTCTATGTTGGGATGATGCCTCAAGATCATTTAATCGATTTTGCCCAAGAGCAAATTGAACGAATCAAAGCCACTCCATTTTCTGCTCCTCCGTTCTTCTTTTTCATTTCTAGGGTTTGAGGTAGTTCTTGATTTCCTTCATGAGGTGCCATGAAACTTGGCAAGTTAAGTCCTGAGGCTATTAAGTAGCTATCCTCAAAATTTCGTGGTCAAAGATTCAGAGATTAAATGGGAATTTCGGGCTCTGCTGTTCAAAGTCTGGAAACTCTGCATTCTTGTTGTTTGATTTTCGGGCTCTGCTGTTCTCTGAAATCCATGGCCGGTCAGACCGGTTATAAACCGACGGTTTGACCGGTGGAAAAGAGTTGGTCAGACCGGGACAGTGCCGGTGGTCTTACATACCCCGACTCGGACAACGCTCGTTAGATGCTCGTGGCGCTTGATTTGCGTGTTTGAGAGATGAAGGTGACTACCATCAAGGACACCACCGATCTCTCGACTTTGACTCTTGACGCGTTGTACTCACGCCTCAAGACTCACAAGATTGACATAGCCTCTCGTAGGTCGAAGTCGCAGTCGATGGCGTTAGTCACCGATCCCACTTCAGCTCCTGGTCTTTCTGATTCGCTTTGTGGATTCTCGCTTGCTGCTCTCTATGACGTAACTGATGATCAGTTAGAGCAGCTTACAGATGACCAGTTAGCTCTCCTAGCGAGAAAATTTTCCCATGCTTACAAGAAGAGGGATGGAAAGAGAGGAGGGCCCGTGATCTGCTTCGAGTATGGTGGCCCCAACCACATTTGAGCGAACTGCCCCAAGCTGGGGAAGGGCAAGGGCAACTACGGTGGCATGAGCAAGAACGACTACATCGACAAGAACTGCAACAAGAAGCCCTCAGCTCACGCCCAAGGCAAGAAGAAGTTCCGCGACCTTGGCAAAGCCAAGAGGCTCTTCCATCGCGTCGTCACCACCTTCGACGGCCTAAATCTCAGCGAGGTGGAGGGGTGGAGCGACAATGATGGGAAGGACAAGCAAGACCCCAAGGACGGCGATGACTTCTCCGGCATGTGCTTTATGGCCCTTGAGGGTGAAGTGAGCGACATCGAGCTGTACTCCTACTCCGATGAGGTATACCCTTCCTACGACCAGCTTAATGATGTTTTTCTTAAGCTAGGTAAAATCCATGCTAGATCTAGAGCTAGGGTTAGCGAGTTGGAGAAGGAAGTAGAGAGCTTGTCACGGGAGCTTACTTCACTTAGATCTGCTTCCTTCCGTGATGATTGTGATGTTTGTACTGCTCTGTTTGGTGACATGGAGAAATTAAGGACCTCTCATGATAGTTTGTCTTCTGAGCTTGACATGCTTAAGGTGGAGAATGTTAGTCTTTTGGCTGAACTAGAAATGACTAGGGTTGCATCCCTTTCATCTGTTGTTGAGACTACATCTTGCACCTCATGTGAGGATAAGGATAATGCGTTTAGAGGTCTTTATACCATGTTGCTTGATCTGCCCGAGACTTGTGAAAGTTGTAATAATTTGAAGATGAACCTAAAACGGGTAGATCATAAAATTGCTGAGCTACAAGCTTCATTACTTGAGCCGATTGTGTCTTGCACCAACATCCAAAGTTAACACTTGAGCTTGAGTCTGTTTCTAAGCAATTCCAAGAGATGGTTGATCATAACAACAAGTTGGCTTAGTATGCTTCTAAGGACCCTGTTAGCTCACCTTGCAAAAATTGTGATAAACTAAAATCTGACTTGATTGCCTTGGAGGAAAAATGTGTGAAGTTAACTAAGGATTTACTAGAGAAGCCACAATCTTGTTGTAATGTGATTGCTGATGTGGGGGAGAAGCCCAAGGGTAAGGAAGAGACGCCTAGCAACGTGAACCAATTGTCTAGCAGTAGGACTGTTCCTTCTTCCCCCTGCTCTTCTTGCACCTCTCTCTTTCGGGAGTGTTAGTATCTTATGAACACTCTCAAGAGATTTGTAGGAGGCAAGAAGAAGCTGAATCTTATTCTAGACCAATCCAAGATTTGCAAATTTAATCAAGGTTTAGGATACGATTTCTATGAGGACATGAGGAAGCGTCCACCTGCCGTGCTCAGACCCATAGCACCAGGTGTGATCGAGGTTGAGCCCAGTCCTAAGAGAGTCCAATTCAAGTCAGCGGGCTTTGTCCAAGGGATTTCTGACAGCAAGGTGAGTCCACCTGCTGCTTCGGCCTCTCAGAAGGCGAAGCCTCACCATGTTACTTCTACCTCTCAGAAGGTGAAGTACCACTGCACCTTCTGTCAGAAGGATGGACACTCGATCGAGCGATGCTTCAGGTGCGCCAAGATCGTGCATAGAGACCATGTTGCAGCTCTTAAGTGTATTCAGGGTCAGCCCCAGACCTTGAGTGCATCTAGGACCAACACGAGGTCTAGGTTTGCTTCAGGTGTTTCTGATGGGTTTGGGTAGCATCGAGGACTTGGTTTTTCCGAGTTTTCTGGTTTTCGTCCTCATGCTCCCTTTGGTCGTGACTTTCGCCGTTCTGAGGGTAGTTCTCGTTTCCCCCGTCGAGATGGCTACCCGCGGCGAGATCAACGTGTTGCCAGTGTTTCGACTCGCTCTTCCGTAGCAGTCGGACCCAGCAACAACTTCAGGTCTACTCACAGACCTTCTGCTTCTTTGAGCGACAGAGAGCATAGGGTAGTTAGAGGTCAATCGTGTTTGACTACTTCTGCTGCTCGACGTGTAACACCCCAGGACCCACATTACCCTAGGATGCTACTAAAACCACTCCACAACTAGCCAATTTACAAAATAAAATAAACTGGCAGTAATTAAACAAGATAATACAAGCGGAAGCATAAACAACTAAGGGAAAACAGAATAGAGATGACAATTCAATATTCATAATCAACTCCAAAATAATAACCAAAGGAAACAATTCCAAATTTAACATTTATTAAGGTGAAACAATCATCGATAAGATAGCTAAGCAAAAGACTAGAATCCTTTCAACTTTATTTCAGCATTAAAATATAATTCAGGTGAATCAGTGTGGTGCCGCTCTACCCTTCCCATGCATGCTCAAAGTCCACCTGTAGGGAGGGGGAAGCAAGGGTGAGATAAAAATCTTAGCAAGCAAACAGTTTAACAGGCTATTCAAACTACAAACAATTATACATCATCATTTATAATTCCATACAACCACAATCACAATTCATGTCCACAATTATTAAACCACCACAAACTTCCATGAATCATACCTCTTCAATTTTAGATTTAAATGGCATATGAATGCAGTCATTTTATCCACAAATAAATGCAAATGAATGCTTCATGCTATGCTCCACATCACTCTTTTCCAGCGGGATTAGAGGTGCATCGTATTCGGCAATATACGAGGCTCCCAAGCGAATAAGAGGTGCATCGTATTCGGCAATATACGATCTGCGTATCGGGACCGGTCGCGGCTAGGTGCGGCGACATCCACATATGCATATGACATGATATGACATGAATGATATGATAATCATAAAGCATATTAATCCATCCTCAAGGAGCATTACCATGCTCATAACATATCCACATCCACCACATGTTATTTTCATGTTCTACATTATAGCATTAAGCAAGAATTCCACATGTCTACTAGTAGATTATCAACTAATCAATGGATCAATAATTGCTACCATCTCCACAATTAAATTATCATGCAATCATGGCATAATGTATCAAATTACGATAATAATGTAAACTGCAAGTAGAAGGAATAACAAGTTAAACGGTAGCAACCACCGCTACGTTTACTTGCCTCAACCAACGAAGCGAAGCAAAATCAAGAGCGCTCAGGGGCAAGACTACCTGTACAAAAGGCATCTCTCAGCACAAAGCTACAGCATACAAACACGACTAAAATAATTAAAGACGTCGCTAGAAACCCGAACCCGCACAAACTCCTCTCCGCTCAACAATTCAGCAAACTACCCTCTGCAGCAGTGCTGCTTAACATTTTCGTAACTTTAAAAATATTGATCCAATTACAGCAAATGATACCTCGTTGGATTCATCACTTATAAGTATACATTTTTCATGTAGAACACCTGTTTTTATTTTGAACACAGCTAGGTATAATTTAATGCCCAAAACAGAGGAAGATCTCTGTTCTGGCAGACTGGACAACAGCATTCAAATGCGTCCCAGCACAGTACAGGGGTCTAAAAATTCTGAATTTTCTAAAGAAGCTAAATTACCAGATTCTCTACAACTTTCTCAATTATGGCCATGACCATAAAAATCATTTACTACCTCAAAACCATAGATTAATATTAGTCTGTCCCAATCTGCTCGCTTGATGAACAGCGGTAATACCGACCCTGTAACTCCTAGATCCCACGGCCAAACATTTCCGAAAACAAAACAGGAGATGCGTCTGGAAGTCCTCTACAACTTTCCTTTTGGGAGGGTCCGCAAGAAAAATCATTTACTAGGTCTAAACTGCGTGACTAGACGCGCTACGCAAATCAATCTACAGGCAGATAGCAGGTAATCTCTAATCGGGCAATTAATCTTTAATCTCCCTTCAAAATCCGTGCCAAGAACCCTAATTAGTTCAAGAAACAGAGGGTTTGGGATGGAGGAAAAATTACCTAGATGAGGAGTCACCCCCTCTTTTCCTCCTCCTCTTCTTCGCCTTCCTTCTCCTTCCTTCTCCTTCCAATGGCAGCAGCAGGGGGCGCAGATCTTGCTGGGGAGGGGCGGCCAAAGAGGTGGAGAAAGGGGAGGAGGGGTGGCGGCTAGGTGTGGGGAAAAGGGGGAGGGGCTCTAGGGTTAGGGGTGCGGCCTTGGGGGGTGCAGCCACCCCCTTGGGCCTTGGCCCAGGGCGGTCGGCCCACTCCCCAGGCAGCCCACTCTGGGTTTTTAATTAAAATTTTAATTTATTTTATTCATTTTATACTGCTCTCCAATTTTTATTTTTCCCTTCCCGCGATTTACCGAAAAACCGGCGACTCCGCGATTGTTTTAAAAACTTACACCGTAACGACGTTCAGGACATTACAGGACATGTTACTCAGTATTGGGTGCCAAAATCACTCTTGATTTATCCCAGTACTGAGCCTTTACTCTCTGTTTGACTCAGGTTTGCCAGGCTGGGAAGGAAAGGTTTGGCTCGTGACTCCGGTTGTTCTCGTCATATGACCGGAGACTCACGTTGGTTCTCTTCCCTAGACCGCGCTCCAGGTGATGAGACGATCACCTTCGGAGACGCTTCGTCTAAGCGCGTCATCGCCAAAGGTACAGTCCGTGTTAATGAATCTTTTATTTTGAAGGATGTTGCCTTGGTTAGTAAGCTGCAGTATAATTTGCTTTCTGTTTCTCAGCTTACCGATGACGGTTTTGAGGTGAGCTTTAAGAAAAACGCTTGTAAAATTCTTGATTCTTCAGGTAGTCTGGTTTGCGGGATTTCTCGTTATGGGAGGATCTTTCGTGCTAATTTTTCTGAGTCTTCTGGTGATCCTCTCCGGTGCTTAGTTGCTTCTGAGTCCCGTGACCGTACTTTCTGGCATAGGAGACTTGGTCATGTTGGATTTGACCATTTGACCCGAGTTAGTGGCCACGATCTCATTCGTGGTCTGCCGAAACTCAAGATGGTCAAAGATCATATTTGCGCTCCATGCCGGCACGGCAAGATGGTTGTCGTTTCTCACCCTCCGATCACAGTGACTATGACCGATGCACTGGGACAGCTGCTCCATATGGACACAGTTGGACCAGCTCGAGTGCAGTCAGCAGGAGGAAAGTGGTATGTTTTTGTCGTGGTCGATGACTTCTCGAGGTACTCTTGGGTGTTTTTCTTAGCCTCGAAGAATGAGACGTTTATGCATTTCCAAGGTCTTTTTAGTAGGCTTTCTGTTGAGCTCCCGGGTGCCTTACGAGCAATCCGCAGTGACAATGGCACGGAGTTCATGAATTCCTACTTTGAGAGGTTTTGTGATGAGACAGGTGTAGAGCACCAGTTCTCTTCTCCGCACGTTCCACAGCAGAATGGCGTTGTGGAGAGGAAGAACCATACCTTGGTCGAGATGGCTAGGACGATGCTTGATGAGTATTCTACACCTAGAAAGTTTTGGGCTGAGGCTATTGCGATCGCGTGCCATGTTTCAAATAGAGTTTTCCCAAGAGCAAATTGAACGAATCAAAGCCACTTCATTTTTTTGCTCCTCTGTTCTTCTTTTTCATTTCTAGGGTTTGAGGTAGTTCTTGATTTCCTTCATGAGGTGGCATGAAACTTGGCAAGTTATGTCCTAAGGCTATTAAGTAGCTATCCTCAAAATTTCATGGTCAAAGGTTCAGAGATTAAATGGGAATTTGAGTTTTTGTCGCTACTCTCTGTAGTTTTCAGATTTTGCCCCAAATCTGAAAATCTTGGTCACGAGCTAGATTTCTTTGGTCTTCTAGGTTCCTCTGACTATTGTGGTCTTTTTCGTACTGTTCTGGGCCAAAAGGATCATGGAGAAACCCCAAATTGCACTGGTGTTCAAAGTCTGGAAACTCTGCATTCTTGTTGTTTGATTTTCGGGCTCTGCTGTTCTCTGAAATCCATGGCCGGTCAGACCGGTTATAAACCGGCGGTTTGACCGGTGGAAAAGAGGTGCTCAGACCGGGACAATGCCGGCGGTCAGACCGGTGCTCCTAAGGCGGTCAGACCGGCTTCATGCTGCTCAGGCTGATGTCTGTGGGGTTTTGAGTATTCAGTTCTTCTGTGCTTCTAGTTATTTGCCTCCTTTTCTTCTCTGGCTGCTAGAGTTTTCAGTAGGCTTAATCTCTTTCTTCATAGCACTTGTTGCTATCAGTGGAGATCTTTTTAATTGGATTTTGATTTTTGTGGGGGACGAATTTGTAGGGAGTGACATTCACCCCCCCCCCCTGTCGCCATTTCGGTCCAACACTTAATGCCCTCGAGTTCTAAGCAGTACTAAGCATGGCACATAATTATAGACTTATTTTTGAAAGGTTACCACTATAATTTTCCTAGGGTGACAAGGCTCAAATGCTCAAATGTTCCAAAAGAGTGTAATACTAACAAGTTAAATAATGGGCATGTAACCAGAATCTTAAAACAATCATAGATTTGCCTATGAAATAATAGCATGCAATTTGATAATTTAAAACAAAAATAATTTATAGAAAATGTAGGTTCAGCATGATCAAAGTATTGACTTGGCTCGCGCGGGTTACCGCGGTTTTGAGCTCACTTAAAGCTTTCTTATTAGATGGTCTTGTAACACCCCAGCCAAACCATGACCTGGAATGCTACCATAACAAGGATAAACCAAATACGTCTCACAAAACTTCGCCACAACCTCCCTCGTATGGTTATCCATGTCAGTGGTTTCAACAAGCAGATTCAATAAAAATAGACAACCAACATGCAATATGATCATTACTAATCAAAATTGACAATATGTTCTAGGACATCCATAGGTCTAGCTTCTAGATGAAGAATAGGAGCATCATAAAAAAATCTAGATATTTATTACAGTTTAATTCTAGCAAGCAATGATCATAAAGGTACTTAAAGTAATTCATTCATCTACTATTTCATTTTTTTTCCTTTCTTCCCATTATGGGTAGATCGTGCAAAGTGCAACAAGACTAATCCTTCTTTTCCCCCATGCGTGCCGACCTCATAAGGGTACCTAGAACACAACAACAAGGGTGAGTCCAACGACTCAGCAAATATAATAAATGGTACCATAGCATACATGTACACCGTTCCATAAGAACATCCATCAATTACTTATAAACACATGCTATGCAGTATACCGTTCCATAAGAACATCCATCAGTTACTTATAAACACATGCTATGCAATATGCTCAACAAGATCTTTCTCTTTTCTCTTTCTCTTTTGCATTTTACTGGTAATGCAAAATATGCATCCGTCGATGCACACCCATGCCTGTACCATCTGGTATAGGAACCAATTGCCCATACTCCGCAAGTATGGGGACCTAAGCCCATGCTCTTCAAGCATGGGGACCTTTAGCCCGTCATCAACATGATGGGGACCTCAGCAATTGCTTGGTCATTACATGACCAAGACTTCAATAAGCCAACGTGATGCATATGCATGAAAGTCTCAGTTTAATAAAAAAAACGTGCATCCACAACACTTTGTACAAGGAAAACCTTTTCATACCACCATGTTTACACTCATGAACTTCAAAACTTTCAAACAACCATGAACATTACCAAAAACATCTTCATCACAAATATGAACACACAATTGCTCACAATATAACTCAAACATTGACATTCCATAACAACTATTATATCCTTCATTATACTTGCCTTAACTGCGAGAGGACAAGAGACGTGCAGAAGGTGCTGCCCCCCGGGATCAGTCCACCACTTGAATAATAATTATAACACATGCTAAGATAACAGTAGAGGACCAAAACTATATAAAAAACAATCATGAACTCGCAAAAACGTCCAACTCGATTTCAACCCCAAATCCTAAAGGTCTATATGTCCCCTCTGTGAACAGTCAACTTCAAAAATCCATATCTATTGGTACAAGAGTCCGAATAAGGTATTCTTAGACTTTCTGGAAATATAATTAAATTCTCCATCTAAACCTAGTTGGTGAACCTCCTTGAATCGGCCAAATTATACCCGCACAAGCCCGTTTTCTAAAACATCAATTTCATGTCGGGTTCTCTGGATAGAATACTAAAAATACCATAACTTTCAGTACGAGTGTCCGAATAACTAGTTCTTGAGCTTTCTGGAAATCTGAGACAATGATCTACAACTTTTATTATACTGAGATTCTCAAATTATCCCTTCTTCTAATCGCCTAACACCATTTACCAAAACCTGACAGAAAACCCACCAATCTGCAGAACAGTCCCACTAATAAAATCATAACTTCTGCTACAGAGGTCCAACGACGTGTTCTTGTACTTCACACAAAGATGGCGACATCCTCTACATTATCTAGGAGACATCCAAAACTGAATCCCCACGAAACTACCCCAAAACGACCATCTAACGCAATCTGTCCTGGGTAGACCACAATACCAACATTGCTACAACAATTAAATATGCATCTAACTGGGGGAAATAGGGATTACTCTTGACGAACCGCTGAAGAACATGATGAACACCACGCGATCTCTCTCTCTCCCTTCCTTTTCCCTTTTCAGGTCAAAAACACCTCCCAGCGATCGATCTCCTTCCTCCGCTTGACCGGCAGCAAAGGGGATCTTCTTCACCAACGGCAGGGGCTTCAATGGAGGATGGGGTGCTGCTGGACATGGTGGAGGCGCATGGGAGGCAGGGGAGGTGGCGGCCATAAGGAGAAAGAGGAGGGGGAGTAGGGGTGGCGGCTAGGGTTTGGGGGGAGGGGCGCTTCCCCCCTTTTGGCCGGCCACCACTTGGGCCAAGGCCCAGGCCCAGGTTGCTGGGACTTTTTAGAAATCCCCCCTCTAAAAATTCCTGTTTAACTTTTTTCTATATGGTCCTTACCTCCAATTAATCGATTATCTCTCAAATCACTTTTGTGGTATTACAGGTCTTAAGCTCCTGCTCTTCATCTGGACCTTGGTCTCGCTTGATCCATTGATTCTTCAGGACTCCAATTTCAAATTGCACGCTAAACAACTGAATCCAAATAAATGCAAATAACTCAAAAGGCCCAATTAAATCCAAATGAATTCAATTTAATTTTATTGTGATTACATGAGTAATCTGAGACAAAGTTTATTAGGTGCGGGGTATTTCTTGAGTCAAATCAGGTTGGAGTGTAGTGAGGAATGATGGACAGAAATGTGCCAAGACGGATGTCAAGGAAGGTTCATGACAAGAGAAATATTCACAAGAATATTTTGCTTCAGATTCAAAGATGGCTAGGCATAGCTGATGGTAGAATACCATAACTCGATTTTTTTAATTTAATAATTTATTTTTATTATTCTATATTTGTTAAGGAAGTTCCATGAATTAGGTCAGACTTAGGGACAGATGGATGAGCTTAGCTAGGATACTATGTATTAGTTGTTGAATTTTAATATTTAGGAATTAGGGCATGAGTTCTACATGCAATGTGTATGATTAGTTTATTAAGTTATTCTTGGAGTTCATATTTCTGGAAATCCGAGATGCGGTATTTTATGAGGTTACAATTACCAATTAATTCATGATTAATTAAATGATTAACTCCACAATATATTATTGCAAGGGATTATTTATTTACTCATTGTTATATTAAATAGTTAACTTTAGCAGATTTCTATTTACTACTGTTCTGCAGCCATCGAACCAATCTAGGAATTAAATATATCTTGGATAAAATGCAACTCTTTGCTATGTGTGGGGCATTACTAGACTCCAAATTACCATCTATTGGTAGGTTAGCTGATTATCCTCATTAGGGTCTAATTAATTGATCTAGTATCACATTGTTCATTAAAGTTTAGATTAGCAAGATTATTTTTAGCTACCGATGACTCATGGGTCGTTATATTTTTATTGGTGCATGAAATTATGTTTTTAACATGATCTATAATTTGCGATGCTCTTGGGGTTCCAAAATAGTGTAATACTTTTAATGTTTTGATTAATTCATGTACCCCAATTGGTTGTTATTCACCCTAGGCACCCTTGATCTTCATTTACATTCACATCTAGTTACATTTCATCATTGCCTTTAACTTTAAGCATGTATTTAAACTTGAGTGGTACATACAAATTGACCAAGTATCTAAACTTTAACTTTAATAGTATCTCTAACTAGGGTTTGGATAATATCTTGAACACTTATACAGGGTCGCATACTAATGTTGTCTTTAATTAGAATCTGAGTCTGAAATGAACATTAATGGTTTATGAGTTATTTTTTAGATTTATTTTATTATACGCCATGAAATATTGAATTTAATTTTTAGTATTCTTAGTTGAATACTAGTGAACCATTCTCCTTAACTACGTAGTTACTATTTAAAAGAAGGGTCCTAATGACAGTCAGAATAGAAATGATAAAAATTATTTGCATATTTCTTATGGTTTGATCTTTATATCAATTAATCATATATGATACTTAATTTGCTTTTTTTATGGGATGCAAGAATTATTTTGTTCAAGCACGTGGAATTTAGCATAATTAGCACATTTAGCACTTATGAAAATAGCTTTTGGTCTTATCTTAGCAAAGCAAGCCTTGGACTAGGAACCATCCATAACTTCCTCCTAACATTCAACTATTTTTCACAATTTTGTTTTATTAGCCATGTGTTAGATCTCAAGGCTTACTATGATCATCCTAAGCAAGAAGTTTAAAAGAGTTGTCTTGGTCATCCAAAACTCCCCCTAAGTTCATGCCAAGTACAACGGCAAGCCATCTTATGAGAAAAAAATGGTGACATCAGTTTTTTGTATAAAAAGATGTCACTTTTATTTTATTTTTTAGTTCAAGAATAATGAGCTACTCCTGATTCCGTAAGCAATACCCAAACATGGTCGCAAAAGCCTAGCAGAAGTAAACTCATGCTTCAACAAAAAACTAGCATAGCTCAATCTAAAGCTCAATTTAGGTTCTAGATTCAAAAGGGCATTTTTGACATGGCATATAACATGGAAGGATCACTAGAGAGTAAACTAGTCAAAAGATCCAACCTTACAAATTTAAAAGATACCAATTGCAATAATTGATACCACCTGTGAATTTTAGTCCAAATTTACAAATTAAGTTAGCATGACAAATATTTTATCATACATACAAAAACATGACAAAACTAGTTAAATAGGCATAGCATGGCAATGAGCAATATCAAATTAGAATTACATCACATTTGAGTAATAGTCAAATCTCATATCTAAATGAAAATCTCACAATGCAATGTCATGAATGCATGATGCAAAAGGAAGCAAGTGAATAAAACTCCCTAACTTCAAGAAGAAAACCAAATGCAAGATACCACTTGTAGAAATAAAAGGGATCAAGCTTACCTTAAGAACCGGCTACAAGTCAAAACAACTAAAAGCACTTGTAAAGGAAGAAATAGCTCAAAGAGATACAAATTTGCAAAACTCACTCCTCAAACTCTCTCCTCACAAGGAATGGCTATAATGGTTAAAAGAAGAGAGAACTAGGCTCTACACTCCACATGGTCCCTTGGAGAGGGATGACTCATAGTTAAGGAGTGAATCTAAAATACTAGAAATCCCCACTACTGGAACTAATAACTGAAGAAGCTCAACCTAGACTGGAGAAAAACACAACCTAGAAGACCCAAAATGTGCCTAAGAGGGACTTGTGCAAGAAGTGATCATATCCTTAGCCCAACCAACCTTCTAACTACAAAACATCAAAAGAGATGCAAAGCATGAATCAAGGGTAAATGTAAAGCATAGAACACAAAACCTTCATCACATTGTTTGGCGGTGAGATGTAGTTGAAGGAGTAAAAGCTGAGCCAAGTTGTATCCCAAGATTAATAGCCACCACTGGATGTTGGAATGAGGAAGAAGAATACCCAGAAACTCAAGAACCAGGGAGTGTAACCACTACCCTGGTACCCAGCTACAACATTGCATACTTGCTCTCATATCCCTTATAGCCTACATCAATAGAAAAGAAGTCATTTGTTTGAAGATTGGCATGCAAAGCCACTTCCATATTACAAACAAGAATACTATAATCCAAGGTGAGAGGTAGGCAACAAAACTTCAATGCTCACATATGCATAAGTAAATAATTTTAAGCATAAACATGAATGTACCAAACATAGCAATGAGCAAAATAAGAACACTATGCTAGAGAGATAAATCAAGTTTTATATATATTCATGATAGACAATGAAGAAAATGAGCAATAAATAACACAGAATGGCATGCACAAAATCAAGGACAAAGAATGCAAGAAATGCTATATCAAAGCTCATTTATCCAAAATTTGTACATGTTGCAAGGGAAGACACTTTAGAGATGCCCAGACTCCCAATCCCTCTCATGAGGGAATGGGGGCACTGCTACGACTGAGTCCCCTCTGCGGAGTTGGCAAATGAAAGCTTCACTACTGTGCATCAAAATGAAGAAGAAGATTGAAGGGCCAAATTGTTGGGTGATACATGTTCTGTATAGGCAGGTTGTTGTTCTGTTTTACTGGTACCTTGCCACTCAGTTATTATTTTTTTAAACCTACTCAAGTGCTATTTTGGCTTTTCATTGCTTAAAGTATGGGACAACCTATCAGGTCTCTTCTAAGGCTATCTATAAATGAATTCATCGCAAAACTTTAGAAGTTGGAAGATCCTTTGCTAGAACATCAGCGTCTAAACTCCCCTAAAATGTGGAGGTCCATCCGAGATAAGATCTTAGACAGTGCTTGCTCTATTATCTGCCTCCAAGAAACCAAAAGAGAAAACTTTAAGTACTCTTACATTCATAATTTTGCTCCAAACATCTAGATAAATTTGCTTTCTATCCTTCCATAGGTGCATCCGGGGATCTGCTAGTTCTTTAGAATACTTTAGGAATTTTTGGTACTCCTCTATTCAATACTCACTTTGCTCAAATAATTGAGTTCTCTTCAATCCATAACTCAGATAAGTAGACTCTTGTCAACATATACAGGTCATGTGAGGGGCAGAGAAGGAAGGGTTTGTCAATTGGCTCCTTAAACTAAATGTTCCCACCCAACAAAACTGTATTTTAATAGGAGACTTCAATTTCATTCGATCGGTTCAAAATCATAATAAACCAAGGGAAAATCTGAATGATATCCTCACGTGTCACTCTATCATTAGCAGCCTTGGCCTCACAAAGTTGCCACTCAAAGGTAGATCATATACCTGCAGCAACATGCAAGAAGATCCTCTTTTAGAGCAACTGGACTGGTTTTTCACTTCAACCTGTTGGACCACTTTCTTTCTGCACTCGGAAGTTCATGTCCTTCATAAACATATTCTGATCATGCTTCTTGTGTAGTGCACATTGACATGGTTATACCCAAATCCAATATCTTTCGGTTTGAATCTTACTGGACAGAGCACCCGGGGTTCAATGAGGTAGTTGCTCTCTTCTGGAATCTGTCGATCCTGCAAACAAATAGTGCGGCTATAATCTCAGTGAAATTCAAAAATCTGCACAACGGTCTCAAGAATATGAGCAAATCTGTATCCCACCTGAATATTTTAATTTAGAACTATAGAACGACCATTTTTTTCATGGATAATTTGGAATAACAGAGAAGCTTATACTTGGAGAAGAGTAACTTTTGAAACATAATTAAAAGTCTCTTCTTAGGACTTTTGAATTATCAACACATGTACTGAAAAAAGAGATGCACTTCTCGTTGGGCAAAACTAGGAGTTGAAAATGCCAAATACTTCCATGCTCTTGCAACTGAATGGTATAGAAGGAACTCGATCCATTCCCTAATCCTAGACAATAGAATGATAGTCTACTCATTAGGAAAAGGAAGCGACCATCTAGAATTCCTTCAAATAAAGAAAGGGAACAATGACTCATTCTACAATATTTTTTAATCTTAGTTACCGCAAGCCCCACACCAGCTAGAAGAAATGGCGGTACACTATTCCCAAATAGAGATTGATGATATTGTCAATAGACTACTGTTGTGGTTACAGACCAAACAGAGAGAGAGATGGTAGTGGAGAGTGAAGGAGATGAGTAATGGCTTGGGTCTTCCCCAAGGCCTGTATTCCATATATATACATGGGGGTGTTTTTACAATTATACCCTTACATTTGAGTATCCCTTCCAGGGGCACTTATGTCCTTACACATGGCCTATACTGGACCTTATAACCTTCTACCAGGCCTGCTGGGTTTAGGTGGGGGCCACCCCTACAACAGGAGCCTCTCATGGAGAAGGGCTTCACAGGGCCGAAGCCATGTTGCCGAGTCCTTTGGCCCCCTCCGTCCCTGCGGCCTGTGAACTTTTCTGAACTTGACCAGGGGCTGCGGCCGCAGCTGAAGTAGACGCGCGCACTCTGTCCCCTACCCTTCGAACGGGTGGTAGCGGAGCTGGCATCTAGCTGAAGTAGACGCGCGCGCACCGTCCCGTACCCTTCGAACGGGTAGCAGCGGAGCTGGCGCCTAGGCGAAGTAGACGCGCGCGCTCCGTCCCCTACCCTTCGAACGGGTGGCAGCGGAGCTGGCGCCTAGGCCGAAGTAGACGCGCGCTGCGTCCCTACCCTTCGAGCGGGTGGCGCGAGCTGGCGCCAGGCGGCGTAGACGCGCGCTGCGTCCCCTACCCTTCGAACGGGTGGCAGCGGAGCTGGCGCCTAGGCCGAAGTAGACGCGCGCGCTCCGTCCCCTACCCTTGAGCGGGTGGTAGCGGGCTGGCGCCTGCCGGCGAGCGCGCGCTCCGTCCCCTACCCTTCGAACGGGTGGCAGCGGAGCTGGCATCGAGCTGAAGTGCGTCGGGGGCGTTGCGCCGGCACAGGTAAGCGTAGCGGGCCCCTGAGCCGCCGTATATGCCTTAAATGATAAGGGAGGCGTTGCGACGCTCGTTCTGCTGGCCGTCCACGTGGCGAGGCGTGCTTGGTGTGGTGCGGGCCTTGAGGCGTCGTGGCCATTAATGTAACGACGGACTTCCAGTGGTTGGACTTTCGTCGGTTGGACTCCTGCCGATTGGACTCCCGCCGGTTGGCTCCCCTGCTGATGGGGTATATATACGGCGCTGGTGCGGCATTGTTCTTGGATGTATTTTGATAGAAGCTGCTCCCCTAAAATGGGCCCCTTCCGTGCATCAACATTCTCTAGCGATGCTGAGCGGCTTGGGAAATGTTGATGTACTGATGGAGGTCCATTTTTCTTGGGAGCTTGGTCAGCGTCGGTTATCGGTAGCCAGCCGCGCTTCTTGCCCTCGCGCTGCGTTTCTGCACACGACGGCAAGGTTTGCCCTGTTCTCCTTAACAGACCTACCTTCAGTCGGTGTTCCTGATGGAGCCCGCCTGCATCACTTTGAAAAATGCTGATGCACTGTAGGTGGCCTGTTAAGGAGAACGTGGCAGACTTTGCGGGACATGACCCTCGCCTTTGCCGTTCGCGCACGCGCAGGTCCATTTCTTGAAGTCAAGGTCCCGGCCGAGGCCGGGGCCAGGCTAGTGTGGCGATCGAGAAGACGGCCTCGTACGCGCGCGCCGCGCTCTCATATGAAGATGGCAAGGTTTGACTTGTTCTCGTAGACAGATATGCTCGAGGTCATCTGCGTCCGCTGACTGTGCCGACTGGGGCCATTGTCAAGGAACATTGATGTACTGAAGCTTATCTGTCTACGAGGACCTGTCAAAACCTGCCGCACACCAGCCGCTGCGCTCCCAAAATATGGAAATCCCAGAGGTCTAAATCCCTGATGGGTTAGGTCATGTCGAGGCTGCCGCCGAGGTTGTTTGGCCCATTGCGGCTTGCCGTTATTCCTCGGCGCAGGGTCGAGGCGGGCGGCAAAGTACCTTAGCTAAAGCAGGGATCTGCCAGTATCAAGCTGCCAACATCGACGCAGCAGAAATGGCGCCAAGTCGGAGTAGACGCGCGCGCTCCGTCCCCTACCCTTCGAACGGGTGGCAGCGGAGCTGGCGCCTAGCCGAAGTAGATGCGCGCGCTCCGTCCCCTACCCTTGAGCGGGTGGCGCGGAGCTGGCGCCTGCCGGCAGAGCGTGCGCGCTCCGTCCCTACCCTTGGAGCGGGTGGCGGCGGGCTGGCGCCTGGCGCGCGTGATCCGTCCCCTACCCTTGAGTGGCAGCGGAGCTGGCGCCAGCGCGTGATCCGCCCCTACCCTTGAGCGGGTGGCGCGGGCTGGCGCCTAGCGCGCGACGCGCGCGCTCCGTCCCCTACCCTTGAGCGGGTGGCGCGGGCTGGCCCTAGCCGCGATGAGACGCGCGCTCCGCCCCTACCCTTCGAGCGGGTGGGAGCGGGCTGGCGCCAGCCGGTAGTAGACGCGCGCTCCGTCCTGCACCCTCGAGCGGGTGGCGCGGGCTGGCCTCAGCCGAAGTAGATGCGCGCGCACTCCGTCCCCTACCCTTCGAACGGGTGGCAGCGAGCTGGCGCCAGCCGGCAGACGCGCGGCTCCGCCCCTACCCTTGAGCGGGTGGCGCGAGCTGGCCTCAGCCGGCAGACGCGCGCTCCGTCCCCTACCCTTCGAGCGGGTGGCGCGGGCCGGCGCCTAGCCGGCGAGACGCGCGCTCCGCCCCTACCCTTCGAATGGGTGGCGGCGAGGCTGGGCCTAGCCGGCAGTACGCGCGCGCTCCGTCCCCTACCCTTGAGCGGGTGGCAGCGAGCTGGCGCCAGCCGGTAGACGCGCGCGCCGTCCCCTACCCTTCGAGCGGGTGGCGCGGGCCGCGCGCCTAGCCGGCGCGACGCGCGCGCCGTCCCCTACCCTTCGAGCGGGTGGCGGCGGAGCTGGCGCCTAGCCGAAGTAGACGCGCACGCTCCATCCCCTTGCCTCCTGCTTACGCTTTCCCTTCGAAGAACCGTCCTTCGGTGGATCTTCGGCTTTTTCCGAGGTACCGGCCTGGTTGGTGTCGGAGTCGTCACCTTGCCTTCGCCGCGCGTCCTCTTCCACCCTGGCATATTCCTCCATTTTGTCAAAGAGCTTCGTCACTATCTTAATTGGCTTTCGTTCGTTGTACTCGGCCATCGGGCCCGGGCGAAGGCCCTGTATGGCTGCATTGACAACGGTGGTTTCATTAACATCTTTGACTTGACAACGTATCTTCGCGAAGCGTTTGAAGTAGTCCCGGAGCTTGTCCGAAGGTTTCTGCTTTACGGCGAAGAGCTGGTCCGCATCGACCCGCTCGACATAATTTTCTTGAAAGTTGTTGTGAAGGCGGTCACGGATCTGCTCCCATGCGTAGATGGAGTTCGGCTCTATGGTAAAAAACCAGGAGAGCGCCACTCCTTGCAACGCGAGGGGGAGTCCCTTCGCCTTTGTGGTGTCATCTCCGCCCGCGGCCTCGATCGCGGTTTCGTACACGCGCACGAACTCGCGGGGGTCCGTGTCGCCTTTGTAGGGCTCGATGACACTAGGGTATTTGAAGTCTTCGGGCCACGCCGCTTGCTGTAGTCCTGCCGAAAGCGGGGACTCTGGATCGACGCGCCGTAGTGGGATGCGGCTGGATGTGGGGGCGTCGCGGCTGTCCGCCCTTTCCGGCGTGGGCTCTGGCGCGACCACCGGCGCAGCCTGTTGGCTCCGAGCCTCTTGTATGTCTCGGACAGCCCCGCAAAGATCCCCTAGCTCCTGCTGGAACGCTTTGAGGGCCGCCAGCAGGGCGCTTTCCACCGCCTGTGCAGGTGGGGCCGCCAGCACGCCCAACGGACGGATCGGCGCGGGCACGACCGCGTCGCGAGCTCCCGAGCTGTCGGTCGCTCCGTTGTGGCTACCTCGAACTGCCCGGTCCGCGCTACCGGCGAGGGTTGCGGCGAGGGTGGTGAGGTCGGCTGTCGTCGCGTCGGCGGGGTCGGTCGTCGCCGCACCAGCGTCGATGTCTTCGACCACGGGGTTGGTCGTCGCAGTGCCGGTGACGGGGTTGGTCGTCGCAACGCCGGTGGCGGGGTTGGTCGTCGCGGTGCCGGTGACGGGGTTGGTCGTCGCAGCGCGAACTTCGACGTCCTCGACCACCGCGCCTACGTCGCCACCCGCGCTCGCCGCAGCCGATGCCGAAGCCCTGGTGCCCATGCGACGCTCCGACCCGGCCGCCTTCTTTCCCTTCGCCGCCGTTGACGAAGCTTTTTTCAGTGCCATCCTTTTTCAGGTTTCGGGCTTACTCCTGTCCTCCCCACGGAAGGCGCCAACTGTTGTGGTTACAGACCAAAAAAAGAGAGAGATGGTAGTGGAGAGTGAAGGAGATGAGTAATGGCTTGGGTCTTCCCCATGGCCTGTATTCCATATATATACATGGGGGTGTTTTTACAATTATACCCTTACATTTGAGTATCCCTTCCAGGGGCACTTATGTCCTTACACATGGCCTATACTAGACCTTATAACCTTCTACCAGGCCTGCTGGGTTTAGGTGGGGGCCACCCCTACAATAACTACCAAAAGACAAAACCCCTGCACTGGATGGGTTTAATGCCCTCTTCATCCGCAAGTGCTGGAATATCATTTGACGAGATTTCTACTTACTATACCAAGATTTCTTTAATAACAAGGTTAACATCAAAAGCATCAATGGCTCTTTTATCACTCTTGTCCCAAAGGAATTGAACTCGGAATCCTTAAATGATTACAGGCCAATCTCTCTACTAAACTCAGTCTTAAAACTCCTCACCAAGATTCTGGCCAATAGACTACAGAAGGTTATTGTTAGCCTTGTTCATGTTAATCAGTGTGGCTTCATCAGGACTAGAACAATTCAAGATTGCCTTGCCTGGGCCTTCGAATATATTCATCAATGCAAGTAGATTAAAAAAGAAATACTATTCCTCAAATTGGACTTTGAAAAGATCTTTGACATAATCAAACATGAAGCAATCAAGGCAGTGATGAGAGCAAAATTTTCCCTAACAAATAGATTTCCTGGATTGCAAGTATCCTTTCATCCAGTCACTCTACAGTCCTCACAAATGGGGTACCTGGAAGTGTCTTTCGGTGCAAGAGAGGGGTAATATAGGGTGATCCGTTATCACAGTTGTGTTAACCTCATACTTCTAGCAGGAATCTCCCAATGAACTCCCATCAAAACTGAGGCAGAGCCTTCCATCACTTCGGTAAGGAGCTACCACAATGGACAATGATTGGACACCACCATTTCTGAGAGGCTGTGTGGTGGAGTCAATCTGATCTAGTGAATTGCTAATAGGAAGGTGAGTGTTATTGTCTTCGCCTGGCTTTCTATTAGGGGTAATCTCATTGACACCATGACTGATGTCAACTGGCTCATGTAATACATAGGAGCTGTTGGTCAATAGCAGTCGCCCATGACTGCATTAAGAGTACTCTGGCCCTTAGATTGTGGCATCATGCTCCTATTGTTGTCGATGATCGAGTCGCCAAATAACAACAACAACAACAAAGCCTTTTGTCTCAAACAAATTGGGGTAGGCTAGGAATGAAACCTTCTCAAGATAACATAAGAAAGATGGCTAAATTCATTGGGAGAGAATGGGGATGCCCTTTAATACTATGAACTAGTTATAGGATGCTCTTACAAATAACTGAAACTTATAGGATGCTCTTACAAATAATTGAAACTAGTCCTAACTTCTATGTTCTTTCCACTAGAAGAATATGACTTGCCTGATCTCCTTCACTCTCTTATTTATGGTTGATTGTTAAATTGCTCTGAATTGATTTGAATTGCCTTTTTGTCTTCTCTCGTCCAGTCTTAAATACCATTGAAGGGATGCCAATTATCTTCCTAGGAAGATGCCTTATGGAACCAACATGTCTGATCGGTGAGGTAGTTGTTGACAGAGAGAGGGAGAGGACATCTGAGCATTGGTTGCTGTTAGTGGGAGATGAACATGGGGAACAACTACACAATGGTTGCTTATCAATGACTTAGGGCCAAAACGTCATGTTTTTTAGGTGGATAAGGAACGGATTCTATCTAATGCACAGGAAGAATCTCATGGAAGTGGGCCAAGTACCAATTCATAGATTCTCTAAGTGGTCATTTGACCTGGTAAGTTGCATAGTGGATCTCCGACCAAGGTACATGGGAAACAACCTTTTAAGGCTTACGACCATGGGGTCTTTTATGCCTTTATTAAATATTAAAGTTGTCTTAAGGATTTATTTAATCTTCATCAGCTGGCTCCCAAACTTTAAGTGAATTTATAACTTCAATTCTTTTCAATCAATACTCAAGTCAGAGGATACTCTTTAATGGCAAGAGTAAAGAAGCAGTTTTCATTCACTTAATGTTAAGAAACTAACTGAGAAACTGAAATCTGGCATCTATTGTTCTTGCAGTTGGAGAGAAAACCTTTATAAAAAGTTAATGTGGTACTTGTTAGCTTTCACACATTTAGAAAAACATTTCATCTTCTTCTCCGACCAATCGCTTTTCAACTATAGCCTTGAATTTTCCTTATTGCATCTTTGATTTTCCACAACCATAGCCAAAATGTCATATTTGATTACCAATTGGCTGGTGTCTAAGCTTGTATCAAAGAAGCTGAAGGCCATGGAAGAGGAGGGGTTGCTCCCCAACATGGTTTTGGTCCCATAAAGGTCAGCAAGTAGAGAATTTTTTGAGTGGAAACAACTATGTAATCTCATTCTTCTAGGCATGTGTAGAGTGCAGGTTTAGGCTACTAGTGCATCTGTTCCTATCAGAGGTATTGGAGTTCTATGGGATTGAATTGTTTAATCTGGCCCCCAATTCTATATAGCCAATTTGAGCATGTTCGTCTATCTCTATTAAATATATTTGGGGATTTCGTTAAATTTGGAGCTCCTCAAATACTTCTACAAGATGATGGGAAATTTTGGGAAATCAACAGTGTCACCCGATGGTTGCGCTCTATGGCTCCATGATGGGAAGGCAAGGGAATATACTCCAATGTATTCCAAGTCTTCGTGGTCATCATGGAAGCAGCTATGGTTCCACATGATGCTTAGCAAAGAAGATAGCCTCTCCTTCACTGGTCAGATTGCAATCGAGGATCTAAGAAGGAAGAGAAGATAGGGTGATGGGTTGATGCCATTGTCTATCTCAAGAATAGAGGACTAACTTTATGGCACGTGGTAAAGGATTCGTCCATGCACCATATTAGTCCTCTAAAGTCATGCAAGCACATCAAGCTCTGGTATAAGGGTGCAGCGGATTCAACTAGGGATTCTTTCAAAGGTAAGCATCGAAATTCTAACCAGTCGAGTTATGTTTTTGTTTGGTTATGATCTTAAGGTTTTTCTACTTCCTTAATTTCATAGCCCTATCTCCTGTTGAAGTGAGAAAGGATCAAGATGACCTGCATCGGGGAGCCCGAGTAGAAGGAAGAAGTGCCCTTGATCTTGGCCGCTACCTCTCCAGAAGATAGGATCAAAAGGCCTAAGGTAACATAATAATTCTTTTCATCAATTTTATATTTTCTATTTGCTGTGTTACCATACTCTTATGATGTGTAAATGGTCGGGTCAGAGAGTGACGAGGTGACTGAGAGTTGGAGGAAGCTCCACCGAGTCACAAGAGGCGTCAAAGCATGAAGAAGTCACATGGAGCATCAAGATCATATCACGCTCCATCGGCCACCACCCCAACTGTTCCTTTGAGTGTTCCTTCGACCACTCCTACGATCGCTCCTTTGACTACACAAGCTTCTAAGACAAAAACCCCCTTAGAGGTAGGCTTCTACTATGACTCTGAGAGTTTTTCTTACAAGCCTACACCTTCTCTTATAAGGAGAATAGACAAATTGCACCGATGAGAATATATTTCTTGAATGAAGGACTTCATCGCCAAGCTTACTTTGGTAGTGACAAGGCAGAAGAGAAGGAAGAGCCATTGATCGAAGCCACCATGACCATAAACTCAATGGTGAACCAAATTCACCGATCATGGGTTCTGAGATAGTCGAGACTGACTAGATTGAAGCCCCGGTTGCCATCCCTCAAGATCCAAATGCATCAAAGGAGACGACTGCTCTGGTGGTCGAGGGAGCTCCATCTTTTGAGCAGGTGGTCGAAGAAGTTATTTCTGACGACCCCATGGAAGATCCAACTAAGGATATGTGCATTCATTAGGACTCAAAGGGTTCAACTAGCGCTACCAGTGCGGTACTGGTGAAGTCGGTTGATAAGAAAAAGAGGAAGGCACGAACACTGGATTATGTTCCAGGGAGCTTTAACTTCAAAACAAAAAGAACTAGGTATGTACTAGTAAAAATCATGTAAATTCATACCTTCGAACTTTTTTAGCATTTTGAAATCCTTACTTCTTCCTTCTTTCTTTATAGCACCTCTACTACTCCGATTAGTTTTGATCTCAGTACTCCACATGATGAGGCTCCTAAAGATCGGATATAAATATGATATAAACATGATGAATAGGAAAAAGCTATGCAAGAATATATGCAAGAAAACGATAAGTATTTTTATTTGTAAATGCTATCCGAACAGATCGTAAGATAGTTGAGGACTAAAGACATGAATAATACTTCTTGAAATGTATTCATTCTTAAGTTTTGACTGGTAGAAAAGATCGTAGAAAAAAACTGTCACTAGAAAACTTTTTTCTGTGGACCACGTGTAAAGAGGAGAGATTTCAACTAGAAGGTTTTCCATGTTTCAACCAAGTTTAAACAAGAGAAGAACAGAATGTAGAAGTAAGAAAGAAAGCCTTTGAGCCCTCGAACAATTTAGTAAATATGTTAGTTGTCTGTGTTGTTTTTTACTTGTTTTCTTTGAGAAAAGAGTGCAGATTATCATAAGAACCATCTCTATGAAGGTTACGATAACAACCCAAATGGTTTTTAACGAGAATGTCAAAGCCAATCAAGCAAAAACATCCCTTGGAAGGGGTTTGGAGGAAAAGTTGATCTCTTCGAGTAGCTCAAACAACAATAGTATATGTCCAAACTTTGGATGCTGAAGTACAAATAAAAATACTCATCGAAAAAGAAAGGATGCAACTTTATTGATATATTGAAACAAAAAGTACATACACATAGAACTTACATAATTAATTGATGTTCTAAGAATTAGAAATAACACACCCATCTGATATGGCCAGCATACTAAACCTAGTCTAGTGACTTAGATCATAGTGTAAGGACCTTCCTATTTAGGCGAAAGTTTGTTGTGATTTGCCTGGTTTTGAATTTTTTTGAGAATTAGATCACCTATAGATAGACTATGAGGTTGCACTTTACGATTGTGGTACCTTCACATAGTTTGTTGGTACACTGCTGATCATATTAAGGTTGCATTTCATCATTCTTCAAAAAAAACTGATGTCATGATCCTTCGTTCTGCTTAATAATTAACCTAAAGTAAATTGGTTTAGAAATGGCAAATACCCAAGTCAATAGTTATTTTGAATCTGTAGCCAAGTGGAGGCTCAGCAACAAGAGAAATGGTATTCTTAATATCTTTTGTGCTGCTGGGGGCTTTGGAGACCGAGAAATTTTGTTCAGTTTTCAGCATATTATGTGGACAGACATCAAATGAGTGTGGTGAATTATTATCCAACTGATCAGGAATTGGCATATGCTTTGCCGCCATTCTCATGTGCCGGGGATATATCACTATACTAGAATCCTGGTGCAACGACCGCAGATGGTGCCCAAGCCGAAGAACTCGTGAAGTGCAAGACTATCAAGCTTGTGCAGATTATTTTTTGTCGTGCAATGTCACTGTGGGAGTCATCTTTGTCCCCTTGCATTATCGGTAGTACCTGAATGTTTAACGCTTGGTCCATTTTTTAATGAAATGAGACTGGGGCCATGCCCAAATCTACAAAAACACAGAAGTGCAGCGCCGCAACCACAATTTCATAATTCCAACCACCATTTCACAATTCCAAGACCCTACTGCCTACTAACTTATTGCTCAATTAAAAAATTACACATGTCAATTAGGAATAGATTTCAAGCAGTGGGGACAATGAGCACCAGCTTAAAATTATGATGGAATCCAAACAGCAGAGAATCCAATTACACAAGTCCAGCCCCAGTTCGGAGATGAAAAGCCCCAAAATTTCAAACCAAAAATTTTCATTGTTTTTGCTGCATTTTTGGTGAATTTCTGGAAACTTTCCCTTTTGGGAAAGTTCCCCTCGCTGCCGCTTTCCCTTTTCGGCCGGGCACCTTCTTTTCCCGCTGGCGCCCCGCCCATTTCCGCCTTCTCCTTCGCTCGGCGCTCGCGCGCTTCCATGGCGCCTCCCTTTCCGCTTTGCCTCTCGGCGCCTTTCCCGCCCACCCGTTGGCGCCCTGCCTCCTCTCCGCCTTCGCCCTCGCCCCAGCGCCTCCCCGCTCCCCTTTCCCCGCTGGCGCCTCCCGTGCTCCCCGCCTTCTCCTCGCGCGTGCGTGCGCGCTGGCGCCGCGCGCCGCACCGCCTCAGCGCCGCCTCCGCCGCGCTGCCCCGACCGTCGCAGAGTCTCCGCGCCACGCGTCGCCTTCTCTGCGCCCGTCCCCACCTGGCAGCCCCCGCTTCCCCCTCTCTCCGCGCGACGCTTCCCGCCGTGCCGAAGCTTCACTGCTCTGTGCCGTCCCGTCGCCATAACTCCCGTGCAGAGCCGGCGTCACCCTCGGTCGCCGCTCCATCCCGCGGAGGAGATGCCTCACCCACTCCTGTTGACTCGGCGCCCTCGCCCGTGCCTTCCCCGCTAAGACTCCTCCTCCCCTCCGCCGGGTATAAAAGCCGCTCCTCGGCCCCCTCCTCCTCCTTTGCTCTCCGAGCCGCCACTCAGTCTCCATTCGCCTCCCACCACTCCCAGGATCATCCTCGTGTAGCCGATTGAAGGCCCATTGCTCGGAGCCCCGTCGCCGCCCTCCCCCTGCGCCGGCGACCCCGTGAGCTGATCTTCCCCTCCCCTTCCCCACTCCTCAATTACTTGGGCTCAGAGCGTCTCTTCTACTCGCTGACCCTCTCGGTGAACTGCTCTGGCCAGGTCATCGCTTGAAAAGCCCCGGCGTCGAAGTTCACCGCCGGCCGATCCACCCTCTCCGTGGCCAGACTTCCTCGAAGCTTCCCAGCTCCCGCCGCCACCTCCCATGTAAGCCTCCAACTCCCCAGATGGTGTAGCCGCCCCCGATTGACCTCTCTCGCCGCCGGTGACCTCCCTCGCCTCCAAGCACCCGAACTACCCCCTTCTCTCCCTCCCGCTCCCTCCTTTGATCCCCGCAGATTTTAACTAGCCAAAATGGACTCCACGTGCTCTACTCTACCCGGTGGTACCCCCCATTGCCGCCGGAAACGCCTGCAGCCGCCGGAGAGTGGAGGCGCCGCCGCCTCTGCCTCTCTGCTGCTCGCGCCCTGCCGGAGGAGGAAGACGAAGACGTGGCCGCCTCTCCGCCGTCCATTCCCTCCCGTGCCATCTAAACACAGCCGCTGGATGGAGTCCCCTCCCCCACCGTCCGATGCCACTTAAGTCATCCCCTCTCCGCCGCCCGATCCTCCCGTACCGTTTCGATCGTCCCCGTTGCTTCGCCTCCGTCCGATCTCCGGCCACCCCAATCCAGTCCGCCCGTTCCCCGCCATCTCGTCCGCTCGCCCGAGCCACGCGGCGGCCATCTGAGCCGCACGGGCGCGCGCTGACTGGGCTGCCTCCCCTCGGCCCACTCGTCTCCGCGCAAGCGCGCGCGCAGATCGGGCGCGCGCTGGCCTCCCGGCGCGCGGGCCATTCCCGCCAGGCCGCATCAGAGCATCAGGCCGGGCGCTCTTGCTCAATTGATTTTCCCGGATTTAATCAATTTCCAAAATCGAAAAACCCAAATAAATCCTAGAAAATCACAGAAAATCCCAAAATTCCCAAATTTCACCACTTTGCTCCAAATAATATTCTAGACCCAGCTGTGACCTCCTTTCCACCAAATTCATCCCAAATAAATTCCTAAAATTCCCCATTTGGAGATTTATGCATTTTATTCCTTTTTAAAATAGTTTATTTTTCCTCGCTTGATTAGGCTCAATCCAGATTTATGTTATTTTCAGTGTTTGCGCTAGTGTCGGAGTTTCCAGAAGCTCAAGTGCAGTCGCAGGATCCAGGAGCTTCTACGTTCGAGCCAGCTGAGATCATCCAGATTGTCGGCAAGTCTCAAATCCTTGATCATGTTGCAACCCATGTTGTCTATTTATGTTATTATGCTATTTGCATTATGCTAATTGTGAAATGTTAGTTTGAAATAAAATAAAATGTTTAGAATGACTTATTATGTAGTTAATCCTACCACCGTTAAATGCCATGTTTAATTTGTAGCCATGCCTTTGTAACCCTAGAATTAATTACTTGATAATCTAGACAATTGTAGGATATTATTATCATCATGCAAAATGTTACACTGATAAGGTTGTGGCTGTGGGCCAATAGAATTTTAGAAAACCCGACTCTAAGGTAGGGTGGTATGGGACACCGTATCTTAGAGCGGAGAGTGCCGGCGTGCACAAGGTAAGGTAAGGGTGCGTGGGGAAACCGCAAGACGGTCCTTGCCCAATCTCTTACCTTAGGTTTGGAGTAGGGTAAGGGAGTTGCGGGGAGTCGCGAGATGGCCTTCGCCCACCGCTTACCCTAGGTTGGGTCGCGTGCCTGGCGAGGTTGCGGACCATGTGAAAATATAAGGACTGAAACCCTTACGCTGAGCAAATGTCACAGTGATCGCTCAACCACAGGAGTTGACTTGTCAACACTGGTCTAGTAGCTGCTCAACTCAATTGAAACTCTACAGGAGGTTTAGCAGTGAGGTTAGGCCAGGCGAGTTACGGTTGCCTAACAACGGTAGAGTTCACTCGAAGCGGCCACTGTTTTCTCTTGTGTGTGTGTGTGTGTGGGCCAGACCCGAGTGAATTCTACCGGGTAGAGCCTATATAAAGAGTTGAGCAGTGAAACGACCTGGCTTCCTTAACTCAGTCATGAGGGTTAAGGGATCGTGTGGGTAAAGCTGAGCAAACTCTGCAGAGTCTAATAAATGGTATTCGAATACGCCGTGCTCCCGGTTAATGGAGCTGTGTCACTTGGGTGATTCCAGTAGTAAAGCTTAAGTAGTTTTGTAAATGTTTAACTTGTTTAGGTTGGTTAATGAACTCTTGTTGAAAACCCCTGAGTGCTTGAAGAGTAGTTTTGGGTCCCTTTTTTTTTTTAAAAAATGATTGCAAATAAAACTGCATCCACTCAAATTAATAAACCAAGTGTACTCCCTTCCTTTGATGTTCCGTGCATATAATAAGTTAGGGTCCCTTTGGGACTTGCTGAGCCGGTTGATTGGCTCACGGCTTGCTTTTGCCCTTCTTTAGAGGATCAAGACGAAGGTGTTTGCCTCCCCGTTGAGGAAGTCCCGGAAGGTCGCTTCTTCGATGAGGATCCGTGGCTTTAGGTCTTCGCCGCGCTCAAGCGGATTCTGGAGCTTCTGTAATGTAATTATACTTTGGGCTTGCACGCCCCGCTGTCAAAGCTGGATGTTAATCCTTATGTCAAATATATGCTGGTCTTTTGTGGTAAGCATGTAATGGTATACTCTTGCGCGACATTCTATAACTGTTCATGCGTGAATAGTTGTGGAGTGCCGTGTCCGTACGCGCCCCTGGAAACGGGGGCGTTACAAGAAGTGGTATCAGAGCCAGGTTCTTGACCGTAGGTTGAGACCTAAGGCAAACTAGGAAGCAATCTTATCGCAAAACTTAATTTAAGTCATAAAAAGGGTTTACGAAAAACATAAGTATTATTGCTGTCTTTTCCTCTCTCTTGTTGCTACCTTATCTATCTTAGTTTACTTCTGCTTAAGTTTTACTTTGGCAAAAATGTTACTGCTTTGCTTGTCTAGCTTCAAAATTTCGTTTCTCGGCAACTGGAGGAGTAGCCGTCGTTCGCTAGACTAGACTGACCCTGAGTTGTAGTAGTGCTTTTGTAATGTAAAGCAGGTGTGATCATGAACCCTAAGTGGTTTGTGTACCACTTGCATATTGTAAATTTATGTTCATTATCCTTGTATGTTGTTTGCTTAATTATCAGTAATCCCCCTGCATTCAAAGCTTTCTCCTGTCCCCTTTCGCTCTCGTTCTTACCTTATTCGCCCTATACTTACCTTGAAAATTCAATGTCTTACTTATCTAATCTCGCTTGCCAAAGCCGCTGCAAAGCTGATCTCATGCTCCCAATTGGCAGATGGATCCAACACAGCAGAATGGTCAGACCAACAGGCAGGGTGCACCTGCCACAGATCAAGCCACACTTGCCAGCATAATAGCGATGATGGAACAAAATCGCTATCAGAGAGAGCAAAATATTCTGCGAATGCTAGATCAACAGGCCCAGTTGCAAGAGCAGATAGCAGCCAGATCACCCAGTGTCAAGGTGACACCAAGAATCGATGTCGACATCAAGCGCAATCGCATTGAAGTTTACTGACGTTCTGCCGACTCAACCCCAAAATTTCCTTCAACCACGAGTCACCAATGCGATGATCGTTACAAGATATTGAAAGGAGAATGAATATTATTCAGTGCACAAATAAGGAGAAAGTTCTTTTCGCCACCTATCAGTTGTCCGAACCCGTAATCACTTGGTGGAATGCTATCCAGTGGATGCACCCTAAGGAGAAAGATATTACATGGGAAGACTTTGTGAAGAGATTTCGTAAAGCCTACATTTCTCCTGGAATTTTCACTGAAAAATATCAGGATTTTCTTAACCTTCAACAAGGAGAGAACTCCGTCACAGCATATCTAGAACAATTTTATCAATTGTCCCAGTATGCTCAAGAAGAGATTGATACTGAAGCCCAGAGAATGGAGTACTTTATGAAGGGTCTACAACCCAATGTGAGACAACGCCTTCAGGCCATGAAGTTTTCAAGCCTATTAAACCTGGTTGATCGGGCTCTACAGATAGAAGAAAGACCAGGTTACGTGAAAATCATGAAACGAAAGAAGCCTTTGCCTCCATCACCAACAGCTTGTTTTCACTGTGAACAGGATGGGCATTATCGTGACCAATGCCCACTGAAGTTCTTACCCGGAGAAGCTAAAGAGCAAGCAAAGAGGCGGACATCATCATCCCGCCTGCCACCGATGGAAGAAGATGAATCTTACCCTAAGACGACCAGAATGGAGGATGACGGAAAGTGTAAGTCAGCGCACAAGTCTCAGTCTTCACACAATGCTCAGCAAAGCAAGACCACGGGATCACCCTCATTTCGATCCCCACCCTTCCGTCAGTTTATGACGATACCGAAGACCCAGTCTGGACAGCCTCAGCAGCATGCCACTCCCTCACCACTCGCCATCAAGTGCCTCACCTGCTGTGGCAAGCACCTTGCTAGCAGCTGTCCACGAAGAACAGATGCATGTTTTCATTGTGGAGAGACTGGACACTACAGGCATCAGTGTCCCAGAAGGAGTTTGTCATCAGAAGCAGCTAAACTCCAAGCCCAAAACCAGCAGATAGACAAGAAAATATGAGCTATGCAAAACAAGAAATGAGATGATGTACTTTTGGTTATCCTTTTGTAAGCTAGAACTGAATGGATGTCTGTAAATTACTTTAACTAAGGCTTGTGGCAAAATTATGAAGATGTATGCAGACCATTGGTGTAAAGTGAAATGAGTGTGATGGTCATGTTGTAATAGAGTTAATCCCAGCAGACCCAATCATATCCAACCTTGGTACGACATAAATCACCCAAGTGGGAACCCGCACCACACACGCAAGGATGATATACAGGTACAAGTGAAGAGAAGTCAAAGTCAATCTGGAAGAGGTTAAAGCAGATTTGCTGCAGCCAGATATGCAAGGGTTAGATGTCATTTTGGGCATGAACTGGCTAGCCCAGAACAAAGGCAAGGTAGATTGCGAGATCGAAACAGTATTATTGGTAAACCCGGAAGGCCCAAAAAAAAGAGAGAAGTATTGAAGGATGCAAGAAAACGCATGGTCAACATACTAGCAGTTACACCAGATCAAGTGCCAGTAGTACAAGAATACCCTGATGTGTTTTCGGAAGAATTACCAGGCAGACCCCTGACCAACAAGTAGAACTCGCCATAAAGTTGATTACAGGCACAAAACCAATTGCCAAGCTTCATTACAGAATGTCAGCCAGTGAATTAAAAGAGCTCAAGGGACAGTTAGATGAACTGCAAGAGAAAGAGTTCCAAATCTATTGTGATGCTTCAAAACAAGGTTTGGATTGTGTGCTTATGCAAGACGGAAAAGTAGTTGCCTATGCGTCAAGACAGTTGAAGCCACCTGAAGAGAACTATCCAACGCACGATTTAGAACTAGCAGCTGTGGTGCACGCGCTCCAAATTTGGCGGCACTACCTGCTAGGGATTCGTTGTGAGATATTCTCAGATCATAAAAGCTTGAAGTACCTGTTCACACAGCTGGAACTGAATATGAGACAGCGAAGATGGCTAGAATTGATTAAATATTATGATGTTGATCTCCAATATCACCCACGCAAGGCCAGTGTAGTTGCCAATGCCCTTAGTCGAAAGACCCATCAAAGTAAAGCCAGCGTGACAGAGTATCCACCAGAGTTACAAACAGATATATTACAACTGAATTTGGTGATCACAGAACAAGGCAGTATGGCAGCATCAGAATTTCAACCATTGTTGACAGATCAGATTAAAACAGCACAGGATGAAGATGCAGAGATTCAAAAACTGAAAAAGGATATTCAGGAAGAAGATTCAACATAGTATGCGATAGACGAGCATGGAATCCTTACGTTCCGTGGCCGCTATTGCATACCCGACAAGAAAGAGCTGAGAGAGTTGATCTTATCTGAAGCCCATTCATCTCAATTTTCAATTCATCCAGAAGGTACCAAGATGTAACAAGACTTGAAGAAGAAGTATTGATGGAATCTGATGAAGAAAGAAGTGGCAGAGTAAGTAGCGAAATGTGATGTTTGCCAGCAGACCCAGGTCGACCACCAAAAACCATCGGGATTGTTGCAGCCTTTGCCAATTCCCGAATGGAAATGGGATAGTATTGGAGTGGATTTCATTACTGGACTTCCCAAGACTCGTGAGGGATATGATGCTATCTGGATCATTGTTGATAGACTGACTAAGATAGCTCATTTCCTCCCGATTAAGCAAACCTACGGGAAGGACAAGCTTGCTGAATTCTATTTGACCAGAATAGTGACACTCTATGGAATTCCGAAGAAGATTGTATCCGATAGGGGAACACAGTTTACGTCCAAGTTCTGGGAGAAACTACATGAGGCCATAGGCACTGATCCAAACTTCAGTTCAGCGTATCACCCCCAGATAGATGGGCAAACAGAAAAAAAAACCCACCAGATTTTAGAAAACATGTTGAGAACTTATGCAATCGTATATGGTGCAGCATGGAACACCTACTTACCGTTCGCTCAGTTCTCTTGCAATAACAGTTATCGAACCGACATCCAAATGGCACCGTCTGAAGCACTTTATGGTAGAAAATGCAGGATCCCACTAAATGGGACAGAAATAGGAGAACGACAACTCATTGGTCCCCAGACTGCTCAAGATGCAGAAGCACATATCAAAATTGTTAGAGACAGACTGAAGATGGCACAAGACCGACAGAAGAATTATGCAGATAACCATAGGAAGAATTTGAGTTTTGAAGTTGGAGATTTTGTCTACATCAAAGTTACACCATTCAAGATAGTCAAGAGATTTCAAGTCAAAGGCAAACTAGCACCAAGATATGTGGGACCATTCCAAATTATCGAAAGAACTGGAGAGGTAGCTTATCAAGTGCAGCTGTCACCCAACTTATCCAGAATATACAATGTATTCCATGTATCTCAACTTTGAAAGTGTCTACGACAGCCAACAGATGAAGTGCCACTGTCAGATATTGAATTGCAGGATGACTGCACATATGCTGAAGAACCACTACAAATACTTGAAACATCAGAGAGACAGCTCAGAAATAAGAACATCAAATTTTGCAGAGTGCAGTGGAAAAATCACACAGCGGATGAGTCCACTTGGGAACGAGAATCAGACTTGCAGCGGGATTTCCCCAACTTACTCCCTGGACCAAGTTAATCTCGGGGTCGAGATTCTTTTAAGGGGGGTAGGTTGAAAAGCCCCAAAATTTCAAACCAAAAATTTTCATTGTTTTTGCTGCATTTTTGGTGAATTTCTGGAAACTTTCCCTTTTGGGAAAGTTCCCCTCGCTGCCGCTTTCCCTTTTCGGCCGGGCACCTTCTTTTCCCGCTGGCGCCCCGCCCATTTCCGCCTTCTCCTTCGCTCGGCGCTCGCGCCGTTTCCCGCGGGCGCCTCCCCTTTCCGCCTGCCTCTCGGGCGCCTTTCCCCGCCCCAGCCCCGTTGGCGCCCTGCCTCCTCTCCGCCTTCGCCCTCGCCCCAGCGCCTCCCCGCTCCCCTTTCCCCGCTGGCGCCTCCCGTGCTCCCCGCCTTCTCCTCGCGCGTGCGTGCGCGCTGGCGCCTGCGGCCGCACCGCCTCAGCGCCGCCTCCGCCGCGCTGCCCCGACCGTCGCAGAGTCTCCGCGCCACGCGTCGCCCCTTCTCTGCGCCCGTCCCCACCTGGCAGCCCCCGCTTCCCCCTCTCTCCCGCGCGCGGACGCTTCCCCGCCCGTGCCCGAGCTTCACCTGCTCCTGTGCCGTCCCGTCGCCATAACTCCCGTGCAGAGCCGGCGTCACCCTCGGTCGCCGCTCCATCCCGCGGAGGAGATGCCTCACCCACTCCTGTTGACTCGGCGCCCTCGCCCGTGCCTTCCCCGCTAAGACTCCTCCTCCCCTTCGCCGGGTATAAAAGCCGCTCCTCGGCCCCCTACTCCTCCTTTGCTCTCCGAGCTTCGCCACTGTCTCCATTCGCCTCCCACCACTCCCAGGATCATCCTCGTGTAGCCGATTGAAGGCCCATTGCTCGGAGCCCTGTCGCCGCCCTCCCCCTGCGCCGGCGACCCCGTGAGCTGATCTTCCCCTCCCCTTCCCCACTCCTCAATTACTTGGGCTCAGAGCGTCTCTTCTACTCGCTGACCCTCTCGGTGAACTGCTCTGGCCAGGTCATCGCTTGAAAAGCCCCAGCGTCGAACTTCACCGCCGGCCGATCCACCCTCTCCGTGGCCAGACTTCCTCGAAGCTTCCTAGCTCCCGCCGCCACCTCCCATGTAAGCCTCCAACTCCCCAGATGGTGTAGCCGCCCCCGATTGACCTCTCTCGCCGCCGGTGACCTTCCTCGCCTCCAAGCACCCGAACTACCCCCTTCTCTCCCTCCCGCTCCCTCCTTTGATCCCCGCAGATTTTAACTAGCCAAAATGGACTCCACGTGCTCTACTCTACCCGGTGGTACCCCCCATTGCCGCCGGAAACGCCTGCAGCCGCCGGAGAGTGGAGGCGCCGCCGCCTCTGCCTCTCTGCTGCTCGCGCCCTGCCGGAGGAGGAAGACGAAGACGTGGCCGCCTCTCCGCCGTCCATTCCCTCCCGTGCCATCTAAACACAGCCGCTGGATGGAGTCCTCCCACCGTCCGATGCCACTTAAGTCATCCTCTCTCGCGCCCGATCCTCCGTGCACCGCTTCGATCGTCCCGTTGCTTCGCCTCCGTCCGATCTCCGCCACCCCAATCCAGTCCGCCCGTTCCCGCCATCTCGTCCGGCCGCTCGAGCCACGCGGCGCCATCTCGAGCCGCGGGCGCGGCGCGACCGGCCGCCTCCTCGGCCCACTCGTCTCCCGCGCAAGCGCGCGCACTGGGCCGCGCCGGCCTCCCGGCCGCGCGGGCCATTCCCCGGGCCAGGCCGCACTGTAGCATCAGGCCGGGCCGGCTACTGTTCAATTGATTTTCCCGGATTTAATCAATTTCCAAAATCAGAAAAACCCAAATAAATCCTAGAAAATCACAGAAAATCCCAAAAATTCCCAAATTTCACCACTTTGCTCCAAATAATATTCTAGACCCAGCTGTGACCTCCTTTCCACCAAATTCATCCCAAATAAATTCCTAAAATTCCCCATTTGGAGATTTATGCATTTTATTCCTTTTTAAAATAGTTTATTTTTCCTCGCTTGATTAGGCTCAAGCCGGATTTATGTTATTTTCAGTGTTTGCGCTAGTGTCGGAGTTTCCAGAAGCTCAAGTGCAGTTGCAGGATCCAGGAGCTTCTACGTTCGAGCCAAATGAGATCATCCAGATTGTCGGCAAGTCTCAAATCCTTGATCATGTTGCAACCCATGTTGTCTATTTATGTTATTATGCTATTTGCATTATGCTAATTGTGAAATGTTAGTTTGAAATAAAATAAAATGTTTAGAATGACTTATTATGTAGTTAATCCTACCACCGTTAAATGCCATGTTTAATTTGTAGCCATGCCTTTGTAACCCTAGAATTAATTACTTGATAATCTAGACAATTGTAGGATATTATTATCATCATGCAAAATGTTACACTGATAAGGTTGTGGCTGTGGGCCAATAGAATTTTAGAAAACCCGACTCTAAGGTAGGGTGGTATGGGACACCGTATCTTAGAGCGGAGGGTGCCGGCGTGCACAAGGTAAGGTAAGGGTGCGTGGGGAAACCGCAAGATGGTCCTTGCCCAATCTCTTACCTTAGGTTTGGAGTAGGGTAAGGGAGTTCTGGGGAGTCGCGAGACGGCCTTCGCCACCGCTACCCTAGGTTGGGTCGTGTGCTGCGAGGTTGCGGACCATGTGAAAATATAAGGACTGAAACCCTTACGCTGAGCAAATGTCACAGTGATCGCTCAACCACAGGAGTTGACTTGTCAACACTGGTCTAGTAGCTGCTCAACTCAATTAAAACTCTACAGGAGATTTAGCAGTGAGGTTAGGCCAGGCGGGTTACGGTTGCCTAACAACGGTAGAGTTCACTCGAAGCGGCCACTGTTTTCTCTTGTGTGTGTGTGTGTGTGGGCCAGACCCGAGTGAATTCTACCGGGTAGAGCCTATATAAAGAGTTGAGTAGTGAAACGACCTGGCTTCCTTAACTCAGTCATGAGGGTTAAGGGATCGTGTGGGTAAAGCTGAGCAAACTCTGCAGAGTCTAATAAATGGTATTCGAATACGCCGTGCTCCCGGTTAATGGAGCTGTGTCACTTGGGTGATTCCAGCCGTAAAGCTTAAGTAGTTTTGTAAATGTTTAACTTGTTTAGGTTGGTTAATGAACTCTTGTTGAAAACCCCTGAGTGCTTGAGGAGTAGTTTTGGGTCCCTTTTTTTTAAAAAAAAATGATTGCAAATAAAACTGCATCCACTCAAATTAATAAACCAAGTGTACTCCCTTCCTTTGATGTTCCGTGCATATAATAAGTTAGGGTCCCTTTGGGACTTGCTGAGCCGGTTGATTGGCTCACGGCTTGCTTTTGCCCTTCTTTAGAGGATCAAGACGAAGGTGTTTGCCTCCCCGTTGAGGAAGTCCCGGAAGGTCGCTTCTTCGACGAGGATCCGTGGCTTTAAGTCTTCGCCGCGCTCAAGCGGATTCTGGAGCTTCTGTAATGTAATTATACTTTGGGTTTACACGCCCCGCTGTCAAAGCTGGATGTTAATCCTTATGTCAAATATATGCTGGTCTTTTGTGGTAAGCATGTAATGGTATACTCTTGCACGACATTCTATAACTGTTCATGCGTGAATAGTTGCGGAGTGCCGTGTCCGTACGCGCCCCTGGAAACGGGGGCGTTACAGGAGATCCAAAGCGTTTCTATCTTGTGTTCCCCTTGAGGAGGTCTTCAACAGAGCTTCTGTACTTTGTGATCAAATCGCTGACAGATAATACTGGTCAGCACAAAAATCTACTGAAACAGAAAACTCCTCAACAGGTTTTGTAAGAAATGGAGCTCTTACTTCCTTTGATCAAGTAGCTGCCGCGTTTCTTCGAAACTTTGCCTTTGTCCTTCAACCGTCTATTGGTAACAAAAAGAAGCGATTTTTTCCATGAGTATGGTGGCTCAGGGTGGGAACAATCGGTGGTACTAGCTGGTCACCACTGGTTCTGGCTCTCTGAGAGAAGCGTAGAATTAAGTGGCAGGTTAAGATTCATGGTGAGATTCTCTTGTCAGAGGAAGATACTCTAGCAGTTGCAGTTGACGTGAGCTGATGCTTCTCATCCAAAGCTTTTTCTCTGTCTAGTGCATCTCTACCGAGAATGAACCCCTTTGCCAGCATGGTCCCAACAATGTCCGCTGCCTTTCGTAGAGCAGAAGGCTTTAAATCCTTGGGCTGTGGATGAAAAATAATGTTACAAGTTCCATTACCACCAGAAGACACCACAGTACAGGCATGTAAATATTACACAGTTCTAATCATACCTCTAGAGCAGCTAAAACAGAAGCTGGTAGCTCATAATCAGTGGCTGGTGTGACGATGACAACCATATCAAATTTTGTGGCACCTCGGGACAACAAGGTACATGTTAGAATCTGTCATCATACAAGCAGTTCCAGCAAGTATATGATGATTAAGCAACAGGAAAGGACAAAATTCTGTGACCAGGTATATATGCGCAAACAAAATTTCCTTTATATCCAGAAATATTGAGTCAATGTTGAAATGTCAGTTGGAACAATGGATTACGTAAACTTCAACATTCAAATAAGCTTGGACAAATTATTTCACTTGAAACAATCAATGGAACTAACAAAGAGTTTTCTAAATCGTTTATCGCTGGGAGTTGAGAATATCATAGCAACAATTTACAGTGCATGGTGTCATATCAATGATATTTAGGTTACTTAACAAATATCTTGAAGTATGGCATCAATCGTGCAGACTTGCAAAACAACGCAAGTCACAAGGTAACCAACAATCATCAATCCTTGTGGGGAAAGGGAATTTGGATGTGAGATCGAAGAAGCATAGCTGTCTCAGCCCCTTGATTGTCTTTAAAAGCAACGTAGCCAGCTTGAGACAGCTCATCGCCACTGCAAAGCATTTAAAAGGTTAATGCATTCATAGTACAATGTGGAAAACAAGCATAATGAAATTGCTCTTATTAAAATTCCAAAAACTTTAAATAGTAATGAGAATTGTAAGTGTGTGACTCCAACAGACTAATAAGTAATGAAACATTATGCAAGGGAAAAATCACCAACTACTTACTAACAAAATATAACAGTATAATTTTTTTTCAGTTCCTACTATACATTACAGACTATGAACATGTAGCCAGGATTCTTGATCATTTTATAATAATTCCTAGAGATAACATGACTGAATACGGTGTTCTTGGCCATAATTACCATCTAAAGGGAACATATGTTCTTTTTTTGTTGGTTTCATGAAGTCTTAAACCAGAAATTACATGCTGATTGTAGGGGACAAAGGAAAATCAAGAGCATCATGGACTAACACACAAACCAAAGTTCTCGTATCAACAATAGAGTGTAACCTTTCTTTCGGCAAGATATCATGGCCAAAATGGATAGACTAAGTTTGGCATAGCATGATCGGATGCCTGAATGACAAACACCCTGCATCTAAGTTCACCATGACACAGCTCAAACATAATCATCGAAAGCATTCAAGAAAAAAAGTTATGTGTAGAGTCAGGCTATCTTTTCTTGACGAATGAATGAACAGTACGAGGTTTTTAATCCATACAGATGCAAAAAATAACATACTAGGGTTTCTACATGTGTTTAATTGGAATAAAATCTTACATTTGTTATGAATATGGTGTATATTGATATGAGACCCAAAGGACTATATATATAGCAGAGTACAAGAGGATATGCCACATACAAATAAGGCATATATGGAATAGAATACAAACTCTATATCCTAATACAACTCTATCTCCTTAACACCCCCCCTCAAATGCAAGGTATGCAATAGCATTACATTTGAAAAAGGAGTTAACACTAAAACAAGAAAAATCCGAAGTCCGAGTCTTGATGATGTCGTCGTTGCGTGCAGCCTTTGAATAAACTGTCAAATCAAGCCGAAAAGGAATAGATAGAAGCATGACGGCGTAGATCGAAGCCCGAGATGGCGGCGGCGCAGTGCATAAGAAGCGCAACGGAGGTGCAGTGCAAAAGAAGCGCGGCGGCTTTAGAAACTCGGGGCGGCGGCTTAAAGAGAAGCGGCGGCATCATAAAGACTTTTACGATCTGCACGCGGCTCAGAGAGTAGAGCGGCGGCTGCTGCCATGCAAAAGAAAAATTCCTACACTTCTATGACTGGACAATAAATTTGTGGACTCGCACGGCTTGGACGTTATGAAAATTAGAACTACGGATTTGGATAGACCCAACGGAAGACTCGAAAACAGAAGACTCGAAAAACTGACTCAAAAGAACATAGATACCAGAAAACCACTAACACCTCTATCCAAGACCAAGTAGTTGATGGAGCAGAGGAAGACGTAGAGAGCAGCAGTGCCCGAGACAAAGAAAGCCTTCCACCACCACAGTAACTGGCCCCACAAGAAATCTCCACTCTTCTTTATCTTTTCTCCCCTATCGATGTGCCTCGGCCACTCGATGCTCTCCTCAGGTAGTCCTCACGCCCTCTCGTCACCTTTCTCCGCCTCTCTTCAACACTGGCCGAGGGAGGCGACAGAGATGCAGCGAAGAAGGGAGCCAGTGATGACGGTAGAGGCTGGATAGGAAGCAGAGATCACCAAAAGCGGCCGTAGTGTCCAGATCAGACCGGCGTCGGCGGCAGCGGTGGTCCAAGAAGAGGACGGTGGCGGCGGCTCGAGCAATGACGACCGGATCCAGAGTTCTTGACGGCTGCAGCATCGAGGTGGCGCAGCGGCGGACGGATTCGGCGCGAAGGCAGCCAACAGGAGCAGCCAAGCAGCCGGCGGGAAGAGTCGGCAAGAGCGGCGTCGAGCAAGAGCGGGCGGACCATCAAAGAAGAAGAGGCCGACGGCCCACCCGGCCCAGATCGATGGAGATCCGAGTGCGGCGGCCCTGGCGGCGAGCGAAAAGGAGTCGGCGGCCGGCGGTCAAGGCGGAGAGGTCGGCGGCGAAGCTCACCCCTGGCAGCGACGGATCCGGTGGCGGGGATCCCGGAGGGCGGCGGCGACCCGAGAGTGGCGGCGGCGGAACACCCCGGCGTGGAGAGAGCCAGAGGCGGCCGGATGGTGGCGACTGTGGAGGCATCGGCGGAGGAGGACGACCCAAAAGCGAGCCGGCGCCGTCGGACGCGGGCGACGGCGCGCGGATCTGGTGTGGAGACGCCCGGATCCAGGAGAGGCGAGGCTAGCGACGGCCTGATCCGGAAGAGGCGACTGCAGCGGAGACATGATGAAGACATCGGCATTGACGACCAAAAAAACAATGGGGCGCCGTGGCGCGGTCGGTGAGGAGATGGCCACCCCCAGGAGCAGAGATCAATTCTCCCGGGGGCAGCGGCAGCGGTAGACGAACTTAGGCTAGGTATGAAACCTAGGCTCTGATACCATGATATGAATATTGTGTATATTGATATGAGACCAAAGGACCATATATATAGGAGAGTACAAGAGGATATGCCACATAGAGATAAGGCTTATATGGAATAGAATACAAACTCTATATCCTAATACAACTCTATCTCCTTAACAACATTATGAATAGATTGCTTTTCTGAATGCCTTTTTCAGCATTTTTTCCTTCGTCCATGCTTCAGCTACAACAGATTGCTCTGCTTGTGCATGACAATCCCAGTGGACTCCAAAGCACCAATCCTCTAGGCAGATGCCTAGACCGTCTAGGCGGCGGCGCCTAGGCGCTAGGAGGTAAGGTGGCGCCATGCCTGCCTAGCCGATTGTTTGCACATAGGCGGCCGCCTAGTTCGCCTAGGCGGCGATTAGGTGCTAGGTGAAGGAGACGGGGAGGCTACGCTAGCTATAACATTTGATTTTCTACCGCGTTCAACCAGAAAACATGCATGTAAGGGTGTCATGGATAGTTACCACTAGATGCGCTGCGCAGCGGAAGAAGAGTTGGAGCAGCCCTATCCAACGTAGATGCGCGTTGACGAAGAAGAAGCAGTCGATCGTTTCACGAACTGAATGTCTCCTCCTCGCGTCCTAGCAATAGCCTTGCGCCTCTCGCCGATCAGCACAGCAGCAACAGCAGCGGCGCCTCCACGGAGTCCACACGTTCGGGATGGAACGCCGTGCGTTGGTGTGCTAGCACCGCGCGCCCGGCTAGGGTTTCGGGATACGGCTGAGGAGAGGTGGCGGCCAGGGTTTTTAGCATAGTAGTCTATTCTACCTGCAGTCCCGTCTCCACATATTTATAGAGCATGCTAATGGGCTTCCACGTTGTAGGCCCATTAGAACCCTAATCCCATATGGATCAATATCCCTTTTAGCCTATAAAACCGAATTGTTTATGATTGCCTCTTGGGCACATCGCTAACACTAGGCGCCAATCTGGCGCCCGACTAGCACCTAGCGTCTAGGTGAACACTGCTCTAAAGAAGCTTTTACTTGGATTGCCACTCTTCTGCTCCAATAAGATAATCCCAAGATTATGCCAGTAATCATAAATCTACAACAAACAGGGCCTTGTGCAGGACGATCCCCGTAATCATAATGCATGCATCAATAGTATGTTTTAGCTTATATCATTTAATCATTGCATAACATACTTTAATCGAATTTAACAGCCCCTGATAGATTAGAATCAGCATGTATGTTCTATCATAACCTCATAATCCTAACCACACTGATCATAACCGGGCACACAAACCACTTCTATCAAATCATGGAGATTAAAATATTATTGCTCATCCTGAAAAAATCAACAAAGCTCGGTGGCCCTTGAATAACTAATTTGCAGTTGTCAAACAAAAACAAACCACAATCAACATCTATCTGAACAACAAAGAATACTTCTGTTATGTGAAGTGCTTACACCAAGTCATGTGCACGCAATCAGGAACAGAATCAGAAAGGCAAGATTGGTACAGGATTCATAAACTATGGCGTACAGTCAAGTCAGAGAGAGTGACAGGTTTGGTGTAGCTTTGAACATTGTATCTTGCCTTGATACGCAAAGAAACTGAAGTTTGCTCATATTTCTCGTTTAAATCCTTACCAGCTTTAGTCCAATGGTAGAACTGCTCACTGGATGGAACCTATAAACCATACATTATTCCTCATTTACTAATTGCACTTTGCAGTGACAGAGATCTTCTTTAGTCTCATAAATTAGCAAATTTTAAGACAAGATAGTACATCAAGCCTGAACATGAACAGCGATTAAGATATTTACCGCAAATCACTCTTGCATCCAACACTAGCACCATTACTGCAAAAAAAAACAACCTTTTCCTGTTAAAAAGCCAATCAGTACAAGTCACCGTTGGATACATGTAAAACTTGGGTATCTTTTTTAAGATTAGCATTATGTACCTGCGGTTACTACATCAAAAGAAAATAGAATGAATCTACATTCCAGTCACTCAACGCACCAGCAGCCAGCCGATGCCTCACCACGCCCCCGGCGCCCCACCTCTGCTGCTTCACCACGCCAGAACCCTAAACCTGAACTCGCCGCCCAAGCAAGCCAACAAACCTTTATCTTTGTTAGAATCAGAGGTACTTTCGCTTCCACTTCCTCTTTTCACTTTAGTCTTTCCTTCTTCCCAAATCCATGAAAATAACCATCTTTTCAACGGCAACGTTTTACTTCTTTTGCTGGATGTCTTATTTCCAAGGGCAGCAGCAGCCAGCAGGTCATGATAAAAGTGTTTTAGACTAGGGAACTTTAATGTAAGATGAGATTCCAGAATGCTTAAGCCAGTTTTGAGTGAGTGTTAGCATTTTACCAATGACTAGCTGAATGACTGAGTGTTACTATGGATTTAAAACAATTTTAGAATATATTTGTATATATGTTCTTAAAAATTTTTACCACCCGTTAGCTTTAGAACATGTAGTATGATAAATTTTAAAATCCGTAGCAACGCACGAGCATTCAACTAGTACTATCTTTTCTTTTCAATTCTTATTACAGAAGGGCAATCCTTAAAGAGAGAGAGAGAGAGGGGTTCTTACCAGAAAGATTCCGAAGCACACATAAACCCAGTATCTGTTAAGTTATCTGATTATTTTCATTCGTCATTAATACGTTAAAATATGTGCAACCATCCCTTTCCATAGGCCAGAGAAAGTCCAGACGTTTCATTGGCTTCTGACGAAAAAGATTGACGACGATAACCGCCCATCAGAACCACTAAGATGCCACCGGCCAACACCTTCGCTCTCTGTACCCCTCTCTGAAGAAGTTACGCAGTTGCTCTCCTTACGATACCACCGATTCAATTTCTACAAACTACATGTTCTATAGATTTACATATCTTAAATAGACCACCCACATACGGTTATACCACCTATGCACACACCCACTACTACTACATACTTTGACCACTGGTTACGACCACAGGCTTCAACCATAGGCTACGACCACTGGCTACGGCCAGAGTGTTTGACCACAGTGTTCAACCACTAGCTATGACCACCGTCTTCGACTACGGGCTACGACTACAGGCTACGACCACAGGCTATAACCACAAGCTACGACCACTAGCTACGACCACAGTATTCGACCACTGGCTACGACCACGAGCAACAGCCACAAGCTATGACCACGAGCTACGACCACTGGCTACGACTAAAGTGTTCGACCACTGGCTACAACCACAAGCTACGACCACGAACTACGACCACAGGCTACAACCACGGGCTACGACCACCATCTTTGACCACAGGCTACGACCACAGGCTACAACCACCGTCTTCGACCACAGGCTATGACCACGGGCTACAACCACAGGCTACGACCACTAGCTACAACCACGGCTATGACCATAGGCTACGACCACCGTCTTTGACCACAGGCTACGATCACCGGCTATGATCATGGGCTACGACCACCGTCTTCAACCATGGGCTACGACCACTGGCTACGACCACCGTCTTCGACCACAATGTTCGACCACTAGCTATGACCACGGGCTACGACCATTGGCTACAACCACAGTGTTCAACCACTGGCTATGACCACCGTCTTCGACCACAGGTTACAACCACGGGCTTCAACCATAGGCTACGACCACTGGCTACGACCATGGGCTATGACCACAAACTATGACCATGAGCTACGACAACTGGCTACAACCACAGTGTTTGACCATTGGCTACGACCACGAGCTACGACCACTGACTACAACCACATGCTACGACCATGAGCTACGACCACTGGCTACGACCACGGTGTTCGACCACCGGCTGTGACCACAGGCTACAACTACCATCTTCAACCACAGGCTACGACCACTTGCTATGACCGCAATGTCCGACCACCAGCTACGACAACTAGCTATGACCACTGATTACAACACTGGCTATGACCACAGGCTACGACCACTATCTTCAACCACTGGCTACAACCACAGTCTTCGACCACTCGGTACAACCACAGGCTTCGACCACTAGCTACAACCATAGTTTTCGACCACTGGCTATGACCACAGTCTTCGACCACTAGCTACGACCACAACACCTCAACTGAATCTCCAACCAGACAGGCCTTCTAGCACCGAGGTCGACTGTAGCTATGACAATTGATCATCGACCACTGGCTTCGACCATAGGCTACGACCATTGGCTACGACCACAGTGTTCGACCACTAGCTACGACCACCATATTCAACCACTGACTATGACCACAGGCTATGACCACAGGCTACGACCACAAGCTACGACCACAGTCTTCGACCACTGGTTACGACCACAACACCTCAACTGCATCTCCGACCACAATTTGATCATCGGTTGATTGTGAAATTCACCCTGCCAAGAAAGAGAGAACTCACCCTGTTCCAATGCTTCTTCATCCCAAACTTTCCAAATGACCATGCATGTCAACAAAATCTAGATGGGTTGCAAGCTTATGAGACAGGGATTCCAAAAACCAATATGCAAGGATATATTTTAACGTTTTAAGGAGTTGATTTGGAGAAACCTTGAGGATAATGGCTTTGTGGAAAACAACATCAGGGAAGATGGATCTAACACCGACAACATTGCAGATGGTGGTTCCGATGCGGGAGTCCTCATGGACGGCGGATCCGATGCTAGAGACCTCATGGACAATGGAACCATGGGCATCGACATCTGGGATGTAGATCCCATTCTGATGACGTTGTGGATGATGGATCTGTCAATGGCGATCTCGCAGACGATGGATCCTATGCTCGTCAGCTTGGGATGCCGCCTCTGGTGCAAATAGTGTACAATGCACTCAAAGAGGACCTGTACTTCCATGGCAGCAGTGTTACGATGGAGAGAAGGTGGCGTCAGAGGGCAGGCCATGGTGTGCTTCCTGCGGTGACACAACACCATCATGGAAGCATCGCTCGATGGGGAGGTAGTCGCTTCCTCGACCTTGCGCTCGTCCGTGGGTTTGGGATTTGGGGAAACCGCGTTGTCGCAGTGTGCATCTTAGAGAGAGAGAGAGAGGGGAGTCGAGACAAAGAGGGGAGGGGTTTCTGGTTTGGCGTTGCGCACTTGTGGGTGATGAGAGGGAGTAGTAGGGAGCAGTTGGGGAGGAAACCACATTGTGGCGATGCGTGTGTGAGAGAGTCGAGACAGAGAGAGGATCATGAGATCAGATGGCTACAAAGGGTTGTGGTAAAATGGATGGCTACAGAGGGCTCAGGCAGGAATTTCGTCAAGTGTTGGGGGCATGGGAGCTGCGTGACTTTGGCTCCCTGGTGGACCAAGCCAGGGGCATGGAGCTAGAGATGCAGCTTGGGAAGGAGTCGCTGGGTACAGGAGGTGTTGGATTAATTGGGATTGGCCCATTTTAATTTAGCAATTAATCAAATGAAATTCCTAGGCCCACAACTAATGCTAGGTAGAAAATTGTTTAGTCCCATATGGAGAATTGAATGGGAGTTACACCACTTTAAAAGGTGGAATGTGATAACCCCCTTGTGGAATTGGAGAGAGCCATTACACACGCGCGCGCTTCGCTTCGCCGCCACGCCACGCCACGCGCGCGCGCGTGCGTGCGGTGCGGTGCGGTGCGGTGCGGTGCGGTGCGGGTGCGGGTGCGGGTGCGGGTGCGGGTGCGTGTGCGTGTGCGTGTGCGTGTGCGTGCGTACGTACGCGCGCAGGCGTGTCGGGTGCGGGCGCGTTTTTCTTTATCTATTCGAAAAACGAAACGCACTGATGGCTGGCAGTAACGGTGCACGATTATGGCTGTGGTTACTTTCGAGTAATGGTTGCTGTTACTAGTGAATAATGGCTGCAGTTACCAGTCTCTTCGTTTTTGCTGTTACAAAAGAGGGCTCTCCTCTCCATTCCAATGGGATACGAAAGAACAGAACTCTCTCTCTGTTTTCGCTGCTCTCTGCAATCTCCGGTCCAGAACCTTGCGCGCACAAGTTTCTGGGCGAGTAGGCCTCCGGAACTTCGTCCGTTTGTGTACCTGCACGGGTAGGCGGGCGATCAAGTTTTTGGGGAGCGCATCAGCGCGACTACTCAATCTGTGACGTCTTCTTCCTGGTGGTGAATCGTTCGCGGGACTGCACTGCGAACATCTTCCTGCATCAAGCTTCTTCCTGCATCACGCCTTGATCGACTACATCGAATAGGCCATCATGACGACTGATGGTAACGGCGCCTCCGGTGTCTCCGGCACTGGCCCCGCCCGAGGGTATAATCCGAAACCTTTTCTGGTGTATTTGTTTCTGTGCGCTATGAATATGTTAATAGATGTTTCTGTTAGCTTATTCGTTAGCGAATATAAATATGTCGATGATAGATCACTCATGCTTGTTTATGTCATGTTTTATATGCTGAATTTTTGGATTAAAATATGCCAAAAATTGACTAGATGTTCAACAATCCAAAAACTTGATAGGTCTTTTTCGGTAGTTGGCTTTGCTGCGTCGCTTAAGCCACACCCTCCGTTTGATGGTTCAAATTTTAAGAGATGGCGTGCACGCGCGATCCTGTGGTTTTCTGCCATGGAATGTTTTCATGTTGCACAAGGAAAGCCCGCTGAGCCTCTGTCTGATGAGGATGAACGCAAGTTCAATGTAGCGGATAACTTTTTCCGAGGTGCGCTTGTCAACATTCTGGCGGATAACATTGTGGATGTGTACATGCATTTGCCTACGGGAAAAGATATGTGGAATGCACTTGAGGCCAAGTTCGGAGTTTCTGATGCTGGCAGTGAGCTGTATGTCATGGAGCAGTTCTATGACTACAAGATGGTCGATGACCGTTCTGTAGTAGAGCAAGCTCATGAGATTCAGGCGCTGGCAAAGGAGCTTGAGAACAATAAGTGCGAGTTACCGGACAAGTTTGTGGCTGGCGGTATTATCGCTAAGTTACCACCCTCTTGGTCGGATTTTGCTACTTCTCTAAAGCACAAGAGGCAGGAGTTCAGTGTTACTGATCTCATTGGCACTCTTGGTGTTGAAGAGAAGGCGAGGGCAAAAGATACTCGTGGCAAGAAAGTTGCTGCTGAGGGAGGTTCTAGCGCCAATTTGGTGCAGAAGAAGAATCCTCAGGCTTTCCACAACAAAAAGAAAAATAAGCCTTTTGTCAAGCCCAAGGCTACCACTGAGTTTAAGAAGAAAGGCAAAGGAAAGGGCAGCTGCTTTGTGTGCGGTGATTCTGGCCATTGGGCTAAGGATTGTCCAGATCGCAAGGATAAGCAGAAGAAGTCTGCCAACATGGTTATTAGTGATGCTGGAGGAACATCGGGGTACGGTAATTATTTACCTACAGTTCTTTCTGTTTGTCAATCACCTGAGTGGTGGGTTGACACTGGTGCTAATATTCATGTTTGTGCTGATATTTCCTTATTTTCATCTTATCAGGTCGGTCGAGGTTGCTCCTTGTTGATGGGGAACGGATCGCATGCAGCTGTTCATGGTGTTGGTACGGTCGATCTGAAGTTTACTTCGGGAAAGACTGTGCAGTTGAAGAACGTGCAGCATGTCCCCTCCATAAAGAAGAATCTCGTTAGCGGATCTCTACTATGTAGAGATGGTTTTAGGCTTGCTTTTGAGTCCAATAAATGTGTCGTGTCTAAGTATGGAACATTTGTTGGTAAAGGCTATGAGAGCGGAGGTTTGTTCCGTTTTTCTTTGATGGATTCCTATAATAAAATTGTGAACCATGTGTGTAATGATGATGATGAGTCTAATGTTTGGCATTCACGACTTTGTCATGTTAATTTTGGGTGTATGACGCGCTTAGCTAATATGAGTTTAATCCCGAAATTCACTTTGGTCAAAGGTTCTAAGTGTCATGCGTGTGTTCAATCGAAACAACCTCGCAAGCCTCACAAGGCAGCAAAAGAGGCGAGGAATTTGGCACCGTTAGAACTCATTCATTCTGATTTATGCGAGATGAATGGCGTGTTGACTAAAGGGGGAAAGAAATATTTCATGACGCTTATAGATGATTGCACTAGATTTTGCTACGTGTACTTATTGAAAACAAAAGATGAAGCATTGAATTACTTTAAGATCTATAAAGATGAGGTAGAAAACCAACTTGAAAGGAAAATCAAGCGGGTAAGGTCTGATCGTGGAGGAGAGTATTTTTCAAATGAGTTTACTGTATTCTGCGAGGAACATGGAATTATTCATGAGATGACGCCTCCCTATTCTCCTGAATCAAACGGGATTGCCGAAAGAAAGAACCGCACTCTAACTGATTTGGTTAACGCCATGTTAGACACTGCGGGACTTTCTAAGGAATGGTGGGGTGAGGCTATATTGACCGCATGTCATGTCCTGAATAGAGTTCCTACAAAGAACAAAGAAGTAACACCATTCGAGGAATGGGAAAAGAAGAAGTTGACTCTCTCATACTGCAAGACTGGGATGTTTGGCCAAAGTTAACGTGCAATTGTCAAGAAGCGCAAACTTGGACCAAAACCGTAGATTGTGTATTCCTTGGTTATGCTATACACAGCGTGGGTTATAGGTTCTTAATTATAAAATCTGGAGTGCCTGACGTGCGTATTGGTACAATCATAGAGTCCAGAGATGCTACATTTTTTGAGAATGAATTTCCTATGAATAATGATGTACCTAGCTCATCTAGTCAAGAACCTATAATTTCCCTTGATTCCTTTGTGCCGATAGAACATGTTGAGGAAACGCCTATGGAAAATCCTGAAGAGGATAACAATGAAGTTACTCGAAAGAGTAAGAGACAGAGGATTGCAAAGTCTTTTGGTGATGATTTCATTGTATATCTCGTGGATGACACTCCAAGAACCATGGAAGAGGCATATTCTTCTCCTGACGCTGACTATTGGAAGGAAGCAGTACGGAGTGAGATGGACTCTATTATGTCTAATGGAACTTGGGAGGTCGTTGACCGTCCTTATGGGTGTAAACCTGTAGGATGTAAATGGATTTTCAAGAAAAAGCTTAGGCCTGATGGTACAATTGAAAAATACAAGGCAAGGCTTGTGGCCAAGGGTTATACCTAAAGAAGGCGAGGACTTCTTTGATACTTATTCACCGTTGCCGACTGACCACAATTCGAGTACTACTTGCCCTGGCTGCTTCTCATGGTCTTCTCGTTCATCAAATGGACGTTAAGACAGCTTTCCTAAATGGAGAGTTGGAGGAGGAGATTTATATGGATCAGCCAGACGGGTTTGTGGTAGAAGGTCAAGAAGGAAAGGTGTGCAAGTTGTTAAAGTCTTTGTATGGCCTAAAGCAAGCACCTAAGCAATGGCATGAGAAGTTTGACAAAACTTTGACATCTGCTGGCTTTGTTGTGAATGAAGCTGACAAATGTGTGTACTATCGCTATGGTGGGGGAGAAGGAGTGATCTTGTGCTTGTATGTTGATGACATATCGATTTTGGGACCAACCTCAATGTGATTGAGGAGGTCAAGGACTTTCTGTCCAAGAATTTTGAGATGAAAGATTTGGGAGTGGCTGATGTGATTCTTAACATTAAGCTACTGAGAGAAGGTGATGGTGGGGTTACACTCATGCAATCCCACTATGTGGATAAGGTCTTGAGTCGCTTTGGTTATAGTGACTGCAAACCTGCTTCTACTCCTTATGATCCTAGTGTGTTATTGAGGAAAAACCGAAGAATAACAAGAGATCAATTGAGATACTCCCAGATCATTGGCTCATTGATGTATTTAGCTAGTGCTACGAGGCCTGACATCTCGTTTGCTGTGAGCAAGCTAAGCCGGTTTGTTTCAAATCCGGGAGATGATCATTGGCGTGCTCTTGAGAGAGTGATGCGCTATCTAAAGGCAACTGTGAGCTATGGCATTCACTATGCTGGGTACCCAAAGGTACTGGAGGGATATAGTGATTCAAACTGGATCTCTGATGCTGATGAGATAAAAGCCACGAGTGGATATGTGTTCACACTTGGAGGTGGTGCTGTTTCCTGGAAGTCTTGCAAGCAGACCATCTTAACGAGGTCAACAATGGAAGCAGAACTCACAGCGTTAGATACCGCCACTGTTGAGGCTGAGTGGCTTCGTGAACTCCTTATGGATCTGCCGGTGGTTGAAAAACCGATACCGGCTATCCTGATGAACTGTGATAATCAGACTGTAATTATCAAGGTGAACAGTTCTAAGGACAACATGAAGTCATCTAGGCATGTTAAGAGGCGGTTGAAGTCCGTCGAAAGCTGAAAAACTCGGAGTTATAGCATCGACTATGTCCAGATAGCTAAGAATCGCGCACCAATTTACAAAGGGTTTATCACGTAATGTGATAGATAGTGCATCGAGTGAGATGGGCCCGAGACCCACATGAGTCATACCACGTTGGTAACTGTTCTATGTGATCGGAGATCCCGTGAAGTAGGATGGTGAAACAAGTCGTTGGTTGATCGGGAGGAGAGACCTTTACAGGCTCATTTCTTCGATGATGCGCTTCTCTCCTATTCTGTATGGCAGGTTGGTTTTTACCTTAATGTGATCCAAGTGGCTTTTTAAAGCGTAGATGTCGGCCTACAGGACATCTTAGAAAGAACACACCTATATGAGTTCGATCGCTGGTCACGATCTATGAGATTTGGGTGATCTCTAGATACTCATGAATAGGCACAGAGTATGACTTATACGCTCCAACCGAGGGGATGTTTTAGGCACCTAGTACTAGTAAAGGAATTGGGTAAAGCTTGTTCGCACAAACTCACAATTCAAGGCATAGTCCATTGTCCAGCTTGTGGATGAGTGTAACTCCTTTCCTAGGTGGATGTTCAACTTAACAGTCTCCATCAAAACACCGGTATATCAAACAACAATGAATCGAGAGCATTTCTCGTGTGCCTTGAAATTTGGTGGGGATTGTTGGATTAATTGGGATTGGCCCATTTTAATTTAGCAATTAATCAAATGAAATTCCTAGGCCCACAACTAATGCTAGGTAGAAAATTGTTTAGTCCCATATGGAGAATTGAATGGGAGTTACACCACTTTAAAAGGTGGAATGTGGTAACCCCCTTGTGGAATTGGAGAGAGCCATTACACACGCGCGCTCGCTCGCTCGCCTCGCCACGCCTCGCCACGCCACGCCACGCTCGTGCGGGTGCGTGTGCGTGTGCGTGCGTACGTACACGCGCAGGCGTGTCGGGTGCGGGCGCGTTTTTCTTTATCTATTCGAAAAACGAAATGCACTGATGGCTGGCAGTAACGGTGCACGATTATGGCTGTGGTTACTTTCGAGTAATGGTTGCTGTTACTAGTGGATAATAGCTGCAGTTACCAGTCTCTTCGTTTTTGCTGTTACAAAAGAGGGCTCTCCTCTCCATTCCAATGGGATACGAAAGAACAGAACTCTCTCTCTGTTTTTCGCTGCTCTCTGCAATCTCCGGTCCAGAACCTTGCACGCACAAGTTTCTGGGCGAGTAGGCCTCCGGAACTTCGTCCGTTTGTGTACCTGCACGGGTAGGCGGGCGATCAAGTTTTTGGGGAGCGCATCAGCGCGACTACTCAATCTGTGACGTCTTCTTCCTGGTGGTGAATCGTTCGCGGGACTGCACTGCGAACATCTTCCTGCATCAAGCTTCTTCCTGCATCACGCCTTGATCGACTACATCGAATAGGCCATCATGACGACTGATGGTAACGGCGCCTCCGGTGTCTCCGGCACTGGCCCCGCCCGAGGGTATAATCCGAAACCTTTTCTGGTGTATTTGTTTCTGTGCGCTATGAATATGTTAATAGATGTTTCTGTTAGCTTATTCGTTAGCGAATATAAATACGTCGATGATAGATCACTCATGCTTGTTTATGTCATGTTTTATATGCTGAATTTCTGGATTAAAATATGCCGAAAATTGACTAGATGTTCAACAGGAGGTACCATGGTTTCCGATAGGGCTGTGCATTTTATCACCGAACCAAAAAACCGAACCGTACCGGTCAACTCGGTTTGACCGGTATTCGGTTTTCGGTTCGGTTCCTGAAAAATTGGCATCTGGTTGATTTGGTTTTTTCCGTATAAACCGAGTGAAAACCAAAAAAACCGAAAATACCGAGTAGCCCAACTCAATTCGGGGTCTCGGCCCACAGCCACCGACGGCCCGACGCACGCAGCAGACGCCTTCAACCAATCAACCCTAGCCGGTAGCCGCCGACACGCAGTCTCCACTGGCCTCGCCAGATCCGCAGCGTGTGCGTCTCACTCTCTCTGTTCCTCTCGTCTTCTAGGCGCTCGCCGCTCCGATGTCCGCAGCCGCCGTTGTTATGGTATTTTAGGTTTGGGGCGCTGCTCACCCACCGCCGCAACAAGCCATCGCTTCACACTCCCGGCGCCCGGCGGAGGACACCATGGCGCGGCTCACCGTGGAGCAGGCAACGCACGAGGCGGGATCCGCCGGTAGTGGCGCCACATCCCTCAACCTCTCCCACCGCGCCCTCTCCGACGTTAGTAGAGCCAGCCTCTCCATCCCTCCCTCACACAATCGGTTGGAGTCCTGCTCGGTTGCTCATCCTTGTGTGCTGTGTGGTGATGGTGTGCAGGTGTCGTGCCTGAGCAACTTCAGCGACCTGGAGCCGTAGTGGAGCGCCTCGACTTCGGCTACAACTGCCTCATCACCCTCGAGGTAGGTACATACATTACACTAAATTGCCAAACTGATCAATGGACAATGTTGCATATAGTATGTTAATGAAAAATACACGAGTTAAAGATGTAGACTTGAAGTAGATTCTTGCTGACATTTCACCTCTGTGGATATGTCATATGTGCTGCTGTTATTGTCGTGTGACAATATATTTGCAAGCATGAATAGCTTAACAGACGTATCGTAAAATCATCCTATAATGAGCTCATTCGACAACGTGCTCGAATTAGGAACTAGTGATTGTAGCTCATGGAGGTAGATAATGGATTAATGGGTAACTTGTTCCGTAAAATCGTAGCTCTATCTGTTGTCCTTTGAACTTCTGTGTATCTTCTTATTTTCACTTGAGAGTTATTCTGGCTATTACATGTTGAAGGGCTTGTCCTCCTGTGTCAATTTGAAGTGGCTTTCGGTTATTGAAAACAAGCTTGTGAGCTTAAAAGGTGTTGAAAGCCTCTCAAAACTGCAAGTGAGTTACTTTTCTTCCCTTGCGTTTTCACATGGCTGCATTCGTGATTGAATCTTAGCTCACTACTTGACTTAAAATGCTTTGCAATTGTTATCCTCTCCGGCTGTACAGGTATTGAATGCCGGCAAAAATAAACTTACAAGAATGGATGAGGTCAAATCTTTGACTAGCCTGGGAGCGTTAATTCTAAATGGTAATGCAATTATGCAATGCACGAATGCTACTGTCAATACTCAATTACTCTTATTGTCCTGTGGGTTGCTCAATTGATTTCAACGATTGATCTTGGTTATTTCGCATGCAGATAACAATATTTCTTCCATCTGCAAGCTTGACCGGCTGCTTCAGTTGTATATCGAGATAACACTTGTTTAGTAGAATTGACTTGATCACTTTACTCTCTGGAGGCACACTTTCGATTTTTTTGGTGCACAATAGTTTTGTTTCACATTGATAGTATTAAGAAATTAAAAGGTTCACTGGCTGTTGTTAAGAAAAGTAACTTTATGAAACTAGAAGTATTGACCTTGCCAGACGGGCAGACAGCCCAGACTGATGCCATTCTGCTTCAGTGCTTCTTGAATGGAGATCTCAGATGAGATTAACGTATATCAATTCGTGCAAACTTTGGTAAAATTGGTATTTACCGATACCGTACCGAAATAAAATGGCATTTACCGATACCACACCATATTCTATTAAGTCCCATATTTCCGGAATAATTAACACCGTATTTACCGAACAAACCGTATTTACCGAACCGTATAAACCGAAAAAACTGAACGAACAATCCTAGTTTCCGAGGGTACTGGTGGCAGTCAGAAGAAAAGCCTCGGAGGAGGAAGTGGGTCATCACTGAAGCCAATTTCCAAGAAGTTCAAGGGCCCGCAGAATTCCTTCAAGTCCAGGTTCACCAAGCCCCAAGCATCCTCTGCTTATCGACCGTCAGCAAGTGCTCCTGTGATGCGTCTGGTCCCAGGGCAAGGTATGAAATTTTTCAAGTGTGGAAATGAACATCGTGCTTCGGAGTGTTCTTGGTCGGGAGCTTGCCGCCATTGTGCTTAGGAGGGCCACAAGGCATTGGTTTGTAGGCGGAATCCTGCCAGTATTATCAAGTGGGAGCCAGTTCAAGCATCATCATCGGTGCCAGCTGCTTCTTCTCGAGGTTTAGTGCAGATGCTAGCAGCTACTCCTACTCAGCATTGGGTGCAGCCTCAGTCCTACTACCCTACTCCTGGAGGGATACCACCAGGGTATTTTTGGCCGCCTTCCCCCACGACATTGTTCCCAGTTGGGGCGCCTTCAGCACCTCCAGCAGCTGCGGCACCGCCATACCCGGGTGTTGGGGCTCCAACCGCCCCAGCATCAGTCTCCTACGCCATGCCTACTGATGAGTCAGTGAGTTGTCTCGATGTGGTGACAGGTATTGTTCTGGTGGATTCAATGGATACTTTTGTTTTGTTTGACTCTAGGGCTACTTTCTCCTTTGTATCTTTAGAGTTTGCTAGCTGGGCAAATTTGAGTTTGCAGCAAATAGCTCAGTCTGTTCTAGTTAATTCGCCCGGGGGAATTCTTTCAAGTTCCACAGTCTGTCCGGGTTGTGTGCTCTCTATAGATGGGGAGGACTTCATTGCAAATTTGATGGTTATGAAGATGGAGCTGTTTGATATTATTTGTGGAATGGATTGGTTACATAGTTACCGTGTTATCATATCATGTTTTTGGAAGACAGTAACTTTGCAAGCTCCGTCTGGGCATGAAATAGTTTTTCAGGGTAGTGCCCCTTCCAATTCACTCACTGTGCTGGCTAGTTTGTATCCTGGCAGTAGAGCAGCAAAGAGTGGATTTCTGTTGTCTCTAGTGGAAAAGCCGAATTCCTCTTTGATTGCAGAAAGTATTCCTGTGGTTCAGGAATTCTTGGATGTATTTCCAGCAGAGTTGCCAGGGATGCCTCCACAACGTCCAGTGGAGTTCAGGATTGATTTAGTACCGGGTGCACGACTGGGTTCTATGACCCCGTACCATTTGGCTCGTCCTTTCCAGGAAGAACTAAAGAAGCAGTTGGATGATCTAAGAGCGAAAGACCTTATTCGACCCAGTCACTACTAGTTTTCAGGTCTAGGACAACGGAGCGAAATCGTTGAAATAGGGCCAAAATAGATGCAATATGTACCTATATCAACACATCACTTCCGTTGGCAAGCGTGGCAAGTACTTGCGTGCTTAAAAGATTGTGCAGCGGATTGTGGTTTCGTTGCAATACCTATGGTTATTGCCATACAATATGTTGTGGCAATTGTTTGTTGTTGCAACGAATGATGTCGTGGCGATATAGGCTATTGCCACGGCTGACTCCGTGGCAATAGCTTCTTTTGCCACGAAGTTTGGTCGTGGCAATAGTATCATTTGCCACGAAAATATTGCGTGGTAATAGGTTCTATTGCCACGCCAATGGTTCATGGCAATAGACCCTATTGCCACGGAGAGCATTTCGTTACAACAGGATATATTGCTACGGGCGGCGTTTCGTTGCAACAGGTTTAATTGCCACGGGAGGTGTTTCGTTGCAATATGTTTTATTGCCACGGAAGGCATTTCATTGCCATAAAGTTATTGTGACGAAATATGTTTTGTGGCAAATAGATCCTATAGCAACGAACATTGTTCATGGTATATAGTGGAATCGCAACATAGTAGCGGCATTGCGACAGCCTATCACAACGAAATACCAATTTTGCATACAAGTTTATCGCAACGGTAAAATTTGCGGTAGCATATTGAGCATATGATAGTTTATTATAATTTGTTATTGCAAATTAATAATCAAATTAGGAACACGGCTGGATCAAAAACACATATATTAATTCAACACATAATAATTTAAAAGTGCCACCACTCATGCAAGAATTACATATCAATCTCCATACTTAAACTACAAACTTTGTAACTAATAACAAAAGTACTATCACTTCCATTCCATTTGTCCGTGCTTCTTTGCCATGTTGAATTTCCTGACTTGACGACGCCACGACTCTGTTTACTCTGATCAAATTGTTTCATCCTGATAGAACATGAACAATAAAGAGGGACCTTAATGTGAGTATTGTCCAGCAGCACATACTTAAGTACATCGTAGTGCAAGTTTAGAGATACGAGTTACAGCTGAAAATAGCAATCCTGAGTTCTTTAGTTCAGTTGCATAGCAAAGTATTTAGCAAGTGATTCCAGCAGAATTATTTAATTTCATTTCATTTACCGATATATAGTAGCCCTATTTCACCTGGCATAATTTTTTAGTAGTTTAGAACAATATGCTATATTTGACATAAGAACAACGATATTTGAAGATTAGTCACATTTTCATTTCATACCTGCTGGTCCCTCCTTTTCTTCGAACGAGTTGTAGCAGTATTCTTCAATTGTTGTGGAGGAATGAAGTTCGATGAACCATTATTAACAATGACATTTTGGAAGAGGCTTCGTTAAGATTAGAAGCTCGAGTGATGCGAATAGGTGGCCTAGCATCTTTTGTGTGGTCGGATGCTTCTGGGTCATTCTGCAAATGTAAAATGTAGAATAAAAATATTAGCATCCTGATGTGTACTACTATTAAAATATGTTCAGCATGCATGCATCAATTGAAGTTCGGGAAGGTAAACATCAGCAGATCATCAATAGAATGTACAAAGTCCCAATCCCTTATGGCAGCAAACTATTTGCAAATTTTGTTACTGTTGTAATGTTTCTTGCACATGTTCAGTGTCTTTTACGTGGTGTTCAATGTACTATCTGGGTTAGCCTTGTCCAATGTTGTCATGTTTTCGTCTTCCTCACTTGGATTAGCCTCGCTTTCCCTTGTGTTCAAAATACTTCTCTAGTTAGCCTGCATATGGACCATGAGGAAAAACATTAGGACTCATAGGTGGGTGGTTGTTGCAAGCAATCAACAACAAGCAGCAATGAACTTTGCTGCGTATGTACAGATGTATTACCTGTAATGTTGCTTCTCTCTGTTGTGCTAGCAATAAAAGGAACTCTTGCCTAAGTTGTTCTCTTGCGTTCCTTTCCTTCTCTAGTTCCTCTTGCATCTCTCGCCTAGTTTCTTCCCTTTCAACAACTCCATTTGCAATTTGTTCCTTTAACATTTGCACCTCATCTTCGAGCTCATTATTTTTTCGCTGGGCTGCAGCTGAAGCACGGGATTGTTCATCGAGTCTGTCTTTCAACAGTTGGCTTCGTGTAGAATATTTCGCCATGTATCCATGACCATGAGCTTTGCATGATTTGGTACCGGTGCTTTCCTTGTAACTTGATTGGAAAGCAATGTTTTCCTCTTCAACTGTAAGGAAGTCTTTATCTGGCTCTGTTGATAGGTCAGTAATTTTGAAGGCTACATCATCCTAAGTGTGATAAGAGAAAATAAGAAGTTAAATCAGTTAAGTTTTATGCACAAAATTCTGAAAAATGTACAAAGTCATGAACAAATTAAATTTACTACTCACATAGACATCCCTAGAAGCGTTGTTTGACCATTCCCCGTTCTTCATGTGGGTAGCCATCCAAAGAGTCGATCGATTGGCTCTTCTCCATGTTTGGGTCTCTCTAAGGTGGCAAACATTGTACCTTGTGAACAATTGATCATTTAAGAAAAGAATCAGATAAGTTTAACTTTTCATTACCTGCTCGTAGCTACATTGGGAGAACGGTTTGGATCCCGATGCTTGGTCTTCTGTTTTTGACGGTTTTCAGAGGTTTGGCTGCTGACCCTCTGCAAAAAAGTTTACAAGTGCACTCAACAAAGCATTCAACGAAGGTGTTCTGGAGCTAACTCCTATATGCCTTATGCAGCAATTGTTCAAGTCTAAATAAGAATTATATGCATCCTAAATAGTGGTAGTAAAAAGCATATATGTTTGTAACACATGCTGCTGCATATATTTTGTAATTGCTATTGCTAATGCATCAACTGTACAAGTCCATACATTAATGGTTACTATCACAATTCCATTCACTAATTGGTAATTGCAGAGAGAAAAATTGAACCTTGAATTTTTCAGTTCCAAAATACATTATCAAGTAGTGCCATTCGACAATGTCTATATCTTCAGGCTTATGTTTCATTCGCTCAGCGTAAGTGTTGTATGCCTTGTATGTAGAACTGAATGTTGATCACCATCCTTTGTACCGCTCTTTAGCAATGTCCCATATCTTTTCCGTTGCATTCTCAATGTTTGGAAAATCCCACCTACTCTGCTTGGATTGAAACAGAAAGTGAAGGTGAAGTCGTGTGTAATTACAGAATTAACATGCTTATTTACCAACAAATAAAAGATGCAACTTACTAGCAAATCCTCTGCTATTGTAATTTTGACATTTTGCTTTATATCTTTCCACTTTTTGACTCCAATAAGTGGAGCCCTCTTTCTTGTAAACATTACCACTTCATCTACAAATGTTCGAGAGTTTTCTCCTACGGGGCCTCCTAACCTTGCTGAAAATTGAATTGATAGTTTCTGCGATGCATTCTTCACTCTCTTGTTGGTCTTTGCTAAACCTTTAAGGCATCCACGTACACCTTTCTTGCAATCGTTGGGAGCCACCTCCTTATGAGCAATTTAAATGTCATTTAATGTACACATTCAGCAAGGACCAATTGAACCTAGAAAATAGAATTGAGAGAAGGATAGCATACCATTTTGTTGTTGCTTGTTTTTCCGAGCATGAGATGGCCTCTCTGGTGGTGTTGGGTCGCTGTCTTGACTTTCCTCATCTTGAAGGCCGGCTAGATTGTTGGTATGGTCCTCTTTCAAAAAGGATATTGCACACATTATAATACTCATCAGAGAAATATATGTGAGTTTGTAAAACGAATAATATGCTTGCATAGTTCGGTGAAAGATTTGAAAATTACAGATATCATCAAGATGGCCTTTCGTCCTTAACCATTCCTTATATGTTTTGATTGTTTCATCCCTGTAGTCATCCATAAATTCTGCAAGCCATGTATATATGTTAGTGCAGTTGCCAATTCAGTACTTCTATTAAAAACAACGCGATTTTAATTGTAGCAACATATATAACTTACCCGTGTGTTCTTCCTCGGCTTGCAGATTCGCTAGCCAAACCTTGTATGCATCAAGTTGTTCATTTGTAATTGGATCATCACAATTTTGTTGACTCCTCTTTTGCTTCATGGGTGTTATGGTCACCTGATTGTCTTTTACTCGCTCCCTTGACACTATTAATCGGACTTCCCTTTCATCTTGATTGTTTTCTATCATTCTATCTGCATCACGACTATAATCGATCGGCTCCAAAGTTGCTACCGCCCTGCCACATCGCTTCTTATAGTATAAGAAGTCCCTAACTGAGTATCCAAGCTGTTCTTTTAAACTTAACAATGTCATAAATGAGACATTAGTCCTATCAAGATCGCACTCGAAGAATTCCTTTTCTGGTGGTGCTCCCTTGCATTGAATAACTAAAGTCCACTGCTGACCTAACCCTTGTTTCGTTCTGTATGTTTACATAGAGAAAGGTTAAATAGTCAAAATGCAGTTGTCAGTATGCAAAATCTGAGAGGAAAATAGTAGATGATCAAAAGGAAACAATAAATTTGTAATGAGTGTGCACGTGCATGGGTATGCACACAACATATGTTTGCAGTTTCTTTTTCATTAAAGTCACCTGTTCAAAATCTCATTATCTTAACCATACAATAACTAAAATGTAATGACTACACGTGTCACAATGACAATAAATACTTCTGTTGCACTACAAGAGAGTGGAGAAAATTGGAAAAGTGACTGACCTATAAAAGGTTATAACGGCAATATCTTATGAATGTGGGGGTTTAAAACAGATGCTGGATTTGTATTCAACTGTAAACCTCAAAATCTCCATAGGTCACATTTATTTGAATAGCAATCTTGCATTGTATTTATATATTGACTACAGTTTTTTATTTCTTTTCGGATGTTTGCACTGCTTATATAGGGACTGGGACTCAGATTCTAGTAACGAGGGGAAAAAAACCAAAAGCTAGGCGAGCAACAGCTAAACTCCAAGAGGAAATAAATGAAACTGTGGATAAAAAATTAGAAGGGCAGAAGCAGGCACGAACAACCCAGAAGCGCAATAAAAAGGTAAAACGAACTGTTCATGTTGAAACAATAGGTTTGAATTTTGAGGTTCACTATGCCTTGCACGAGGAACCTCATATTTTACTAGCTCAGGTACCTCTTCATAAACATGAGCAACTTACATTTTGCCTTTTCTTTCTGAGACTAATATCTGAATATGACCTGACTCAAAATAGTTCCTTTCTAAACATGTACTGATCTGACTATACAATGACTTTATGGGGGAACTTATGTCATGTCCGATGTATCATCTTTGCTATTGAAAGCTGGTATCAATCCTATGTCTTTGATTTCACTGAATTAAAGACTCCCACAATGTGGTACTAAGACACCCGTGTTGCTAACCTTCAGAACGAATTAAAATAAATTAGGAGAAAATTCAAAATAAAAAAAATGGATTGGATCAGTTACCGGATACCAGTTGGGGTCTGGGAAAACTCCCAAAACTGGGAATTGGAACCCTTACTATCTGAACCATACAATAACTAAAATGTATACATTTAAATGATATTGCAGTTCCGTTCACAGGTTGACCAGCTAGTTCTTGAGGAGGTTGTACGAGAAAGATTCCCAAAGTTGGGTTTGTATTCCAATGATATTACTGATACATGTGTACTTTTATATTCACATTATATTTTAAAAAATTACACATATTGTCATTTCCCATGTACTTATGCTCAATTGAAATGTGGAGCTGACGTTGCTACAATTTGTTTGAGGTCACAATGATTCAAACCTTCTTTCCTGGGAGGCAAAATGGCATAAATAACAATCACAGTACATTCACTATTTAAGGAGTTACAATTATATGATGTAGAATATGCACCTAAGAAAGGAAATCCCGCACCAATATCCAAGCCTAGGCTGCTATGCATTAGCACAACATCAAAGAATGTAGTTCAGTATAATATTCTAAAATGAGTATATTTGTAACCATAAAGTAAATTTGTCAGGATGCAAAATCAGTAAGTATATATCGTATTCCATAACTTAAAGTAACTATAGTGCACTGAGACTTCTGTAATATCCATCCTATAAAACAACAGATACTAACAGCATATCAACTGTAAGTTACACAAATTAGTAAAAGACCAGATTTTTATTTGACAAGATTCATCTAACCCTATAAGCTTTAGATAATCTAAGCTCAAAACAGAACTACCTTATAATATATACCCCAAATGAAGCTATTCTCCACAATTGATCATTAATACTAAAGCAGCACAATCAGACCAGAAAGATATAATAATACAAGACCGGTCCGATCTTTTTTAAAAGTTCATTTTGATTTTTATATAGTGCTTTTGCTAATTTTGTATATAACTTTTCTGAATATATGTATCAATTAGTTTTTTTTCAAACGCAGTACATAAACATACACATATGCATAGTCTACATATTAAATGTGTGAACGCACACTCTACTTCTATGAGCATTCACAAGAGGCCAGACCAACAGATCTTTAGAGAGAAGTCACTATAGCTTATAGGCATCTCATTATTGATGGGCATATTGTCTATCGTCGAAGGAACAACGCTCTGAAGATATCTGCGCCAAAGTTAAGTGTTGTAAGCCAAAGTGAGAAGAAACCATGGACCAAAGAAAACAATGTGGAAGCATGATTATGGCTGGGTTGGCAAGGGAGCTATCTTTATAGTCATAGCCACTCTATCCTTGTCGATCGCATCACAACCTGATGTTCAGGTTCAGAGGTTCTAAAACTATATTACCTTTGGTCGACGCATCACATGGAATTATATTACAGTAGTATGGATACATATATCTTGAAGCAATCACATAAAGACATAAAAGCAAGACCTTTCACCATGAATGCTAAACTATGTACATCCATTATTTTACTATATAAAGGAGCTCACATTTTGTTTCTACAAGCATGCCTTGTTTTGATGACAGTATGCCTATCTGCAAACTTCTTTGAACATTCAAGTGTACACAATGCAACTATACCTTGAAACTTATCAAACCAAAGATCGATATGTGTTCAGGACTACAGAACTACTGATACTGAGACATGAAAATTCCAGTATTGGTACATGCAGCTTTAGCTGTTTATAACAAGTGATCCTTGGTTGCTATGACGAATTGATACATTCATCATATTTCATATGTAATAGGGTAGATTTGCATCACAGGCTCATATGTCATATGTCGTTTAGAGCACTAAAGATTCAGTCGAGCATCACAAACTCACGGTTTCAGAGCATCACGAATTCACAAGTTCAGACTTGAGCATCACGAATTCACAAGTTCAGACTTGAGCATCACAAATTCACAGTTCACGTGTTCAGCGAGAGAGCATTACAGCTTCAGAGGCTTAGAGCAAATACAGTTTCAGTTTTGAGCAATAGAGGCATAGAGCATTACAGTTGAGGAAAGAAATTTCATGGATTTACAACCCCAACGAACTCTAATAATCAGCACACACATATCTGGGAGGTGATGAGGCTTCATACCGGGAGGGAAGCATCATCCGTGCCGCCTTCTTCAACGCCGAGTTCGAGGTGGAACCGTCGGTCGGCCCTCGTGATGGCGAAATCCCGTCGGTGGCGTTGGCGCGGCGAACCGTTGATCGGCGTCGTCGATGGAGTCATCGCCATGGTCTTGTCGACCTAGGTCTTCTCCGAACCGAACAGAGGCAGAGGGGGCGGTGGGTGGCGAAGGGGCCGGGAGGGCGAGCCGGGGAGGCAGAGGGAGGCGGAGGGAGACGGGGAGGCGGGGAGGCCGGGGAGGTGGGGACAAGGCGGCGGCGGGGAGGTGGGGATGAGGCGGCGGGCGGCGTGGGAGGGGGTCCCGTGGGAGCGGGCGCTGGGCGGAGTGGGGGAGGCCGGGAGGGCGAGCCGGGGAGGCGGAAGGAGACGGGGAGGCGGGGAAGCCGAGGGAGGTGGGGGACGAGGCGGTGGCGGGGGAGGTGGGGGATGAGGCGGCGGGGCGGCGTGGGAGGGGGTCCCGTGGGAGCGGGCGCCGGGCGGAGTGGGGGAGGCCAGGAGGGCGAGCCGGGGAGGCAGAGGGAGGCGGAGGGAGACGGGGAGGCGGGGAGGCCGGGGGTATGGACTCCAAGGAACTGTTACTAAGACCATACATGCATTTAATCTGAAATAGCCTGACAATGAAAGAAACCTTAGTTGCCTCCTTGCAACCTGGATACAATTCCTTCTGTGCCTCATTTAATAATTTAAAGAATTTCTTTGCTTGTTCATTTGGCTCTTCAATATTAGAACCGATGATGTCGCCACGAATAGCGCCACTGATTATTGAAGAAACTAGATCATTGATAGAAGCCCCATCACCTGTTGCACCTTCATTGCAATCTCTTTCATCTTTGTTGTCATCGTCAACCAAAGCTTCACCATTACCTTGCTCTTGGATGAAACTTTCATCAAACCCTCTAACTAGCAAAAGTCTTTCAACCTCATATTGTAATCTATAGGACATGCAACGACACCTTGAACAAGGACATGGTGCAGTTAAACCTTTAGATGTGCCTCCAAAAGTAGTTTCAATGAATTTCTTGAATCCTTTTTGCCACTCAGATGTTGACTTATCCATCCGCATCCAACTACTCCCATCATGTGACATGCTTCCAATGATTATCAATCAAAGTATAGCAAATTAAAACCAATCTGGCCAAATTAACACTACCTGCAAGACCACAACATACACAATTTAAAAAGCTTATTAATGAAACAGAAAACGCTTATCAACCACACAGCATAACAAAACACACTAATTCTAACAAAACAAATTAATACATAATAAATTAGAAAACTAGGTTTAATAAAAAAAGTATGTTAACTGACGTGTAGGCCACCCCCAGCACGCCCTTGCGTCCCCCCTCCCGAGTCCCGAACCGCCCCCCGGCCCCACCCACCCACCACCTCTCCCGAACCCGGGCTCTCCTCCCCTCTGATTTCGCCGCCGCCTGCCTCCCCGCAACGAACCCGTGCGCCTCCTCCCCTCCCTCCTCCCCCGCCGCCGCCTCCTCCCACACCTCTCCTCCGCCGCCTCCTCGCCCGTCGCCTCCTCCTCCCCCACCCCTCCTCCGCCTCCTCCCCTCCCTCCTCCGCCACCGCCGCCGGCCTCCCCCACCGAACCCGTGCGCCTCCTCTGCCGCCACTCCGCCCTCACCTCATTTCTCCGTCGCTCCTCCCCTCCCTCCTCCGCCGCCGCGCCGCCCTCGCCTGCTCCCCTCCCTCCTCCGCCGCTCCGCCCTCGCCTCCTCCTCCCCACCCCGCGCCGCTGTCGCCTCCTCCTCCCCCATCCTCCCCGATCTCCACTCCCTCCGTGGCTCCGCCTCCCCCCATCTCCTCCCTCGGCCTCCACTCCCTCCGCCTCCCCCGTGCCTCCAGCCCGCCTCCCCCATCCTCCCCCGCGGCTCCCCTCCCTCCCCCGTGGTAGCAGCCGCAGGAGCCCTAGGGGAGAGGATGCAGCTTCCTCACGATGGTGGTGACCGGGATCGCAGGGCATACTGGTGGGAAGCTCGCGGTCGCCCCTGCTCCCGGCGGTGGCCTGCGTCGGCTTGACGAGTCGCCAGCAGGAGAACTGCAAGGAAGCAAAGGTGAGACAATAGATTCTTTATTACTTCTTGATTCCCAACATTGGAACTACAAGCTATATATATATGAGGTGATTTACAGGGGAGAGTCCGATCTGGACTGCAATCCCAACCCCAACTCTGAAACGGAACTAGGGTAATGCCTTTATTAGCCTCCCCTAATTTGTCATGCACCTCTGCTGTGACGCCGCCGGGCTGGACGCATCCTCGCTGCCTTGCTTGCTCCGGAGACGGAGCCATCCCAGCACTCGTGCACCTCCGAGGTCTGCTTGCTCTGCCCTGGTCGTGTTTATGTCTCTTATTCAATAATGCACTGCCTGGCGGGAATGGGAACTCGGGAAGAAGGTTTTTGGGCAAATTCTCTGTATTATTCTGGCATGATTAATTGCGTCGAGCTGTATAGTGCTAATTTTACTCCTTGTCCACTCCTCTTTTTGTTCAGACCACAGCGAGTATGAGAAGAGGAGGGAAATTTTGTCATTTCTTAATTATTCTGGCATGATTCATATTTTGGTAAATACCATATTTTTAGAACTGAGAAACACTTTTGCTTATGATATCAACTAATTTGTCGTTGGCCTTACTGTGAATTGCGATTGTGTCATTATGATGACCTATGACTCACGTTGTACCTGTGAACCTGGAACAACTAGACATCATTTCTTAATTTTTTTTATGTACATGTAAAGTACAATACATATGAGAAATTGAGAAGTAGGCATTAGATACAATTCTTGATTTTTTTACATGTATATAAATAAACAATCTAAAAACAGCTAATAGAAGTAGATATCAATATAGAGGGTGAGGGGATAAATGTTGCCTCTACATCTAAGGTCCTGTTTGACTAGCATTCTGATTTGACAGAGGGGAGGGATAGACTTGGCGTGCTGCGGAGTGTATGAGCACAATGGCCAAACTGAGGCCATTTAAATTTAGGCTTCTTCCTCATCTTTGTTACTGCATACAATTATTTAGGGCAATGCAGGTATGCAACTGACTGAATAAAATTAAATCCTTCCTCATGATACTAAAAAGTTGTTGGACCATGGAAATGACTACATTGGCACTAAGCCATTATCTGCGCGAAAATGCCATCTTAAGCGTCTGCTTATTGCTTTACCATAGGACTAGCTGGTCTGAACATAAAGAGTTTTCAGTGATTTTTACTCCCTTAATTCTGTTGCCTGACTATGCACAGTGCACAGATAGGCAACACACTGCCTGATTAGTTAGCATGTTCAAATTCTCAAGTTTGTATTAGTCAGATTGGATAATCGGGTTTAGAGTTTGGTTCATTAGGAGATTAGTATGGATTTTTTTGAGTGCTGCACACATGTAAACACAACCTATTTATATGAGGGCTGATATTTGGGAAGTCAAGCATAGATTGGATCTCAGTACTTTTCCCTCTCTTCTTTGTCCTGCTTGTCTTTTGTTATTTTAACGAAACAGGCACGTAGTGGTGCTTTCTATGGATTCACCTGCTTTTTTACTATTTGAAACTCATGTGCTGATTGGTGAATGGTTTTATCATTTCTAAAGCTACATTATTATTTATCCTTAACTTGTTTTTTACAGCAAAATTGTGAAAGGGGGAATGACAAGTTAGATAGGACATAGGAGTACGAGAGCCATTGACAATCAAAAAACTTGGCCACGGGGGGAAGACTCTCCCCGGACTTTGTTCTAAGAAGGTGCCATGCTTCGAACCCGGGTCGGACGAGAGTTTCAACGCTCTAACCGGTCCACCACGAGAAGGTTGGCGAGCCATTGACAATCAAAGAAAGGACAAGGTAAGATTAGATTTGGATCAAAGAAAGGACAAGGTAAGATTAGATTTGGATTCCTCTTATTTTGTATTTTCGCCTTGTTATGTGAAATAAAAATGTAGAATCTCAACTATTCTACCTTACATTTTCGAAAATTCTAGGTTTATATAGCATCACGGTCGGCTTCATTGGCATCCACCCTCTTCCCTAGTTTCATGAGATTTCTCTGTTCTCCACTTCTTTCATTCTCTTGCTCTCTTCAAGTCTGCATGAAATCGAATTGCCCCTAATGTCTTGATCTGGTTTGTTCATCTGCAAATCCATGAAATTTCTTTCCTCAACCTGTAATGCTCTATGCCTCTATTGCTCTGAAATCTGAACCTGTATTTGCTCTAAGCCTCTGAAGCTGTAATGCTCTACTGCTCTGAACCTGTGAACATGTGAATTTGTGATGCTCTGAAGTCTGAACTTGTGAATTCGTGATGCTCTGAAGTCTGAACTTGTGAATTCGTGATGCTCTGAAACCGTGAGTTTGTGATGCTCTGAATCTTTAGTGCTCTAAACCTGACATATGACATATGAGCCTGTGATGCAAATCTACCCTATTACATATGAATATATGATGAATGTATCAATTCGTCATAGCAACCAAGGATCACTTGTTATAAACAGCTAAAGCCTGCATGTACCAATACTGGAATTTTCATGTCTGTATCTGTAGTTCTGTAGTCCTGAACACATATCAGATGCTGGTTTGATAAGTTTCAGGGTATAGTTGCATTGTGTACACTGAATGTTCAAAGAAGTTTGCAGATAGGCATACCTGTCATCAAAACAAGGCATGCTTGTAGAAACAAAATGTGAGCTCCTTTATATAGTAAAATAACGGATGTACATAGTTTAGCATTCATGGTGAAAGGTCTTGCTTTTTATGTCTTTATGTGATTGCTTCAAGATATATGTATCCATACTACTGTAATATAATTCCATGTGATGCGTCGACCAAAGGTAATATAGTTTTAGAACCTCTGAACCTGAACATCAGGTTGTGATGCAGTCGACAAGGATAGAGTGGCTATGACTATAAAGATAGCTCCCTTGCCAATCCAGCCATAATCATGCTTCCACATTGTTTTCTTTGGTCCATGGTTTCTTCTCACTTTGGCTTACAACACTTAACTTTGGCGCAGATATCTTCAGAGCGTTGTTCCTTCGACGATAGACAATATGCCCATCAATAATGAGATGCCTATAAGCTATAGTGACTTCTCTCTAAAGATCTGTTGGTCTGGCCTCTTGTGAATGCTCATAGAAGTAGAGTGTGTGTTCACACATTTAATATGTAGACTATGCATATGTGTATGTTTATGTACTGCGTTTGAAAAAAAATTAATTGATACATATATTCAGAAAAGTTATATACAAAATTAGCAAAAGCACTATATAAAAATCAAAATGAACTTTTAAAAAAGATCGGACCGGTCTTTTGCACTATTTGCTCCAAAATATGGAGCAAATATTGAATTTTCTTAACCAATTGAGAACCTAAATAATTATCACAAAATTCATCCTAAAACTTAGTTTCCCTGCTAAGACTATGAACGAATTTTGCCTCTGATAATAATTTAAAGAATTTATTTGCTTCTACATTTGGCTCTCTGTTACCTATGATTTCTCCATGTATAGCACCCCTGATTAATATTGAAACCATTTCATTCACAGCACTACGTTCACTTGTAGCGCCATCATCGAGTCCTTCAGATATTACCCTTACAAAATTTCTACAAGTGCTTCAGGTATTACCTTACCAAAATTTATCAATAGAACATCTCTGTGATTGTATCAAGTCAACTATCCTTCACTAAAATTTATAAAATAATTAGTAAGTAAATAGCAAAGCTATCTTTAATTGATTACTCGTAAACTTTACAGAAGTACTTAATTGATATATATTCATGAGTGATCAACAAATTGAATAAAGATGCAAGCGTAAACAAACGTACTCCTTGCAACGCTCGAAGAGTTGGATTTAGAATATCGCATTGATTGGCATCACAAACAGAGACAAGGGTTGGCCATCGTCTGTATGTCACCGGCTTGACTGCTGTTGCCGTGTCCGCGATGGTGCTTGATCGACCCAATTGAAAGGGAGGAAGCAAGCGGAAAGGCAAGCAACGACGACGTCTCCTGTACCAATGGAAGAAGATGATCAACAGTACAGGGTGCACAGCATGCACAGAGCGAGAGGACAGGCAGTGCACCGAGGAAGGGTGACCACAGCGGTACGGTAACGGCGATCACAACACGATAGTAGATGGCGACAACCGTAGGATGCGCGAGCGACGACAGCACGACCAAGACAACGTACGAACATATGAGGCCGACCTAGATTGATTTTCCAGGGTACCTACGTGACCTATATTCCCATAACACAGCATACCGATGTAAATAAGTAAGCACACAAATATATCAACAAAACATATGCCTAGTCTAGTGGCGAGGAAAGGTTTTATAACAATGGAGGTGGAGGTCTTGGGTTCAAGGCCGAGCCGAGGAAAAGCCCAATTTTTTTATTTCAACATAATTTCTTTTTGCCACCCAACAAGCTTTTCTAGCCACAAGTCGTGGCAATACAACATTACCAAATGCAATGATTCGACCTTTTGTTGCGATACAGAGCAACCTTTCGCAACGAAACCAAATATTATCACCACGAAATAAATTCGTGGCAATACAATATATATTGATGCAACGCTTTACAATTTCGTTGCAAAACATATTAACATTTTGCAACGCAATTTAAAGATTATGACAACGCAATAAATCCGTTGCAATATTGTTAATTCATCGCAACCACTTAGTATTGCGTTGCAATAACATCAACCTGTTGCAATGAAATTCAAGACTATCACAACGCAGAAAAAGGAGTGGCAATATTGTGAACTACTCGCAACCATTTTAAAATTGGTGGCAATAACACCTACCTCTTGCCACGAAATTTATGATTTTTGCAACTAAAGAAATTAGTGGCAATAGTTACCACATATCGCAACATTTTTTTTGCAAATTGTGGCAATAAAGCCTACCTATTGCAACAAATTTTATGCTGTTGCAATGTGTTTCGTGGCACTAGGGGGATTTTCTAGTAGTGAGTGTGTCCCCGTGGGGAGCTCCTGTGCTATTTACTAAGAAGAAGGATGGAAGTTAGCTCATGTGCATTGATTACCGTGCTCTCAACCAGCTGACCATCAAGAATAAGTATCTGTTGTGGTTACAGACCAAACAGAGAGAGAGAGAGAGAGAGAGTATGGTAGTGGAGAGTTAGGTGAGCAATGGCTTAGGGTTTCTCCCCGTGGCCTGTGTTGTATATATATCCACATGGGGAGTGCTTTTACAACTATACCCTTACATCCGAGTATTCCCCTCAGGGGCACTTATGTCATTACACATGTCCCATTTTGGGCCTTACATTCCTCTAACAGGCCTGCTGGGCTTAGGTGGGGGCCACCCCTACAACAGGAGCCTCTCATGGTGAAGGGCTTCATGGGCCGAAGCCATGTTGCCGAGCCCTTTGGGCCCCTCCGTCCCTGCAGCCTGTGAGCTTTCCCAACGTTCGGCGGAGCCTTACTGCATGGTGTAGTGTTCGCCCTGCCGCGAAGGTATGGCGCTGGGCGGGTTGGCGAAGTCTTCGTCGTCCACAGGGCCCTGCCGTAGTGGGGTCGAGGTTGCCCTCCGGGTCGAAGGTCAAAGTCGAGTTCGATATCGCATCCGCTTTGGCGGGGTCGGTAGTTGCCCGGGCCGCCCTCAGCCACGGGTTCTTCGGCCGCGGTCGGTTGAGCGAGGCGCACTCGTGCCAATGGCTTTTCCTGGGCGCGAGGTGGGTGTGGCTCCGCAGTCTGGTAGTGCGCCATAATGGCTCCTGGATGGCAGGAGCAGGCTGCCGCAGCCGTACGTGCTTTTCCACTTAGGGTGTACACGCGGTGGGCCATGATTGGCGCGCCGTGGGCTGTCAGCGGTCACACGACCGCGGCCGTTCGCCCCTTCCCTAGAAGGGCAGGACATGTGGCAGGATGCCATGGGCGCGTCGTGCGCCGTCTGCCCACCTACCAGCTCGCGCCCCCAGTTGTTAGCAGTTGCACTTCCCAATCGTGGGCAGCCGGACCGCTGGGCTCCCACCGGTCGCGCTTTCGGATGTGCGGCTGCCGGTTGAGGTTCTCGTCGGCTCCGGGGCGCAGCAAGTATATATATATGCCGTCACCCTGCGGCACCCTTCATAGGGCCACACCCGGGTAATCTTGGTCTCAAAAATAGGCTGCCTTTGTTCATCTGCATTCTTTGAGGGGACTGTTCTGTGGCAGGATTAGCGCGGATGGGCATTGTCATAGAATGTTGATGAACAGAAGGTTGCCTATTTTCTTATCTTCATCCTAGCGTCGGGCGCTGTGGTCCGCCGGCTGCGCTGTGCTGCTGCATATGACGCGCGTTCCGGGGACAGCTAGGATGATCGTGCCCTCGTAGATAGGTCTCCCTTGGTCCATGCGCACTCTTTGATGGCAAAGGATGGTGATGGACTGATGGAGGCCTATTTATGAGAGTTCGGTCAGAGCCTACTGACGATGGTCGGTCTCGCTTCTCGACTGAGTGCGCGGTTCGTTTGGTCCTTCGGCATCCGGGGGCTTGGAGTTTACTTGGCGGGGCCGCTAGTTGCCCTGGCCACCTTCCACCGCTTGAGAGGAATATCGAAGCTTGTTGCGGGGGAGCGTTCGCGCCCCTCGATTATGAGGGCGCGGGGGTTGGCCCTTCGCTGGCGGAGGCCGGAGGGTTGCACGAACCCTGGAATCGCAGTGATTTCTGACTTCTTCGTGGTGTCCCAGTGAGATATCCCTTCGTGGGGACGGAGCTGAGGTCGAAGCTAGGGCCTCGCTGTTGGGACGGAGACGCCGTCGGAGTTATCGCGGTTGACTGGTCTCGAGGTTGCAGTTGATTGGTCTCGAAAACTGCGCCAACACATGCCGGGGCTACGCTGCATCGTACGACCTGCGTCTACTCCCGGCAGGAACCAGCACATGACGAGGCGATGTTGGCGTGTCATGCGCGGACAGATCTTTGTACGACCGCAGTCATGACCGACACGCATGGGCAGTCGCGACGCTTTGGCTTCGGTCGCGACGGTTCGGCTCTGGTCGTGGGGGGGCGAGCGGTTTGTCGTGCGCTGGTTACGCTTACCAGGAGTGCGGGAGACGAGGGGTTTTTAAATACCCCCGTGGCACTGCGTCTGCACCTCCTCCACGCGCTTTCTGATCGCCTGTTTCGCTTCCTACTACTTTGCTTGCCATCGCACTTCAATTCCATCCTTGTCTAGCTTCCAGATAACGATGGCGCCTGGCGGCGAGCGTGCTCAGATGGTCGGGAAGTGCGCCATCCGCTGGCGGTCCTCGCCGCTTGAGGTGGAGTACACGCTCGAGGGGCGCGACGCGGCGGCCGCCAATAAGTGGTGGGTGGCGACGGAGAGGAAGGAGGGCCCCTACTCCAGCGCCTTGGGTCCGATGCTCGTGACGGAGGAGACGATCCGCATGCTGCCGCATGAAGGGAAGCTGTCGGACCGCCAAGCGGTGCGGCTACCCGCCGTTGATGAGACGGAGCCGCAACCTGAGGAGTCAGAGGCGATTGTTTTCATCGCCTACTTTGAAGCCGAGCTTCGCACCCCGGCGGCGATGGTCGTTGGCGATGTGCTGTGAACCTTCAGGCTGAAGCTGGCGCAACTTACCCCGAACGCGCTGGCTCACCTCGCCGTGTACAGCTGGGCCTTGCGCTCGGAGGTGTGCTGGCCCAGCGCCTCGATGTTCGCCTATCTACACGATGCACGGTGCCAGCCGAAGGAGCGAAAGGATGGGACGCTGTCGAACTTTGGCAGCATCAACTTCATACTGTGGTCGCCGTGCAGGAAGCTCTTCCCCGCGAACTCCACTCGAGCGAAGTGGGAGCCTAACTGGACAAGACGGTGGTTCTACCACCGTGTGGAGAGCGGTAGCGGCCTCGAGTGTACGGGCCAGCCGATGGCGTTCAACACCACGCCCAGCATAACGCTCAACGCCGAGGATAGGCGAAGGGCGCGAAGACTCGTGGGGGTGACCGCTCGCTTCAACATGCGCAACCTCGCCGAGGAGTACATTATGTACGGCGTGGCGCCGCTCGCCCATGAGTGGCGCCTCCCTGCTGGGAAACTCTGGGACGACAACGTTCGCCCATCCGTTTGCTCGCTAGCGGTGCCCTCCGGACTTCGTAAGCTTCGACCATGTCCTCCTTTCCATTCGTGCTCGCTGCATCGTGTTTGACCATGCTTGTTTCACCTAGGAACGCGCTTGGGGGACGCGGAACGCGCGGCGAATATGTTCCTCGGGCCATATACAGCTAGGGAGCTTGAGCAGCGCATGGCTGCGACCGCAGAGGCGGGGCTAGGGCGGATAAACCGCGTGTGCGAGGCCCTGGGCGTTCGCGTGCCAGAGCACGCCCCTCCGGCCCTGAGTCAGTTGCGACAGCAAGATGACGGTGCCCAAGGAAAGAAGGCGCCGTCTCGTGGGAGAACTCGGGCTACCGCAACCGCGCCCTGTGCGGTGGCTGCTGTTGCCCCCACCGCGATGGCCGGTGCTGAGTTTGATTCGACGAAGTACGCCGATTTGGACCTGGAGATGGGCGCAGATGACGGGGGCGAAAGGTCGTCGGGTGGTGGCGGGGACCGAGGTTGCGCCATGGGCATCCTGGAGGGGGAGGCCTCGTCGCCCGTGACGGTTGGGGAGGTGGGGCCCCCATCTGCTGGCAGCACCGGGGTGAAGTCGCCGCCTGCGACGGCGACAGTGTCGGAGCTGCCCCTCGCTGAGGCTGGTGGAACGAGGTCTCCGCCAACCATGGCGGCCGAGACGGAGGTACCTCCTGCGGAGGTTCTTAGGGTGGGGCCCCCGCTCGCGAGTGTTGCTACCGTAGAGCCTTCTGCGGCGGTTACCGAGGCGGGGCCCTCACCTTCTCTTCCTAGGGTGAAGTAGCCACGCCTGCAATCCCCCCTTCATCGGACTTCCAGAGGGTTTGCCGTGGCGAGCCGTGCTGGTAGCTTGTGGGATTCCGACTCCGACGCCGAAGCTCCCGCATGCGGCGTCCCTTCGGCCCCCTCGCAGACCGCTGCAGCCAGAGGGCGGGGGCTGCCAACGCTAGACCCCAATACAGAGACTCCCCGGCCCCCAGGGCCAACTCCGCCTAGGGGGCTGGTGCCCCTGTTAACCCACCCGCGGCTGGGGGGACGTCCCAGCAAAGTCCACCGTCAGCCACCGAAGGTATGTTACCATGCCGCACCTTGGTGTAGCTTTGTAGTGTTCTTGTAGGACTGACTAGCACATCTTCTTGCAGCGGAACTCATCCCCGAGGACGGGCAATCCCTAGGGCGCGGGGGCATTCCTTTGAGAAGGGTGTACAGCGCACCCGATTCAACTGACGTGAACCCCGCGCCCCCGAGCTTGGCGGACTTCGTTCCTCCCCCGGAAGCGTTGGGGGCGTGGCGCGGGATTGTAGATGACGCGGCCGCCAGCGTTGATCGGCAGGCGCTATCAACTTACGGGATGGGGCGCCTTAGTGATGCGTTGGAGGTATCGGGAGTGTGAGTAAGTATCTAATCTTGTGACGATACGCGGTCGTGTAGCAGCTCGCTGACGCCTTTGTCGCGCAGACCCTCGTCTTGGCCCAGGCGTTGCAAGCGGCTCATGCCCGCGAGAAGGGGGTGCTGGAAGACCGATTGCGGGCCGCCGAGGAGGCCCTGCACGTAGCCAGGGGACGCACTCCGCCAAGGACGATCGTATCCACGACTTAGAGGCAAAGTGCATGGAGACAAAGTCGTACGCCGAGGCGCTCGTGGTGGCAGCGTGGTTATCAGCCACAGAGGCAGCGCGACGAGAGGTTGCAGAGGAGCAAGATGGCTTACTCCAGCAAATCGCTGCGCTAGAGAAGGAGAGGGGCGAGCTTGACAAATCTCTAGCGGAGCGGGATCGGACCCTGGGTGACGCTTTGGTGGCTGTGTGGGATGCCATGCTCGCCCTGGAGGTCACCCTTGAAGGTCTCATCGCCGAAGTACCGCCCCTCTCCTTCGGGCCTGAGGATCTGTCGCGGACGCTTCGGCGGATCGGAGATGCGACCAACATTGCCCACAGCTCCGCGACGACCTTCGGTGACCACTGCTCCTACGTGACCTCGTGCCTGGTATGTGCGCTCCTGCGACACCAGAGCTGCCAACGTGTCAGCGAGCTGGCTGATCCTCGTTTGGAGTTGCCGACCGGGGCGCGGTGATGTCCGATGCCGTGCACGCTGTTCGCCACCCCGTGAGATTTTTCCATGAGAGGTCTGGGAGTACATCGGGGAGGCTGTGGCAAGAGTGGAGTTGCGGAACAGCCTATACAACGAGGGGAACCTCAGCCTGTGGCTGGACGAGGTCCCGCGCCGTGACTAGGGCGGCCCTGCGGTCGAGGTAGACGCGCGAGCGCTCCGTCCCCTACCCTTCGAAGTGGTGGCAGCAGAGCTGGCTCCTTAGTCGAGGTAGACGCACGAGCGCTCCGTCCCCTACCCTTCGAAGTGGTGGCAGCGGAGCTGGTGCCTTAGCCGAGGTAGAGGAGCGAGTGCTCTGTCCCCTACCCTTCGAAGTGGTGGCAGCGGAGCTGGTGACTTAGTCGAGGTAGATGCACGGGCGCTCTGTCCCCTACCCTTTGAAGTGGTGGCAGCGGAACTGGTGACTTAGCCGAGGTAGACGCGCGGGCGCTCCATCCCCTACCCTTTGAAGTGGTGGCAGCGAAGCTGGCGCCTCAGTTAAGGTAAACACGCGGATGCTCCGTCCCCTACCCTTCGAAGTGGTGGCAGTGGAGCTGGCGCCTTAGCCAAGGTAGACGCGCAGGCGCTTCGTCCCCTACCCTTCGAAGTGGTGGCAGCGGAGCTAGCGCCTTAGTCGAGGTAGACGCACGGGCGCTTCGCGGTTAGCCTCTTGTTAAGGCTTGTCGGTGCTTCGCGTGATGCCCGCGGGTGCAAACTGCTGCCACGTCTCATGCTGACTTTACAAGGCACATGCGGAGGCGAGCCTTGACTGCCTTTTGCGTGATCGCTACGAGGTGCCCGCGGAGGCCAGCCTCTAGTGTGTCTTATCAAGACTCACGGCATGGGGATCGTAGACCACGTGCTGTTTATACTCCGGGGAGTACGCGTAGAGAATACCTATGCGTGCGCGGGAGCATCTGCGTCTTGTTTATACTCCGTAGAGTGCGTGGGACAATCAACCACGCTTTATTTATACTCCGTAGAGTACGCATAGAGATAATACCCATGTGTGCGGGAGCATCCGCGTCTTGTTTATACTCAGTAGAGTGCGCAGGGACAACATCCGCGTCTTATTTATACTCCGTAGAGTGGGTGCGGAGGCAGACCTCGGCGCTACGTCTTATTTAGAGTCCGCGGACTGCGCGCGGAGGCAAGCCTCCGCGCGTTGCGGGCGGTGAAGTTGCGTGCGGAGGCAGACCTCGACGCTATGTCTTATTTATACTCCGTAGAGTGTGTGCGGAGGCGGACCTCGACGCTACATCTTATTTATACACCGTAGAGTGCGCACGGAGGCGTCCCCCCACGCGTCTGTTTATACTCATGCCCGTGTTTTTCACGGAGAGTGCGCGCGCGAACGCATGTCTTTGTTTATACTCATGCCCGCGTTTTTCACGGAGAGTGCACGCACGAACGCGTTTATTTGTTTATACTCATGCCCGTGTTTTTCACGGAGAGTACGCGCGTGAACACGTGTCTTTGTTCATACTCGTGCCTGTGTTTTTCATGGAGAGTGCGCGCGCGAACGTGTGTCTTTATTGATACTCATGCCCATATTTTTCACGAAGAGTGCGCGCGCGAACGCGTGTCTTTGTTTATACTCATGCCCGTGTTTTTCATGGAGAGTGCGCGAGCGCACGAACGCCTGTCTTTGTTTATACTCATGCCCGTGTTTTTCACAGAGAGTGCGCGCGCGAACGCGTGTCTTTGTTTATACTCATGCCCGTGTTTTTCACGGAGAGTACGTGCGCGAACGCGTGTCTTTGTTTATTCTCATGCCCGTGTTTTTCACGGAGAGTGCGCGCGCGAACGCGTGTCTTTGTTTATACTCATGTCTGTGTTTTTCACGGATAGTGCGCGCGGGAACACGTGTCTTTATTTATACTCATGCCTGTGTTTTTCACTGAGAGTGCGCGTGCGAACGCGTGTCTTTGTTTATACTAATGCCCGTGTTTTTCACAGAGAGTGCGCGCGCGAACGCGTGTCTTTGTTTATACTAATGCCCGTGTTTTTCACAGAGAGTGCGCGCGCAAATGCGTGTCTTTGTTTATTCTCATGCCCGTGTTTTTCACGGAGAGTGTGCGCGCGAATGCGTGTCTTTGTTTATACTCATGCCCGTGTTTTTCACGAAGAGTGCGCGTGTGAACGCGTGTCTTTTTTTATACTCATGCCCGTGTTTTTCACGGAGAGTGCGCGCGCGAACGCGTGTCTTTGTTTATACTCATGAAGAGTGCACGCGAAGGTAATCCTTCGCACACTTTTTTGCGGGAAACAAGAATATTTGTGCAAATGGTGAACTTTGTTAAATTCCCATTTGCGCGGGTGAGCGGTGATAAAAGGTGGGATATCGACCACTGACCGCTTAAGGACGGGAACGGCCGCAACTGTCGTCGCCCGGTGATGAGGCGGGGCACGGTGGGAGCCTCTGCTGCTGATCTCCGCACTTGCACACCCGGCCTAGGTGTTTCGCCGAGCCTCGCAGTACGGACCCCTGGTACCGAGCTCTATGCGCCGAGCCATATCTTGGTCGCCGTGGACGGTGATGATGGCCCGCGGTCCAGGGAGCTTCATACATAAGAAGCCGTGGTGTGGGACTGCCCCGAGAGAGTTTAGGGTTGGCCGCCCCAATATAGTGTTGTAGGGGTATGAAATGTCGACGACGTCGAAGGTGGCGTCTTCACTCCTCACATTGTCGTCTCGTCCGAAGGAGACTTGGAGGCATATCTGGCCCAATGCCCACAGGGGTTGACTTCCGAAGCCCTGCAACGGGATGCTTGAAGGGCCCAATCGACTTCGGGGGATCCCCATCTGGTTGAAGGCCGCTGCAAACAAGATGTTCGCGGAGCTTCCTCCGTCGACCAAGACGCGCCTGACTTCGCATCCTGCGATGAGGACCTGGACGACCAGGGGATCTTGGTGGGGGAACTCCATGCCTTCAGCGTCGGCGAGCATGAAGGTGATTTCGTGCTGTGCCCACTCCGGCGGTGCCTGAGCTGGGTATGCCGCGACGTGGTGCAGCCTCCTCGCATAGGCCTTCCGCTGTCGCGCTGAGGTGAACCCCAACGAGGAGCCCCCGGAAATGACGTTTATGACCCTATGCTGGGCTCCTTTCGGGGCTTGCAACTGCAGGAGGCCCTCCCGAGGTTGCTGCATGTGGGCCTGAATCCGCAGGGGGCCTTCCTGGGGTTGTATTCCTTGGTCCTAGGGGTGTTGGACATGAGCCACGACAGGCGCGTGTGCCTTAGGGTTTTTGTCTCTGGCAACACTCTGCCGGAGCGCTGCGATGGTGGTGCACGCACGCGTGTCGTGGTTGCCCCGACCATGGACTTCGCACCACTGCCCGTGGTGCTGGTCGTTATACTCTTCGCGGGCTCCATCGCCACGACCCCGCCCGCGCCCCCGTCCCTGGCCATGGCGCCCTCTGCCGCCACGACCAGTAGGGGCGTTGTCTTCGGAGCCACCCTCGATGTCAAAGACGTAACGAGGTTTCGGAGATTTGCGCTGGTCACGTTTGGGCCTATCGGCTGACGAGTCTTTGTGCTGGGGGTCCTTACGCTCGGAGGCGTCCTTCGATTGTTCCTGCTTGCGCTTGCCTTTCGAGGAGCCCTCCTACAGCGAGCCATCGTTTTTTGCTGAGCCTTCCGCCTGGTTGGTGTCGGAGTTGTTGCTGTGTCGCCGCCGCGCGTCCTCTTCCGCTCTGGTGTACTCTTCCATCTTGTCGAAGAGCTTCGCCACCGTCTTGATTGGTTTGCGCGCGTTGTATTCAGCCATCGGCCCCAGGCGGAGGCCTTGTATCGCTGCATTGATGACGGTTGTTTCATTGACGTCCTTGACCTGGCAGCGTACCTTCGCGAAGCACTTGAAGTAATCCCGGAGCTTCTCCGCAGGCTTTTGCTTAACTGCGAAGAGCTGGTCCGCATCGACGCGCTCGATGTAGTTTCCCTAGAAGTTGTTGTAGAGTCAGTCGTGGATCTACTCCCACGCATAGATGGAATGTGGCTCGATGGTGAAGAACCAAGAGAGCACCACCCCTTTCAATGCGAGGGGGAGTCCCTTTGCCTTCGTGGTGTCATCTCTGCCAGCGGCTTCGATGGCGGTCTCGTACATGCGCACGAATTCTCGCGGGTCCGTGTCACCTTTGTACGCCTTGATGACACTCGGGAACTTGAAGTCCTCAGGCCATCCCGCCTGCTGCAGGCCCGCTGAGAGCGGGGACTCCCGGTCCACTCGTCGTAGTGGGACGCGGCTAGACGTGAGGGCGTCGCGGCTATCCGCCCTCTCCGGAGTGGGCTCTGATGCGACCACCGGTGGGGCCTGTTGGCTCCGAGCCTCTTGTATGTCTCGCACGGCCTCGCGGAGATCTGTTAGCTCCCGCTGAAACGTGCTGAGGGCCGCCAGCAGGGTGTTCTCCACCGTGGACGTGGTTGGGGCCGTCGGTATGCTCGGCGGCGCGACCGGGGTGGCGGCGACCACGGCCTGCGCTCCCGGGCTACCCGCAGCGCTGTCATGAAGGACTCTAGAGCCGGTGACGAAGCCCGCGTTGCCGTCGGAACCGCTCACCGTTCCTGCGTGGGGCGGGAGAGTAGACGCACCTGCATTGCCACCTCCGACCACCCGGGCGGCGCTGCTGGCGATTGTCGTGGTACCTGCTGTGGGGTTACCTACTACACGTGGGGCGGTTTCGACTGCCATAGCGACAGTGGTGGGGTTGGTCGTTGTGGCGGTGGCGGCGGGGTCGAGCGTCGTGGCGGTGGTGGCGAGGTCGAGCGTCGTGGCGATGGTGGCGGGTTGGTCGCCGCAGCGGTGGTGGCGGGTTGGTCATCGCGCGGTGGTGGCGGGGTTGGTCGTCGCGGCGCTAGTAGCAGGGTCGGGCGTCGCGTTGTGAACGTCGATGTTTACGACCGTCACGCCCGCAGCGCCACCTGCACCTGCGGCTGCCAACGCCGAAGCCCTGGTGTTGACGCGAGATTCTGCCGCCCCCACCTTCTTCTTCCTCGCCGCCGATGATGAAGCTTTCTTTGGTGCCATCCTCCTTCGGATCTGGAGGCTTGCTCTTGTCCTCCCCACGGACGGCGCCAACTGTTGTGGTTACAGACAAAACAGAGAGAGAGTATGGTAGTGGAGAGTTAGGTGAGCAATGGCTTAGGGTTTCTCCCCGTGGCCTGTGTTGTATATATATCCACATGGGGAGTGCTTTTACAATTATACCCTTACATCCGAGTATTCCCCTCAGGGGCACTTATGTCGTTACACATGTCCCATTTTGGGCCTTACATTCCTCTAACAGGCCTGCTGGGCTTAGGTGGGGGCCACCCCTACAACAGTATCCTTTACCCCGCATTGAAGATTTGTTTTATCTGTTGAGAGGGGCTAAGGTATTCTCAAAGATTGATCTCCAGTCGGGATACAATCAGATTCCTGTCCAAGAGGAGGATACTGAAAAGACGGCATTCTCCACAAGGTATGGGCATTTTGAATTTAAAGTTATGTCTTTTGGACTAACGAACGCCCCTACTGCTTTCATGGAGACAATGAACAGGATATTGCATGAGTATCTGGATGATTTTGTAGTCGTCTTTATTGATGATATTTTGATTTACTCAAAGATCAAGGCATCATGGGCGACATCCGAGGCTTGTATTGGAAACATTAAGGAGCATAAGTTCTTTGCTAAGTTAAAAGTGCGAGTTCGGTGTCTCGTGGGATTCTGGGCATATCATCAATGATAAGGGATATCGCTTGATCCAAGTAAGGTTTCCACAGTGGTAGAATGGTGAAGGCCGACCAATGTCAAAGAGGTGAGAAGCTTCCTTAGGATGGCAGGTTATTACCGGCGATTCGTACAGGGTTTCTCCATCATTGCCAAGCCCTTACCAAGGCTCACTTAGAACGATGTGAAGTTTCAGTGGGATGATGATTGTGAGCGCAGTTTTCAGACTTTGAAAGAAAAGTTGGTGACTGCTCCTGTTCTCACTGTTCCTGAGCCAAGGAAGCGTTTCACGGTTTACTTCGATGCTTCTCGAGTTTGATTGGGTTGTGTCCTCATGCAAGATGGTAAGGTTATAGCTTATGCATCGTGGCAACGAAGAAACATGAGCAGAATTATCCAACCCACGATTTAGAGTTGGCCGCCGTAGTGTTTGCATTGAAACTTTGGAGACACTACCTGTATGGTGAGACTTGTGATGTGTTCACAGATCACAAGAGTCTTAAGTATATTTTTACCCGGAATGAACAGAATTTGATGCAGCGTAGGTGGCTGGAGCTGATCAAAGATTATGATCTCATAATTCAGTACCATCCAGGCAAGGCCAATGTGGTGGTCGATGCTCTTAGTCACAAGGCAACGCCTGCTACTCTGGATTGCCTTATTGCTGATTTCGACCATATGGGGATATCTTATTGCTATGCAGGCACGGCACGGGTGGAGTCACAGTTGATCTTAGAGTCACCATTCCGGCGCTGCAGTAAGCACAACAAGATGATCGCTATTGCAGAGGGTCGAAGCATATGGATATGGGCAAGGAAGGAGATTTCAGTTTGGATGGGTCTGGTGCATTGCGATTTAAAGGTCGTCTTTGTGTGCCACAGAAAGCGGAGGTTAAAGGTGATATTTTGAGAGAGGCACATCGCACCCCATATACTGTTCATCCAGTGAGACAAAGATGTACCATGATTTAAAGCGTAACTTCGTGGAAAAGAATGAATGTGGATATAGCTAATTATGTAGCCTCTGTGGTGTTTGTCGCCAAGTGAAGGCGTAACATAAATGACTCAGAGGGTTATTGCAGCCTTTAGAGGTCCTCAATGGCCTTGGGATGATATTTCTATGGACTTTGTGGTAGCGTTGCTCGATCACCGTGAGGCAAGGATGCAACTTGGGTGGTAGTGGATTGATTCAGCAAATCAACGCACTTTATTCCTATCCGCACGACCAGCTCAAAGAAGTGACTTGGCTCCCATCTATGTGCGTGAGATTGTGAGGTTTCATGGTGTACCAAAGACCATTATTTCGACAGAGATGCCAAGTTTATCTTGAAGTTCGGGAGAGTTTGCAGAGTGCGTTGGGCACCCAACTCGCTCGAGTACAGCATTTCATCCACGCATGCATGGATAGACAAAGCGCACCATTCAGACCTTGAAGGACATGTTGTAGTCCTATGAGTTGTCTTGGAAGGGTAGTTGGGAAGACCAGCTGCCTTTAGCAGAGTTCGCTTATAATAATAGCTACCATTCAAGTATTAAAGCTGCACCATTCGAAGTGTTGTATGGGCGTAAATGCAGGTCACCCCTTTGCTGGGAAGCGGTGGGTGAGAAGGCAATCTTGGGCCCGAATTGGGTCCAAAAGACAGTTGAACAAGTGGCCTTGGTGAGACAGAATCTGTTGGCCGCCCAGAGCAAGCAGAAAAGTTATGCAGATGTGAGAAGAAGGGATCTGAAATTTGAGGTGCAGGTGCTCTTGAGAGTATCTCCCACCAAGGGTGTGGTGAGGTTCGGTACCAAAGGGAAGCTTAGCTTGAGGTACGTCGAGCCTTTCACGATCTTGGCATGGATTGGGAAGTTGGCATATCGCTTGGATCTTCCAGAGTCTATGCGCGGGGTGCATAACGTGTTTCACGTGTGTATGTTGAGGAAGTACCTGCGAGATCCGGAGCTTCATATTTCACTAGAACCGTTAATACTTGAGCAGGATCTATCCTTTGAGTCCAAGCTAGTGTGAATTCTGGAAAGATCAGAAAAAGCATTGAGGAATAAAACTTTAAAGTATGTCAAGGTGCTTTGGTCGCAGCAGACAAAGAGAGAGGCCACTTGGGAATTGAAGTATCGCATGCGTGAGCAATATCTAGAATTATTCACAACAGGTGCTGTTAATATGATTAAGAATTAGTTGTGATTACACCTTGTCATAAGCGTGAATAGAATTCGGGGTCGAATTCCGTTTAAGGGGAGTAGAATGTAATACCCCAAATGTTATTCGAGAGAGAATAGATTAATCGGGGAGAAGGGCCAAATAGAAAAATTTTTAACAGGGATTCTAGGGGGGGATTTCTATAAAACCTCAGCAACCTGGGCCTGGGCCCTGGCCCAAGTGGTGGTCGGCCAAAGGGGGGAGGCACCCCTCCCCCAAACCCTAGCCGCCAGCCCCAATTCCCCCTTTGCTCTCTTTTTCCTTGGTGGCTGCCTCCTCTCTTCTTTTGGCCGGTTCCTCTGCGCCTTCATCCTGTTCAGCAGCACCTCATCCTCAATTGTAGCCCCCTACTGCTAGTGGAGAAGGCCCCCATTGCTGCCGGCCAAGAGGAGGAAGGAGATCGAACGCCGGGAGGCACTTTTGACCCGGAAGAAGGAGAGGAGGGGGAAGAAGGGAAGAGGAAGGGGGAGAGAGATTGCATGGTGTTCATCGTGTTGTTCAGCGGTTCATCAAGAGTAATCCCTGTTTCCCAGCTTAGATGCATATTTAATTGTTGTAGCAATTTTGGTATTGTGGTCTGCTCAGGACAGATTGTGTTAGATGGTCGTTTTGATATAGTTTTGTGTGGATACAGTTCTGGACGTCTCCTAGAGTATTGTAGAGGACATCGCCATATTTCCGTGAAGTGCTAGAACACGTCGCTTGGATTTCTGTACCAGAAGTTATGATTTTGTTAGTGGGACTGTTCTGCAGATTTGTGGGTTTTCTGTTAGGTTTTGGTAAATATGGTTAGGCGATTAGAAAAAGGGAGAATTAGAGAAGCTCAGTATAATGAAAGTTGTAGATCATTGTCTCAGATTTCCAGAAAGCTCAAGAACTCATGATTCGGACACTCCTACTGAAAGTTATGGTATTTTTAGTATTCTATCCAGAGAACCCGACGTGAAATTGATGTTTTAGAAAACTGGCTTGTGCGGGTATAATTTGGCCGATTCAGGTAGGTTCACCAACTAGGTTTAGTTGGAGATAATTTAATTATCTTCCCAAAAAGTCTATGGACACCTTATTGGACTCCTGTACCATTAGATATGGATTTTTGAAGTTGACTGTCCACAGGGGGAACAGATCGACCTTTAGGATTTGAGGTTGAAGTCGAGTTAGACATTTTTGCGAGTTCGTGATTGTTTTTATATAGTTTATGGTCCACTACAATAATCTTAGCATGCGTTATAATTATTATTCAGGTGGTGGACTGATCCCGGGGGCATCACCTTCTACACATCCCACATCCTCTCGCGGTTTGTAACATCCCAAAATTCCACTCTCTGGAAAATTTAATTTCAAATTAATTAATTTAAAGTATTTGAACTTTATTTGGATTTATCTAAATTTTATTTCAAAATCTAAATCAAATTTAATCCTCAACCTCTCTACTCGGCCAATACGTGTCGCTCCCTGATTCAATCCATCCTCGCTCGGTTTAATCTCAGCCACCCGCCTTCACTTACCCTTCGCTTTAATCCGATGGCCCTAATTTCTTTTTCGCCTCGTGGCATTCATCCGACCGCCTGCTCCTTCCTCCTCTCTCTTCTCTCTCGCCGACAGCCCAACCTCTCCCGCGCTTCTTCTTTCTCTTTGCCTTCTTCAACCTTCCACCGCTATCATTAATGCTCCGCCCGAGCTCTTAAATCTGGTCGCTTCTCTTGTTAGCCCGAGCATTTGCTACAATTGAAAGCCTAATCACTCCCGCCAACCTCCACCTTTTCCCACTTTAAACCCCGCTTACCTTCCCTTTACTCGCCTTTGCGCCGACCTTTACTTTGGTATAACCGATAGCCGCTGTCGCCTCACTTCGCCACGCCGCATCCTCATCGCCACTACCACCGAGCATTCCCGAGTGTCGTGCCAAGGTGCACTTAACTCCTGTGTCCTCCCCTCACGCACCTCGCCAACCCCAAAGCGCCGCCATCCGCCGATGCCCTCGGGCCCCGTGGCGCCACCTCAAGCAGCCGTGAGCCACGCAGTGCTACGCTAGCCGCGTGCCACTCGGGCTCTTTTCTCGGTCCATGGAACCACCCACAAAAGCCGGTCCCACCTGCCGCTGAATAAAACCCTTTTTCTCGTCGAAAAATAATTCACCGTAAAATCAAATCCTTGCTACATCACCCTAACATCATAAATTCCTTTTTCCACAGAAAAATAATTCCTCTGAAAATCATTTCCCTTGATGACATCATAATCTGATTTTTCAGTTCAAAAATAATTCCAGAAAATCAGTTTATTCTTTTTCTCTCCTTTTAAACTTCCAAAAGATCGTATTTCTTCATTTTAATTCCGATTGAGCCCATTCAAATTTATAAATTCATTTAAAATTCCAATCTATTCATTTATATCCTATTTTTAAAATTTTGGAGTTTTTGAATTTATTTGGATTAAATTAAAGCTTAGAAAGTAAAAATATTTTAAATGGTTAAAATAAACTTCAAATAAATCCGAAATTATTTTGTTTGGTATTTTCGGGTTCCAAGTTTTTTACTAGAATTTTCATATATTTTTTTCGAATTTATTTTATTTTATTATTTTTCTGGAAAAAAAATATATTATTTTATTTCTGTTTTCTCTCTCCTCCCTTCATCTTCCTCACGATGCATCCAGAGCAATGCCGCCATTGCCATTTGTTTGGAGCTTTGAATCCTCATGAATTTCTTCACGATTTTTCGTGCAATCAAGTGCATTCACTTCCTCTCCTCAAGACTCCTCCATTCCCAACCTGCTCTCTCCTCTTTCATGTGCATTTACAAAAATAAAACCGTTGCTCTAAAAACATCGCCGGTTGATCTCCTCTCCCGCCCACCTCCACCCCTATAAAGGGAGCACCGGGTGCCCCTCCTCATCCTTAGTCACCCCCGAAAATTTCACATCTCTCTCCCTTCCTCCTCTTCGCAATCGGTGTTTTCTTTTGTCAACCAAGCGCCATTCCTCGGCCGTTTGCGCCTTCTACAGTGGAGTTCTACCACTTTTGACCACACCGCCGCCGCTTTGCGCTGCTCCATGTGGTTCTTCACTGCCGGAGCTTCACTGAGCATCACAAGAGCACCATGGCCAAACCGCACTGCCGCTTCTCTCTCGCCGCGAGCTGATCGTGCATGTTCCACCATAACCGAGGTGAGCATTGTGTTCTATATTCTCCGCTTCGCTTCGCCGCAAACCTCACCCGCTAATCGCTCTCCGCTTGCCCGAACACCGATGTCAACCCGATGGTCACCAAAAGTCTTCTCCGCCGTGTTTCGCCACCATCCGATGTCCTTTGGCTAAGCTGTTTGCACCGTTGAGTTTGTCTCGACGTGTTCTACGCCATGCTCCCATCGCCATCACCTAAAGATTCCCGAGTCCTCGCCAACCTTGTCGAGCCGCACACAAAAATCGTGCTTTTGCGCGCATACCCCTTTTTCAGTGAGCACTTTGATTTTTGTTTGCGCTATATCGTGTCATAGCCTCTAAGAAATTTTCTACCATTTTGTTTAATTTTTCATGGAGCCAAGTGTCAGGAATTGAGCTTTCCGCGAAAATGTCCGTGTTGACTTCCCGACGTCGATTCATCGCCTCCAATAAGCTTTAGCCCATGCCGTAATTTTTCTTAAACTTGCCTCGCTGCGTTCTACACCGTGCTCCTTCGCTTTCCCCAAAAGCCTCCACAAATTTTCTCCTCCGACACTCGCCATGGCCGCCAATGGCATCTCGTGTCCCCATCTATCCGCTGGTGTTTTCCCAATCCGCTCACGCCATATCATGCCAAACCATCCCAGGTAGCTACCGCCAAGTGGTTTTAGATTCGCTTCACCGAGCACCAAGATATCAAGTTTTTCCTTTTCTCTATCGCCTCCGGTCAATTTTCAGCTTAGCCAGAATTTCTAGCTTCACCATACTGTGTTCTACCCCATGCTCACCCTACATCTCCATATTACATACCCGATACTATCTCTCTCCAACCTGCTATTGTCGCTACCGCGCCGCCGGTGCCGCTTTTCTCTCATCGCGGTGATTGCCGCTGCTCGCCGCCGCACTCCATGTCACCACCTTCGCCTCATCGCCAGATTCCATTTTGCCTGTCCGCCACCACCTCGCAACCTACCGACATAATACTTTTCAAAAGTAATCCTCGGATGTTGTTATCATTTCATGTGACGCCCAAACTTTCAGATATTCGTTCTCCTCATACAAACTTTGAATCCATTGATTCTTTCTCCTAAATTCATCTAAAATCATAATCTATCTGTCGCTGTATATTTTATAATTTTTAGATTTTATTTGGATTTTATTTCAGTTTATTTTGTTTGTTCGGTCTTTTCGCAGAGAACTCGCTGCTGCCGAAGACTTTCCCACCCGCAGAAAGAAGGTCCGCACAGCGTGCAATAAGGCAAGTCTCCTTTGAACATTTGCACCTATGTTTGAGAAATGTTTTTGATTATTTTAAATTTATGTGCATCGCTATTTACATAGAACCTTAATTTTGTCTTAGCAAGTTAGTTAAACCAATTATTGTTATGCCCTCGATTGAAGTTGAGTGCCATACACCCTTGCAACCTTAGGAATTCCTTTTTCTCAATAATGAGATTATTATAAATCTTTGACAAATATTAGAACGGTAGTAAAATGCTTAGTCATGCTATTTAACCTTTGTAACCTTGGAATGGGAAATTATAATTTTTAAACTAGTATTTTGTATTAAAAATTTAGTGGCGATTGGTGTTGCCATCGTTTTTTTAAAATAAATTAAAATGTGAAAATTGTTTTAGACCAGGGTGGATGGTTGGTTTGATTGGTGCGTAAGCACGGATTCCTCGCTCGCACTGCCGCCGCACCCGCCGCTGTCGACACGCATCAGCAAAGCGCTTCCCGAGGCCACCCGCCCGGCCGCCTATAAGAGCTGCCGAGCTCCTCCGTCTTTACACATCCACCTCGCCTCCCACCTCAAACAATTGCGCCCCGTGCCTCGTAGCTCCCCGGCGAGTCGTTCTTCCCAACTCCGCCCGCGCGCCGCCGATTGGAGCAGAGCCGAGCCGATTCTCCCGCCGCACCATCCTCGAGCAAGGCGGCTTCCCGCACTCGCCCGAGCCCGCACTCCGCGCCACCGAAGCGCCTCCGGTCGCCATCGCCGACGCTGCCGCCCGCCACCGAAGCTTCGGACCCGCCGCACTTCCATCCGCATCACCGCAGCGCCGAATCCCGCTTTAGTACTCCGCACTCTCTAAAGGCCGCCGCCGCCGGCAATGCCGCAGCCCGATCGCTACCCCGGCTCCTCGCTTCGGATGCTACCACCTCGGCTCATAAGCATTTGGCTCCCCGGTAAGACGCGAAACACCGAACAGCCGACTGGTTAGGAGCGTATGCGTTCAGTGCGCCGACCCGAGTTCGATCTCCCAGCCTGCCACAGCTAGTAGTTTAGGTTTTTGTCATTTTTGCTAGCCGTCTGCACCTAGGAAAAATCAAGAAGGATCATAAATACATCCATGAAAGGTACCAAAACTTTATTAGGATATACATGAGCCTAATAGATGTCTAATTATGGATTGATTATTAAGCAACTAATGTGCTTTAATCCTTATTTTAAGATGCTTAATTATTAATCTGAGCAATTTAGAAAGGGTGTAGTCTAGGTTCAAACTCTCATGAAATGATGATTTAGCCAATGAATTTTTTTTTGTAAAAGAACGAATCATAAATCCTTGCATGATAGTAAGATTGTAGAACTAACCACCACACGCTTAAAAGGTAAATACTAACTCTAGGCCCTAGCAATGATAAGGACTCTTTGTCGACTATAATACTTAAATTAAATTAGAGAATAATTTAGAGAGTTTAATAAAAATTAACTAAGCTATAAATAAGGTTATTTAATACCTATACTTGGACTAGTTCATATATGCCTAATTAATATGGTTTGAGCAAACATCTAAGAGGCTAATTATTAATTCAAAGCCATAGTAAAGAAATATGACTTCGGTTAAATACTCAAACTTAATAAAGATTACACTTAGTTATAATGTATGCCTTAACATTTAACATAACCGAGTTTAAACTAGAATTAGAAGTGGGGCTAAGCCTAATAATAGCTAAAGTATGAGCAAGCTAATAATAAAGGCAATTAATGAAATCTTATTCCTATCACTAGCTTTAGTACATAATAGTATTGAGCATAATTGTATATATAACAAGTTAGGACCCATATGAGTGGATCCTAATTCAACTCAAACTTAGCTTAGCTATGAATGAAGATACATATAATATGATAATGGGATTATTAGAGATTTAAATTTTAATTAATCACCATACATGAATAAATATTGAGCCTTTGCTATTTATCTTAATCTAATTAGTAAGTAAAGGCCTATATCAGAGATTATTCTAAAACTTAATAAAGATATCCAAGTGTTATAATACTTTCGACTAAAAGATTTATAGAATAAGTACAGATCTCATCCATCACCCGCTTTGCCTTTACCATAACCTAAGTTACAAGGATACATACCCAACTGCACGCGCACTTCGATACATAGGTCTAACCTAACTCATGGAACTTCCTTGATAAATACAAAAATAATAAAAAAAAAAGGTTATTAATAAAAAGATCGAGTCATCGTAATCTACTTCCAATCTTGCCTCAAAGCACCCGAATCACCTATTAACTCCTAACAAAACTAAATTGAGTTTATTCAGATTTATTTGGATCTTTGAGTTATTTGCTTTTATTTGGATTCATGCTTATCGCAGAATTAGAAATTGGGAGTCTTGAAGATTCAATGGATCCAGCAGATCAAGTTCAAGTGAAGATAAAGACCAGAAGCTCAAAGACAAACCATTGTGTGAGCTCAAGACCGCGGTAAACCGCGCCAGGCGAGTCAATACTTTGATCATGTTGAACCTACATTTTCTGCAAATTATTTCGGTTTAAATTATCAAATTGCATGCTGTTATGTTATATGCAAATACATGATAATTTAAGACTCTAGTTACATGCCTACTGTTTACCTTGAATAATATTGCACCTCCTTTGGAATATTTGAATGTGTGAACCTTGTCACCCTAGCAAAATTATAATGGTAACTTTTGAAAATAAGTCCCTAATTATATGCCATGCTTAGTACTGATAAATACTTAGGGCACTAAAATGCCCCAAACATCATTGTCATTTTAAATCATGAGAAACTGGTTTGGGCAGTCATGGTGGGAATGACTGGTATATTTTGACATGATTATTTATGCTCCCAAAAATCCTAGCTTAAATATCTGAGCGGATGGTTTGGGGCTGGTATGTGGTGCGGTATGGAGTGTGGTAGAACCGCCATATACCACTAAGGACTGAATCTTGTCATGACCTCCTGTAAAACAAGACAACCACAAGTCTGTAAAATACAACTTGGCTAAGTAAATTTATCGAAACCCCGACTCATCTCACCGGTAGTGGACAGGAGTGGATATGCAAGGGCAAGGGAGGCCTAAAGGGACACCGAGTGGAGGGTGAAGTTTCCCGGTCGCACTAGCGTGAGGGGAGTGGAGCCCGTGACGCTAGTAGCCGTGGGGAACATCCTGCAACGTATGGGACCCACCGCAGTGGGAATGGCCCATAGGGTGAGATTACAAAAGGGACTAGATACTTTGAAAAGTCACTGTGATGGTCTGCTCAACTACACTTCTAAGGAATCGTGTGGGCAATGAGTTGATTGTCTCTTATGGTGAAAGTGTACAAACTCTGCAGAGTCTAAAACTATTCGAATAGCTGTGCCCACGGTCAAGAGCGGACATGGGAACTTAACTAGATATAGTTATATTTAAAAATGTTTGGAAAATGGGAATGGAAAAGTGGAGGGCAGTGGAAAGCCCTGATTTGAATTGTCCTGGGTGTCATCCCAGTGGTAAGTTAAGCAGCTATAACGCTGAAAGATATTATACGGTGTGATGCCGTATGTATGGAGAAATTATGGTGATATTAGGCATATGGTGTGATGCCATATGTATGGAAAATCATGTTAATATTCTTTCAACATTATGTTTTGTTCCAAACCTGCTAGGTCTCAGGAAATTTTATGTATTGTATTTCAATTAGTGGCATTTCTATTCTTACGAAATAAAATATGGGAAGAATAAATGGAGTCGTAAGAGAAGAAGATGGCTGTTTATGGTAATTGCATAAAGAAGTTGGTGGATTTATGTTGATCATAATAGGGATAACGATAGTATGAATTCTGGGAGAAATAAATTGGTGGAGCCTAAATGAATATATAGGCTAGATAGATGATTTAAATGATCTTTGGAGATTTAGGGAGTATAAAGGTAATTGTTGGATCACAACACTGACACTTAGTATAAATTCTTGGAAGATGTTGACAATGATGGGATTAATATAATTTGATCAAATACTAGATGGATAATTTGAATCTTGGGAATTTGGAGGTATGAAAAATAACTATGGGAGATTTATCTTGATCAATGATAATCTTGGTGGATATATATTAGTGAATCATAGATATGATCAATGATATTCTTGGTGGATATATATTAGTGAATTATAGACCTGATCAATGATATTCTTGGTGGATATTTATTAGAGAATTCTAGATCTGATCAACGACATTTTTGATGGATGTATACTAGCGATTCGTAGACTTGATCAATGATATTCTTGGTGGAGGTACAATAGTGAAGTAGTTAGAGATGGATTATAAAGTGATAATTGGAAGAGCAAATTATGGTTGTGGATCAGTAATGAAAAGGATTGGACTGTTAGGGAGTAGAATACAAAAGAGATCGGTGGATTAGTTAAATGATGGCACTCGCTGTTTGGGGTCTTAGACAGTAATCAGTAAGGTAAGTGTGTTCCTGATGGATTAAGTCAATTATGGTAATCGCCGTGTGAAGTTTAGGCAGTAATAACAACACTATGGTTAAATAACAATAATGCTGCTAAAAGCGATTTTTGGCAAATAAAATAACCCGAGCCTCTCCTTTGTTAAGCCATGCATACTATTTATTTGCATTCTGTGTATTAGCTCGCGGAGCACGGGGTTGGAGTGCTCACACTCGCTTTGCGACAAAATTCAGAATCAGAATCAATCACCTCGCCTAATCGCCCATGAGTAAGTTTACTATTATATTTACGCTTCCGCATGATATGTACTTTGATATTCGGAACTGTAATCTGTGAGCACTATCTACTGATCCAGGGAATAGTGCAGTGGAATCACAGAGGTAACCAGAATGTAAAATCTGGGTGCTGACAATATGCATCATGTTGGCTTATTGAAGTCTTGGTCATATGATGACCAAGCAATTGCTGAGGCCCTGTCATGTTGATGACGGGCTAAAGGTCCCCATGCTTGAAAAGCATGAGCTTAGGTTCCCATACTTGCAGAGTATGGGCAATTGGTCCCTGTACCAGATGGTACAGGCATGGGTGTGCATCGACAGATGCACACTTTGCATTACCGGTAAATGCAAAAGAGAAAGAGAAAAGATAAAGAACTTGTTGAGCATATTGCATAGCATATGTTTGTAAAGCATCGGTTGGGTGCCTCTTGTGGAGTGGTGTACATGTATGCTATTGTTACCATTTGTTATATTTGCTGAGTCTGTGGACTCACTCTTATTGTTTGTTGTGTTTTAGGTACCCTTATGAAATCGGCATGCATGAGGGAAGGGAAGGACTAGTCTTGTTGCACTTTTGCACATTCTACTCACAATGGAAAGAAAGAATAAACCAAATAGTTAATGATGGATTCTCTTTAAGGACTTTCATATTTATTGTTTCCTGGAAGCAAACTGTAATAAATGAATAGAAGATTTATGATTGCTCATGATTAATATCATAGATGATTAGCTTATTTCTTAGATGTTTAGCTGTTTCGATATTTCATGATGGTTTATCTTTATTAATTATAACTGTATGTTGAAACCTCCGACAAAGATAACCACGCAAAGGAGGTTCTGCTAAAAATTTGTGAGGTGCATTTAGTTATCTTGTTACATTACTTAATTTGGCAGCATTCCAGACCATTGGTTGGTTAGGGTGTTACAGGGAGGCAACGGCAACGACACTGGGGAGAAGGGGAGCAGGGGAGAGAGAAAAGGCGAGGCAAGGTGTGCGAAGTGAGATTGGGGAGAGAGAGGGAAAAGAGATAAGGGGTGACTGGTGAGGCTGCGGGAGAGAGAGAGGAGATAAGGGGTGTGCGGTGAAAAGTGAATGGGAATAGGAGAGTAGGTAAGGGGGAGGTAAATGGGCTGGTGGACCGACTATATGCATAAATAGGCCCAAAGACTAAATAGGCTTGGAATAAAATAAAATAGAAATTGATAAACCTCATTTTTAATTCCACCACCTAGGCCCTACCTACGTCACCTAGGCCCCACCTCGCTGCACACCTAGCATCAAGTGCCTTCTTGAACATTGGTTAAAGATGTCATACTCTTTTAAATCCTGTTGTACGACTTCACTGCTCCATTTATGCATTTGACTCTTGCTAATTATGACCCATTTTTAGCAGTGACAATAACCATTTGTAGCACTGAGCAACCATTTCTAGCAGTAAGCATGTTATGTATCTAATTGACTAATTCTCTATGATCTGTTATTATATTGTCCACTAATGCTTTTTTGGTAAGATTTATTGTGTTGAAGGTTATTGATCGAGGATTCAAGTGATATTAGCATTCTGGTAAGATTTATCATGTTCTAGAAGCATTGGACTCCATCTTGTAGATTTTCTGAAATTTTTTGAAATCTTATTGTCAGGTTGGAATTGAAATCTTGCAGTATCTATGAGATTTGCATGAGAAGCATGAGTGCTAGTAATCCTTCTCAACATAGGAATCCCAAACTGTTGTTAGTAATTCAATTGCCCTATAACATGGACCACTACTTGCACCTTGATATCAAAGACTGAGTATTCTGTCTAGTAGGAGAGATCAGATGCATTCAAGTATCCAGAAAGTAAGCATCATGTATTTCCTTTCCTGTGAGAGGTTCTAGCTCTTGTGCTAATCTGTGAATCAAGTATTGATTTGAGCAGAGATGTTGAAGCTAAAAGGAAGTAAGTTTTATAGATATCCATTCATAAACTTGGTTCTATAAGCTTTTAAACTTAGCCGCAATTTTATTGATATCTATCATCTTGTTTTCTGAGGTTGATAAGACTTTCTAAGGTTGGGAACATTGGCAAACTGGAAAATGAAGCAAGACAAGGGTGCATCTATTGACTAGTAATAAGTAATAACCTAGGTGAGTCATGCTCATACAACAAGGCTTTTCTGTTTTACTTTTGCTAGTACTTGTGCAATACCATCAATAATCGCTTGTAGCTTCTCCACATTTTTTTAATTTTTAAATACATATATACTTGCTATATCGATGTATCCTTATTTTTAAATACATATGTAATTACAATCCTAAAGGTTGTGTGGCATATGCTATATTTTTTAGTAGTAGACAAACTAAAAAAGTTGAGGATGTTGAGATATATAATCAATTTACAAAAGTGCTTATCAATCATCCTCTTGTGGAGAAAGAGGAGTTAGTAAGGCCAATCAAGCGCTGCAAGACACTTGGTGATGTCCATGTCGAATGAAGACCGGTTGCCTGCCTTTGTAGTGTGTATGTTAATTGTTGCTTGCTTCAATTATAATGAAGTACATGTATCATATTTTGTAATTATAATCCTAAAGGTTAATGTTTTTCTTATTGCAGATTGAAAAGATCAATAGTTGGATTCTTACTTTTGGCTACTTAAATACCTCATGAATGGATCAAGCGAAGGATTTTATGAAGATTAGACAATATTAGATATATTTTAAATTCTTTTTTAGGCCAATATATTTCATATTCTTAAACTAAAAATTTGTAATATTTGTTCTTAAAGACTTGATTTCTCTAGAAAACAAATCTTTATGTATGTTATGGAATGATGTGAACAATACTTGTATTTATTTCTTCGATGCAATGTAGTATGTTATGATTGTTGTACTCGTGGTCATTTGTGTTATTGTACAATGTGTCATTGTTATCAAATGATGTTTTATGAAAAAAAAATTAATTGTACATTCACGGGAAAATAGAAAAATCCTACAAATATTTAAAAACATTGTAGGAGGTTAATATTGTGTTGTTGTAGCAAAAAAAAAAGGTGTTACTAGCACCAATAGCATTATTCTGTTGCTATATTTAAAAAAAGGTGTTAGTAGGGTTTGTATCTAAAAAAGGTGTTACTACGGTCTATGGTAACACACTTTACTACGTTGCTTTAGCTAAAAAAATTGTTACTAGCATTTATGGTAGCACACACTACCATGTTGCTCTAGTTAAAAAAATTGTGTTACTAGGGTCTATGGTAACACATTTGATACGTGTTGCTACAACATGGTTGCAACACTGTTTCTTTTATACAGGAACGCCAGTTACATGCTATAATAGGCCCTGCAATAGCAATGTAGTCTACAGAAACACTAATCAAATATGTTACTACAGGCCTTAGTAACACATTTTTTTACCTATAGTAGCACATATGCATGTTACTAATGTCCCATCCTGATGTATGATTTTTTTAGTTGCAGGCCTGCAGAAGCGTGTGGGTAAAGCCGACATTATGAGGTAATCATATCTTGTGGTTAAAACCATATAACTTCTGTAGAGTGTATAAACTATCCTGAATAGCCATTCCCATGATCATATGCAAACTGAGCAAAGTTTTTCATGGATTAGACATTAAGTTTTAAATGGTTTACAAAATATTTATAGATAGAATCCATATGAGATCTTTTTAAAGAAAGATGGTCCAGGTGGGATGCTTGTGGTAGGTTATTGTGAGGGATGGAGCTGCACTAACGGTATCTATTTTGATTACAATGTTGTTTTTATTTACTGTATTAAATTCAGCGATTTCTAATCTATTTACTGTATTTCTTTAAATAATGTTTTACACTCAAATAACACCTATATGCCTTCACTTGTCAGTCTTGCATTATTGTGTATTTTTCTATGTAACTTGCAGAGTACATTTTATGTGCTCACCTTACTTGAGTCTATTGCTCAAAGGAAGATGTCTTCAACTTCGGTGGGGATCAGGACGTAAGGCCATGTCTTACTGTCATTTGCCTGTGGGCAGACTTGTTGGGTTTCTTCCGCTTTGATTTTATCTTCCGCTACTTATATTTAATTTTGGCCTATGGGCCGTGGATATAATGATGAGAACATGTACCTATGGATACAACCATATTTTCTATGCTTGTTATTCCAATTACAAGAGCTCCTACGTATCACTTAAATTATTAGGTGAGTTCGTTTCAAACAGGTTTTACTTTGTTTGATAAACAACTTATGATATTACATAATAAGAGTCTGTTGCGTTTGTTGTCATGTACCAAGATTTATGATCAAGATCATGCAATACTTGAGGCTACACATCTGTTAAAACTGAGAATGGTTCTCAGTCAAAAAGGGGAAGATGATGTAACCATAGGCCCAATATCAAGATTGACCTAAAGGTGAATTTATTTCTTCAGCTTCAACATATTTTAAATGAGAATATGATGCCACCTAATGATAAAAATGTATATTTTTGTAGTGCCACATCACTTTTGCACCAATTTAAGCAAGAGTTTGTTGGACACATTTTGGAATCCAATTCGCCTCCGATCAATTCAGATTTAGCTTGACAAGTTCAACTTCAAATGTGCATAACTTTCACATACGGAGTCCGTTTGAGGTCCACGAGTACTTGTTAGAAAGATTTTCTCATCCTATTTCTAACAGATCTAGCCTCACCTCTAAATTTCTTCTATGCGCATTATAATCATCAAAAGAATGTGCTATATCACCTGTTTGGGCCAAATTGGGCCTTGTAATGCTTGGGCCCAATGGGAAGACGCCCCTTCTCTTGGCCCATACTGTTCACGGTATTGTTCACGTGAACAGTACCATGAATAGTACCACCCCTTATTTCTTAGTTTTGCGCGATGTTCCCTCCCCTATTTAGGGAGGCTGCACCTTTCTAGTTTCCTTAGATTTCATTTGCTTAGTTTCTCCATAGTGAAAACTCTTGTCCTTTGCTTGTGTCAACTAGACCAACTGTAAAGAACCTCTGTAGAATCCCACCTTTTTGAACTCAATTTATATATTTGCAATTCAGATTGCATTCGATTAAATTATCTTGTGTTTACCACTCCTATACATTGCGATACACTTATTTTATCCTTCTTCCATCCTTGGTTGATCAACAACATAGGCTAAGAGCTAAATACGAACTATAATTCAGTTCTGTGCAATTTCTGAAATTAATTGATTGTTCACCATTGCTACATATCGAGCCTTCCAAGCTGCACCTTATACCAACCAAGCAGATCACGTCGAACCGACCCTTGCATTTGCTTTACTCATCATTTGAGTCAATTTTATCATGAACCACTCATCGGTTGTACCACCTGTTTACATTGCTAAGAACTTGCCAGAGCTTGGTAAGAGTTTGTGTCGGGACCCCGGATTACCAAACCCGGACCCTCTGTGTTTTACCGCACTAGTCCCAGATCAAAGCTAGTGCACACAGTTAAACAGAATGGAAAACATCACCTTCAGCGATTTATTACAATAATTAGAGTATCGACCACTGGTCTCATTATTACAATAGAGGTTTAAGACCTCGCACACATGAAATAAAGCGGAAGCAAAATAAACTCGATGACGACCCATCAATACGCCACGTGCAATTGACTGGGAAACGTGACCTAGTCCTCCGGAAGAATCCGTCGATCGCAAGCGAAGCAAGAGTCGTAATCTCCTTCTTGAGCTTCAACTTTCTTCGAGATTTGTTTTTGAGTGTAGCATGTGAGTACATAAAGTACTCCGCAAGTCTTGGGAAAATGCATAGATGCAGGGCTTAACAAAGGAAGGTTATATGGTTCTTTTGCACAAAGCAACATTTTAAACTTTAATTACTTTTAATTATTTTAAAGGCATCAATTTAACAAGTATTTGTTTTTAACAGAATTATCATTAACTCTCTAGTGAAGGTTCCAACTACCAACACTAGCTAACAACTTGAACAAATTTAATCTGCTGGTTACATCCACCCTCTCTGCTCCAACCGCCAGATACCCTTCCGAGAGTTCCTCCACTCTCGGAATACAAAACATTTGATTTTAAAACCAAAACCAGAAATCTACCATGTGAATGCATTCCTTGCCGCCCTTGACCGTGGGCACGGCTATTCGAATAGTTTTACACTCTGCAGAGGTTGTACAACTTTACCCACAAGAGATAAATTATCCTAAAAGTCAACACGCTTCCTTTGGCATGAGACCCGGATAAAATACCACAAAGCCTTTACCTTACTCTAATCTAGCTAGATACCACCCACGAGGTTTCACCGCAGTAGGCTAACCGCCCAACCAAGCCCCTCTTGCGCCATATGAGTACAAGAAATCGTCCCTCACTCGTGAATAACCACCATCCTCGGCACCCACTTTCCATCGGTGGCACCTAAACTAGACTATCATAAGTTAGTCACTAGGTCGCACCCATATAGACTTGTGCTTGTACGGTTAATGCTCACCGACAAACACAAGCGTCGGTCCCAATTGACTAGGTGGAATGCAGACACTTAACAAGATCTCGTGCTAATCGCACTGCCAATCCAGCCATCCACCCTAATCTAAATCAACTTTCACATTTTATTTTACTTTAAAAGAACAGTGGCATCTCCAATTACCACTAAGTTTGCAAAGACAAGATTATTACCATAAATCATAATTTCCCCTTTTTCAATATTTTCTAAAGTTATTAGATAGCATGACTAAGCATTGTCCTACCATTCCACTATTCACAAAGATTAATATTAATCTCATTATTGAGACAAAGGAAGTTCTAGGGTGACAAAGGTACATGGCAATCAATTGCAATGGAGGGTATAACAAAGTTGGATTAACTATATCCTAAGACTTGAACTATCATTTTATGTAAATAGCAATGCACATAATTTAAAATAATAAAAATCTTTTAAAATCATAGGTTCAAGATGATCAAAGGAGACTTGCCTTCTTGCAGATTCTCTGGGTCTTCTTGCTGTTGGGTGGAGGGATCGTCGACAACGTTGGAATCTACGCGATAAACGACGAAGCAAACAAAGCAAATAAATACACACGAAATTCAAATAAAATCCAAAAATTCAAAAGAGGCCATATTTGGGTAGATCATGATTTTAGATGAATTTAGAAATTTGAATGGCTGAAATTGGAGTTAAAATGAGAAAGTTATGATCATTTGAAATTCTCAGCTTGAATAAATCCAGAAATTCGAAAATTTCTGACAGGTGGGGCCCACTGGGATTCTTAATTGTTAATCTTTTATTTTATTCCGAGAATCTGACAGGTGGGGCCCACTGAACAGTAACCTCCGCGGTCACCGACATGTGGGACCCTCCGCCGCTGACCTCATCTGCTGGTCACCGATGTGGGACCCATCGATCCGACCCACTTGTCGAGGTCGACGCAGCAGTGGGACCCAGGCGGCAGTGGCCAGCGCAGACCGGCGGCCGCTGACGTGTGGGGCCCACTTGTCGGACACGAATAAACGAAGAAAAACTCAACCTCAGCGTGCGGAGCCGGAGGCTCGAACGCGCGCCGAGGGAGTCAAGTGGAAACGAGCGAGCGGTGCTAGCTGGTGGGCGGGGCGTTGCCTACCCATAGTGGGTAGGTAACCTCTTGAGGGGTACCGGGGCCGGCGGCGATGGTCGGAGGCGTCGGCGCCGGCGGCGAGGGAAGGCCGGACGTGCTCGGGTGATGCGTAGATTGTAATCTACGTGCGAAGGGGGTTCGGTTGGAGGGGTCGGCGGTTCGGGACGAACGGAGGTGGCCGGCGGCGAGAAGCGCGGAGGCGGCTGGGTGCTCGGTGTGACGGCGCCCGGCGACGGGGAGAGGTGGCCGAGGTGCCCAAGAGATCCACCGATGCTCGGAGAAGTCAGAGGTGGCGGCTACGGCTCCGGAGAGGTCCGAGGCGCGGGAAGGCTCACCGGAGTTGGGCGGGGCTCGGGAGAGAGAAACTCGCCGCGGGCGCCTCGTGGCTCCGAGAAGCGGTGGAGGGCGTTGGAAGGTGGTGCGGGAGAGGCGGAGGTCGAGGGGTATTTATAGGAGCGAGAGGGAACGTGGGTGCGGGAATTCTCAACTGAGTCGGCGCGCGTCCGCTTGAATTGGGGATAAGCCGTCGGAGGCGACGCGGAGTCTAGATTCAAACAGGGGATAAGAAGCTTATCTCCCCGCGAATTCAAATCCCCGAACGAATCGAAGGAAGAGATAGAATTTGGTTTGGATTCGGTCGCCGGTTTCTTCGGAAGAAAGAGAAAGGAGGAAGAGTCCGGCGTCCGCGAGAGACGAAGGGCCCGACAGCGGGACCATTGCCGCGAGAGAGAGAGGCGGGTGCGGCGGCGCGGATTTCAGCCACGTGGGCCGAAGGCTGATCGAGCGGCGGGTGCGTTTAAATGGAGACGGACGGCAGATCGGCCGGGCGCGGGACGCGGCTCATCCAAGCCGTCCACGCGTCGGGCGAGGAGGAGGGGAAGGTGGGGCTGACGGGCCGGGCCCGCTCGGCAGAGGGAGAGAGAGAGGAGTGGCCGGGATGGCCCAGGCGGCGACGTGGACAGATCGGGGCCGCCCACGCGTCGCCCGGAGGAGGGGAGTTAGATTTTATTTTCATAATTTGATTTTGATTTTCAGAAAATGCTAGAAAAAATATTTAGGCCTCAGAAAAATATGAAAATACCTCCAAAAATTCCAGAAAAATTCACAGAAGCTCCTGGACATATTTTGGACTGAATAAAATTATTTCCAACTTCTGTTGGTATTTAATTTTATACTTTGACTTACTTTTTAATTTTTAAAAATAGGTTTTAAATTCCAGAAAATTCAGAAAAGCCAAATAAAATCCAATTACTTTAAAATAATTAATTTGAATTTAAATTTTTCCAAAAAGCAAATTTTGGGATGTGACAGTTTGAGTGTAAGTGACTTTGAGCCTCCGGATCCTAGTAGTTGATAGGAACATATACTTGTGATTTGTTTTCTTGTTTTCTACTAACTATGGCAGGTTCATAAGATGATTATGAGATAGATCCACGTCTTCTTCGAGCCATTGAATGGGAGCTCAAGAAAATTCATGAGGAAGATGCACGTTTGAAATAAGCTTCTTCACCACGGGAGATATATGATCGTGATAATATGTCCGGTAAAACTAAAATCGCTTTGCCATCCTTTACTGGTAAATTTGATCCAGATGCCTATATTGACTGGGAGATAGTGCTCATAAAGAATTTGAATACTATGCTTGGTCTGATAGGCAAAAGATTAGAGCTGCCACTAGTGTTTTTATTGATGATGCAGTACTTTGGTGGAAGTATTTTGGTAAACATGGTCAAGTGCCTCAAACTTGGAATGCATTAAAAAACATATGAGAAATGAATTCGTTCCTAAACCATGTTGATTATTTGCTAGCTAGATTGCAACGTTTAAAACAATGAAGTAGAACTATAAGGGGATATTATCATGAATTAAAAACTCGTTTATTGCGTTGTGGCTTAGAGGAACATGCTGAAGCTACAGGGAATAGATTTTTACGTCAGCTTAATAAAGAAATTCAAGACCTTCTTATTCACGAATAATATAATTCTCTCCCTCGTTTCTTTATACTTGCTTGTAAGGTTGAAAGTCAGATTGAGGAGAAATTGAGAGTGCTTGATGATAAGAAACATGAGAACAAACCCATTTTTATGCCTTTTGCTGTGACTAACAACTTACGGGTAGTTGAGAACCATGCCGAAGAGGAGCATGAGCTGATTGAACTATCGACTCGATTGGTTGAGAATGAAGATGAAAAGATGGATACACCTACATCATCTGAGGAGAGCCAAAAAGGTAAAGAAAATGGTGCTATCATCACTCATAGTGAGTATGCTTGTGAAGAACTACAATTATCCACTGTTCATGCTATTTTAGAGCAAAACTTAGTGGAAAACAATTTTAACACGCATAACGTTTCAAGTAGAGAATTCAGACTACATTGACTTGATTGCACCATGTCATAAAATAAATAAACTGATCGCTATTTTGAGTGATTCATGTGATGAATTTATCGCACACAATAATCTAAAGAAGTTTTGACTAGAATCTCTCCTGCTAATTCGTTGTGTTACATCATGTTGGATCTACCTATGAAATTGTCACATGATATGGAGAAAGTTTCTGAACTCACATGTTCGAAATCCTTGTTTAGTGCCTACACCCCTGGATATAAGTTTAATTTGATTGGAGATTATGGTATAGAAAATCAATTTCTTGTATATCGAATATGCATAACTTGTGATCATATGGATGAATTGAAGCTTGTTGTTTTGAAAAACAATTCTTGTGTGCTGAATCTTGTTCAATATAAGAGGAAAGTAAAATTTAGTACTCATCCAATGCCTATGTGTTCATCTTTTTTTTGCACCATCTAGTATGGATAATCTGAATAAAGATGATGAATTATGGAAGAACTTACAAATCTCTTCACTCTTGCAAGATGAATTTGCTATCGCTCGATTAAAATGTGATTATATGGATGAACTTTGCTAGATTCCAAAAGTTGTAGCTTTACCCATATGTGCCACCACCGCAAATTTACAACTTCAGATATTTGAATTGCATAAATGATTCACTTACATTTGCAAATCTAGTTGTAATAATTGCTATGTGAGAAATTTTGATTTGCTTATTAACATATATGATTACTCTTTGATTAATAATACGATGAGCTTTTATGATCGTTATGTTTTATAACATTAATTGTGCAACAACGAAGAATCTATTAAAATGATGACATATACATATACCATGCATATACCTTGGCTTCTTTATTACCATACTTTCAGCTTATCAAAAGCCAAGGATGGCTTTGTTTGTTTTTTCTTTCAAAAAAGGATGGATTTGTTTTCAAGAAGGGAGAATGATGAGAACATGTACCCTTTGGATACAACTATAATTGCTATGCTTGTTATTCTAATTACAAGAGCTCCTACGCATCACTTAAATTATCGCTGATTTTGTTTCAAATAGGTTTCACTTTGTTTGATAATGAACTTATGATATTATATAATAAGAGTTCGTTGCATTTGTTGTCATGTACCAAGATTTATGATCGAGATCATGAAATACGTGAAGCTACACATCTGTTAAAACCAAGGACGGTTTTCGATCAAGAAGGGAGGATGATGTGACCACGCCACAAACACATACGACCATAGTGTCCAATATCAAGATTGAACTAAAGGTAAATTCATTTCTTTAGCTTCAACATATTTTAAATGAGAATATGATGCTACCTAATGATGAAAATGTATATTTTTGTAGCACCACATCACTTTTGCACCAATTTAAGCAAGAGTTTAAGTTGGACATGTTTTGGAATCCAATTCAGCCTCCAGATCAATTCAGATCCAGCCTGACAAGTCCAACTTCAAATATGCATAACTTTCACATACGGAGTCCGTTTGAGGTCCTCGAGTACTTGTTGAAAAGCTTTTCTTGTCCTCTTTCCAATGGATCTAGCCTTACCTCCAAATTCCTTTTGTGCACATTGTAATCATTAAAAGAAGGTGCTTGGGCCCAATGGGAAGGTGCCCCCTCTCTTGGCCCATACTGTTCACGGTATGTTCATTTAAATAGTGCCATCTTTTATTTCTTAGTTTTGGATGGTTTTCCCTCCCCTATTTAAAGAGGCTGCACCTTTATAGTTTCCTTAGATTTTGTTTGCTTAGTTTTTCCATTATGAAAACTCTTATTATTCGCTTGTGTCGATCAGACCAACCGTAAAGAACCTTTGCAAAATCCCACCTTTTTTAACTTAATTTATATATTTGCAATTTAGATTGCTCGTTATCTTGTTCTTACGTGTTCTTCGGTTGCATGCAGGAATAGACCTTCGTGGTCAGGTCAACCGCATACTTGGAGTGATTGATAACAGCTTGGAGTTTGGTTTAACGATTGCTTGGTGTTCTGGTCGTGGCTGGTTAAAATCCTGCATCATCAAAGTTGTTTTCCTCCAAATCGATGTTATCATCCTATCGGAAAGATCAAGACCCCATTGCCTTGTCATATAAACTTTGGCCTTTACGCCCATATTCAATTAGATAAAGTTTTGCATTAGGCTTGATATGTATCCCTATTACCACTGTGTGCACTAACTGATCCTGGACTACTATGGTTTACACAGCGGAGTCTGGAGTTGTTGCTCTAGGGTCCGACACATTGGTGCTATTTCCTGACTTGATTCGCTACTAGTTGAGAATCACCTTTACTAATTGTCCGCAAATCCCGAGCACTTTGGCTACTCAGAGCCCTACCAAGAAAGCTCAGACTCTACCACATTATTTGTAGCAAACGAATTTAATTGGATGGTGAATTAAATGTTTTCTCCAAAGGGGAGAAACCAGACAACCCTAGCCCTCGAGCCCTTTATCGTCAAGGACCCGTCAAGAAGTACATAGTCCATTCCTCATGTTTTTGTACTTGGGCCCTTGGGTGGGTTCGTGGTTTATCTGTAATGAATTCTACTAAAACCTGAGACTTGATTGTTGTTCGTGAAATAAAATAGAGATTGAACTCCCCAAGTTTGACCGCCCATTTTGTTATACGCCCTTATGATTCTATATTTTGGAGAACTTAACCTAGAGGATATCCAATTGGTATGACCACTTTGTGAGCCTAGCAGTAAAGCCTTAGTTACCTCTAAGTCATAAGGAGGGCATAAAAAACTTTTGTATTTCTTGATTGCTCTTTTGGTCCATGTAAAACTTCACTTACGTAATATACTGGTCATGGATATTGTCATATTCAACGACCAGTACAGCACTGACTGCTTGTGGTGTTGCAGCTAAATATAAGAGCAAGGTTTCTCCTAGTCTTGGAGAGACTAAGATCCTGTTCTTTTTGGCTGCGGCTTATGGCTTTTGGCTGAAATTTTTGAATTTGGCTGTTTATGGTACAGACTACGGAGAGATAGATACTCACTTGCGATTTTGGTTGGTATATATGTTGGGCTTTAACGTGTAGATCGCTTAACTTGTACACCCTGCCTTGAGAAAATACTTCGCTTGAAAGTTAAGTATCAGAGCAAAGCCAAAAGCCACCAGCTTTTGAGGTAAAGAACATGCCCTAAGACCAAGGCACACGTAAGATACTTTTAACTTTCTCAAAGGCATCATTTACTTCCTTAGTCTATTTGAAACTTCCTTGTTTTTAAAGAAGCCTGAAAAAGGCAATCTCTTCCCCAACCGTTCTTTGAAATGACTTAGCACTACCATATAGCCGGTTAGTTTCTAGACTTCCTTCGTTGTGGTCGAGGATGCATCCGCTCGATGGCTGCTATTTTTCTGGATTTGCTTCAATTCCTCTATCCAAAACTAGGAAACTAAGAAGCTTTCTAGAGAAAACTCCAAACGCACATTTCTCTAGATTCAACTTAAGGCTATGTCTTCTCAAGTTAGTGAAAGTTTCTTGTAGATCGAAGATATGATCTTCGATGTTGATACTTTCATGACCAAATAATCAACATAGGCCTCTAGGTTATGACCAATCTTTGGACTAAAGGTTTTTTGTATTAACCTTTGAAAAGTAGCACCAGCATTTTTAAGACCAAACGACATTTTCACATAACAAAAAGTTTTGTATGGTGTGATGAAGGAAGTTTTCTCTTCATCCTCTTTACTCATACTAATCTAATGGCACCCTAAATATGCATCCAAAAGGCTTATTAACTAACACTCGGAGGTAGAGTCAACAAGCTAATCGGTACGTGGAAGGGTAAGTTATCCTTTGGATAAGCTTTATTAAGATATGTGAAATCTATACACATTCATCATTTTGCCATTACTCCTCCTAACCATTGTAGGATTGGTGAGCCACTCTAGGTGGTTGACTTCATGAATAAATCTAGCATTTAAGGGCACATCGATCTCTGACTAGATTGCCTCCTTCTGGTCAGGTGCAAGGTTTCTTACCTTTGCTTTGGACCATTGTTTTTCGTGCCAGGTGCTAGTCTATGTTCGATCACCTTCCTAAGAACACCGTGCATGTCACATGTCTACCATGCAAATACAAATAAGTTTGATCGAAGGAACGAGACAAGTGACTCTTTCTATTTGGAGTCGAGTCCTACCCTAACCAATATCTTTTAGAAGGTGGCACTAGCAATTTCAAGTCCAAATGTTGCTTTAATGTTTTTTGGAGAATTGTCCTTATTGAGTGGAACCTCCTTGACCTAGTCGAAGGGTTTTGGGGCCACATTTGGTCTTGAGAGCTTAGCCTACATAGAAGGTGGGTTAGCATTCTTGGTCAAAAGTTCATCAACCAGTTCTAGAGATTTACGATCACATGCATAAGCCGTCTTCCTGTCCCCTTGAACTATTACAATCCCTTTTTGTCCCTAAACCTTAAGACTCTAGTAACTGTAATGCATGGCTACTAGGAATTTGGCCAATGCCACTCAACCATGGATCCCATTATATGTAATTTAAATGTCTACCAAATTGAATGAGATCCTTTCCATTTGGAAGTTATCTGGGATTTCAAATGTAACTAGTAGGGAAACTTTCCCTATCAATTTGGTTGAGGATCCCAGGACTATGCCATAAAAGACATACTTCATGAGCTTCACTTTTGACTTAGGAAGTTGCATTTCTTCTAGAGCTCCCATAAATAGAATATTGAGAGAACTACCTCCATCTAGTAAAACTCGATTAACTTTACAATTATTTATGGTAGGTTATACAACGATAGGAAACCTACCTAGTCGAGTTGAAGGAATGGGGCAGTCTTCTTGGCTGAAGGAGATGGTTGTTTTTTGCCACCTTGATGGCTTGGTGGTGATCAGTGCATGGATAAGGTTCATTTCCACTCTACGCCTTCGATGCTATCTGGACTCATAGGAGGACTCTCTCAAGATCATGTCGATAGTGTGTACTAGCTCCGGAAATTTAAGTTTTGGAAAATGTGTAAATCTGGAGTTATTTTGAATATATTGTCGGAACCCGAGCAACGACTCTGGATCCTCTGTGGCAAAATGGGAGAGCGGGCCGAGGGGAACTCGGGAAGGGCGTGGGCTCACCGTGGGTGACCGGAGGCGGACGCGCGGCGAAGAGGCGCGCGCGGTTCGGGCTAACGGCGGCGAGGGCTTTTCGGTGGTGCTTGAGCCGGGCGGAGGGGCGGCCGAGGACGAGGGAAGCGCGGCGAAGGCGGCGGTGGGGACGATGAGGCGCGAGGCGGCCTGAGGCTCCGGCAATTCCTCACCGGGGGGCTTGGTGGTGGTGGCGGCTAGAGAGCACGGCGCGAGGGAGCTCGCGCAGCGGAGGAGGGAATTGGATGGCGGAGGGAGGTGGATTGATGAGGACATCCTTTCCATGCATACAACCATGCCGACTCCACATGAAACTGAAACTATGATACAAGGACCAATGACTAGAGCGCGAGCACGTCAACTTAACCATCAAATGAATACGCTCCTAAGTTTGCATACAAATGTTTCAAAGAATGGAATACTACTTAATTCTTGTGATGATTTAATTGTCCTTAGGAACCATGGGGAAGAACCACATGAGCTCAAGTATAGAAGTGGAACCATCAAGCGCAAATCAAGTCCTGCTCACGAGTTTGACTCGGATTCGGCCTTGTTGACAGCGTCTACTTCAAACGGCCATCACTTTTGATCAAGAAGGTTTCTCGGGCCCGTGAGTACTCGTTGGAAAGCTCTTGAAGTCTACTTTCAGATCGATCCAGCCTCACCTCCAAATTCCATCCGAGTCGATCAGAAACTGCAAAACAAATCACATCACTTTTCCAGTCCGAGTCAAAGTGGGCCTTGGGCCTTGTAATTCGAGTCCTATTCGGCTTCCTTGTGTTTTGGTCGACCCTCCACCTTCCGTGTCCCTTAAATAGGCAGCCGCACCCTCTTCTAGGGTTTGGGTTTTGTTTAGACTAAGTTAGCTTTTGCTACTTTTCCTTGTACTCGCGCGTGTCGCCTAGACCGCCCGAATACTTGTCTTCGGAACCCCACCGTTTTTCTATTTTTGATTGAATCTTACATCGTTATTTGCAATTGAGTTGCTGTTCATCTTGTTCTTGCTTGTTCTTCGATTGCTTGCAGGAACAAGAACCCTCGTGGTTAGGTTGATCGCGCGCCGACAAGGTCACGAACAATCTCTGGAGTTGGTGTATCGATCGCTAATGCGCAACGTCTTTGGATAGTTGTAGTCGGGTCATCAACGTCATCTCCTTCCCAATCGAATCTACCACTCTCATCGAAAGATCGGCACCCCTAATGCTATCAGTTGGTATCAGAGCTCAAGGTTGATCGGTGAGAGATCTTATCTAGTCTTTGTATTTTTTTACCTACAATCCAGAAAACCAAAAAAAAATAGTAGATCTATTCCCTAAAATCCGAAACAATTTGAGCCTTTATCTATTGCTGCATAGTCTTTGTTTGTTGAGTCTTCGGTTGCATCGTCGTGTCCTTTGCTGGTCTTAGTGTCTAGTTCCTTTAGAGTTTCGAGTTCTGCTTCACGCCTTGGTATCACCGCTGCGCTTAGATCCGAACTCGGTTTCTAGGAGGCTTTGCCTAGTTGGTCTCGAGTAGGACACAAATTCGGATTTAACCGCATCGTGTGTAAAAGAAAAGAAAAAGAGAGAGAAAAGAAGGAACAGGCAGCCGATTTAGAAAGAGCCGCGCATAAAAAAAGAAAAACGAAGAAAAATAGAGGAGAGAGAAACAGCTAACTTTTGCATACGACCTCCGATTGAGGCGATTCTTGATCCGTTGGAAAGGAAAAACTGGAGATTTCAGATCCGCGTAAGCCTCCAGCACATACGCGACAGCTTCGACCCCAAAACGTCGCTTAGGCCCTCAAACGGCCCGCAAACCGAGGAAAAATCAAGTTCCTCAAAATTCGCTCAAAATTGACAGAGCCCTTCTACACGTGATTCTAAGGTTCCTTGTGAAGACGGCATCCTTTTTCGAGCTCCGAACTCCGTGTGCAACATCATCTAGTTTCTTTCGCACGGTGTTTTCGCTTGTGTTCTAGGCTCGCGTCTCTAGTACGGTCTAGCCTAGGACCAGCACGGTGCCGCTGTTGAGCGATTATTCAACTTGCTTTGACTAATGTGGTTCTAGTTATCCTTTGTTCACTCTCACCCACCTATAGCTCCACAGATTTGGCTACCACATCACGAGGACTAGCGACGAGGCGAGATACACCCAATTTCCGGAGATATTATCTTGACTTTTCGCTGCCATCACCTCCCGCCGCTGTGGTAAGAACTTGTAAGAGCTTGACATAACAGGTTGAGAGTGTGCGACTTGATTTAACCACATCCCAAAGAGTTGTGAGGGCATAACCTGCAGTTTTATTATTTTTCTCTTCTTGGTTTGTTTCTTGTGTTCTTCTAACAATGTCGGAGAACCAGTGGACTCATGGCAGCGCCACATTCTCGGACTAGGGCATCATACAACACTTTGAGCGCCAAATGAAGCTGCACACTGAAGGACTTGATGAGGATGTACGGGTCACCAACGAATGCCTTGGCCAATTGGAGGCCACGCAGATCGGCACCAACACTACGCTTGCAACATTGGAGGCTTCCGTTGGCACCGTCAATGCTTCACTTGCTGAGATTTTGAGACATCTTGATGAGAGGGGCCGTGCATCTCCCGCTGCACCAACTCAGCGTACTCGTGCCAATATTGGTGTCTTGGGCAGCAGGGTGGACGAAAATGGTGGAGACGAATATGCGGCTGACACTGAGATTGATGATGATGAGGACGCTCACCGTCATCGTCAACCATGCCGGAATGAGGTATGTGAGAATGAAGAATCGCTTGGTAAGATTAAGTTCACTATGCCACCTTTTGATGGAAAATATAACCCTGATGCTTATATCACTTGGGAATTGGCTGTTGATCGAAATTTGCTTGTCATGCATTCCCGAAAACAAAAGGGTTAGGGCTGCTACTAGTGAGTTTATCGACTTTGCGTCTGCTTGGTGGAGTGAATATTGTAAGAAAAATCCTTTCACCATACCACAAACTTGGGATGCATTAAAAAGAATCATGCGAGCTAGATTTGTTCCTCATATTATGCACGTGATTTGTTACATAAGTTGCAACAATTGAGGCAAGGTAGTAAAGGCGAGAGGAATATTTTCAAGAATTGCAAACAGCATGCTGCGTTGTGACTTAGAGGAAATCGAGGAAGCCGCTATGGCTAGGTTTATGGGTGGTTTGAATCGGGAAATTCAGGATATCTTAGCTTACAAGGAATATAATTCTATCACTCGCTTATTTCATCTTGCTTGTAAAGCTGAAAGAGAAGTACAAGAACGACGTGCGAGCACTAGGACTAACATTTCGCAGTCGTGGAAATATTTGGTCTCAACGTGCATCTACCGCACCATCAAGCCAACCCCTGCACCTTCTTCCTCCAACAGCAAGCCACGGTTTTCATCATCAAATTCGTATCTCGGCATTCAAGCAACAAAGGGGACAGCCCAAGCACATGCGAAGAGCTCTTCGTCCGCTGCATCTACGGACGAACGAGGGATATCCAATGTCATCAATGCAAGGGTATGGCCATGTGAGGAGTGAGTGCCCAACAAAGCGTGTTCGATTGTGAGAGATGATGGTGAGTATTCTTCGCTAGTGATTTGGATGAGGATACATATGCTATGCTTGCAAATGACCATGCAGTAGTGGGAAGGAGCAAGAAGAAGAGCACATTGGTGCTGAAGATGCAGAGCGCTATGAGAGCCTCATTGTGCAGCGTGTGTTGAGTGCACAAATGGAGAGGGCGGAGCAAAATCAGCGGCACATCCTTTTCCAAACAAAGTGCGTCGTGAAGGAACGCTCATGCCGAGTGATAATTGATGGAGGGAGCTGCAACAACTTGGTGAGCTCCGATATGGTGGAGAAGCTTGTGTTGAACACCAAACCTCACCCACAACCTTACTACATTCAATGGTTCAATAACAGCGGCAAGGTGAAGGTAACACGAATGGTGAGAGTAAACTTTGCTATTGGTTCTTATCACAATGTTGTAGAATGTGATGTTCTACCTATGCAAGCATGCTCTATGCTGTTAGGTAGACCGTGGTAATATGATAAAGATTCACTGCATCATGGTAAGACAAACCAATATTCTTTTGTGCATCATGACAAGAAAATTGTGTTACATCCTATGTCTCCAAGCTATTTTCAAAGATGAGATTGCTAGAGCTAGTAGAGAGAAAATCAGGAGCATAATAGGAGTGAAAATCATATTGTTGCAAGCTTAACTTGAGCAACATAAAAGAAAACTCTAAATCTGTTCATGAGATGAAAATGAGATTAAATTGAAAGGTGCATGTTTTCTTGCTACTAAGTCTGATGTGAATGAGCTGGATGCTAGTACTTCTATTTGCTATGCCTTACTGCAAACAAGATTTATTTTCATTCGAGGAGGTACCTTCTTCCGTGCCTCCTGCTTTCACTAATCTTTGCAGAGTACATGGATGTCTTTCCAAAGGACGTGCCACGGTGGCTACCACCGCAGGAGGGATTGAGCACCGATTGATTTGATTCCGGGCATCTTTGCCCAATCGTGCGCCATACAGACCAATCCGAAGAAACTAAGGAGATTCAACGCCCAGTTCAAGAATTGCTTGATAAAGGTTATGTGCGTGAGTCTCTTAGTCCTTGTGCTGTTCCGGTAATTTTAGTGCCTAAGAAAGATGGATCATGGCGTATGTGTGTGGACCGTAGAGCGATCAATAACATTACCATTAGATATCGTCACCTATTCCTAGGTTAGATGATATGCTTGATGAATTAAGTGGCTCTATTGTCTTCTAAAGTTGATTTGCGTAGTGGGTACCACCAAATTCGCATGAAATTGGGAGATGAATGGAAAACAACATTTAAAACTAAGTTCGGTTTGTATGAATGGTTAGTGATGCCATTTGGTTTAACTAATGCACCTAGCATATTCATGAGATTAATGAACGAGGTTTTGCGTGCTTTCATTGGTAAATTTGTAGTGGTCTATTTTGATGATATATTGATATATAACAGATCACTAGAGGAACACCTTTGCCATTTACGTGTTGTTTTTGATGCTTTACGTAATGCACGCTTATTTGGTAACGTTGAGAAGTGCACATTTTGCACGGATCGAGTCTCTTTCTTAGCTATGTTGTTACTCCACAGGGCATTGAAGTTGATCAAGCCAAGGTTGAGGCAATACGAGTTGGCCGACTCTAAAACGGTCACACAGTGCGAAGTTTTCTAGGACTTGCTGGATTCTATCGTCGCTTTGTGAAGGATTTCAGCACCATCGCTGCACCATTGAATGAGCTCACTAAAAAGGGGTTCTGCTTTACTTGGGAATGCACAGAAGACGCCTTCAACACATTGAAAGATAAGTTAACACATGCACCATTACTCCAACTTCCAGATTTTAGTAAGACTTTTGAGCTAGAATGTGAAGCTAGTGGAATTGGATTGGGTGGTGTGCTGTTACAAGAAGGTAAACCTGTGGCATACTTTAGTGAAAAATTGAGTGGGCCTAGTTTGAACTATTCTACTTATGATAAGGAATTATATGCTCTAGTTCGAACTTTAGAGACATGGCAACATTATTTATGGCCCAAAGAATTTGTCATTCATTCTGATCATGAGTCATTAAAGCATATTAGAAGTCAAGCAAAATTGAACCGTAGGCATGCAAAGTGGGTTGAATTCATAGAGTCTTTTCCTTGTGTCATAAAACACAAAAAGGGAAAGGAGAATGTTATTGCTGATGCATTGTCTAGGAGATATACCATGCTCTCACAACTTGACTTCAAAATTTTTGGATTGGAAACAATTAAGGAGCATTATGTTCATGATGATGCTTTTAAAGACGTGTTGCTAAATTGCAAAGAGGGAAAAACGTGGAATAAATTTGTTCTAAATGATGGATTTGTGTTTCGAGCTAACAAACTATGCATTCCAGCTAGCTCCGTTCGTTTGCTGTTGTTACAGGAAGCGCGTGGAGGTGGGCTGATGGGGCATTTTGGAGCGAAGAAGATGGAAGACATACTTGCTAGTCATTTCTTTTGGCCAAAGATGAGACGTGATGTGGAATGTTTTGTTGCTCGCTGCACTACGTGTCAAAAGGCTAAGTCACGACTTAATCCTCACGGTTTGTATATGCCTCTACCTGTTCCTAGTGTGCCTTGGGAAGATATTTCTATGGACTTTGTTTTAGGACTGCCTAGGTCAGAGAAGGGGAGGGATAGCATATTTGTTATTGTGGATAGATTTTGTAAGATGGCACACTTCATACCATGTCATAAAAGTGATGATGCTATCAATATTGCTAATTTGTTCTTTCGTGAAGTTGTTCGTTTGCATGGTGTGCCAAATACAATAGTTTTCGATCGTGACACTAAATTCCTTAGCCATTTTTGGAGAACTTTATGGGCTAAATTGGGACTAAGCTGTTATTTTCAACTACATGTCATCCCCAAACTGATGGGCAAACTGAAGTTGTGAATAGAACTTTATCTACCATGCTTAGGGTTGTTTTGAAAAAGAACATTAAAATGTGGGAAGAATGCTTGCCTCATATTGAATTTGCTTATAATCGTTCGCTGCATTCTACTACAAAGTTGTGCCCTTTTGAGATTGTCTATGACTTTGTGCCTCGTGCTCCTATTGATTTGCTACCACTTCCATCTTCAGAGAAGTTAAATTTTGATGCTAAACAACAGGTTGACTTGATGTTGAAAATGCATGAGACAACCAAAGAAAATATTGAACGCATGAATGCTAAATATAAACTTGCTGGTAGTAAAGGAAGGAGGCATTTAACTTTTCAACCGGGTGATTTAGTTTGGTTGCATTTGAGAAAAGAAAGATTTCTGAATTGAGGAGGTCTAAGTTGATGCCTAGAGCTGATGGTCCTTTCAAAGTATTGGAAAAGATTAATAATAATGCATATAAACTTGAGTTGCCTGCAGATTTTATGTTAGTCCCACCTTTAACATTGCAAATTTGAAGCCATACTTGGGAGAAGAAGATGAGCTTGAGTCGCTGACGACTCAAATGCAAGAAGGGGAGGATGATGAGGACATCCTTTCCATGCATACAATCATGCCGACTCCACATCAAACTGAAACTATGATACAAGGACCAATGACTAGAGCGCGAGCACGTCAACTTAACCATCAGGTGAATGCGTTCCTAAGTTTGCATACAAATGTTTCAAAGAATGGAATACTACTTAATTCTTGTGATGATTTAATTGTCCTTAGGAACCATGGGGAAGAACCACATGAGCTCAAGTATAGAAGTGGAACCATCAAGCGCAAATCAAGTCCTGCTCACGAGTTTGACTCGGATTTGGCCTTGTTGACAATGTCTACTTCAAACAGCCATAACTTTTGATCCAGAAGGTTTCTCGGGCCCGTGAGTACTCGTTGGAAAGCTCTTGAAGTTTACTTTCAGATCGATCCAGCCTCACCTCCAAATTCCATCCGAGTCAGTCAGAAACTGCAAACAAGTCACATCACTTTTCCAGTCCGAGTCAAAGTGGGCCTTGGGCCTTGTAATTCGAGTCCTATTCGGCTTCCTTGTGTTTTGTCCCTTAAATAGGCAGCCGCACCTCTTCTAGGGTTTGGGTTTTGTTTAGACTAAGTTAGCTTTTGCTACTTTGCCTTGTACTCGCTGTCACTAGACCGCCCGAATACTTGTCTTCGAACCCCACCGTTTTCTATTTTTGATTGAATCTTACATCGTTATTTGCAATTGAGTTGCTGTTCATCTTGTTCTTGCTTGTTCTTCGATTGCTTGCAGGAACAAGAACCTCGTGGTTAGGTTGATCGCGTCGGCAAGGTCACGAACAATCTCTGGAGTTGGTGTATCGATCGCTAAGGCGCAACGCCTTTGGATGGTTGTAGTTGTCGTCAACGCCATCTCCTTCCCCAATCGAATCTACCACTCTCATCGAAAGATCGGCACCCCTAATGCTATCATGGATGGAGGAGTAGGGGTGCTCGGAGCCTTTTATAGGGTCGAGGGGAGGCAGGGCGTGGGAATTCGTCGCGGAGAGGAGGTGGCGGCGGCCGTTGTGGGGAGGGAGACATGGGAGGTGGCGACGGCGCGAGAAGGGGGAGTCGGCGCGGAGTGGGGATGGGGCGCGCACGCGCGCGAGCGGGGCGCCGGTAGGGCGGAGGGGTAGTTGCGGCGCGCGGCGCAGGAGGACGAAGGCGACGCTGGGAAGACGGATGCCGGGTGGCTGACGGGTGGGTCCCGGTGGCAGAGAGACGGAGGCGGAGGGGAGGCGCGCCGACAGGTGGGGCCGGAGGCGCAGAGAGAGGGAGGGGAGAAAGGGCGTGGGCGGTCGGATGGCGATCGGAGGGCGAGGGGGATGAGCGCGCGACGGGGCGATGGGCGGGCGCGGGGAGGCATCGTGTGGACACGTGGCGGTTAGGGGGGAGGGGAAGGCGGGATCGGGCGGTTGATCCCGGCCGTCCACGTGGCGGCCAGAGGGAGGGGAAGAGGGAATTTATTTTTGGAAATTGATTTCAGATTTTCAGAAAAGCCTAGAAATACCATTAAGCCTCAGAAAAGTATCAAATGACCTCCAAAAATTCTAGAAAAATTCCTAGAACCTCCGGAGACATTTTGGACTTAATAAAATATTTCCAACTAATGTTGGTATCATATTTTATATTCAAAATACTTTTTAATTTCAAAAATACATTTTAAACTCCAGAAAAATCCAGGAAACCAAATAAAATCCAAATAACTCCAAATAATTAATTTGACATAGAATTTTTATACAAAATCAAAATATCATATTTTTAGGTTTTTCTTAAAATGCTTTGCAAATCCAGCTTTTTTCAAAAATGTAAATTGTGGCAAATCCAAATTTAAACTTTAGGCACAAAAATACTTATTTTAATTTTAATTTTATTTTATTCCATTTTTATTATTTATTTATTTATTTATTTTTAGCAAAAATAATTTGGGATGTTACAAATCTACCCCCTTACAAAAATCTCGTCCCGAGATTCGCACTGCTAGCAAAGAAATGGGTTTGGATCTTACTCGCTTGGCTTGAGTGGATATCTGATTTAGGCGCCCTTTGATGAATCGGGAGAAGGGGACAGATCGACTTCTGGTACTCCATTAAGGTCATCGCTGACGTTGTTCCTTGTGTTCACAATCCACCGTTGCTTTTAAGAATTAGGAGAGAGGGGACTCAAGACAAAGGAAGGAATAGGGATATTTTGTGCAACCCAAAGCAAAATTTCAACTTTAATAAAACAAACATCAAGTAATAGTTATGGTCACGACAAAAAGAGAAAATTTGACAGCTCATAACAACGTTTTATTACTAGCCTAACAACTCAACCTAAAGGGTAAGGGTCGCCTTGGAGTCATCTGCGTGGCTCTCGAGGTACGGCGTGATCCTTCGAGACGAAGACCAAGTGGGACAGTTCAAGAATTCCAACATTGCCATCTATAGTTGTTTTGGAACAAGGGAAGATGCAGAAATATGTTTTCAAAAATGACATTAAGACGAGAAAGAATCGAGATAAGGATAAGCAAAGATTAAGGGGTAAGATAAGCAAAACTTTTGAAATTACTGTTTAGTAAAATAAGCCTTCGGGTCAAACCATTCTATTCTACCTACGGTCACGTCTTAGTGTCGTCATGGCTCGATACCACCTTTGTCGGAACCCGAGCAACGACTGGATCCTCTCGTAAATCGCACTAGTCCAGATCAGCTAGTGCACACAGCAGCACAACAAAGATAAATATCAACCATAATGACATTTATTAACTGAATATGGGTATGAATGCCAAAGTTTACATCAACGGCACATAAGCCAAAATTAAGTAATAAGCAATGGAAGAAAAACCGGCGGAAGAAGCCCATTGAGCTCGCCACAGCAAACGACAAGAAGACGCGCCTATTCGCCCAGATCTTCACCATAGTCGACAACATCTTCCTCTGTGGAAAGCAATGTGAGTACAAACTTGTACTCCGCAAATCACCCGGAAAATGCAACATAATGATAAAGCCTTCAATGGAAGGCTTATAGGTTAGTTTGCATAAATCAGCATTTAAGAAATACAATAGATAGATTGAAATTGTAGAATTTAGTAAAGTAAGTAAAAACATTACTTGCGATAGAAAATAATACCGCAAGGTCAGTTCCGACCATACACCAACCTATCCACGGGCATCCCACCGGACCATCTTTTCCAAAAGCTCACGTATGGATTCCATCCATCCACACGCTTTCATCGCAAGCAACTCGATGAATTCCATCCATTCACCGATTTCAATCTCTCACGGATTCCATCCATCCGCAAGGTTTTCATCTCTCGTGGATTCCATCCATCCACAAGGTTTTCAAAACATTTTTGAAAAACAAAGTCTAATCCATGAAAACTTTTACTCAAGATGCCCATGACCGTGGGCACGGCTATCCAGATAGTTTATACACTCGCAGAGGTTGTACAGCTTTACCCACAAGACACGATCATCCTTTGTGCCACACGAATTACACACTTCCTTAGGTGTGCGGCAAGGAGTCGTGACAAGGCCTTTACAATGCAAAGCCTTCAACCCGGTCGAGCCAACTCTAAGGTTTCACCTCAAGAAGGAATCCACCTGCACCGGACCCCTCTGAGCCTAGACGAGACTTCTCATGGCTTAACCACGCCGCCCAAGTGAGACTTCACATGGCACCAACCACGCCACTTTCAACCTACGACTGGCTCAGGTTGGGACTTCACAAATTATTCACCAGGGCTGTCCCATACCACCATGTGGTAGTACGATTAGGGCTTTGCAATCAGTAGCTCACAGCACCGGTCCTTAATTGACTCAGCCCTACCACATACCCCTGCACGACAATCAACCACTGCGGCTCCAACCAACACGCATGCCTGCACCCACCACTCTAACCAATTGCCTAAGTCTAAACCAGTTTTATATTTGTTTCCAAAATAATTCATAAACCTCCTTGACTCACCAAAGTCAAGAGCATATCATTTTATGTAAACAGGGTTATCATTTTATGTGAAAGAGTATCCCAAAAACAAATAATATAACTTCGCAGGGCTAAGCATTTGAATAAACTCTCTAGCCAACACTAATGTATTAACTAGAGTTTGAATCTAGGGTGACAAGGTATTGAGGAATTCAAATTCAATGGAGGGATTAACAAGTAGGCAATAACTAAATTTAAAACTGAATTGAAATACGCTGAATAAAAATATGCATGCAATATAATTTAAATCAACATAATTTTGTTTGGAAAACTGGGACCAACATGATCAAGGAGGGTGACTTGCCTTGCCCTTCAAATTGGTTTGAATCTTCGTCGAGGAAATCTCCTGAATCATCGAAGTCTACACGTGAAAATAACCCACCAAATTCATATAAATTCAAATTAACTTCAAATATTTGGATTGAGGCTAGAAATGGATGAGGGGAATTTTTGATGAATTTAGAAATTTGAATGGGCCAAATCGGAGTTAAGACGAAGGAGAACGGGCTCCGGAAAATTTAAATTCAGAGAAAATGGAAAAGGAGATTTTTGGAATTATTTTTCTAAACAAAATTGGATTTATTGCGTCAGCAGGGAATTTCTTTTCGGCCGAATTATTTTTCTACGGGAAAAGGGACTTATGACGCAAGCATGACGTCAGCCCGAGAGGGGCACCGGCTGACAGTGGGCCCACGGTCTATGGACTGGGTCCACGGACCCGGGGAGTTGGTGAGGTGGTACGGGGGAGGGGCCAGGCTGGCGTGGCGCCAACGGGGCGCGGGGAGGCCGAGGTGGCGAGCGTGGCTGCCACGGGGCACGGGACGCCAACGTGGCGGTGGTGGCCGGGGTGGCGCAGGGGGGGCGGCGACGGCGGCGCCCGGCGGCGACGCGCCGGGGCGGCGAGTGGCGAACGGAGAGCGGGCCGAGGGGAACTCGGGAAGGCGCGGGCTCACCGTGGGTGACCGGAGGCGAAGAGGCGGCGGGCGGTTCGGGCTAACGGCGCGAGGGCTTTTGGTGCTTGAGCCGGGGAGGGGGCCGAGGACGAGGAAGTGCGGCGGCGGCGGTGGGGACGACGAGGCGCGAGGCGGCCCGAGGCTCGCACCTCGCTGGGGCTTGGTGGTGGCGGCGCTAGAGAGCATGGCACGAGGAGCTCGCGCAATGAGGAGGGAATTGGATGGCGGAGGAGGTGGATGGAGGAGTAGGGGTGCTCTGGAGCCCTTTTATAGGGTCGAGGAGGCAGGGTGTGGGAATTGCCGCGGAGAGGAGGTGGTGGCGGCGTTGCGGGAGGGGAGACGTGGGGAGGTGGGCGACGAGCGCGAGAAGGGGAGTCGTGCACGAGTGGGGATGGGGCGGCGCACGCCTTGTGAAAGGGGGCGCCGGTAGGGCGGAGGCGCGCATGGCGGCGGCGGCGCAAGCAGGACGAAGGCGACGGCTGGGAAGATGGATGCCGGATGGTCGACGGTGGGCCTGTGGCGAGAGACAGAGGCGAGGGGAGGTGCACCGACAGGGGCCGGAGGCGCAGAGAGAGGAGGGGAGAAAGGGCGCGCGGTCGGGGCGAGGGGATGAGCGCGGCGACGGGCCAAATGGGCGGGCGCGGGGAGGCATCGAGGCGGACACGTGGCGGTTAGGGGAGGAAGGCGGCATCGGGCGGTTGATCCTGGCCGCCCACGTGGCGGCGAGGAGGGGAAGAGGAATTTATTTTTGAAATTGATTTTAGATTTTCGAAAAGCCTAGAAATACCATTAAGCCTCGTAAAAATACCAAATACCTCAAAAATTCCAGAAAATTCCTAGAACCTCCTGGAGACATTTTGGACTTAATAAAATATTTCCAACTAATGTTGGTATCATATATTTATATTCAAAATACTTTTAATTTCAAAAATACATTTTAAACTCCAGAAAAATCCAGAAACCAAATAAAATCCAAATAACTCCAAATAATTAATTTGACATAGAATTTTATACAAAATCAAAATATCATATTTTTAGGTTTTTCTTAAAATGCTTTTCAAATCCAGCTTTTTCAAAAATAGAAATTCAGGGCAAATCCAAATTTAAAATTTAGGCACAAAAATACTTATTTTAATTTAAAGTATTTATTTTTAATTTAAAAAATCCATTTTTATTATTTATTTATTTTTTTTAGCAAAAATAATTTGGGATGTTACATATATTCTCTTGAAATTTGAACCCTGATGGTGTTTCTTTGAATTTTGATTAAGGTTCCAGCAATTGAAGAAACTTGTGGAAAATAATAGAAATTTAACTTTTAAAAATCGAATCTGAAAAGATGATCCATTAAAATGGGGAGAACAACTTGAATCCGAAAATTGGAATTCTATTTTAGGATTTGCAATAATAAATAGATAAGAAAAAGAATAAAATATAAAGAAATAATAAAAATGAAAAGATGTAAGAATAATAAGCAATGAAGAAATATATGCAAAGAATTTTTACAAATAAAGATGTGCATAAGAATATGGGTGAGCATATGTATATATTTATATAAAAAGAGCCTTCATGCCACCAAACCGCCTAGCCACCAAATGACCCGCCCGCTCACCTGTCTTCCTCCCCTGCCCTCGCGGCATTCGGACAAGGGCCTAAGGCCATCTTCTTCGCTTGAACAGCCCGCGCCGCAGCCCGCCTCCCCCATGGTGCTCCCTTCGGATCGCCGGTCAGTGGCGCTCCAGGCGCATGTCACCCAGGCCCACCGCCGTCTCATCAAAACGCCGCGCCCGTGTCATCGCCTAGCCACCATTAACTCACCATCCTCTCTGCCTCACCGCCCATGCCGAAGAAGGAGCGAGGCCCGCTAGCTACACGCGCGCGCGCTTCGCTCGACCACGGCATGTGTCTCATGCACATCGCCCATACCAGCCGCGCACCATCTGCCGCCATCGCATCGACCGCGACCGTGGCTACACCGCCGCCGAGCTCACCCCAACCACCCTCCGCTGTGCTCCTTTTCCCAGCTATAAAAGCCCCGGCCGAGGCTTTCACTCACACCGCCACACCCCGCCCTAGCTGCCTTAGCAGATAATCGACCCCTCATGCCCCCATTTCCCGCCGGCGCCTCCTTCCTCCCCACAGCCGGCCGGTGAGCGCACCACTGCATCAAGCAGCCATAGTCCAATTCCCACTTCCAGGAGCCTCCTCAGGACACGGCAAAGCCATCCCCACCCTCCTCTGAGCTCCACTGCACCTGTACATCGCTGGCATCGAACTTCTTCCAAGCCCGCCGCCGCCGCATATCGCTGACCCACCTCCGACGCTCCTCGGCACCCACCGGCACCTCCACCATCTTAAACTGTAACATCCTGAAAAATTTAAATTTAAAAATATGAATTTCTTGAATTATTTTTGCAATATATTCTGTTGGAGTTTGGATTTATGGTGTTTTTTCCTGAATTTGGATGAGATTTCAAATTTTTAAGAAACTATAAAAGACACACAAAAGTAATACCAAAAAGGGGAATATGCAAATAATAGAAAACAAAAATTTTAAATACGAATCTGAAAAGATGATCCAAAGATAAAGAGGAGAAACTTGAAGTTAAAATATAAAAATCTCATTTTGTAAATAATGGCATAAATAGCAATAAAAGTAAATGAATAAAAATACAAACACATATACATATATATATACATATATATATATATATATATATATATATATATATATATATATATATATATATATATATATATATATATATATATATATATATACATACAAATTATGCAAGGAAGAGTCTCACAAAATAGAAAATTCAAAATACAAAATTAAAGATCCAAATTCCAAGCCTCTCTTTTTTCCTTCCTTCTCTCTATTACAGGTGGGCCCCACTCTTTTCCTCCCTACTTCTTTTCTTTCCCCATACTCTTTCACTGCCACCGGGCCCGGGCCATCCCCTTTCTTTTCCTCCCCCAGGCGCACACACCTTTCTTTTTGCCAGCCTCCCTTCCTCCCTTCTTTCTCTCGTGCGCGTGCGCTGCTATCCCCTTTCTCTGCTAACACCGCAGCATGTGCCATCACCACGCCGCCTGACCCGTCCCCTCCGCGCGCTTGCCTCCTCCCTGCTCTGCACGCGCCGAGCCCCGCACCTCCGTGCATCGAGCCACACGCCCGATCCTTGCCCGGCAGATCCTCCTTCCGCCACCCGGTCCTAGCGCCCACGCCTGGCTCCGCTCTTCGCAGCGCGCGCCTATAGGAGCCCGAGATGCCTTCTTTGTGCTCCCGCACCACTCCTCTCCCTTTCCCTACCCATTCTTGCCCATTTCCGCCGCGCACACGCCGCCTATGCCTCCACGCCGTCCCGCCCGCGAAACCCCGCCAATCCGACCACGCCCCTTTGCGCTCTACCCCACTTATTCCTTCCCGCGGCTAATTGAAGTCCCATAGCCAGAAACACCGTAGCGCCTTTCCTCCCCAACGCCGGCCACCACCATCGCTTCCACCGCTTCGCTCCCCACCATCCCAGGACAATTCAGCAGGTGGGAGCACCACCTCGGTGTCCCGACGCCATCGCAACAAATAACGGCCGCAGCTCCCATCGCCTGCGCGCCGCCACCGCGCGCATGGTCGCGCGCCGCCGCAGTTCACGCCGCCGGCCCTCGGTGCATCCCCGCCGCAAATAGCATGGTGAGACTCCCTTGACCCCGTAGCTTCTGCGCCCGATTTCTTCCTCCTCCCCTCCGGCCGCCTCCCATTTCACCTCGCGCGCCACTCAAGTAGAGCCCCGCCAAACCACGCTGTTCCAAGCCGTGTCGCTCCTCCACAAGATCCCTTGCTTTCCCGGGTCTCATTTTGCTAACCACCCCGCCCCTCAGCCTCTCTCGCCGGAGCCCCGCCGCCGCCGGATCTTGTCGCCTCCTTTCGGTTGGGATGGAGGCTCTGCTTGGAAACTCACTCCTCGCACAAACTTATATAAGCCAATTCCCCTTTTGTCCCAAGTGGAAGCTGCCCATTGGCCACACCGAGCCAAGCCAGCGCACCAACCTCAAGTCCCGTGTTCGAGTTCCTTCTCCCTCATTTTCCCACTCTTTTGATCCATTTTGTTTTAATACTTTTCAGAGTGGGAAAATCAGAAATTGTTCATAGAAACTAGTAAATTTAATTTAGGCGAAATGATATTATTTAAGGTTTAACATTAGATTAATTATCATGTGTGAACAGCTAATGAGCCTTTATTATTTATTCTAAACCTGAAAGTTTAAGATGGTTCTTTTTGTATAAATGTCTAAATATCGCAAGGACCTTAATTACAAGAAAATGACTAGAGGAATGTAGAGGATATGTATGCAGTCCATTAGAAAACATATTAGTAAATATTTTGCATTCACCCTGAACCCTATTAGAAAGGTAGACATCATCATTGCCGTACCATCGATCCTAAAATCTTAAATGATAGCCTTAAATTAATAACGATGATGAAATGTAATCCTATGTAACGTGCTTCATCGGCCATAAATAAGTTAAGATTAACGTAATACAAATGGTAAGGAATAAAATATCAATACCAGAAAATTCCACAGCACCTCCAGATTAAAAGGTAAATATATATAAATATATCCTAATTTAGATTAAACTAAGCCCAGTAATAATTAAAGATACATAAAATACTATAAAACCGGACTCTAATATTTATTTGGTAAACTCAAAATTATATACATGTCTATATGTAACATATGCCCTGAAGATTAACGCTCGACAAAATCCAAGCTCAGCTAAAAACCTATACACTGAATCATAGGTCTAACCTAGCTCATGGAACTTCCTTGATAAATATAAAATAATAAAAAGAAGTTATTAAATAAAATAGAGTAAGCCATAGTATTCAATGGCCGGCTCAACCTAGCCCTTCCCAAATCTAAAGCAAGACAATCTCATTAATATTTCTGTGTCATAAACCCTCCTTCATTGAATGCCCTGCTACCAATCCTCGCTAGTTCGGTTCCGACAATGCTCCGCGTCCAATTAACCTCGTCTCAAATCACCTATTTAATCATAATAAGAATTAATCAAGTTCAATTGGGTTTATTTGGATTTATTTGGATCTCTTGAGTTATTTGTTTTTATTTGGATTCAGTCGCTTATCGCATAGTTAGAAATTGGAATCCCGAAGAATTAATGGATCAAGCGAGAACAAGATCAAGGAGGAGATAAAGACCAGAGGCCCAAGACCATCAAATGAGATAGCTTTGAGTGAGCTCAAGACCGCAGTAAACCGCGTAAGGCGACTCAATACTTTGATCATGTTGAACCTACATTTTTTGCAAATTACTTTGGTTTAAATTATCAAATTGCATGCTGTTAGTTTATATGCAAATACATGTTTAATTTAAGATTCTAGTTATATGCCCATTGTTTGCCTTGAATAATATTACACCTCCTTTGGAATACTTGAATATGTGAACCTTGTCGCCCTAGCAAAATTATAATAGTAACTTTTCAAAAGTAAGTCCGTAATTATACGCTGTGCTTATCCCTGCATAGATACACGGGGCGCTGAAATGCCCCAAGCATCATTATCAATTTCAATCATGAGAAATCGCTGGGAAGTCATGGTGATAATGATCGTATATGTTGGTATGATTACTTTATGTTCTCAAAAACTCCAACTTGCTTATATATCTGGGCGGATGGTTCGAGGGTGTGAGTGTGGTGCAGTGGATGCACAAAGTGGGTTAGTGGTAGACCGCCCAGATACCCATAAGGACCGAATCTTGTCATGACCTCCTGTGTAAAACAGTACAACCACAAGTCTCTAGAGTACAACTTGGCTAAGTAAATTTATTGAAATCCCCGGACTCATCTCACCGGTAGTGGATGGGGAGTGGATACGCACGAGCAAGGGGGCCCTAAGGGACACCAGTGGAGGGTGAAGTTTTCCCAGCTGTTCTAAGCGTTGTGGGGAGTTGAGAAGGCTAGGTACGTTAGTAACTGTGGGGAAACATCCCGTGCATAGATGAGACCCACCGCAAGTGAGAGAAGCCCATAAAGTGAGATGACAAAGGGACTAGATACTTTGAAAAGTCATCGTGATAGTCTGCTCAACCACATGACTAAGGAATCGTGTGGGGCAATGAGTTGATTGTCTCTTGTCGTGAAAGTGTACAAACTCTCGCAGAGTCAAAACTATTCGAATAGCCATGCCCACGGTCAAGGGCAGCATGGGAACTTAACGGATATAGGTCTATTTCAAAAACTTTGTGGGTGGTGATGGAAAAGTGGAGGGCAGTGGAAAGCCCCGATTTAAATTGTCCCGGTGTCATCTCGGTGGTAAGTTAGCGGCTATAACGCTGAAAGATGTTATATGGTGCGGATGCCATGTAACTGAATGGAATCGGATCACTATTATTATTGCATTTTCTTGAACATTACGTTTTTGTTCAAAACTGCTAGGTCTCGAGAAAGTTTTATGTATCATATTTCAAAAATAAAATGTTTTTCCTTCTTACAAAATGAAATATAGGGAGGAATAAATAAAGTCGTGAGTAAAGGAGATGGATATTTGTGGTAAAAACATAAAGATATTGATGGACTTATGTCGATCATAAAAAGAAGATGATAGTGTAGATTCTGGTAGAAATAATTTGGTGGAGTCTAAATAAGTGTATAGGTTGGATAGATGATTTAAATAATTTTTGGGAGAATTAGGGATTGTGAAAGTAATTATTGGATTACGACACTGATAGCTAATATAAATTCCTAGATGATGATGGAAATAATGGGATTAATAGGATTGGATCAAATACTAGATGGATCAATTGAATTTCTGAAATATTGGAGGAATGATAACAATTGTTGGACTATAATATTGATCAATAATATTATTGGTGGGTGTATACTAGTGAGTTGTAGACTTGATCATCGAAATTCTCAGTGGATGTGTACTAGTGAAATAGAAAGTAAGATTGATTATTGGAAGAACAAATTATGGAAGTGGATCAATAACAAAAGGATTGGATTGTTAGGATTGAGAATACAAAAGATATTGGTGGATTAGTTAAATGATGTTAGATAGATGATGTCACTAGTCGTTTAGAGTTTTAGGCAAGAATTGATTGGTGGATTGTATAATTGATGTTATTCATTTGTTTGGAGTTTTAGAAAGCAATCAATATAGAAAGTGTATGATCAATGGAATAACTAAATGATCAATTTGGAAAGAGTATATTCGGTGGATTAAGTAATGATGACACTCACTGTTTGGAGTCTTAGACAAAGAATCGAAAGGACAGTGTGTCTTTGGTGGATTAAGTCAATTATGACAATCGTCGTGTGGGGTTTAGGTAAAATTAATAACACTATGATTTAATAATAATAATGCTGCTAAAAGCAATTTTGGCAAATAAAATATCCCGAGCCTCCTTTGATAAGCCATGCAAACTAATTACTTGCATCCGTGTATTGGCTTGCGAAGCACGGTGGTTAGTGTGCTCACACTCGCTCTAATAACAAATCCGAATCGTGAATCGATCACTACGCTTCAAAGAACACTCACATGGTCATGGTGGCAAAGATGATGAAGACGTCAAGGGCTAGGTCGCGCGACTTCCGTTGGCTGCCTATGGGCATGTCCTTAAGGTCCCACCGGTGCTTCGTTCTTCCGCCGCTGCAATTTAATGATTTCGCCTAATCACCCATGAGTAAGTCTACTATTATATTTACGCTTTCGCATGATATGTATTTTGATATTCAGAATCAGAACCTGAGCACTATCTATCGATCCAGTGAATAGTGCGGTGGAATCACGAGGAACTGGATTGTAAAATCTGGTCCGACATAAACGCCGACACCGACAACCCATTTTGCTGCCACGACAACCTCCTCCAGCCTCACCGCAATCCCACCGCCCGAGTTGCTCTGCTTTTGCACGCCAGTAGCTCCCTGCTTATCTACTACTTCCCCTTATTTGCAGTAACACCGAGTGCTGGGATGGCTAGACAGTGCGTGTTCACCGTGCAAACCCGAGTTCGATTCCCGCTTTGTAGTATTTAGGAATAGGTGTTTGGTTAATTTTGCAAAGCGATTTTAGCAAATAAAAATTAGGGAAAATCAGAAATTAATCCATAAATGATGCTAAAATTTATTTAGATTATAAGTGAGCTTCTTAAATACTTAATCATGGATTAATCATCATATGTTAGTAAATAAAATGCCTTGAATATTTATTTTAAATCTATACTAACTAAAGGCTTAGTAGGGATGTTGTTTAGAGATATGCTCATGAAAGGATAACTTAATAAATAAAGATTTACTAAACAATGCAACATGAAACCTTGCATATTAGTAAATGATATAGAATTAACCATTGCAAAGTTTAAACCTAAGCCATTGTCTTTATACACTAGCAATTAGGAGAATCCTTTTGACTATTAAATAAATTGAACATTGAGCCACTAACCTTTTAGGCTATGATACTCAAATGGAATTAGAGGGTATGTTGCATATAATTGACTTATGGTTAAGCTTCAAATAATTGTAATTAACTCATTCCACCGCCAAATTAAATGAAAAACATTTCTAACTTCACCCAAAAATCAAAATCTACCAAATGGAACTGAAACCATGAATTTTGGAGTTATTTGAATTTTCTTTGAATGTTTATTTGGTTTGCTGATTTTTATCCAAATTTTCACTACACATAAAAAATAGCATACGAGGCTCAAGAAGAAGTCAAGGTAAGCCGCTCTAGACCACCGTGATCAAACCGATCGTGATCAAGGTGAGTCAATACTTTGATCATGTTGAACCTACATTCCTGCAAATTATTTATATTTTAAATTATCAAATTGCATGCTATTATTTCATATGCAAATTATGTAGTTTTATGAATTCTAGTTACTTGCCACTTTAAGTAGATTGTTATATTACCCTTTGCACCTTGTCACCCTAGCAAAATTACAATTGTAAAACTTTTAAAATAAGTTTGTAATTATATGCCATGCTTAGCACCGCTTTAGATAATCGGGCACAACAATGCCCAAGCATTACTTTCAAGCATGAGCAATGAATTTTTGGGCACTATAGTGGTAATGGTCGGTACATGTTGGTATGATTATTTTATGCTCCCAAAATTCCCAACTTGCTTAAATATTTGGGCGGATGGTTCGGGGTGTGAGTGGTAAGGGAAGCACAAAATGGTTAGTGGTAGAACCGCCTGATAACCCTAAGGATCTGAATCTTGTCATGACCTCTTATGTAAAACAAAGGCAACCACAAGTCTTTAAATTACAACTTGACTAAGTAAATTTATCAAACTCCTGCACTCATCTCACTGTAGTGGAAAGGAGTGGATGATGCAAGGGTAAGTGGAGGCCTAAAGGGACACCGAGTGGAGGGTGAAGTAACTAGCCGCACTAGCTATGGGAGTGGAGCCCGACTGCACTAGTAGACGTGGTTACATCCCTGCAACGTATGGGACCCACCACAAGTGGGAGCAGCCCATAGGGTGAGATGATAAAAGGGGCTAGATACTTTGAAAAATCACCGTGATGGTCTACTCAACCACGTGACTAAGGAATCATGGGGCAATGAGCGGATTATCTCTTGTGGGTAAAATGTGCAAACTCTGCAGAGTCAAACTATTCGAATAGTCGTGCCTACGATCATGGGCAAACATGGGAACTTAACTAGAGATAGTTCTACTTCAAAAACCTTGTGGATTGTAACAGCCCAAAATTTGAAATTAGAAATGAGGAGCTTTTGAATTGCTTTTGCAATGTATTCCATTTGGATTTGGATTTTTCGATGCTTTTCGAATTTGGTTAAGGTTCCGTAAATTAAATTCCTGGAATTTTTGGAAGCATTTTCATATTTTTCCGACTTATTGGGATTTTTTTCTCGTTCTTAAAGCAAAACTTAAAATCCAAAAGAAATCAGAAAATCCACCGCCTCCGTCCGACACTGATGGGTGGGATTGAGCACACGCCAAAGCGGATCCCGCTTCCTTACTCCCGCGCGGTGGGATACCGCGATTTCCTCGCGCGCCGCCCATCCGGCCCGCCCGCCCCTCTCGCATCGCTCTCACCGACCGACGCTTCGCCGATCTCCTCCGTTTCACTTAAACCGCACCGCCGCCTGACGACCCTCTCCGCCACGCCGGCTCATCCGCGCCATCGCTTCCTCCCTCTCGCACGACCGATGGGCCCGCCCCGTCACCTCTGCTGCCCCGCTCCTTTCCTCGCTGGCGAGACGGGCACCACGGCGAGCTTTTGCTCCCGTGGCGCGCATGCACACTCGCCTCGCTACGCCACCCCGCTGTTCGGTGGAAAGCTCGCGCTCTTCCTGTCGCGCTTGACTTGGCGCCACCGCCCCTGTGCTTTTCCTCGCCGCCGGCTCGGCCGATCCACGCGCTTCATGCGCGCAAAAGGAGGAGGAAGCAGCTCAGAGGCAACCACCGGGCGAGGCAGTGGGTCTTCACGACAGACTCGATGCACACCGCCGCAGCCCTACCGCCTGCCACTCGCCTCCGACGCGACCGCACGGCGCGCGCCGCTGCGCCTCCCTCTGCAGGTATATAGGCCATAAACCCTCCGTTGAGTTCCCACGCGCTCTCCGCTCATCCAAAGGTAATCGGGTATTCGTGCCTGTGCCACGGCGATCTCCTTCTCCCCAACTCCGCGAACTAACTTCCCATCGCTTTACCGTCCCTGAGCCAAATTCTTGAGCTAGGATCGCTCTCGCAGCGCCGCGAAGCTTCCCGCCCTCGTCCGAGCTCCTCGCCGCTCGTGGTTCGCCACCGCCCGAGCTTCTCGAGTCACGCCGCCGCCGACGCCAGACCCACCCTCCAACCTCCTCGGCCCTTGAAGACCGCGTCACCGTTTTCACCATAACGCGAGGATCGCTGCTTGACACTCACCTGAAGCTCCCGACCTTCCTCACCGCTGCCACCGCGCCCCGACTTTCTGCGCCGACACCGCCGCCGACGCACCTCAAGGGGATAAATTGCCCTATAAAGGTAGGCAAAGCCTCCCGCTCACTTGGCTATCGCTCTCTTCTCCTCTCGGCCTCGGCGCGCGTTCGAGCCTCCGCCTCGCAGCCGGGTGAGTTTTCTTTCTTTTCAGTCGGCAGTGGGCCCCACCTGCCACCCACTACATTCCCGAATACGCGACCGCCGGACCCCACCCTGGCCGCTGATACATCTAGGCAGGACCGCATCGACATGTGGACCCCATGAACGAGAATCCGACTCACATGTCAAGAGTACACAGAACCGAAAAGTAAATAAAATGGAAATTAAATGAATCAGTGGCTGACAAAGGCCCCACATGTCGAATTTGATTATTTTTGGATTTGACTGAACCAAGAACTTTGATCGCTTATAATTTCTTCAATTTAGCTCCAAATTGAATGAAACAAATTTCTAAATTCATTTAAATTCAAGATCTATCTAATGGAACCAGAACCATAATTTTTGGAGTTCATTTGAATTTCTGGTGATATTTTGTTGATAGGTTGCTTTTCTTTTATTTGGGTATTTCGCACGATTAAATAGCACATCGAGGCTCGTGAAGAGGAGGTTGAGGCAGCTAGCTTGAAGCTTCCAAGACCTGCACCAAGACCACCGCGAGCAAGGCGAGTTAACACCTTGATCATTTTGAACCTATGATTTTGCAAAGTACTTTCTTTTAAAATATCAACATGCATGCTGTTATTTCATGTGGCAAAATATGTTCATTTCCAGAAATGATAGCTATACACCTACTTTGTAATGCTTGCTTATAATGATCCGTTGAAATGTTTGGACATGTGAACCTTGTCGCTTAGCAAAACTTATACTTATCATAGCTTTTATCAAGAAGTCCCAATAAATATTGCGATGCTTAGTAATGCTAGATAAAACGGGTACATAGCTGCCCCAAAAACAACAATTGCAAAGTATGAAATGTTTTGGGGCGTCATGGATGGAATGATCAGTAGTAGGTGACACGATATTTTTACCTCTGAAAATCCTAAAATTGCTTAAACACCTGATGGATGGTTTGGGGTGAAGTAGTGGTGCGGTGGGAGCACAAATCATGAAATGTGGTAGAACCATCCAGGTAACTTTAAGGACCGATCTTGTCATATCCACCCGTGTAAAACAAAGACAACCACAAGTCTATAATGGGTACGACCAGCTGAATAACTTGCAAGGGTCTAGTTCAGATATCACCGAGGAAAGTGGGTGCTGTGTACTGGTTTACTCACAAGTGAGGCACAGGTGTACTGTACTCACCGCGCAAGAGGGGCTTCGATCGTGGTGGTGTAACCCTTCATGCAGTGAAACTCGGCGTGGGTGGTGTCTAGCTAGATCGGAGTAAGGTAAAGGCTTTGTGATAAATTATTCGGTCTCATGCCTAAGGAAGCATGTTGGCAAAAGGATAGTTCATCTCTTGTGGTGAAAGTGTACAAACTCTGCAGAGTCAAAACTATTCGAATAGCGTGCCCACACGGTCATGGGGGCGTGTATGGGAACTTAATCGATATAGTTCTGCTTTCAAAACATTGGAAATCGAATGGAAACTTGAAGGGCGAAGGACCGCATACAGTTTAGAATTGTCCTCGGTGTTGTCCTGATGTACGTTAAGCTTGCTATAACGCCTGAAAGATGCTATATGGCTAGGATGCCATGTAATGGTGGATGGAATCATGTCAAGTATATGATCAACTTATTCTATAAACAAAAGTTTTGAGTTTAAAATTGCTAGGTCTCAGGATTTTTCCTATAATTGTATTCAAAAGCACTCTCCAGAAAATAAAATGAGCCCACCATCCTTTGATTAAGCCATGCATGTATAATTATTGCATTTTGTGTGTTGGCTTGCTGAGCCGCAGGTCGGAGTGCTCATTCTGCATGCGATACAATTGAAGCAGGAGTTCGGGAACACTACGCTTATGAGAGGCCCCGCCGTCAGCGGAAGCAAAGCGATAATTAAGGCGTAGGCCTCGGTGGTTAGGCATGAACAAGTAGACCTAGGCGTTGTGTACATTTATGTTACGGGACCCGGTGGCATATGGTACACATTACCCTCTTGGCGCTGCTGTGGATTTAGGTCTGTTTTTGCTATAATTTCCGCTGCGTTGATGTAATGAAGACATGTGGCCTACGGCCTTTTTGTAAACTATCACCGCGTGGTGTAATTCAGTTTATGTAATATAATGGTTGATTCATGATGTATGAAATGATGCGTAACAATCATGTGCTGCTGATCCGAGGATTAGCGAATGCGGATGAAACATGATTAAAAGATCACACAGTCGTATTTAAAATCAGTCAGCATGTGTCGAGCATCGACCGTAGAAATAAACCTTAGGATGGCCTAGGAATACAATACTATAAACAGAAAATAATTTCCAAAATCATAGTATAATGTTCTTACTATTATCCTTCCTAGAATCTGCTCTACTCTATTTTCATTACATTTTGGAAAAGTACTAACACTGGAACCATAACATTTACAGATGGCGGGAGGCGGGATATGAAGGGAATTTGGATTATTTGGGCACAGTGTCTATAAAATGGGTCATGGCATCTTAGCTTCTACATTACATGGGCTCGGCCAGAGCAACCTATCTACAGTGGTGAAGGCTACCATAGGAGAAGATGAATCTTGGACCATGCGGGTCATCTCTACCCAAGCGAACAAGATCAGCCTCATGTCTTTACCAGGCGCGGAGGTACCGGGGCGGGCGATCCGGGGCGCGCGGCCGCGCGGCACCATTTGTGTGTGCCTGAGGCGCCGTGCGCCCCGCCCTGCTCGTTTCTACCCATCGCGCGGGGCGGTGCGCGGTACAATGAGGCGAACCGGTGGGCGGGGCGACCTGCGTTGCTTACGGGTCACTCTCACCGGGCTGGCGTGACCCTGCGCGACAACAGGAGGATCACCCTTCTCAGCGGCGCCTTACCCTGAGCACGGCTCCGGGTGGCGCTACGGGGCGGCTTCGCCAGGCGGGCGGGCCTTAGCGCGAGCCGGGCGGTGGCGCCCTCCAGTTCAGCTCAGGCGGGCCTCCACCTGCCACCAGCTCAGCCGCCACCACGAGATCCGGGCCGCGCTCGGATGACGCGCGTAAAACCGCGCCTCGGGTCCGGCTGCACTGGGAAGCCTCCCAGCCGTAAGCCCCACGCGCGCCCTCGGACGCCGATGACTCGAATCCGTCGAGTTCGATGGGAGTCGCTCCGTTCAGTCCCTTTCTGCCCATCGCTCACGGGTATCGGAGGGTAGATGGGGTCGTGATGTACTTGCAGTGTGTGATGCAAGTACTAAATTCATGTATCTTAGTTAATGTATCCATCCTTTTTATTTCGTAGTTGCGGACTATGAACTTTGATTATTGTAATGTAATTGTAAGCCCAGACATCAAAGCTGGCTATATGATTGACATGGTTAAGTGAATGGATCTGCCTTATGTTGGAAATTGCCTGCGTCTTGGTTTCTTTATTTTTTTTCATATGCGAGTTGGCCCCTTGTCTCTCTACGTACAAAACTAGCATGAGTATAACCCCTGCTGATGGCCGGCGAAGAACTACGAGGCTCGGACTAATACAAACCCAGTAGGGTAGACTCAAATGAGGGTTACTTTGAAGATCAGGCAGAACTCAAGACGAGAAATGACAACCTTCAAACCCTCGGAACACCCTACAATAGCCCAAGTTGCACAACAAACTCAGATTTTGCAAGCCATATCGCGGGACGCAAGAAAGCTCGGGAGAGGCACGGAGGTGACTTAGGAGATTTCAGGAGAACAAGGCCAACCTTTCTGGTGCGGAAGACCCTTGGGCGAAGGCGGCCGGGATATCGAGAGAGCTGCGCTTAGTTAAATGCGAGAAGAAGACAAAGTCATGTTATTTGCCCACCATTTGCGAGTCTTTGCGGCATGGTGGGAGAATTGCACAGCACCGAGGCGGGGAGGATACCACCACGAAACAAGCACTAGCTATTTCTTGGAGAATTTAAGAGCCGCATTTAAGGCTAACTTTGTTCCAACCGAATGTGTCGGATGAAGAAAAAACGTTCCGCACCCTCAAGCAAGGAATAAGTCGAGTTAATGAGTACCTCACTAAGTTCACCCAATTGGCTCGGTATGCCCCAAAGATGTAGGCGATGAGGAAGAAAAGGTTGACCGATTCTTTGAAGGGATGAGCGAAAGTTCAGTGCGATTGATCACACAAGAGTTCTGACTTTCACGACTTGTGAACAAGTCACGCGATTAAAATGAGAGGAATAACTTGGAGGCGATCGTAGCGCGGAAGATGTAATCAACGAGCATGAGAAGATTTGTCCAAAACTCTTTAATAATTCATCCTCTCCCTTGAAGCCTAATCGGTTCAAGACTTCAACCTCGTTCCGTCCAGGAAGCAATTCTCTGAGGTGGTCAATCTGCGGATCAAACTCTATAGCTCTACAAGTGCTTGTGCGGCGAACAGGCACTCGCCAGCAAATGTCTGAAGGCGAATGCCTCGGCCAACGTCAAGCTCAACCGCAAGGCATCAAGGCTCACAAGGCAGCAAGAGTGCATACCCGAACGTGGTCAGTCAACCACATCAACGCCGAAGAAGCTAAGGAGTCGAATCTTGATCGTCGTTTTGTTAAGACCATACCTGCAAGTATTTGATTGAGGCTTCCCATTCCTTCATATCAAGGATATTCTGATAAATTGGGGTTACCTACCTTTACCTTAAAGAACCAAGTGGTGCTCAATTCACCGGTGGTCGATTCTGCTACCTAGTGTGTCCTAAAGTGACCATTACTATGGAAAAGTGTGACTTTTAGCGGACACGATAGTGCTAAACTCTCGGACCTTGGATATAATACTAGGCATGGATTGGTTGCGATACCAAGGGATCATAGAATGTACCACCCGGATGGTGAAATTAGTCAAATGTCCGGATGACTATAAAAGTAAAGTAGATCGACCCTATCGATGGGGCGTGCGGTCTACTATAGTGAGACGTACCTTTGGAGGAGATGATCGTGGTGCAAGATTATCTGAAGTGTTCCTGATGAACTCCTGGCATGCCCCGGATAGAGACCTGGAATTTGTTATCAACTTGGCGGGGCGCTCCAATCTCCAAAGGCCTTATAGGATGACGGTGGAGGAATTAGAGGAATTGAAGAAGCAACCAGGAGTTGCGAAAAGGATTTATCGACCCTAGCTCCTCACAGTAGGGGGTCTCGGTATTGTTTGTGAAGAAGGCGGCACCACTCGGATGTGTGTGGATTACGAGGCCCTCAATGAAGTAACCATCAGAACAAATACCCACTCCCGGGATTGATGATTTATTCGATCAACTTGGTGGAGCCACGGTATTCTCTAAAATAGACCTAAGATCGGGCTATCATCAGCTGAAGATTAGGTGAAGAAGATATACCTAAGGCAGCTTTCACCACTAGATATGGTGTATGAGTTTACTGAGTCATGTCTTTTAGGTTAACAATGCCCACCTACTTCATGAACTGATGAACAAGATATTTATGGAGTATTTGGACAAGTTTGTCGTGGTCTTTATGTGACATCCTATATACTCAAGAATCTTTGAAGAGCATCACGGAACATCTGCCCAGTGTTGGATAGGCTAAAGGGCATCAATTATATGCAAAGTTTAGCAAGTGTGAATTCTGGCTTCATGACATTAGTTTCTTGGGACACATAGTGTGGTGGAGGAATATCTTGATCCGCCAAAATAGCAGTGATCGTAGAGTGGCGTAACCAGTCAGAAGTGAGGAGCTTTCTCGGATTGGCGGGTACTGGAGAGATTCATAGAAGGATTTTCTCGGATTGCAGGCCAATGACTCAACTACTCAAGAAGGAGAAAAAGTTTGAATGGACCAAGTCATGTGAAGAGAGCTTCCAGAATTGAAGAAGAGATTGACACCACCCTATAATAACCACTTGATGTGCAAAGATTTTGAGGTATATTGTGATGCACCTCATCAAGGGCTCGGATGTGTACTAATGCAGGAAGGCAAGGTAGTGGCATATGCATCTAGGCAGCTTCGCCCTCCTGAAGCCAACTACCCTACTCATGACACAGGTTGGCCTCGTAGTGCATGCATTGAAGATTTGGAGGCATTATCGATGGTAATCATGTGACATATACCGGACCACGGGCCTTAAATATTTCTTCACCACACCTCAACAGGGCGGAGGAGATGGTTGGAGTTGATTAAGGACTATGACTGGCGTCCATTACCACGGGAAGGCTAATGTTGTAGCGGATGCTTTAAGCCGTAAGGCCTATTGCAATAATCTCATGGTCGAGGAACATCAACCCGATTTATATAAAGAAGCGCAAGCCTTGAACTTGGAGATAGTAGAGGCACTCTAGCTACCATGGAAATTCAACCAAGTTTAGAGGAGCGATTCGGTTTGCTCGGCAAAAGATCGACTATAATAAAATGGAAAGGAATGAGTAGAGCGGAAATCCTGAAGATTGATGGAGACGATACTCTATGGAGTGCGGAGGCGTATGTAGTGGTACCTCATCGAGAAGAATCTCAAGGATCGATATTGAGAAGCTCATAGCTCTCAGTACTCCCTACACCGGAAGCAAAGATGTATCGAGGGTATGAAGCACTGCTGGTGGCCCGTATGAAGAGAGACATAGCCGAACATGTAGCTGTTGTGATGTGTGTGGAAGAAAGCGAGAACATCGGAGGCGTGAGACTACTACAACCATTGAAAATACCCAGTGGAAGTGGGAAGAAGTCGGGATGGACTTTATCACGGGACTTCACGAACCAAATCTGATATGACTCGTATGGGTTGTGATTGTGGTGACTAAGGTTGCACATTTCATCCCGTCAAAACCACATACAAAGGAGATAAGTTAGCGAGCTATATATGTCACGCATAGTATGTTTACGGTGTACCAAAGCGGATAGTCTCGGATCGAGGTTCCCGTTCACCTCGCATTTTGGGCTAGCCTACATAAGCTCTCGGTACTTACTTGGATTTTAGCATACCCCCCCACTGACAGATGGTCAAGCGGAGAAGTGAATCAGATATTGGAAGATATGCTGGGCTTGTGCTCTAGATTTTCTAAGGATTGGGATCGATGCCTACCCTATGCTGAGTTTGCTTATAACACAGCTACCGGGCGGTCTTGAGATGTCACCCTTGAAGCCGTGTAGTCGACAATGTCGAACCCCTCTACATTAGTCGAAGTAGAGAACTACATTTGGGCGGATACTTTAAGTCAGTTGAAGAAAGGTTCGCCTAATTAGAGATCGATTTGCAGCCAGATCAGGCGAGAAAAGTTATGCGGACAAGAGAGAGAAGGCCACTAAGTTTTGAAGTGGGACAACATGTTTATCGAAGTATCACCCTTACGAGAGTTAGGCGATTCAAGGTCAAGGCAAGCTCACTTACGATATGTTGGACCATTCCCAATTGTGTCTAAAGGGGAAGTTGCCTACCGACTTACTACCTCGAATCTATCCGACATACGGCGTCTTCCATGTGTCCCAGCGAAGAAGTGTCTCTGAGTACTGAGGATCAAGCTCCGTTGGAGGCAATCGAGATTGAAGAAGACCTAACCTACAAGGAGCGGATTAAAATCCTGGAAGATAAATGGAAAAGGCGAACTCAAACCATTCGCATGTGCAGTACAATGGAGCCATCACTCCAAGAAAGAAGCTACAGGGCGTGAAGACCAGCTACGAAGAGATTACCGACTTGTTCACTAGCTAAGTTGAATCTCGAGTCGAGATTCTTTTAAGAGTGAGTTTGTATGTACCAAAAATTTGAAATTAGAAATGAGAGCTTTTGAATTGCTTTTGCAATGTATTCCATTTGGTTTGGATTTTTCGATGCTTTACGAATTTGGTTAAGGTTCAAGAAATTAAAGAATTTATAAAGAGAAAGACAAACAATTGTAAACAAGAATCTGAAAGATGATCCATAAAAGTAAATAGAAAATTGGATTTAGGGCATAGAATATTATTACGGAAAAACAATGGCATGGAAAATAAGGAAGAAAGTAAAATAAATACCAACTTTGGTTGGAAATATTTTATTAAGTCAGAATATTACCGAGAACCTCGAAAATTTTCTGGAATTTTTGGAAGCATTTTCATATTTTAGGACTTATTGGGATTTCGGTAATTTCTAAAAGCAAAACTTAAAATCCAAAAGAAATCAGAAAATCCGCGCCCCTCAGAGCACTGGATGGGTGGGATTGAGCCACGTCGCGGTGAGGATCCGCCCCCCACCCTTCGCGCGTGGGCGGCGCGATTTCCTCTCGCGCGCCTCGGCCCATCAGCCCGTCCGCCTCGCGCATCGCTCTCGACGCGGCCGATCGCCTCGGCCGATCTCCTCCGTTCCTCACTTAACCGCACGGCCGCCCGATCGACCCTCTCGCCGCGCGGCTTCATCCGCGCCATCGCGCCCTCCTCTCCGTGGCGATGGGCCGCCTGTGCGCGACCGTTAAATCGCTCGCTTTCTCTCTGCCTGAGCGCACGCTGCCAGGCGAGCTTTTGCTCCCGTGGCGCGCATCTGCAACCTCGCCCACTGCGTCACCCGTTGCGGGTGGAAAGCCCGCGCCTTCCGTCGCCCTTGACTTGGCGCCGCCAGGCTTTTCCCTCGTCGCCGCGGCCGATCCGTGCCGTTTCACGCTGAGCAAAGGAGGAGGAAGCGACTCGTGAGCAACCACCCGGCGTGGCGTGCGATGGGTCTTCACGGACAGACTGCATGCCCGCTGCGGCCCTACTGCCCACTCCGACTCACGCGACCCTGCAGGCGCCGCGTTGCCGGCTCCCTCCTGGCAGGTATATAAGCCATAAACCCTCCGTTGAGTTCCCCGCGCTCTCTCCGTTCATCCAAAGGTAATGGTATCGTGCCTGTGGCCGCGGCGATCTCCTTCTCCCCAACTCCGTGAACTAACTTCCCACTCTTTGTCGAGCCAAATTCCTTGAGCTAGGATCGTCTCGGAGCGCCTGAAGCTTCCGACCCTCGTCAGGCCTCCTCGTGCTTTGTGGTTCGCCAGCTGGAGCTTCCCAGAGTCATTGCCGCTCGGCGCGACCCACCTCGAACCTCCTCGGCCCTTGAGGCGCGTCCGCGTCTTCACCATAACGAGGATCGCGTTCGACCTCACCGAAGCTCCCGACCTTCCTCACTGCCGTGCGTCCCCGACGCCTCTCTGCGGAAACGCCAGCTGCCGACCCACCTCAAGGGATAAATTGCCCTATAAAGGTAGGCAAAGCCTCCCCAGCTCACTTGCTATCGGCGCTCTCTTCTCCTCTCGGCTCCCAGGCGGCGTTGAGCCTCGGCTCGCGGTGGCGGGGTGAGTTTTCTTTCTTTTATTTCAGTCGGCGGGTGGGCCCCACCTGTCGACCACCCGATCGAAGTCACGTGACCAGCTGGACCCCACGTCGATGATACATCTAAACAGGACCGTCTGACATGTGGACCCCATGAGCGATAGGACCCACATGTCGATAACCTGAAGAACCAGAAAAGTAAATAAAAATGGAAATTAAAATGAATCGGGGGTGACGATGGGCCCACATGTCGGGTGATTATTTTGGATTTATTTGGAACAAAGAACTTTGTTGCTTATAATTTCTTCAATTTAGCTCCAAATTGAATGAAACAAATTTCTAAATTCATTTAAATTCAAGATCTATCTAATGGAACCAGAACCATAATTTTTGGAGTTCATTTGAATTTCTGGTGATATTTTGTTGATAGGTTGCTTTTCTTTTATTTGGGTATTTAGCGATTAAATAGCATCGAGGCTCGGAAGAGGAGGTTGAGGCAGCTAGCTTGGAAGCCGAGCCAGGACCAAGACCACCGCGAGCAAGGCGAGTTAACACCTGATCATTTTGAACCTATGATTTTGCAAAGTACTTTCTTTTAAAATATCAACATGCATCTGTTATTTCATGTGGCAAAATATGTTCATTTCCAGAAATGATAGCTATACACCTCTTGTAATGCTTGCTTATAATGATCCGTTGAAATGTTTGGACATGTGAACCTTGCCGCCTTAGCAAAACTTATCTTCATAGCTTTTATCAGTAAGTCCCAATAAATATTGCGATGCTTAGTAATGCTAGATAAAGCGAGGGTACATAGCTGCCAAAAACAACAATTGCAAAGTATGAAATGTTTTGGGGGCAGTCATGGATGGAATGTGTAGTAGGTGACAAGATTTCTACCTCTGGAAAATCCTAAAATTGCTTAAACACACTGGATGGATGGTTTGGGGGCTGGTAGTGGTGCGGTGGGAGCACAAATCATGAAATGTGGTAGAACCATCGGGTAACTGGGACCGAATCTTGTCATATCCACCGTGTAAAGCAGTACAACCACAAGTCTATAATGGAGTGCGACCTGGCTGAATAACTTGCAAGGGTCTAGTTCGGATATCAGAGAAAGTGGGTGCCGGGGTGTCTTGGTTTACTCACGATGAGACACGGGTGTCTTTGCTCACCTGCAGCGCAAGAGGGCTTGGCGTGGTGGTGTAACCCTTGACGGTGAAACCTCGGCGTGGGTGGTGTCTAGCTAGATCGGAGTAAGGTAAAGGCTTTGTGATAAATTATCTGGTCTCATGCCTAAGGAAGCATGTTGGCAAAAGGATAGTTCATCTCTTGTGGTGAAAGTGTACAAACTCTGCGAGTCAAAACTATTCGAATAACCGTTACTTACGGTCATGGCGAACATGGGAACTTAGCTGGATATAGTTCTGTTTCAAAACATTGGAAGCTGGGAATGGAAACTTGAAGGCGAAGAGGCGTACGGTTTGGAATTGTCTGGTGTTGTCGATGGTACGTTAAGCGGCTATAACGCTGAAGATGCTATATGCGCAGATGCCATGTAATGGTGGATGGAATCATGTCATATATGATCAACTTATTCTATAAACAAAAGTTTTGAGTTTAAAATTGCTAGGTCTCGGGATTTTCCTATAATTGTATTCAAAAGCACTCTCACTTAAAATAAAATGAGCCCACCATCCTTTGATTAAGCCATGCATGTATAATTATTGCATTTTGTGTGTTGGCTTCTTGAGCACGGGTCAGTGCTCATTCTCGCTATTGTGATACAATTGAAACGGAGTTGAGAACACTACGCTTATGAGAGGCCCCGCCAACGTCGGCGAAGCAAAGGCGATAATTAAGGCGTAGGCCGGTGGTTAGGCATAGACAAGTAGACCCTAGGCGTTGTGTACATTTATGTTACAGGACCCGGGTGGCATATATGGTACACATTACCCTACGGCGCTTGCTGTGGATTTGGGTCTGTTTTGCTATAATTTCCGCTGCGTTGATGTAATGAAGACATGTGGCCTGCGGCCTTTTGTAAACTATCACCCGGCGTGGTGTAATTCAGTTTATGTAATATAATGGTTGATTACGCGATGTATGAAATGATTCAGCAATGTACCTGTGCACTAACTACGATCCAGGATTAGTGCGGTGAAACCTGATGAGTTGGTTTAAAAATCCGAATTGCAGCGGCGCGTTCAGCAACCACCACCACCATCACGCTTTGAGCGAGCAAATCTACTAGTGTGCAAGCACCAGTACAGACTCTTCATCGGTTGCTTCCACGGGCGTCTGACGGGCATTGTGTGCCACCGTTGTAAAGGGATTGGCCACGTCATGAGAGATTGCACAAGTCGTAGGCGTACATTGCGGCAGAAGATGGTGGTTATGTAAGTGCTAGTGATGTTGAGGATGAATATGCTCTTACAGCTAACCTTGTAGGTAATGGTGATGATCATGAGAACAAACCTGTGTTTGTGCCATTTTCTGTGACTAACAACTTGCAGTAGTTGAGAACCATGCCAAAGAAGAACATGAGCTGATTGAATCAGCCCCATTGGTTGAGAATGAAGATAAGGAGATGGATGCACTTACATCATCGAGGAGAGCCAAAAGGTAAAGAACATGGTACTATCATCGCTCACGGTATTGATTTGGTGCTACAACAAGACATAGAGCAACCTTGTGAGTATATACTGCTGTAGTGCAATCTTTTGATATTCCTTGTGTTGACTTAAATAAACCATGTGCTGATCTAAATTCTCATAATTTTGCACATGTTAAATTAATAATACATAAAGAAGTTTTGACTAAATTTCTCCTGCTAATTCATTGTGTTACATCATGTTGGATCTACCTATGAAATTGTCACATGCTATGGAGAAAGTTTCATTGCATGTTCGAAATTTTTATTTAGTACCTACCCCCTGGATATAAGTTTAATTTGATTGGAGATTATGGTGTGGAAAATCAATTTCTTGTATATCGAATATGCATAACTTGCGATCACATGGATGAATTGAAACTTGTTATTTGGGACAACAATTCTTGTATCTTTGAATCATGTTGAATGTGAGAGGAAGTAAAATTTAGTACTCATTCCATGCCTATGTGTTCATCTCTTTTGCACCATCTAGTATAGACAATCTGAATAAAGATGATGAATTATGGTAGAACATACAAAGCACTTCACTCTTACTAGATGAATTTGCTATTGTTCGATTGAGATATGATTATATAGATGAACTTTGCTTGATTCCAAAAGTTGTAGTTTTGCCCATATGTGCCACCACTACAAGTTTACAAATTCAAAGATTTGAATTGCATAAATGCTTCACTTACATTTGCAAAACAAGTTGCAATAATTACTGTGTGAGAAATTTTGAATTGCTTATTAACATATGATTACTCTTGGGTTAATAATACAACGAGCTTTTATGCTCATTGCTGTTTTATAACATTAATTGTGCAACAACGAAGAAGGTTAAAGGATGACATATACATATACCATGCATACATCTTGGCTTCTTTGTTACCATTTTTAGCTTATCAAAAGCCGAGGGCGGCTTGTTTGCAAGAAGGGGAGGATGATAAGAATGTACCCTATGGATACAACCATATTTGCTATTCCAATTATAAGAGCTCCTACACATCACTTAAATTATGAGGTGAGCTCGTTTCAAAGAAGATTTTACTTTATTTGATAAAGAACTTATGATATTACATAATGAGAGTTTGTTGCGTTTGTTATCATGTACCAATATTTATGATCAAGATCATGCAATATGTGATGCTACACCTATGTTAAAACCGAGGGCGGTTTGTCAAGAAGGGAGGATGATGTGACCACGCCACAACACATCGACCATAGCGGTCAATATTAAGATTGAACTAAAGGTGAATTTGTTTCTTCAACTTCATTTTAAATGAGAATATGATGCTACCTAATGATGAAAATATATATATTTGTAGCACCACATCACTTTGGAACCAATTGAAGCAAGGGTTCAAGTTGGACAGGTTTTGGAATCCACTTGGCCTCCAGTTAATTCGGATTCAGCTTGATAGGCCAATTTCAAGCGGCCATAACTTTTGATCAGAGAAGGCTTCCGGGCCCGTGAGTACTAGTTGGAAAGCACTTGGAGTCTACTTTCAGATGGATCAGGTCTCACCTCCAAACTCGATCCGAGCAGATCAGAAACTGTGAAACAAGTCACATCATTTTCGATCTGAGTCAAAGTGGGCGAGGGCTTGTAACTAGGCTATTTGGGCGTCTGTTCACATGAAGATGCACGTGGCTCGTGAACAGTAACCACAAATAGTACCATATCCTTGTCATTAGATAAGTGTTTTCCTCCCTATTTAGGAAGGCACGCCCCTTAGTTTCCTTGGGTTTTCTTAAGAGATTATTACCAGCGGTTTAGCGCATATTCGGTTGAGAAACCCCAACTTGTGAACTTAATCTTTATTCGTAATTTCAGATTGCATCTTGTACTCTCTTGCTTGTGTTCTCGATTGCTTCTGAGGAGATAGCCTTCTTAGCGAGTCAATCGTGTTTGGCACGGTTGATAACCAGCAGGCGATAGTGTACTAATGCGAGGAGTTCGATCTGTTTTAGTGAGCCTTTGGATCATCAACGTCGAGATCTCCATAATCGACTTATCGGTACCTCTCGGAAGATCGGGCCATCGTCACATCAACTAGCACTTATGCTCTTCAAACGAGTAAATCTATTGTCTCGTCGGTTAGAGCGCTATGCTTTAGAGCGAGAATTGTATTAGAAGCGGGGCACGATCGATGCAGATTCTGTATCGGCGCCTCTCTAGTTGTTCCTATATAGACTTGTGGTTTTCAGGCCATTCACCCGAGTGCCGGCGTGGTTGTTGTCACTCCAGTGTTACGGGATGAGCTTTGCTCGGTCAGTGGGCCATACCGACACTTATCACCGGATGGCACAGTACTGAGCATCATATGGAAACAACAACATATCTCATCATTTTCTTCTAGTATACCATTGCGGGTTTTAGATATGGAGATCAGGATATTTCTCATTGGTCACACTAGCACTATCTGTACCTCGGCATCGGACTCCTACTCCTGAGCTTGATCGGATGTCAGTTTGAGGAGATATGTCTAGGATGATAGGAGATTTTGAGAGAAGAATGAGTAGTGACTTGCATTGGATCCGACACCTCCGCTGCGGTTACAGTTCCTATGTCTAAGTTCTTAGAAGCGATCTCATGAGCCACCTCCTTCACATGAAGATTAGGCTGCGGACTTGATGCATTATGCAAGAATTCATGTGCCTCGGTGGTGATAAATGCGATGGTGATTCAAGATGAGATTGAGGTGATTATGAGCACCGGGTCTACTTGTGGATAGTTTTACCATTTTGCCTTCCATTAGCACTAAAGAGATAGTTACGGATAAAGATGAGTGTCGCTTACAGTCTTACACTGATCTTGCTAGTGAGGGCTTTGTTGTTGGAGACACTCAGATACACTTAGAGGCACCTCGGTCGGATCCTTTGCCTATTCCTCGATGATCCTCATGTTTGCACTTTGGCTAGATGATAGCGTTCATTATGGATATGCTTTTGAGTTATGAGTTCCACATCTTGATGAGGGCTACTTGATGTTGAGAAGGAGCACATTTCTATTGATCCACCACCACTTCCTTCAGCCGTCGACCTTCGCCTCTAGAGGTTTCTACCCGTACATTCTCTTTCACCTACACTTGGGTGAGTATGGAAACTCTTTCTCGACCACCTCAAGTTTGATTTCCTTGACTCACGATGAGGCATATTCTATTCTTGATTGTGCTCATCCCATATTGTCCTCATGATGTACTTTATCGTTATGCCTACATGATTGGATATTCTATTGATGACTTACGGGCATCGACCTATCACAAGTACTTGCCAAGTCTTTGAGTTTATTTGTAGGCTTACACTTTTGTACCATCGACTCACAGCGGACATGGTTCGGTCGATATTCCTTAGGATCAGGGTGGATTTTGAGGCATCTTTGTTTCAGGAGAGGACGGACATGTGCCTTTTCCATGTCCTATCCTTAGCCCTCTTCTGCTACACCCAATGAGCATCTCTTTATCTTTTATTTCCATACTTTTGTTAGTTTCTTTTCTTTTCTATCTTTTATTTCAGGTCCCATGCTAGATCTTCATTCTTGTACTTGCGATAAGCCATGGGATGATTAGTCTACTTCCATTGCATCATATACAGGTGGCTTTTTCTTACCCCTTTAAGCACATTCTTGATTCATTGGTCAATTTAAGCGGGAAGTCTTGTGTGTGTATGGATGATATTCTAGCATGTTTGTATTATATTTGTGAGCATTTGAGCTTATTATTGTGTAGTTGATGATATATGATCATTCTTATACTTCATATTATGCTTATGTTGATGAAATATGGCCTTTACTATTGCTCTCATATTATGCTTGATTGCATATCTTGGCCATGTGAGCATACCATGATTAATCAAGAAAGGTCATGCCAAAATTTTCATTGAGCTATATTGTTACTAGTTCCTTGTATGTCTTAAGTCACTTGGCATCATATTGTAGAGCTTGAGTTTTGTTTATTATCCTTGATGTGTTTAGAAACCTTGTGATCCTATAGCATTTGATTCATTCTGAGTTCGCATGTGTTTTAACCATTTGTAGATTGAATTGGTTCTAGTCATCGCCTCTTGAATGATTATATCTTAGCTTCATGCTTTGGCATACTATGTTATTTTAGACATTGATACTTTGCTTGAATGGAAAATTTGTGAAAGGGTAGTCCTATCTTGAGCCAATAACTTGGTTGATTTATCTAGGTATCCATGTCTCGGGACACGTGTTACTTAGCATTATTGAAAACCGATTAAAGATGCTTAACCATAAAAAAAGCAAAAGAAGAAAAAATTGTGATGCAATGCGTGAATGTGTGGAATAAGTGACTATGAGTGTGTGGAATAAGTGACTATGTCACATTGGTTCGGAAATGTGTTGAATAAGTGGCAATGTTTTGCCCAAGTGAAGTGTGAGTGTGAATAAGCGGCAAAGTTTGCCCAAAGGTTTGAATAACTGGCACAAGTGCCCAATGTGTGTTCTAAATTGGCAAAAATCAACAAAAATTAGGTATCATGGCTCAAGTGTGTGCTTTTTCATAAATATCATGCAAGTATTAGTCTCTTTGTCTCAAATAGTAAATGCCTTAGCATGACCCTTTGATATGCTCATTCTTGATGTTATACTTAGTTCTAATACCTTACAATTTTGGTTGAATTCATGTAATCACTTGAGTGTATTTTGACACTTTTGTGTGTAACTTGATTTAGTCAAATGCTATAGTTATCACTTTGGCATGTTTGCTTGAATGTTTCATTCTCATCTTGGATAGTTCGAGTTAGATAATCTCATTTTACATTATTGTATGCCTTTTGACTTATTACATGCATTAAACTAGTCTTCTACCATAATGGCTTGTTGTCAGGGTTCGATAATATCATGCCATTTACTTGAGGATCATTAAAGTTTAAAGCTTGGGAGTATGACATGCGTCATTTTAACATATATTTACCCGTCATTTTACCCTCATATTTTTACATTTCAAGACCATTTATCATCATTTACATGTTTTCTATAATTAGTTGCTTAGTTTGGACCATTTTGTATTTTTATATATTTTTCGTAGGCGGTACGAACAAGGCGCATAAATGACAAATCTGGACTTTGGGTGCTCAGTATAGATGTGCGTGTCGTCACGGATGCTTAGGATCAAACTACGATGAAATCGGACTTCTAGAGGGCAGAATAGAAAAATCATCGGAGAAGGACTTGATTGCAATTCCTAAAACAGGAGGCTAAATCGCAGAATGGCCATTCCCATTTTGCCTCAAAACCCTAGCCGCAACACAATTCAGATCGGACCCTAGCACTTCTTCTTCCTTGACCTCATTTGCTTCCTCTACTAACTCTCTCGATCTCCGGCCTTGGCGGCCAGACCTGCTTCGCCGTGCCACCGTCTCTCCTCCGTCACCTTCCCCATCAACTCCCTCGCTCCTCCAGGAGCCTCTTCCGTGTGCCACCGCACCTCCTCTTTGCCCCACCTCGGCGCGCCGTTTCTCCTCTTCCTCGGTGAGCTCGGCATTTGCTCTTCTTCCCTACCTCCCTTTGTTTCCTCTCCTCCCTCCTTTTCACATCCGGCCACGGCGAGGCGAGCCGCCTCCCTTCCACCATGCCACCGCATCCCACCCATCCGCTCCTCCTCATCTTCTCTCTCCCTTGGCCTCCGTGCTTCTCTCCCTCTCCCTTCTCCACTGACACCAGATCTACCACCGTGGGCACTACTCCCTTCGCCTCTCCACACTAGCGGCATCAAGATTTAGCCTTGCCATTCCCACCTTCGACCATCACACCACCATCTTCTGCTCTCCCTCCGCATCCAGCACGCGATCTCCGCCGGCCACCGACGCAATTGCGATGCATCATTCGACACAGTCTTGTGCGCTGCTCTGCTGCTCCACTTTTACCACCTCGGCTTCTTCCTCATCGGCGCCTCCATCCACTTCACAGAGACCTCTCGAGCTTTCTCTTCATCTCGGTTGATTCCTTCTCCCAAATCTTCTACTCTCATTTTTATTCACGATACTATTAGTTAATTAGTGATTTTGTGAGCAGTGAATGTTAATCTACTTTATGTTGTGAATGTTAAAATGTGATTTGAGATGCATTGTTGAGCAAGTAATGATTCCATTGATTTTGCATGATCTATGTGATCGAGTGGTTGTGTTATTTTGCTATATTAATTTGTTCCAGTTACTATATGTTCATGTTGCTAGTAGTTTAATTCTAGATGTTGTGCTTGTGTTCGGTGATGTATTAATCTAGTATCATGTTTGTCTTTGTGTTGTCTGCTGATTTAGCTAGGCGGCGACCGTTTCCTCTCCTCATCATCTCGACTCCCCCTTGGACTACCTCTTTTTCTTCAGTGCTTTATGGATATAGTTAGGTCGGCGATCGTAGTTGTAGTTTGTTGTGTTGTCGTGTGTCGTCGTCTAGTTAGCCGTCGACCGTTTCTCCTTGTTCTCCTCGACTCCTCCATGCTTCTAGACTCCTCGGTGCTTCTTGACTTCCTCTTTATTTCGTGGTGGTGGTTTGTTAGGTAAAATCGATCATTAGTCGTGTTCGTTCATGTAGTCATTAAATCGTGTAGTTCGTTTGATGTCGAAGTCCATTAAATCGGTCATTCGTTCATCTTCTCGATTGTTTAGTTCATTCATCATTTAGTCAATGCGAGTTAGAGTTCGTTACGTTGGTTCATTCGTTCGGTTGCTTTAGTAGTTGTTTTAGGTTTAGTTTTCTCCCTTGTTTGATTGACCTAGCTTTAGCTGAGCACAGTAGCCTCATTCTAGTCTCTGGAGAACACAACACTCGCCGCTATTTCGGTGGCAACCGTGCACTTGGGTGCTATTTTGCACGATCAAATGTCATCTGCAAGCACAACAAAGGACTTCTCACTTTGTTCCAAATGGTTTGGCCTTAAGCCTCATGTATATTGTCATCTATGTCTTCTAGTAGGGATAGTTAGCCCAATCGAAGACAAGAGGCTGTTGTGATACCTCTCAATGCCATTGCTCAAGATCTGTTAAGATCAACAAGAAACCTTGCTCTGATACCACTTGTAGAATTGAGTATGGCGAGTCGAAGGGGGTGAATGACTCTTTCAAAATCTGCTCCCAAATATCAACAACAATATGTAGCAGAAAACCAAATTCATGACATCATCAAAGCCTTATGCCAAGGAATGCAAAAACCTGAAAAAAATCTAAACCTTCATCGGTTAGACCTCAAATTGCAAACGATGGCTAGCGATCAGACCAGAAAAACCTAGCAGTCTAACCTCTAATTCAATGGAGGTCAAACCTCTGATGAATAGCAGTCAAATCAGAATGAATGGTAAAAATAGGCAAACGAATAGTAATTTAAAACTGTTTCAAATCAAGATAACTTTTGATCTAATGATCCAAATGGCTTAAAACTTATCGTGAACCTTCTCTAGGATGTCACAAACCTATTACAATCATTGGTTTAGAGAATCATTGCCAAAGTAATAGCCATTTCTATTTGAGTGAAGGGTGCACCAAAATGGGGCAAGAAGAAAACTTCAATCTCTTGCTCATGAGTCCTAGATGATCTAGGTGACCATGGATGGGTTCTCATATGTCATAGCAAGCTGGAACATAGCATAAATTCGATCCAAATAGCCCACAAGGCAAAACCAAAAATCACCTCTCTTTCGAAAAGCAGAACAAACTCAAGAACTTTCTCTAAATCATGCTTAGATAGATAAGATCTTTTCTCAGGAGACATCTCTACCTCTTACGTCCTTGACACTAGAAAAGCTCAAGAAATCCAAACAACAAAGCCAAGATAATCAAAAGTGCAAAATAGTATTCATGGCACAACTCACTTGGCAAACTTTAGATGTTCATTTCACTTGGAAGGAATGTTTATAGCTAATACCTTAAGATAATAGAGCTTTAAGCTTAACACACACACACACACACACACACACACACACACACACACACACAACATCCTAACCCCTAATATCTCAAGTTATAAGAGGCATACCTCTCTTAACATAAGACTTATATAGTGGAGGTTCCTTAATTTTCATAACTAGCCATGCCTTAGTCGATCACACCACTTATATATGGAAAAACCCAATAACCCATACACATATAGGTTTACACTCACACACACTTGCGCTTTTCAAAGTGCAACTTCCCAAAATTCCAATAACTTGATAAGACATTCCATCCATAAATATGTGACCAAAAACCACTTATACGATATCGTGGTTTTGTAGATCCTCCCTCTACTTAGTTTCAGATAATTTCTCAAATTGTCATCACCGATCTTCACGATGATATGATGCCCATGACTTGTACCCAAATCGTCACGCTGCAGTAATCCGTCACCATTTGAAACTCCCGGGTCCTATGGTATACCAACATTACTCCACGATCAGTGATACCCAATACCTTGCACCAAGATCATATGCCTACTACGAGAATGTCATCACTTGAAACACAAGTCAATTGGTATGCCACATGAGCGTGTGCCTCTTCACGACCCTTGTTTTCTCTCTTGCTTCTCGGCTTAAGATATTGCTCCACCTGGAATAAAGTGACTCGCCATGGCGTCGGGGCCTGCCGTAGCCTCGGTCTTGTTGCTAGCTGCAACAATCATCAAAGCACTGCACACCAAGAACAAAGCAATCAATCCAAGCACAAATGACATGCATTTGACTCTCAATTAGTAAACCAAATGTATGAACATATACCATGACTAACACTGTACAAATCTTCTGTGACTAACAACCAAAACCGAGAACCTAACACAACTCAACTTTGCTCGGTAGGCGGTTCGTCCATAGCTATGGCGGTTAGACCTCCTAGACACATCGATCGGCCAAGCCAATGTCGGTTTGGCTGCACCCGTCGGCGATCAAACCGCCATTCTAGGCGGTCGTCCGTGCTTCGGATAGCATAGGTGGCATTAAATTCTCACAAAATCGAGACTCAATTAATGTAAAATACTCATCATTCTCATTGGTGACACCATATGGTGTTACTAACTTTGATCCATATGTAGAACATAAATAATCAAAAAGTTGCTAACAAAAAAATGTATTATAAAATTTAAGTTATGCAGGTACTATGAAACTTCTTACATATTTTAGTGCGGAGCATATTTGTCTCCTATTTGGTTATTTGAATTTTTGTCCATTGATATGTTTTGTAATTAAATACTTTCATGAGGAAAAAGACTAGGAACCAACCGTCTGATCTAGTGAACATAGAATAAGAGTTTGCATAGTTACACTAATATATACGCTAAAAAACCTATATAGTTTGAGCTATGTTGCAAGACATGTTGTTAACTCAGCTCTACTATCAGTCATCAAATTTCATTTTGTTAGCATGAATAACCATTATTGTGGATTACTTGAATTATGAAACTAAAGCGAATTGATTAATTTTGTGCAATTTCAGAAGAGGATTACCCATGTATAGTAGCCTCAAACCTCACACAAATATCGTTACTTCTTTGTTTGATGTCTAAGGTTTGGTCCTTGTTTGGTTATGTTTTTGTATGATATGCAAGTGATAGTGCCAACCATGGTTCTAGCTTTACGTGGCGAGTTGTGAGATAAGAAAGCCAAACCAAATTCTTCCCAATCATAACTCAACAATGAACTAGCGTGCTAGATGTATAGCCTAATTAGGGAGACAATACTACTACAAGAGGAAAATATCACTATATTATAAGCCTCTCATATGACTTGTTACAACTCTTCTATAGCACATAAATAGGATTACAAGCCATTTGATTAGTGCCAAGTGGCAACCTTCAAACCTCTACGGAGAAAATACCTAACTATCTAAAGACTCTTCTGATGTTGCAATGGGGTCCCGATCTTCCGATAGGATGATAACCGATTTTAGTGGAGATGACTCTTGCAATCCAACTACAATAAATGCGACATCGCTTGCACCTTAGCAATCGTTGAACCACACTCCAAATCGTTATCAACCTTGCCAGAACACGTTGACCGACCATGAAGGTCTATTCTGCATGCAAGCGAACATGCAAGAACAAGATAACAAGCAATTTGAAATTGCAAATATTTATATTGAGTTCAAAAGGTGGGATTCATAAGCTATCTTGACAAGTGGTAAATCGACACAAAAAGAGAAGTTTGCACAATGGCTAAACCTAAATTCAACAAAATCCAAGAAACTAGAAGTTTGCACATGGCTAAACCTAAATTCAACAAAATCCAAGGAAACAGGAAGGTGCAGCCTCCTTAGATAGGAGGGAAAGCCACACAAAACTAATAAATAAGGGTATTACTATTTATGGTAATGTTCACGAGAATAGTCTGTTGTGAAAAGTATGGGCCTAGAGAGGGCACCTTTCCCTTAGGCCCAAGCATTACAAGGCCCAATTTGGCCCAAGCAGGTGATACATCACCTTATTTTAATGATTCAGTGCATAAGAGGATGAGAAAAGCTTTCCAGCAAGTACTCGTAAACCTCAAGCAGTTCGTATATGAAAGTTATGCACATTGGAAGTTGGGCGTTAGGCTGAATCCGAATGATGCGGAGGCGGGTTGGATTTGAAAACGTGTCCAACAGAACTCTTCTTGATTTGGTGCAAAAGTGATGTGGTTCTACAAAATATTTTCATCATTAGGTAGCATCATATTCTCATTTAAATTATTTTGAAGTTGAAGAAATGAATTCACCTTTAGTTCAATCTTGATATTGAGTGCTATGGTCGTATATATATGGCAGCATGGTCATCATCCTCTCCTTCTTGATAGAAAAGCGTTCTCGGTTTTAATATATGTGTAGCCTCACAAATTGCATGATCTTGATCATAAATCTTGGTACATGATAACAAATGCAACGAACTCTCATTATGTAATATCATAAGTTTTTGTAAAGCAAAAGTAAAACCTTTTTGAATTGTGCTCACTGATAATTTAAATGATGTGTAGGAGCTCTTATAATTGGAACAACAAGCATAGCAAATATGGTTTGTATCTATAGGGTACATGTTCTTATCATCCTCCCCTTCTTGCAAACAAAGCCGTCCTCGGCTTTTGATAAGCTGAAAGTATGGTAACAAAGAAGCCAAGTGTATGCATGGTATATGTATATGTCATCTATTTTATGATTCTTCGTTGTTGCACAATTAATGTTATAAGCAGTAGTGATCATAAGCTCATCACATTTGTAACCCAAGAGTAATCATATATGTTAAAGCAAATCAAAATTTCTCAAGACAATTATTGTAACTAGATTTGCAAATGTAAATGAAGCATTTATGTAATTCAAATCTCGAAGTTGTAAACTTGCAATATTGGCACATATGGGAAAAGCTACAACTTTTGGAATCAAACAAAGCTCATCCATATGTTCAAATTTCAATCGAACAATAGCAAATTCATCTAGTAAGGGTGAAAAGATTTGCATGTTCTTTCATACATCAATTTCATTATTCAGATTGTCAATGTTAGATGGTTCAATAAGAGAAGAACACTTAGGCATTGAATGATCACTAAATTTTATTTTCTTTCACAATGAACAAGATTCAGCATACAAGAGTTGTTGTTCAAAACAATATTCAACTCATCCATGTGATCACAAGTTATGCATATTCGATATTGTAGGACTGAAATGCAGAGTGGGGTGAATGGTGCCTTCAAAACACCCTAAGTATTCACTCAAACTTCTTCTCCGATAGCTATGAAGCTATGAAGAAAGAAGGTATATGCTCCTGGGAGGCGAGAAGGAACACAAATAGAAAAGAACCAAATAAAAGCAGGAGGATCAGTAAGGGAGACAACTCTAGAGGCGGTCGGCGCATGTGGCGTGAGTCGACCGGCAGAGCGAGGCCGTCGCCGCTCGGCCTAACAGTCTAACGACCTAGGTGGGCGGTCTAACCGCTTTATTAAGCGTCTAACGGGAAGTTCAGCGGCCCGACATAAAATGATGAAGCGATGAATCTTGAAGAAGAGCGAAGCGAGACAAGATCGATTGATTGCTGTTCTTCTCGGTGGTGTGATAACAAGCAAACAACATTTTTGATCTCAAAAAGACGGAAAACAAGCGAGCAGAAACTAAAATCTGAACCTAAATCGCAAAACTAAGCAGGAAAAGTGATTAGAATCCTAAAAGGATTGCAATTCTCAAAATCTTTGATCATGAGTCATTAGATTTCAACGAGGAATGACCTCATAGCTAAGAAACAGAGGCCTAACTTTTCACAGAAGTTCAAGAGAGCAAGTGCTCTGCCTCCAAACCCTAGAAAAGGAAGAGGAAGTGTGCGAGATGGTCATTTGAGAAAGCGGCATGAAATCTTTTCTCGGGAATAATCTAGCCAAAGGGCTTTGAGGAGGTTCCTAGTTCAGCGTAAAATGGTTATGTAGCTATTGATCAAAATCTCGGCATGGGTGAAAGATCACGAGAGGAGGACAGCAAAGAAAGAAATGGAGCAACCAAAGCGAGAGAGACGCGAATGAAACAAATAACTAGAAACGACTCAAATGCAAGACTTCTCATATTGAATCAAAGAGATGATTGGTTACAAAGAGTTCTTCTACACTCAACAATCCATTTCTTACGTTCTGCCTTACACCCAAAACAAAATCAGAACTCACACTAACTCGGACTCTTTCACAGACAAAAGGACTAAAATAGTGTACTCTGCAACAACTCACGCAACACAGGAGAAAAGCAAAAACTCCACACACTCCAAGTGCACACACCTCTATTCTGACTTTCGGGTTTACAACTCGCTACAGCTAAATCCAACAACCTCGGCACTTTATCCATTAGCTTCAATCAAACCCGCTTCCTCAAGCACAGTCAATTTTACCCCCTCATGCTTCTTCACCGAAACTTCCTCTTTCTTGTTGTCTCACGCCTGCAACCACCTTGAATACTCGCGTCTTGGCAACTCCGACCGTTTCAACCTGGCCTATGCACCTGAATCCGTCCATCCCATGCCTGCCACGACTTAGCTTCAAGTCGCATCTATCACGGACAAGACATCACATAGCACGCTCGAACAATATAATCATCTGTTGTCTGGATAAGCAGGAGAGATGGTAGTGGAGTGAGAGGTGAGTGATGGCCAGACTCTCCCCCGAGCTGTATCCATATATATGTACACATGAGGAGTGCTTTTACAGTTATACTGCCCATACATCTGGTTATCCCCTCAGGCACTTATGTCATTACACAGCCTATCACGGGCCTTATAACCTCACCGGGCTGCTGGGTTTGGTGGGGCCACCCCTACAACGAGCCTCTCATGGTAAAGGGCTTCACGGGCGAAGCCATGTTGCCAAGTCCTTTGGCCCCCTCAGTCCTGCGGCTTGTGAACTTTCGAACTTGGCGGGGCTGCAGCTGCGGCGAAGTAGATGTCATGCGCTCCGTCCCTACCCTTTGAGCGGGTGGCGGTGGAGGCGCCTAGGCAAAAGGATGCCTGGGGGCGTTGCACCGTGCGGAATAGCGTAGCGGGCCCGTGAGCCGCGTGTGTGCCTTAAGTGGTAAGGGGCCTGCGGCCTTCGCTCTTACGGCGTCCGTGGCGAAGCATGCTGGCGCGGTCGCGGGCGCGGCGTCGTGACCATTAATGCGACGGCGGACTCCGGGTTGGACTTCTGCCGATTGGACTTCCGTTGGTTGGCTTCGTCTTGATGGGGTATATATCACGGCGTTGGTGCGGTTGTTCTATGTATTGTGATAGAAATTGCTCCTAAAATGGGCCCTTCCTGCATCAACATTCTGGGGTGACCTTTGGCGGCAGGGATGTTGATGCGAAGGAGTCCATTTTCGAGGCTTAGTGTGCCCGGTTATCGATAGCCAGCCGCGCATCACTTCCTCGCGCGTTTCGGCGGCGGCAAGGTTTACCTGTTCTTCTGCAGAACCTACCTACGATCGGTGTTCTGATGACCGCCGCGTATTGCCTTTATGTTGATGCCTTTGTGGTGCTTTGGAAACGGCGACACTGAGACAAGACCCTCGCCTGCGGTGCCCCAGAAGTAGCGCGCGCTCCGCCTACCCCTCGAGCGGGTGGCGGCGGTGGCGCGCCTGCGAAATAGACGCGTCGCCGTCCCTACCCTCGAGCGGGTGGCGGCGGTGGCGCCTAGCGAATGAATCGCGCGCTCCGTCCTGCCCTTGAGCGGGTGGCGGCGGGCTACCTACCCAGTGAGCGCGCGCTCCATCCCTACCCTTAGCGGGTCACGGTAAGGCGGCACCTTGTCGAAGTGGGCGCGGCTCCGTCCACCGCCTTGAGCGGGTGGCGGTGGGTGGCGCCTGGCAGAAGTGAGCGCGCGCCGTCCCCTACCCTCGAGCGGGTGGCGGCGAGAGCGGCGCCTGGCCAGAGTAGATCGCGCTCCATCCCGCCCGAGCGGGTGGCAGCGGGTGGCGCCTAGCTAAAATAGGCAGCGCGCCTCCCCTACCCTCCGGCGGGTGGCGGCGGGTGGCGCCTGGTCGAAGTGAACTGCAGGCGCTCCGTCACTGCCCGCCGAGCGGGTGTGGCGGGTTGCGCCTGGCAAAAGTAGAGCGCGTGCTCCGTCCCTGCCTTGAGCGGGTGGCAGCGGGGCGCGCCAGCCGAGTAGGCAGGCGTCTCCGTCCCCTACCCTTGAGCGGGTGGCGGTAGTTTGCGACCCGCATCCATGAACACGCCGCCAGCGTCGCGGTGACTTGAGATCTCGCGATGTCTGCGGCGTAAAGGTTCACGGGGTCACGCGGCCGGTCTGCGGGAGTTGGGTTCCCGTGCGTGCGACCCGCCGCGCGCCGCGAGACGCGTGGTGGCTTATGGCCCAGTGCGCGGTGGGATGTGGGCGGTTGCGTGCTCGCGGCCGCTCGCCTCTTCCTAGGCAAGTGGGACGGGCGGGCGATGAATGGCGCAGCGCCGAAGCTGTTGTGATCCCTGGCCTATTAGTGCACCTTTAATGGCGGCTAGGAGCGTCGTCTTGTAGTGACCCTTGGCACTTGTGGTCGTGGCTTTTCAGCTTTGGGTGTGGTGCCTTTGGGCGGGCGTTTATGCGGCTGCGGTCGGCGTCTGTCTGCAGACGTCGCGTTTCTGTGTATTGGGGAGGTGGCTTAAGTAGCCCTCGTGGCCGCGCCCCGCGATTACCGCGCCTTCTTGCTTGTCTCGCTTCCATACTCGCGTAGTATCCTTCGCTATCCTCTTTCCGGAGAAGCAATGGCGTCGATGGCAAGCGTGGTCGGTGGGTGGTGTGCTGCGGCATCCGCGGGGGTCTTCGTATTGGAGGTGAAGTACGCTCCAAGAAGCAGCGACCAGCGGCGGACAAGGAATGGTTGGTGGCGGAGGAGGAAGGCACGTTCTCCGTGAACTAGCCCTCTCGTGACCGAGGGAAGATGATCCAGGGCCTGCGAATGGGGCTTCTCCAGGAGCCAGTGCGATTTCGCCGCCGGCGAGGCGGGCGCATCCCGAGAGGTGGGCGGTCGTGATTCGTGCCTTTTACCGGTGAGCTCCGCGTCGGCCGATGGCTATCGTGGCGGCGTCTGCGGACGCCGGTGCATGGCGCAACCCGACTCGAGCGCGTGGCGGCTTGCGGTGTACGATGGGCTGGAGCTTGCGGTGGCGTGCTGGCGCGCCCGTTGTTCGCCCGCCTTCCGCGAGCGCAGTGCCGGCCAAGATCGGAAGGATGGGGACTGTCGAGCCGGCGGCGTCACCTTTTCTTCGTCCGAGCTTGCAAGCTCTTCCTGCGAACTCCACTCGCGGGAAGTGGAACTTCTTGGATGAGCGGTGGTTCTACCGTGGAAGCGAGGCGGCCTTGAGTGCCGCGGCCGGCCGTCGGCGTTCAAGCCCTCGCCCGGACGGGCTCGTGATGAGGACAAGCGGAGGTCGAAGCGGCCTAGTAGGCATGGCGCCGCTTCAACATCGCGACCTGCCCGAAGAAATGCGTGATATCGGCGTGGCACGCACCGCGGCTGGCGTCTTGCCGAAAGCGTCGAGGCGACAATGTTTCACCATCGATCACGCTTCTGCGGCCTCCGATCTTCATAAGCCCGGCCGTGTCTCCCCCTGTTCCGCGAAATCGTTATATGCTAATGTTATCTTCTACGCTTCGAGTTTGCTTGGAGGCGGAGCAGGCGCGCAGCGTATTCTGAGGCATTGCCTGAGGAGCACAGCAGCGTGCTTGTCTGCTATCGCCGAAGGGAGAGAGCGAATAAACCGCGTGTCGAGGCCACAGGCCTTGCCGTGCGGGCATGTCGCTCGGGACAGCAGTGCGATGAAAGAAGAAGCGCCGTCTCGGAAGAGGGCCAAAGTGGTTGCCGTGCACAGTGGCGGCGGTGCTCTGCTCTCTTTGGTGCTTAGGCGCGGCAGGGCGGTCGGGCTCGGCAAAGTATGCGATTCAGGCTTGAATGGCGCGAATGCCGGGCGAGGATCTTTGGTGGCGCCACGGGGCGGGTTCACGAGGCGGCCGGAGAAGTCGCCGCCCGCAGTCAGCGAGGCGGAACCACGTGCGGACCCGGCGATCTTGCTGGCGGAGCCTACTATGTGTAGTGGGAGGAGGCGCCCTCAGTGAGAGCGCCGGCCGTGCTGCCCTCCCCAATAGCGGCCGTGAGAAATCCACCACCCCCAAACTGCAGTGGAACCTTCTCCGGGTGCTGCGGCGAGGGCCTCTCCGGCGGCTGAGGCGGGGTGTCACTGCTGCCCGCCCGGCTAAGCGGGCGTGTGTGCGGCGGAGCTCCACTAGGACCTTGCGAGGATTGTCGTGGCCGGGCGCCGAAGCTTGTGGGACTTGATGCGGATGCGAAGATCTGCGACATCGCCCCTCTGGGGCCGTGACCACGCGGCGTAGTGGAGAGCGGTCATCGCCGGCGCCGAATGCGGAGGCTTACGCTCGGCTGCGGGACCACGCTTTGCGTGGGGGCTCACGCCGCCGCCCACGTCACGGTGATAGGCGGTCCCCATGATCCTGCTGCGAAGGTAGGGTGGCTTTACACCAGTGTATTCTTGTACGTTGCGGTGCTCATCGCATCCTGTTTGTGTCGCTCATCCCGGAGGCGCCGTGAGGCTCAGGGACCCTCGCGCATGAGCCCGGACCGTGCCTCCCGGAGACGGCGAGGGCGTGGCGGGATTGTGAATGGCGGGCTCTGCGTCGACCGGCAAGTCTTCGAGCCTCGGGCGGGCGCCTCGGGGCGCCGAGGTGTATGCAGGCGGCGAGCCTGCTAAGTCTTTCCATTGTGCGAGCGCTTCTTTGGGCAGGCCTTGCAAGCGGCCTATGCTCGTGCCCAAGGCGCTTGAGATGGGCTGCAGCACGAGGAGGAGCTACGCGAGGCCTGGGGCTGTTCCGCCGAGCGCCCGCATCCGGTGGAAGCGGGTGTGCGAGCGAAGGCGCCTGCAGAGACTTGCTGCGTCCGTGCGGGTCGGCGCGGAGTGCGTGAGCGGAGTTTCTGTGACGGGCGGCGACTTCTGCAGTCGCCAAGCTAGAGAAAGCGAAAGCTCACGCCTGTCTCTATCGGAGCGTGATCGGGATGCAGCGAGGCCGGTGGTTGCATGGGATGCCATGCAAGCGCTGGAAAGCCATCTCCAGGGCTTGTGGCCAGGTGCGGACCACGCCGGGCCGGAGGCGATTGCGGACTCTCGGCCCAGGTGGGTGCGCCAACGTCGCGCGCGGCGCTGCGACAACAACCGGCAACCACTGCTACGTACACCTCGGCCTGGGTGTCGCGCTCTGCTTCTGCGGTTGCACACACGTCGCGAAGTGGAAGACCCGGTGGAGATGCGGCGGGGCCGGTGATGTCGATGCCGTCGCTCCGCTCGCCACGCCAAAAGCCCTTTATGAGCGAATGCAGGATTACGTGGAGGCGGGCCTTCACGCGGATCGAACTCTGGAAGTCACTACGGGAGGAGCCTCGGCGGATTCTGGGCGGGTCCTCGGCGCCGAGGCAGCGGAGGCCTCGAAGGTGCAGGAACTCGCGGAGTGTGACACGTGGTGCACGGGTGTGGCGTGCGTTATGCCCCCCCTCTTTTGTGAATGGGTACATGCTTGCTGCATGCATTCGACTTCGCCTATGTCGACGGCAGCTTCCTTGCTGAGGCCGACTTCTTGCGGCCCGACCTTGCGACCAGCGGCCCGACCTTAGCGAAGGGCGAGGAAGTCATTGGACTTTTAGTGGTGACCTTCTTCAGGCGGAACCCCATCCTTATCGGCGTGTTAGGGCGAGCCTGCGAATAGCCACTTAGGCGGCGGGATGTCGTCGACCTTTGTACTTGGAAGATTTTCCGATATGGCGAGATCCCCACCTTCCAAATTCGCGTTGGTGTGAGCGTGCGGCGGCTATCACCTTTCGTCGCGCGGTGCCAATGCGCCCCAGGTGTGGCGCGTTGAGTACTCCGTGGAGCTAAGCGCGTCGTGGCGATTGTTGACACTCGACCGGCAGAGTCCGTGCTGGCGGCGTGTGACGGTGGACCCCGCTGTGACTTGTTTAAATCGTGGACTGGCGTGTGCGGCGGACCTCCGCCCCCGACTGTTTAGGTCGCGTGGCCTGACGTGTGCGGCGGACCTTCGCACCGATTTTGTTTGAAGTCGCGTGGACTGGCGTGTGCGCGGACTGCGCACCCGCGATTTTTAGAGTCGTGGACTGGCGTGTGCGGCGGACCGCGCCGCGATTTGTTTGAAGTCGCGTGGACGCGTGTGCGGCGGACGCCGCACCCGATTTGTCTGAAGTCGGCGTGGACTGGCGTGTGGGCGGACGCTCGCCCGCCCGATTTTGAAGTCGCGTGGACTAGCGTGTGCGCGGAGGACCTCACCCCACCAGGTGGGGGTAGCCTCAGTATGTCGCATATACCACGTGCCTTGGGGCGGCCACGGCGCACAATGTCGGTACTGGAACTCCGGAGTGGTTTCCATGCACCCACTGTCGCCTCCCGGGAGTGTCGGCGACCTCAACGCCAAGGTGCGCGATTGGCGGCCACGTAAGATTAGTGTGGGATCGGCGTCACGTCGATTATACTCAGGACGCTGAGGCGGGGCGGTCCACTGGCGTGTGAGTTCGCATCTTTATACTCAATAGAGTGCGCGAGAACATCCGCGCATTATTTATACTCCGTAGAAATGCGCTGGGGCCAGTCACACGGCGTGCTGCAGTCGTCTTGTTTATACTCGTGAAATCACGCTAGGGCGAGTCCACAGCGTGCGAGTCGCGTCTTGTTTATACTCGGTAGAGTGCGTCGACGTCCCCACCGTCTTTGTTTATACTCATGCCGCATCTTTGGCGGAGAGTGCTGCGCGCGTCGTCTTCGTTTATCTGCATGCGTGTCTTTGGCGGAGAGTGCACTGCAGCGAACGTGTGTCTTCGTTTATACTCATGCCAGCGTCTTTGTGGAGAGTGCTGCGAGCGTCGTCTTCGTTTATCTCATGCCCATGTCTTTGTGGAGAGTGCTGCAACGAGCGTCGCGTCCGTTTATACTCATGCCGTGTCTTTGGCGGAGAGTGCATGACGTCGTCTTCGTTTATCTCATGCCCGTGTCTTTGTGGGAGAGTGCACTGTGACGTCGTCTTCGTTTATACTCATGCCGTGTCTTTGGCGGAGAGTGCCAGCGGACGTGCGTCTTTGGTTTATCTCATACCGCACCACAGCTCACGGAGAGTGCACGGACGTCGTCTTTAGTTACTCATACCCGCACCAGCTCACGGAGAGTACCTGGCAGGACATGTCTTTGGTTTTCTCATACCCACCCCCAGCTGGAAGAGTGCGTGGGCGTCGTCTGGTTTATACTCATACCATACCTGACTCACGGCGGAGAGTGCACACGCGGATGTCGTCTTTGGTTTATCTTTGCGAGCA